>JAQPZY010001332.1:0-1380000 GCA_029931535.1 Margaritifera margaritifera
ATGGCAAATTGAACGCTATGTTTGTGCCACTCTCAATGAATTGAATTTTGCAAGCTGCACTGATCTTTTTGCTGATTTTCGGTGAGGCTCCTGAAGCCCGCGCAATGACGCCGTGTCCAGCATGTAAATGTCACAAACGCTAAAAATTACATTTAACGGGTGACATCTCGTGCAAATCACCCTTAAATGTCACAGTGCAGCAGTTACTGGCTACCGTTAAATGTCATAAAGACCAGTAAACCTCATACCTTGGAAATCGTGACACTTTCAGTCAATGCTGCAGTAGACCACGTAAACGTCACAAAGGGCGTAAAATGCTACAGGTGAAATCTAATACAGTAAAACCTGTCTTGAGAGACCGCCCCTTCTGCCAACAAAAAGCGGTCTCTCATGACAGGTGGTCTCTCATAACAGGTTTGTACAAAAAGACCAGTTTCCAAGGTCGAAATTCAGCACTGTTTATATTGCATTCTTTATTTATACTTCTTGTTACAATTTTGCATGCATTTATCTGAAAATAATTTTATATAGCAATAAAGATATACATCTATCATTAAACATGAATTACATTTATATCTGAAGATCACATATACATGTATTAGCATATGAATTAGTTTCTAATTGACTCTTTGTCTTTTATAACACCCTGAATTTGAGTTTTCCTGACGTTTAAACTGGCTGATGTTTTGTGACGGGTCTAACTTTTTTCACATCTTTTTATTACATTCATTCTTTCCTCCATTGTTAGAATTTGTCTCTTTTTAGTTGTAGATTCTGCAATTGTTATTAAGGTGCTAGGTGTTAACGTTGTCAGTCATCAATTGTAATAACGACTAGCTGTTTTGATGAGGCTGTGGGGAAATAACGAATACATAACGGGATTAACTCTATAAACAAAGGGTGTAACCGACTGCACTAAGGTGAAAAGATGACGGCTTGTTGTGAGGGTTGTAATCACTGTAGCAATAACAAAACAAACAACACAAGCCTTTAACAATGACAATCGAATCCGGAAAACGAATCTCCCCTACTGGTATTAAAAACAAAAACAAAGACATCATTCACCTGAGGCATGGATCAACCCCAAAGACAAACGATGTATGCTACCGCTACATTGACCTTGGCACTACAATGGCAGTTAGTGACATGTACTTTAGTTTGGTGTACAGTCTGTATGCATGAGCTGTAAAATTTACGGACCGGTAGCCAGCCAAATTTTTTTTGTTGTTGTTTTTTTTTTTTGTTCAGAACAATATTTACATTTTAAACGGTCGTTGATACAAAGGATTAAATAAAGGTCAGTGGTGTTTGTCTCAGTTCTCGTGATAGGGTCATTCAAAGCAGTGTTATTTTAGAACAATCAGCCATTCACGACTTCGCGGTCAATCCAACGGTTCGTAATTTAGTCTCTGAGAAGCAGCCGAGGTAATTCCAAATGAACAATCTGCATGTACTCTAGTCTGGTTTACAAACCATAACTTCTAACACTACATGCATGACCTATAAAATTTACGGAACCGGTAGCCAGTCTCATTTTTTTGGTTTGTTTGTTTGTTTTTGTTCAGAACAATCTTTACTTTTAAACGGTCGTTGCTACAAAGGATTAAATAAAGGTCAGTGGTGTTTGTCTCAGTTCTCGTGATACTCTAGTCTGGTTTACAATCCGTAACATATAACACTACATGCATGACCTGTAAAGTTTACGAAAGCGGTAGCCAGCCTACAGTCTTTACTTTTTAAGTGGTCGCGGTTACAAAGGATTAAATAAAGTTCAGTTGTGTTTATCTCTGTTTTTCTGATGTGGTCGTTCATAGCAGTGTCGAAATGCATATTGTGCCAAGAAATCGTGGTCGCTGGTCACGTTCTGAAGGTGGTCGCTCACGACAGTGCGTTTATATAATAAAATCGATCCGTGCATTACGATTGTGGTCGTAAATGACATATGGTCGCTCAAGACAGGTTTTACTGTAGCTGATACATTTAAATCCAAAACACAGAAAAGTTCCAATAAATGTTGTGTATGCCAGTAAGTGTCCCTTTAATGACATTTACTGCCATTTGGGACACTTCTGGTCGCTACAGTGCTTTACACATGTGCACATACAGAGCTAGTTAGCTACATCTAGACAGAAAGACTAAAATACAAGTTTCTGAACAATTCAATTTTATTACAAAGTTTACCAAAAAATTATTCACAAAAGATTATGAATGCACAAAAATGGTAAAAAGAAGATATTAATGTATCTTTTACATAATGCATTTCCTTAAGGTATGCAGGAAAATAAATGTTTTCAAAATTCAAATATTCAAGATCAAACAAATGTGTTTTCAACATTTAAAGTTCAGGTATGAAGATGTGTTGAAAACGTTGATTGTTAAATCTCTATGCTATTATATATATATATATATATATATATATATATTTTTAATATATATATATATATATATATATATATATATATATATATATATATATATATATATATATATATAGCTTACTCTGTATCAGGTTTACAAGTTTACAAACACTTTTCAAGTACAAACTTATTGCTGTGAATTGACAAGTGCTACATAGTGGTCCCATTATATAAAGATTTTTGGTACATGTAAAATGTTCATTAGAGCGAAGTGTTTGTTATAACGAAGCATTGTATCCATGTATATGTATATTTTGATCCAGTATGGATGTTCATTATGTTTGGTGAATTGTAAAAGTGAGGTACATTATTGTGAAGTATTAACTGTATGGAGATCATACTAAGTTCTATCACACCATACTTCTACTTTCAGCCATGTGTTTGCAAGAAAGTGCTAATGCAAGAATAAAAACCATGCAAGCAACAAGTATGCTCAACAGGCCTCCTAAGGGCATCAGAGTTATCAATAGGCCCCACTGTGCCTGATATTTCTAACCTGATGTATATTGGTCTCGATACTCCATTAAAAGTATAAGAAAGAGGTATGACTGAGATCTCAATTTGAGCCTACACAGTAAGTGTCAAGTGTCATAAATACCTGTTATAAAGTCTCTACGATGGTAATAAGGTCAGCTAATCTGAGCCAAGATCAACTCGTTGATTTGCATGGGTTTTGTTAGTAGCAAATTACATCAAGATCTTGTTAATATAAAAGTCACAAGAGCAAGCATCATTAGTTTCTTTATAAATAACACCTCTAGCATATCCACAAGGTGAACCAATTGGAGACAAGATCAGATCGCACTTTTATAGAACTTCTCAACTTGAGTACGTACTCAACTCAAAATTGTGTCCCTCTGTAAAAACAATTTTTTGGTCAGTACAGTATGTTCATCTAATTCTTAATATCCAAAATAACTACATTTAATGCAATTACAAGTACAAGCATTCTATCAAAGCTTACAAATAATCAGCATTCAAAATGTCAGTGGAGTGTTTACACTAACTTGAGACGTTGTACGAAAGTGGAGCTAGGTCAGCAATATCCACATATTATGCTGGTATTCAAAATTTTTAAAGACCATGTTGACATAAAAGTTGGACACGGAGCAAATTTCATCAAAGTCTGTTTTAAAAAATAAAACCTCTAGAACAGAAACAATAAAAAAAACATAGATCACCTCATTATTAACCTGGTATTTCACTGGCAATAAAACTCATCTTGCTGATATAGAGTAGTATCACATATTTCATCAAAATCTCCTCACATAATATTATGCCTTTAAGTGCAACAAAAAGTCGGCCAATCTGAGCCCATAATACATGTACCTCTTTAATATGCATAGATTTTGCCAAGGGATTGGTGTCATTTATCAAAACAAATTTGATCAAATTCTGTCACTTGTTGTAAGAGAACTTGTTCAAGGTTTTTATATTAGCAATATGATAAAAGAAGAAGATCAATGAAAAGATTTTGAAATTCAAAATTTAAATGAAATAAATATCTGAGACAAATAAATATGCATGACAATACACATACAATTAACACAAAATTTACAATTTAACAAATCCAATAAACAATATACAACAAAATTCCATAATGAAATTCAAAACAAAATTAAAAAAACATAATATTTAGAAATTAAACAAAAAACAAAATAAAACATTATACTGCAAATACGAATTGATGCAATAAACAAACAAAAAAACACACACACACACACACCACACACAACAACAAAATTTATGAAATGAATATATTGAAATAAAACTTGAACAATTCCTGAAATTAAAATCAAAGGCACAGACAACAACTTTGAAAATATATTCAAGACCAGTTATGAAAGTAACATAGCAAAATATATTCCACTCTGTTCTTAACATCGTGCATCCACATTTTCCTTGAAAAAAACGACTGTACTGCATCAGATCACTGCATGATTATAATCCATGACTATATCCATTCCAGATGCGTGATTCCAATATACCATTGAATTCTTTGCGGAATTCAATTTGATTTTCAATGGTAAATTCAAACAACAAAAATATATCTTGTGTATTTAGCACCTGCAATAAATCAGTAAAAAAAAATCAAAACAATTAACATTAAATATGCTTGAAAGATTAACATGAATAAAAAATTAACATTTTCAAAAAAATAATTTTAAAAAGTATTAAAATAAAAAAAATAAGTATTTAAATTAATTAAAGTAAAATCTTACACAAGTAAATCCAATTGTTAAATGCCAATTTTTTTCACACTGGAAAACAGCACTTCCAACCGCATGGTGACCTTTCAAAATCATCCGCTTATTAAGTAATCTTTTTGATAATGGTTGATTCATTCAAAAATCATCTGGAGCTAAATCAGGACCTGTGTATGGAGGGGATGCCGGCAAAGTTTTGGATTGCTGTTGCTCTTTCAAGGAGTCCGTGGCATGGCGTGCCCGATTTATGCGCCGGTTGCGTTGTCATAGACGTTAGATGGATACCTCGGGTACCGGTCCACAACCTTTGGCTTACACTTTGGAGGCATAAAAAATGTCCAGTGACACTAGCAAAGTCAGGCACAGGTACTTGGTCGCCACCGGACCTTTTTGCATAAAATAAAACTATCTTGACAGTAAGACTACGTCAAGCAATTTGTGGTCTCGGTCTCATTTTCTTTCCTCATCTTTTCTTCCCCCTCCCGATCCAAACTTTATTATTTTCTCTCAAGTCGGGTTAGGAAAAAGTAAATCCATGTTTCGTCACCTGTGACAATTCTCATTAAAATAACCTTTGGTCACTCTTTTCATTTTGGCGAGTACCTGGTTTGGCAATTTTCAACCTTGAGTCTGTTTTTTTTTTTTTAATCAGCTTGGTCAACAAATGCGGGGGGCCATCTTGCTGAATTTAGTTTCTTCCTTCTCTCTTCCGACATATTTAAGGGTCACTGTCACTTTACCTATGCTATGTCCACATGCATATATCTGCTGGTGTCTGGCATGCTGTATGGGGGGGGGGGGGGGGGGGGGGGGGGGGGGGGGGGGGGGGGGGGGGGGGGGGGGGGGGGGGTGGCAACTGCAGAATATATTATTATAGAACGTTAGTTTGTCGATAGATCGTCATTAAATTTATCAACAGGATTCAAAGAAACTAAAAAGTTATAAAGAAAATATTCAGAACGTTTCACAATAAATCCTCGTATAATTAGTTATTCTCAGCTGTTTAGCAAATAGTATTTCATGCATATACCAAACAGTATTGAATAATTATTGACTACAATAATACCTACTTTATAAGTTCCTATTCACCTTGCACGAAAAATAACCTTGACTTTTTGATTCCTTTTTTCTTATGATTTAATATCAAACTGTGAATCAATACATGAATGGAGCTTTCTATTCACCAACTGGGGTCAAATTAACCCCCACAGCATAACATGCAAACCATTATCCCACTTCAAATATGATTCTGATCAAGAAAGTTAACGATCAGCTTTTAATAAATTTACATCTAATTGGGCTATGATGATGATAAAATGATTATTTTTTGGTGATCCTGAACGACATGGTATGTATAAATAAGCATTTTAGGATTCTGTATTTTATCATGATTTTTATGTGCTAAATTTACAAAAAAGGGTAACATAAAGAAAACAATAACATTAGAGAAATGTAAATAATTGTGATTTAGCAATGTAAAACACTGATGACATCAAAATAAAGGGTTCGGCCCCTTTTTTCTTTGTTTACTGTATTGAGTCCGAAATGTTATGAAAGAACACCCTAACCCGCCTCATCAACTGAAGTCTCCCATAATTTTCTTACCTTGTGTACTTTCCTTATATATTTGATTCATATCATTTATGCTGGTAATTTATATTGTCACTTATTTACATATTTTCTATACAAGTCAGCTAGATGTAGTATGTGGCTATGGGGTGTAATGAATACCAGGCTTTATACACCTTCAGTGGATTATTTCTTCCGGCTGACCCAATGGCCGGTGACCATTAAGACCCTGTTTTGTATGGCCTTGATGCATATGAATTAGTTGCAATTTGACTGTTGTAACATTTGAAGGAAAAAACCACAAGGTAAATTGTGTTGATGGGTTAAAGCAGTTTGTACCCCGTGACAGATGTGGGCCCAGCTGTTAAGGAACCAAGGTGGTGGTTTCCAGGTTTCACGATCAGTATAGATATTCTTCAGATGAAACTTTCCCATTAAAATTTAGGTTTGAATAATTTACAGTAAAATATTCAAATCTTTTAAAAGTTATTGAGAGAGAATAAAATGTTTCTAAGTAGGTAAAGGGCCATAACCCATTCAAACATGAACTGATTTAGGTTAAAATACAAGTCAAGGCAAGACATTCTATGCTTTTCGGATCCTTTTGTACAAAGTAAATGGTTGGAAATACAAATTCTAATCTGATAAAAAGGACATAAACTCAAGCAAATATAATCAGATTTTGTTAAAAAAATATAAACTTGGCTGAAGAAATTCCTGATGCACCTCATAATGGTACCTAAACTTTCCGGCCTTAAAATACACTGAGTCTTTCAAATGCTTAGTGGAAACATAATGTGGGATGTAAATTATGTACTTAGGAAAGGACAGACGTGATACTATATGCCCCTTGGGATTGTGTGGGGGAATGGGGGAGGCATGTAATAAAGACCACACTGGCAAACTACAGCAAAACTGTGCAGCACGAGTACAAATGTAAAAATCCTAATCATATACATCCCTCAGTCGGTCTATCATATTGTTTGTAATAATTTCAAAGCTCGTGCAGTCCCACTTTGCTGCTCTGTGCTTGTAAACTGGTGTTAAACCAATGAAGGAAAACATGGAAAAAAGAAATACTTATCACTTGGGTAAAACAGCAACCTTAAACCCTGACCCTTTCCTATCCAACTCAATAAGGGATTATCCTTAACCTTTCATGCAAATATATTCTGAAAAAAATGTGTGGTGAAAAGTTTGTGGGTATAAAAAATGAATACTTTATGTCTTGTGATACAGACCTTAATAGCTTACCCTTTTGTCATCCAAAATTAATCATAAATCTGTGATGTAATTTAGGTACTTTGGTGGGTAATACAGTTGATTAGTTGCAGTAAAAGTCATGATGAGAAATTATTGATTTCTCAAAATATCTAGTTGAACACTGATCCCATAAAATCCTGTCCATAACCAAGTAAAGTTATTATCTACATAAATATATGTATTTTAGGCCTTTGATATATTTAAATTTTGTCTTAGACAATAGCCTACTACTTCCAAAACATCCACTCTCACCCAACTGCCAGTACAACCTACCTTGTAATCAGCGAAATTACCAGGGATATCATCAATTATTCCGCTATTTTTAACCTATCACATTGCTCAAAAATATACATGCCTGGACAAACGAATTTAAATGATCCTTTTGTTTCATCATGGGAAGCCATTGTTTTCTGCTGTTATTTTTAATCTTACTCTATTTTTTGGGGGTACTACCCGGATAAAGTTTAAATACCGGTATACGATCCCCCCCTTCAACCCCACCTTTAGACTTTTGCATGCTTACCTGTGACAAATCTCAAAAAAAGTTCTTCAGGCATGTCTGCATGAAAAGGAAGGCCTTTTATGTATTTCTTCTCAGGTTACTGAAACTGTTTCTCCCTCTGTGCACTGGACAAGTCATCTGGAACATCCAGTATCTGCAACACTTTCTTTCTTTGTTTGTGGGAGCAAGAGAATATGTATAATTCACTAAGGTCCCCTGCTATCATGGCCGAAGTTGCACACAGAATTAATATCATGCCAACATTCCAGCTATGAAGGGCAGGTGCCTGAATGAGCTACCTTGTGGGCCACCTGTTTGCTGAGTATTGTACTGATGTGTTTCTTTGGTTGGTCCTCAGAGGACGCACATCATGCGAGTTCACAAGCGTCAAGTATTTCCTCGAAATATCCACAGATTCAAAATCAGTTAATGATTGCACAAATACACACCTTTTCCTATGTCCAGGTAACATACTCCATAAATGTACTGACAAGGAAAATCACTGTCAGTTATTAATAAGTTGCCGTGGGCCACTCCATTGCACTTGACAGGAAAAGGTTTAAAGCCAAGCTGTAATGGGGAAATATCTCTCTTGTTATATACCCAAGAACAATTATTCGGACGCACCAAGCTTTCCAATGTTCAGCCCAGTCATGAACGTTGAGAAATCGCATGGAACTTTTAATATGATTGCCAACTGTCCCCTGTTTTCATAGAATGTATGCCAAAATTCTGATAGTGCCTCACACAAAATACCACCTCTTGTCCCTCCCCATGCCTCTTTTTTGACCATTGGGTAATATAATTTACTACCTACGTACTTCAATGTTTGTGGCCCCCTTTAAAATCCGACACTACTATTCTGCATGAAAGAACTCATTGAATTCTTTGGAAAAAAACTTGTCCTCTATGCCGCTGAATTACCTTCATGCATGTCCCAACTGTGTCATTGAGATCAGAAGTTTCAGATGTTGGATTTTAAGAAGTGAGAACACCAACCTCAGTGCTTATCATCTAGAGAGTGTTCCCATAAGTTGCCCATATCAACTGACAAAGAATTTTTTTCTGGGGAGAGACCTAAGGCCTTTCATCGAATAATGATTCACTGGGGAACAGCATCCATGCTGGTTTCTCTGCCACAGTTCTGGTAATTGTCCCAAGTGTAAGACCGTTTCGAGTTTGAAAACTTCTAAGTGCTCCTGTAGTGGTGGTAAGATCAGAGGCTTCATTATGCTTGGTCTTCATTATACAATGGAGGTGTGTTTTTTCCTAGTTGGTTTGCCATATATACACGCAACAATTTCAATTTTTGTTTCATTATATAACTATCGTCTCAAGTTTTGTCTTTGAGGAATGGAACCATTTGTCTGAAGTTTAACTGATATTTCTACAAAGGTAGTAAACTCCTCCAGCTTGCCTCGCAATAGACTCTCCAATTAGGGACGTATAAGAACAATATTTTTGCTGTTTCCAGCACTTTTTTAAACATTGTCATGTTCAAGGGGTCAAGTTTAAGTTGTCTTGTACCACTACCACAAGCTGTTTTGACCTGCTTATAAGGACTCTCTGTTACAGGATCAAAATCCAACCATCCAACTTCCAACCCGTTCTCTTTTATCTTACTTCGCATTTCTATTTTCCAATTAGAGAAAAGATAGCGTCCATGAGATCCATTATCGTCTTTACAAAGCCAACATATTACTTTTCTTCAAAATGAGTTGATCTTTCAAAAACCGCATCAAAAGAGTACGCTTTCTATCCTCATTTGAGCCTTTACCTTTCGCCTTTCGTGTTGGACTCATAAGAAGTAATGCGTCTAGCGAAGGCAACTGCCGACAATTCTGTCACCATACTTAGTAATGTATTCCCTTAAAATATCCTCATCCGTCATGAGAATAATTGACAGACTCATCAACCTATATGTTGGAACAATGACAAGGATGAAGATAAAGAACATAACTAAAAAGGATTTTGTCTTTTTAATTGAAGAAATAAACAAACACTTCTCCCCATCCCCATCACGACAATTATTGTCATTATGTGACAATGGTACTTCAAAGAATGAAAGGAAAAATAAAACAAGTTGAAACAAATTTAATGTTTTAACATAACTGTGATATGGAAAAGTCAGTGATTTTTCAGGTCTATATTTTAGTCTTTCTCTCGTAAGATCAAAACAATTCAGTCAACGTAAGGAGCATACAGAAAGCAAAACTGAAGCTAAGTTTTGATATTTGTCTAAGAAATAGACCAGGAGGCTGAAATCTTGGACCCCTGAGAAAAAAAAAAACAAAACAAAAAAAAAAACAAAGTTGAAAAAAAAAAAGAGATTTGCCATTGTAAAACACTGTATACCAGAAAAGTCCAAGTGCAAACAAGAGTACCTGGAATGGAACAGACACTCTACTGCAAAAACAGAATTTACAAAAATTCACAGAGAAGACCAATTATTCCTTTTAACTGCTGAGTGTTGAAACCAATATTCAGCAATAGCAAGATTTTCAAATTAGCTGCTGTGGTGGACATATTGGATATCAGAATGAGATTGGCACCATTTTCACTTTACGGACCAACAAGACATTATTCAGGACCAAGACATCATATAAGAAGTCTTCTGGTGGAAACCCCATGTTTTGGAGGCGTAGCTATAAAACAGATTTTCAAGATGGCTGCCATGGTGGCCATATTGGACATCAGATCGCACCATTTTCATTTATGACCAACTAGACAAGAGTCTTGGTGAAAATCCCATGTTGATAATGACCATCCATTCAGGAGGAGTACTAGAGCAAAATTTTCAAAATGACTCCTGTGGTGGTCATATTCTTTTGGATGTCCAAAGCGGCACCTTTTCATCTAGGACCAACTAGACGCATAGGAGAATGTGTGTGTGAAGTTTCATGGCAATCCTCCAAGTAGTTTAGATCAGTAGCGATAACAAACATGTGCTTAACGATGGATGAGCGTTTGGATTGACAGACAACTTATCATCCCATAAGCTCTTCTGTTCTATGACCAATACAGCTAAAAAAGTTAAGAAATGTGTCAAAAATGAACAAATGCTGCAATGGCCTTAAAATCTAATCACGTAATTTACATATTAATATAAATATCCTACCAAATTGTATTCATCTACCTCAAGTGACTTTTTACTTAAATGTGCTTACAATGTTTTTGTCCAAAATGTTTTATGTTTAAAATGGTCCCAGGGAATATTAAAAATTGGAAAAATAAGGTCACTGTCCACTGTGAACTTAATCATGTCTTGGGGATCCACACAAAGTATGTAAATACCCAAATAGGTATGGTCTGGCTCAATAGTGTTTTTTTTTTTTTTAGCTATCTTGCCTACAACAAAGTGTGATGGACAGATCTCTCCCTCCATCATGAGTGTGCATGGTGTGTGTGCGTGTGGCATGAAATAGCAAACAATGTTGCCAATCCACCTAAGCCACTGCAGCTGTCAGAAAGATACTGAAAATTACATCTAATTGTGAGAAAGATGTCTGACCTTTTGAACCCCGTCTGCACAAGAAGCTACAATGACTCCAGGGAAGCAAATGAAATTTGATCATACATAAATAAATAAACACAGAAATAAATACAAACATAACTTGGCAAGCAACAGCAAGAGTTGTATTTGTCAAATATTACTGTAGCCAATAAAAATTACAAAATGAAATGACCCATAAGAAATGAACAAAAATGTACTCCTTTCATGTTATCCGAATAATTTAAAAACTGACACCGACTGGCCCAGTGGCATGATCTACTTTTTCCAAGTTACTGAGACACATATATACATACATTTGCAAGGTACACAGGGGGTGGGATGCATAAATATAATTTAGTATCATTGGGGGCGGGGAGGGGGGGGGGGGCTTAAACAAAAGAGGCGAATGGTCTGTGGGGCCCCTGAAAGCTAATGCATTTTAAGCATTTCAGGGCATAATTTTAACCACTAACTCTAAGGAAAACCTACTCTAGGAAACATTCTGGTTGTGTTTCACCCTGATGTTTAGAGGCATGGGGCATGCGCCAGCTAGGCACCCTCCCTGGATCCAGCCCCTGGTACAAACACTGGAGGCATCAGAACTGATTGATTGATTGATATTTAAAACAGCACTTCAGCATATCAAACTACTGCTAAGGCATCAGGAGTTAAGTGCCTTGCCCCAGAGACACACTATAAAACTCGAGCTGGTCTTGACAGGTTTCAAAATCGCAACCCACTAACTGTGAGTCCAGCATGCTAACTACTTTGCCACAAGTGGCTCCTTCTATTGGTATCTATAGTCAGAGCCTCTAACATTTAGATACTAATAAGTAAGAAAATATATGATCATGAGGACCCTATTATAGGAGTAAAACTATAAATTACAAGATGATTAGTTTCATATCGTAAGTAATCTGATTTTTTGAAGATTGTTAAAATAAAAAAAAAATTTCAATACAAATGTTTACATAATTTTTTCTTGTGGAGTTTGAGATGATTCTACTATATTAATTATGGCTGACTGGAGGCCCCCATTTCCATTGGTGGCCTCACAATTTTTACTCTGAAATATCCAAATCAAAAATATTAAAATCTTCCTTGCTGGAATTATTTTTCATTCCATTCATATCTATAACATATGTTACAGGATCAGTACCATAATTTTACCTTTTTTCCCTACCAGAAGTCCTCTTAATCATACAAAAGCTTGCCACTGTTTTTAGGGGGCGCTCTACAGATAATATGTGCTTCTCAGAGAGTGACGTGTAAGATGAAGTTGTTTGCATTTGCAACATGCACAATGGAGAGAATGTTGGCATACCTGTATGCTACTTTCATGTACTGTGGCTGAAATTTCTTTACATTTGTACTTGTGGAAATTGGACATGATCTAAGCACAAAGCCGACAGAAATGGCCGCTCCAAAGTACTCGAAAAATCAGCCTGAATTAGTCAAAAGTACACTATTTTCAGCAGTTATTAAAATAGGGAAACAAATTTTGCCAGAGTAGGCAATACCAGCCTCTAAAAGTACCATGAATGAATTACAAAATATATAAAAAGTAAAAAATGTTATCGGCTGTTTTTTTATATTTACCTTTGAAGTCCAGGAAGTGAAAATGACCAAGCAGACCTAGCAGTTTTTGGAGAGGTGAACATCGTAAGTGAGACCAAGCTGTATACTCTATAACCCAAATTGCAAAATAAAGGGAATTGAAAGTTCTTTTAACAATACCTAAGATATACAAGGTCTTTTTTAAATAGCCAGGACAACCAGCGAGGAACCCTATGCAAAGTACGAAACTGGAGAGTGCCACCTTAATTAAGTACATTTAGGCATAATAAGTATTCAGATTCTCCAAGGTATGTGCAACGCTGTAGACCTGAGAAGACAGCAGACTACTCCTCTATTTTCCTAGCTATGGATATGCATTCCTTCCTTAATTAGAACATCTGTTTTTATCAGCTGTTTGGATAGTTCACAATACAACTGATAATGACTGATACATCTATTTTTGTTTTGAATTGCTTAAACTGAAAACAGTGCCAGAGATTTGCCTGACAAGATATGCTTGGAGTCAGGTGGTCAAGGGTGAAATGCTAAATGACTTTTTTGATGACTTTACTTCTAATGAACTGAATCATGGTTTCTATTACATTCTAGTTCATGCATATTTATTGAAAAGGGAATAGAGTTTTTAATAGTGTTCGATAATTTAGTTTGTTGACTAAGGTCTGGTAGGTAAATATGCTGCAAGATTCCTATCCTTTAGAAGACGACAGAGCTGTAATTCGATGTGAAAGTAATTAATGGGGTACCATATGATTATAGAGTATTTTTATTCCAATAACACTTATAAGTAACACATAATTATGATAATGAAGCCTAAACTCATATTATGTTAGATGAATAAACTGATACATTTATTGACTGCAATGGCATATCAAGGACTTGTTCTGAAAAAGCATTTTTTTATACCAAAGAACACAACAACTACTACCATGACTTTTACTACAAAAATGGCAACTTTTGTACAGAACAAGAACAAAATTATATAACTAACTTTGGTTTACAAATCCTTATAATACTAGTTTTTTTATTCTGCTATAAAGGGACATATGACAAAAATTACAGAAGTGATGCAGGACAAAAAGTTCGAAACACCAAAGCCCTATGTGTTAAATATTCCCCAATAATACTAGTTTCCTAAGTTTAAAAAATCTCAATTCTAGGGAGGTGGGCCCCAAATTGTATTATTGGAAATATCCATGAGAGCTCTTGAACAGACAAAATATAGACAACAAACAAAAGCAAGGCTTGACTAATGTATCATGCTGGCACACAAGATTTCTTGAAGTAAATGAGTGCCAAACTTAACTGGTATACAAATAGAAGTGGAATATACATATTGTGCAGTAAATTTCTATTGAACACTTTAATTTGTCTAAACAAGTCAAAACTTGAAAATTTTTGATGCATGTTTTTTACAACTGTCAATGACTGAAACCATCAAACTGAATAACACAAAAACCTACCTTATCTTCCTCCATTTTAGCACTGTCTACCCTTCTTTCCTTCAGAAAGGCATATAGTTCCCTTTTCTGGATGCCTGCCATTTCAGACTGTAGTGAAGAAAAAATGGAATGCTTTTTCTACTTTATAATTCAACAAGTACTCCGTTCAATTCAATGCTGAAAGTTTAAAATTGGTGGGATTATCCTTTTATATTTTAGGTACATGTACTTGTATTCAGAGAAAACTGGGTGGCACAATTAAATTAGTAAACAAAAGGCATTTTTCGCACTCCTGTACAAAGCCCCCTTCATGTAAGGAAAGGAAATTAAACAAATTTGTTCATGTCAGCACTGTTTTGCTTTACTACTTATGAGTATCATCTTGGCTAGGTACACATTTAGTCAGGATTCAAAAATAATGTATGCATATGCAACTGTGCAATGCATAGACCCAGATCTGCGTTCTGGAAGATGAGGTTCAACAGCCTTAGCCTGAAATCATTGGCAGAACAAACAGCATGGAAACAGCCAGTACATTATGTGATGGCATATCAGGCATAACTGTTTGCATTTGGGTGTGGGTAAATACATAATTACAGTAACTATTTCTTACTGATATGCCTTAAACTGAAGATAACTCTGAATCAAAACAGGGATAACGGCTATGTATTCCAGGATTTGAGGATGTTGATTGTGGTTTTACTGTCATTAATTCAACTTTAATGCCCATCTCTCAGTGGAGCCAGAAAAATGGATTTTTGATACAGTAAAACCAACATTAATGTCTTGAAATTCTCAAATACAAGACTGTTATCTTCATTCTAAAACACTACAAGTTTTTTTTTAAATAGCAAAATATGCAATTTTCTGTGACACCACAAGGAGAGTCATGATGTCATTCTCTATGGCACCACAATGAGTCATGATGTCATTCTCTGTGGCACCACAATGAGTCATGATGTCATTCTCTGTGGCACCACAATGAGTCATGATGTCATTCTCCATGGAACCACAAGGAGAGTCATGATGTCATTCTCCATGAAACCACAAGGAGAGTCATGATGTCACAACAGTGTCAGCATTTCTAAACAGTTTCTTGTGAATTTTACTGCAGCAAAGTTTGATGTTCAACCAATCAGAAAACATAATACGTACGCTGGCATGTTAGCATACTGTTTTAATTGCATATCAACTGGGATTTTGGGTCTTCTCAATTGTTGTCAGACAAGCCTCTTCAATTGCCCTACTGACTATGCTCCTATTCATTAGCACATTAACTTCTTCCAAGTGAAAGAGTTTCTTTCAAAATTTGCATGCATACTAGAACAGCACTGCTAAGGATATACTTAAAAACAATTTTGAGATTGGTTTCAAACTCATAAAGTTATACTGGTAGTAAGAAAAATGGTACGTATTACTTAGAAAAACAATGTCCAAATTTGTCAGAGCCAAGTCTGCATGGAGTAAGACAAACACTGGAAAATGTGTACTACATGTATTTCTTTCTTTACAATGAAGATGTGTGTGAATCTATGGAGCAGCTGCACCAATCCTAATGGCCACTTCAAACTGATTCCCTTTGCATAACCTGCAAACTAGCACCCTAGGAGTCCTCTTTAACTGTTTTACATCACCATTATCAACAATGTGTAAAAGACCATTACAATATTTGAGGAATGAGTGGTTTAACCGGTACATCAGTGTACTGTGACTGTACTACATTGCCAGTAAACTGGTTTTTGCGTTATTTCTATAAATATTATCCAAATTTCTACTTCAGCCGTAATATCTTTCGTTTTGAATTTTGTCACTGTTTCAATGTCTGTTATTCTAAAACCCCAAAACACTTCCTAAAGATGTGTCCACTGAGAAAATCGTGAAGAACACATTATATCTCACCTGGTGGACGTGAAGCATGAAGTCTTGTATAATGAACACAACATAACTGAATAACAACAAATATTCAATCTATTCCCAAAAATAATTACTTGGAAAAGCATGTCTTGGTAGGGCCTTCTTATATACTGCAAGAAAAACAATCATGACAGATTGCATCCATGTCAGACTCCAAGGGATGTTTTGATTGCACTGTACACTTTGTGATGCATTCTTGATCTCTCCACCAACTGCTGGAACCCTCTGAACTAGCTGACATTGTTGTGCAGAATCCATTGTAAATCTGCATACACCCAAGTCATTTTGCAGAATGGACTTTTTCTAATTATAGATATAATCTCTCATAGCAGTTATTGGATTGATAAATGCTCAGATTTAAGGTCTCTACAATCTGTTTTCAAACTGGACTTATGATTGTTTATAAAAATAGAAAGAATAATGCTGGTAACAGACCATCTTATGTGTACTATAGTTGCCAATGTGGCTAGAGTTGATAAAATGTAAATTAAACAGTAGCCTATCTCATGCATCTCAGACTCGTCATGTGTAAGGATATTTTCCAATCATTGCTCACTTCAAAAGATTTCAAACAAATTAAAATTATATGAAACTTTAATTTCTTATTCACTCTTAAATGTTATTTGCACTTTGTACTGATTTTCCAATATACTGCAATATGTATCACAATACACTGTCCTGTATTGCTGTTACGACCCTATGGTAAGAAAAATGTAACAAAAAAAAGTGAAACCAACAATGTTTGTAAAATCAAGAAACAATTTATTTCTAAATAATTAATGTGAAAATCAAAAGACACAGTAACCTGTGTTAAAATCCAAATAAAATCCGCCGCCAGTAAAAAAAAGAAAAGGTGGAGAACAACTTGCTTGTCTAACGGGACTACATAATTCACATTTGTATGGCTTTCTTCAGCGTACCTCGTATATTCCATCATACAAAATTTGAATTTGTAGTTAATTTCAAACTTTACAAGTGGTATGAAGTTTAATATCTGCCGATCTACCTAGCTCTATAGTTTCTCTTCTATATGTATCATCAAGTTCAAGATCAGGCTACGATTCTGATGGCATTTTTACATATGACTTCACATTTGTATTGTTTATCTATATTCATTGTATATTTTTCCGGTGACAGTCTCTTTCCTACTAGGTATCTTACAATTCGTTTAGATTCATATTCATTTCACAATAAAATTTACCGATTGTTCATACATTTTAACGAAAGGAACACTTCAACATCAAACAAACATGATGTTCACATTCCAACGGCTTCTCGAATTCACAGTGCATGGCCAGATGTCTGACATGTTAAAAAATGAAGGAACCATTGAAAAAATATCACACTAATTACATATCACGTATAAAAATTACATTCATCGTCTCTACTAAGTAGTAAAAACTGATCTGCACACCTAAACAACCCTGTTGTTGCCTGTCGAAGGTGTACTGGCATGTTACGCTGCAGACTAATTCACTGTTTCTATTTATAGAATATTAATTTGAGGTAACAAATAAATAACTTGTGGGAACGAAATAATAATTTGAGGGAAACAAATTAATAACTTGAGGGAACGAATTATTATTTTGAGGGAACGAAATACTAACTTGAGGGAACGAATTATTAATTTGAGGGAACGAAATATTATTTTGAGGGAACGAATTAGTAATTTGAGCGAACGAAATGATAATTTGAGGGAACGAATTGTTATTTTGAGGGAACGAAATACTAACTTGAGGGAACGAATTAGTAATTTGAGCGAACGAAATATTATTTTGAGGGAACGAATTATTAATTTGAGCGAACGAAATAATAATTTGAGGGAACGAATTGTTATTTTGAGGGAACGAAATACTAACTTGAGGAAACGAATTAGTAATTTGAGCGAACGAAATAGTATTTTTCACCTCATGTACTCTCCGGAGCTCCGTAAGAGCCAGTACGAGTCATACCCGAGTTTCTGAAAATGAGGGCATAAAATACATCAACAAAACGAAACACGAACATGTGGGGAACAACAATAAAGTAAACTAAAAACTGCGAGTATACACCCAAAAGCACGCACTACATGCAAGCATTCACAATAGACTATACTTTTTCTTTTCTTTTTTTTCAACATCATATTGTAACTTATATAATAGAAGAAAACGTTCAAAAAAATATTGATTTAGACCATCAAATAAAGAGACCGGGCAATAACAGGATATAGCCGCTGTGACGGAGATAGAGGGGTATACCACCCCCATTAGGGATGATGGTTGTTCGGGGAACGCCCACCTATCATCGCCACATGCTAGAAATGTGGCATCCCTATCTCAATTTTTTTTTCTTCTTTCTCAATATATTTTTCTAAAATTTATCAATTTGTTTTCTTTGTATCTTCTTCATATATCATAAATAAGTAAAAACTGAAATATTTGATCTATTATCGCCAGTCTAAACAAATATACAAAATATAGCAATCAACGAAACATATATAGCAACCACACATATAGCATACACGGGACAAAAAGAGATCCCTGGCAAGGATCACTAGAAAAGGGGATCAACATGGCAAGGAAACCAGCCACAAGTTGTAATGCTTGAGGAGGGGAGTACTAGCCAGAGTAAATTTTCTTTCGATCAAAGGGCAGAAAGAGTGGGAACGCGGAAATGGGAACCTAAATCAAGTACGCCCACCAAAAATAATAATAACAACCCTATTCCAAAACAATATAGATTTAAATAAATTTTTGCATCAAAATTATATTTCCTTTTTTTTTTTTTTTTTTGAATACCTACAACAACACACCTTTGGGGGCCACATACAGATATAAAAAAAACTTAAAATTGTTTGGAACAATAGGGGGTCACCCTAAAGGCCTCATAGCTAGGGCTCCTATGGGTGACTACAAATAAAAGAAATTGTTCACAATAGTGCTCGATTAATTCATTGCCTTTTCATTATTATAGATTCTGGTTGATGCAATAAAATTATCTGCATTAATAAAAAAATGAGTTCTTTCCAAGATAATACTGCTTTAATTTATTTCCAAATCTAACCTCAACATTCTTTAGGTGAGGAATTAGAGGAGACGTTTAAGATTTCAGAATGGCAAAACAGTGTTTTTTCATGAAACTCCCCTTCAACCAGACTCGTGCCTCTGGCTATACAATGTATGAAATGCCTTTGCGGAACAGACACACGAGTCAGACAAATATCAAGGAGCCGGACCTCCCAGTCAGCAGTATAAAGAGTGATTGAATCAAAGCTTGTGCAGAAGAACTCCTTGGTCAATTTGAGGCTGCTATTAACCTTCAGGAAGCTTCATTTCATCAGGATTTCTTTCAATTAGGCATGCTTATGCAGGTTATCTTGCAACGTCACACAGAAAAGAAATTGTTGATCAAGCAGACAACCCAATGAATCTGGTATATGTCCTTCTTTTTACTAACTTGTAAGATTATTACCACAATCTATTTTTTTTTTTTTTTTTTTGGTTTTTGTTATGTTTGATGGACAATGGTAAAGCACAAACATTCCTTAAAACTCATTTTCAATACTCATTTTTTGATTATTTTTACACGTTTGTCCATCAACTCTGACAAGTACCATGAGAGGAAAATAGAAGTAAAATAAGCTAAAAGATCTTGCTGTTGAATTGAAAGCGACAACCCTATGTCGCTTACCTTCCTTTTGGGACCTTCTGTATATTGGCCAAATGTTTTGCTTTACAGACCCTGACAAGGGGCCTACTATGGATTATATTATGTATCAGTCTAAATTTCAGCGACTTTCAGACTGTGATCTTTTAATTTTCTATTCAATTAAACTGCCTGCTGTCACCATTACAGCAGAGTACTCTTTGGCAGGATTCCTATAGGTTCTTTGAAACTTTATTTTGTATGACTCACTGTATGTCAAGATGCAACAACATACAAAGTCCAGCCATCTAGTTTTGAAATGCGAATGTGCTTGGATTTTGATGGCAATGGTCATTTTATTTCAGAACTACATGTTAATCTTGACTAAAACTTTTTTGATTTTGAAGACATTTTACTTCCCGTGTTTTGTTCCGCAAACATATCCAATTTGCACTCTAAATAGCTCGGTGGAAGAAAGTGAGTTTGAAAACGAATGTGAAATAAATTTGCAACAAATTATTGATCTTATTTGATTATCATTGTGTTCCTTCCACTTTCAACCCTTTACCAGTTACGGTGTTGTACGGGCGGGGTGGGGTGTTGATTCCATCATGGAGTGCAGAACGTGTTATAGTGATGCTGTGATGTATCAGTTTGGAGTGCAGAACGTGTTATAGTGATGCTGTGATGTATCAGTTTGGAGTGCAGAACGTGTTATAGTGATGCTGTGATGTATCAGTTTGGAGTGTAGAACGTGTTATAGTGATGCTGTGATGTATCAGTTTGGAATGCAGAACGTGTTATAGTAATGTTGTGATGTATCAGTTTGGAGTGCAGAACGTGTTATAGTGATGCTGTGATGTATCAGTTCAATTACATAAACTGTATTTTCATCCCTACGCTTTAGCGAGGAGATATTGTGATACCCTCCATCTGTCTGTCTGTCGTTCGTATGTCGTAAACCACATTTCTTACTAAACCACTTAGTAGAAATTCACCAAACGTGATACATAAATCATTAAATGGTCATTTCCAGAGTAAAAAACCACCATGATGTGCTGTACGGCACTAAAGCATCAATTTTAGTATGGATGCCATATTGTACTAAAAATGCCATCAGAAATTAGAATTATATTTCAAGCCACAACACTATGCTGTTAGCACGAGTTTCAACAATTGGATGCAGTATAAAGCTATGCATTTTACAACTTAAAATGAAATATTACCAAAGATACGAACGTTCCTCATTTAAGAAACAAATGTTCCATTCAAATCTCTTGTTTACATATTGTTCCAAGGCGGTACCCTTCTTACTACCCCTTTTCGTTTGTTTTCCACGATGTGTGTATCCCTGTGTGAGATTGCGCCGTCACTTTTATATCTTTCTCTTAGCTCTACATATGATATTACACGGGCAACGTTGTCTCTTATTTTTTAAGTTGTTGATCCTTCGTGTGTTGCAATGATTGGGAATCGTGCATGCAACCCGTGCAAGGGCGGTTTTTCTCCAAAATGAAAACAAATATACCATGACTATCATAGTATAGCAGTATCCATCTGAATATTGGATTCTTCAAGTTCAATTTCGGTTGAATTTTAATGTTTCCTTTGTTTATCGTCTTTCATGAATATTACAGACTGATCCCACTTTTAAAGTTGCCGACTAAGTTTAACTAATGGACAAATGTCATCTTTTTATCAACAAAATAGCCCAACAGGATTGTTTGCTTAGTGTTATTCTAATAATTTCTCTCCCTGAATTCTTTTTGTCGATTAAATTTATATGGTCTCCAAATAGTTCCTAATTATTGACGTTCCCCACGCTTTTGTCCTATAAAGTAATTATTTCAAGAGCCGTATTCAGTTGAAAAAAATTTTCTTTTTATTTCTTGCCATTTTTCACGCAAATTCATAGACATATCAGAGTAACAAGAATTGAAAAAATAAACTGTACACCAATTGATAAAAGCTTTGCCTATATATTAAAATGTTCTCATTCCTCAGTTGACAGCGTGCGTATTTTTGGTGATCTCTCTCTCTCTCTCTCTCTCTCTCTCTCTCTCTCTCTCTCTCTCTCTCTCTCTCTCTCTCTCTCTCTTAAACATCATTTAATCAAATTTTGTTCGCTTATATATATTTCTAGAGCAAAGGAAAAAAATCATTTCCATAATCCCAAATATTAGCAAGCGTAACATCGGATGAAATAAGTCTCTGTAAGCCATCTGCTATGTCACAACTAATAATAGGTTTTTATTAACATGTGCATTTCAGATAATTATATCTTTTGAAAAACACGTAAACATTATCGTCATCTTCAAAATCAAAATGTATCACGTTTTTTCGACTTCTTGATAAAGTGATAACGATTTTTCTACCTAAAGGTCCGTCTATGATTGAGAACTGTACAGAGTTTTATTCAAGGTTAATATAAGCAGCGGATTTTTCTCAAGAAGTGCTTTCTGAAGGAAAAACGTAAACCCTCTACCCTAAATAATCGTGATTTCTAATACCGAAGCTAGTTTTGAAACAGTTCTCGAAAATACAAATTGGATTAGATATTGGAGAAATTACATTATATTGAGGCAAATGTCAGTACAATAATTTGATAATATCAGTCTAGGCACGGACTATCTAAGCATGAGCTGTCAACATGAATAATCACTGATAGGTTTCATTTTGTGACCGACTCAATATTTTAATGGTTATTAGCACTCAATATTGACAGTTAATATCTTTTAAATATTATTGTTCAAGACTATCCCGCTCTAATAAGGTGATTGCTTGCAAAAGAAGCAAATACAATTAAAGACATTTTTTATGGGACACCTGTCCCATTTCAAGTTTTCATCCTATGTAAGTTACCTTTAATTGTATTCGCTAATCTGTATTTGGCATTTACCCAATAATTAGGTTTACGACCATCTGCAAAGATAACGGCCATGATAATGCAAAGTTTTCAGTGAATTTCAAATGTAAATCATTCACTTGTTTTTAATGTTTTATTGAGTCACGTCTGCAGATCATACGCTGCATTTATCTTAAATGCGTTGTGATCCATCCACCTCAGATGTTATTTATAACTGCCAACAAATATATATTTGTAAAAATTCTGACTTTCTTACTTCAGATTCAAGTACAAGTGTGAATGCGATTCTCTCCATGAATATTCCTATTTAGCATCTCTACTCTTCTTCCTTTTTATTTTTCAATATATGTTGACGTGGATGGAGAACACCATTTACAATAGTGGTTAGTTAAGAGATAAATTAGTTTATTGGTATGAACATGAGGCTTGCGTACGCTAGTTTAATACGCTCTGAATTCAGTATTGTCCAGTTTGTCAGTCATCGACGTTTTGGTGTCTTATTTTTACTTAAATTATGGCTTGCAGGTGTCTGTTTAAGCTTCATGAATGTTCACAATGAATGCCTTGGATGCATGATTTTGAAGAGAAAAGAAACGAAAACGGTAACAAGTCATCTGATGCTGAAGCAAATAAACCCTTGCCATTATCTATTTTCAGGGAGCTGGAAAGATTATTCATTGTTCATGTTTCAGACGAATATTTTTCGTATTTACTTAGTGCATCACTAACCATCCAATTTTACCGATTGATCATTCAAACGTTTGACCATCAACAAAATATCATTATTATGATAAATTCCCCAATCTCAACATGTGCCATACAATTGTTGTTCCATTAGTGTATATTAAGACTTTGGGATAAATCTTCTTGTATTATTCAGCAACTTGAAATAACATATTGAGACATAACCTGAAATAATATATTCAAACATAAACTGAAATAACATATTTAAACATAACCTGAAATAACATATTTAGACATAATAACATATTGAGACATAACCTGAAATAACATATTTAGAAATAATAACATATTTAGACATAATAATATCTCGAGATAAGATATTTTAACACAGCTTAATCAACTGTAAAGCATGTTATTTCAGCGGTACCAAAATTTTCGAGCTTTCGATCTTACGACATTTTCGCTGTGTGTTAATTTCGCACTGTTGTCCAATCGATATTCATATTTTATCATTATAAAACGTGCTATAAAGATTTTCACTTATGTTTTGTTTTCGCATTTTCGCAAAAGACTAATTCATCGCGAATTTACAGAAAATAAAAAACCGCTATAATAGCGCGCTTTATAGTAGTACCATTTTAGCTTGTGCCACAATCAGTGTAACCTGTAGAGTCTCTGTCACAATCAGTGTAACCTGCAGAGTGTCTGCCACAATCAGTGTAACCTGTAGAGTCTCTGCCACAATCAGTGTAACCTGCAGAGTGTCTGCCACAATCAATGTAACCTGTAGAGTGTCTGCCACAATCAGTATAACCTGTAGAGTGTCTGCCACAATCAGTGTAACCTGAAGAGTCTCTGCCACAATCTGTGTAACCTGTAGAGTGTCTGCCACAATCAGTATAACCTGTAGAGTGTCTGCCACAATCAGTCTAACATGTAGAGTGTCTGCCACAATCAGTATAACCTGTAGAGTGTCTGCCATAATCAGTATAACCTGTAGAGTGTCTGCCACAATCAGTGTAACCTGTAGAGTGTCTGCCACAATCAGTGTAACCTGTAGAGTGTCTGCCACAATCAGTATAACCTGTAGAGTGTCTGCCAGCTTGAATCAACGATACACATCTGATTATCAATTCGATCAAAGACAGTGTGATTTCTTTGTACTGATGGTTTCTTTCTACTTTTCTGCGATTCCAATGATGTGTCATTTCTTTTAAGCGTTTGCTAACAATTCAAGCGCAAGAATTTAAAACATTATTACCCTATCATTATATAAAAGAGTTGTTTTTTACATAATGTGTATGATTATAATACTGGTTATTCCTTCTATGGAAAGGAAGGACCTTTGTCTGTTGAAACTAAAAACGAAATCAATCATAAATTATTCATGACAAAGATGTCCAATTGTATGGCGGTTTCTTTTTGTCGGTCTTTACGGTGTCAATTACTGTTTTTCGTTACATTTACCTATTATCTCAACTAACCTGGCCTTACTATGCAAACGTTTATGTCAACATAAAATGTTTACATCAAAAGATGCATACGAAATCACACAATAGTATTAAAAATAAAAACAAATACAAAAATGGAATGCATGGATAAAATGATTTCTTCTCTCAAAAGCATTTATCAATACCATTTGAATGAAACTCGTGTTTGCAACGAATTTATCTTAGTTCCAACATCTTGTTTTCTTATATAGGACGTTATTATTGAGTGTTTTAAAAACTAATATTGAACTTCAGTGTCCATAATTGTTCTTGATATCCTCTCCTACTTTTAGATATGTTGCTGAAGCTGTACAGTCGGTAATAGATTTTAAAGTTGTATGGCAATCAAACTGGCAGTCTGATTTTTAAATTGATCGAAAATGCGTTATACAATTGTTTGGCATAAAATGATAAAGTCATACATAGGACAAAATATCAATTGTTTCATTAAAATGAGAGCCTTTTAGATGTTGACAAGATAAATTGAATATATAACCCCTTATGGCTGGGTAATTGAAATTGTTCTTATGGTGATACTGCATCAATGACACCAGTCTTTGCTCATAAGAGGGTAATTTAATTTTACAAGCATAGCTCACCCAGAAAGGGCGTCAAGGGAAATCACTGATGAAATAAATCAAACCCAGATAAGTACAAAACTTTTAACCTCGGGGCTTCATCTTCAACTCTGATTAATAAAGAGATGGTACTGCAAAGTCCTTTATGGAAATTTAGAGTTTACTGACTCGTCGCATTACCAACAAGACATCCAAAATATGGCAACACATTACCAACAAAACATCCAAGCTATGGCAACACATTATCGACAAGACATCCAAGCTATGGCAACATATTATCAACAAGACATCCAAGCTATGGCAACACATTACAAACAAGACATATAAGCTATGGCAACATATTATCAACATGACATCCAAACTATGGCTACAGACTATCAACAACACATCCAGGCAATGGTAACATATTATCAACAAGACATCCAAGCTATGGCAACACAATACCAACAAGACATCCAAGCTATGGCAACACATTACCAACAAGACATTCAAACTATGGCAACACATTATCAACAAGACACCCAAACTATGACAACACATTACCAACAAGACATTCAAGATATGGCAAAACATTATCAACAAGACATCCAAGCTATGGCAACACATTAACAGTAATACATTCAAGCTATGGCAATACATTATATACAAGGCATCCAAGCTATTGCAACACATTACCAGCAAGACATCCAAACTATGGTAACACATTACCAACAAGACATCCAAACTATGGTAATGACATTTTATTTATCACGACAATCATTTTATATCTGTCTCTGACACTGACATTTTCATCGGTAAGAGGTAATGTATTTACATATAAATTCGACGGCCATGCTGTTCACTTTAATCAAATTACACCGATCCTTTTTTCTTTTTCTCTTTAGTAGTTTTCTCATTTTATCTCACTTTTTCATTCAATACACTAAAATCTTTTGCTTCAACGTTATGTACACAGGTCAAATTCACATTCAGCTTTGACTTTGATTGAAGTATGTGTAATTATTCTGGTCAAGTGTATCTTTCCCTGGTCTTCGTGCATATGCCCAGGTACGACATTTTAGGGAACAAAAGTGAAATAAAATTATATAAAAATAAATGCATTCCCAATTTCAGCCTTTTTCATAGAAAATACCAGACATTTTAATGAAATCAATGGACACGTTTATATGAGAAAAAAAAAACAAGATGAGAATACAAGAGAAATGTGATGAAGAATAATTAAGTAAACGTCCTGTTGATCATATAAACTTACGTTTAGGATCACTGTTGACGTGAACAAATTCTATTTGATTGGGTTCTAGATACTGTGCAAGATCCATCTCCACAAATACCTTTCCTATCAAGCTTTGAGAAACAGTATAAGATAAATGTTATGTAATTTTTACAACTTGTCCAATAAACTGCTATGATCCTATATTACGAATGATTTCAAGACAATTTCATGACGTTGTGTAACGTTGTAGATCATATATTCAAGTTACGGTTAATTGGAAAGTTTTGTAATAAAGCTGTTTTCTTGTTATTATGTTGAATCTTCTGTATTTTCGATACCATAAGTACAAACTTACTTTCTACATGAATGTTCGGGTAAATATCAAATGCTGTACTGCTATGGTAAACTACTGAGCAAATATGTTACCTAGTAAAAACAATATCTCCATTAAAGTCATTTTTTTTTTTTTTTGGGGGGGGGGTATTCTTTTTTTACCGAATGACAAATGGTTAAAAAGAAAGATCGGTATCAAATGCTGTATATATGCATTGATCAAGCCAGAAGTTGAATCTTCCTTATATCCTCGTATTCAACAAGGTGTGGAAAACCTAATTCTTATTTACTGTTTTGTGGTGCACGAATTTGTAGGCTATTTAGACCACACACACACAAACACACACAGCACTAATATTCGATTAGCACTGTGCTGATGAATCAGGTGTAAGCGTTACCTGCCAAACGCTGTGGAAGCCACTAACCCAGGCCAACCAGCCTATCAGTTCACGATTGGGAGCGACTTTACTAAGTGGTTGCTATATTCAGACAAAGAGTGCATGCGATTCCCCCACCCCGTTTAACAGTGCACTCTAAATGATACATGAAGGTTTCTAATTTAGATTTTAACAAAAAGCAAATATAAGCAAGTATCTTGTCTTTTGGGATAATAAAGATAATGAATATTTCTTAACATTCGAAGCCTAATTTAAAAGCATTCAATACAGTTGGAGAACACCGTGCTAATGAACGTGTACATGGTACTGGGTTATGATGTATTCACTTTAAAAGTACCTGAATGATCTGTTTTGAGTCAGACAAGCAAAACTGCCCATGAGAAAATTTCACCCATATATAAACTTTGCTGTCAAAAGTTGGTTAAATATTTGGCTGGTATAATGTGTGAGGATGAAAGCATAGTTTGGCCTTTTTGGCATTCTATTGAACAGATTATCATGTTTAAAATAGATTTGCAAAGGTAAACGACTAAAGGGAACGTGTTACATATTTCAGGATATTGTTGAATCACCTGTTAGTATTTGCACAATAGTGACATTAGTGTCATCCTATCCCTGTCCACAACATATTCACAAGAAGGAGAAATACATTAAAGAAAAACGAGTCTATGATATTCTTCCTATACCTCTTTCAATCAACATTCGATTCAAAGAGCATGATACCGATATTTAAATGTTTGTCGAGTTAACGAATGTCCATACCGTATTCCATGGCAGTGCTTTCGTTCACGTGTCGATCAATATCCCCAGTCATCGTCTAGCCAAATTCTATCACAAATCAGGAACACAACTATAGCATGATATTCTATCTCTGGACTGTCTGTTTATTATCAGTCTGTTTATTATCAATGTCACAGGTCAAAGCAATTTACCATGATGTTTTGGATAGAACACAATGATTGAAGCAACTTCTGCGTTAGCATAAGAGGAATTTGAAGTAGAGACAGTAGCTGCCTAACTGATAGATCAAGGAATAAAGCAATATTAGCGATTACAATAATTGCATCCTACAAACGTTATATATGGCAAGAGCAACAACAGCCAAAATATTACCCGAGCACGAAGAAGAATTAGTACAATTCTTTGCGGTGCTAACTTAATATAACTAAATTCCTTGGCTGGAGAAATATAGTCACACTATGATTTTGGTTCTACCATCATACTAACTGCAGTTATACAATTAAACTGCCATCTTTATTGTATGCAACAAAAGGAAAGTGAAGTCTTTGGGCGATACGCGCACTCAGGTCCCATTTCGTATGACTCAGTTTTGCTTCTTAGATATTAGTGTCTTTGCGCCATATGCAGATTCAGGTCCCATTTCGTATGGCTCAGTATTGCTTTCTATATATCAGTGATTGAATGAATCAGCAGTATATCTGCTTATAGTCCATAGGTAACATCGCGTTTTCTTCTTACTTACCGTACCAATACCTTCATTTTTTGTTTAATTATTTAATCAATCATCCACACAATTCTTTTTTAAGAATTTCAGAT
Organism: Margaritifera margaritifera; assembly: GCA_029931535.1. Lineage (NCBI taxonomy): Eukaryota > Metazoa > Mollusca > Bivalvia > Unionida > Margaritiferidae > Margaritifera > Margaritifera margaritifera. The sequence continues at coordinate 29,126 of JAQPZY010001332.1, forward strand.
TTTGTCAATTCAGCTCTTACCGAGCAGCTCGAAATTTTGTAACCGACGCCATTAAAACGTCATCTATATACGTCACCAGTTACCTACGGATATGTACAAACTCTTCGAGAACTCTTATACAATTTTAATAATCGTAATGACAGTCAACTAAAAAAATTTATAAAGTCAACAAAAAAGTATACGAGACCTTGAGAAATCTTTGGCGATTTCAGGCAACCTATCATAAATCATCCCCCAGTCTTTTCTGTTCCGGAAAAACTATGTTATATCAGTAATTTTGTCATTGATTCATTCACCAACATACAGTTATTTTTAAGTAATTGATAGGAGACGTCTATGATCTTCACCCTGTGCAAATTTGATGAATTTGTAAGTTCTCATTCAGCTACTATTTTATAGACAATTAGTGCCAGGTTACTTTTCCCATGCATTTATATGTATTGACCCTATCATGGAGATAGAGATTCAACTAACAATAGCGAAAACGCACACCCTCCTATGGCTTTTAAGTAAGTTTGGATTGACTGGACCATTAGCTATGTAAACAAAGTTAAACACTAGAATATTTCACAAGAGATCATCCTTAACCGTACAACCTAGTCGTGGAATTGCCTTTTTTACGCTGAAGATTCTACCGCTGTCTTTTCAGACTACTATCCTTTTTTATAGTTATGATCTTTGTGCCAAATTTGGTTTCCTTGTATTCCTTTTACTGGTGTTACAATGGTTGATCTAAACGTTCTAGAACATATGCAATGTCGTCTAAATAAAGCAACCCAACGTCAAAACAATCGTCCGTCTATAATTGAAAACTTCCTACTTTAGAACGTGACGTAGGTTTTAAATCGATGATGTCACATGCTTAGTGGCGTCATCTTTTTCTACGTCATATACGTAGACGCTATGGCAAAATCGCAGATGAATTCGTTTTCGACCAGAGACTGATTATAAAATTGTATGCATAATTAGGAAAATCCCTTTACACAGATAAAAGCTGGCTTGGATGCTGTTTATGGACCTAAAGCATTTGCTACATTTGCAATCAGTATCTGGATGAAACGTTTTAGTGATGGTAGGGATAGTGTTCAAGATGATATAAGAAAATGTAGGCCAAGGACATCTATTTCAAAAGAAAAAGTCGATTATGAGGAAGGATACGTGAAGGAAGACAGACATGTTACAGTCCGAGAGGTAGTAGACAATATTTAGATTTCATACGGAAGTGCAGAGGGAATTCGAAAAAAGGGATTATGAATGCACATGGTTTGTGCCCGTTTGGTGCCCAGATTGCTTCGTAAAGAACAAATGCATTTAAGGGTAAAGATCTGCATGTAATGTTTAAAAAATGTACAAAGTAGAAGGCTAAAATTTATGAACTATGACACTTGATGAAATTTTGTTGCACTACTTTAACCCGAGATTAAGGAACAAAGCAACGTATGGAAACACATCTATAAAAAGGTATATTTGCAAATCTGCTGTAAAGGTTATGTGCATTATGTTCTTCAACACACAAAGAATAATTTTGAACCACATGGTACTACAGAACAGCACAGTAAATGGACAATAATATAACACGTTCGATATCCCGTACTCATTGCATACATCATTGGTAAACACGTCCTATCACCCATACCCATTGCATACATCATTAGTAAACACGTCCTATCACCCATACCTATTTTATACATCATTAGTAAACACGTCCAATCACCCATACATATTGTATATATCATTAGTAAGCACGTCCTATCACCCATACCTATTTTATGCATCATTAGTAAACACGTCCTATCAGCCATACCTATTGCATATATCATTAGTTAGCACGTCCTATCACCCATACCCATTGTATACATCATTAGTAAGCACGTCCTATTACCCATACCTATTGTATGCATCATTAGTAAACACGTCCTATCACCCATACCTATTGTATCTATCATTAGTAAGCACGTCCTATCACCCATACCCATTGTATACATCATTAGTAAGCACGTCCTATCACCCATACCCATTGTATACATCATTAGTAAACACGTCATATCACCCATAACCATTGTATACATCATTAGTAAACACGTCCGATCACCAATACCCATTGTTTACATCATTTGTAATCTTAACATCCGCGTAATTGACAGAGACAGCGGAAATTACAGAGACCGTATGCACTACTACTACTATTAATATTATTAGTATTAGTAGTAGTGATGGTGTTCTGGTTATTGTTGTTGATTATGTGTCATCTATTGTCACCTAGGTTAATGAAATTGTATGGGAAAATATGAACAAGTTTTTCTGAGCTATAAAGCACGACGTTAAGAGTGCAGTATAGCTCAGAAAAAACTAGTTCATATCTTCCTATAAAAAGGTAGTAACCTTTTTATTATATACCCATTTTGCTTTCATACATTAGGCTGAATAATAAAAAGAACACACTACAAGAAATAAAGTAATTACATTTCGGTTAGATTCCAAAGTATATACACAACCGTAGTTAGACAAATACACAGTAATAGTATTCATACGCACATGGCACCGACCAGTGACCTTTGAATTTGGTAGCGTACCGCGAGCGCTTAAAAAACAAATCTCATTTTTGGTCTACTTAAAATTAAAATTTTGAGTCATATTGTTAATGACTGCACCTTGGAACAACGTTCCCAGTTGGTCTGGAACAGAGGGATTTTGTTTTTCTGTCGATCCAACTAAACTCTGCTATTAGCTGAGTTGATTACGTGCGATGTACATGTAGCTGCTGGAACTGACTTGTAAAATGGCCGGTCTCTGAGAGAGACGGAATATCCTTTGGCCGTAAGATGCCTTTCTATGCTATTTTTGATAGACTCTAGAGAGTACGGCTCATAGTCTAAACCATAAGCTAAATAAGTTTTTAAATGATCAGAATGATATTTTCAATACTGCATGTATCACGTTTGTTGTCATGAAGCCACCGCTAGACATTGCGAATATCGAGTTCAGTTGATTGCTTAGTTGAAAGTTTCTTTTGTGACTCACTGAATTCAACCACATCGTCAGCTTTATCATCTCTACTTTCAAATGGCTCAAACAGCTTGCTTGGTTCATCCACAGACAAAATCTAATAAAGCAAAAGCTCCGGTGTCTGCTACATTAGCGTACATTGTTTGTTGACAATAAAAAGTAGTACCTTAGCTAAAGTTGAAGCAGGTGCTTCCTCCCGCGATACGCGTGCAGAGGTAACGTATCAGAGTATATATAACTCGCTTAAGCGAAGAAGATATCATAGCCTAAAGTAACACGTGACAGGCAATGGAATGAGTGCTGAAATTGTTGGAAAGAATTACAAAAATACAGCGCATTCCATTGAATTAGCGGAGTCAAGGCTTGTTAAGGATGAAAAATATTTTCTAACCTTTATATAATGTAATCCAACAAGGAAAATAAGTATAGTAAATACCTATTTTCGTCCAAATTATTGCCAAAAACCCTTGTATACTAAATACCTATTTTTAGCCCAAATTATTGCAAGTGTTACGACTCTATGGTCTAAGAAAAATGTAACAGAAAGAAAGTGAAACCAACAAATCAAGTAAAAAATCAACAAGCAATTTATTACTAGATAATTAAAATGAAATATCAAAAAGTCACTTACAGTAATGTGTTTTGAAATCCTAATAATCCAATAAGAATGATTGTTCTAATCACAAGTCCTAAATATAGAATGTTCCGAATTCACGGCTGTGTCCTTGAATGTTATGATGTGCTAATGGTCTCCAAAGTCCTGATGTACTAGAAATCTTGATGTGCTGATGTCAAAATGAAGTATTCCAAAATCTCTGAATAAGTTCACATAAATTCCAAAATCATCAATTAAAAATCCAAAATCCAAAAGTTTATGAGCACTGTTATAATCCAATGAATATTTAAAATAATTCCTCTCTTAGAATTTGGAATGAATTTTCACAACTGTAATAGCTCTTTACAAGACGGATGGTAATGTCAAAACTGAATAAATGTCCACCAAACATGGCATATATAAAGATTGGTCACATGACAGAATGTTCTAGAATATGAGTCATCTTAATGTAATTTTACTTGTAAACAAAATTCAACCTTGACCTTCAAATTGAGAAAACATATTGATCAAAACAACCTAATTCAAGGACACTAGTTAAACATGTTTTTCCTGATAACATTAAGATTTAAGCAAATATTAAAGTGAAGAAACATTTATAATTTCCTAAAATATTTATAATATTATATAAACATCATACATAACACCTCCCCTCATAAAGAAAAAGAAAGATTTATATAATAAAGCTTTCTTTTGAATATACATCTAATACTATAATAACCAAAATTACATAAGAACATGTTTTATGATACTGGACTTAATTACATCAAGCAATATTACATTTATAGGCACGTGAGAGTGCATCTGCAATCACATTGTCTTTTCCCCTGATGTGTTTGATGTCAATGTTATATTCCTGCAATATCAAACTCCATCTCAACAATCTCCGATTTTTATCTTTCATTTTGTTGATGAAAGTAAGGGGATTGTGATCACTGTACACAATAATTGGAGAAAGAGCTGAGGTGACATACACTTCAAAATGCTGTAAAGCCAATATCAAAGCCAAACATTCCTTCTCAATTGTGGAATAATTTTTCTGGTCTTTGTTTAGTTTTTTAGAAAAATAACACACAGGGTGATCCACACCACTTTTGTCTTCCTGAATCAATACTCCACCAACCCCTACATCACTTGCATCAACAGATAATTTAAATGATTGGCTAAAATTTGGTGCAGAAAGAACTGGTGCATTCTTAAGCATGGCCTTTAACTTGTCAAAAGATTCCTGACACTTGTCAGACCAATGAAATTTGGTTTTCTTACTCAATAAACTTGTCAAAGGTTCAGCAATTTTGGAAAAATTGGAACAAAATTTCCGATAATATCCAGCCATACCTAGAAATCGCATCAGTTGCTTTTTACAAATTGGAACTTGAAATTCAGAGATAGCTTTGACCTTAGCTTCTATAGGTTTAACTTGACCTTGTCCCACAATATGTCCTAAAAATGTGACACAAGCATGGCAAAACTCACTTTTGCTCAAATTAATTGTCAGATTCGCATCGCTGAGTCGATCAAAGAATTTTCGAATGGTTTCCAAATGATCTTCCCAGGTGTTGTTGTAGATAATGACGTCATCGATATAAGCGTCACAATTATCAAGACCAAATGTTATCATGTTCATCAGACGTTGAAATGTTGCAGGCGAATTTTTCATTCCAAACGGCATAACTTTATATTGATAAAGTCCATCTGGAGTTACAAATGCTGAAATTTCTTTTGCCCTTTCCGTCAGTGGAATTTGCCAGAATCCTTTTAAAAGGTCAAATTTGGTGACATATTCCGCATTTCCAATTTTATGAATGCAATCGTCCATTCTTGGGATTGGAAATGAATCAGTTTTGGTGACACTGTTGATTTTTCTATAGTCAGTACACATACGGAATGTATTATCTGGCTTGGGAACAAGAATACATGGTGAACTCCAGTTACTTTTACTTGGTTCTATGAAATCATTCTCCAGTAGATACTGAATTTCTTTCTTCAGATAGTTCTGTTTGAGAGGATTCATCCTATAAGGATGCTGTTTCACAGGCGCAGAATCTACAATGTCAACGTCATGATAAATTTTACTTGTTCGTGTTGGAACATCAGGAAACAAGTGCTCATAGTCATGTAATAGCTGTTTTAGTTCATTTCTTTCCTGTTGTTGTAGATGTGAAAGTTTCTGGTCTAGGTTGTTCAATATTTCTGAATTCCGAAGATTGGTTATACCAGAGTCACTATAGTCTGATTGTATTCCATCGTTGATATCTTCATTGTGTGGGACAGGTACAACTAAATTAACAGAATAATTAGCTGAGCTATCTCTGTCAAAATATTCCTTTAACATATTTATATGACAAAGTTGTTTCTGTTTCCGTCTCCCAGGAGTGTTAATGATATAATTTAAGTCATTTACTTTCTTTTCAACGGTATAAGGACCATAAAATTTAGCCTGAATAGGATTCTGAGGTATGGGAAAGAGAGCCAGAACTTTGTCACCAGGTTTAAAACTCCTTTCCTGTGAATTTCTGTCATACATTAATTTCATTTTTGACTGGGTAGTGTGAAGATTAGTTCTTGCTACTTCACAGGCCTTTGACAACTTGTATTTGAAATCAGAGACATAATCAAGAAGATTAATCTTTGAGTCTTCATTTGAAAGAAGTTTCTCTTTCAATAATTTCAATGGTCCACGGACAGCATGACCAAAAACTAGTTCAAAGGGACTAAAACCCAACGACTCTTGAACTGATTCCCTAACAGCAAACAACAACAAATGAACACCCTCATCCCAATCCTTTTCTGTATCAAAGCAATATGATCGAATCATATTCTTCAAAGTTTGATGAAATCTTTCCAAAGCACCTTGACTTTCAGGGTGATAGGCAGAAGATTTAAACTGTTGGATGCCCAATTCATGCATAACTTGTTGGAAAATTCCAGACATAAAATTTGACCCTTGATCCGACTGGACAGATTTGGGAAGGCCAACAAGTGTAAAAAACTTCACCAAAGCTTTCACAATAGTTTTAGTTTTTATATTTCTCAGAGGAATTGCCTCTGGAAATCTTGTAGATGTACACATGATGGTCAACAAGTATTGGTTGCCTGACTTGGTTTTAGGTAAAGGACCAACACAGTCTACTATTATTCTACTAAATGGTTCATCAAATGCAGGAATAGGTTGTAAATGAGCCTTAGGTATTTTCTGATTGGGTTTTCCTACCATTTGACAAGTGTGGCAAGATCTGCAGTATTTAGAAACATCACTTTTGAGTTTCGGCCAATACAAATGATTCAAGATCTTGTGATAAGTCTTACGGACTCCTAAATGACCAGCCAAAGGAGTTTCATGGGCTAAATTAAGAATTTCCTGTCGATATGACTTAGGAACAACAATTTGATAGCTCACTGACCACTCGTCACCAGCGGGTACATCAGGTGGTCTCCATTTCCTCATAAGGACCCCATTTTTCACAAAGTAACACACTGGAACTTGTGTGGCTTCAGTTTCACTAATAGCCCTCTGAAACAAACAAGATATCTCTGGATCTTGCTCCTGTTCAACGACAAGGGATTGTCGTTTGTCATCCTGATTAGGACAAAGAGAATGAGTTGCCAAAAGAGGATCACTGTGATCAATACCGTTTGATTGATCAATACCTGAGGAAAAAGTGACATCATCAAAAGACTGACCAATACATGTGTCAGCTAAAGGAATAATATCCTGATCAACATCACTCTCAAGAGCTCTTTTTGCCATAGCTCTAGTAACTGCACAAGCAGGGTACAAATCAGGGATTTCAGTTTCGACAGGATCAACTTTCTGATCCAAACAAGGCTTGTCAGTTACAAGTGGATTAACCACAACCTTATCTCCAGCTAGGTCATTGCCTAGTAATAAATGAACACCCTCTATGGGTAAAGAAGTCACTGCCCCAACAGTCACAGGTCCAGAAACTAAGTCTGATGCCAAATTTACACAATGAAGAGGAACATTTACAAAGCCACACTCTACTCCCTGAACAAGAACACTTTCACTTGAAGAAGACTCCTCAGACAAAGGCAAAGTACCTGATAATAAAAGACTCTGAGAAGCTCCAGTGTCCCATAATATTTTAATTGGGATAGGTTTGGCAGAATCACCAATAAGTGATATAGAACCTTCTGACATGAATGGTTCATAAGCCTCCAAAATAGAATCAGACTGGGGTTTGTTTGACCCAACAAATGTATTGCTTTCAATACAAGACCGTGACCTTGACCTCGTAGAAATAAGAGCATTTGGAAAAGCTCTGTCTTTTCTCTGTTGCTTATTTTTCAACTTGAAGCAATCAGAAATAATGTGCCCCTTCGTTTTACAATAAGTGCACGTAGGAAGAGATAAGGATTTCTGATCAGTCTTATCAGATGTTTGATTCCTAACAGTTGTGCTGTTGTGAAATTTGGAAGTACTCGAATGAGATTGAAATGGTTTTTTACCAGAAAAATGCTGAGAGGACGACTTATTGCCAAATGAAATTTTGTGAGTCAAGGAATAATCATCAGCCATACGAGCAGCATTTTCCAAAGTTTCCACATTCTGCTCGTCAAGATAGGTTTTAACATCACTATGGATGCACCTCTTGAACTCTTCAATTAATACGAGCTGTCTGAGGTTATCATAAGCTTGATCAACTTTCTTGGCTGAGCACCACCTATCAAATAGTTGTTCTTTATCCCTTGCAAATTCGACATGAGTTTGTCCAGTTTCTTTTCTACAATTCCTAAACCTTTGTCGATATGCCTCTGGTACCAACTCATAAGCTTTCAAGATGTACTCCTTAACCGTTATCATAATCAGTGCTTTGTTGTACTGACAGTGAAGTGTAGACTTCACGAGCTTTGCCAATAAGTACACTTTGTAATAACAAAGTCCAATGCTCTCTGGGCCATTTCAAGTTTTCAGCTATTTTCTCGAAATAAAGAAAGTATTTATCTACTTCTTTTTCCTGAAAAGGGGGTACTAACCTAATATATCTAGTAACATCAAAACCTGAACTTGTATTTAAAGGAGTGGAGTGTGCTCTGTTTGCCAGTTCTAATTCTCTTAACTTAAATTGCATTTCCCTTTCTTCTCTTTGCATCTGCATTTGTATTTGTCTATCTTCTTTCTCTCTCTCTCTCTCCATCTGCATTTGCCTCTCTTCTTTCTCTCTCTCCATCTACATTTGCCTCTCTTCTTTCTCTCTCTCCATCTGTATCTGCATTTGTCTCTCTTCTTTCTCTCTCTCCAACTGCCTCTCTTCTTTTTCTCTCTCCATCTGCCTCTCTTCTTTCTGCATTTGGATCTGCCTCTCTTCTTTCTGCATTTGGATCTGCCTCTCTTCCTTCTCTCTCTCCATCTGTATCTGCCTCTCTTCTTTCTCTCTCTCTCTCTGAATCTGAAGCTTTGCCAATTCTAAATCAATCTGGTTCTTTAACTCTAATTCCCTTAATTTCCTGTCAGAACCAGATACAGGCTTTCTCTTCAAACTTAAAGCACTGCTATCAAAAATTCCCTTTCCTACTAAATACTGAATCAAAATAATCTTTATCTCCTGTTTTGTCAATGATACTTTTGCCTCAGATAGACTGTATTTTCTGGCAAGCTCGAGCAACTCATCCTTTCTCATGCACTCTAACCCCTCCTGGGTAGGTTTTGAAATGAAATTCTGAACATTAGATGCCATTGTAAATGCTTGTTGGTTTCACACAAAAAAATTTCTCAATTTAAAAATCTTTGCCAAAGACAAAAAAAATTCAGAGACAAAATCAATATGAATTTCAAAGATAAATTTAATATCTCTAATATGCTTTAATGAAATTCAATCCCGGAACGACGAGCCCCCAATTTCTGTTACGACTCTATGGTCTAAGAAAAATGTAACAGAAAGAAAGTGAAACCAACAAATCAAGTAAAAAATCAACAAGCAATTTATTACTAGATAATTAAAATGAAATATCAAAAAGTCACTTACAGTAATGTGTTTTGAAATCCTAATAATCCAATAAGAATGATTGTTCTAATCACAAGTCCTAAATATAGAATGTTCCGAATTCACGGCTGTGTCCTTGAATGTTATGATGTGCTAATGGTCTCCAAAGTCCTGATGTACTAGAAATCTTGATGTGCTGATGTCAAAATGAAGTATTCCAAAATCTCTGAATAAGTTCACATAAATTCCAAAATCATCAATTAAAAATCCAAAATCCAAAAGTTTATGAGCAATGTTATAATCCAATGAATATTTAAAATAATTCCTCTCTTAGAATTTGGAATGAATTTTCACAACTGTAATAGCTCTTTACAAGACTGATGGTAATGTCAAAACTGAATAAATGTCCACCAAACATGGCATATATAAAGATTGGTCACATGACAGAATGTTCTAGAATATGAGTCATCTTAATGTAATTTTACTTGTAAACAAAATTCAACCTTGACCTTCAAATTGAGAAAACATATTGATCAAAACAACCTAATTCAAGGACACTAGTTAAACATGTTTTTCCTGATAACATTAAGATTTAAGCAAATATTAAAGTGAAGAAACATTTATAATTTCCTAAAATATGTATAATATTATATAAACATCATACATAACACAAGAACATCTTCTTTGGAAATACACTGTAGTTAAATAAGATGACATATAAAGGAAACACACCCACCCCCTTTAAATGTGACCCCTTATCTCATAATAATAATGTTTGCCATGTTTTACTTGATAATTGTTGCATTATATATATTTAGTTCATTAAACACTCAAAACGTTAAAAACAAAAATGTTCTTTCGATTTGAATTTATGTTCCCTATGGAAGCAAACTACTTCTCTCTCTCTCTCTCTCTCTCTCTCTCTCTCTCTCTCTCTCTCTCTCTCTCTCTCTCTCTCTATATATATATATATATATATATATATATATATATATTTTCCCTGCCATTATCTTAAAGTTAAGGTGACAACGAAGTTGTTGTCAAAATCTATGTCTAGATTCCTTCTCATGAGGGCTTTTATGCATCTGACCATTAACAACTTAACTTTTTCTTATTTTGCCCTCTTAATCTCGAGAGTGTGCCGTCCAATTTTTGTTCCTTTTAAAGACAACTGGAGAAATGTTTATTTAGTTGTCCTTTCTGCCGAAATGAGACTTTTTATATTGTGAACACATTGTTATCGAATAACTTGTTAGATTTCCACAAAAATGTATGGGTTTTTTTAGTATCTAGCAGAGCCTTCAAAATTAACGGCAAAATCTCTGGCGCCCACGTATCAATCGATATCTTCGCTCACCGTCTAGCCAAATTCTACCACAAGTCATGAACATAACTATAGCATGATATTATATCTATGGACTGCCTGTCTATTATCAGTGTCACAGGTCATAACGATTTACCCTGACGTTTTGATTTAATAATATGATTAAAATAGCATCTGTGATAGTATGACAAGCTTTAGTGGCTGCTTCACTGATAGATCAATAAATGAAGCACTATTAGCGGTTAAAATGCTTACGTTCTTTAAATGGAATAAACGGCAAGAGCAACAACAGCCAAAATCAAATTGTACTCGGAACAGGCAGTATCGGCAAAATTCTTCGCTGTCCTTATTTAATAAAGCTAAATTCCTAAGCTAGGAAATAAAGATGTATGGTTCTATCATTATAATAAGTGCAAGTCTATAACGAACTGTCCTGTTTATTTAATGCAACTAAAACTGACTGACGTCCATAGATGATGCGCAGATTCCGGTTCTAAGTTACATAACCCAGACACGAGGTAAGTATTGCTACTACGGTATCAATGATTGAATGTAGTGTGTACATATAATTTTTCTGTATATCAGGACACCAAAAATCCACAAAGGTCAGAATGTCCTTTCAAAATTCATGAGTATTTGTCATAACGAGTGTGTTCAAAACGTATGTATCGTCCATCGATGTTTCTAAGGTCGTACCTTCTACTCAGTCATTTTCCATTTGTTTTATTTGTGTTCCCCGTGTTTTGCGTACCCCATATTTTATCTTACTATGAATGAATCAGCCTCATAGCTTATAGTCCATATCTAATGTCGCCGTATAGCTGTATAGTCCATTGGTAACATAGCAGTTTCTTCCTGATTATAATACTTCATTTAGTTAAATCATTCTAACCACACGATCATTTTCATTTAAGGATGTCCCCCTTTAAAAAATCAACGCTTACTGCGCAGCTCGAAATTACGTGACCATTATAGTATGATGTCCTCGATATGACGTCAAACATAACCAAAGGCATCATAGCGCTATGTACTATGCCAGAAATTGGACTTAAAATGATGTAGATGCGACTTTTGTCTCTTGTCATAGAATGTAAACGCAAAAAAAATATACAATTTTAATAATCGCAATCCTACTCATGTGAATAAAAATGATAAAGTCAACTAAAAGTATACGAGACATTGGGAAATCTTAACCGATTTGCGACCTGTCTTTAATTGGCCGGCAGCGCATGCTTTCTGTTGAGGAAAACCTATGTTATCTGAATAATTGAGTCATACAGAAACATTCACTCACAAACACATTTATCTTTAAGTATTTGATAAAAGGAATAGTTTGATCTCCACCCTGTACAAATTTGATCAATATGTAAATACTAATTTAGATATTATTTTTTGACAATTAGTTAAAGTGCACTTTTTCCCTACTTTTCTATGTAATGGCCCTAACATGGAAATAGATATTCAGCTAAGAATAGCGCAAGAACATGCACAACAACCAATAAACTCTATCTGCTTTTGAATTGTTTGGACCGTTAGCCGTATATAAATATCTTTTTATTCTCGTTTAATACTCCAATATATCGATATCGATCAGCATTAACCGAAAAATCTAGTTCTGCAATGGCCTTTAAGTTTTTGTTCTTTTTATTTTCTTTTTTTTTTAAGTTTGCTTTTGTTTTTATATCTTTAAAGGTTCTACGACTGCCTTTTTCAGGCTACAGCTTTTCTTTATCGCATTGATTCGTGTGCCAAATTGTGATTCCTTGGATTCCTATTACTCCTTATGCATAAGTGTTCCCTCTACCAGAAACTTTCCTACGTTTAAAATGACTGTTCAAGTTATGGATAAAACAGGAGTAAGTGACTGCGTGATCATTCTTCGATACATCAGAATAAAGTTGTAAGAAGCGAAATTATGTTTCCCTTGAAATGAGTGATACTTGCTTTTACATAAAATATCGTCTGCATTCTGTATAACCAGCAGAAAAACCGTTAATCTATCTGTGAACGCATATTTTCTACTTTACATCATTTTGGATAATGCAACAATCATTCAGGCCATCTCCATAACTTCAAAACTCAATAGGGCCAAATATAAAATAGCACAGGGTCTTGGCGAACCATATGATTTGGACCAGACTTCATGACACATGATAATTATTCTCCACTATTACATTCGCGGATATTATCTCGTTTGTAAAGTATGGAAATACTGTATAGCAATATATATATATATATATATCAGACACAAAATCGATTATATTGGACACGTGTTATCCGCATCTTGGAATACTGGAGATTATTTCACTAACGGGCTAACACAAAATGCTTGTGAATAGAAATAAGCGAATAAATGTTAATGAAAAAAATGGCCCAGTGCAACAAAAAATGGTATCATAAACGGAAACTTCTGCTTGGTAGAACGATTCCGGTACCTTTACAACCTAATTGGTCCTTATATCATGCATGATAGAATATGTTGGCAAAACATGTCATGTGAACCAAGCCAGTGGATAATAGCATGTGACAGGTAATGCTTATTTTCTATTATTATCCTCAATTGGGGATGTAAAACATGCAAGTACATCAATATCAATCATCATCAGACATACAATTGATTACATTGTATACGTTTTGTCGACATCAAGACATAGTGATAATAATGTTTATTAACTGTGGTCACATCATGCTTGAGAACAGCTGCATAGGAAATAATCTTAATGAGAAATACGGTCCAACAGGAAAATAAGTATAAAATGTTTACACGAATGGTCTTCTGAAACACGAAACGCAATCCTCAAGCGACAGCAAAGATACATAATTGTGCTAGATTTGATTCCTTATAATGGATTGATCATTGATCTTGGTTAGATATACACCGTATCAAGTAAATTTGTTGTTCATGTCTTAGCAGATAATATTCTTCCATTATGGCCATGAATGGCTTAAACATTTTGTCTTGAATTAATTCAATATTCACTCCAATATTGTACAAATTATTTTAATCAGTGGAATTTGGAATATATAGTGTGAGTATGGGTTTGTATTATAAAGCACATCATGGCGATAGAAATATTCATATCAATATTGGAAGAATCCCAAACTCTGAGAAAGTGATTATTTGTTGAGATAGGAAATGATAAGTTAACATAAAGGAAAGCTGGTATTATTCCCAAACCTGCAAGATTGCCACCTAACTACACCAAGGTAGCTTGCTTAACATTGATAATTAAAAATACAAGACATTTACGATGTATAATTTTACTTCTTGCTCTTCGAGTACTTGTTGCAGATAAAAATGTGGTAATGATCATAACGATGCATAAGGAAACGCACCACCGTAGGTAACGTATGTTGACGCGTATATCCTAGGCGAAAACGCTCCACAATAGGTGACGTATGACTACGCTTATATCGTAGGCAAAAAGCTAAAAGAGATGAATTCTTTAAACAATTTCTTAACGCAACATGGCGTTGAGTGTAGTTGTGGTGGAGTGGAGAAGGCTCATACCGCCTACAATTAACATCTATACTCTGTGTGTGTTTCTAAAATCGTTTTATTTTCGCTGAGAAACATGATATCCCTCAATGCATTAACATTTTCTGTAGAAATCTGCATTTGGATTTTACAAAAGTTGTAAAGTTGTTGTCATACCGTAGAGCCTGGCAACCTAAATCCCGCTACACACCAAATGTATATTGAGATCAGCACCCTACCCCAGCCCTTAAATTATAGGTTGTTTGTTATTGTTGTGGGGTTTTTTTCGGGAGGGGGTTAAAGTCCCTAGCCCGGCCCTCAAAAATAACATTGAAAAACAAAACCTGCTCCGGTCCCGCTGCCTAAATATTTTTACAAAACTTTCCCAGCCACTAAAGGCTTACTCTCCTCAGAAATATGAAACAAAAAAATTAAATCCTACCTCCAAACCTCAAAAATAAAATTGTGCAGTTATACTGTTTGTCTCACTTGACATTTATTGCTGTTTTCATCTTGAGTTCTCTCACTCACAAACTTAGTTTTATCTTCCTCTTGTTTTAACTTTTCTATTTTGGGGCTTTTTAAATTCTTGGAGCGTCTTCCAAGTTGTTTTCCAAGTTCCACTTTTCGTGGATCTCTCTCGTTTGTGAAGTTACCGCTTGTGATGTTGGTGATTTGGCAACCTTAGGAGATTCTCAAGTTTTTCTTACGTCACCTTCCATTTATTTTGCAAGAAAGTTAACAATTAAACTAAATATGATTTTAAGATTCCTTGCAAATTATTCCACACCATGTTTTAAGGAAACGTTTTTATAATTTTTATCTCATATTACAATTCTGAATTAATATTACAGGAGTACATTATAGTATTATAAATCCATGGACATAAAAGTACAAAATAAATGGAGACCAAAACATGCACAAAATGCAACACAAATAAAGTAGTTACTGAGTTTAAGAAAGACACTTATTGTAGGCCATGTTTTGAAACATATTTTAAAAATTGTCGAGAGAAAAAGAAACCTGCAAATAAATACACAAATCAGTACAATAAAAAACGATATCACAAAAGCGCAACATGTAAAATAATTATCAAGACAAGAGGTTGAATTTTACAGGTGATGAAACAAAGTTTAAAGTCAGAAACTACGTTGTAAATACTCGCTGTTACATTATTTAACTTTTATCGAAAATGGCTAAATATTACAAAAGCAGAAGGTGTTGATGAAAGATATATCGATGGAGATCATGCTATTTCGTGTACCTCTTTGAACTTTTCTCATCCTAAACAGCAGCAAAATGATTTCACTGGTAAAATACATTACCCACATGAGAGCCATTAATAACTGGTCTGTAAGTGATCAATGCCATAAAAAAGAATAGAAGAACTCATTAAAAAGTTGAAGCTTTTAAATCTGATAACTTTAACATTATGAGATTTTGAATAACATGTTTTAGTCGGTTGTATATCTTCGTTTATAATGCATTTAACTACATAATATATAAACATAATAAAAACAGTTTATACCATCGTGGTCAATCGAAATAAAGCCTCGAATACAAAGCAGTAGACACCACAACGTGTACGCATAGCCTATTTATTTGCTATTATTTTCAGTTTAGTGCCTATGAGTAGTTTTGACGATGTGCTTTGCACAGTTTTTGACGTTCTGTTCCTCTGTTGATTTTTTAAATTTTAAGTGTTAAAAGTTATCTAGATAGCACTCAATGCAGAAATAGGTTATTCCAACCTAAATGATAAGAACCCAGTAAAATATTTAATTCCGTGTGTTATCAAGTAGTCTTCATTCAACGCTGTTTGTAATTCTTTCAAATTATCAAGTGCACAAATTTTACTCGCTAAAGATGTTACACCTAGTATTACTACATCGGCCAAAGAGTTTGATAATTTTGCTGATCTTGCATTTATAAAACCTTTATGTTTTCCTAATTTGCTTTTCATCATTTGTCCATCTCATTCTCAGTTAAGTGTTTCAGGTTCTTTTTAATTTTCTTTTATGTCCTATTAATAATAAGTTTTTAATTTTGTTTATATTTGTGCTCATCGCTACTCTAACAGTTCTTTTTATCTTTTGAAAAACCAAATTGCTTTTCAAGTTGCTTTGATCCATTTTGATAGTGTAAAAAATGACAGAAATTGGTGAGAGTGATTTTGATCAAAGGTTAGATAATCTCTTTAACGATGAAGATGATTATAAGTAACAACATACTTATGCAATAGCTTAAGAACCTTTTGCTGATAATTTATCGAATGAGGGATTTGAAAGTCCTGAACAGATATATGCGACTTGAATTGATAAATACAAAGAATATGTTAAACATGGCTTAAACATAGATGAAGAATAATATAGTGAAATTAACCCTGAATTTAAAAATTGAGGGACGAACATTGTATTACCAAGAAATTGACAAAGGACAAATGCAAATTTCTAATAAAACTCTATAACTAAGCAAACAGGTGGAAGTGACTTTCTCAAATCTTTAGGGTGCCAAAAAGAAAGAAAAATATCGAAACTACCACATGCCAAATCTACTGCTTTACAACAACCCATAGTTACCATGAGTCGGCGAATAATATTTCTGAGAAAATAGAGATGGACACATTCAAAACAATTGAAATATTAATTCCAAACAGGCAGTCAATTAAATGTTTATGATAATATAGACTTGAAAGAAATTTGTAATTTAAGAAAAGAAATACATGATGATTTTAGAAAACAATTGTTGATTATTTGAATTAAATTCTAAAACTATAAAAGCTTGAAACAGGGATTACCAAGAGAAGGAAAGAAGAAAAAGAAATAAGAGGTCGCCTAAATGATATTGAAATGGTAAGATCAAAAATAAATTCAATGCAATCAGACGTTGAAATGTATGACAAATATACAGTGGAAATAGCAAAAATATGAACAATACAAAGATGCAAATGGAAAGCTTAATTGCAAAATATATTTCAATCTATTGAAAGAAAGAGAGCACAATTAGTTGGGCATTTAACAGAGTCAGATAATATCTATAGAAAAAATATTAAATGATTTGTTCTAAAGTTTAAGAAAAGTTACCATTAAGTGAAAGGTCAAAATGAGCATTTAAAGAAAGAGGTGTAACAATTGCTACGATTTTTACGGCTATATGTATCATAGCAGCAACTCTTGACCTAACCAAATCAAATTTTGCAAAAGGTTTAACAGGTTGTAGAGCATCAGGTAAGAGTATTGAACATTCAAAAAACGAGGGGTCTTTGAAAAGTTCTGACTATTTTGATTAACATTTTTATTTCTTTGAACCTATCAATAAACTAAACACCAATCGATAGACAAAAAAAGTCCTATAAAATGATCTGCAGATGCACGTGTAGCAGGTTCGGAAACTTGCAGATATATGCGTGTCCCTTAACATAGGTAAATGGTAGTGATCTAAAATTGTCGAAGAGAGAGAACAATTCTGCTAGTGAGCAGAAATCGGGCGCTTTTAGGGTACTCTCTAACTGAAATAAAGACCGACTTGGATAAAGTTTACGGATGTAATTTTCTGTCATATGCTACAATTCTGAGGTGGTTTTTTTGTTTTAAAGACGGTCGCGATTCCATGGAAAATGACAAATTTTTTGGAAGATTGTTGTTTGCGAGTTACTGTTTGTATGTTGATTTTTCTAAAGCGTCTGACAAGATCGAACAGGTTAAATTGTGGACGTGTCTTGCTTCAAAAGGTTTCAATGGGAAATGTGTAACCATTTTAAATTCAATGTGCTCCAACTTGCGGTCATGTGTAAAGTCAAGCGAAGGCTTAACCGAATTTTGCAGACATCGATGACGTCATCCCCTGTATACTGGCCACCTCCATAAATCAGCCAAACTTGCTGATCCATACAGTATACGGTTTTGGGAAGTTTCACTAGATATTTATACCACATACATTAAAAGTAGCATGGGTTTTGAAGAGTTGGTAAAAACCAATTTGATATACCAATACTGTCAGAATATCAAATTGTGATTCACCCATGACGTATGAATACGCATATAATTATGGTTTTAACATTGCATCTATACTCGCTAATTCCAGTGATAAACTTCGAGTTATTAGTGATTAACAAAAAAGTAAAATAACGATATAAATATCAATATTTACCCTTTACTCTACCTGTTATAAATGAACAAAATACGTTACACAATTGCATCAAATTCGCGTCTGCTTTTCCTGTTTTATCTCTCTTGTAATAGGTAAAGAACAATGCGTAGACATATGTGGAGTGAGAGAAAAAAAAGAATTTAAGATGCTTTAAAACTTGGAATTTTACACTAAATAACCTACAAGAACCTGAGTCGTTACAATGGTGCGTGTACACTTTTCGTGCAATTTTTCTTCTACTGTGTTACACGATACCAATGATGAAAAGTTGCCATACCATACATTCTTTGCCAAGATGGCACTGTAATCTATTTGGTGTTGTTTTTGTAGGGGTCTTTTTCCTCGCGGGTGTTGGGTGGCGGCAACTCTCTCTCTCTCTCTCTGACGGACAACCGACAAACCGGTGGAGATAGAGTTTGGAAGATAAAAAGAAAAACAAATCTGATGGTGATTAGACATGGTAAGCCAACCATAATAATGCAAAAAAATCTAAATGTTTAAATTATCTCATGTTTATTTGTCATTTCGCTTAGCCTATTTCCAATTAGGTTCGACGTTCTCATATGGGATCGATCGAAACACATGACATCGCTTTCATTATTAAGGAGGTTGTTCGTGCAATTGTTTTACTTTCTTTATTTTATCCAGCTTTCACGTTTGAATCTCAAGCCTATTTTGTTTATTTAATCCATGTGAATCAGAATATCATACAAAGAAAACAATATCAATTTAGATGAGATTGGGAATACCTGCAGAAGTACATTTTTTATAAAACACGCTCAGCAGGAATGTGCAGAGTTATTCTCCTCGATCAGTCAACTTGTAGTCAACCTTAAGCCATTGGAAATGTATATATGTGTACTTGCATGTGATTTAAATAAAACATATGTACAGTATGTACGCTGTATCTTTGATACACCATGAGCTGTATACATTTTTCATTAAAAGGAAACTCTGCTATCCTCATATCCTTGGAATGAAAATTTTATACGTTTCGTGGTAAAACAAAAGAATATATTTTGACATAAAAGTTGATAACGGCGCAAATACAAAAGGAGCTTCCCAACGTTTCGAGCTGAACAAGCTCATCATCATAGGAAGAAACAACTTACATCCCCATAACAAACACTGAACACAAAAACCAAGGGAAATGTATGACTCCTACATGTTTGATTGACAGAGGGAAATATACAAGCAAAAGATAAAAGATAGAAGAAAGAAAGAAGTAACAACTGAAAACGGTCTTAAAATGGGTAAACTTCATGTTAAGTTTTTGTTGCAGTCAGCCCAACAAAGTTGCATAATAAAAATCAAAGAAGTCATCATCGTACCTATCGTCCAGAAAACCAAAATGTTTTGACCTAATTCCAGTCTTGGGACAAAAGACGGAAAGCATGCTTGGCAAAAAATCAACGCCATCTACAAAATGTACAATAGAAATTATATCCCTGTAAAGTTATATATGGATGTACTAAAGGAAATATGTCAAGAGAATGGTGTATCGGGATTGTGGACAAGAGTTTAATAATAATAATAATAATAATAATAATAATAATAATAATAATACTTGTAAAGAGTTACGGAATATTTACTTGGGTAAAACTTTGCATACGTCTCATAAACTGATGCCTGGCTGTAGGTTTGGTAAGATTGCACTGGTTAGACGTTTTCATCTAGACCGAACTCACCCATGAGTTTTCAATTGTAGATTCCAGTATTGTGCCTTGCGTGTGCGTTCTATATCGGTCCACTCCAGGTTAGATTCAAGGTTAGGTTTTTTTTGCTTGTTTTGCTGAGATAGTCCATAGTATCTTAGATATATGAAGGCAGTTTTTCCACGAAATCAACAAGTTCAGAATTTGTTTTCGGTGAGATGGTTGTTTCCGAAAATGGTTGGCCTCCCCGGTTCCCTTCTTTGTGTATTTTAGGGAGTAAATACAATCTCTCCAATTTGGGGTCAACTGGTAGGAGGTAAGTCAGTGTTTTATCATCAATGTGACTTGCGTTATGCATGTATTTTATTGTCTGACACACGATTGCAGCATGTTCAGCTGTTGAGCCATGACTAAGTTTCTTATAAAATCGCTAGGCTGAAAGTTGTCTGTTCGCCTCAGCGATGTAGTCAGACGCATTCATGACAACAACGCAGGATCCCTTGTCTGCTGTTCTGATAACAATATCTTCCCTATCGCGCAATGTTTCAGCGACTGCTTTCCTGTCGGATTAAATTAACCTTTTTGGTATGGTTCTGTTCGTGCTTAATGTAATTTTTCACCGCGGACAAAAATGACACTACAGCTGGAACTTGACTAGGGTGTGGAACATAATCGCTTCTTGGGCAAAATCTATGAGGTTTATGGTTACTGACATTGTCTTCTACAGCATCGCCACTTAACTCTTCTTTGAGTCACTTTCTTCGTGCAAACTTGCGAAGTCTTCTTTCAATTCCAGTACATTTTACGTTTTGCGCCGAGAACACATGTTGAGGCCCTTCGAGAAAAGACTTATGTCAGAGTCAGACAACTTAACTGATGACAGAGTTATGACAGTATTGACATTCTATTCTCTTTCGTTTTCGTACCTTTCGTGAAGAAACCACGTTTGAAATTTCTCTGTAATACGTATATATACCAAATTCTCTGACTCGGACTCCGCGGTGGAACTTCAAGACACTTTGGTCCTCTGCGTGATACGCACAATAAATACTTCTTAAAAACAAATTCCACAACTTTGTTGGGCTGATAACAGCATAACACAGCTATGTAGTTTACATGTTTTCGACCGTCTTTACTTTTGTCTTTTTTCATTCTTCTATTGTTTATTCTTTGTTCGTTTATTTCCTCGTCATTGAAACATGTAGGATTCAAGAATTCTTTTTGGCGTTTGTGTTTAGTGTTTGTTTTGTGGATGTAAATTGTTTCTTCCCCTGATGAAGAGTTTGTATAGCTCGAAACATTGGGAAACTGTTTTGTATTTGCGCTTTTGTAAATTGTTGTGTCATTATATATATATATATATATATATATATATATATATATATATATATATATATATATATATATATATATATAGATATATATATATACATACCGCGTGGCTTTGATATATTAGAGGAGCATATTTCCGCATTTATTTTCCATTTGTTTTAGTTCTTCCTTTTTCATGTGTAAAACAGTGGTATTTCAAAGAACTTATGCATTTCCTTAATACGTCAAAGCAACTACTAAATATTTGCACCATTCATACTTCAAATCCATTAAATAAATACGTCGTAGTCACTTCAGACACAACATTCAAATCTTTTTCTAACAAACAATTTTAAAGGTGAGATAATGGCATGACATGGTTTAGTGGCTAATCTAATAAAGAGTAACGAAAATTATTTTGCAACCAGAAATGTGTTCATAGAACACGGATGCCCCAACACAGTGCCAGAAAATTTACCTAAACGCAACACCTAAACAAGGTGTGACGGACGATCAATATTATCACTATATATACCTTCCACTGTGGTGGTGGAGGGGGGGGGGTAATTGTGCTACAGAGTCAAGGGAATAGTTTCAGATACGTATTGTTTTGACGTAAGCGCGTGACAAAGTAGACAAATTGATATAATGTCATCAAAGTAAATGCATATGTAAATTTACCACCCCGTATTAGCACGAGGATTGAGATTCACTAAAGTGATTGTAGAGGTGCGAGTGGGTGAGGAGAGAAATCCACTAAAACCTTTGAGCAGAATTGATAATGTTGAAAAGTAAAAGAAAAATGACAGTAATGTATATACCATGGCACTTATGCTTCAAGTGACAACTTTCGTGAGTAGGGGTTTTTCAAATTTTCATAACTGTCATATCCGTTCTAAATGATTGTATATCAAGCAGTAAATAAAGAAAAGAAAGAAAAAATAATAAGCTGAGAAAGGGGATCGCACGTTTAATTGAAAAGCGCACAATATTCTACTTCCATAGAAATTTTGTTCGGAAGTGCTGAGTAAGAAATGATTTTTACAATCTATGCCATTGGTCACTTTCCCCTACAATAAGAGAGATTGATCCCGATGTGTCTTCTTTTCCTTGTCCAATTAAATATATTGTATCGTCATAGTAAGTAAACATCTTTTGGTTGTCATACTGCATCGCAAATATGAAAATTACTGTTAGCGTCTCTTTCCAACAGTTCACGTGACCATGTTCTTTTCACTTATAGTAACATAAATGTATTAGCTGTGTTTGCCTTAATCTACAGTTAACATGTCCTAACCGTGAGACCTTACAGTCTAGCTGTTAGATATAACAGCACATAACACAGACTAAAATCAAAATTGGTTACTAATATCCGATTCTCTCACTTTCTTAATTTCATAATGGTCGCTAGGTGGCAGCGAGATAATACGATAACATTGACTGAGAGCGGCTAAAGACGTTTGTTCGTTTTGTTTTTGTTGGTTTTAACAGTTCTTTTAAAACATTACTGGCTATATCATACAGAGGAGATAGGTACTATGTGCTTTTCTCAAGGACAAAGCGAGGCAGCCGCAACGGGCTGGTTTGGGCGAGTGGCTAAAAGCGTGAAAGTTAGAGCGATTTGTATACGACAGCCATTATAATGTCGTCTGTCAGTCTGCTTGTCTTTAACCCATTTCGTTTCCGCACAATAACTTTAGTTTTCCACCATCTACAGTTAATAAACTTTGTGGATGGCGTGCACTTGGGATAAGGAAGAACCCTATCGATTTAGGCTCAAAAGATCAAAGGTCAAGGTCACTGTGACTGAACGAATAAATATGGTTTCTTCACAATAACTCGAGTTCTCTATCATCTACAGTTACCACGGTTTGTGGATAATTGCACTTGGGATAATGAGGAACCCTATTGATATGGGGATCAAAGGTCAAGTATTTGAGTTATTTACATAGCGGCCTACTAAACATGAGTCGGGTGTATAATGTACTAGAAAATGTCAGCACTCTTGTGTTGATAATGATGTGCATACAAAAGAGAAAAGTTACCAATACTGTTACTTATTGCACTGTTAGTGGCAAAGGAACATTAGAACATCTCTTCCCGTTCCCACGGAAACAATAGAAAACCGATGATCCACAAGCGAGGGGCCAGCATCTACAGCAGAATGCCGAATGGGACGAATTGCATGCACTGTCGGTTAGGGACTCAAAAAGAGAACAGGAGACCTTTTTGGAGTCCGATATACATTCTGTCGCATCATAAAAAAATATGTACAATGCATTTTCAATATGGCGGATCGTGCAAAACCACGTATATTTAAAAAGCCGCACTCTGTATGTTTTTTCAATAGCATTCAAGGTCTAATCATATGTTGGGACATGAGAATCTTAAGGAAAATCCCTGATTTCAGGGATTTTCGATAATGACAAATATACGAAAACGATCCCAATTTTGTCCAACATGTTCTAAAGTGTGATGGTTGGTACAAGGGGTTACACATTAGTTTGGGAACTGAATAGCACGTAATGGATTTTTTCAATCTATTATTCTCGTGTCTGTATGTTATATGTACATTGATATAGGTAAATTCTACGAGTCTCCGACAGCGATTAATTTAAATTACACTGGTTGCATACAAATAGAATCTGAAAGTAAATACCTGCCCTTAAGATCTGGTTGACTGTCACAGTCTATACTATCACCAGTCAATATGGACTCAAGGAACTATACCCCAAGAGTAAAAGGATGCATACATTTTCCAGTTGTACAAGCGGAAAGACAACAGACAATCCTGCGACAACCATCGGGCATCTACTTGCTGTCAATAGCCAGCAAAATCCTCGCCCGAATTATGCTAAAATGCCTTGTCATCACATTGATCAAGGGCTCCTGCCTATGAGTTAGTGTGGTTTCAGGAAAGGACGAGGGAGCTAGTCCACTCCAGGAGAAATGCCAGGAACAGAACTACAACCTGTACACGACATTCACCGACCTGACAAAAACCTTTGACATAGTCAACCGTGGGACCCTCTGGAAGATGGCAACATTTGGTTGCCCAGAGAAATGCATCGTAATGGTTCAGCCATTTGATGATGGCATGTTCGCTCGTACCATGGACGACGGTGAGTCATATGAACCTTTCCCAGTCACCAATGTAGTCAAACAAGGCTGTGTGTTGGCCACAACCCCCTTCAGTATGATGTTCTCTGCCATGCTTACTCATGCCTTCCGTGACTATGACACTGGGATTGACATCAGATTCCGGATTGATGGCAACCTCTTCAAACTGAAGATACTACGTGCAAAGACGAAGTTACCGGAAGTTACTGTTCGTGATCTTCTATTTGCTGACGATTGTTTCCTGAATACCAAATCCGAGTCTGACATGCAACAGAATCTTGTGCCAATTTCGACCTCACAATCAATGCACCAACCTGCACCAGCAAAGCCTTACGTAGAGCCTACCATATTAGTAAATGGCCAAACCCTCCTCGCAGTGGACAAGTTCGCCTATTTCGGCAGCACACTGTCACGTGCAGTCCACATCGATGATGAAATCAACGCTAGAATTGCTAAAGCAAGTGTGGCCATTGGCAGACTATGCATGTGAGGGAGTGCAGAAGCATCAGTCTGCAACATATTTGAGGGTCTACAAAGCGATTGTGTTGCAGACCCTGCTCTATGCATTCAAAACCTGGACGGTGCACAGACACCATGCCAAGAAGCTGAACCATTTACACATGGACTGCCTGGGGAAACTGATGAGGATCAGATGGAAGGTACAGAGTCCCAGACACTGAGGTTCTCTCACGGGCAGGCATTCCAAGCATTCGCACTCTGCTGATGATATAGCAGATGAGATGGGCAGGCCACGTCACCAGGATGGCAGAAAACGATCACCAAAGATCATCTACGGTGAGCTGAAGGAGTGAAAGCGATCTCAGGGTGGTCCGAAGAAACGCTTCAAAGGTTCCCTCAAGTCATCTTTGAAACTCTTCAACAGTGAATCTGAGTCTTGGGAAAATCTTGCACAGGACCGCTCCTACAGACTTTGAACCGATGAGAATCGCAGAGGCGGTGCAGAATCGCGAGCAGCGCAAATCTGAGAACTGTAGCACGTCCTCTATTGATCAAGCAAACCCAAGTGGCATCTCGTGTACAGTATGCCACATACAGTTCAGAGCGCAAATTGGCCTGAGTAGTCACTCACATACTCACAGAAACCAAATCAGTTAGTGATGTCATGGTCAACTTCGAACTCGAAGGACGAACAACAACAACCATCATCCACCCCTAATGAGTGTTTAGTTTTTGATTTGGTTTTTACGAAGTCCCTCTGATTTTAATCAAAAGGTATGTACAGGATTTAATTACCTCTTCCCCGCTTGTTGAAAACATTTCAAGGATAATGGAAAACCACTGATTTATTGTGCAACTCATACTAGTTTTTATAAGACTTCAGCTTTCAAATTACTTTCCTTCAGATCACTGGCTATCCTCCAATAACAAATGTATGAGAGAAATATAAATTGGCACTTAAGCCACAATCATGACCAAGCTTATTCTGTATGCATGGAAGTGCTTTATAGGGCAGGAGTCGTTCAATGTAAAATGGTCAACGTTTAGAAACGCTTACAAGAATGAAAGCAAAATCATTAAGGGTCCATATTCCTAATGGTTTTACTGTAATTTGGCAAATATATTTTACATTGTAGTAAACCGTAAATACACATCGTAAAAGCAGAATCGTCTCCATGAATGGAAGACTATGTTTGATGAGCTGTATAGCGCCTTTTTGGTTACCTACTCGAAAATCTGGTAAATGTCTGCACAAGTAGCATTTGTGTTTTCATTAGTATAAACGGGAAATTGTCATAGTTACCAATCAAAAAAGGTCACACACCACTATTAGCTTTAATAAACATCAATATCAACCTTTGTATTTCTTACAACATATCTTGAAAACACAGTTTTCTATCCTTCAAATCAGAACTGTCATCATCATCATAATCATCTCTCTCTCTCTCTCTCTCTCTCTCTCTCTCTCTCTCTCTCTCTCTCTCTCCATTACTCTAGCTACCTCTAAAATGCAGCAATTTTATTGACCTTACTCAATACACGTGGTTTACTTTTGTTTGTAATGTATTTATTTTTGCTTCCTCCCCAAGAAGCCATGGCAGGTGCTAAATGTCAAATACACTTTAACTGACTGTAAACTATTTGGGCATAGTTTTTGAGAAAACCTGTATTCAATTTAGTCATGAACAACATCACGCATGAAAATTATGACACAAGTCAATTACAATAGATATGAAACATAAAGTAATATTCTTTTGAGAATATTTAATGTTTTTAAAAACACACTGGTAATGGTATTACCGCCATTTCTTCTACGGTTGGTCAATATGCCCCTAATTGAGTATGTAGAAAGAAGGTGTTACAGCAGAAACAGTCCCGTCACAGGTAAACTGGTCATCATTACTTTTCTTCCTCTAAAATGAAATAATATCTCCAATTAAAATATAATCAAGGTAGGTTATGATTAATTTCTTGATTTCTTTATGTCCTATTTTGATATACCAAGACTCACAGTATAAACTACAGGCCTGATAAACGTATATAAATTCATTGTTTTTCCAAGGTGAAGACATTATATATCATTTAGCGCTAACACTTATTAAAAATAAGGTACCAGTTTTTAACTTTAAAAATCTTGCCATGTACAATCATGTAGAAGTGCGATATGGTTCATAGATCGTATCGTTTTGGACGAATAGACAATCATAAAGCAATGATGGAAGGGCAAAAAGAAACACCTGAGAAAAACCCAGTGTTTTATTAAGGTTATATACAAAATACGATCTATTTGATGGCAGACTTATAAGCTAACAGAAGACAAAATTTGACCTCTAAAAAGGAATTTCCACTTATGATCGCAACCATAATTGTCAGTACCGTATCACACATACATAAGTAATTATAGATTCTTTAATTTATTGTCGTATGGTAAAAGAAAATCCTGTTTCACAAATCATATTGTGTCGCACAGAACAGCTGTAAATGTAAGACATGATCTATGGATCGTATCATATTAGAAAATATACAATCATAAAGCAAAGATGACAAGGGGAAATAAGAAAAAAAGTGGTTTATTTAGGATATATCCAAAATACGATATTTTTTCTTCTATTTACTAAAAGAAGTAAACTTATCTTTATCGCTTTGTTCGCTATTTTCAATACATATTGTCTTTAGACAATCCTTATTTTAAATACATATCGCATTTAGACAATCCTTAAAACTAATCTTTCAGACACTCGTATTGAATAAGTACAGAAGTTTGTTGTGAAGAGCCAGACATTAGAAAGAGGCGTTGTTCTATTATTTTCTTTACAAAATCAAAAGCATAGTTCCCTACCGTGCAATTTTTGTTATCATAAAAATTCAAGCCCATAAACATGTACGATTCTTATTTATTTTGTGCAAAGTTGCTTTCAAGTCTATGCGATTGAATAAATGTATCATGACGAGCAATCAATACACGCGCGACCTATAGGAAAGCCAGAGATGGACAGATTTTCGCATAATGTTGAAAAGACGTGCAAGCAATATTGTTGTCGGGTCAGGGTGCCTGAAATTACGGTAATTATATGTACACCCAAACTGGAACGACCACTAATACTGTTAGCCAACTTCTTTTATCACAGCTACAAAACTTCGCTGTTTTCCAGTTTCAAATAAGGTTTGTGACGATTAAACGATTAAACGCATTATATGTGTTACTGCTTATATATATATATATATATATATATATATATATATATATATATATATATATATATCCGATATCTGCTAACCCAATGCAAGACGTTTAACTAGCAACCATGGCTATGATATATATATATATAACAAGCATTCTTGTTAACAAAAAAGTGGAGTAAGTGGGGATAAGTGAGTATCATTCACGCTTACTTATGGACAAACAAACACACACACCCTTACTATCGAACACACAAACAAAACAGAGGAGGAAAAGGGGATAGGCGAGGATCATTCACACCTACTCAGTGACAAACAGTCACATATTCTTACAATGAAGCACATACTTATAGAAAAAGAAAAGAGAAAGAGGATAACTGAGGGTCACTCGCCCCTACTAATGGACAAACAAACACAAACACGTACTATCCAACCTCACACATGCAAACAGATAAGGGTATATGCGAGGGTCACTCACGACAACTTCTGGACAAGCAAATACACATCCTTATTAACAAACAAACACATGTTCTTATTAACAAAATAGTGGAGGGAACGGGGATAGGTGAGAGTCATTTACACCAACTTAAGGACAAACAAACACACACACACCCTTATTATCCAATACCACACGTGCAAACAAAACGGAGGAGGGAAAGGGTCATTCAAACTTACTTTTGGACAAACAATCACACACACTTACAATCAAAGATACACTTGCAAACAAAATAGGGGATGAAAGGGAGTAGTTTATGGTCACTCACATCTATTTATGGACACACACACACAAACTAACACACACATACAAACAAAACAGAGGAGTGAAAGGGAGTAGATGAGGGTCACTCACACCTACTTATTGACAAACAAACGCACATCCTATTAACAAACAAACACACAAATACTTTTTATATAATGCATACATACATATATACATACATACCAAAATGGGGTGAGGATGTGGGTACGAGCACTAAGACATACATATACACACCCACATACATATAAACAAACATACGTACAATGGCACTAGCCAATGACAGTAATTGCGTTATGGATGAAAATTGGAAAACATTATTAATAACACTTTAAAAAAAAAAATATTTTAAACACGCAAGAGATTTTTTGTTTAAAATTTTAAACATTGAAAAAACTAAATTAAACTTTAAAATATTGATTTAAGAAAAACAAACAATTTGTAGGGATTTTTTTTTACAATTTTGAAAAATTAAAAAATTAACAATTGTACAAAAACATCTTTAAATTCAAAAATTGTAGGAAAAAAATTTAATTGTAAAAGGTTACAAAATTCAATAAATTGTAAGAGAAACGTTAATAAATTACAACATTTATGTTCAAAAACTTAAAAATGCCCTTCCCTCTCCCTCTCTGGGTCTGTGAAATGGCATGTGTGATTGTATATAGGTTTGTGCGTGTGTTTATATCCTAATAATAATAATAATATTAATAATAATAATAAACAAATCAAGACATGTTTTCATTTTCACTTACGTTTGGTATATTCTCGTGAAAAAGAATCACAATAAAACTTAAATCATGTCACAAAGTCCATTTGATTTTGTTACTGTCTTGCTTGGAATTTCTTAGATGGAGTGGGTTCTTCTGCTTATTCTTCTTCTGAAAGCTCCACTTTCACCTCATTTCATCACAGTCAATCTTTAGCAACGGTACTTCATAAAATTTGCAAAGCAGAAATGGTAGCGAACTTAGGCGATAAGACGCTTTCTTTTCATTATTCAAATACAAAGAAATTTACATGTACAAGAGGAAGAGTATATGTGAACAGCTGTCTTATAATACGTGTCTGGTATTGTACTATAGGCCTATAAATAATCATTTCTCCTGTTCTCGTGGATTCCCTAATTTCGCGGTATTTACTATTTACATTACTAATCGAATCATTGCGCCATTTGTCGGTCATTTAAAGCTATAGTTTAGCAGTTATGTAGTGTTTGATCTTAACTAATAACTAAGTCTTTCAACAATGTTTCCTCTTCCGTAAATTACCAACAAAAGAATGAATTGATGTTTCCAAAATACATTATAGCTACATTTAGAAAGTATAGAAGCTATCCCTTTAATAATATGTCCATAAAAGATAGTCAAGTAGTACCATCAACCATATACAAAAATAAAGAGGGATAAATTCTGCCCAGCAAGTCTTTCTATTAATGAAAAAAGCGCTATAGAAGAGATGTGATGGTTGACAAACACAGAAGGAATATGTATGAGAGCTGATCGAGAGGAGCTTATTTATTGGAGTTTATTATTGCAAACAGCTGATTGTTGTAAAGAAGGGGAAATGTGATATTCGGTCCCACTGGACTCACTATTCTGCTAAGAAACTGAGTATTGAAGAGAGAGCATGTTTTCAGGTGTCCGAGTTACCTCGTCAGGGCATGACTTGGTATAAAACTTTATAGACTCATAACGATTGTAAACAGTACAGTGATGAAATCTTTTGCCGCAAGAATACGGGAACTTCGTTTTGTATGGTGTACAACATAATATGTTCCGTTGGACATTGTTCATTGCAAAATTTACATCACTAACAATATGTTTTCAGATTATAATATTGGAGATAGGTGACAAATGAACAAGTAAGGTAACTTTCATTAGCAGGATAATTATTGGTATTGATTTACGATCCCGTTGCCTGTTTATTACCGCCAGAATACGGAACGGCGGTCTAAAGAACCCTCTTGTAATAATGTATCCATCTTTTGTTTATGCACAAATCTTTTTTTTTTTTTTTTTTTTTTAAGGGGGTGGGATGTTGTCTACGTTTTTTTTATGTTCTACTGCACCCGTAACCAACGCAAAACGGCACTGTCTTTACATGCGAAGAAACGTTGCAAATATAGGGGATAATACTCAATTCGAACGAACTGTACCACTCGAATCATTTGGATTTTATTGGTGTCAACATGAATACAATTTCAGGTCACTTTCATCGTAAATATTTGTACGCTTCAAATAACGAATGATAAACAAGTAGATTTAGTGCCCTGTGAATATTTATAAAGTTTTCAATGTGTGTTTACTGCATACACAACTTCAGTCACCATGGCAAAATACCTCTGGGTCTTCTCTATTTGGCTACTTTAGAGAAATCAGTGGCTAAGTCATACCAGCCGCACTTAAATTCAATGGAAAACTAAAATTATTTTTAAAAAAATAAAGTCACACTTCATACATTTTCAGTAGAAATTTGAGGATTGATTTATATGTGCATGTTCCAGTTTCACGCGCTGATCATTGCACCCATATACATTTTAATATGGACTGAGTCCTTGAACCCAGTACAAAACATATCGCGGCGAAATTTGCAAAATTTCAAGCCAATAATTAGAATAGAGAAAAACTTAAACATTTTATTGAAGAATGTACATTGGACCGAATAGATTGTCCACATTTTATGATGCAAAGAAAGCTCCACCTCATCCATATTCATTCATTTCATATAATTCATTTCCCAATTTTGATATTCTCTCTCACTTATGGCAAAGAAATATTCTTGATCATTATCAATGCAATAGATAGGGCCAAAAGTAAGAAAGTCTGTCAGCCGGTCAGTCAGTCTGTAGGTCTAACAGAGGTTCACGCAGACTGGTGAGATAGACAGACAGACGAGAGAGAGAGAGAGAGAGAGAGAGAGAGAGAGAGAGGGCACATTTACATCAATAAGGAAGTTTCAAAGCTTCGAATTTATTTCAATTGGTTGCAAGTGGTCAATGGGCTATTCTGATAATGTACAGTTTGCTTAGCTATGCCGATAACAGACAAACGTACAGTCGGATGGATACACGAGAGGAAGAAACTGATTACTATGTGGTTCTCCAATCTTGATACGAAGCACCATGCATTACCGTTTGGTGATATATTTTGATGGACAGATGCATAGTTTGTTTTTGTTGGTTTCAACGGCACTTTTAACACGTTACTGGCTATAATAATGCAGAGGAAATGAAAGCAATGTCTCTCGCAAAAACACTGAGGCAGCCAAACCCGAAACCCTTGAATTACGAGTCTGACGCTCTACCATCTGATTTACCGCGGCTCCCACATATGCGTAGATAGATAGATTGATTGATAAACAGAAGGAGGGACGGACGGAATGACAGAAGGATGGATAGATGATGTAACTGTTTTTCCTACAAAGAAACGCTCCACAAACAAACAAATCCATAAGAATGTTTACATAAAACGGAATTATTACAAATGTTTGCGGAGACTTTCCAATAACTGAAATACGTATAAACAGATACACGGAAAGACAGAAAGGCGAATAATAATAATAATAATAATAATAATAATAATAATAATAATAATCATCATCATCATCATTATCATCATCATCATCATCATCATCATCATTCGTATTGCTGTTCTTCTTGTTGTTGTTTGACTGTCCAATCTCTAAAAGCATTACCATTTGAGACACTATTATTGCAGTCGAAAGGGATGAAGGAAGCTCGATTTGTTCTACTGGTCGAGGAAAGAGTTTGACCCCAGGTTCAAACTCTTTACCGAGCGTTCCATTAAATGTTTTGAAAATCAAACTGTTTAAAATCTCACATCTATCGCCAAATAAATTAGACGCCAAAAGCCAATACAAATGAGATTTTACTCGCACACACACACACACAACATTCTTGTAAAACATATAAAACAGGTCGTAGGAATTTTACCAGCAGAATGAAGACATCGTTATTTTTATAAATTATGGACAAAGCAGTATGTCATTGAAAAGATACACCAGAGTTTTATCCATAATCAACTAGAATTAAACTTTTAAAAATGTAATTTCAGGTATCAGATTTTTATATACAAATCGTGGACATACACTATACACTCCAATGTTAATATTTCGGTACAAGAAATATACATTTATTCCATCATGTTGTTATTTCTAGAAATATCCCTTTTCAGTATCTGTCACCTTAATCGATTCTGTTCCAAAACATTCCGTAGGCTAAATATCATTAAAGTACGTATTTATATACACATTCTGCATATTGGCATGACCATGGTCTGTATATGAATATAGTATACAATATGTATCTGGTTCTTAGAGAGTCCCCTTTCTATATATGTGTATATAAGCTTGCATGTTTAGGTCTGTGTTCTGTTTGCATACTGTATGTATGCTTGCCTTCCCAATTTGTGTGCATGAAGTTTGAGTCGTATAGGTGATGTCGCCGATCCATGTAAATAATGTCAACATGCGTGTATGTAAGATTATTAGTTTATATGAAACTGACTCCAATACATAAATCTATACCTACTTTTAGCCACACAAAAAAAAAGTTAAGAAAAAGCCACCAAATCAATATTGTGCCAACTTTCTACTGCAAGTAGTGTTAAATTACTTATCTATCAAGATAAAACTGATTAAAATGCATAAATTAATATGAAACAGAGACATAAAGAAAAGCCTGCAATCACTCAATTACAGTCAAAGGGGAGGTAATAGAATTTAATTTGGCATACCAAGCAGCAAACTTGAATTTACAGTTAAATGAGTCTATTCTACCATTAATACTAAGTGTAGAGCAATTTTCCTTTTCTAAATAGCTCTTCTTTCAAAATCTGAGCACACATTTCTGACATGAAACATGTTTTCTTCTATTGACATTAACCAATCTGGTGAAGAAAACACATTTCACTTAGTGCACACAGGAAAAAATGCGCAGCTGTGGAATACTGTGATCCATGAACACTAGTTCAAACACCCACAGTGTAATGGTTTTGTCTCCTAGGATCTGAGTCATGAAGAAAAATGAGATCTATCATGGCAGGAGAGAGCAATATGTTCGACATGCAGTTACGCATTAAAAATGTTTAATCTCTATGATGAGGTACAGAAGACCAGCAAGAAAGGAAGAAAGGCAGTCTCTCTAAATAGCTCCATACAGATTGGATTTTCACAGACTTCTCTTGGAAATGAAAGTTTAAGGCCTATACTTTTAAGTATAGTCAGTTTTAAGTTTTAAGCAGTCTAATGTGTGCTGGGTAGATGGTTCCAACTGGGTGTATAGAAGCACATTCTTGCCAAGTCATTTCAAGCTGAAAATATCCGGTGAGAGTGAAGAGTCTACATTATGCATGCGTATGGAGTATCGGTTAGGTAAATCTACAGAACTGAAAACAAAACTGAACAAGTACACACAGAAAGTGGAATCGGTCAATTGAAGGATTAAACATAGCTTACCTAAAAATATAACCTTCAAGAGAAACTTCCACGGTAGGGCTCATAATGCTGTTCATAACTGTAACCATGGACCTGGAGAATCTCTGGTGAAGCTATGTAAATCTATCAGTTGTCCAGTTTCAGCTGTAGTTCCATGGCACAACATCTGAAAACCAAACAAGATGTTTATATCAGTGATAAAATGTACAAATCAAGTAAAGTATATAAGAAAAGAAAAGATCTGAGAAAAGGGCATTTCTTTACAAACTGTATGAGAAATATCAAGAACAAAATAATTATGATAAAGGCAAGTTGCTGTGTGCTATGGCTACAAAAATAAAAGAAAAATATCAACACTATTACCATAATCAACCTTCATTATAGCACATTTTTACAGGCCGACGCAATGTGGCATGTGCAGTTTTGTGCACAGTCCTTGATTTTTACAATGCTCCCTGCTTTGATTTATTGAATGTGTTTCTAAATGTAAATGCTCAGTATTGATACATAAGCTATTGTCACATGTGGCTTATGCTTAAAATCTCTCCCCGAACCCCTTTGTGGAAATAGTTGCATAGGTTAAATGGTATTTAGCCATATAAGCCAATATGTGGACACCAACATATGAAATTCTGCCATCTGGCCATACTATTCTCTCTTTTCCATAACCTGAGCCATCTACCACCCATAAAAATGTGCACCTAGCCCTTTCCAGCACTGCTATTTACAGAAATTCTCTCTAAAATCATATGCAAATTATGAAAATAAGACTCCACTGTGATTTTGATTACCAAAAACCACCAAAACAATAACCTGGATGCATGCAGTAACCATGGAAACAGCAGGCTCTTGGTATGGTGTAGTGCCCCTATAAGACTCACGGTACTAATTCAACTCCCATAGTAAACCTATGGAAACATCATGATATTAAAAATTCAATAACTTTAAATTTCTAAATGCTCCTGATCCATCCTATATTTATCAGTATAGACCCATCCTTAATGCAAGCTTCTGTGTTAAGAAAACCACATGAGCCGCGCCATATTTTGGATCTACATGTACATGAAACATGTGTTATCCATTCTGCACCTAATGAATCAGGTGCTACTGTTGTTATTGACTGTTCCTAAGTCAAGTCTATACAAATACTAAAACTGCATCAATAGAATCTTGTCTCTATTTTTTTTAAGGTACAGATAGGATAAGCTCTCAAATTAATTTTTTACTAAAAATTTTTACTTTTCATTATTAATCAATTATGGACCACCAAACCCGTATATACTCTATTAAATCTTCACCCATTTCTAGACTGGTTCACAGTTGTTCCCTATAATTAGTACCGTTGAGTCCTAAACAATGCTACCGGAGTGGACAATTACTGCTTTCATAGCATGGCGACATCGTGTGCATACGACAAGTTGTCGATTGCGGAAAAGAAATACAGTGGTCCCCCTCTTGAACGGCCCCCCTGACCAGTGGCCACCCGCTTTATACGGCCACAATCCCTTGGCACCGACGAGTTTGTGTTCAAAAGTACCCCTCAAGGACGGCCACCCCTCTAACGCGACCAGCGGCCAGCATTTTAGTGCAAAAACGGTCAAATTTACCCCTCGCAAGCGGCCACATAATGGTTGTTTACAGAGTAAAATCTCAATAATATTTTTTTATTTCTCAATTCAACACATTGACATTTTGTTCCAATATGCCAATAAAGTAACTTTAATGCTTACAAAGAGGTAAGTAATCCAATTACTGCCATGTGTTCCTTAGATGTTAGCTTTTGTCACTTTGATAATTACTGGCTATTAATACCACCGATAATTATCAAGAGGACAAAAGCTAACCGCTGAGAAACACAGCATTGTTCAGCTCAAGTCAGCGTGACATCCGGTCGCCAGATAGTAAAATGGTATGTTAGCCTTTATGGCTTCTGTCTAATAGATTATGAAATGTACATAACCAGGTACCAGACTGGGGAAGAAGAAAAAAAAGTCGATCACGTGACAGACTCACTTCCGTTGTAAACACTGTGCCTCACGCGTGAATGCCCGCGAAGGATTAAGTTGTCGCAAAATATCGTCAGACATTCTCAGTTTAGAAAAAAAAGTGAAAGCAATTAAATTAAACGAAAAGAGGGAGAGTCTTTTGATAACTATGGAGAAATTTTATGTCAGAAAGATTCAAATAAACATCGTCAATATACATTCAACTGCATTGAGTGGGAAGACGGAATCGATGGACGTACAGGGATAGTTATAACCAAATGTTTGTGCCCAGAATTTACCGACAATGTAGTTTTGCACCACGATTCATGATTATTCATATTTTAAAAAAATTTAATTGATATTAGTTTTATCATATTGAGTCCTTAACCAGATAATATTCCTGTGATTTTTAAATGAAAATATAAAATATATAAAAATTAGTTACATCTTTTATACTTTATATGTAGTTATTTCTCACAACTGTGTGATCCCCCTCTAGAAAGGCCACCCGTCTTATAAGGCCACTTTCTTGCTGCAGAAGGGGTGGCCTTATAAGAGGGGGACCACTGTAATATCTAATAATCAACCATTCTGCAGTTATGCATGTTGCTAATTAACACACTAGGTCAACATATGTTTCTTATCTTATACACTACTCCAATGCTAAAAATATGATCAAAATATTACGGGGGGGGGGGGGGGGGGCGGAGCATGTGAGCTATGAAAGCCGTATTTGGACCCTGCTCTTAAGTGCTACTATAAAACAATCCAGTGGGTTATCTGGAAGCTCTTTCATCAACAGAGATTAAACTCAAACTTGGATAGAGGATGATTGGGTTCGGGGGTTGTGTGTGTGTGTGTGTGCAGTTGGGGGGAGTGAAGGCGATGAGAAAAATGTGATGATAAAAATCAATTATATCTAAACGCCACCCCGACTCGTACCCAATCCACATCCCACCACACCCCAACCCATCCGAAATACGTTAACTGGATAAAAGTAATGAAATTCTATGCAAAGTTTACCTTGTTGACTAGGTAATTCTAGATGGAAATAATACCCACCAGATATAAGATATGGTTACTAGGGAAGACATTTTGGAAATTATGTTTTCTCTACCCATATTGAAATGATGGTCGTATCGACTTGTTTCTTTCTAACACTTCTGGCATTAACAATATTTATATATGGATTGTTCCTTCACTCATTAATCTTTATTTCCTTCCGTATGAGATTTTTCATATAGCAACTACTTAGGAATATGACACAAATAGTTACAGAGACATCATAGTTGCATGTGTACAAATATACACAGCAGTTGCACACAAAAACACAAAAAGACACAAGGTGTTTTACTGTAGACATATGACTCTGGGGGATGTGCTTTTTAGCATAACCCAATGGTTTCATCCATTTAAGCAATCACTATGAGGCAATATGGTGAT
This sequence comes from Margaritifera margaritifera, assembly GCA_029931535.1. Classification (NCBI taxonomy): domain Eukaryota; kingdom Metazoa; phylum Mollusca; class Bivalvia; order Unionida; family Margaritiferidae; genus Margaritifera; species Margaritifera margaritifera. Next base: position 67,008 of record JAQPZY010001332.1, read on the forward strand.
AGGCGAGTGATCCTGTATGCACTTCTCCAAGAATCAGAAAACTGAATCAATTCACTTTTTATACATGCATATTAAACTGAAATTATTAGTATCATTAAAGATTTAATATATTACATATATATATATATATATATATATATATATATATATATATATATATATATATATATATATATATATATATAGCCAAATTGTTCTTGTTATTGCTACTCTTGTCAAAATGGAGAGTCATATTTTCATGGTTGTTTGGCTAATACAATTCTCAGAAAATACAGTCAATGAAATTGTAAGATCTGATCTCCTGCATGGCAACCTAAGCTGTGAACTTTATAATCTTTATATCTATAGTCTTCATGAAGGAAAAGTCGAATCGGCATAGTTTGAATTGAAACTGATTGACATTTTTCCATGTCTTAAAGAGTATATCTGTTAATTCAACCATTATAACCAATTAACCCGCAAACACCACATTCTAAAAAATTCAGTAGAATTCGAAGAAAAAAAAAAAACGTGTTTTGTGCATATGAGCAATGTTGCCAATGGATGTTAACGGGTCTCTTTGTTCATGAATATTTTGTTTGAACTAGCTTATAAAATGGTTTCTTCAGTAAAACTAACTTTTTTCTTTATAAATGGTTTGGACCAGATTTGATATTAAAGCATAGGCACCATTTTATATGACCACAAAACTTTATGACTCTGACTCAAGAAATCTCTCTCTCTCTCTCTCTCTCTCTCTCTCTCTCTCTCTCGGATTATGTACCAAGCATTGTTGAAATCAGTTTTTAAAAAAATTAATGCAAAGACAAATAGCATTTTCACTAAGAGTAACCTTGATCTTAAAGCACCCCATGCAAAATTATGAGTTTTTCATGCGAAGGAAAATGTATGTTCAAACTGTCATAAACATTTGATGTGTAGTAGTTAAGTTATTACCCACAAGCATTTTCAAGGCAAAATCTATTTTAAGAACAGTAATCTTGCCTCGTAGCTACTTACATCAGGATTGGTAGGGTTATTTCTTAAGCTCAAGAAAACAATATGCATCAAATTGCATTGAAATCCATTTGATACAACTGAAGTTATTTACCAGAAATGAAATGTAATGGAATATTATCTAATCCATGCGTTGATTATTTAGAGTAATCACATACCAAAGAAGATAAATCAGAATCTATACTTGCTGACTGTGTAGATGTTCTTCCAGGATTTTCAGGGGAATACTACTCTGAATATGTTGATGCATTTAGTGCTGTTGGTGTTGCACACACAGCCATATATGTTGTTGGCACATTTCCTTCATGACTGAAAAAGGTTGAGGCAGATGATAAATCTAATCCATGGACAGATTTCCCAAAACAACTGGTTAATCCAGACAAATTCACATCTGGAATACCTTTATGACATGCATCTGAATCAACAACAGGCTGATTTCTTGTATAAACATAGAATCTAAGTATTCTCATTTTTGTACTATTGTAGAGATCTCCCACTGTCATTGAATTATCAATGGATAACTGCTAGAATCTATTAAATCAAATTCAAATTCAGATTCACAACCCTTTTTTGACATGCCTCTAGGGAAAGAAGTCTCTTTCCATTGTTATGTATGATGTTTATATAATATTATAAATATTTTAGGAAACTATAAATGTTTCTTCACTTTAATATTTGCTTAAATCTTTATGTTTATCAGGAAAAACATGTTTAACTAGTGTCCTTGAATTAGGTTGTTTTGATCAATATGTTTTCTCAATTTGAAGGTCAAGGTTGAATTTTGTTTACAAGTAAAATTACATTAAGATGACTCATATTCTAGAACATTCTGTCATGTGACCAATCTTTATACATACCATGTTTGGTGGACATTTATTCAGTTTTGACATTACCATCAGTCTTGTAAAGAGCTATTACAGTTGTGAAAATTCATTCCAAATTCTAAGAGAGGAATTATTTTAAATATTCATTGGATTATAACAGTGCTCATAAACTTTTGGATTTTGGATTTTTAATTGATGATTTTGGAATTTAAGTGAACTTATTCAGAGATTTTGGAATACTTCATTTTTGACATCAGCACATCAAGATTTCTAGTACATCAGGACTTTGGAGACCATTAGCACATCATAACATTCAAGGACACAGCCGTGAATTCGGAACATTCTATATTTAGGACTTGTGATTAGAACAATCATTCTTATTGGATTATTAGGATTTCAAAACACATTACTGTAAGTGACTTTTTTGATTTTTCATTTTAATTATCTAGTAATAAATTGCTTGTTAATTTTTACTTGATTTGTTGGTTTCACTTTCTTTCTGTTACATTTTTCTTAGACCATAGAGTCGTAACACCATACTCAAGAATGTTTTCTACTTTCCAATATTTATTTGCTTTCGCTTCCCTTGTCCCACCATCATTTTTATTTATGACCTGTTGCCTGTTGGTACTTTTCTGAGCATAAATTAAAATTGCACCAACCAATCTTAAGCTTTTTCTAATTTTTAGAAGCATTTGCATTGCCCAATGGCTTAGCTCTTCTTTGATCTGATGACTCACCATCTATATCACGGTCATCATGTTTGCTATATTTGTTTCCTTGCTTTTGACAGAGTTTCTAGAACAGAGATATTTTCCTACAATATTTCTGTTGTTTGCTCAATAATTCATGGCGAAATCTTTTTGTGGCATACATGTCTCCAAGCTTTGGAATATACAGTTGTAACTAATTGTCTGGCATTGTACACAATATCTTCCAGTCAATCTAAAATACTAAGAAAAAATAATGCAGTGAATCATCTCAGTAATACATATTTTCTTGTGATGTGTGCAACTTCATAAGATAGATTGGTAACATTACATAATTCACTCACTTTTGGCACTATAGTGTATTCCTGTGAGTTCCCTCTAAGTTCAATACACCCCCACCCCCCATCTCTCTTAATAGATGTACAGACATAACGGAAGAGTGGAGCGTTCGTATTTAATCTTTTGCAGAAAATGCTCAGCTGGATAATAAATTTGGCCTGTTAGTATCCCAACTTTAAATGTTTTGTTTCATGCTACTATTTTTCTTACGTTCTGTTGCTTTTCTGAATTTGACAGGATTCAGTTGGCAAGATGCATTTGTTTTCTAACACATCCAACAAATATAGGACGAAGTATAGAGACATGACAAGGGCAGTTCTTTCATAACTACACGGTTACCAATTATATAAATGTCTAAAGCCACTAACCTACACTGAGCTGACTACACGTGTAAACTTTGCAGCCTTAGTGTTGTGTTATTTGCAAATACGATAGATTTCTTTAAATATTATTTTAAAAAATGCCTTTCAAGGAGAGAAAGAGAGAGAAAGAAAAAAAAATCGAGACCATCTGAGCAAAGTTGAAAGTTCTAGGTCCAAGAATCATTTACTGAAAGTTGTATGAAAATTGGATCAGTAGTGTATGTAAGCATTAATGCATAGTATTAACAAACAATGAGGAATGGATGGATGAACAGTAGTCACAATAGCTCACCTGTGTTAAAAATATGAGGTCTATATAGGCTTGATATTATTCATACATGTCATGTTTTTTTCTATTGTTTACATTACTTCTTAAAACAAATACAAGTATTACTTTACATACTGGAAAAATGCAAATAATTGAAAGTTGATATTACTCAAAATAATTACGGTAACAACCTTAACTTGACAAACTACTCAACCCATGACACAATGGACTCAATAAAAGTTTATAATGGCTATGGCCAATAGTCCTTTTATATGATCCTATGACTTAAAAGACAATAATTGTGTCCTATTCTTTCAAACTATTTGAGTCTCAAGATAAAATGTGCAAATTAAGAATAAAAAAGAATGAACTCCACTAAATCTTCAAGATAGTGGTGTAAGTTAGACTTCTCCAAACTCTTATTGATATATAATACCTGTCTTAAATTTATATAAGAAGTCTGTATTAAATTTGCTTCTACATGTATTAAAACTGGTCTGAACGTGTTATTAAATTTATTCAAATTATCATGGTAATAAGAACATGTGTAAGAACAGATGAATGACATGCAAAATATAATCAAAATAGCATCAATCCAGCCACTGGCCTAAGTGAGCTAATAAACAAATATAGCCTCATACAATTAGTTCATTCCTGTGACTCGCTCACTTCCTGAGAAACTAATCCTTGACAACAGCAAATTTCTCAAATCTATTATACCTTCTGCTCTTGGATTTTCTCAATCAAATTTTGTTGAAGTCCCCTCTTCTTCAACAGCTCCTGAAGTTTTCTATCCTCTTCCATCATGATCTACCAAATATAAAATAAAAGGATTTCTAAATTCAGTATTGTGAATAAATACCTGAATTATTTTGTTACTTATTTTAAAGTTATTCATAAAGTAAAAAATACCCAAATTTCATCTTTAATCATCATACCCTCATGAGCACAGATCCTAACTCCCCCATCATGACAGATTCTTCCCACCACACCCTGCTCATTGGATCCTAGGTGCCACACTGCGCTGTACGTTTTCAGTATGATCACTCTTTCTTATAAGGTAACCATATTAAAAATGCAACAGCATCTATCTCTGGCTGCTGCTACCTTGATACTTGACCCACAAAATAAAGTGTGTGTCAATATATCGGGCACTGCAACTCAGGTTTGAACTTTTCCATTATAGGCCCTAGTACGCATGGATAATTTCCTAGGTACAACACATCGAACCATCCAATTATTGATACAACCCCTTCATAACCATCCAAGGTGACTCCTATATATTATACTGCTCCAAAATTTAATATCTCACTCCACATCTACAGCTAGCTCATAACCTTTATTTGAACGAATTGTAAATGATTTACATGTACCTGGATACAACATCAGCTGTAATAGACATATACCAGTAAATCACAACCCATTATGACTCCTCTGGGTCATGTTTACATCAATTAATGGATAAATGGATGGCCAGATAGCCGGATGAATAAATGGATATAGCTGATGAATGGATAGATGGATGGAGATTAATGAATATAATTAAAATTAATAAAAACAATTCTTGATTTTATTACATATTTACGGTAGGATATGTATTGTATAAATACTCTTTTGTATCTGTTGTTTTCCTTGTAATTATGATTATTTTTACAGATTGTTGTGTTGCTGTTGTTATATACAAATCTAAGAAAAATTTAATTGCAGCTACTTTATTTACCAATATTGTCTGTATCCTCTGCCATGCTTCTAATTTAAATGGCAAATACACGCGGATCTGGATGATCACTGTGGTTTCAATTCTGATACTTCATTGTACATGGCAGACACGGGCACAGTTCATCAGACAATTCTAACCTGAGACATACAGTATAATTCAGTCTAATCAGAGACATAAAGTAAAATCCAGTCTAATCAGAGACATACAGTATAATTCAGTCTAATCAGAGACATCTAGTATAATTCAGTCTAATCAGAGACATACAGTATAATTCAGTCTAATCAGAGACATACAGTATAATTCAGTCTAATCAGAGACATATAGTATAATTCAGTCTAATCAGAGACATATAGTATAATTCAGTCTAATCAGAGACATATAGTATAATTCAGTCTAATCAGAGACATATAGTATAATTCAGAGACATACAGTATAGTTCAGTCCCAGGTCTCATTGCTTATTTTATAAGAATATATATATATATATACTTCCTTAGTACCTCCATGCATACCTTTACCAGGATACTTTACCAGGATATAATTTCTTTGGTACATTTTGATGATGGTGTTGATTTTTCGTTGTGCATTGTGTCAGTCCTTTGTTCCAAACCTGGAATTAGGTCAAAACACTTTGGTCCTCTGCATGATAGGCACAACAAACACTTCTTTGAACTTTTTTACACAACTTTGTTGGGCTGATGGCAGCATAACATAAATATGTAGTTTACCCATTTTAGACAGTTTTTTAATTTTGTCTTCTTTCTTTCTTCGATTGTTTATCCTTTGTTTATTTCCCCATCATTGAAAAATGTAGGAGTCAAGAATTTCTCTTGTCTTTTGTGCTTAGTGTTTGTTTTGTGGATGTAAATTGTTTCTTCCCCTTATGAAGAGCTTGTTTAGCTCAAAACATTGGGAAACTGTTTTGTATTTGTGATTTGTGCCGTTATCAATTTTTGTGTCATTATATATATATATATATATATATATATATATATACACACACATGTATATATATATATGAAGAATCGTTTCTTTTCATATATATATATATATATATGAAAAGAAATGATTCTTCAAGCGTGAAATAAACATTAACTTCAATACCTGATCCCTTTGTAAAGATAACAACCATTAAACTCTCTCTCTCTAAGCTTGTCCAGTTCCAAAGACTTTCTTTCCCAGTAATCACTTTTAAATAAATTTAGGTATGCAAAGCACATTCTGAGGATTTCCTCCTTTCAGGAGAAGTCTGGGGGTATCTTATGTTTATTTTTTTATATATTTTTTTTTTCAATTACAGAATTTGAATTACTACATCATGGAGACATTTTCTCCACATTTACTGAAATACAAATATGAGCACATACATACATACATACATACATACATACATACATACATACATACATACATAACATACATGTATGTTTAAAATGATTCTGAATACCGGTAAATCATCATACATGTACTAAGGCCTGAAATTTTAGAGTATTGATAAATGAGATCCAGTGCTGATTTCAAGGACTTTTCAGAGCCATCAAGAGTGAGTGCAGAGTCATCTGCATACTGTGAAATAAGATATTCTATACGATTTATTTGTATTCCTTTAATATTTGGGTTTTTCCTGATCATGTGGGCTAATATCTCTGCACACAGAAAGTAAATATCTGGGAAGAGGGGATCTCTTTGTCTGCAGCCTCTCCTAATGTCAAACCAAAATGAATATTGTCCATTTACAAAAATGCGTTATTTAATACTTTATCCAATTTTTGAAGTCTCCTCCAAAAATTTTAAAAGTCTAATACTTTACCAATGAAATGCCATGCAACAGAATCAAAAGCTTTTTCAAAATCGATTAAGAGAAGAAGTCCAGGTATGTTATATTTTTTGGTAGAAAACATGAGATCATATAGGGTACGAATACTTTCCCCTATATATTTTCCCTTGATGAAACCAGTTTGATCATTATTAATAATTGCTGGAAGAACCTGCTTTAGTCTATTTGTCTATTTGCTTTAGTCTATTTGCAGTACATGCTGATGCAATTTTGTGATCTAAATTAAATAAAGAGATGGGTCTCCAATTCTTCAAATAGTGTTTTGGTTTATCCCCTTTTGGAAGACAAGTTATTACACCTTCCTTTTGAAATGATGATCGCTCCCCCTGAATGAAAAATTAATTGCCCTTACATAATATGGACCAATATCTATCCAAAAGAACTTAAAAAACTCAACTGAAGACCCATCTGATCTTGGGCTTTTATTATTTGCATGTACATGTATTTTAGGCTTGCAGTTGCTTCAATTAAAGCTATAGCGACATTCAAATATTCTTTCTGTGCATTGTTTAGTTTAGGAATATCCCATAGCTAAGGAGAAACTCAAGATCAACTGGATCCACCTGATGATGAGAATATAGCTTCTGGTAATACATTTCTGATACTGTCAACATTTCTTACTGATTACCAGTACATGTTCCATCAGATTTTAATAGATTAGTCATCTTTTTACATATGTAGTTTCTATTTTCAAAAATTACTGAAATATTTTGATACCCATTCTCCTTCTTCAATCCATTTTGCCCTTGATCTTATTCTCACACATTTCATTTTTTTCCTAGGAATTTCCATCGATTCTTTTTGTTCTCCAAAATTTGAAATTTATTAGTTTCATTAGTTTGTTTCAAATAATTAATTTCATTTATAAACTGTGTCTCCAGTTGATCTTGTGGTCTTTTTGTAAAGGATGAGTAAGAGATGATTTTCTCCCTAACGTTTAACAGTATCATTTTAACAAAAAGTTGATCATTTATAGTAAAATCTACCTCAGAAGCTGGAATTTGCTCAAAATTGGATGTTTGATTAGAGCAAATATATTGACTTTTACAACGATGAATTGTATCTTTAACAAGAGAAATGTAATCTGGATCATTTAATAACAAGTTATTGAATTTCCGAAAAGTTTTGTGTCTATAAGTTTTTCTAAAAACCAAAGTCACTTTTACAAGAGAATGGTCAGTTCTGTAGCTGGGTTCTATGACAGTTTCTTCCACCATTGTAAAAAGATTTTCTGAAATAAGAAAAAAGTCTAGCTTGGCTTGCTTAATTGGGTTGCTTTTTCTCCAGGTGTATCTCTTTATACCAATATTTCTCTCTCGCCAAATGTCCACCAAATTATGTTCTTCACATGTATCAAGAATCACCTCTCTTGCCCTGGGATTATTCAGAGTATTATAATTATAGGTATCAAATTCTAGATCCATTACTAAGTTACAATCACCTCCAATAATCACATAATCACTGCTGAAGGCTGTTATATCGTTCTCGATTTCTGAGTAGAAATTTGGACTATCGCAGTTAGGACCATATATATTAATCAGAGTAAATCTATAATTTTGTGTTGATATATCTAGAATTATTTTATTACCAGTATTGTCTTTCTTGGTGAATTGAAAATTATCATTTAGTAGAACAGCCACCCCTCTCCAGTGTGATGAAAAGGAATTGAAAACACATTCATAGCCCCAAGTTGATTGTATGTAATTCTCGCATTTCTTAATAAAGTGGGTATCTTGAAGATCAATCAAGTATTTCTTTTGTTTTAAATAGTTTAGAACATCCCTTCTCTGAACTGGACCCCTTAATCCCTGTCAATTCATAGTAAAAATCTTTAATTTGTCATCCATGTAACAATAGAGACAAATCTTGCTGTGTAAAATATAGGGGCAGACCAACAGATTGCAGAGGAAACCCTGATTACGGATGCGATTTTGGTTTGCTGATTTTTTTGTGTGGATCTAAGTTAAGTATTCTGCATATATATATATATATATATATATATATATATATATATATATATATATATATATATATATATAACACCTTCATTGTAATTGAGGTGTACAAACTTATGATTAAGAGGTAGACCAACAAGTTGTTTTCCACCTTTTTTTTTTCCGCCACCAGCCAAAAAAAAAAAAAAAAAAAAAAAAAAGGAAGGTGGCAAACAGCTTGTTGGTCTAGATTAAGAGGTAGCTGAAAAATGAACAGAATATGGGAAAAGATAAAGAAAAATAAAACAAAATGAAACAATTTGAGAGTAAAAGAAAGGCGGATAGAAAGAAGAACACAAAATTTGTAGTGGAGAAATAAAACTAAACTAAAGGATAATGAAAGGTAACATACAAGAATGAAATAAAAGGTAACAAAACAATAGTAAGGAAAAAAATATTTGCAAAGGTCATACCGTTTTTGGAAAACAAATAATAATGTGCGGAAAGAAAGCTCAAGATTAACATAGAGCATTCAATGCCCATTGTGTGAAAACGTAAACTCGAAATGTGCAATATTTCACTCGAAAATAGGTAACACAATCGCCCAAACCACTGCAGTCTTAGGAAGCTTTTTGTATTATATTACCCTATTGACATACTTCTTAATAATTCCACTTCTCAGCATTAAGTGTATCTAGGAGGGCTTCTCAGCATTAAGTGTATCTAGGAGGGCTTCTAAACTGACTGAGGATTGGGGGGGGGGGGCAATATTTGTTGGAAGCTTCGACTATTCGTTTTTACTTGATACGTAATCATGATCTTGAAGATGCTCATGCTGTCTCCGCATTATAGTAATCAGTCATTTACGAGACTCGGATGAATCGAGTAAGTTAAATTCCCCCGCCTAGTCATTTATATTTAAAGCTTATCACCGAAAGTATTAGTGGTAAATCATTTCGAATTAACAATTAGTAGAAGAGTTATCTCCCTTATAAAAAATTAATTTTAAAAAATAAATAAAAACCTTCGAACCTGAGAGAGAGAGAGAGAAATGAAAGTACAAGTGAAATGAAATGTTCAGTGTGTTTAAATCAAGTGACTATATATACTGTATCAAAAGAACATTCAACAATCCTAGAACAAAAAAAAAAAAAAAGGTTATGAAACAGGTCAGACTGAATTTAAACTCGACTTGTGCTTTGTCGATTTCAAACGATCTCCTAATTTTGAAAGGCTGTCCCTCGTTGTTACTCTGATCACTCTGTTATCTTTCAACTTTGCAAAAATGTTCCCGTCAAAAGACCATACTGATTCGACGAATTCATGCGACTTCAACTTTTCCATAAAGTCAGATGTTGTTTTAGTCACGTCCTCCTTGATCACGAGTTTCGAACCTTTCAATTTGTTCTTTTTCACAATTGCCTCCAGCTGTTTCCTCCTTGAAATGAATTGCTAGATCACGAGTCTGTTGACTGCTTCTGTGAACTGGCCCAAACAATGAGCTAGGCTAACATCCTCAACCGAGATCCGCGTCCCCAATTTATTGCGGAGCATGCCCACCACCCTTTCTGCACAAATGTCCACTGACTCATTCTTCTATCTATCCTCGAAGCTGTAAATAATGGTATTATTGTTCCTCATGTATTGTTCCTGTTCATCGATATGAGTCCGCAGGGCTTCATTCCGAGTCTGCAGACCTTCAATCACTGTTTTCGTTGCCTCTTCCCCTGATTCTAACACCCGAATCTTCTGTTTTAACTGTTCGTTTTCAGTCTGGTATTCAAAAACTTTTCCTTCCTCTAAGTATTTCAACTTCTTTGCTGACGTCATCAAATTTCCTAAGGATATCTTCTGTAATCTTTATTAAAGGCTTGTCAAGGGTGGACTTTGAGCACACATTCCGTTATCAGAGATTTGAGTATGTTATATATGTAGTCCCTGGAAGCCATTTATTTCAGACTTGCAGTTAGTTTATCTGGTTTGGTTTCAATAGACTGCATTTTGTTCGTATCTGGTTCTAAAACTTCATCATCCTGTGATTGTAACTCTCGTCAGATGAACTGACGAATTGTAGGTTGGGGGTGGGGGAAACGCCACCCTCTGACGTATGAAAATGTTCTCACCTGCATCTTCGTCAACTCTAGGCGGGTCAGTCATCTTGCTCACTTCTTTGTCCCGTTTGTTTCCGGTATTAACTGTATTTCCTTCCCGGCCTGGCATCTTAACAATATCCTATGGTACAATTCAACATATAAAGAATGAAATGAACTTTTCGTCAGCTGAACTAACTGCATCAGCTGCACTAATTGCACGGACAGGTATGCCTACCCGTGTTCTATCTTGCACCGACCATATTGTATGTTGGCTAACTTGTGAATTTTTTAAGTATGCTAACATAGTATCCTAACATATCAAACAGTTCTACAAACCCATCACTGGAAGCCAAACACACTTAAAGAGCTTTCATATCCAGAAAAGAGCAACTAAACGTCCAAAAATACATTAATTTACCGATTGTTTAGCAGGGCATGTTTGGCGCTTACCGCCCGGCACAGCTGACCTTTGACCACAATCCGTTTTCCCTATTTCAATAACAGCTAAAGTTAGTGTACTTTGGACTAGTTCAGGCTAATTTTTCGAGCACATGGAAGCAGCTATTGATGGGTACATGTCGATTCGTAAGCGGGATGTTACGTAACCAGGATGTTGCGTACCCAGTATTTCTACACGTTCTATTGTATTTTCCGTTAACATTAGTTGCATTTAATAGAAAAGAATTGTGAATGTTTATAATTATGCATTTTTATTGTTAAATATGAAAAAGAAATCAAATTTTAAAATGGTGAATGTACAATAAAACAATAAAATGAGAAAAATATATAACGAGTCTAAAACGGATCTTTAAAATAAAAGTTTGTATACATAAGTATTATAGTGCATAAAATCACATGAATAAGTTTATTAATAGCGTTTAAGACATGTACGAATAGAAAAGAACAGCTTAATGTATAGGCTGTTAGGCAGCAAGAAAAGTATTTACAAAGCAATCAATCAGATTTAAATTATACAATACCGTACTTAGATAAAAATAATAATAATAATAAAGAAAACTTAATTTTAATCAAAATAATGAAGCAGTAATTAGAATAATAAATAAGTAATAATTATAGTAGTATATGTTCTAGTTAAAACATTACCAAATAATGGGTGAAATTAAATTATAAATACATCTTTTCAATTGCCGGATAAAAATCCCAGTTACGAAACGACCAGGTTACGTAACGACTGACATTCATTTTGATCAACTGTATGCTTAGATCATGCACGATTTCCACAACTACAACATGTAAAGAAATTTCAGCCACAGTACACGAAAGTAGCATAGAGGTATGCCAACATTCTCTCCACTGCGCATGTTGCAGATGCAAACAGCTTCACCTTACACCTGACACTCTCTCAGAAGCACGTAATATCTGTAGAGCGCAATCAATATTCTCGTTCATTCTATGCTATTATGCTTTTGTGGTATTTGTGCACTCGACCGAAATACAACCTGTATAAAGCTGACTGGAAAAATATTCAACATTTTCCAATTGGTGTAAGGAAGAGTAATATTTCACACGAGGTAAGTAAATGTTAGATAACTGGCAATCGTCTAGTCTACCACCTCCACCACTAGTAGTCCTACCACTTCAGTGACAGCATATCTTGCGCATTCTTTTAAAAAACGTAGTAGCTTTAGTTTTAGTCATCCCACGTTCCGTATACTGGAAGTCAAGTTGAAGCTTTATTGTAAAACGGACCCAGGAATTCTTCAGGAGTACGACTTAAAAAATATTTAAATATTTTGAGTTAGCTAGACAAGAAAGGTGGGTGGGAGATCTCTTCAGTAGTAAAACTCAAATAATATTTTTTAATGTTTTTATTAGAAATTTGGACAGGAAGGGTGGATAGGAGATCGGGTATAATGTTTTAGTACCCCTCCCCCTACTCTCTCTCTCTCTCTCTCTCTCTCTCTCTCTCTCTCTCTCTCTCTCTCTCTCTCTCTCTCTCTCTCTCTCTAGTTACACTTGTTTTCCTACTATATGTGTCTCTGATCGACTTTTCTATGGCCTAACATTGACCTTAGCCCCGCATCATACCCTCATTTGGATCATCCTCTCGTGGTACGATGTTGGTTGGACAAAAGGAACCAGTATTTGCTGAAAATCCGTATTGGCGGCAAAGAAAGTCAAGTCCAGACAGGAACCAGTGTTGGACCAGGTATAATGGTGACGTATAGATACTAGAGGCCCAAGTATTTCCGGTCTTTTTCTTTCATCGAAACCACACATTATCTGCCGTGGTAAACGTCTGATGACCAAATAGTAGAGAAAGATGGAATGAATAAATAAAGAAATAAATCCCTAAATGAATGAATGAATAAATGAATGAATGAATGAACGAATGAATGAATGAACGTGCAAATAAATAACACTTAAACATTAGCAAATTACAGCCTTGCCAATGACGAATTTTGCTACAGCCTTGGTAATTAATTACCCAAACAACCTCTGTAAGCTTATTCTTTGCCCTTTTTGACGATTTCTTTCCCAGGGATGTTTTATTTTCTCTGCTACATTTCTGTGCTATATCTGATAACCATCCATGGAAGCATTAGATATAATCACTTCCTAAAATGATTTAATTTACACGAAAAACTTATCATAATTTACTCGTCGACATTAACCTTGACCTTTGAAAGAGAAAACTTTTCCAAGCACACATATGAAGTGGGATGCAAAATCTGACGTCAACCTAATTGACAAGAGATAAATATACTTCCAAAGCTTTAACAAATTAGCAATCGTTCCCTTCATTTTTGACCTCCAAATTCCTGAAAATATTTTATTCTTCATGATAAATTGCTACATCTGATTATAATTTCCACATACGGAAGAAGACATACAGCCATGCTAAAAACACTTAGCCTTTGGCTTTCAATCTAATTTAAACAATGGCTCCTGTGACCTTGTTCTTAATCTTGCTGGAGTTAAAGACAAAATACGCTAAAGATCAATTGATTCCAAACAGGGATATTACCCTTCAAAAACAAACAAATCTCGAACTAGAAGTTGATACTGGGCGGCCGGACAAGCGATATAGTGGACGGAAGGACATTTTGGCCGTTATATACAGCCACTTGCGATATTCGTTAAATCTTGTCGACCTTGCATAATAGTTGTATGTTTTAAACTCAGGAATTACAACTTGATAACTTGATGACTCGTTGAAATTGTTTTGCCTGCATCATTGAAACGATTATTTTTTTTTTTTTTTTTTTTTTTTTTTTTTTTTGTAAAAGACTGAAATACCATTAGTCAGCTAGTAGAATATATAAAAAATATCTAAAAAAAACGGCCTGGATGGCAACTATTTGGAATTGCATCAACCTGTCTAGTACACATGATGTATTTCAAAATTATCACATAGCGACAGGGGTTGCATTTGCACTGTGAGCATCACTGTGTATTCAAAAAGACCTCGACACATGAAAAATGCATGTGTGAATTTGGAGCTGGGGTGCATAAAGTTCTTTTGCTATGAGCTTCCATTGACTTGTCGGGGCAAATAAATGCTATTCGTTTGTTTTGATTTATTATAGCTATTTCGAAATACTTACCTTTTTTGACCTGACTGGTGTACTCTGTCTTTTATGAATTTTCATGTTGGGTAGGTTGATGCGGCATAAAATTTGCTCATAAAACTGTCCCTTGCACTCTCGGTTGACTGGTGCATGGGTGAAACGATTCACCCAAATTGACCTAAATGTACATAAATAGACCCAACTGGTACCCAAATAGACCCACAATGAAATAGACCTTGCTAAAGTACTTAATACCAATTTATCTAATTAAATTTGGTCCATCTATCAGGCTATCAGCTAGGACGGCCTGGCATGAGTTGACGTTGCATCATGTTACATAATTTCGAACAACATGTGGAAAATGTTCCCACAACCTTGACTAAAGTATGGGAAATATATAGTGCCTTTGAGCCCAAATATCGTAGATACTACTGCTTTGAATTTGATCAAATCTGTAAGATGAGTTTCTTGTAGTTAAATTGACAAGTCTGTAAAATGTAATATTTTTTGGTGCATTGGAAAATAATTTCTTATGCATGTGAACGTGGGCAAATTTTGAAAAGGTCCATTATGACAGTCACATGGACCAAAATTGACTCAAGCAAGAGACCTCAAAGGACCTAATGGAGAAACAAGTGGAAATACATGGAGATCAAAATGGAGATAAACAGACCCTGCGTCACTCCAATGGAGACACAACTGGAGCTTAATGGAGACAAATGGAAATACGAAGATATGAAATGTATATATATATATATATATATATATATATATATATATATATATATATATATATATACATACATATATATATATATATATATATATATATATATATATATATATATATATATATATATATATATATATATATATATATATATAACAATGAAGTATTCAGAAAAAAACAGTAATAAAGAAACAAGGTTTAAAAAAAAACTATTGTTATGTTATGTAAATCTGTATGTCAGTTTGATGATTGCTTTCATGTTTTACGGCATAGCAACACAACTAAGTTATTTAGTGCTGAGGTAGTCGAACCAGGAAGATCCAATGGTAGGATTCGAACTTGCGCCCTTTCTGTCGCGAGATGGGCACGCTAACCACTAGCTATCTCGGCACCAGCCACTATTAGTCCCCTCTTATGACACGAAGGAGAACGCATCAGGCCTATTCTACATCTCCGAGCCCACAGTAGATGGACATTTTATAAATATTGTCATCAGAGAAATAATTACTTATTATTTGTCGTGAGAGTACAGGGTTGCCAAATAATACATGTTCATTGATGAAGATGAAAGGTTCCATTTGGGTCCATTCAGCTACATTTTGAACCTCCATCTGAGTACTGTAGAGTCCATTTGTGTCTTCATTTTGGTCCATTAGGGTTAATTTAGATCTCCAGTTCGATATATCGATGAGGTGCCTGAGTTTCTAATATGATTTTGTTACTTATAATAATAATCACTTTATATATTTATCTAGGTATTAGAGAGGCCTCTTTTTACTCCAAAATTACTTACAATAGTGACTGCTACCGTTACTCGTAACAGTGGCAGATCCAGGACTTGTGTGGCGATTCGATTATGAGAAGGAGGTGGTTAGATGGGCTGAAAATGGCTAACTTTCTCTCTTTATCACTGAAAAGTGTACTATTTTAACCAGAAAAGAGGGGGTTCATAGACCCCACTCCTCTCCTTGAACTCCATCTATAACTACCACAATATGCAGGTCATCACACCATACATACTTGAGCCATCCCCTCTTTAGATTTGGTTCTTTGCTTTCAGGTAAACTGTCTCACGCAATATATAACCTGTGATGGCCATACTGCATTTTGCATCACGCCCCGGGGGAGCTGGAGAGTGGACAAAGTGTGGTACTGACCTGGTGTGGTCCGTCGATGCATTGACGATCTCGGACCGGACTGGTATTCCAGGACAACCAACACGCTACCATCTGGCGCCGTCAGCGAGTGGACGAAGTGAACCGAGTAGAGCATTTGTGCAAGAGGAATTACAAGTCATTCCCGTGAATACATAATTACCGCCAAGGTCTATTGTATCCCGATCGTGTGGTGCCCGTACGCGTACGTGCATTTTCCATCAGAGAAAATCGATCGCTTGGTGTCCAGCGGGGACAAACTTACCTTGGTGCAACGATGCACGCCCATGCGATGTTTCCGCGACCGGATAAGATTTGCCGCATGTGTAAATTCACGCCGTTGCTGAAGACAATCCACGTACATGTTGTGCTTGAGATCCTTTTGAACAACCACATGCTGGGGACGTTGCTGAAGACAATCCACGTACATGTTGTGCTTGAGATCCTTTTGAACAACCACATGCTGGGGACTCCATTGGCCTTTTTGATGTTTTCGCTCGATTCATCGGCGAGATCTGAGCCAACCACGATCAAGGACAGTTTGGGTCGCAGTTCCACGAATTCCTCGATGAGCTTGCCTGCGCACTAGTCTTTGAGTTTCTCTACGACTTTCTTGTTGACGTTGCTGATTTTTGAATTATATCATCTCAGTAGCATCTAGATAATATAAAAATAATGTTACAATTTTTTGTTATTATATATTGAAAAAGGTGCATCAAATAAAGAAAAAAGAGGTCGTTTCATATTTTTAAATCTGAAGTTGCACCTAAAAGAAAAATGCTTGCAACGTTTGGATTTAATTATGCCCCTTCAACATTTGCATAATACAACTTATACCCAATTAGTGATTTAAATTATGATGAATATGTCATCCAACTAAATATGTCAGGTTTACAAAACCTGGATATTTCAAGATTTTATCCAAATTACGTTAGATTTTACACCCGATTAGAGGTAGACGAGTCAAGCATTTTTTTTACATGAGAATTAGATAAATAATATGATATCTATAAGCGTATTATCTTGAAGAAAACAGTATTTTATTTATTTGACAAAAATTTAAAAAGTATGAAATATTTCTGTCAGCTAAAATAAAGACTAGCAGCAGTATCAAAATTGGTTCCTCTCAAATAAACTGACGTTTTGTGAGATAAATAATAAAATGTTTTGCGGAAGTAGGGCTTTATTGTGGAGTGTTCTGCACGTGTACCTTAAACGGAAGTAGCAGGAGTAATGATTAGAGGGGCAATAACTAACGGCCTGGCATTGGTAGAAAGCAACCTTCCGTTCTGATTATTTGATCCAGTTAGACATAAATGGAATTGAACATAATCAAAGCATGAAAAAATTACAGAATAAACTGCAGATTTAACTGAAAACAGCAAAAATATTGGATTACTTAAATAAAAGGTTGAGAGAGCAAAGTTGAGTGACTTAGTATTTAAACAACCTGGATGTTGCTTTAGCTTTATCCCGAAACATTTAATTATCCTGATGCATTTACTTACCCAAAAAAGTAGGATAAAACTTGAAAAACATAATATACAAGTCGAAAAACCACAACAGCCATGGCTGAACGACTTATATCAAACTTTTGTGGTCAACAGGTAAAATACGGGTACATATTCATTGCACTTGTGGTGGATGATACTGTGTTTATTACTTACAAGTTTCTTTAAAAGTCTTCGACGTATGTGCAGCATATAAATAGAACAGATGCCGACGCACAAACATGAAAGATACCATAAACACCTCAGTCCAACACATTATTGTATCACATACACACCGATCAACATCAAATCTGAACAAACTTTACCAGTTTATAGATCAAAGCCAAGTCCATAAAGTTTGATTGCACCAGGTAGTTTCTTCGTGTTGTTTGAAATGAAGGTGATGATAATAACGCTGTGGTAAACAATTTAGGTAGAATACTTGTGAACGACATATCCTAGGAAGGTGATGATCTTTTCAAGTTGAATGCCTACAGCATCATTTATGGCAAACAGAGATTTGTGGTTACCTGATTAAATTAAAACAAAGAGGATTGAATAAGGTATCGTGAATACAATTTTGAGACGGGAATGACCAGGAGCGGGTAATGTACAAAACACTGGCAAAGAAGTAATTCGGTACTTAATCTATGGTAAAACGTTTTAAATACAATTTGACATTCATAGTCTAACAGATCATTGTTCGCTGTATCATTGCGCTTTAACTTATGATTTCAGATTTAACGTGACACTTGCAAAAGCCTCTGAAGTAATAAAAAGTGGAAACCAGAGCTACGAAGTAGAAAAATGTACAGTACAATACGATTACTTCAGATGGTTTTGCACAATCTGTTAATTACAAATGTAGAAATATAATTGCTTTCTTTTACGACTACATTGAGAGAGAGAGAGAGAGTTATCGACATGGCAGCCAATGCAACTTTAACAAACTCACAATTGATTCTCCCATAATAGTTTCAAGAGTAATTTGATACTCTGCAAAGAAAGCGATGAAAGTGACTGCATTTTTTTATTTCCAAATTAGAAATAGAAAAAAAATCTCTGACTATAGAAGGTCTGCCAATAAAGATTTTTTATCAGGATTTCCCGTTGACACGACAGTTTAAAGAAGACACAGATTATTTCATTGAGGAACAACACAAACAAAACTTAGTAACACAAGTGTGAGCAATCTTTGCACTGATAACCATTGTATCTTGCTTGATTGTCAGAATTACACATGATAAAAGACTGTGTGGTAGTGGTCTAAAATTAACTAATGTTCAATTAGGTACCCACTTTCAAATGAACAGAAAAGAAAATGTGAATGTTCACCAACTGCATATTTATTCTGTGTCTGTAAGCATTTAAAATAAACAGCTAAAATCAGTTATGTTTTAGGCATTGTTAAAATGTACATAAAGGAGATGAAAATCGTTTTCTTCCCTCAGTCTCAGAACATGATTATCTGTAGAGTTTCTAATTGTTTACACTAAATACGACAGGTACTGGATGCAAAATATTTGTTATTACATCATTGTCATCTGTCCAACTTTACAGTATAAAAAGACTTACGACAGAAAATGGTTATTCAAAATGTGAAGATGAGAATGCTACATCCTGTGCATAAATTAGATAAATGGTTGTGGTTACTGTGTACACATACTTTCTTTATAATTGATGATTGCAGCAACATTGATGATGCAAAAAAGAAACAACTAACGTGACTAAGTTAGCATTTAGTGCTCGTCTTCATAGCACATCTGTGTGAGTAATCGCACAAAAATATAATGCAATCGTTAGGTTTCTTATTACACTATACAGTCGGGACAAAAAGACTACATAGTGTATTTTTGATGAAAAATACGTAATACCAGATGAAACGAATGACACTTGATTATCCGTTTGACTGTACTCTTTGCAAAGGCTGCACATATGGTGCAGAACTATACTATCGCATCCGACGACATGTGTCGTTGTCCATTCGGGAGATCTCGTCAGACTTTTTGAGAGGAAAGCACAATACATGCGTGTCCGTAAGGTAATGTTTTTACATTGTCTTGCACAAAATGCCTATTATTATACATAGACGATGCTACTTTTTATTTTTATGCTATACTTGCCATAATTATTTTACGAGAGTAAATTCATCTCTTTGTTATTTTTTGTGATTGAATAAGCAATATTTGCATATTAGAATTTCACATTCATTTTTTGTTGCTCATATTTGTATTCTTTGACAGACTTTCTTTTCTTTTTTGTCCGTTGAGAATGAACGATGTTTTTTAATTTAATCCACAAAACTTTATAATGGGAACGATATTCGACTCATTTTTGAAACTCCATGTACTTTGTTTTACTCATTTCTTGTATTCGAAACATGTCCTTTAGATAGCCACTAGTAACTAGTGTCACAACACGTTATTTTTAATCCTTCATGTCACTGTAAAAGTTCTGACTCATCATAGATTCGCAATGAATTTTGCATCACTCATGAGTAGCATTTGTTTTTCAGCTTGTTGTGGTAAATTTCTGCATTAGCTATTTAGATCCCTCTAATATTGTAAATCCACCATAAATTGGTTTGGCTAATTTGATATTGTTGTTCTTCAAAACTAACCAGTGCTAAGTCATTGTCAATACTTATTCTGCTCGCAAATGATAAATCTTTCTCACATTTGAAACATTTATTTCCACCTGTATATTTTATATCTGTTAACAGAATACAACTCTGTTCATTTAAAAAGTCTTTTTGGAAATCATTTGTTGCTTTTTGTCTCAAATTTGTATTCATTTCAGTGTAGGATTTAATCCACGGTTGTTAATGAAAAATACAATGCTGTGTATCTTTTACAGTTTTAAGCACAGTTGTAAGTGAAGATTTAGATTTGTTCAATGTGCATGACAGTTTTGGTACAGTTGATTTCGTGCCGTTGTAATAATCAATCAATTTTGTTTTGTATCGGAATATATTGGCTCTCGGTGCACACAGAGAAGTTGTTAGCATCTAGGTGAATAATGAATGACCTTCACATTACCCTTTCGTAGTCATCTTCGCTGAGCTCTGCAACGTGAAAGTAATCATCATTTGTATCTCACCATCATTGTCCAAATATTATGCATGATTTGCTTCAGCATATCTATGCGGTATCATATTAATTCCACCTCGTATTCCACACTCAATCATCAGGACATATCATACTCTGTTAAAAGTTCAATTTCTACACCGGGTATGTTAACACGTTCATGATGTGCCAGTCCTGTTGCACTAAAATAGTCAGCAGGGCCCTGTTTGTAACGTGTCATACAGACATTCCTAAACTCCGACAAAATATCACATAACATCAAGTTATTTTTCATGACATAATATCCGTGTAGATCTCGAAGTGTTTAAAGGTTATAATAATCCATCACAATTTTAACTTATTGGTAATCATCATTTGTGATGAGGAAAACTTTAATACTGGTGGTAGAGCCGTTTCGTTAAACCTATCAAAGCTGTCGGTGCATCCATATGGACAAATGTCTTTCCTCAAATATTTAGGTGTCGTGTCTCTTAAATGTTTCAGTGATATTGTGAACTTTTCATCACTCTTTTGACTTCCTCATTAATCTAAAGCTAGAAACATAATGTTCATTTTGATTGTTATTTCATTCCCTTCATCAAAGAACCTATCAACTATGAAATCTTTGATGAATGAAATGTATTTATCGTCGTTGATCACTATGATTTAACATTTCCTTACACTTTTGTGGTCCTATCTACAAGGCCAATGCCACAAGTATATGTTCTATGATTGCTTTTGTTTCTGCTTTATCTTTTAAAAGCTATTTGAGGTTCAATGATGAACCATGGTATCTCATATATCACACTCGAAGTTTTATCTTCACGGTCAAGGTCATTGATAAATGTCTTTCCCTCTTCTGCATTTTTACTCTAAGGCCCTTTGATACATGAAACTTGGTTACTTTCCATGTCCGCATAGTAACTCTACAGCTCTGTCATATAGGTATAACGATACCGATTGCGCAAGCCCGGAAGGGGGGGGGAGCGGAGTTTAAGGTATGGGGAACATTGTATTCAGAAATAAACAACAAAAGCTAGCTGTGATTGGTGCATTATGTAAGAGTAATAGTTTCTGTCAAGCTTAAAAAAGGTTGAGTCTCTCGGTCACATGTGAGATTATGTTAATTGATATCTTGATCATGTTTTGTATTTTTTTTAATTTTTTAAAAGTGTGATACACATCATTGAAAATGTATCTGTTGTGACTGGATAATTCTCACTTCTGTCTAGTTCATGTAGAGTTATCCCTCTTAAGTGCTGTGGAGTACATGGTGCTGTCCTTCTCAAATTGACAATCTAATATGCCATCTATGACAGTGTGTTACACGCATGCTGAAGTTGGATAGGATGTATATTTATTTCATCAAACGTTCGAATTAAGGTCTGTGAAAATACAATTTGTACAGTGATACCCAAAGGTCACAGCTTCATTTCATCATTATACACATTTGATGACCTCACCACTGTATGTGGTGAGGGAAAAAATTGGTGAATTTCCTTTTTTTAGCGTCGTCGTATCCCACCATGAGTGGGTTGCCTCGAAAAGTGATGCTGTGCTAGTGCGCTAGACTTTGCTTTTTGTTTTTGTTTAGTGTTGTCGTATCCTCACACGAGTGAGTAGATGCAAAAATACAGTGATACCCAAAGGTCACAGCCTGATTTCATCATTATATACATTTGATGACCTCACCACTGTAGGCGGTGGGGAAAAAAATCAGTGAATTTCCTTTTTTTAGCGTCGTCGTATCCCACCATGAGTGGGTTGACTCGAAAAGTTATGCTGTGCTAGTGCGCTAGACTTTGCTTTTTGTTTTTATTTAGTGTTGTCGTATCCCCCACACGAGTGAGTAGTTCAAAAATACGCTGCGTTAATAATGGCAATATGTAACCTACTTGTTATGCATTCTATATTCTACAATATAATGATAAGCTGTTTCATTTGATGCTAGACATTCACACACTGGATTCACATTTATATGATTATAATGCAAGTCTATCTTTAGAGCATGGCAATTTTTTCCAAGCCTAGTATGAATTATCAATATTTTCCTTTCGCCAATCAGATAGTATCAAGGCACTCGCTCCTTCCTACCAATTAGTTTCTTAACAGTAGAACTAGATTTTGGAGTTCTTTACATCTTGTAATAGCTCGTTCCATATTTTAATTGTCAACGGTAAAAGGGACTTGTTTCTACATCGTATTGTAGACAACAGAAAGGTTTATCAAAATCAGAGTTATTCCTTGGGTTATTTCTTCAGCCAACGCTTTGAGCGCCTGTTGATGAAACCGATTAACTGAGAAAATCAGTTATCATACAATGAACCATTTCACAAAAGTAACTAATGTGTGACTGGAACCAGAGGTTTACAATGAACCTATCCCGATTTAAATCATCACCTGTCTTGGCAGAACCTACAACGTGTGCACCTCGAACTTCATGCCGATCTTCTGAAGAATCAGATAAGAATCTTTCCAAGCCTGAGTGGATATTTTGCAACAAGGAAGGATGAAAGAGAAATGAAACAGAAGGGAGTATGGACAAAGGAAGGAACTTCGAAGATTGAATATGATGGATGGAAATCAGAATCAACTGGACCTTAGGGGTAGATGTGTTTGTAAGGTTTCATGGCAATCCTTCCAGTAGTTTATGAGGTGTAGCGATAACAAACTTTGTGCTAGCAGGTGACGGACACCGGACGATTGACGAAAGGACATCGCATATGCTATTCTGGTTATGACCAGCCGAGCTATAAAAGCACAATTATTTAAGTGGCGTTATTCCAGGTATATACCGGTATACCGGTTTACCGCGGTATTTTTTCCCGGAGGTACGTACCACGGTACTTTTTGACTGAATCCCTACTTCAGTAGTTTCCGTCAGTAAGGAATGTACGGAAATTCCCGAGTAATCTTGTTACGAATT
This sequence comes from Margaritifera margaritifera, assembly GCA_029931535.1. Taxonomy (NCBI): domain Eukaryota; kingdom Metazoa; phylum Mollusca; class Bivalvia; order Unionida; family Margaritiferidae; genus Margaritifera; species Margaritifera margaritifera. The sequence continues at coordinate 90,988 of JAQPZY010001332.1, forward strand.
TAATGGTATTAACAGCATGTTTTCATTGTTCATGACAAAATAATTCAAGAGGTATTATTTTTTTTAAAAAAACAGTTTTAATCGTCACAAAATTAATTTTGAATATTACAAATATAATTATATTTATGAACCTTTAATCACATGTTGTGAAAGATATTCGGGCCAAATCCAAGTTGTGGAGAAATTTCGGATTTAAAAAAAGGGGAGAAAAATGTCATATTTTACTTATTTACTAGCGAATGCTAATGTGTTAAGTACATGTATTCCTTTATAAGACCGCGAATCATCCGAACATTTTCAGGAGAGCTATTGTTTTCTGTTTGAATTTTATGTAATTTCTCAAGTCCACTAAATATTTTCTAGTTTGTTGAGTAAGTGTTTTATGTTTACTGGCCCTCTCTGATAAATATCTTGTCCGTATGTTGGCATCCCACTCAAAGTTTCCCTGCCTGTTATATCAAAAGTATAGCTAGTAAATTGTAGGCTTCTGTGTCAACACTTCCCATTTTTATTAACAAGCTCTCTAATGTCAGCACAATGTCTTTCACAGGGTGTCAGCTATAATGTAAGCTTAATCATCCCACTTTACTTACAGTTTTTAGATTACAACTTATACAACAATTAACATACACATAGCAAATTCATCAACTATAAGGTACTGACCATTTAATTTTTTTTTTTTTTTGGGGGGGGGTGGTTTTCTTCAGAGTCGAGATATTTTATTTTCTTTTATCTGAAAGTAATTAATTTTGTTCAAATAATATAATGAATATAATATGGTGTTTTTTTGCTATAAATCAGAGCCAAATATTGTTCCAGCTATTGAGAGACAGAAATTTTAACAAAAAGTTCCAGGTCCCTGCCCCAGAACATTAAATTGTTGGTCCCTAATATAATTGCGGTGTACCTTGGTATATATTGCGGTATGTTCAGAAATACCTCGGTATACCGTGGTACAAAATGTTTCGACGAATCCAGCTCTAATATTCTAATATATATATATATATATATATATATATATATATATATATATATATATATATATGTGTGTGTGTGTGTGTGTGTGTGTGTGTGTGTGTGTGTGTGTGTGTGTGTGTGTGGTTCGATAAATAAACAGGTAGGTAAGATCCTTGTTGTTAAAAATCTTCTCTACCGTGATGTCTGAACATGTCAGAAATCGTGGAACAATACACTTTGATAATGATAGAAACTAGCATTTTCTCCTCAAACAAAAAAAAAAAAAAAAAAAAGTTAACCGATGAATCGAAGTTAGATCGGGGTGACATCGTTGTCCTGACACCAGTCGATGAAAACGCGTCACTTTTCCTCGTATGCCTTCAAACTGAATGGCCTGCTAAATGCCGAGAGCCTCTCCACGATGGAAGTGCTGAACTTTTTTTCACGTAAGGCCTCTCCTAAGATGATCCAGGCGTAAAGAAGAAGCTTGTCCAGACACAGAAAGAATACCGGCGACCTCTGCTGCTTCAGCAACGTGGGAGTCGACATAATCTTCCTGGGAACGTCTATAGTGAGATGGAGTAGACCGTATTGGAGACCCGCAGTGAGAACTAGTCTGCAAGTCTAGACCCTCAGCTTCTGAACTGAGACTCCAGATTTGGAGACTAGGAAGGCACAGGTTCACATCCCCTCTCAACTGATCTACAGGGCATCGACGGCCCAGGCCTCTGGGTCCGGACATGGAGAGACGGAGGTGGGCAGTTTGCGGTTCAACCTTGGCGCAAATGGGTCCTATCATCTGGAGATCCCACAGGGCTCAAACTCGATAAAATTTAGATGGATGGAGTGACCGTTTCGTCCTGTCCATGATAACGAATCGGCCAGGATGTTTATCCTCTCCAGAATGTGCCGGACTAGTACGGAGATGTTGTCTGGCACACCAGCGGAATAATGTCCATACCATAACACAAAGTTCCGGTGATTTTGTCACCCCTTGCTTGTTGAGGCAAGTCACGCTACTGAGTTATCTAACATTATCAGGACCGTATTTCCGTGTATCCGATCTCTCCAAGCGCAGAAGCTTAGAAAACGGCCTTCTTTTCCAAGAGTTTTATATGATATTTTCTCCCGTATCATCCACTAGGTGTTGACTAACGAGAAGCAGGGCAGGAAGTGGGTCGACAAACCAGACAAACTGGCTTGTGTACAGATTATGACTTCCACCGCTAACCACTCCCTGTCTTTTCTTGCCACTGGAGCAGAAAGTGGCGGATTTCAATCAAGATCATATTCTCTTGCTATAAACGACCCGAAATATGGCACCACTGTACCAGGAGTGCCCTCTGAAAGAGGCGCATACATTGACGGCCGAAACAAAGAAAGTCTGACGCTGCATTGGGAAGGCTGAGCAGTTGAAGGAACTCTCTCGCCGAAATAGACCTCTTGGCATAAATCGACTCCGACGCTTCGATGCGCTTGGGCGGAAGTCGTACAAGGTTGATATGAGTTAGAAGTTCAATACCGACCTTTCCGTCTTCATTTTGAACATTGAAGCGGCAATAAACTGATTAAGCCAGCTCAGGTCTATAAGTGGCCTCAGTTTTCCATTGGAGTTTGGGACCAGAATAAGTCTGGAGTAAAACCCCGGAGCGAGTCCGGCTTCCGGAATATCTCCACCGCCCGCTTTGAGAGCAAAAATCTCTTTTCCTTCTGTAAAATGTCCCCCTACATTGGATCGCTCAGGACATGTCGTTTAAGGGGACTATGACAGTGTTGCAGGCTACACAAACAAGGTCTGTAGCCCCTCTGAAACGTCTTGGATCACCCAATCGTTGTGCGGGAAGAGGTCGATCCAAGTCTGCCGAAGCAGAATGAGTCTGGCGCCGACAGGAAGGTAGCCAGCGGGCAGGAGGGACGGGAAGCCGTTGTCGAGTACCTGGAGGTTTGTGGAATGTTAATCTAGTTAACAGCGTTAGGCATCGTATGATACACAGCCCTATTAACGACCTAGGTTATACGGTACACTGACTCCCATGCATGATCGTTTCAAGTTCTTTTATTCTTTTTCTGCCAAACAAAATATGGCCAGTGGCATCAAATCCAGCCGAGAGAAAGTTGCCACAACGCTCTTCATCAGCTTGGACATGGCGTTAAACACTTGTCTGTCAATCATGTAACACAGAGGGCAGACAAATTGACAGCAGTGATAGGGGTACGCGATAGAATGTGACTTATACGAATGCGGTGAGAACGTCGCTGGCAGATGGCTCACAGTACACAAAGCTTTGGCATTACCGGGGTCTCGGATTGTGTTCAAAAAACGCCCGGTAATATATCCGATCTGCGACTATTACGAAAGAATTCTAAACGATTGGTGTTCGTCTTCCTCGTCGGCGTCGACAGAAACCTTTACCTCATATGCTGTTTTCACCTCAGGTGGGGAAAGGCAGTCGGAAGGCGGAAAGAAGCAGCCTTGATGCAAAACTCCGTCCGTCCCATAGTGGGATAGGAGGTCGGCGACGATTCGAAGTTGTCCCCTTTCTCAGTAGATGGGTTATCCTCATCATGTACGCCTTCCATTTTCGGATACAGTATACCACAAAGCAGCAACGGCACTGAATGATCACCATGCGTGCTGTAGAACCTGTCGATTGGTTCAGCGAGAAAAGCCCGTCGTATCTAAAACTGAATGAGGTCCTGACAGTGAATGCTGTTCTGGGCCAGGAGAGGCAGCTGGATGGTCGGCACAACGTCTCCTGTCACTTAAGTTGTTTGCGCAAGACGATACACCACACTCTCTCGGCCCTCGTACTGCAGACACTGCACGGAGCAGAAGACAATCACTTGCTGCACGATATGCACGTCTCATGCTTGCCTCAGCGATCTTGAATCACTTACACTTATCTGCATGTTAAAGACATTTCCTCTGAAACGATTGAGAGAGAGAGAGAGCAAAATAGAATAAATACGCACAAATTATACGAAAATCACGATGGACACAACTGAATAAATGAACCTCAGTATGTACAATACAGTTCAATAAATTCACACGTGAATATACCCTACATGCCTACAAGTCCGCAACAATTGGCAAAATATATAATTAAATTCACCCAAAATGCACAAATAATGTATGGAGAAGTATGTCAACGCTAAAACTGACCAAATAGCCGAACGATGTAGATGCAAAAAGTGAATAAATGTAAATGGTTTCAGGATGTGTTGTAAACTATACCTGCAGTACTGAGCGATATATTAAACTGGTAAGCAATATCTTATATGGGTGACCACATAAGGGTATGGGGAGGTGATCTGGAATAGTTACGTCACTTTGTCTATATGATTTATAGACGGAAAGGGCTGGATTCGGGAGGTGGCGAAATTTATTTCCCAATGTTAATGGGATCGGGTATGTATTCGACGGAGAAATTATCATGCTCGGATGGTCAATGATTAAGACTTGCATGTAGGTAGGTAGTTGGAGAGACAGATCCATGCATGCCATCAAGTCTGAGATGTTCAATGACCAAGACAGATATACAGATACATAGCCACCAACACTGGAATGGTAAATGACCCAGACTTGAATATATGTAGATACACACTACTAGAAGCTTCCCGATAAATAGACAAAATTAGCAGGCAATATGCCCGTTGCAAAGACAAATGATGGCGCACAGTTGGATCTGTGCACTTTATATTTTTCTGAGCTTTATGAGAAATATGTGTGCTAGTTTTGCATCTATTTTTCCTTATCCAAAGCATTCGTTATGCCACTCTGTCTTTTGTCAAGCAAAATCCTTTCTTACAAGACAAGTTGGTAGGTTGATAGATAGATAGACAGACAGAGGTGTTTCATAGTAAAGAGGTAAATATCATATCTTTTATGATTAGGCAATTAAGTCAAAAGTATAACAAGTCATGTTTGACTATATAAAACTTTACTTAAAAGTACCATATAGACAGTGAGCCTGACGTGATACAGATCAAGACTATGCATTTTACTAGGCAGTAAAGTAAAACAGCAGGTGTTCATGCTGCCTGTAGAACTCAGTCATCAACAACAGCTACAAGCTGACATATGTAATCTGAGCTTTTTTCAAGTGAAAATTCAAAGCACTAACTGTATTTAAGATCTAGACCTGTGATTAATTTAACATGTATAGCTGTTGCTCAAAAAAAGAATTGTAGCTTGTATCAATACAGCTGGAAAATGAGCCCATAATACAAATAATTATTATAGAAAGTCTTTTGTTATCATGCGGTTGTAATGTAAATGTTTTGGTGTCAACGGTGGGATAAGGTATAAGTATATCCAGGTATTCATCAAAGCAGAGAGGGTCCACTGCTTCTTCACACATATAAAGTCCTACATCTAAGCTAATCTGTAAGTTTTTACTGTTATAAGAAAAACAAAATCTTAAGAGAAGCTTTGAAAATGTAAGCAAGTAACTGAGGAAGCAAAACATTATCAAACACTACAAACATCTCTCCGAATACTATCAACTATATTGCAAAAAAGCATGTAAACAAAAGCCTATTCTACATTTGTAGCACATTTTCCACAAAGTATATGATTTTGGTTCTTTACCTATTCCCAGACAGCGATACATACGTATACATCTGCAGGTGCTAATGAACATTATAAATTTCACAAAATCGGATTTTTCTAAATGGCTCCAGGAGTCTTATTGTAAATCTCATAAAAATATATATAAATTATACAATTATTGCCTAGGATGTCATTCGAACTGCATAAAAATTACCAAAATATTGTACCATACGGTTGTATATATACATGCACATTATGTTGCCAGATAAAATTTCCTTTAGCTATTCTTTCGCTGATATATGCAAATACTTAAACGTTATGAACAAGATGCATTCTTATTCAGTGTACTGAAATCAAGGATGGAGTTGAGGGACTGATAATCGTGTTCTTTTGTGAACAATGGTGTTTATATTATGCGTACAATCAGAACTTATTTATTCATAAAAAAGATTTGTATCAATATTACATGCAGCAGCGTTTCCTTTCATTTTGTGAACGGATATTTGTTCACGTGGTAGTATGAAGTTCATGCTAATTTGGGACTTCAGTGTCACATCAAGTACCCACAACACACTGTGATGGTACTTAATAATAATAATAATAATAATAATAATAATAATAATAATGATGATGATGATGATGATGATGATGATGGTGGTGGTGGTGATGACTAAGATAAATATGATTATGATCATAATTCTTTTGCGTGATAAGAGCTGAATTATGATGTGTGTTGATAACTGAATGAACATTAAGTCGTTATTATCATGTATGTATGCTTATTTAGGAATTATAATCGTTAGGTCCTTTACATGCGAGGTCAATACAGACAAATGCACATGAACACGTGATTAAAGAATAAAGGTATTCAATGTCATACTGTAGCACCTTACTAACTGATTACAAGTTATGATCCCCTAGACATCAACCAAAATAATGTTATCCTTGATAGTTTTTTTTATATGTCATGGAACATAATATGCATGCATACAGCTTTCTGGAAATTCTTTAATTACATTAATCGGAAGTATTGACTTTGTATCTGTGGTGCTAACAGATGTGCGTACATACGATTTTATTTTGGATTTTATTTCTATCTTTTAAATATTTGCAGGTAGCATGAGATTTAAAACTAACTGAAACAACTACCATAAAATATTTTCATGAAAACTAGAATTTATGTGAGAGTATCAGGTATCAAAATTAAAAAATACAGAAAATTTTAAAGAAAGAAGCATTCTGAGATTTATTATGAACATCAAACTGCAAATATAAGTCAGACATAGAAAAAAAACTCCTTGGAAATAAAACACTCGTATGCAAAAGTTTTAACTTATCTTCAAAAAGCTTGAATTAAATTGTCCTTCTGCCATCATCTTGCAAAAAATATAAAAATGTATAATGAAGTCTAGTTCAGTTTCTCACAGTAATCATGAGCAAACAATAAATGCAAAATATTGCCTACGTCATACTATGCACTGTTCAAATAATTTTTAAACAAGTAAAATCACTGTAATCTGGCACTACTGTAGCAGTATACTTGCACGCTTTGGATGTACATTTTTCATTTTTTTCCATAAATAGCCTTAACATTTTGAAGTATTTCCACTGTTCTGCTAAAACATGCTTCATTTAAAATAATGTATATGTGAACTGTATCTGTATATCAATCAATACATACAATACTTGATTTCTGATTTAATTGGCACTTCTTCGATTACTACTCTAGGTTATATCTTACTGTAACAATATTGAAGAAAGCATTCAAGACAAGTCCAATCATTCTACAAAGATAAAGAATGAATATTTAGTGCTCGCAGGCATCAATTATGGTTCCAAATACGGTTCCAAACGGATCTAAATACGGTAAATACGGTTCCAAACATTGAATCATCTACTGCGGGGGAGGCGCCAAGTACATTCTCTAAGTCGTGGGTGGCAGCGGCCTCCTGAAACGTGTGGCCCGACTTCAGATGGTGTGGCATTTGCTTGATCCCGATTTTATTCTTTCTCTGCTGCTTCGGGTAAATATCATGCCTGCAAATATCATTCAGTAAAGACATATTACAGGAAATCATTATAGTCTCGCATTATTAAATGTTTAATAATTCAGTAAATTTAGTATGTATGTGGCTTAACATTAATATAATTTGTTGATTGGCATAACAAATATAATATACATTTTGTGGCGATAAACAATAATACAATTTTAACAACTCAAGTTGTAATTTATGTAGTTACAAAAACAACTCATGCACGTGAATATTATGTGATTAGCAACACTAAAATTATAATCACAATATAAATCTAGCTGAGTATAAAATGCAAGTCATTCAACCACGGAGTGTAGTGTTTTCCCTACAGCAAAATAAAAGGGTTGCATACCTTTTGTCCTTTATTTACTGCCCCTTTGCCCCTCTATCAGCACCCTTATAACTTTTATTTAACGCCCCTATACCTTAGAATGCGCCCCAAAACCCATATTTCTTCATTTTAATTTTTTATTGCAAACATATCCTCCATTTTGTATCTACGTTTAGTACAACTTTGTACACTCCAGAATAGTCACTGTATTCTGTCCTAAAAATATTATATTTATGTACCCAAATGTTCTCATATTTCCCCCGAATGTTTAATATTCTTGCTCTGATTGTAAACATTGACCAGTGATGTGATCTGTATCTTCATAGCTTAGTGACGTCAACTTATAAAATTTTAGCAGTTGTGGGATTCTCATATGCCACCTATGTGTGGCCTGAGATTTACTTTCATTAATAAAAGTTTTGTTCTGTTCTATTCTGTTCAGTACCCTGCCCACTTATATCACTGAGCATTTCACATATACTGATCGCACGGGGCCAATCACATGACTGATCTTTAAAGTTCCAGAGAGCACAGGGTGTTTTCTTTAAATCACAGTAGCTTGGTTTCAGTCCATTCAGAGCTCGTCACCCGTAACAAGCGACATATGAAACTCCATACAAGTCATCAAGACTGTTTACAATGCTTACTAAATGATCATCATTATAAGTCGGCGTTCTCTTGTGGTATGTTTTGATTTTAAAACATAGCCACTGAACTACCGGTGACAAGCAGATGAGTAAAGGTTAGAATGAAACGGTTCCCGTGTTGAGCGTGAAAAGCTTCGTAGACAACGGGCAAATTGATGACATTCATGGTTTGTTGTTTTAGACAATTACAATCAGCCTGCGCTCTTTCATGACAAAAAATAAATGATACAAAAATGGATAGATTGAACGTGGAAAACTTGTGCAATCGTTGAAATTCGTAATTAACGAAAGCAATCTCGGTCATTTGGAAATAGAAGTTACGATAGGTTGTGCACTGTACAAAAATGCCGTCCTGTAAGACGATTGAAAGAAACACAGAAAGAAGGACCAAAAAAATTAAGACAATCTATTCGAATTCGGATTTTGTTTTGGTTGTTGCATGCAGACAGATCAGGGCCGATATTTTTTACAGTATTTATGAGTTTCATTGGTATACAAAGTTCTTTAAACCATAAGTATTTACCCAAATGCAAAAGTGAATATTTGAAACTTAGGCTGAAGACGTCTTCATGCAGAGATCGAAACGTGTAACAACTGTAAATACTTTACCAAAATTGCATTTCCAAATGCATAGGCATAGATCTGCTGAGTGAAGAAAAGGTCATATGAGAAGCTAAATGATGATAATATTTTCTATTTCATAGTTAAGCAAATGAATCAAATTGCATTTTATTTTAATTGGAAAATAGTCTTTCAAGATCTAGTTTAAACGTTCACATATTACATCTGGAGATTTGGTTATGGTTAACTTCAGACATCTTAATCGTACAGAGGAAGGTCAGTATTGGAAACCAATTTGTTTTTCCACAAACACTTAACTATTTAGCACATTGTCATTTATCTTTTTATTACTTGAATCATTTCAAATAATCCGATATAATTTATTATAATATTTTGTCCACAGTTCTGTTTGAAATCAGAATATTCTCCATTATATGTATTTGTATATCTAGATTCGTTGTCTAATGTTTATATATAATGGATAATTACAAGATGATTACGATAGTAAAGCCCAAATTTTAATATCCTATAATCTGCTTCGATGGCAGTTGATCTAGTTTGTCAATATCAAATGCATAATTTATAATTTGATACCGTGAACTTTGATCCACTTAGGTGTCAGAGAAATACATACAAATATATGCTCAAATAGGCACTGCATTTTCAAGTTCTTGCATGTCGTTAAACAATATGTTTCCTAAAACAGGTCTGCATTGCTGAGTGTCAGATTGTTCTTCTATACAATGATTTCCATTCCCTGTTTCTTTTAATTTTTTATTTATTTTTTTTAATTTCAGGCACATTATATCTGATACAACAAGAGTAACGCCAAACAGCACATGATACCTCCGTCTCGTGACCTTTTCCATACTAATAGCCTTGGCCTTAGAGCTTGGGACATGACTATTCTATGGGACATGACTATTCTATGGGACATGACTATTCTATGGGACATGACTATTCTATGATTACAGGGCACTAACTTACATTATCCCTTGTTGTGTTCTAGGCCTTGAAGTTGGGGGTATGACTAAAGTTTCATTAAAATATCTTCATTGATTAAAAAGTTGTAAATGTACATTAATAAAGGTCACAGATTTATATTTTTCATTGCTGTGACTTTGACCTTGAGGCAAGGTTCATGGCTAACACACTGTCTAGTCATTATTGATAACTGGTGAAAGTTTCATTAAAATATTGTCAGTGCTTTATAAGGTATGCTCGGGAGAAAGATACAAGTTAAGGAATTACACTTTCCCTTGTCATGACATTGATCTACCTCATAATTAGCAAAGTTTCAATGCAATATCTAAGGTGGTTCAAAATATATTTTCCAGAAAAGGATACATGCCACATAACTGCATTTTCCATTGCCGTGACCTTCACCTTGAGGCAGTAGAAATGGTCATGGTACTGGACATACTGTCTGGTCATGATATATACTTGGGCACAGTTTGGTGAAAATCTCTCAAATCCGTTACAAAGTTATAAGATGGAAAAGTAAATGTTACCGGACGGGAAACTCCATAACATAATATACCTGATGTAAGACGGACGTTTAACAAATGCTGCATGTATATGCATTTATGCATGGACCCTTCGTACATAAACATCTTTACTTCTTGGAATAAATACAATGTCGTCTACAGCAGGCATTCGATTTGGAGTCTGAATCTTGCACGGAACACCCTGCCACTAGTGAGTATGCTCTTGCATTTATGGGGAAACACTGTGATCCATAATTAACTCCTGTCAAATTTAGTTCTGTTGTTTGTTTTTTGTTTTGTTTTTTTTTTTTTTTTTTTTTTTTTTTTTTTACTTATGCCTATGTAACAGCTGCATGTCTAGATAGTTCCAAAGATAAAGTAATTCATTATTAATGACTCGAAATTACCCCTTGTCATTTACCTACTTGTCAGACCTAACTTTTTCCCTAGATCAGAGTACGTATACATTACATGGCTTGCGTTCAGTTATGTGAATTATATATGAAGTGTTTTTCTCTGTTGTTTGATTATGATACACATACATATTATAAGCAAATTTATCTGAGTTATTACTGTGATCCCTCGCTGTAAGGGACCACAGTATAACACGGTCCCATACGCATGGATCGCATTATACGTGGTTATTTTTATTTATGAAATTGCTGCTTACTTTAGTTTACATAATTTTAGGCCCTGGCTTTAATGACTGAACATAATTTTGAATTTCTTACCCCTTAAATATACCCTATGATAACATAATTGGTATTAAATATATCTATTAACACGTAGATTAGTGCTCCGGTATAAAGTGGTCTTACACTTTTTGTTACGGTCTTCTGAACCGTGTTATAGTAGCGAACCAATGTGCCTTGACAACATTTCATTTGTCAATTAAGATTCATATACATCCAACTGAGAAACAAATATAATTACAATTTCTTCTTACCAAACATCTGCAAAACAGTAGTAGTAGCGGATTGGTAGTGTCATCCCATTGAAGGTTGAAGCGGCAACCGTGGTGTACGCGCCCATGTTTAGGAAATACAGCCAGTCTCCGATATTAAGCTCCGGAAGATGAGTCTTCTCCAGGATGCAATCCAGGCCATCGCAGGTTGGACCCCATAGGCTGCACTCGTATGTAAGGTCCATTTCTGGTTCCTGTAGCCAACAGGAATACATCTCTTAACAAGTTCTAATTGTAAGACATATTCTGTGTAATTACTTTTCCACTGGCATGTTTGTTTATTTATATCATTTTGTAACATCTTTGTTTCTATCAAATTTGTAAACTTCAATACCAAGTTTACCGCATTTCCATCATCATTTTTAGAATGTAAAAATAATTATATTTAACAGAAAGAAAAAAAAAACATTGATTGCAACCTGTTTTTTTTTAATAATTTGGTTTCATATGCCTTTGTAAACTGACCTAAAGGATTTAACTTATCTGAGTTGTTGATTTTATCACATGCCAGGACCCAATTATATTGCCAAAATTGCTGTAAATGTGCATACATAAGATTCAAAATAGCAACAGGCATTGAGTTATTCTCAAGAATACGTCTTTTTAGCAAAACGTATCCAATATACTTATATATCCTAAAATGTGAGTAAAGAAGAGAAGTGGAACGAAGAGAGTACGATACTGTTCAATATATTTAAGAATTTTGCGCTCAATAATCCTCGAAACTCTAAAGTAAAATCAATTAAACATGCACTAGAGGAGCTATGCATTGCTGATTATAACCAAATTTAAAAGACAGTGAGTAATTCAGTATTACAAAATTAATAAATATATTAGAGCTGTGTTGGAAACTAAAAGTGCTTAGAAGGTGCGTATTCAGGGAAAATAACTCCTCTAAATCATGACATGAAATGCTGGAAATTCAGTTTGTTCAAGGTCTTGTCAATATAAAGGTGAACGATAAATTTGATCTAATCCAACATTCCTTCGTAAAGTTGTGCATTGGACATCAAACTTCAGAGGACGGGCAATCTGGGGCCACAAATCCATAAATGATGTAACTGGATGCTGGAAATCAAACTCTTTTAAGAACTGATGAGTAAAAAGAAGCATACCAAATTTGGTTAAAATGTTGTAAAATCTGGTAAAGTTATTCTGCGGAGACGAAAGTTAGGAGGGCGCTCTATCAAGTGGCATAACTCAGTAAATTATGTCATGGAACGCTTAAAATAAAACTGTTGTGACGTCTATCAACAGAAGCTCATGCTAAATTTGGTTGAAATCTAACAATCCTTGGTAAAGCTGAACTAAGGAAGTAAGGAGGACAAACAATCAGGGGACATACCTCAAATAAATGATGATTCAGAAAACTCGAAATCAAACCATTCTGAGGTCTCATCATTATCAAGTTGAACACCAAATTTAGTTAATATCCAACAATATATTGTAATGTTATCATGCAGAAACAACAAATGTTGACGGACGGACAGCCGAACGGACGTGATTAGGATAGGGTTCAGCCAAACTTGTTAATAAATAGTCCTTAAAAATTCACTTTACTTGGTCATAGTTTTGAATAGCAAGGTTAGACAAACTTTGAAGAAGAAAAAACATAGTGCTACATGTATTAGCAATGAGTGCATTGCAAAGAACCCGCTTACAACAATTTGCTCTGGAGGGCCTTAAACAGGGGAACTTTGTGGAATGAAAAGGAGTGTGTCCATAAATAAGGGGTAAAAACTCTATTCACGAAATTATGTAAAATGCTGGCAAAATCATGCACTAGTATAATAACATAAAGCTGCACAAGAAATTTAATTGAACTCCAATTTGTTACTGGTCCTGAAAGGGTGATAAACCAAAGTTATATATTAAAGGGACATGTCTCCATCAGTTATATCCTTACAACTTAACCTCCAAGAGCTTATCAATATAAAACTTCTTCCAGATCTAATCAATATAAAGCTCACATCAAATTGAATTGACATCCAACATTCGTACGAAAAGTTATGCTGAAGAAACCAGTCTAGAGTAACAGGAAATCAGAAACCAGTCTAGAGTAACAGGAAATCAGAAACCATAACTACTCTATATCAAGATGTAGAATGCTGTCAATTAAACTCATCCAAGGTCTTATTAATACTGAGCGCATGCCAAATTTAATTCAAACAGTATAGTTCTTGGACAAGTTATGCTGCAGAAACCGGAGTTTAGGAGGGTTGGAAATCAGGGTCATAACTCCTCTAAACGATGCTAAATCAATCTCATTCAAAGTTTAATTAACATAAAGGTGCTTGCCAAATTTGATTAAAATCCAACTAATGCTGCTCTGACTATTTGACTGTCGAACATAGGTCACTTTCAGAAAAGTGACAAACGATTACAACTTCTGACTGATTATGGTGAAATTCCGTTCTGCACAATTGCAACTATTTCAGATGGGAAACTGCATGTATTTTGAAAAAGTTTATGTTTTGACAAGACTTCCTGTGGTCAAATTAATTGATTATAAATTGATAATGGATTGTTTAGCAGAAAATTATGATCCATCATGAAATGCTATGCTATGCTTAAAAATGCTAAAAAAAAAACTGGGCAATGTGGAGTAATAAATTATGTAAACGAAAACATGTATTGCTGATGGAAATCAAACAATTCTAAGTAAAGTTATGCTGCTAAAACCAGAGCTGGGAGGATGGGCATTCAGTGACAATTACACCTTTCAATGATAACGTGTAATGCTAGAAATTCAAGTCATTCAATGTATTTTCAATATAAATCTCCATAGCAAATTTGGTTAAAATAAAAAAAAAATCTTTGTTGCGGAAACTGAAGTTAGGGAGACCGGCAATCAAGGGCCATAAAGCCTCTATGTAATGATTCAGAATGCGGAACATTTACTCTGTCCGAGGAAGCATGAGTACAAAGCTCTGTACCAAATTTAGTTGAAATTGAATTCTTCAAAGTAAAGTTACTTTGCGGAACCCAAATTGCTGATCAATATAGGGCTCATATTTTGTAGAGTGGGGTAGAACCAAGAATATGTGTGCACAAGTAGGAGATTGAAACAAAACAAGATAAAGCTTTTTAAAGCTAAGGTAGAAACTACATTAGTTTGCTCTTGTGGAATAGATTAAACTTATTTCCAAACTGTTTGTCTATTCTACAAAAGGAAAATATACTTCCCAGACAATATATATATATATATATATATATATATATATATATATATATATATATATATATATATATATATATATATATATATATATATATATATATATACGCAGAGTACGAATTAAAATTTTCTAAACTTAATGATAATATTATATATATATATATATATATATATATATATATATATATATATATATATATATATATATATTAACGTCACGGTCAGATATTTGTGAAATTTAATATTTAAACATTCAAAGGAGGTGTAAAAATTGTAAGAAACATTAGTGCCAAGTGGACCTAAACATCATTCACGTAGGTGGCTGACGTATGTCCGCTTGTTAATGCACATTCCCACACTTATTGAAACAGTTGAGGGAAAAGAAAAGCTTCGAGCACATTCGCTGCATAAAAAGGTCAAGTCATTTATACAACCAGCATTGACACCTGGTTCTCTCCCTGCTCCTGGGGACTAGACCCTTATTCATAACTTAGTAACTGTTCATAGCGCCAACCTTAAAGAATATAAACTTACTTGGAATTACAAGGGGAGTTAATCTGTGCAGTCAGCATGGATTCCTGGGTCTGTCCTTACCACCTACGGGGCCCGCCGCTGGATTCATAACTTGAAAACCAAGGAGATCCCCCACCCAAACGAAACTGCGGCTCAGTGGTTAAGGCGTTTGATTTGTGACCAGAAGTTTGCGTGGGTCCAATACAGAATTTCTCAGAATTCTTTAAGGTCATTGATTCCGTGTTCTTAGTCATTACGTTTTTTTTCAGGAGTAAAGCAGATTGGGCTATTTTTTCTTTTAAACTTAAATTTAAAATAAAAAATATTCATTTAAAATAATTTGTGAATAATAGATTAAACATTTGAAACGCCTTAACATTATGCACACTGCAAGCTGTAACATATACACGCCAAATGTTTCAGGCATTTTAATACGGCCATACTATCAACTATCAAATTCTATTCGAACAAAAATATCAAACTTGCTTCAAAATAGATTTGAGTAATAATTCTGTGCAAATAAAATAATAAACTTGTGTTTGTTGTACTAAGTGTAAGAATAATATGCATATTTTGACTCACAATTTTTAGCATATGTATATGTTTTGCTTGTCTGGTCGTGTAGCCATTTGTTATGCCCTCGTTTTCTGTGACTGCTAAGTGAATCTGACGCGTGACGGCTTGGTAACATAGCCTCTCATCATCCTCATCCCTTACTTAAGGGACATAACCCTATTTCTTTGTGTTTCATCGAGTTGTGTTACCTATTTTTGTATGTTTGTCTTATATTAGTTATTGCGAGTTTTATTCATTTTCTGTTGTAGAGTTAGAATTTATTTTTCTTTTTGTAGTCCCACCTATTTCTCTACTGACGTTTTTATTTTTTTTTTCTTTCTTTTTTCCTAACAATTCTTGGACAGATGTGACTATATTGTGATAGGGCTTGTTCACTTCTTCTTGGGAGTGGAAATTTGTTTAGCATGTGAGGGTGAGGATTGGCCCGGCTGAGCACACCATCTCTCCTAGTGGGAGTAATATAACCAACCCCTTCCATCCCAGTGGCAATACTTCTTTCCTCTACCGTCTTACGCGACCGAAGTCCCTCTTTTTTTAAAGGTTGTAGAAAAAGGTATTCGCAATGAAGTAATTATTTTTATGGACCAAAATATAAATTTTTAGAAATCATCATTTTGTATTATTAAGTTCCCATTGAATGTTGGCCTCCGTTTTTTTGCTTTGAATGTTGGTTTTATATTTGTTGTTTTTGAACTTATGTTTGTTTTGTTTGCGTTAGGTCTGTCTATATTGCTGAAATGTTATTTTTATTTTTTCTTGCTTGTTCTGGTTTTGCGTTTCTTTGTTCTGTTGGAATTGTGTTCTTATAGTGCGATGTCGATGGCTGTATACGTGACCATGCTTGTCTAGGTTTGTCAGTCATGCCAGCGATGATTTTTTTTCGCCTTTTTGAAGCACGTTTCGGCGACAATAAAACGGGTATTTTATTTTCCTCCATCTTTAGTGTTTCCTCTCCTAATGCCATGTGACATAATTGTGTTTTTGTTTCTTCGTTTATGTTTGCCGCAGCAGGAGGCTGTTCTTTCTCCTTCGCAGGAGGCAGTGCTTCACTATCATCCAAGTTTGGCCTTCGATTGTGAATCCCTCTCTGACTAATTTTGATCTTTTAATATTATTTCTTGTTATTTATTTATTTTTAAAAAAAATTTTGGTGCTTGTTTCTATTTTGTTCCCTTTTGTTTCTTTTCTTTCATTGTTTTATGTTTGGTCCCATTCAATTTCATTCGGCTTGGTAGTTAGTTCACCATCGTCTTCGCCCATGTCCCCCTCTGTAGGAGTTTCTGTTAATTCACCCTCGTTTTCACTTTTTCATTGTTCTCCTGTGTATTTTTTTTTTTTTTTTTTTTTTTTTTTTTGCATATTTGTGTCTGTAAACTTTCCATTCAAAGGTTTGTCTGGTATAGGCTCCAGAGCATACGAATTTGGGAAGGATTTTATTCTGTGACCGCAGCATAAGATTTCGCTTGTTGCTTGATAGTGGCAGGATTTAGGCAACCCTTTGCCACTTGTCTGGTTTGGCCACATCTGGGACATGGTCGATAGTTTATACAGCCTATATACCATATTTTTAGAAGAAATCCCATCAAGTAGAAGAATGTGGGCAGTTTCTTTGCCTCTTCCGTGATACAATAGCAATTCTTACCCCTCTCAGTACTGTGGGGTATTCCTTAAAGGTAGACATTTTTGGCTCCCTTACAGTGATGTTAAGTTTATTTTGTAATTTGAATTTAAGTTCTACTTAATGCATCTCTAGAGGTAAGCCCGTTATAATGACATGGGTCACCTTTCATTCTATTACTCTCATATTCAGGGGACAACCACCACTTCTATCTTTGATTTCCATAATTCGACTTTATTATACGGCTACATCTCCCATAGCATACAGTACGTATCTCCTCCTCCCCGCCCCAATTTGCAAGTCTAAGACTGCCTCGTGCTGCAAGTGCACCAAGGTCTTACAATGTCTGGGGCGCTCTTCTATCTCTACATGTTCACAATTTAGGAATTGACTAATGATTTCCATTGGGCTATCAGAACCCTCTAATATCCAATGGTTTTAACTTTAGCATTTAAAAAGTACTAAGCTTTTTCCCTTTAGAATTGAAGACAGCTGACAAAGTTTCAGAAAAGAAAAACTAGGAGAAAAAATACGAGTCAAAGAAGAAAAAGGCTATAAACGTCAGGAAATAGGAAAAGAAAAAAAATTGAAACAAACCTTTTTCCCCGGCAAGGAATGTTCGTGAAATGAAGACAAAAATGCAATGCAAACAAATTAAGTAGATGAATCTATATGCATATATTTTACATCATAATGTAGTGTGTGCAATGCGTGAGTGATGTTCTCGATCCGAGCGTTCAGCAAGTTTTTTTTGTAACTTTCATCTACAAGATTGCGCTAATTCATTGTTGTGTACAAACTGGTCTTATAAAAATAATCATAATTATTATCAAATTATTATCAACTTAGAGTGTTACTTGATGTGCAAGGGTGGTAACAAAATCTTCCTTGATTCAACAAGTGGTGGATGCTGAACACTTTGCATCCCAGGCTAAAATGACTGTCGGAGTGGCCAATCTCTCTTGATGTAGTGGGAATCTCTCACACGACTATCCCATTCGCAGAGAAAACAGCAGTACTTTGTGTGTCCAGTCTGCAGACCAAGCAAGAGAGCAAGAACTTTGAAATCGCCACAAAGCTGCCACTGATGTTGATCATAGTTTATGCACCTCAAAAGTTGTTTCATGTTTTTATAGGTTTCCTTCATATGGACTGCATGACCAACTGGAATTGATGGCAAAACACTGCCATTATGCAGCAAAACAGTTTTTAGACTCGTCTTCGATGAATCAATGAACAGTCTCCACTCATTTGGATCATGAATGAACGATGCTGAGGGCTGCCATCACACCATCGATGTTGTTGCAGGCTACAAGATCACCTTCCATGAAGAAGAATGGGACAAGATCCTTTTGACGGTCACGGAACATGGAAACTCTAACATCACCTGCCAGGAGATTCAACTGCTGTAGTCTGGAGCCCAACAGCTCTTCCTTACTCTTGGGTAGTTCCAAATCCATGACAATGTCATTCAGTTCACCTTGTGTAATGAGGTGTGGTTCAGAGGAGGAGGATGGGAGAAAATATGGGTCCTGTGACATTGATGGTTCAGGACTAGAAGTTTCATCTTCTTCCTCTTCCTCGTCTGACTCAAGTGGGAATGATTCTGGTGCATCAGGAACCGGCAATCCTTCTCCGTGGGGTACTGGACGAATAGCTGGTGGAATGTTTGGATAATGCATAGTCCACTTTGTCTTCTTTGACACACCTTTCCCAACTGGAGGTACCATGCAGAAGTAACAATTGCTGATATGATCTGTTGTCTCTCTCCAAATCATTGGCACTGCAAAAGGCATAGATTTCCTTTTCCTGTTCAACCACTGGCGAAGATTTGTTGCACAAGTGTTGCAGCATATGTGTGGGGCCCACCTCTTGTCCTGATCTCCAATTTTGCAGCCAAAATAAAGGTGATAGACTTTCTTAACCATAGTAGTTATTCTGCGCTTTTGTGACGCAAAAGTCACTTCACCACAAACATAGCAGAAGTTATCTGCATTGTTCAGACAAGTACGAGGCATCTCTGCTCACTTTGGCTCACCAGAAAAGTGTCCCTTTGCAAAAGCAAACACTGACAAATAAGAGAGCACCACACCGTATGATTTGTAGAGCTGATATAGGGCAATTTCTTTAGCAGAGTGATGTAAGCTTAGTTATGATTGCATCATCCATGACTTCTAGGAATAACATCATGCAATTCATATCATGTATGACGCAATACCAACTTGCTTCAGATTGCATCATTCATTGTTTTGCCTAAAAAGCAAGTACTATCCACACCCAGTCATAGATTTATTCATAGATCCAGTCTAAGATGTATTTTAGTCATTTCTGGTTTAAATTGAGATCCCTTCCCTTTATAACTCACTTATTCTTAGCCATTCCCAAGTCAAGGGTCGTATATACTGACCCAGTATAATATCTTTAAACTAGAGCCAATCAACAATTTTAAGCATCATTTTCGTTCTCAGTGACCCAGAATTAGTAAAGTTTGACAACATTTATTGCGGAAGCCTTTTGGCTGTAGATCAGTGATATCAGTACCGAAAGCTAGTGTGTATTCATCTTGACAACAGTTCACATCTGCAGTTGAAGCTATTTACGTACCGTACATGTAACAAGATTAATTCGTCTTTCTGTAGAGCCCACGTTATATTCCACCTTTATCACATAGTTGCTACACTTTACATATAGTGTACGCAGTTTAATATTTTTGATATGTTAACATGTTAACATATCACTTTATATAAATCTGATTGGTCCAAATAAGCCCATGAAATTCTTGCGCAGTATTTTTAATTAGTTTTTTGCGCATATGCTGCTTGGTTTTTTTTTTTAATTCCTTCTTTGTTTCATTTAACGATGGTAATTTATGTTTATATATACGGTACAGTGTAATATCAAGTGTTTACTCATGTAAGTTTCTTTGTTGTGAATGGAGATGTTATTTTACTTGCAGAGAAATTTTCACAGCATTCTCAATGATCATTCTTAGGATTGAAACTAATTGTTAATGATTTTATTGTTGTGGTTTACTTTTTAATTTTAGTGTTTTTGTAGAGGTAAAAAATTATAAATCTACATGTATAATGTTTAAACTTAACATTATATTTACTGAAAAATATTTTCTTTTTAGTGTAATATTAAAATGGCTTAGAATTCAATCCTGACATGTAATAAAATAATGATTATATATGTTTTCATTTTCCTTCATATCCTTTAGAAAGTGAGGGACTCCCGAGTTTATGCCAGGGACTACCAGAAATAGGCTGGGGACTCCTGAGTTCCATGAATGAAGAGTTCAGGACTCCTCATCCTGAAACTCCGTTGAGAACCTATATAAAGAATTCAGTCACAACATATCGTTGAATGGTACGTGGGTTATATAACTTTAGAAAAATGCATCTGTTGAAAATATAATTATTGAAAAGAACAACAAAGTTAATTGTGTGAAAATAACGCGTATTCCACTTTTTTATGTAGATATCAGAATGTGATTTTCCATTTTCGACAACGATTATGCTTAATATTTGCATAAATCATTCTTATCCCCAGATAACTTAGCTCCTCGTTTAAATACTCATCTGAGCGACGGTAACGTCCATGATTCGTAAGAATGATACATTTTTAAAGCAAGATGAAGATGGTATATATTCTTTGTTTGTAAAGCAGGAAGTAAACCAGAAGTAATGTTGGACCATTTTGTTCTGTGTTGCCACCTATCGAATTAAAGGGACGCTACTGACTGTGATCCCTCATTGAATGCACTGTGGCATGTTTATACATGATTTCAATATGACAGTTTTTAAATCCGGACATTTTGAGACGATCTGTCATTCGGATGAAGTAAAAAGTCGGTCTTTATCCTTCATGAAACGTTAAAGTTTAAGACCTTTTTTCCTTGTTCTGATCGAATTATGTCTTTAAATAATGTTCTTAACGTAATATTGAAGAAGGTCTCAGTAAATAATGCAACACACTACTCTAGATTATTTAAGTATAGCGATTCGATTTCAATTTCAAAATTGTTTTGCGCCTTGCAGAGATCACCAAGTCATTCACAACATCAAATGAGGCTGTCTACCGTATTTAAGATAGACAGCAAGCAACGGCTAATTATGTCACAAAAAAGCCTATTTTAAATTACTAGAACTGAATCTCTTGACATTCCACAAGTACTATAATCAATAATCTAACTCATCCGAGATCTTGATGATATAAGCTTACATACCAAATCTGATAAACATATGATAAAAAAAAAACACCTAACATGCTCAGCGAATCAGATGCCAGATCACCTCATTTTTATGCATGGATGTCGCTCATAATTGAACTCATCCATTTTGATAATAAAAGATTACATAGCTAGTCTGATCAAAATATGTTCAAAAATATGGCCTGTACAGTATTTCACAAGCTCAGCCAACAGATGTTGCTCGAAACAGACGTCTTCAGAGATCTTCATTTGTACAGAGTCTTATCAAAATCTAATTAGAAATATGACCTCTAGACTGTTCAGAAGTTCAGTAAATCAGATGCAAGACCACCTCACTATGTAAATATGATGCAAGACCACCTCAGTATGTTGCTCATAAAGGAACGTGCTGGAGTTCTCCATGATATAAGCTTACAAAATAATCAAACAATTGCTTGGTATTGTTATGTATGATGTTTATATAATATTATAAATATTTTAGGAAATTATAAATGTTTCTTCACTTTAATATTTGCTTAAATCTTTATGTTTATTAGGAAAGACATGTATAACTAGTGTCCTTGAATTAGGTTGTTTTGATCAATATGTTTTCTCAATTTGAAGGTCAAGATTGATTTTTGTTTACAAGTAAAAATACATTAAGATGACTCATGTTCTAGAACATTCTGTCATGTGACCAATCTTTATATATGCCATGTTTGGTGGACATTTATTCAGTTTTGACATTACCATCAGTCTTGTAAAGAGCTATTACAGTTGTGAAAATTCATTCCAAATTCTAAGAGAGGAATTATTTTAAATATTCATTGGATTATAACAGTGCTCATAAACTTTTGGATTTTGGATTTTTAATTGATGATTTTGGAATTTATGTGAACTTATTCAGAGATTTTGGAATGCTTCATTTTGACATCAGCACATCAAGATTTCTAGTACATCAGGACTTTGGAGACCATTAGCACATAATAACATTCAAGGACACAGCCGTTAATATGGAACATTCTATATTTAGGACTTGTGATTAGAACAATCATTCTTATTGGATTATTAGGATTTCAAAACACATTACTGTAAGTGATTTTTTTTATTTTTCATTTTAATTATCTAGTAATAAATTGCTTGTTGATTTTTACTTGATTTGTTGGTTTCACTTTCTTTCTGTTACATTTTTCTTAGACCATAGAGTCGTAACAGAAATTGGGGGCTCGTCCGGGATTGAATTTCTTTAAAGCATATTAGAGATATTAAATTTATCTTTGAAATTCATATTGATTTTGTCTCTGAATTTTTTTTTTTGTCTTTGGCAAAGATTTTTAATAGAGAAATTTTTTTTATGTGAAACAAACAAGCATTTACAATGGCATCTAATGTTCAGAATTTCATTTCAAAACCTACCCAGGAGGGGTTAGAGTGCATGAGAAAGGATGAGTTGCTCGAGCTTGCCAGAAAATACAGTCTATCTGAGGCAAAAGTATCATTGACAAAACAGGAGATAAAGATTATTTTGATTCAGTATTTAGTAGGAAAGGGAATTTTTGAAAATAGTGCTTTAAGTTTGAAAAGAAAGCCTGTATCTGGTTCTGACAGGAAATTAAGGGAATTAGAGTTAAAGAACCAGATGGATTTAGAATTGGCAAAGCTTCAGATTCAGAGAGAGAGAGAGAAAGAAGAGAGGCAGATACAGACGGAGAGAGAGAAAGAAGAGAGGCAGATCCAAATGCAGAAAGAAGAGAGGCAGATACAGATGGAGAGAGAGAAAGAAGAGAGGCAGATCCAAATGCAGAAAGAAGAGAGGCAGATCCAAATGCAGAAAGAAGAGAGGCAGATGGAGAGAGAAAAAGAAGAGAGGCAGTTGGAGAGAGAGAAAGAAGAGAGACAAATGCAGATACAGATGGAGAGAGAGAAAGAAGAGAGGCAGATACAAATGCAAAGAGAAGAAAGGGAAATGCAATTTAAGTTAAGAGAATTAGAACTGGCAAACAGAGCACACTCCACTCTTTTAAACACAAGTCCAGGTTTTGATGTTACTAGATATATTAGGTTAGTACCCCCTTTTCAGGAAAAAGAAGTAGATAAATACTTTCTCATTTCGAGAAAATAGCTGAAAACTTGAAATGGCCCAGAGAGCATTGGACTTTGTTATTACAAAGTGTACTTATTGGCAAAGCTCGTGAAGTCTACACTTCACTGTCAGTACAACAAAGCACTGATTATGATGTGGTTAAGGAGTACATCTTGAAAGCTTATGAGTTGGTACCAGAGGCATATCGACAAAGGTTTAGGAATTGTAGAAAAGAAACTGGACAAACTCATGTCGAATTTGCAAGGGATAAAGAACAACTATTTGATAGGTGGTGCTCAGCCAAGAAAGTTGATCAAGCTTATGATAACCTCAGACAGCTCGTATTAATTGAAGAGTTCAAGAGGTGCATCCATAGTGATGTTAAAACCTATCTTGACGAGCAGAATGTGGAAACTTTGGAAAATGCTGCTCGTATGGCTGATGATTATTCCTTGACTCACAAAATTTCATTTGGCAATAAGTCGTCCTCTCAGCATTTTTCTGGTAAAAAACCATTTCAATCTCATTCGAGTACTTCCAAATTTCACAACAGCACAACTGTTAGGAATCAAACATCTGATAAGACTGATCAGAAATCCTTATCTCTTCCTACGTGCACTTATTGTAAAAAGAAAGGGCACGTTATTTCTGATTGCTTCAAGTTGAAAAATAAGCAACAGAGTAAAGACAGAGCTTTTCCAAATGCTCTTATTTCTACGAGGTCAAGGTCACGGTCTTGTATTGAAAGCAATACATTTGTTGGGTCAAACAAACCCCAGTCTGATTCTATTTTGGAGGCTTATGAACCATTCATGTCAGAAGGTTCTATATCACTTATTGGTGATTCTGCCAAACCTATCCCAATTAAAATATTAAGGGACACTGGAGCTTCTCAGAGTCTTTATTATCAGGTACTTTGCCTTTGTCTGAGGAGTCTTCTTCAAGTGAAAGTGTTCTTGTTCAGGGAGTTGAGTGCGGCTTTGTAAATGCTCCTCTTCATTGTGTAAATTTGGCATCAAACTTAGTTTCTGGACCTGTGACTGTTGGGGCAGTGACTTCTTTACCCATAGAGGGTGTTCATTTATTACTAGGCAATGACCTAGCTGGAGATAAGGTTGTGGTTAATCCACTTGTAACTGACAAGCCTTGTTTGGATCAGAAAGTTGATCCTGTCGAAACTGAAATCCCTGATTTGTACCCTGCTTGTGCAGTTACTAGAGCTATGGCAAAAAGAGCTCTTGAGAGTGATGTTGATCAGGATATTATTCCTTTAGCTGACACATGTATTGGTCAGTTTTTTGATGAGGTCACTTTTTCCTCAGGTATTGATCAATCAAATGGTATTGATCACAGTGATCCTCTTTTGGCAACTCATTCTCTTTGTTCTACTCAGGGTGACAAACGACAATCCCTTGTCGTTGAACAGGAGCAAGATCCCGAGATATCTTGTTTGTTTCAGAGGGCTATTAGTGAAACTGAAGCCACACAAGTTCCAGTGTGTTACTTTGTGAAAAATGGGGTCCTTATGAGGAAATGGAGACCACCTGATGTACCCGCTGGTGACGAGTGGTCAGTGAGCTATCAAATTGTTGTTCCTAAGTCATATCGACAGGAAATTCTTAATTTAGCCCATGAAACTCCTTTGGCTGGTCATTTAGGAGTCCGTAAGACTTATCACAAGATCTTGAATCATTTGTATTGGCCGAAACTCAAAAGTGATGTTTCTAAATACTGCAGATCTTGTCACACTTGTCAAATGGTAGGAAAACCCAATCAGAAGATACCTAAGGCTCATCTGCAACCTATTCCTGCATTTGATGAACCATTTAGTAGAATAATGGTAGACTGTGTTGGTCCTTTACCTAAAACCAAGTCGGGCAACCAATACTTGTTGACCATCATGTGTGCATCTACAAGATTTCCAGAGGCAATTCCTCTGAGAAATATAAAAACTAAAACTATTGTGAAAGCTTTGGTGAAGTTTTTTACACTTGTTGGCCTTCCCAAATCTGTCCAGTCGGATCAAGGGTCAAATTTTATGTTTGGAATTTTCCAACAAGTTATGCATGAATTAGGCATCCAACAGTTTAAATCTTCTGCCTATCACCCTGAAAGTCAAGGTGCTTTGGAAAGATTTCATCAAACTTTGAAGAATATGATTCGATCATATTGCTTTGATACAGAAAAGGATTGGGATGAGGGTGTTCATTTGTTGTTGTTTGCTGTTAGGGAATCAGTTCAAGAGTCGTTGGGTTTTAGTCCCTTTGAACTAGTTTTTGGTCATGCTGTCCGTGGACCATTGAAATTATTGAAAGAGAAACTTCTTTCAAATGAAGACTCAAAGATTAATCTTCTTGATTATGTCTCTGATTTTAAATACAAGTTGTCAAAGGCCTGTGAAGTAGCAAGAACTAATCTTCACACTACTCAGTCAAAAATGAAATTAAGGTATGACAGAAATACACAGGAAAGGAGTTTTAAACCTGGTGACAAAGTTCTGGCTCTCTTTCCCATACCTCAGAATCCTCTTCAGGCTAAATTGTATGGTCCTTATACCGTTGAAAAGAAAGTAAATGACTTAAATTATATCATTAACACTCTTGGGAGACGGAAACAGAAACAACTTTGTCATATAAATATGTTAAAGGAATATTTTGACAGAGATAGCTCAGCTAATTATTCTGTTAATTTAGTTGTACCTGTCCCGCACAGTGAAGATATCAACGATGGAATACAATCAGACTATAGTGACTCTGGTATAACCAATCTTCGGAATTCAGAAATATTGAACAACCTAGACCAGAAACTTTCACATCTACAACAACAGGAAAGAAATGAACTAAAACAGCTATTACATGACTATGAGCACTTGTTTCCTTATGTTCCAACACGAACAAGTAAAATTTATCATGACGTTGACATTGTAGATTCTGCGCCTGTGAAACAGCATCCTTATAGGATGAATCCTCTCAAACAGAACTATCTGAAGAAAGAAATTCAGTATCTACTGGAGAATGATTTCATAGAACCAAGTAAAAGTAACTGGAGTTCACCATGTATTCTTGTTCTCAAGCCAGATAATACATTCCGTATGTGTACTGACTATAGATAAGTCAACAGTGTCACCAAAACTGATTCATTTCCAATCCCAAGAATGGACGATTGCATTGATAAAATTGGAAATGCTAAATATGTCACCAAGTTTGACCTTTTAAAAGGATTCTGGCAAATTCCACTGACGGAAAGGGCAAAAGAAATTTCAGCATTTGCAACTCCAGATGGACTTTATCAATATAAAGTCATGACGTTTGGAATGAAAAATTCGCCTGCAACGTTTCAACGTCTGATGAACATGATAACATTTGTTCTTGATAATTGTGACGCTTATATCGATGACGTCATTATCTACAACAACACCTGGGAAGATCATTTGGAAACCATTCGAAAATTCTTTGATCGACTCAGTGATGCGAATCTGACAATTAATTTGAGCAAAAGTGAGTTTTGCCATGCTTGTGTCACATTTTTAGGACATATTGTGGGACAAGGTCAAGTTAAACCTATAGAAGCTAAGGTCAAAGCTATCTGAATTTCAAGTTCCAATTTGTAAAAAGCAACTGATGCGATTTCTAGGTATGGCTGGATATTATCGGAAATTTTGTTCCAATTTTTCCAAAATTGCTGAACCTTTGACAAGTTTATTGAGTAAGAAAACCAAATTTTTTGGGTCTGACAAGTGTCAGGAATCTTTTGACAAGTTAAAGGCCATGCTTAAGAATGCACCAGTTCTTTCTGCACCAAATTTTAGCCAATCATTTAAATTATCTGTTGATGCAAGTGATGTAGGGGTTGGTGGAGTATTGATTCAGGAAGACAAAAGTGGTGTGGATCACCCTGTGTGTTATTTTTCTAAAAAACTAAACAAGCACCAGAAAAATTATTCCACAATTGAGAAGGAATGTTTGGCTTTGATATTGGCTTTACAGCATTTTGAAGTGTATGTTACCTCAGCTCTTTCTCCAATTATTGTGTACAGATATCACAATCCCCTTACTTTCATCAACAAAATGAAAGATAAAAATCGGAGATTGTTGAGATGGAGTTTGATATTGCAGGAATATAACATTGACATTAGACACATCAGGGGAAAAGACAATGTGATTGCAGATGCACTCTACGTGCCTAGAAATGTAATATTGCTTGATGTAATTAAGTCCAGTATCATAAAACATGTTCTTATGTAATTTTGGTTATTATAGTATTAGATGTATATTCAAAAGAAAGCTTTATTACATAAATCTTTCTTTTTCTTTATGAGGGGAGGTGTTATGTATGATGTTTATATAATATTATAAATATTTTAGGAAATTATAAATGTTTCTTCACTTTAATATTTGCTTAAATCTTTATGTTTATCAGGAAAGACATGTATAACTAGTGTCCTTGAATTAGGTTGTTTTGATCAATATGTTTTCTCAATTTGAAGGTCAAGGTTGATTTTTGTTTACAAGTAAAAATTCCATTAAGATGACTCATGTTCTAGAACATTCTGTCATGTGACCAATCTTTATATATGTCATGTTTGGTGGACATTTATTCAGTTTTGACATTACCATCAGTCTTGTAAAGAGCTATTACAGTTGTGAAAATTCATTCCAAATTCTAAGAGAGGAATTATTTTAAATATTCATTGGATTATAACAGTGCTCATAAACTTTTGGATTTTGGATTTTTAATTGATGATTTTGGAATTTATGTGAACTTATTCAGAGATTTTGGAATACTTCATTTTGACATCAGCACATCAAGATTTCTAGTACATCAGGACTTTGGAGACCATTGGCACATAATAACATTCAAGGACACAGCCGTGAATATGGAACATTCTATATTTAGGACTTGTGATTAGAAAAATCATTCTTATTGGATTATTAGGATTTCAAAACACATTACTGTAAGTGATTTTTTTTTATTTATCATTTTAATTATCTAGTAATAAATTGCTTGTTGATTTTTACTTGATTTGTTGGTTTCACTTTCTTTCTGTTACATTTTTCTTAGACCATAGAGTCGTAACAGTATAATTATGGACATCAATGTGATAAGTCTCACACTGCTGACATTGGACTTATCACATCACTTAGCCCATTTAGCCCATTTAGTTTTGGAATTTGTATACAAGATTCTATCCGACAGAGGGCATCAATGACCAGTGCATCTGTTGCATGTTTGCGAGCTTTAGCATTATTCATAACATACCTGGTATACCGACCCCATATTATGCACAACATGATTCGACTGCGAGCATTGATTTTACCCTTTGATAATCATGACGGTGTTTATGGTCGTGTTTCAAAATTCTTTCGTATTCTATCAACAAGTTTCAGGGGCCTGAGCATATGCTACATTTTAATATCCTGGAATTAACATATAGTTTTACTATTTAGTTGTTGTTATTGTGGGTTTAACGCCATTTTTCAGCACATGATAGGCTATACATGGCGGCCAGTTTAATCTGGTGGAGGAAGAACCCGGGAAAACCCCGGGAAGAACCACCGACCCACGGGAAGCTACTCACAAGTTTTCTCACATATCCACATTGGCCGAGCCCGAGACTCGAATCCACGCAGACAGAGGTGAGATGGCAGAGATCGGTAAAGGCGAGCGCCTTAGACCACTCGGCCACCCAGGGCCTCTACTATTTAGTAATGTTTAGACTACACAAATTTTTTTTTTAAAATGTTGGCAAATTACATTTGTATCAGTCATTATGATATGGTGCATATGGTGGAACATAGAATTGATTTGACTTGATTTGATTAGACTTCCTTTGATTATGCAGATCACGTATGTGTTGTTCAGAGGCACACGGGGAGGTTTGATGATATCCCCCCCCCCCCCGCAATTATGACACTATGTTCCTTTCAAAGCCTCTCTTTAAAATGGCTTATCTGCTCTGTGTACTGAGTATCCTTGAGAAAGATTTTTCCGGGCATCGATTGTTTTTGAAGATGCTTACCTGTAGTACTTTCAGAGTACAAAACTGAGATTTGACAATATATTCTGCGAGTTCTGAGTTAATTCTGTGAGATCTGACTTTTTTCAAGCTCATCTACGTGCACTGATTTGAAATGCAAACAGATGATCCTCTGGGTTAATATTTGTCAAACAGTAATAAGTTGCAGATTGTATGGAATATGCACACAATCATGACTGAAATAATTCTTGTTACATTCCATCAACAGATTTATTCAAACATGCAACGTGTTATGGAAACAGTTATACGATATGATCTTTTAATTTCAAATGTGAACAGAAAATATTTAAGCGCAAGAAATTTATTATTCTGTGAGAAATGGAACTCAGGAAGTAAGAGTGTGAGATGGTTCAAAATTAAATTCTGTGAGTTTTCCTCATGCTAAGATATCACAAATATGAGGATGTATTTACATGAATGCATTGAAACAAGCCACCAATAATATAATTTTAGGTTATATATGTAATCTTTCAACATCTATGATAAAGCTAACAGTCAAATCTCATTGTATTCTTTACAAGCATCAATTTGCTTAATCCCCTTTTCTCCTACTTCATTCAATTATTAATGACTCACAAAGGAAGATATTGGCCCCATTGATTTAGACCAGAGACTTAAATTTTCATACACTTGCATCTGCTTTACAAAATTATGTTGATACTATTACATGCACAAAACTTAAAGTGTCTTAGACATGGATTTTATACATAAAATTTAGAAATTTAGAAGTCACATCTTAGTAATAAAGCTTTATTGGGCCTTTCAATGATTTACTGAATACAACTAACAAGTAACCTGCATTGATAAAATAACGAGCACGCTGTTTTAGACACTAGGATAAGGCACAGACTAATACAGCTTGTATGACTGTAATATAGGCACGTTTGAAACTTTCTAAATAATATTTATGAATAAAATTACAATAAAATTTGAAAAAGAAACTTTCTGATAAATAAACTCATATACATGCAAGAATATTTTATGTCAGAAAGATGTCTGTACAACCTTCACGAGAACATGTAATCCACTGATTAACCAACAGCGATAAAGACGAATTTCTAGAAATCAATTTGAGAAGAATTCAAATAGATTAGAGAGTTTAACAGCCCTCTCATCTAAATGATATGCCAATGATTCCAAATTTTTAGATCTATATAATACATAGCAGCATATGATATTCACGGAAACAAGCACTTTCATGGAAAAAGAAAGAGAAGGTCGGAAAGTTCGCCATTTTGCTCCTTTTGCTCATGATTCAAGCACAACTTGCTGCACATTGCTACTGAAATACTTTGGAAACATATATGACATAAAACAACAATGCATAGAGGCCGATTTGAAAATTATTCCAAACTTCGATACTAACCTCCTTCTACGTTAAGCACCATTTTAAAGGTCAAAGATGAAGAAAATTTTAAATTAGAAAATTGTATTGCCTTTTGTAGAACAAGATGTGTGAATTAAAACTTCATTGCTCCGTTGCAATTTAATCCAAACAGATTCCCGAAATTAAGTGGTATAATTAGTGCAGAGTTAAACTGTCCAAAATTACTGATGTCATTACCTCCCTTGCCTTTAACTTAGTCTGGTGTTGCATGATGTCATTCTAGAACGATTCGAACAACCATTGCTGTAGATGCGTGTTGCTGGAAGGGTCAGTTCAAGTAAAAAAGAACGGTTTTGTGGTCACAACTTGTAATAACAAGAATGTAATGGACAATTACATAACTTGCCTATACGAAACTTTTAGTAGTCTCCAGTAGCCATTGTAAACATTCATTTTCATGCATACAATAAATTTAAACTAAAGTAAGCGTGATAAAGAAATGTTGGCCACTATTATAAAAAAAATTTTGTGTTTGTTTTGTTCTGTTTTTGTTGCAACTTTTTATCTTTACGTTTTGGAACAGCACACAATACCCAGTATTGTGCTGACGTATCGCTAAACCCTATACATAAATACATTTATACTGTGACAGGACGTACAAACCATACAATAATGAAAAGGACAGTCTTTCGTATATCAAAGTAGCGGTATTATGATGAGTACAGGAAACCCAGAGATAATTGTATCTTATCATTCTTCTTAAAATCTGGTTCAGAAGCTATTATCATTGTCCATTTTACTGGGTGAAAGTCACTGGGTTTTTGTAACCTTGGAGTGAGAGCCAGTATCAGGAACAGTGTTCATACATCACTAATGACCTTGATTGGCCGCTACAGCTGATGCCTCAAATGAAAAGCACGTAGTTCAACCATTTAATTGGTATACCCATTCATATGTATAATGCCCAGCTAAGCTGTTGAGGGCAACCTATCACAATATACCGTCAATAATATGGAAAGCTTACCACTGAATAAACATATTTATTCCTACTTTCAAAATGCACTGGTCAGATATTGCTTTCTGTGTAGACTCTGATGTATATAGCATGGAACAATTTATGTGGTTATGAGCAAAACACAAATACTTAACCTATGTGAATAAAGCATAAAGTATAGGTCACAGTGACCAACTTTGGTTGTAAGTGTGTAGTACATACATACATGTGTCCAGTTATGAAGCTTTTCAATTCAAAAATAAGCAGCACCCAATAAATGAATTTTGAACACAAAATGTCAACAAAGTCACTGAAGCAATAGTAACGTAGTAATTATCAAGATGTATCCCCTCACCAAGTTTCATGATTTAGGAATGATGGCATCCATATAGCATGCCAAATCTCATGTGGTCATGACCTAAACGCAAACCAAACCAGTGAAAGATGAAATATAGGTCACGATGAGCTTCCATATATTGCAATGGTATGGTACTAAACAAATGTATATCATCATGAATTTAATTATTCTAGCATGAACGGTGCTTAAGAAGTAACAATTAATCACAATTTAACTCAAGCAAGCATACAAAAATGGGTTATAATGACTAACATCTGTAATGAAGAGTAACGCTCATCAAGTTTCATGATTCTATATAGGATAACATGTACATATCATGCAACAAATATATGTGATCATGACCTGATCACAAAAACTTAACCTAAGTTAGAGGAAAGTATAAAATGTACGTCATATTGACTCTTTTGTACAGGTGCTATGCTAATAGGAATGTATACAATCATCTAGTTTAATGACTCTAGCATTAATACTTAAAACAGAAAATTTTACCAACGTCAGTGATGTATGAAATATGGGTCACACTGACATACGTTCGTGTTGTGCAGTACTCGTCCCCTCACCAAGTTTCATGTTTCCAGGTATAAAAGTATGCATACAGGGCGCAATAACACTGAGCTTAACGAAAATCCTAATCAGGAATGTACAAATAATGTACAGATTTGTACAAATTATCTTCCTTAGCCCCCTCCTCACGGGGTAGGTGATATGAAACCCAATCCAAACTGTGGCCTAGAACCTGGGAAGAAAGAAAAGTTGAGATGCAGAAATGCTGTACATATGTATATGGTTTCATATGTACGGACGCTGACGCCTGGCATAATACAATAGCTCACTCCTCTGAAAAGGGGGATATTTTCTTTCTTGAAACTTTGCATCAAGAAATTTTAAAACTGTGTTTAACTGGGAAATATCATTAAGACCTTTTGCGTGTACTGGTTGTTCTAAATTTAATTTCAAACTTATTTAAAGCGATCAAATCATCAGTAATCCTTCGCGACTTTGAAAAAGAATTTAGACATCGAGTTCGGCAACAATTTCAGTATCACCTTTACTTTGAGATAATGTCAGGGAAAATAGAAAGCGAGAGAGAGCATTGATAAATACGTAATCACCTTTGATATTGTACAGGAATTAAAATTAAAAACATCTTACTTTTTCTATCTTTTGCTTTACAGATTAACTATTAAACATCTCCGAGCAGGAGAATTTGAAAGGAAGGAGATTGCTCTCAGTACTCATGGATCATTGCGACATTCATATATGGATATCATCGGTATCCCAATTAAACTCTAACGAGAACCTACCCGTGGAACATACGCTGTAACATGATCATGAGCATGATCATATAGAAGGCAATTGAAGGATCCATACACCCCGTCATTGATGTAGTACATCATGGCAGGCTCGTCTGAGGCACTTGAAAGAGTCACAGGTTCTCCATCTAAAACACATAAATAATTTACAATCAGTTTTAGTGCTGAAGGATT
Source organism: Margaritifera margaritifera (assembly GCA_029931535.1). Taxonomy (NCBI): domain Eukaryota; kingdom Metazoa; phylum Mollusca; class Bivalvia; order Unionida; family Margaritiferidae; genus Margaritifera; species Margaritifera margaritifera. The sequence continues at coordinate 124,883 of JAQPZY010001332.1, forward strand.
TGTTCTTTTCAAGAAACACAATAATAACATTCACGTGCAATGAATCGAGTTCAACACGAACAACAACGCTAATCACATCTGAATGCTGGTATGAATATTTTTAATATGTAATGATTAATATTATAATTCCATTAATTATAATTTTAATTCATTATTTATTTGTTTTAATTTAATAGACATAATTAAAGTTCAAGCTCATATTACAGTCAACTCCATTGAACAGCAATCCATCTTTTCCAGTTATTTCCATTCCCTCCAATCATTCTCCGCACATAATTTACATTCCTTTACCAGCCACATCAAGTAAACAACGTAAACCCTGTGAATATGTCTTTTGAACTAACAAAATCACCATTACATTTCTAATATACATTGTTGTCACCGGTACTTTGACATATCTATGGATGTGTTTCGTTATTTATTATAAATTTAAAAGGAACCCAATATAAGCTCTTTGTTTATTCCAGTTCAGATGGCAGAGCTAATGTAAATTCTCTCACTGAAAGTTTACAAACACTTTCGAGGATATAAATTAATCCAAATGTATTGCTGCGTTTTTGCAACATGTATAAAATAACTGATCCCTCCAGTAGAACAGTGAAACTTTTTGAACATTTTCTAATGTAGAACACATTCTTCATAACTGGAGTAGCTTCCAATAAAGTTAATTGTACTGGGTTAAATAATTGTTTTGAAAATGATTTGGCATGGCTAGTAACCCATTTTGTTTACTTATTATAAACTAATTTTTTCTGTTGGGTGTCAATTTTTATGGAGTTCATGTTTGCTACAAATTGTGCAGTTAAGGATCCAAGGAACAATGATGTGTTTATGAAAACAATATATCCCCTTTCCTCTTCAGAAACATATCTTATTTTACTATCAACAAAAATCTTTTGTAAAATCACAAATATTGATACGCACAAAAATAAATTATTTCATTAAGTAAGAGGTTCAAAAGAATAATATTAAGATAATTAAATTGCTTTGTAACATGTGATAAATGCACAGCTAGATGAGGGTTCGAACCTGAAACCTCTTGCGCTAGCCTTACACTATCCATCTGAGCTATATGAGCAGAAACTCCAAGCTGTTACTTGCTACTCATTTCCACTGCTTTCAGAAGCCACATCCCTTGTATCCATTAATTCTCTGTCAGTTCTCCACAGACACCCTCCCTCGTTTGTTGCGGGTGTAAAAACATAGAATCTTTCATGCAGCACCAGGCATAACAGGGAACTTGACTGGACAGGGGTTTGAACCCAGGCCCTGACTAACTCTGGGCAAACTATTTACCACCCGAACTATCCAGGCCAATGTTTTCTAGCCAATTTCTGTGGACGCTTGCTTCAAAATATATCTCACTTAGGATCATATCCAATATAAGACAATAAATATGGGCATCAAATATAAGTTCTCAAGATTAGTTTCAAAAACTTATTTTTGAAACTTAAGTGAAAAATTTCGATTTTCCTCCAGCGTGGAATCAAAATGATTTAAATGTTTCCGTAGCATCCAAACTTGTAAGTTTGATGACTGTTGCCTAATACAGAGTTCAAATTACACGGCAGCAAGAAACACATTTACTACCTTTTCATGGTTTTATAACTTGGTAAAAAATTGGTCAGAAAGCTTTTTCTACCAAGAATGTTGAAAAGAAGAAACTCCCGGTCGCAGAAGATTTGAATTATAATGAACACAAAGATCTTTCCCAACACATTTCTCCCTACAAGGATAAAGGTTACAGTTGCCGATCTTTACATCAAAATGAAAGTTGTTCTACTGTGTCCAAAGTCCTGGAATTCTCTAGCAAGAGACTTCACGGTGATGAAGTACCAATAAAAATAGTATTGATTGAAAAGTGTTCATAGGATATGAATCTATTGAATGTGTGCGCAATTCAGTGTCATTTTTACTCAAAGGTGATAGATGAAAACATACTCCAAGACTGAGTGACGGCAATATAATGGAAGTAACTTTAGTTAGGTACAGTTTATTGCCACTAGATAAGCTAATGGATTAAAAAGTAGTTAGCGAAATTTTGATTCCTGTTACTTCACGTTTAATTCTGATCCTAATGTACAACAGGCAGGGGGAAATCATCTGTGATCAGTCAATTATAAATGTACACAAGTATTCTCATCACACAACATCACTCTAAAGACAATTTTATCAAATGGAACTCTAAATAGTACATATCCTGTGTAGCATAGCGTTTATCCCTGAGTAAAATATCTAAACTGAATGCAATAAATGCTTCATAATTAAAAATCATCCCACCCACAAAAGACTGTCATACTGAACACATAGCCTCTGAAAACACGTTCCTAAAAGAGTCTCACTCATTAACGAACAATCTGCAACAACAAAACATCTGCCATATCTTCTGTGTCAAAGTAAAGTTGTTGAAGTCGAATGGAAATACTTTCACTAATTGCGACACGAAAGGCATGGCTACTAATATGGAAAATATATAACCTTTTCCGTTCGAGATAATTGCAGTTGCAAGATTGCATGTATAACCAGAATTTGTAAGTATGTGCTTAAACAAGGTTCATACTGGAATTGCATGAAAAATTTCAAGGACTTTTCTAGGAGTTTTGAACACCAGGCTATTCAATGTCAAAACTAAAAACCAATAATTAAAATTTAAAATATTATGTAAAGATTACGCGCCTATTTAAAACAATTTCAGTCTCCTTTCATCTTTGGCATACTTAAATGTTGGTAGATAACAATACATCATGGTACAGGATTAGTATTACTTTGTTCTTCTCATGCACATTCTTATTTCTCGTTCCTTTGTACCTCCCTGAAAAACGTTTCTCACTTTGAATGATAAGTGTATACTATTTATAACTGCACTCATGGTGATAATTCAAGGATTTTTCAATGTCTTCTGACAAAATGCACGGATTGTTCAAGGCAAGAATAGAAACCAATGACATTTCAACATACCCAATGAATGAAATTCAAGGAGTTTTCAAACTTCTATGAACCCTGTTAAAGATTATTTATAGAGAACAAAATATATCCATAAAAATAATTGGCCTTGAGATGCACGACACTGTTTTTCCTTCTGCGTGTATGCTTTGGGTTGGTATGTTTTACGACTTATTGACAGTTTGAAGGTTATATCCTGCCACGGCAAGCAGAGTAAAGTACCGTGCCCAAAGGCACACCATGGTAGCCCATCCGAGCTGATCCAATGGTGTAAATCAAATCCGCACCCTTCTGGTCATGGGTTCAACGCCTTAACCACTGAGCAACTGCTGTACCCTCTGCATATGTCACACAACTCACGCAATATTTAATTTGTCAAAACTTGGACTAGCAGTAATCTTACTGAAGAAGGCAAGCGTTACAGTTTTTGACACTAAAGCTGGGTAAAGTTCATAATACAGAGATCTTTAATTCCCCTGTAGTTTCCTTTTTTTTCATTTTTTATCTACACTTTACATTGTACAACTCTCGAGTTTTATGGTAACCAAAGTCTACCATGTTCTCAATGTATAAATGTGTTTGCGAGGAAAGCAAGCATGTACTTTCTTCTGAATTAATAAAACATGTAAATGTCCTGTTTGGTCGCATTTTGGTATGCTCAAGAAGCTCACTTTTATCATGCATTTTAACGACCATATACATCGACATGTAAATGCAGTACGATAATTGCGTCCGCTATTGGTGATTTAAACTGTTAATAACTTTCTTTTTTACGTTACAGCCCTACTAGTTAGTGAACTCCATTTAATACATTAATATATCATTTTATGTTTCAACTAATGATGTTATCGTGAGATGAAACTTGAATTGGAATTTCGCAACTTTTTATGGTATCGTCGTGCTAATATCACGATGTTTATAATAGTCTGTGCCTGGTCAAGTCCCATGGCAATGGTTGCATGTCGGTTTCCACTGACCATTGCATGCAAACGTTTGCAATTATATCTGAGACACATGTGTTAAATGGAATGTTCTAATGCGGAGGACACAGATGATTACGGTAAACATGTTGCTCTGTATTAGGGCTATGTAATGCAGTGAAACAGATTTATGTGGGCCGGTGGAAGGTAGGTCCAAAATATATGAGATCGACAATTTTTATGTTTTGCCGATAGTGTCGTCTCGCTAAATCGGACGATACATGGCAATGGCGATATATGATAACATCACTAGTTTCAGCAAGTATATTGACTATAAAAAAACAATCCCAAGCTGAAGGGGGGGGGCTGCCGGGACGACTAGTGAACTAATGATTATGTAGTTGACTACTGGGTCACTACTCGCTCGTGGTTGACTTGCCAACTAGTTGCAGCAAAATTATTGTCCACGGTTGTACAGAAAAGAATATGTTTGTCAGTACTCAAATTGGTGGATATGTCAGAGAAAGGGGGAATATTTTCTTCATAACATTCCTGTTTCACTGGATCTAAAATGTGTGAGTTTTAGCAGCCACAAATACAAAGTTGAGCACTACGGGAGATTTGTTAGGGATATTCTTACTTTCCCCACGTTGGTCCCTGGCAACCACACGTTTCGCAATAATGTTGGCAACCAAGGTAAAGGCTGAAGCTACCATGTAGCGTCCCGGTTCAGCAATGATTCTGACACAGTCATCTGATGGAAAATAAAGATCCAGGGTCTCATTCAGAACCTCTGCAATCTGTAACAAAATTCAGCTAATATTTAATGTTTATCCCGCCAAAAGGCAATACGATGGGATATAGATATCATTATGTCCGTCCATCCATCTGTAAACATTTTGCTTCAGGATCATAGCTCTCAAACCGTTCAAGGTATTTGAATCAAACTTGGTACACGTGTCATGTAAGTTGTGCAGAGGTCACTTTTGATACTTGACTCTTGTCTAAATTTACTATGACTCAAAAGAAATGTTCACAAGTATAAAATGCTTCCAAATTTAATGAGACGACTGACTCAGTCCAAGTATTCTAAGGAACCCAGTGTATCACCCACGTCAGTGCAATTATATATCTCTCCACCCCAAAGAGTTTAACGCAAACTTCAACGTTGCGACCCTTGCCACCGAAAAAAGTGACTCATAAGTCTCGCCATGCTTACATAGGGGAGACAAAAAAGGAAAGATTTGTCATGTCTAGTCAGTATAGATATGCCAGATGAAATATGTCTATGTCACAAGGAAAGTTTTATGGCAAATATGCTCTATAGGTAGCTCTATGTATATTGTTTAACACTTGTACCAAATGTGGTTGAAACATTTAGAGATGGAAACCATCACAAATACCTACACTCTCTTACCTTTTTAGTTTTGACATCACAGTCCGCAACTGCCGACCCTGCTAACACACAACCCCTCAATCCCAGCCCCCTGGGCTGCATTCTGAATTAAAAACCTTCACAGAGATGCTGCCAGAAATTTCCTTATGAGGGGTGGATTCCATACATCTACCTCCAGAGTGGGGTAACTAATGGGTAGCAAACGGTGACAGATGTTTGGCAACAACCCGTTTCCCTTCAACGTCCCAATAATAATAATAATAATAATTATTATTATTATTATTATTATTTTACTTTATTTCAAGAGAGTAGCACAGTTAGCGGTACAAACACTAATCACCCCTGCGTCCATAAAAAGTAATTATACTACGAAAAGTAACTCTTTCGTAAAACTCGTGCACACTGCACATTTTTGCAAATTGGTTTCCTTCTCTCTCTCTCTCTCTCTCTCTCTCTCTCTCTTTCTCTCTCTCTCTCTCTCTCACACACACACACACACACACACACACAAACACACACACACAAACAAACACACACACACATACACAGGAATATACCTACACACTTAGAGTACCTTCAAATAGATTGCTGTTCTACAAGGTCCTTGTGACACCGTTTCTTGTGTAATCCTAAGCAGACGATCTTTCGGTTTACGCCCCGTCATGACTCGCGGCTCTAGAAACTTCCTTTTTGGTTGATAAATGGACCAATTTACTATACCACTCTGGGAGCCAATTTAATCGGAATTCATTTGTAGTTACTGCATAAACAACATAATATCTCGGTCATACAAGCGCTAACATGCAAGCACTAAATCTACCTTGGACTACACACATCTCCTTCCAACAGACTGAACGAGACTATCACGGTCTAGATTGAATGTATCTCGTTCTTGCAGATGTACTTATACTGACTTATTATGGCCCTTCCGCCTTATTTGTTTTTTTTAAGGAACTCCGCTCCTTGCATGATCACCACTAAATAAGCGCCTCTGCTATCTGGCGATTCACTGTACAGTTTTGTATATTATCCATACCCCGACCAGACACATATGTGTTAAAAGTCTAACAAAATAGTTCTTCACACTTAACCCCTTTACTTTGTTTGTTGTGATGACTTGCCAAATTCAGTCTTGACTGCAAGTTGAACTAAGTAGAATTCCTCATAGAAATGTGTTAACTTGTGTTTTTGTAAAACGTAAATTTGCCCATGCTCATTGGAGCACTTCTATTGTCAAACTCTTCAGTAGTTCTTGCATGTTGTCAAACTCTTCAATTTCGGAGATAAGTAGTTCTTGCTTGTGGTCCACAATTCCATAATGCCTAATGTAAGTGCTCAGTTTTGAACACACCGGAACGTTTGAAGTTTGGGAACTCCTTATATATTTATTCAAGCAAGATTTACTCCGCTTGGATAGTCTTCTTTTAAAAGAGGAATAACTTTCTTATTTAAAAACCGATTGCTGTCAAAAGTTATATTTTATTACTGTAAAAGTATATATTTTTTCTTCTTATTTTATTGAACGTTGAATACAGAGACTGAATTTATTTAACTTAAAATTAATTTAACGTCAACCACTGTTACTATGTTCTTGTATGTTGCTGGGCTTTTCCCCATCTGTTTAAAGCTCGACGTACGAGCTATTAATAAACAATGTTACGGCACATATGAACAGGTTTTTGTATGCGTTCCAATCAGAGCATCGATTACAGAGGGACGTATTGTGTGTGCCCAGTTTTCCTGATACAGATTAAGTCTACCTTCATATAAATCATTTGATATCATGGACAAAAATTTGATTTGATTTGATTCATTCTTATTTTGAATAAAAACGAGAAACGTAACCAAAACCATAACAAACTGTTGAATAGGACACCGCCACTGGCGGAAAATTTGCAGCTACGACTTACTTCCCACTAACGTAGGCTAGACAAATATTCCCATGTTGGCTACAACACATCGCAGGTAATCTGTGCTATCTGTCCCATATTGGGTTTTCAAAGTTGCTTCACTCTCGATCGTTTTTGCGAGAATCCTGCGATCCATCGGTCTAGCAGCATCTCTGCGTCATTGACATCTTGTCATCCTCGCGAAACACCATACCCAATATGATCACCCTTCCTAAGTAAGTGTAGATGGAGTTCGAGCTACTATGAGGAGTCCATACTACTATGAAAATGTGACCTTTGACCCCATCACTGCCTCTCTGCTGGATACCTCAAGGATCTGAAATCTTAGTTGTCATCTACTGATCCTTGTGAAAATTATACGGAAGGTCATCACTTTCCCTCAGTGACCACCCTTCAAATGTGATCAACCTCCATCAATCGGTGTAGATGGAGTTATAAACTGAACTGAGTCATACCAAATATCATTAACCTCCGTCAGTCGGTGTAACTAGTGTTCATGTTACAAGGTAAATTGTGTGACACAGGGACGCACACATTCATATCAGATATGATAATCCTCCATCAGTTGGTGTAGGGTTCAGGTTACATGATGAACTGAGTGACGGATGGACACACATTCATACCAAATGTGATCACCCTCCATCAATCGGTGTTCATGGAATTTATATTGTATGGTGAACTGAGTGACGGATGGATGACCACATGGACAGATACACGGACACACAGGTGGAACAACATACATGACTAATCATAAGATGTCTTCAAAATTGCGTATAGAAAAAGTATTTACGCAAAAGGATAATGGTTTCCAGTACTTTAATTTGATTTGCAAAACCTGTTAAGAGCAGCATGCTTGATTATACTTTTCTAATGGGCTGATCTACGGATGCACGGATGATAAACGAAGAGTAATCTACATAGATAAAGTAAGTGATATCATTAGCAAATTTTATGCAAATTTACTGATGCTCAGACTTGTGCCAACAAGTCAACACTTCAATTTTTTGTTTTTGTTTTGTTTCTCTCGGTAGCCGCGGTAGCTCAGTTGGTAGAGTGTCGGACTCGATTTTTCAATATACGTTTAGGAAATACATATTATATACTTATCAACATTACAGAACACTTAAATTAGGTTTTGTTTGAAAACATATTTTGTAGAAGATAACCCTTTGATCAAAAGGACATTTTATAACACTGTAGTTGTTACGCTTTGAATTATTATACACAAAATACTAATAATATACAGACCGTACATTTTTTTAAATTGTAACTTGTATTTAAAGTATTTTTTAAAAAAATAGAAAAGCAAACAGCGTTAATCACTTAATCTACGGGTCGCTGGTTCAATACCTGCCCAAGCCTACCTGGGTCTGCTGTCTCGGTGTGTTATTGGGGAAGGCAATTAGCTCCAATTCCTTGGGCATGATATAGTCAAAATAAAGTGCGGAATGTGACGTTATAAACCAATCAATCAACCAAATCTTTTTTTTCGTCGTATAATCTTTCAATAGGTCAGAAATTACAATATGGTTTACTGTGTGACAATATTTTCATATATGTTCATGACTGATCAGATGGGTTACATTTATTAGGAGTTCAAAGTTCCTTTCAAACATAATCAAACAGACCAATAGAGTATAGTCTTAGTTTCTAAATTTGTACAAACATGGTAAATGTATCCCCTTTATCCCCTTGCATAAGAGTGACTGAAAGCTTGATGCAAAATGACAGAGTATCATGCATATGAATTGTATGTAGTAACAAATCATTCTTGCAATTCCTAAAAATCTGTGACTCGGTTTACCCATGTGAGAAAGTCATGTGGGATATACCCTTGGTACGAGAGTGCACTCAGTGACCCTATACATGACGTCGGTATGCTTATGACGTCACACACGTCTGTAGTATTTCTAGAGCTATGAATACAAATAATTCTTTTTCGTAAACTAAACTTTCAATGCCCTATCTAATGACATCACAACTTTAAGAAAATACTAGATCTTTCTACAGCTGCATCCATACCGATCATCCGCGATCTTTATTCCACAACTCTTTTCTTGTTAGAAAAGTGAGAAAAATAACCCGTCATATGCATTGGTTTGGGACAGGGTAATCTTCCCCTTGCGATCAGAAATTGTGTACACGAACTTGCGACAGCCTCGATACAGCCCAAAAATTCTTACCCTCTAGTGAGATTTCTATACCTTAATCGTGCTGTCTGCTGAGATAAGCAGGAAAAAGACATATAATCTCTCTCTCTCTCTCTCTCTCTCTCTCTCTCTCTCTCTCTCTCTCTCTCTCTCTCTCTCTCTCTCTCTCTCATTTTACCTCATCAAATGAGATGGGGGGCGACACCTGGCCTGGGAATCCGCCTCCAATGTCCAGAAGGTTCATATCGAAACCAATATCCAGTCCTATGTCAAATACTTGACGGGATTGCTGGATGGCTACTGCAAATGCTCTGGCCTCCAGACAACCACTGCCTACATGGAAACTGAAACAAAGACGTCCTCGCTATGTATGGTTTCCACCAAGGCGACCTCGATAATGATAAAGTGCTAAACGCTTTAATTCACAAAGTGAGCTATGACTTGAAATAATCACTTGTGAGTACCTGTTTATCAAGCACGGTAAGGGAAACTTCAGTTACTCTGATGTCTGCATAGGTGAGAGTAAGACCGACATTTCCTTCCGTTTTATGACTTGTTTCCCCGTGTTCCTTGATTGGTGATGTCTTCATTGATGCGAGTAAGACCGACACTTGCTGTTGATATTTTACTTGTTTCCTTGTGTCTTTTTAGACTTTTTGTACAAAAGCAAAGGAAAACCCAAGCCAGAGAAAGAAGAATAAAGCTATTTGTGGCAGTTTGATCAAAGATTGAATAATATTCACATATAGTATTAGGCAGGGGGAGGGTAGGGAAGTCAGATATTTTTCATTTTCGAACGTTTTGGGCCAAAATATTTTATATTCATTTTTTGTTGTTCTTTAGTGTGAAACAAAGAAGAAAAAAAGCATATTTTGTGTTCCAAGATAAACAGTAATTACGATAGTAAAGTGTTTCCTTCTACGTAGTTGAGAATTCAGCGTTCAAGTCTGAATCACAGTATTATCAATTCTCTTTTGGAACTTTGAAGTCCAGTTACACTCTTCATGAATTCTGAGTAAAATACCCTCTTTTTTTGGCCTTTCCTGTGGAACGTTCTTTCCATTTTAACCTCCCGCTGGCCAATACGTGTCACTACACGCATACACCGTTAGGGTACTGATTACCGGTAGTGATTATATATGCGCCAGTAGTGTAGGGGGGGGGGGGGGTACTGAGGTACAAAGGGGGCACTTGGGGTACAAACGGGAGTTTAACATGGAGGGGGTACTTGGGGTACAAACGGGAGTTTAACATGGAGGGGGCACTCTGGGTACGTACGGGAGTTTAACATGGTGGGGGCACTTGAGGCCTTTACGGGAGTTTAACATTACGGGGGTGTGGGAGGGAGGGAAATAGAATTAATCTTTCTTGAAAAAGGGTGGTCCTAATACGTCATCTACTATCCAAACACCCCACACTACACTATCCAACACGCCGTGTGTAAGTGACCTTCTGCCTAGTGGCTATATCTATATAGCCTAGAGTTATATATAAAGCATTACCTATACCTCAGATCATGTTGGAGGTGTCAGTAAATTTGCATATATTGTACCTATGTTATAAATAGCTTTGATCAAGGGAACTAACTTATAATAACACTAAAATGGACGTGACTAAATGTTGTATTAAACTTCGGGAACCGTCACGGACTTTAGCGTTGACTAGAAAAAATTCGGAACATTAGATTATAATGGCCTAGACTAAAAGTAACACTAAAATTCCGAAATTGTAACGGACGTTAGCGGAGACTGAAAATATTCCGGAAAAAAAATGGAAAAAATTGGCTGAGACTAAAAGTAACACTAAACTTTCGAAATTGTACCGGACGTTAGCGGAGACTGAAAATAATCCGGAAAAAAATGGAAAAAATTGGCTGAGACTAAAAGTAACACTAAACTTTCGAAATTGTACCGGACGTTAGCGGAGACTGAAAATAATCCGGAAAAAAAATGGAAATTTTTTTTTTATTTTTTAAATTTTGTTTATATCAAAACACACACCACACTATCCATTTTTTTACTTTTTTAAAATTTTTTTATATATCAAACACAAAACTTACACACACTACACAACCATTTTTTTATTTTTTAAATTTTTTTTATATCAAAACACTCACCACACTATCCATTTTTTTTACTTTTTTAAAATTTTTTTATATATCAAACACAAAACTTACACACACTACACAACCATTTTTTTATTTTTTAAATTTTGTTTATATCAAAACACTCACCACACTATCCATTTTTTTACTTTTTTAAAATTTTTTTATATATCAAAAAAAAAACTTACACACATTTTTGGGAAGGGGAAATTTAAAAAAAAACAAATCAAAACACACAAACACACTATCTACATTTTTTTTTTTGGGAAGGGGAAATTTTTTAAAAAACAAATCAAAACACACAAACACACTATCTACATTTTTTTTGGGGGGAAGGGGAAATTTTTTAAAAAACAAATCAAAACACACAAACACACTATCTACATTTTTTTTTTTTTTTTGGGAAGGGGAAATTTTTAAAAAAACAAATCAAAACACACAACCATTTTTTTTTACTTTTTAAATTTTTTTTATATCAAAACACACACCACAAATATACAATCCATTTTTAAAAAAAAAAAATTTTTATTTGATGGACTGAAAAAGTTGTTGTTGTTGTTGTTGTTGTCTTTGCTGCTGCTGCTGTTGGTGCTGTAGTCTATTTCTTTCCTCCCAATTTTAGATCGATAGAAAGAGAGGGAAAGTGGGTTTTTTTTGTTGGTTTGGTGGGTAAAAAACAAACCACACAACACCATTCAGATATATACATCAATAATAATAATTATATTTTATTCAATGTATATACATTATGTTACTCGTGGTAATAAAACAATTTCATATAAGTCCAATACAGTTCAATACACTTCCATATTTACCATTTCATTCTCTTATTGTTCTGACACTTCAGGAAGATTCTTGTCTACAATTCTCTCATAACTTTCTTCTGGACTCTCATTGATAAACTCCAACTTAATAAAATGCCCATTATCATCTCGAATCCACCGCTCTTTTTTACAAATCTTGTAAACTTTACTATGATCTAATCCAAAACACCTTGCCACATCACGAATGGAATCCATCTGACTATATAATCCTGAATTCAAGTCAGTTAATTTCACAGGTCTCACAAATCCTCCAATGACTTGACTCTTCTTCTCTGGCACTTCCCATCTAGCTTGAAATCTTTTCTGGAACTTCTTCGAAAAGACCGACTTACAAATTCCAGTACAGCAATAGTAGACACTTGATGAATGACAATCAAAATATTCAGCAGCCTTTTCCATACTTTCAAATCTTCTTTCCTCTGTCTCACCAACAAACTGGCACAACACACTTCTATCACTTCCAAAATTAATTCTCCTTTTTTCTTTATCATTCTTCACATGTTTATGCAAACATGTTCGTTCACTAGCAGTCATCACTTGAAGATTTTCTATTCTATCATCATCAAGTACATCATTGAGATGTACCACTTCACTCTGTCTTGGTAGATCCACTCCATTCACCGCTTCAAAGACAAATCTCCCTCGATTTGTATGTTTCTTCCTCTTTCCTTCCTTACCAGTAACCTTAATCCTTATCAATCCAAATGAATTCAAATTTCCTTTGACTTTCCTTCCATACTTCATATGATAGACATTACCAAGTATGTCAGCAGCATAATTATCATACACCTTATGAACATACTTATTCAATTCAATTCCAGTATCTTGACTTTTATCTCGAGAGCAGTACTTTTCCATCTTCACAGTTTGAAAGTTCAATCACGACTAGTGATTCTGAGGGTAAGAAGGTCTATATATATAGGTTCCCTGGGTGAAACTGAATCAGCTTCAAAGTAAACTTCAAGATGAAAAGATCACGCCGAAGCCATGAGAAACCAGAAGAAGAAGAAGAAGAAGAAGAAGAAACAAAGAGGCCACGACGACGAAGATATTCCGTACCGCCTGAAACACCGCTAGATGAACTACTAGCTCAAGTCCATGCTAGTGACTTCGAAGAGGAGATGAGTGAACCTGAAACCCAAACTTCTAACCCACCCAAAACAAAATCCACTACCAGAACCCCAGGCCAAGAAATACAACCTAGTACTTTGGCTCCTCCTGAAAATTACTATTGGATTCTAGAGACTCAAAAAATAACTTCTCGAAAATTTAAAACTACAGCTTACACTCACACGGTTCACTTTAAAGACTTCAAGTCCAAAGTACCTCCCGAGAAAGCGGCGGGGTTCATTAGCGACTTGTGGGATTCTGTCTTAATGAACTTGAAACGACAATGTGGAGCCAAAGAAGACGATCGATTGAGACTGGCCATTCATCATGACAATTTGAAGAGTCCTGTTTGGATCGAGTTCAGCACCCCGGCAGAATTAACGCCAGACAAAGTCATGTCCAAAATAGAACTTGTGCAACAATCCAACGACAAGTTTACCATCACCGATGGAAAGGCCACACTTTACTTGACTCACGTTTCCCCTCCTTGAGGAAGTGGACGAAGTAGGAAACCGTTACTGGTGGACGATATTCGAAGTACCAAACGCAGTGTCGTCCAAATCGACAATACTCAAGACCAGATGTGCTTTGCTCGGGCTATTGTGGTGGGCCGCACCTATGCTAACAAGAACGAGAGCAAAGAATGGAAAAGAGCCCGGAATAACATTCGACAGTCGGACAGAACCAAACAACGAAACGAAGCAAAAAGCAGAACTCCTGTTGCAACAAGCAGGCATCCCTAACCAGCCAAGTGGTTAACTTTGAGGTTTTGAAAAATGCTTTGCTGTCTGGACAAGTGGAAGACTTTCGAGTGCACACGTTAGAACCTCACAAGATCGTACGGTTACCTAATCATCAAATTGTCACTCGTCCTTTACAAAAAGTGCACCAAATCGTGTACCAGAAGCGAGTGAGACTTCCAGACCACACCACTTTACATTACTGACACGCCGATCTGCAGTATAAAAAGGGCACCCCTTCCAAACCTAACCATTCATTGTGACTTTCAACGTTGACCGAGCAAGAAGAAGAAAAAAAAGATTAATTTTGTCATCCTCCCACCAAAGATGAATAAGAATACTCATGCCACCCACCCACCGAGGGAGAAATCTAGTGGTGTGAACTCCAAGTACCATTACGACTTGGAGTGCGATGCAGTGCCATGCGACGAGACGGATTCCGTAAGCGTTGACAGCATCGATTCATACGATCAGACGGATGCCGTACGCTTGGACATCGTCGATGCAGCACGTGTACCTCACCGTCCCTCTAGAGATGCAGGACGACCTTTCTTCTTTATTGGGAAGAATGCTAAACGTACCTGTGAATGTCATAAAGAATTGACGATACCTGTGGCTTTGCCTGGTTATTCCAAGTATGATAATCGACTCGAGACGTTCAAAGACAAGTGGCCTAAATTTCTACTACAATCCACTACTGACAAAGCTTTAGCCAGATCTGGATTTATCTACTTGGGAGAAGGAGATAAAGTTCAATGTTTCAGTTGCGGTGTGAGACTTCACCAATGGGAGCCTACCGACTCAGCTTACATTGAACATGCCAGATGGTCTCCGCACTGTCAGTTCTTACCTTTAGTGGCCTCAGAAGAGTACGGGTACGATGAGCCAGATGCCAAGAAGAAGTAAAAAAACATGTCGGAGGATACTTTACAAGAATACATTTGTGGTTTACCTTTGGAGCTGCGAGAACGCATTTACCAGTATTTTGTCCCTAGTTTTAGAAGATCGCATTTGTGACTTGCCTTCGAAGTTGCGAGTACGCATTTACAAAGAGTTGGTCCAGATCCAAGTGAAATCCAAACTCAAAGTCATTCCTCGATTTGCACACTACCGTGACTTTCACCGTATCAGAAATCTGATTTTGAAGAAAAACTATCACCAGTATCGTGAAGAATACAAAAGAGAGTTACTTCTTTCCAAATCGGAAACTTTACCCAAGTACATTGCTGGCATGCCTTTGAAGTTACGAAAACGGATTTACCAAGAGTTTGTCAAAATCCAAGTGAAACGTAAACTCAAAGTCATTTCTCGATTTTTACACTATACCCTCTTTCAAGGGTGTCTTTCATGACTAGGACACGAAACTATTGTTGTACATTGACGTGTTTATATGACAGTTTGATGGTTTTAGTGGTAGTCTTCATTGTGTACGTGTTCATTTTAATTGCATATTTTCTCACTAATTCACTTCTTCGTGTTCGTGTAAAGTTGTAAAAAATATGTTTTTGTTGGTTGGTTGGTTGTTTTTTTTTTGTTTTTTTTAAAAAATAAACGTGTATGAAAATGTATAAAATGTCTTGGGTCTTTGTCTTCTTCTCAAAAATCTTCTTACCTCAGACATGGCTACATCATCTTCTTATTCTACCTCGTCTACCTCTTCTGCTTCTGTCGTCAAAGTGATTGACGAAAAGTTAGATCGTCAAAGTTGGAATGCTTTGTATCTGCGCCATCCATTTAACATGTTGATTGCTGGACCGAGTGGTTCAGGGAAAACCGAATTTGTCAAACGATTGATCGAACACAAAGCTGATTTGTTTGATCGTCCACCTCAACGTATCGTGTGGTGTTACAAAGAGTGGCAACCGTCTTACACGTTATTGAAAGAAAGTCAAGGAGAAACCATTTCATTTGTGGATGGTATTCCTCACGAAGACAATGGAATCGTGTCTGACGTGAGTCAAACTCATTTAGTTATTTTTGATGACATGTTAGGAGAAGACGAAGAAGAAATTAAACTTTGGTTTACACGAAAAGGACACCATCGTAATGCTAGTATTGTCTACATTACTCAAAATTTATTTCAACAAAGTAAAGCCCATCGAACCATTAGTTTGAATGCTCATTACGTGGTTCTGTTTAAAAGCCCCAGAGACAAATCTCAAGTACAAGTGTTAGCCAAACAGTTAGGGGCTCCTTGGCTCAATTATGCGTACGACGATGCCACTCAAACCCCTCACGAGTATTTACTCATCGACTTAAAACCGACCACTCCTGACTATTTGAGATTTCGTGCCCAATTGTTTCACCCTTGGGGTGAAGAAGGTGGTCCTGTCATTTACACGTCCCCTTCAACCCATTTTTGAAAAAAAACTATAAAAACAGTCACTACGTCATTTCTGTCTCACACTCTTTTTGAGAGAAGATGACTTCCTTTCAACCTCATCCTTCGGCTAAATTGATTCGTGCCTTGTATGGCATCAGTCGTGAAAAAAATGCACAAGTCCGTGCTCATTTGTTAGAAGCGAGTCTTAAAGAAGTGTTACGATGGTTTACTTTGACAGCACGTCAATTACGGCAAGGCATCATTCACATCCCTCATCAAACTCAACGTTTTTTTCAAAGACATAAAGGAGCATTGTCACAACTGGCTGATCCTAGAATCGATTCACGGACTAAAAAACAAATCATTTTAACTCCTGGTGGAAGTGGTTCTTTAGGAGGGGTCATGATTCGTTCCCTTTTGAAATGGGATCCTAATGATGCCAAAGCCAAAAAACCCAAAGCACCCAAAAAGAAGAAAAGTCCAAAGAAAAAGAAAACCACCCACCAGAAAAAGAAAAGTTCTACCAAGAAGAAGAAAACACCTACCACTAGCACCCGCCGCAAGAGAGGTACTGCGGCCAGGACGCAAACGTACACCCGCAAGACACCACGACAAACAACCGTGACGAGGTCTCCTTCTCCTTCGTCCCCATCATCTTTGTCTTCTTCACCACCCTTCACGATGATGCCTGCCAAACCGGACTTAAGACAAGTGTTTCCTAACTTGATGCAAAAATGGAAACCTATTTCGAAAGTTACCCCTTCGGGACCCTCGACGACATCGGCTGATCTTGCTATGGCAGCGGCCGCCAACAAAGTACCATCCCCTAAAACCAAAGTTCAAGAAAGAACCGGCGTGTTACAAAGTTTGTTGGATTTATCCAAAGAAGAATTGAGACGATTTAATCCCTTGAAAACACCTCAACGTCAAGTGATGCCTGTCGTGAAGTTGGTACGTCGTGCAGACAATCAGTGGAGACGTGTTCCAGTATAAAATAGAAGGGTACCCTGCCAGAGACTTCAGACTTACTCCTCCTCACCTCTAAGATGGCTCCCAAACGTGCACACCACAACTACCTTCACCAAAAAAAGAAGAAAAGTAAAACCACCAAAAAAGGACGACTTCCCCCTCGTCTAGCCAAACATTGGGATGTCTTGTCTGTCTTGACCAAATCCAATCCTCCCATGCGAAAACAACTCATTCAAACAGCTCCTAAAGAAATCATCGATACCGTGTGTGAATGTTGTTTGAACGTTTTGAAAGGAACGGTACCTTTGTCCAAGATACAGAAACAAAAATTAGGGAAACATCGGAACGTTCTTCGTCAAATGGTCAAAAAGAAAATACCTCTTCAACAAAAGAAAAAAATGTTGGTACAACGAGGAGGATTTCTACCTATGTTGATAGGACCGTTGTTAAAAATAGCAGCTCCTTTGTTAGGAACGATTGCTGGACCACTTTTAGGAGGGGTCATGCGATAACCCTCCCCAAAAAAAGAAGATAAAAAGGACCACCCTTCTCTGAAAAGACCACAACTTTTTGGTACCTTTGGATGAAATGGAAGGACGAAAACTGACTTTAGTACCTTACAAACGATGGATGGAATTTCATCGTTGGAACGAACAACGGATACCTCATTTACCACCCAATCCTAATCTTAACGAAATGTCTCAGTTACAACAAGAAATACAATCCCTGATGGAACGAAACAATGTGTCCGAAACAGAAAAATCCCAACGGTACGGTCAACTTTTACAACGTCTACAACTCTTTCGTCAAAAAGCAGTCGACGAAACAGCTTCACCCACTCTGAGAGATTTTAAGGCTCTGATGAAAAGCGAACCTAAAGTCACCACTAAAACAGACACCGGTACAGGGATGACCGTCCAAGAAGAAGAAGAAGAAGAAGAGTTTTTACTAACTCCACCTCTTAAAAAATTAAAAAAGTTAGCCACACCGGATTGGATAAAAAAGAAGATGCCTACCCCTTTACCTTCAGAAAAGAAAAAGGAAGAAGTGAAGAAAGAAGTCAAAACAGAACCGATGACCCCTGTTCAAACTACCTTTACCCCAGTAGCACGGCAACAACAATCCAAAAAGATACCTCACGAAGAAAAGAGTATTGGAACTTGGTTAACTTATTCTTGAGGAAATCATCATCATCATCATCATGGAGAAACTGTTAGCCACCATTTATTACAATCCTGGCCATGCTGCTGGTTACGGAGGAGTTCAAAAATTATATCGAGCTGCTAAAAGTCAATTGAAAAGTGTACGTTTGCCCGAAGTACGACGATGGTTACAAGAATAATCGACGTACACGTTACACAAACCCATTCGACGTAAATTTTCTAGAAGTACCACTCAAGTGGAAGGGATCGATCATCAATGGCAAGCCGATTTAGCTGACGTCTCTCATTTAGCCACTTACAATGGTGGTCACAAATATTTGTTTTGTGTCATCGACGTGTTTTCCAAATTTGCTTGGGTCGTGCCTTTGACTTCTAAAAGCAGTACCGAATTGGTACGAGCCTTAAAATTGGTCTTGAAACAAAGTGGACGCCAACCTTTACGATGGCAAACGGACAAAGGTACCGAATTTCTAAACCAAGCTTTTCAAAAAGAATTGAAACAAAGACACATTCATTTTTTTACTACCGAAAATCCTGAAACCAAAGCCAGTATCGTGGAACGTTTTCAAAGAACTTTGAAAGAACGTATGTGGAAATATTTCACACATCAACATACTCTCAAGTACATCGACGTGTTACCTCGTTTGGTCAAAGCGTACAATCAATCGTACCATCGTAGCATCGGATGTGCCCCCGAAGAGGTCAGCCCTGAAAACGAAGTGACCGTGTTTGATAAATTATTTGGTTCACCACCCCAGAAGAAAAAAAAAAGAAAAAGAAAAACCTTGTTGGAGTTAAAGACGGGAGATTGGGTTCGCATCGGAAAAACCAAACGTACTTTTGACAAAGGTTATTTACCTAACTGGACCACCGAATTGTTTCGTGTCACTACCCCCGTCCGTGGACATGATCCTCCCGTCTATAAATTGGAAGACATGAACGGTGAAGTTCTCAAAGGAACATTTTACTTGCCTGAGTTACAACGAGTGACTAAAAAAGAAGACGCCTTGTACGACATCGAAAGCATTCTCGAACAAAGAACACGCAAAGTAGGTAAACGTCGAGTAGAAGAAGTCAAAGTACGTTGGAAAGGATATCCTCCTAGTTTTGATTCTTGGATTGCGGCTTCTCAAGTCGTCGAATATAAAAAGAAAAAGAAGTAAACTCACAACATGCCATTCAACACAGTAGCCACCCAGACGACTTCAACGACTCCTTCACAGAGTTCTTCTCTTCAAGAATTACAAAAACAACCACTTTGGGTGTGGTGCGGAGAACGTGTGCCTAAAAATCAAATCGTCTTTTTCTGCCAAATCTTTGTAGTGTATTGTGTCATCGGAGCAGCTATTGCCAATTTGAGTTTACAACAAGGAGACAAACAATTGTGGACCATTTTACTGAGCAGTTGCATCGGTTATCTTTTACCCAGTCCCTCTTTGAAATTTACGACGACAGACAACAGCAGCCATAGCAACAACCACGCTAGTTCGACCAACGCCAGTTCACCTTCTTCTTCGTCCAGTCACCACCACAATACCAATTCTCTTTTGGAACCTTTTGAACATCATTCTTCTGTTCATTTGAGTGACTCCTCGGACACCAGAACCACCTTAGAACTATGAATGACCAATTTTATTTAACTTTACCCAGTGACAGTTCCATGGATGTGTTTCCCAACAACAAATTATGTTGTTTCACGGCCAAATTACCTCAGGCCTTCCAATTGGATCACGACGCTCATTGGGAAGTGGCTTTGGTAGAAATCATTCATCCTACGCAAATCAAGAATGTGTCTGGAAATCAAACCATTTTTGACGTAGCAATCTATAACGAAAAAGTGCAAAAAGAGTTGGACGCTCATGATCCTGAAATTGGGAAAAAAATGAGTTCAAAAACTGACAATACTCCCTACTCGACCTATCGCATGAGAATTCCTGAAGGGTATTATTTTAGTGCTCAACATTTGGTGGAGACGATTGCGGCCGTCTTCGAAGCCCAATTTGGCAAAGCGTTGGAACAAAAACCAAAAATGGGTAGAGATCAAATACCATCCTGTGGCACGCCGTTTCCTCTTGAAATTTTTGAAAGGGCATGAGGGAAAGCCATTCGACGAGAAAGAAGACAAACACTTACCCGCGCACGAAAGAAAATTCATGACCATCGGTTTTTCTGCTGGGTTGTTTGATATTTTGGGTGGAAATAAAAAGTATCATGGTGAACGAACAATCCACACCAACACAGATTTCGGAGAGGCTTTTCGCACCCCTATCGAATTGAACGTTGGACTGAATTTAATGTTTGTGTACTCCGATGTGGTGGAGTACAACGTGGTGGGTCACACAGCTGCTCCCTTACTGAGAGTCATTCCTTTCAAAGTGGATACTGCTGCTGGTGCGTACGAAGAAGGTGGAAACACGTTTCACGTTCACCGTGAATTTGTACATCCTCATTATCTTCCAGTCAGTAAATCGTATTTTGACAGTGTCAACATTAGTATAAAAGGAGATTTGGGACAAGATGTGCCATTCATTGACAAAGGAAAAGTCACGGTGAAACTACATTTTCGAAAAAAACAAGTTCTCTAACGGATTGTAACTAACTTCCCAAACAAAAAAAATGTATCCAGTGTACCAAGGAGTGGCTCGACAACGAGGACATGGTTTAGGAGATATGTTAAAATCAGCATTTCGGACGGTAGCTCCTATTTTGAAACCGATGGTGACTCGAGGATTTCATGCCTTAAAAGATGCCGCTTTGACACAAGGAAAAGAATTTTTGCAAAATGTCCTCATCGACAAACAAAATCCTAAAGAAGCTTTTTTGAGAGCAGGCAAAAATGTGTTGATGACCACTGGTAAAGATCTTTTAGGCCTCCAAGAAATCCTATAAATACGCTTCACGCTTCAGACCCTGGCATTACTTCACAGCAGCAAGGACAAGGTAGAAAGAGACGACAACAACGTCTAAATCCTTTCAAAGTTCATAAAAAAACACACGGCAGTTCCAAAAAGAATAAGAAAAGAAGAAGAACTGTCAGAGAATTAGACGTGTTTGATTATTAAACTGTGAAAATGATGCACCGAGATTCTTGCGAATGTACCAAGACCGAACTGGATATGTTTTCTATGCCTCCCACCATGATGACGATGCAAGAATCCCAATGGGTGGAATTTCATCCTGTATCGTCTTTGACGGAATCAGCTCCTATCGAATTTGAAATCAAAGGACAAACCGAAGATTACATCGATCTGAATAACAGTTACTTGTACCTGAAACTTCAAGTACAAAAAAATGACAACAGCCTTCCTGGGGAAGCTGCCCGAGTGGCACCCGTCAATAATTTCATGCATTCCTTGTTCAGTGGAGTAGATTTGTACTTGAATAACAAACTGGTCAGCAGCAGTTTGGATACTTACCCTTACCGTGCTTATTTGGAAAATCTCTTGAAGGAACGGAAAAGAAGCCAAGAACACTCATCTGGATGCTTCGGTGGTCTGGAAACCTGACACCTCGGAAAAGTTCAACGACACAGAGCTGTCAGTACCGGCGAAGACTTCTGCTAATGATGGTGATCCTATAATTCCAGCAGTCCCTCACAATGTGGGATTTAACGACCGTCGAAAGAAAATCAGACGAAGTTTAGAACTGATGGATCGTTTGCATTTGGACATGTGGTTGCAAGACAAGTATTTGTTGAACGGAGTAGATGTACGCCTGAGACTGAATCGCAGTAGTGCCGCCTTCCATTTGATGGCTCATGCTAACGAGTGGAAAACCAAAATCCAAGAAGCCAAACTTTACGTGCGACGTGTAGAAGTCTTACCAAAAGTAGCCAATGACATCAGTCAATCCTTGAGCAGAACCACTGCCAAGTATCCTGTGCGACGAGTGGAAGTGAAAACCTTTACCATAGCCGCTGGACTCCGATCCAAAGTCGAAGATCACATCTTCCAAGGACAGCTCCCCAAACGTTTGCTGATTGGCATCGTCAGTAATGCAGCCCTCAACGGAGTCCACGATCAGAATCCGTTCGAGTTTAAACACTACAACGTCTCCAAGATAGAAGTCAGTCGAGATGGTAAGACCTTGTGTACCAGACCTTTTGAACCTAACTTTAGCGACGGCCATAAAAATTACTTGCGATCTTACCTGAGCCTGTTTGAAGCCACGGGACAGTTAGGGCGCGACACCAGCCACGGCATTTCGTACGACGATTATGCAGGAGGGTATGCTTTGTGGGGTTTTGATTTCACTCCGGACCAAGGCAGCGATGAAGGACATTTCCACCCTATAAAATCAGGCCCACTTCGTGTGGAATTTCAGTTTGCAGATCCTCTACCCGACACAGTGAACGTCGTCTTGTATGCAGAATTTGATAATACTCTATAGATCAACAGTTTGAGAGAAGTGATTCTAGACTATTAGAAGAAGAAAAAAAAGATGCAACACGTAGAAGAAGAACCTATGGAAATAGATCAGGAATTTTGTGAGAAGTCACAAACTACCACAAATGATGACGAAGTCATTCATTCAGAACCTAAAACCGAGTTTACTGGATTTATTTCTCGATGGCCAGAACAAGAACAACAGTTAGTGTCCTGTTATGCTCAGGAATTGAGTACAATCATTAACAGTCTGATTAAAGAACAATGTTATGGATGTCAAACCGATCATCCCAGTCAGATACAACACGACAAATGTATGATGTTGACAGGCGAAGAACAATTGGATGAATTTTTGGAAAATGCCTGGTTAAACATCTCAGATAAACATGTGTTGACACAGTGGTATAAAGTCTTGCAGAATTATTCTTCTCCTCCACTCATTCCTCGGGAGATCAAACGGATCGAAAGACTCATTGAACAGAGTGCAGAGCCTATCCGACGTGAATATTCCTGGAATTACAAGACAGATCAATTCGAGTTCAAAGTCAGGTGTGCATTGCTGACTCAATATTTCTGTTGTTGAAGGACAAAAAAAATGGATACCAGGGAACTTCATTACTTATTGAATCGTAGTTCCTATACTTCTTCTTGGAATCCTGTGGTATGTGCTAAAGATGAACTACCTCATCGTAAACCAAAAAACGTTCAGGCTTATGTCATCAATACCGACGACAGTCATCTACCATGAACCCATTGGGTTGCCGTGTACTTTCCCAACGATCATTGTGTGGAATATTTTGATTCTTATGGACTACCTCCTTTGGAAAAAGACATCATCGAGTTTATGAGAAGAAATGCCATCTCGACTCGATTCAATAATGTGAGACTACAAGGATCAGATTCTATGGTGTGTGGACAATATTGTGTTCATTATCTTCATCAAAGAAGTCTTGGATATTCCTTAGAACATTTACTGACTTATTTTGATAATGACTATGTTCGAAATGATGCTAAAGTACAACAATGGTTTTGTGAACGTTATGGATATCTCTTGTCTTTAGCTCACCATCGTAGTGTACATCAAAATGATGATGTCCATGTAGAAAGTTTCACATTTACTTTACCTTCCCAACGTTGTCAACCTTGTAAATATGTTCCTGTTTGAAACAATTTTCATTGTTACATGGTTACTTTTTTAAATTGTTAGAATAGTTCTTGTTGAATAAATAATTTTGTGAATTGTTGAAAAAAAAAATGGTGTTGTGTGGTTTTTTATTGAATTTGAAAAAAAATAATGAATATGTTCTTTCTCTTTTCTTTATATCGATCTAAAAACCTCTATCTATTATCTCACTGTCGATCTGAACCCTATTTTTAGGTCAGCGCAAATTGGACTTATATGAAATTGTTTTTATTACCACGAGTAACATAATGTATATACATTGAATAAAATATAATTATTATTATTGATGTATATATCTGAATGGTGTTGTGTGGTTTGTTTTTTACCCACCAAACCAACAAAAAAAACCACTTTCCCTCTCTTTCTATCGATCTAAAATTGGGAGGAAAGAAATAGACTACAGCACCAACAGCAGCAGCAGCAAAGACAACAACAACAACAACAACAACAACAACTTTTTCAGTCCATCAAATAAAAAAATTTTTTTAAAAAAAATGGATTGTATATTTGTGGTGTGTGTTTTGATATAAAAAAAATTTAAAAAGTAAAAAAAAATGGTTGTGTGTTTTGATTTGTTTTTTTAAAAATTTCCCCTTCCCAAAAAAAAAAAAAAAAAATGTAGATAGTGTGTTTGTGTGTTTTGATTTGTTTTTAAAAAAATTTCCCCTTCCCCCCCCAAAAAAATGTAGATAGTGTGTTTGTGTGTTTTGATTTGTTTTTTAAAAAATTTCCCCTTCCCCCAAAAAAAATGTAGATAGTGTGTTTGTGTGTTTTGATTTGTTTTTTTTTAAATTTCCCCTTCCCAAAAATGTGTGTAAGTTTTTTTTTTGATATATAAAAAAATTTTAAAAAAGTAAAAAAATGGATAGTGTGGTGAGTGTTTTGATATAAACAAAATTTAAAAAATAAAAAAAATGGTTGTGTAGTGTGTGTAAGTTTTGTGTTTGATATATAAAAAAATTTTAAAAAAGTAAAAAAAATGGATAGTGTGGTGAGTGTTTTGATATAAAAAAAATTTAAAAAATAAAAAAATGGTTGTGTAGTGTGTGTAAGTTTTGTGTTTGATATATAAAAAAATTTTAAAAAAGTAAAAAATGGATAGTGTGGTGTGTGTTTTGATATAAACAAAATTTGAAAAATAAAAAAAAAATTTCCATTTTTTTTCCGGATTATTTTCAGTCTCCGCTAACGTCCGGTACAATTTCGAAAGTTTAGTGTTACTTTTAGTCTCAGCCAATTTTTTCCATTTTTTTCCGGATTATTTTCAGTCTCCGCTAACGTCCGGTACAATTTCGAAAGTTTAGTGTTACTTTTAGTCTCAGCCAATTTTTTCCATTTTTTTTCCGGATTATTTTCAGTCTCCTCTAACGTCCGTTACAATTTCGGAATTTTAGTGTTACTTTTAGTCTAAGCCATTATAATCTAATGTTCCGAATTTTTTCTAGTCAACGCTAAAGTCCGTGACGGTTCCCGAAGTTTAATACAACATTTAGTCACGTCCATTTTAGTGTTATTATAAGTTAGTTCCCTTGATCAAAGCTATTTATAACATAGGTACAATATATGCAAATTTACTGACACCTCCAACATGATCTGAGGTATAGGTAATGCTTTATATATAACTCTAGGCTATATAGATATAGCCACTAGGCAGAAGGTCACTTACACACGGCGTGTTGGATAGTGTAGTGTGGGGTGTTTGGATAGTAGATGACGTATTAGGACCACCCTTTTTCAAGAAAGATTAATTCTATTTCCCTCCCTCCCACACCCCCGTAATGTTAAACTCCCGTAAAGGCCTCAAGTGCCCCCACCATGTTAAACTCCCGTACGTACCCAGAGTGCCCCCTCCATGTTAAACTCCCGTTTGTACCCCAAGTACCCCCTCCATGTTAAACTCCCGTTTGTACCCCAAGTGCCCCCTTTGTACCTCAGTACCCCCCCTACACTACTTGCGCCTTACGCGAGAAAAAGTAAATACAAAAAGGCGACACAGTAAACACATCCGTATTCGTTTATTATTATGAATAAACTTTATTTCTGCAGAAAGCTTCGAATTTGTACTCTAGAAGACTCTTGCAAACATTTAAATAACGACGTGAGTAAGCAAATCACAACATTTACATTCACTAAATAGCATTGTATGTATTTTGGAAAAGCTATTGTGCAAGGATATGTAGCAATAACACAACTGTCCCGTTATTTTATGTGAAATTTGATAATGTATTTGTTAGAAAACGAGAAGGAAATGCCCAAGTCATCGGAAAATCCCCCAGTTGAAACACTCGATGGTTTAATTTATAGCTCTTTTAATACATCAACACAAATACAAATGCTTCCGTTATTTTGATTACTTTTCTCCTTTTTTACAATTTACAAAATGACGTATTAGAATACAGCATTTTCACTAAATTCTTTGAAATATCGGTTTATTTGTGCGATTTATTTGATACAAGTAACTTTGGTGAAGAAAAAATATTTTGTTTCATGTCGTTTGCGATAAGTAAATCATGATCGTTACAGTTACTAATTCAATATATGAATTTGATAAAAATGAGAGAAATGATGACACAGATGTTGATGCCACACGTGTTTTAAGCATGTGCAGTTCTTTTGTTTTTCTTTGCCATATAATTTCATTTTATTAAACACTTCGCTATGTAATAAACAGCATCGCTTATATTGAAAAAGTTATATTTTTACAAAAAGAAAAAAACAACAAAACAAATTAGTGATCAAAATACATGAACAGAAGTGAGGGTAGGACAATTTCGACCTATTTTGGCTGGTATTTATGAAGAGAAGAAAATCTTTAGTAAAACAATATTTTTGCAGATGATTTACTGAAATTAGTTAAATAATTCAAAATGTAGAACTTTAATATCAATAATCGCGGTAAAGAAAATCTTCTCAAAATGAATATGACCTAATTCGATTAAGTTTTATGTGAAAAGGCCCAATTTTTAATAACAATTAAACTGTAAGGTACCCATTTCACTAACTACTGTTTCACAGTATACAGATTCGATTTCTATATTTTCTAGTGCTGGGCGATATCATTATTGTTCTGGCGGAATGTCACATGATACAAATATGGCCGCGCCCTTTAAAACGTTAATTGCAAAGGCTATATTGGAGAATTGCACATACATTTTCTGCATCGCTTGATTTTTCCCCTAAAAAATATTCATTTGGAGGACGTATTTATGTATAATTTTCACTTCTTTTTCTTCTTAATTCTCGCCCCCTTGCGGGCGTGAAGATTTTAAATATGCCCTATGCGCCCTACTGCGTGTCGTAGGAGCCGACAAATGGAGGCAACCTTTAAGCCCTTCGATGCGTCCTGTGATGATGTTTCGGTTGAGAAGGTCTTGCATTTTCTAAAAGTCTGCGGTTTATAACAAAACTTGACAGTGTATTTTAAGGATTTTACTCTTTTTGCATTTGTCTTTGTTTTTTATGCCTCTTTTGGGAATAGCCAGGATTGTGTTGATGTGATGTTCAATAATAAACATGCTATCTGAATTCTCAAGACCTCAATATGAAAAATTTGAAAAACCGTTTCCTTGGGTTGCGATGGAAAAAAACAACCTTTACTAAGGGGACCAGTCTCATACTGACCTGACACCTACGACATTCAGTCCCAGGTTTCGAGCAGCTTCAAGGAGTGGACGTGCCTTGGACGGGTGACAACCGAACTTCATGCCAAGCTCGCACTGGACCTTGAAGTTGTTTGAGCGTAGAATCCTGAGCACAAGTCTTTAATAAAGTTGTAAACAATATACTTTGGTGTTCTATAATATGTATCAAAATAAACTGCTAGTTTTTAATATTATAAAATACTCAAATGTGCAAATATCGACACTTTTATATTACTGAACTGCTATATTCTTTTCGGGAGTCCAATATATTTAGGGTGTAACAAATATATAGTCGACTACACAAAAGAAACGCAAGCCTGAAAATCAGGTTACAATAACCCAGTTTAATATGGCAGGTTTACTTACCTTGATATGAATCCAGATGGCAATTTTCACGAGTGTGGGTGAAATAGGGTCTAAGATATTGATAGATAGCTAACAACTAGCGCTAGCCTACTAGCGATGGGTGCAGCGATGGGTGCACGAAAAGGGCCCCGCTCACTACAATTTGCTCCTTGTAATTAGAATCTGAACGAGAAAAACTTGTTTTGGAATACTAAAGATAAGAGAAGATGGGTACTTAGGGGTTATGAATCCTCTAACTGACGACGTTGAATGCCTGAAATCCAACTCCTTCAAAGACTCTTCAATGCAAGCGGCATCCCATGTAAAGATCTAGATCTAAGTTAATCGACAAAGGTCAAAACTGAGCAGACGACACAGAACTCATAAAAGACACATCTAGGTCTATGAAATAATGCTCACATCAAATTGCAAAAGAATATGTTGAAAGGTTTATTGAGCTATGCTTATTACAAGCAGCATCCCATGTAAAGATATGAACTTGATTCACATGAGCCATAACACTGTCCAAGACGGTATAGACGAGAAAAAGACCCGTAAAGGGCAAATCTTGGTATAAGAGACAATGTTCCTACCTAAGTCCTTTACAATGTTTTGAATAATCTTGAGCTATGCTGCTTGCAAGCAACATTCGAAGTTTCAATGTGAAGAAAAGAATTTGCTTGACAAGAAGCAAAATGGAGCAGATGAGACTAAACCTATAAAGGTACATGCAAGTGTTTGATGTGTTCATACCAAATTGCACCATAATATGTTGAATGGTTCTTTAGCCATGCCGGTTACAGGCAACATCCTCGGTGAAGATATGTAGTTAATTTTCAATGGCCATAGCTCTTTTCCAAAATTTTAGCTGGCAACACAAAACACATAAAGGGCACATCTATGAGACAGTGTATGCACCAAACTGCACCAGAATATGATGAATGCTAGATTATAATGTCAGCCCACTTGAGGGTTGGTTTAGGATTCCTAATTTTTTAAACAATTGCCACGTGTATGTATGGGTGAGGTGTGGGTGTGGGGAAAGGATCACAATTCTTCAAATAATCAATTATTAGCGTTTAAAGATCCATCTACTGTGTCATTATTAAATAACACAGCAGAATGAATATTAATATAATAACCAATATTTAAGAGATATTTATTTCGATTTAACAAGTCATTTAACTTTTACAAGTATGCATAATATATGAAAACAATTAAAATAGAAAGAAATTTAAATACTCTGAATTGAGACATTGGCTAATACAAAAAACTACTTATATATTACAAAAACAAGCTATAAAAGAGTTTCATATAAAACAGTTCATGTAAGCTACGCTGACGTTCAGTGTCAAGCAGATATTTTTGAAATGAGAGAATACGCAAAATTTAATGAGAGATATATTTATATTTGAATAGTTACAGGTATTGTTTGTTGTTTTCTAACTATGCTTCGGCTAAGAAACTAAAAGCAAAAATTAGAGATGATGTTTATTTCGCTCTGCAAGAAACATTCTCTTTCAGAAATGCTGCGCAATTCAAATAGAAAAACCCAGAAAACATTCAGTTTGATGATAGTAAATATTTAGCAATAAATAAATACTTTTCAACTTATTCAGATGAGAAAAGCATTAATAGTAGAGAGATGCAATGTAATAATCTAGACTAAAATGTGAAATATTCGACCGAAAATTAAAGAAAAACCTGTATCCATCTTTTACAAGAAATAGTTGATGTCTATAATAACACTTAACACAAATCAATAAACATGACACCAATTGAAGCAAATAAAAAAGAAAATAGGTCACAAGTTTAACACATTTGGAACAGCAAAATGTAAAATACTGAAAATGTAAGTATTCTAAAAATATAAAACAGTCTCTTTAAATGAAGTTTTACCTAATGTTACAGGAGAAATATCTAAAATAAGCAAATAATCCGTTTGTGCATAAAGTACAATATTTTAGGGGGATTATACCGAGGGTATATTTTATGAGCAAGAGTTATCATGTATGATAAACAAGATGACTTATATAAAATTCAAAAGATTTTAAAGGTCAAAAGAATGGATGTTAAACTTAAATACTTATCAAATGGAAATGATATGACGAATCGTTCAGGAGCTGTAAGCCATAGGAAAGCATTATTACATAATAGAGTTTGTTGCACCTTCGGTACACCTTGTGGTCAAAAACTAAGCGTTTTCTCACATATCCATGAATATAAGTATGTTTTCTTAGACTCACAGAGATTATACTATTTTTGCAAACGATGAGCCTACAGTACGTCTCCAGAGATGAAGTGTGTTGAAGACAGAACAGCTTATTAGCTTTGTTAACATAAAAGAAGAAACAAAGGATTAAAATGTGAAAATAATGGTTGTTTCTCATTAACAATTGAAGGACTTTACATTTATAAAAAGTAACAAGTAACGCATCTTATCATTGTCCTGCTATCAGTTCTAATGCGTGTGTTAATTATGGTATTATGAGCATGTTTAATATTTGTCAATGATAATTATGTAAGCAGAAATATAGCACAGTGTGATATGACAGTTTAACTAAATCAGCTTAATTTTGACGACTACAATAGGTTGTAGGATTTGATACTGGCATGTAATTGTTAATAGTATTCCAGATTAGTTAAATCAGTTTATAAATTTCATATTTATTTTCAAATTAGAAAAATACTCAGTTAATGTGCAATTCCTTGACAGGACAATATGCTTTCAATCCTACTGATAAGGGAATAAATATTAAACAATGTTACTTAATACGCAACATATTTATTATTAAACCACATCGTGACTGGAGATACTTACATGGAAAAAAATCAAGTAGTGCTTAATAATAACAATTTCTATGGGAAAAGGGAAATAGATGTAACAAATGAAGAAAAGGATTAAGAAGATCAAGAAATTAAAGATTGGTGGTTTTGGTCTGATACAAGTAAACAGAGTTACAATTTTATAATAGTGATATCATATCAGATGAATCTACATGTTGGAGATTCTTTTGTCCTCAAGGTAAAAGAATGGCCTTACTACACAGAAGGAATCACAAGTCTAAATCAAAACATATGCTCACATGTAATGTGTTTATCAAGTCCAAAACAGAACATAAATTATTCAGTCTGTTTCAACAGTATCAGATACAATTCAAAATAAAAGATTTACAAAATTTAGGCCAACAAAGTCATACTACAGATGAAGATAAAATAATAAGATTTCAAAATTACATTTCAGATTTAAAAGTTAAATTATATTTTGCCTTTGGGAGAGATGGCACATTTTTAGTACCTAGTAATATGGTTATCAAAATGGGAAGTATAGATTGATATAATAATAATTTGAAGACATCTAATCATTCATTTCAACTAGGATTAAATCCAAATATAAACACTGATAAAATCAAGGATATAATTCCAAAAACTGATAATATATCTGCAACAATAATGACAACAAACGATAGATGAGAAAGATGATAATACATAATAAATATAAGGAACATCAAGATTTAGTTAGAGGAGACACAACACACCAAGTAACTGTGACTGTTCGTGATAAAAATCAACAATATTTACAAGATACCAAGAATAATATTATTTATGAAACTAATAAAAATCGATTGCAATATGCTTTTAGGTGTGGGAGTAAACGAGAGATGGTAATGATCTTTATTGAAATAATAAAACCAAACCTAATTTTGCTAACCTGAGTAATACTACAGTATCTGCTTGAACTGTTACTACCATACCTGCTCTCTTTAACGCCAGATTATTATATTGCCTCCTACAATACCTGGTAATGCTGATACGGCTTTTTTTTGGCTAAATTAATCAAGTATTTTCCTAAACTTCTCAAATCACTTTTTATTTTGTCTATACATGACTCGCTTTGAAGAGGAGTAGGATCACTACAATCTTGTTCTGTAGAGACTTTATATTAGAAATTTTCTGTAATATCAGTAAGGAGAGTTAAAAAAAACAGAACCTTTTACTATATTTACTATTTAAAGTGCAAGTGTTGTCACAGCAATAGCTGTAAATAGCGAGGTTATTGTTAAACCATTCTCTTTAAATAATAACTTGATTAATAATCTCCAAAGAGATTTTTTTTTTCGTATTTTTAAATTATACTTTTCTACATTTTTTAAGTTTATCTTTAGACGATTTTATATATCCAACTGTTTGGGAACTTTTACTTTCAATTATGAAAAACTGTTATTTAATATTTCTTATTTATTAGGAGTTGTTTCTTCTTTGATTTGTGTCTTTAAATTGTCAATTTCTTTATCATAATGTTCAATATCAAACTTTACATTATCTATTTTTAACTTAATCATTTCCACTGTATTTACATACCCTCTTAATTCTCTTTCATCTTCATATGTAAAAAATATTTCTGCTCAGCGTTTTCGATTATTGTCTTAGCTTCTCTTTTTTGCTGATCTGTTGGTTCATTCATTTATTATACTTCAAAAACTGTTTCATTGGGGCGTTTTATTTGCTGTCTTTGTATTCTTGTAGGTTCTAAAGAGTATGAAAAAAGATTATCATGAATGGGTTTTACCCACATTTTATCGCGTGTGTTTTATATTATTATTATTTTTAACCCATAAAAGGTAAAAAACCTCTTCCACCATACTTAGTTGCAACATTATTAGGTGCTATAATTTATTTTGTCTTTCCTTTCTCTGATATTTGAATTTCTATTCCATCAGTGTTTTGATAGTATAATGTTCTATTCTTCATAAATAAATGAGATATTTTTAATTTAAATTTGCTTCATCAATACAAAATCCCTCTTGTATTCTCTTACTATATTCTTCTGACTTAGTATTATTATTGAAATTACCAATCTTCACATAGTTATTAATTCAGCTAGATCCGAAGTTAATAAAGTTAAATAATCAACTGATACAGCAAAAGTAGTAATAGATGGATTTAAAGCAGCAGTTGAAACTGTTATTGCAAAAGTATTAACTTTTAAAAAAGCAGTTGATACTGATAAAATGACGTCATAGCAGCTAAGATAGCATTCGGTTGGTGCTGCTAAAAATGAAGTCATAGCAGCAGACGGAAGTTCATACCGCTAAAAAATGAAGTCATCGCAGCAAAAGATGAGGCTCCAGCTAAGAAGCAGTTGATATTGCTAAAAACAAAGTTATTGCAGATACACCAACAGCAGATAGAACAGAAATGAATTATGTTCTAATGAGACTGATGCTGTCATACAGAGATTACTGAATCAGAAACATCGGCTCCAATCGGCCTGTTTAGAAGAAAGCACTTCATCATCTAGGAAGGCGGCCTTCAACGGCATCGGCAAGACTGTCCAGTGCAAGCTCAGACAGTTGCAAGATGAGCAACAAGGCAGATGAGATTAAGTCCTACGCAGACAGGAATAACACGAAGAACTTATATGATGCTTGAAAGACAATCTACGGGCCACATTTATCAGGAACATCGCCAATAATGAGTGCTGACAAAAAGATCCTACAAAGATGGGCAGAACTCTTCAACAACTACCTCAATCAACAATCATCTATCAGCGAGGAGGCAATTGATTGACTGCCCCAATTGGAAATCAACATATCTCTTGCTGATCCTCCAACGCTGACAGAAACTGTGAAAGCAATTGACCTGCTGTGAAATGGCAAAGCATATGGAGCAGATGATATACGAGCAGAGGTCTAAAAATCTGGAGGCTTGCACATGGCTCAGAAACTGACTGAATTCTTCCAGTCAATGTGGACTCAAGGAAGTATACCCCATGAGTACAAGGATGCATCCATTGTCCACTTGTACGAGCGGAAGGCAATAGACAATCCTGCGACAACCACCAGGGCATCTCCTTGCTCTCAGTAGCTGGCAAAATCCTCGCCAGAATTCTGCTGAATCGCATACTGTATCACATCGATCAAGGGATTCTGCCCGTGAGTCAGTGTGGCTTTAGGAAAGGACGAGGGACCACGGACATGGTGTTTGCAGCTCGTCAGCTCCAGAGAAATGCCAG
The DNA here is from genome assembly GCA_029931535.1 of Margaritifera margaritifera. NCBI lineage: Eukaryota > Metazoa > Mollusca > Bivalvia > Unionida > Margaritiferidae > Margaritifera > Margaritifera margaritifera. The sequence continues at coordinate 159,005 of JAQPZY010001332.1, forward strand.
AAACAGAACTCCAACCTGTACAAGTCATTCGTCAACATAACAAAAGCCTTTGACACAGTCGATTGTGGGGGCCTCTGGAAGATCATGACAAAATTTGGTTGCCCGGAGAAATTCATCGTAATAGTTCGGCAATTCCATGATAGAAGCTCGCCCGCGTCGTGGACGACGGCGAGTCATTTGAACCATTCCCAGTCATCAATGGAGTCAAGCAATCCTGCGTACTACACCCAACACTCTTCAGTATGATGTTCTCTGTCATGCATACATATGACTTCCCTGGCTATGACACAGGTATTGACATCAGATACCGCAGCTCTACAATCTGAGGACACTGCGGGCAAAGACGAAGTTGCAGGAGGTGACTGTTCGTGATCTCCTATTTGCTGACGAATGTTCCCTGAATGCCAAATCTTAGTCTGACACGCAACAGAGTATGGACAATTTCTCTTCAGCTTGTAACAATTTCGGTCCCACAATCAGTATCAAGAAGATAGAGATGATACACCAACCTGCACCAGAAAAGATCTCGCACAGGATCGTTCCGCATGGCGCAGTCTCATCCATAGTAGAAATAAAGAATATGAGTTAAGAAGAATAGTAGAGGCAGTGCAGAATCCGAGCAGCATAAATCTCGGAAATGCAGCACGTCGTCACTTGATAAAGCAGCCCCAAGCGGCATATCCTGTCCAGTGTGCCACATACCACAAATTAGCCTGATGAGATACTCACTCCCTGATATAAACCAAACCAGTTAGTGATGTCAGGGTCATATTTGAACTCGAAGAACGAACAACAACAATGTTCTAAGTAAACTAGACACAGCCGCACAGAACTTAAATCACATAGTAAATTAAATTTTTTATTGAACAATATAGTAAGTTTACTAGTTACAAATTTTGTATGGAAGCGACGATATTTTGAAATTAAATGATTAGAATATTTGTATGACCTTTAAAGATCTGTTGGTAAATCTGTATAAAAGAAGTAATAGAACTGAAGAAGGTATTATGACTGAAAAGGTAAGAAAACTACAATCGGGACCACCTAATACACCAACTGGTGCTGATGAAATTGCACTATTTGTTGTGCACGGAAAGAGGTTGAGAATACCATTAGCTTTTGACTCACTAAATGATCGATGCCCGCTTTACCCCTTTTCTCTTCCTCAGGATTGAGATCTACAATAACGCTATCAAAAGCATCAAAAGTGATATATGGAGTAAATCCTGATTATGAAGTAAAATATGATAAGTCAGGTTCAGTTACTCAAGCGATTAATGATAAGTATGGAGTTGCAATCTTGTCCGAATATATTACTAGATATAGAATTATTGGTACATCAGCTAATATAGCATTAACAAATCTAACTCTATATTCTCATAGAATGAGACTGAAGGGAATTTTAATACTGTAGAAGAGTAATACTGAAGCAGATCGAGAGATATTTTAAATTGTAATATCGAAATCATACAAATAACTATTGAAGGTCTTTTTAATATGGTTCAACGAAGTATTTTGTTCATGAAAAATAAAAACACACGCAAACTTCTTAAACAAAATTAATTAGTTGCACTAATCATTATTCAATTTGGATTAATCTGCAAATTACACATGACTACAGGAAACATGGTAGTGAACTTAAATTAGCTAATATCCATCAAGAAATTAACTTGCAAATAAATATAAAAGCAACTGTAGAAGCTTATAAAATGTATATTTATTTTAGTTATATATTCAGTATAATCAATTTAAATATGTTCTTTTCTAAATAGCCTAATGGCAGAGGAATATCAAAGGGAAAGGCTTTCAAAACGAAGAACTTCTACAAAGTAGAATGCTATGCTTAAATAATCACCATAATATCATGATCATTTGTGGAGGAACTAACCGTGGACAATGTTTGCTCTTAATTTGTTGGAAACTGTAGATACAAATTTTATTTACTTATATACTTATAACCTATCCAATATTTCATTTCAAATAAGACCTTCAACGGAAAAGATGAAAATGTAATAATTGTTAATCCAATGGATAAAATGGCTAGACTTAGTATTGAGGATCTATGACTGTAGTAATCTAGATTATGTCAGAAGAAAAAGCTACTAGCCTTAGAAAACTAGATTTTAGTGGTAGACATTATAAAATATTCTTATGGGTTATTGTACAGAAATATAATTCTGCAATAAAAGGATTTAGAGAGACTATTCGTTTCCTTTTAGTTTTCTAAATAAAGGAATACAAGTCAATGGAAGATGTTTTTGAAGAAAATAATATTATTTTTCATTTTTAATAAGATTAGAATATCCCTTACATTTTTTATACAATAAATAGCTTTAGAAACGAAACGGCAAAGTCTGTTGTCACTTCGGGACACCTAATCTACGCTGACGAACAAAGTGCAACATCAAAGACTTGTCTGCCTTAAAAAAGAGACACTGGTCTAAAGAACATCAACAACTACAATTTTTATCTAACCATAGAAGTTACGTAGCAATACAAATAGACAAAATATTCTTTCTCATTTAGAAAATAACAAGTTTGAGGAATTTTCGAAAAAAGAATTCATAACTTTGTGAAATATATTTTGTCTCAAGTTAAGGTATACTGGAATGATGTTGTATCAGTACTTGAATCATTCAAATACAGCATAATTTGAGTTTCGGTATTATGGAGCTGAAGAATTTGCTACCTAATTAATATAAATCAATTATAATGACAGAGAAGTTTGTGAATACTCTTAATGTTTCTGTAAAGACATTGTGTGAAATTATACAAATCAGAAGAAAGAAGTGTGGTTAGTTTAAATTTCCATATAAAGTTAGGAAATGAAATGATGGATGGTTTAGATGTCAATCATGTAAAACTTATCAAAATTAAGTTGGACTAATGAATATGGAAATACAAGATTAAAAATGGAAAATATGTGCATATGCGATAAACGAAAGGAATTTTACTCTTACTGAGCACATTTAAAATCGGGTAATCAAAGTACTAAGGCAGTCTTTTGCATTCTCGCATACATACTACGTAATATCTATTTATGAAAAACTGGATAGTATAGTAGTAAGTATACATCAAATTTTACTTATAAAATGTATACTACAATCATTTATACCTAATAAATCAACGAATTCTAGTAACGAACAACATGGTAGTAGCTCTAAAGAGAATCTGGTAACAAAATCTAGCAGCGAAAAAGAATCTATACTGAAATCATTTTCATATATACAATCTAGGAAAGCCAGTAGGGAACAATTATAAGAATGATAACGGAAAACGCTAAGACAAGAGCAGTGCAACAGAGAAAAAGAACGACTTGAGAAGTCTCAGACAAAAAGAAGAAATTATTTAAAATCATTCAAGAAAACTTAATATTCTTAAATATACATTTATTGAACAACAGATTGAGGACACAAAAGGAAGAAAAAGAGTAACGAGAAAGGAAGAAGAAAGAAAAAGACATACTAAGAGAAAATAATATTAAGAAAAAAAAGAAACAAAAACTTAAAATAAGAGTTCAACACCAGAGAGAAAATAGATTTTAATAACTTCCAAAAAGAAGTAGTCTCTAGGTGATAAGAGTTGCTTCCTTCATAACAGCAACGCTTTCCTTCAAACAAAAATTAAAAATCTAAAACACGAAGTTAAATCCAAGAAAAAACAGAAAAACAAAAACATTTAGACAAAGAAAAACAAAGAACTTGAAAATTAATGCAAAGAGTGGAAGAAAGAAAACGTTAAATTTTATTAAGATTAAAACATATATTAGGTGATAAAGCTAGCCACTTTAAATTTACTGCTGGCATTGATTAAGACGTTCATAGACCGTTGAGGCAGATATAGTCGCACATCACAAAGTCATAAAAGAAATATGAAAAATTCCCATTCTGTACGTGTGCAATTTTGTGTGTCTATATCTTTACATCTAGTTTTTAATAAGTTCATAAAAGTCTCCTTGTTCCCCACTCCTTGGTAATACAATGCCTCACCAAAATCATAACTCAATAAATATTTCTTAACATTATGGTCCCAACTTGTAGAGCTACTACTTGTACCCTCAAGCCAAGAGAGTTGCATTTGATAACACAATTTGAGCAATCGATTATCTGATATTTCAACTACTTGAAACACAACCCAAACACCTAATACAAAGAATTATTTCTAATCTAGGTTTGTTACAATACTATATTCGACTTAGCAAATGTCAGATGATCATAACAGACATTCCAAAATCGGAAGAATATTTTGGAATATCTGTAAACGTCTATGAAGCTGTTTCGTGCACCAATGGAGATAAGAAAAAATCTTGCACGGAAGTAACGAAGTGGTAAAAGACGATGATGTTTCTACGGCTACAGAATCTCATTTCAGTCATGTTCATATTAGAAAACATGAACAGGAAAAGCATATTGACATGCTTATAATTTTTATGAAGATAAAGGAGATGTTGAACATTATGAAGGCGTATATAAGCAAAGTAGATAGCACTACATAGGGATTAAATATTTATCAAATATTGGTTTCAAAAGAATAGGATTAGAAAACATACTAAAAATATATATGTAAAAATATGCTTGATTTTATAACGGAATGCAGAATCTAGAAGACCATAAAAAAGCTATGTTACTCAGCAAATAATTATATAGTCACAATGCCTTATAAAAGTTCCATTGTAAATTTTAAAAAATTATTATCACCAACTTTGGCATATTGTAATTTTCGAATCACAAATAGTAAATTGTACTGAAAAAAACATTGAAAGCAGAAAAAAGCCCCGTAAAACATATTCCATCTGGATTCTGCTTATATTTATAAGTAGGAAATATAGCTCTTTATCAAATACTTTATCGGGGTTAATGTCCTTTTGTTTATTTGTTTGTTTGTTTGTTTGTTTGTTTTTATAAAAAAAAAGGTTAAGGGAAACAAGAAATGTAGAATATGATGAACTAAAACATAGTATATTAATTATTTTTACACATGAGGACAGATGCCATTTCGAATCAACAGATATATGTCCTGTCTTCAACAACAAAAAACAGATTTTTCAAAAGAAAGATATTAGATTTGTAGATAGTTTTCGTTTCATTGGTCAGGGTTTGTACATTATGCATTACTGAAAATATCTGGCGTAAAACTAGAAATTTTTAGTGACTATGACATGTTCCTGATGATTTAATCAGGATTTCATGGTGGCATTAGCATGATACCCCATCATTATGTTAATGCCAATTACGAATATGTCACCCAGAATGGCGAAGTTAAAAATAATGGGGAGTATGATAAATCAAAACCTAAAGAGTATATCTGCATATAAATAATTTGTAGTATAGGCTATGTTTCAATGCATGCCTGTTAATGATTTTAGATGGGGTAATGAGAAATAAAAAGGTGGTTAGAGAGAATTTTTAAAAACATGTAGCCAATGCCCACGAAAATGTATATATCCTCCAAATAGATATTCCAATTCCTAATGAATTACATGATTATTTCAATGACTCTCCTCTAACTCCCGAGAAGCTAGCTCCTTCGTTCGAAGATCATTCCGATCTTTAAAAACAATTAAGCAATGATAAAAAAGCAACAAGCCTAAAGTGCATAAGTTCTTTTTGCATACTTAAAAAAAATGAAATATACGTAATGGACCACACAAATTTAAAAATCTTGTATTGAATTAGGTTATAAATTAACAAAAACTATATGGTTAATAACATGAACAAAACAAATGGTTGAAGGCATATATCGAATTAAACACAAGTCCTATACAGAAAGCAAGTAAGTAATGATTTTTAGAAGGATTTGTTCAAGTTAATGAATAATAGTGTTTTTGTAAGCAAATGATGAATATAACACAAGAAACTACTTTGAAAATATGTAAAACAGAAAAAGATATTTAAACTATTAATATAATGTACTTCATAAGCCGATAGATGGTGGATTTTCAGTTTTAGGCCTTTCGAATATTTGGATATACAAATTTTGTTGCTAGGAATTAAATCTGAAATATGGAGAAAATATCACATGATTAACCATGGGCACAGATCCGTTATTTGCTTGTTTTAAAACAGAAAATGACTATGACAATATGAAGAAAAATGTTTGATGATACAAATGAGTATAACAAATATAATATGTATTGTATACATCAAGTGAATAATAAGGTAGTCGTTTTTTTCAAGGATGTATTTAATGGCATACCAATAAAAGAATTCGTAACCCTTCGATCTAAACTCTATTCGTTTAGGACCGATAAGGAAGAAGTAAAAGTTTGCAAAGGAATAAAGAAGTACTTCGTGAAAGAAAACATTCAATTTTTAAAATGTATGAAAATTGTTCGTTTAATAATGAAGAGAATTACAAGTAAGTGAATATCCTCAGATCTTAGAAATATGATATTTATTTATTTAAAATTAATGAAGTAGCTCTACCATCATTTGATGATCTCGCAGATAACTTAAATACATTCCCATACGGGCTTCTCAGAGAAATACAACGTAATTCTCGTAGATATGAATATTTAAAAGAATGAAATAATTATAAATGCTAAATTTTATGTTGATATCAATAAGATGTCTTCTGAAGATATCTCCTTAATAAATGAAATATGCTTAAATTGTCTTGGAGAAGCAAAGATTGAAAAGGGTATAATAAAATATTGTAATTTATCTTTAATTACTAAGGTAATAAATGAAGCATCAAAATATAGACATATAAGAAGAGCTTGTGGAAATGCTGGGGTATCAATTCACACTAATGACAATATAATCATTTGGATAGAAAAGAAAATTCATTATTAAATCAAACTGCAAAATTATAAAGTAGAAAATCCTAAGGATGTACCTGTAGTAGTAGAAGGTGAAAATGGTAAAGTAAACGAAGGAGACTTAGCGAAGTCCAACTTTAGAAACTTGGAAAAACACGCTTAACAGCAAAGCCTGGACATAGTGCAACGGCAAAACCAATAACAGTAAAAATCATTAATCCTCCCCCCCCCCTCCAAAACAAAAACAAAAACATAAATCAACAAACAAACAAACAAAACAACAACAACAACAGTAACTAAAATTAAAACCAAAACTCATAATGCTCCAAGGGAAGGTGGACCACATAGTGGAAATAAATTAATTCAAAGTTCTACCACGGATATGCCACAGATTTCACCCGCTGTGAGGCTCCGCGATTTTCTGATATACCTAACAATTACTAAGATGTCTATAGTTGAATGATTTATGAATTTCAACAGGAAACATTCAATAGCTAATTACGAAGTATCACTACGATTATTTATTTTATTATAAATAGATGGCAGAAATAGCAAATATTATAAAAGGAAATAATTTATATTATACTTTACAGAAAATGTAATAAATGAAACAATACAATATTTAGATGTTTCAACAGAAGAAAAATTTTAAAAGATCATCTAATGACTTATCATGCTCTATTTTATAGGCATGTTTGTTAAATATTTCATAATTTATTATCTAAAAGAAATGTAAAAAAAATACTGATTATTCAAATGAGACAACTACACGTTTAGAATAAACAGCTTAACTTTTAGAGGAAGCTAGCAAAACAAAAGAATATCATAATAAACATAAATGAGAAAAATCTAAAATTATAAATAAAAAATTAAAATACTTGAAACAATATAAACGAAAAAAATAAATACATAATACATAAACAACGATATTTCGTCACAAGTCTTTCTTTGACAATACAAGTTGTCATTATACTATATTAGTATATATTACTAAGAAACTTGTCAAGCGTCTCAATATCGATCATGCTATTTAGTAAACAAGAAAAAAACTATTCACCGCATCCATGCGATAAATCCTATATAATCGGAAAAAATATTTCATTTATAATAAGTTACGGTTATCCATCGCATTCTTACCTTATCTTTTTAATTTAAAGTATTCTCGATTTATATAGGATCTCTTCGAGAATTACACAAAAATTGAGTAGTATGGAATCGGGGAATTTCAGCAGCACTTCGGTCTCTAAACATCCTGTTTTGTTATTATGATGTCGCCAAGAGCCCATTATTATACATTAATTTAGAAATTATTAAATTTTAATCAGTTGCATCTCTAAACACTACTAATAGTGTATTTGAATAATTGGGTTGTTGTATTTGCCCAATGAAAGCATTGTTTTAAAAATGTACAGATTTTAAATAGATCCGTTTCGTATTATTAACAAAGATCATTCTGATCATGTAAGCATTTGGCTTCTAGATCAACCGTCTTGATCAAGCGCTTACTAAGCAACTTTTGCGATTCAGCGATGAGAAGCCTCCATGTCTTTGCCAACTCTGCTTGGAGAGGTTGTAAAACGGCGGACATGCAGCTTTCGGTATTCGGTGGTCATATCTCTGCTGTTGCATGCAGTTCTAATGCATTCAACGTAGTATCATTGTCATAACACACGATGGCTGCCATTTTGCTTGTAATAAAGATAAACAACTGTAGGTTTATCTTATTTCATTAAAAGTTATTTTTCATACACACATTTCTTGAAACATAATATTATGTCTTAATCATAGATATTGTTCTCATAAAAAATGCCCCTTAACAATTTAAAATCCCCCCTTACAAAACTGCCAGAGCGTGAAGATCCTGAAGTAATCATTGACACAAAAACAGTCCAGTAAATCATCCCCATATTTTTACTATTCTGCGTTAGGTTTGTGGGTAGATTTATTAGACTAACATGCCAATACATATGGACACACGTATGCACGCAGAAACAATCACCCACATTACTAACATACACAAGATTAATGTCTGTATCTTTTTTATTGCAATGTTTTATTTTCATCACAGCTAAACCTCTCATTATGTTCCCTCTATTCAAACATACATCCACAAATCCAGCCAGCATCTGATTTGCCCTTCAGGATTGCACATCACGATTACATGAAAGAAAAATAAAAAGACAGCCATGTCTTAGAAGTAGAGTTTACAATGAATGAAACTTACTTTGCTTCTGGATAGTTGTCCTTAATCTTGTACAGTTCATCTTCATTGTCGAAGGTCATGAGACTTACATGATGCTTGGCAGCATAGCGAATGTAGGACCTCTGCTTGCACGGATTGGCATAGATAATGCGGGAAGGTTGCACCCCAAGTTTCGGGACCATCTGAATTTCCGACTGAAAATGATGTTTTTCCCACGTCACTCTTTTAACAAGTAAATAAGATGCCAGAGTATCTCATTAATAAGCATATGTGCAGATATAGGCTATGCTGAGACTAGTGTGAGATCTTCATGGAACAATCATACATACCAAGTCTGATTATACTCTGCCCAATACAGAGTAGTAATAAGTTCAACCAATTAGATGCCCAAAGAACTCATTAATGTGCTTCGATGTTCCCCTGAATCCATCATCTCTTTCAGGTGGTTAATTATATTAGCTCACATGTCAAGTTTAATCAAAATCGTTTGAAAAATAATACCCCTTATAAGGGTAATAAGTACCTAATAATGGACAATGGACACAAGGTCATCCAATAAACTTGTTTGGGTTTTGCTCAGGTAAGCTAAAAAATTATATACCGTCACACGTTGTCACAAACATGACTGAACCGATGACCAAAGTGAGGTAAACAAGCACATTACCACTGTCCTTTTCAGGACAAAGCTTTGTGATTACTTCAATTGTTTTTTCAAAAGTGTGTTGGATACTATTATCCAGCAGCCTAACCCAGAGCTCTAGACGAGATTTTAATTAATGGGGTAATACTCTAATTGGGTTGTAAAATTTAAATAGAATTTATTATGAATACTGCACGAAACAAACTAATAATACTAGACTAATATGGATGAGTCGTAATCATCCAAATGTTTATGATGCATACAAGAATGCGTGACGTGGCTTTTAGTAGTGACCAAGACTAACTCAGGGTTTCTCGATTATAAGACTGACGAATGTCGAACAACATCATAGCAAATATACAGAGAATATTTAGAACTAGTACCAATAACATAATTTATATTTAATGGCTGCCCTTAATAAAAACACTGACTGTGCTTATGGCAGGAGAAATACACTGAAAACTTAGGACTAAATCCTTTAAATGAAACCTATTTTGCCAACTCATTGCAAAGAATTCGCCTTGCATTTTTAGTGAATCTTAATAAAAATACGATGTTTATTTAGAGTTCTGCTAACGTAATATTTTCATTTCAAAGTTGATAAAAAAAATATCACTTTGATGGATTACTCAAAGATCCTTTAAGATAATATAGCCGAATCTCAGAGTTTGCATTACCATACGAGGACTATTGGTAACTCACACATTGTAAGTTTGGGTAGATTTCATTTAAACTTGCTAAAATTTGCCTCTCCCAACAATAATAATGAAAATTTCTAAAGCTCTTGTATCTAAATGAATTTTGATAGATCCTCAGTTGAACGTAAAACAGAATATTTAGCGTACGCAAGAGAGAGAGACCTTTCGTTTAATTCATGAGAAGCGGTCTTGTTCAGTCATTAACGTGCCAGACTTGTGACCGAAAGGGTGCGGGTTCAATTCCTACCATCGGATCAGCTATGGCATGTCCTTGGGCAGGACACTTTACTTCAGTTGCCTCAGAAGTAAATAACCTACTTGTGTTGCTTTGCCGTAAGGCACCAAACCAAACCTAACCTAACCTATAGTGCACAATGTCACGCTCCTCGCAGATCATACTCTTTCAGAATATATCGCTGCTGGAAGGCTGTTTTGACCCCAGAGTTATCTAAATCTTAGTACATCGACTTGATATATGAGCACTTTGACTGGATTCAATCTTGTATATATTATAACAGCTTCAAATCCAAACATAAACGAGGTTAACAAAAGGAACTAGGATGTGTTTGGAAGCTCAGAGGCGCTTGATTGTGACGTCATCGGTAACGCCGGCCGCGTACAGTCTTATAAAATCTTCAGCCTTGTGCTCCATCACTACAAGTAAAGAATTCCTTACTTGTTCATCCTACGTGTTGGCAAATCGTCCCATTCTGCACTAAAGCAATTGGTAGAGAAAATATCGTTGTAAATAGAATCTAAATTGAGTGTGATGCAGTTATCACAATGTACGGTTTTCTCCAGGTGACATCATTTTTCCACCAGATTTACATCGTGGTGGGAGTGGTGTTAACCATCGAAAGGGGGGGGGGGGTAACCCACTGTGAGGAGTATGTCACGATGCATGTACATGTCGTTTAGTGCTGTGTGGCTCCTGATCTAGGGTTTCATTCCCAGTCCTTATTTGGAGAGGTACAGGTCGAGAACCAATCTAACAGAGGGTGTCAAAATCTACATAAACACCATATGAGATGCAAATAGCTAAACAGAATTTCCTTTCTTAGTACACGAAAAATGAATGCAGCTAGGAATCATTTTTGTATTATTAATTTTTAAACTGTTCCTCGGAAACTTGCAGAGAGAAGCATAGGGAACGAAGAACATAGCTATGACAAATTTTGACATTTGATCAAATAGTTGCGTCCCACGTCCGATGGTTTACGTCGCATGGACCCAAGGCACTATATTTTACTGCTATGACTGATTATTTTACATCCAATACGCAAACTTTTGCATTAATGCGACCTCTCTTGTACGATACCTGATCACTTTATATAAAAGAAAACCTATGTGACCCATTATAGGCTTTCAAGAATTAGTTAATAGCTTACCTTGCTGGCACAATCAAAGCTAGCTCCAAGGTCTGACAAGATTTTCAGCACAGCATGATCATTATTGCATTTCACAGCTGACAAAAAAAGTAATATTTACATTTGGAAAAATAGCTCTTCTACTTACAAGATAAACATACATAGGTTGATAATAATATACAGTAAGTCAGATCACAATAGTATCCATATTTTACAGCTAAGGCATGTTACATACCAGGTCGAAACTAAGGTCTTAAAAATGGGGAAAGCGACTTTTCCCTCTACATGCAAAAAGAAAGAAGGAGGGAACAATGAATTGTAAATATTATTGTCAGTCACGAATGTATACTTATTGATTAAAAATGTCACCATAGTCTTTACTGTGTTAAAAATAAATATTTTTCAAAATTTATAACAGATTGTTCAACTTATGTCTTGAAAGTAATGATTACAGTGCTGCTCATTTATTTTATGATGTTTGTTAAAAAAAAAATGAGGTACAAATGTCTGTTCCTGATAATGGTGAAAACTGAGGTACTCAAAGCAATATCTACTTCCTGTAAAGAATTTTAAAGGCAAAATTTTCCCAAAATCTTTTGCAAAAATATTAAAACTTATTTATTTATTCATGTGGAAGGTTGTCACAAAATAGTTTTTTATGCGCATAATTCTGGAACCTGTTTATACTGTTGCTTCTAAGCAAGAAATAAAGTGGATTGTACTCTACCGATAGCTTTGCACAAACCTTCCTTTTCGTGCGGATGCTTCAAACACCTTGAACAACTAAAGTAATGAGCAAAACCTATTGTATATAATTCACATTAGTAAATAACAAGAACCTGCATCTATTTCTATACTAAAATCAGATTACATGTACAAATAATTTTTGTTTAAAATTATAATATACATATGCTTAAGCCAAATGAAAATCTAAATTGGCGCCAGTTATCGACAAAATCGCAAAAGGCAATCAAAAATTTCATTGCAATAAAACAGCATATTTTGCTGTTGATAATGTATGGGCTTGCGCTGCTGACTGTAGAATCTTGCTTCGAAGTCGCTCTTGTTTGCTAGATGAAAACACTAATTCCTGTTCGTCAATTAATGCAGTGGAACAGAAGGAAGATCCGGTACGGAAAGTTAATTTGTGTAGCCCTTGACTAGTACACTGGATAATCCACCATGTCAATATTTTCATGGCCAAATTTGACGACCACTTGGAAAAGTATAGTGCCAACCAAGAAACTCAGATTTTCCTTAAAAAATAGTATGCCTCAGCTTTGTGTTACCAGACAGTTTCCCGAAATGACTCCCCCACAAAAAGAAATAGTTGTCGGGGAATTTGGCAGAAAAACAAACAAAAAAAAACAAAAAAACACACACACACACATAAAGCGACTTATAGCATAATGTGCAACGGTTCATCTTTGAAATAATATTTAATATGCAAACAGTCATATTTTATTATTTTATGAACATAAATATTCAATGTAGAAAAAACTGCAGTTGAATTGATATAGGTAATGAAGATTAAATACGGATGATAGAGTCACTTTCTAACAATTAAATGTTTTAATCTATGTTTTTTTATTAATGTGTGATTTTAAAATAAATGAAGAAAAACAAGTTGACGAGCAACACTCCACTAAAGGAAAAAATGCTCTGAGAAATCCTAATTTATAATCAAGAACAGAACCTCAAAATTCACCTTCACAAACCAAAAGTGTGCAGGAAATCAACACATCCAACCAATGTTTCAAGCATTTCTCCTTTTCTTGACCCATCAGCTACTAGCTTTGCCATACAGTTCTACTGCGATTCCACAAAAGGTCTGCACAAATGTTAAATTTTGTAGTGTAAGCAAGTTCCAAACAGTAAAGAACAATTGCAAAGACATGAAAAGTAGTAAAAGGTCACATATAACCCAACTTCATCAAATCCCTAAATGTAAATTCTCTCTTTGTGTTAAACATTGAACAAACACGTGCCTACATAAAAGTACATATGCAACGTTAAACAGAGACACGCACACTCTCTGCTTTAAACATGACCATAAGTCTATGTACAACTTATGCCTTGGTTTCGTTGCGACTATAACAGGATCTACCCACATGATTCAAAATCCCCAACTCCTGTCTAAAAGCAGCAGTTCATTTTTTTAGGATGTGCCTGACAGCAAAACAAATAGAGGCAAGTAACTTACCATAAAACGGCTCAACTCTTGGAAGTTGTTTAACCCAGCGCTTGTATTTACTGATGATGTCTCCCAAATCTCCGAGCATAAAGGCTTCTTCTTTGCCCTGTAATTGCAGGAAAACAAATATGATAACTATTTTTTTTATATTTTTTATCATATATGTGCATCGCAAAGGGCTCTCGCTTTCTTCAATTTGCTCAGCAGAATCCAAAATAGAGGAACTTGTGTTCGGAAACCAAAATTAGGAGAATAGCCAATTTCATGATAATTTGGAATGCTTACTATACTACGCATTCAAGGTCTCATCAATATAAAGGTGCATGCTGTATTTTGTTGAAATTCAGAGGATGGCCAATAAGGGTCCATAAGTCTCAAACAAGACTTTGTGGATCACTGTAAATTAAACTAATTCAAGGTCTCATGAGAATATATCTTCACGCAAAATTTGGCTGAAATCAAACAATCGCTGGTAAAATAATGCTGCAGAAACCAATGTTGAGAGGAGAGGCAATCTGTGTTGGGGTTGGGGGAATAACTCCTGAAAATGATGTCATGGAATGCTGGAAATTAAACTCACTCAATCTCTCTCCTCAATATAAGCTCCATATGATATCTGGTTGAAATCCAGCTAACCTTGTTAGTTTTATGCTGTGTAAACCAAAGTGAGCAGGATATACAAGAAACATAACTCCTGTAAAAGATGTCGTGGAATGCTGGAAATCTAACTGATTTAAGGTCTCATCAAGATTCATAGAGGTCTGAGAGTTGAATATGGACTATATCCATACACACGTTGTTTCTATTCGGCTAAAAACGTGCATGATAAATTTGGTTGAAATCAAACATTCCTTAGTAAAGTTATACTGCAGAAACCGAGGAAGTACAGGCAATCAGCAACCATAACTCAAAAAAAAAAACAATTTGGAATGCTGGAAATTAAATTTATTCAAGGTCTCATCATTATAAAGCTCTAAACCAAATTTGATTAAAATTCAACACACGTTGGTAAAGTGCTGTAAAACCTAAGTTAGGACGGAGAGTCAGGGGGAATAACTCCTGTAAATTATATCGCTAGAAATCGAACTCATTCGAGGTCTCATCGATATAAAACCAATTTCAAATCTGGCCGAGAGCCAATAAATGTTCGTAAAGTTATGCTGCAAAAACCTAAGTCAGAAGAACAGGCAATCAGTGGCATAACTCCTGTAATTTATGTCATGGAATGCTGGAAATAAATGCCGTAAAAAACCAAATTCAGGATAATGGGGGCATAACTCCTGCAAATTATACCGAGGAATGCTGGAAATCGAACTCAGTGAAGGGCTCATCAATATAGAATTGCATGCTCAAGTTGGTCCAACAATCTCTGAAAAAGTTAAGCTGCGGAAACAAAGTAAAGGGGATAGGCAATCAGGGGCAATAACGCCTCTAAATGATGACAGAGAAGGCTAGAAATCTAAATTTTGCCGGATCAAATCGATATAAACTGAATGCTAAACTTAGTTAGGATCCAACAATTATAAGTAAACTTATCTTGCCAAAATCCAATTTTTTACGGATCGATGGACAGTCGAACAATCTGATTACTATAGACTCCATAGCCTTTGTCGAGTGGGACCCCGTTATATCTTCCAAAAGGTGTAAAAACTTTGCAATGAAATAGTAAGACCTAAGTATCACAAATTTATCGTACATAAGTGATACATATCTCAGTATACATCTAAAACACACTGTATCTAGTCAGTACTAAATGTTTTACGGGTGGGAAGGGGAAGTATTTTTTCTGTAGGAGCATTTTAAATGGAAGGTGATATTAAAGTAGTCAGTTTCTCAACAGTTTGACTGAGAACTAGAAATATGAACACAAGATTTATACTTCCCATCATTTGAAATAATACTTACCAGTAAACGGGTCTATGCTCTAACAATCTTTGCATGCCATGTTTGTATAACCAATCAACATCCGCAAAGCAAGGTCTTATCTCACCATGAGTTTATGAGCACATGATTGGCAAGTCAGCCACCTTAGTTCAAGCACGACTTCCTACTCATCACAGCAAAAGATATTTTGTAACCAGATATTACAGCAAGCTACAATGTAAAACAGAAGATTTGATAATATTCTAGAGTTTGTCTATAACTTCCGGCATGGAGAAGTATGGATAAACGATTTTCAAGAGGTCTAATTGGCACCCTTTTAGTGAAACCCCGGGTTGATATCACCATCCATTCAGGAGGAGTAGCAATACGATTTTCAAGATGTATGAGGGTCACCATTTTCATTTAGGACCAACTAAACCTTGGGATGAATGTGTCTCTAAGGTTTCATGGTAATCCTTCCAGTAGCTTAGGAATAGTAGTAATAATAAACTTCTGCTAACAGACAGACGACCAATGGACGACGGGCCATCGCTTAAACTTTTCTGGTATATGACCAGCAGAGCTAAAAAGTTGAATCATCTGTTCTGGATAAGTATATAAGTGGTTGTCAAACTGGTTGCTAAGGCAGCCACACTGATGCTAGGGGAGTCACCCCAGTTACAATGTTGACAGAGCATGTCCTAAGAAACGTACCTGTCAAATCTGATCAATAGTGGCTCAGCCATTTTAGAGAAGTCAGGCAAGGTTTTCAATATGGTTTCTATAGAAGTCACACCGTTACTAAGGAAGCCACCCGTTATTAGTGAAGCCACCCAAACAATTGTGGTGTAGCACGTCCCGAGGAACATTTCTACCAAGTTTGATTGAAAGTAGCGAAGCGGTTCTAAAATAAGCTGAAAGTAGCAAATGCTGATAAATGATGGACAGCGCACGCCAGACGCAATGCCATATCATAAGCTCACTTGGCTTTACGGCTAAGTGAGTTATTAATACATAATATGTAACGTTATTAAAGACGAGTAACTCCAGCACAAGTCATAGACTGGTAAAGCGTATTCTAAGAAAGATCCCATATAACTTACCTACAGCACTGTTTCCTCAGACAATACTTACTCTGTCAAGGCAAGGAAAGGTTACAAAATAGTGAGAAACTATTATCTATATGTTTTAATTTTTAAATTTTGTATTTTGTATTTTGTATTTTTTATATTTTAGTGTTTTGAAATTTTATTTATTTATTTATTTATTTATTTTCGATGGGAGGGGGCAAAATCATTTAAAAATAGTTCATATCTCTAAATATAAAAACATACTGACAACTATTAGTGATCTTATGGGAAACAATTTTCTTGGCCAAAACATAGGTCAAGGAGTCAAATTAGGAGTGTTGTGCTTACAAAGAAGAATGAACACATCAAGTTGCTTGACTCTGCGGCCAGTAATGCACGGTAACTGAACTAAATGCAAAACTTAAGTCACTGTAACCTACTTTTGGAAGAAGGTGTTGCACTCACTCAACAACGCACAAAAAAATAAAAAGCATAAGAAACTGACCTAAATGCAAAACGTAACCCAGGTGCAGTGTTAGAAATTAATTGTTTACTCTCGTAGAACATTCGGTCTAGCAAGTTCTGGACCTTTTCAGGTCCGATCGATGTCTTGCAGGTCCGAACGCACAAAAAGGAGAGTGCATAATGTTGCGACTCTATGGCCTAAAATATGTAACAGAAGGAAAGTGAAACCAACAAAATCAAGTAAAATCAACAAGCAATTTATTTCTAGACAATTGAAGTGAAAATTCAAAAAGCACTAATAATTTATGAGTTAAATGCCAAATAATCCTAAATGTCCTAATCACAAGTCCAAAATAATTGAATGTTCTGAATGAATTCCAATAGCCTTGAATGTCCTTATGTACCACAAATCTTGAATGTCCTGATGTACCACAATGATTTAATCCAGAATGTTTTGAATGAATTCACATAATCCCAAAAAGTCCTAAAATCTATGACCACTTTAGTATTTCAAATGAAATATTTGAAATCAATAATTCCTTTCTCTGAATTATATCTGGTTTTCACAACTGTAACATTTGATTATTAAAATAGCTTCTTTACAGACTGATGTTTAGAACAATACTTTTAGAATCAGAATGATCTCGTGTTTACTAAACATACGTATGTATATATATATATATATATATATATATATATATATATATGTGTGTGTGTGTGTGTGTGTGTGTGTGTGTGTGTGTGTGTGTGTGTGTGTTCCTGACAATTCTCACATCAGAATATGAGTAATTTGTATGGAAAATTACTTCGTGTACCTGACGTTTGTCACAACAAGACATGGAAATAACAGCCCAGCTGCTAAGAAAACCAGCCTTGAACTCAAATAGTATGTAAACATGTTGCTTACAAAATGACCATAATCTGACTAAAGTACAACTTACAATCATGGGCACATATTATAAATTCAATATACACAAAAAATAAGTAAAAGAACCAGTCGAATTATGTTTGGTCTTCTTTTAATTGGTCGATTCGTTAGCATTCAGCCAATGTAAAGCTTGCTTACAAGCACATGTGTTCCGAAAGGAAGGTTACAAGGAAGATGAAAGTACCAAAGACTTAATACTGAACATAAGTTTATAACCTTTCACTCGTAATTATGCATTAGTCATTTGGTCTGCTTAAAATGCAACGTTTTGCCTTTCCGAATAATGTTTTGTCTGTAATCACCGACAGTCCAGCACTAATTTCCAAGTGTTAAGGTGTGATGTACTGACAGATGAACAGACAGAAGAAAAAGGGTAACACTATATACCTCTTCCAAGTTCTTTGCAAGGCATAATAATAATAGCTATCTTCACCGCAAGAATATAAAAATATGTCCCTTTATGTCAAGAGATTTTGTTTTATGAAATGCAAGGTGTTATATCTGTCAATCACATCTGATTATTATCTAATTTCCTATGCCATATAACATTTCTCTCTTACCTCTCTTTCATGAAGAGCTATTGTCTCCTCCACAAGGCTTTTGCTTGTCTTTTCAAACGGAACAAGCTCAACTGCACAACTGCTTTCAATATAAGTTTTCATTGTAAGAGTTTAAAAAGATGTTGATGTGTGGCTGAACAGATACTCTGAAACAAAATGAAAAACATTACATTGATTTGAAAACAAGAAACATTATTGAGAACATCACTATTTAAATACCATTTTTCCAGTTTGATAGATTTAATAACACCGATATTAACATAAGAAACAAGCGTTCATTTAAAATTCAAGATTTCAGGATACTCTCAAAACTATTTTGAGGGATACATTGAAAAATGTAATTATTTCCAATGGGTCATACAAATCTTGTGTCCGGGCGTTACTACAACGCTGTACCATATATTTAGTCAGGACGCTCAGTGAGCCACTGTATGGTATGGTATATATTACTTAGACGATATCCTCGACTGGGATACCAGTTATATCATAGCGTGGGGCAACGAAGAAGGTATTGGTAGAGAAATAGAGGGCACTTAAGCGCCCGAGTTTTCTCTGTCAATACCTGTTTAAGTTCCGCATACTAGTGTCTCTTCCAAATCATCAGGGAGCTGCTGTAGCTCAGTTGATAGAGTGTCGGACTCGTAATTCAAGGATTGTAGGTCCGATACCAGCACAGGCCAGCCTGGGTCGGCTGCCTCGGTGTGTCCTTGGGAAATGCACTTAGCTCATAATTCCTCGGAATTATATAGCCGTTAAAACAAACAAAAACAAACCAAAAACCTAATCATCAACCAGTGTTTTCTCCAGGACCAGCGATTGTGCGAATCCCTACTAAATTTGACTGATCCCCCCCCCCTTAAAAATGAGCGCTAAAAAATCGTGCACAGCTGATTTGCCGTGAATGTAAAGAAACCTGTAGCATTATTAACAAGCGTCAATCAGATCATGTCAGTGCTTGCAATTTTAAATCAGAGCGGAAGGTGAAAACAGTATTTATAGTTAAGGATCTTCTTAAATTGAAATGCACACTGTACATAAGGAAGAATTTTAGACAGTTTGACGATTAAATTTTACTACTTTATAAGTTTTCGCTGCTAAAGGAAACCTGTCATTATTTTATCAGATGAAGGAAAAGTTCAACCTAAAATTTAATTGGACATATTACATTCCTTTATTTTCTGGAACATATTCATACTATGTTAGAATGCTTGTGCAGAACTGTCAAACTGCATATATGCACGACTACACTAAAGTATATTTCTGGATTTCATCCGAGGAGCAATGATTAGAAAGGTTAGTTCGTGTCATGTGTGTGTGTATGTGTGTGTGGGGGGGGGGGGGTCGCGTCTATTCATATTGTTTTTTATAGCAATTTGTTCTGTTTTCTTGAATTGTTTGTTTACAAGTTTTCAAGATATAAATATTATTAATTTTCAACATCCATCGTTTGATTTTATTCGCCAAGTCAATTTAGAAAATCTAATCTCATTTTCCCACGCGTTGATTCATGTTTTCTGTTTTAAATCTCGTGTTTTCTCTCATTCTTCAGTTACAGGGTGTCAAGATAAATACGAGCAATTTTCAATGCCTCCCTTGTCATTTTATTGGCGTAGTAATTCGATTTCGAAATTTTACTCTCTGTGACATAGATGTATCGGACCGGAGACTGAACGTCATTCAGAACACTCAAACGATCAGAGGACAAAACCGCAGACATACAATAACATGAAGTGTTCTGTATGTTATTTGTCCTCAAAGCACCAAACTGCATTAAAAAGGATATTCATTCTTAATAACACATAAGAAGGTAAAACAAACAGAGGTTTGAAGCTAACAGTATCACATTTAATTACCTTCCTAACGTTTTAACTATCGAATTTAAGTTGGACTACCAGGTTATTTTTTCTTGTAGGCCGTTGGGCTAAGATCTGATTAGGAATTTGTCTGATCGTGTTCCTATAGACTGTAAGAAGCCATCTATTCCCTTGGACAATTTCTATTAGCATGGTGCGATGAAGTTTACTAATTGTGTTTTTCAGCTTGATATGCTACCGTATTCGAAGTAATATGTACAATATACACTTAACAAATATTAGCAGTATTTACCCCTTAATATTTTGGTAGGATTGTGGGTGCCCTTACCAACAAATAAATAATGTTTCTTCTTCTTCATGGTACGTCTAGTTAACAACAGAGTAGGGAATGGTTTTTACTTTAAATATAAACAAAAAATGCAAGATTTACTTTTACAATTCACACTCGCTTCCATAGTTTTGAATAAGAATTGTAAATGAAACATCTATTGTCCTTTCTTGTGCATACAAAGGTAATTCTATTACTTTCTCTGAGTTTATGCAATATGGGAGATTTTTTCTAGGTTTGAAATCGGCCCTCAACCGCTGGGGTAGGTGGTTCTCGTCTTTTGTCTCCTAAATTATTAGTAATTTCTTTAATCAACATCAATTTCTTTCCTCACAAGAGCACTTCGTCGGGAAGCTAACATGTGAAACAGTACTGTTGTCTTTTTTTTTTTCTGTGGTGATTATGTGTCAGCAGTACTCTATATATCTGAGTTAGGTAAGTAATCATCGATCAATGCCAATAGATTTCCATTAATTCCATAGCTTTTCAATTTAAGCATTAATCGCGTATGCATACTCAATCAAAGGCTTTGGATGTATCACAAAATATAATCCACGAAATGTCGCTTCGGTCAATTGCATTGCAGATGTTATGATATATATCCATGCGCTGGTATGTGGTTGAAGGATCAGGTATAAAAACAGATCGATATTTGTAAAGAAAATCATTTTCATAGAAATAGTTATACATCAATTGAAAAATCACTCTGTCGAAAATTTTGCTAATGTTACTCAAAAGGAATGTGGTTCTAGTGTTGGACGGAGTAGATTTGTAATTTTTCTTGATAGTGGCACCACATTGGACATTTTTCATCGATTTGGAAATTTTCGTAAATTTAATGACTTATTAAAAAGTAGTACTTGTGGTTTGCAAATTAAACATTTTGTTTTCTTAACTACGAAGCTACTGGAACAGAAGCCTTGTTATTTAGTAGTGTGGTAATTATGTCTCGTTTTCAGTTACCTGGATTTGATTCAGTGTGTGTCGGGATTTTTCTTAGAGAAAGGCAACTCTTTTTCGATCGTCAATAGAGAAGATCAAGGACATATAGTTATTAAGTAGGTTTGTTTTTTTTCTTCAAAATTTGAATAGAGGAATTTTTGACGATCTAGAACAATCTTTCGTAATAAATTGCATTATTTTTCAATAATATTTTAGGTTATTTTATTTTTTTCGGACAGACGAGCGTCCAAATTTTCGAAGAATTTTTTTGCTTCTTTTGATCAAATTATTTACTCTATTTTTATTTTTTTGTGTGTGTTTTTTTTTTTTTTTTTTACTTTTTCCATTTTATATCTTTTTATATGATGAGGGCTGTTAGATTTAATGCTTTTTTCCTCAGTCTGTCTCTTTATCTGATTTCTCGTCTTGAATCTGAGTTAAACATATTTTATCTCCTGGTCTAATTGAATTAATTGAGAGGGAATGCACTGTTTTTTTTATAGTGACAAGCTGAACTACCACCCTGCAGTAAAAATTGTTTTTACATAATAAATTATTTCTGTCAATTCCAGATTGTCATGAGTACAAGTATCGCAAATTTAACAAGAAAAACCAATGAATAAAGATATTGATCATAGTGAATACCAGGTTACATCAGCAGATAGATTAATGGGTTTATATAATTAGTCGATGCAGCGATAATTTTGCCGTTTCAATACACACATCGATACAAAGTGATATTTACCTAATAACAGTTACTTTTATTATTTAGTCCCCATGAATAGTTATTAGTCGTTTGCCTCTTCATTATTTATTCGTTACGTGTATCGAGATATATCGCATCCTATATTCTGTATCGCGATATGTATCAATACGTGACAATGGATCGTTTCAGTCCTATTAAATTAATTCTCATCTGCATGAAAAGTCAAAATTAATGAAATTGCTGTATTTACAAAATTCACCAAAATGTAATGTCACTAAAAATATAATGTTCTAGAACAATTTTCTTACAGTTGAACAACTCATTTCTTAACCCGATTTTGTCCATCAATTTAAGCAGCAATTAACCAAAATGTCTAAAATTTACTGTCTTATGTCATGGTCTTGTTAGTTTCAATTTCAAGGACGTTTACTTTGTCCTTCATTTCCTGTACGTGAATTAACCACATCATAAAGTACGAGGTATCAGAATGACCATTTTTCTTACATACAGCATGTTGAATCATTATGACTACAAACATTGAGAAGTAAAACCAATAGATTCGCCATCATTGACTCTGTATCATGTTGTGAGAAAATATATTTAAAGAAAACCATGATGAATATATGAATATGATGACATTTCAATAGCAATACGCTGTTTCATCAAGTATATTTACCCGTATTGATATATATGGCTATTTGTGCTCATCCATAAACTTTACACGTTATCAGCCCACTTGAATTGATAGGTTCAGTCTTCATGTCAAACACTTTTGTAATGACATTTTTGTATTCTACTCTGGCCTTCTCTCTTTTTTCACATCTTGTCACTTCTAGCAAAGTCAAGGTAGGTTGCTCAAAATGCATAATATTAGCATTTTTGTTGTTTTGCCATGTTTTTAGTCCCCATGAATAGTTATTAGTCGTTTGCGTCTTTATTATTTATTCGTTCGCCAGGGCAAATAAGCACATGATGCAGATTTGTCCTACATAAAGTTAGTGTGTGTGTGTGTGTGTGTGAGTGTGTGTGTGTGTGTGAGAGAGAGAGAGAGAGAGAGTTGAAACATTTTGGGCTGGATCATGACACTTGATGAGGTTTTTCTTTTAATAATATTACAATTTGATTGGTGTTACTTTAAAATTCACAGAGTTACCCGCGAAACAAGCCATGTTAAATATGAACTGATTATATTGTGCTCAATCTATAACCTCCTCAGCCGATATCAAGGAAACTTTCAGATTAAAATACCAAATTGTGGCATATTTCAAAAAACCCAATGGCATATTACAAAAACCCAACTCTTATAATACTGATTTGGTCTTGAAGGAAAACAAACTGTTATTTTCCTAGGTGTCTTGAATTAATATACTCATTATGTGGCCTGAAACCGACACAAGATCAACACCACCAAATATGGACATAGGTTAAGATCGAATTAACACATGACATCTACAGAATTATTCACATACAGCAACATATATTTGTATATTGAGCTGGGAAGTCTTTATTACTTAATGAGGCTACTAGACTCTATCATCATATTGGACCAATACTGACACAGTGTTTCACCCTGCCCTAGTTACAGTGTACACAGCTGACTTTAGAATCCACCTTGTTGCTCTGATAATGAAGGTGCCCTCTTTGCAAGTTCAACCACAACAGTTTAGCTTTATTTTCCTTACAAAAGCCATAATTTTATTTATAGCATATGCTTTCTTTTCACATCATACATTTCTTTTTTTTTTTTTAAATGGATGGAATTTATGTATTTGCAATTGTTCTTAGAATATTTGTAACTGTTCTTTGACCAAAACAAAGTAGAAATGCAGCTGTGTATTGCAACTACTGCCCGACAGCTGATCAGTTTTGTACTCAAAAGTGATAGTATCCCGCTTTAATTGCCCTCATTGAGAAACTACACCCTGTCTTATACGACAGTCAAGGGACAACATTGTGACATATGCACTTGCAATAAAAATGTAACAAAAAGATTAATGTTGATTTATCGTCATTTCATATCTTGTCATCTTGATATCACATCATGTCCTTTTATGTTACGTTATTCAGGCATATTTACATTTTAATTAATTTCCCTCGACCTTGTTACGTTTGGGTGCATGACAGTTCTTGATTGGGAACTTCCTCAGCTCCTCTAAAACTTTTCCATTATAGATGTATAAAAATGATTAAATAAGCGGCAAGAAGATTATGTGAAAGAGAGTTCTTAGATAGTTATCTAATTGACATTGGCGAAAATTTGTCGACAAAGAGCCATGCGCACCTATTTGGCAATATAACGCGTGGTATACTGTAATGATTTTTTATTTTGGTAATAAAGTTACTGAGTATTGCTTCTGAATATAAAACTTCTTTTTAAAGTAAAAAAGGACAAACTATCTTTCTTTGGGGGATAAGAGGACTAGATTTTCTTTACTGATTGATCAATATATGTATGCAAAGAAAACTCCAATATAAAAAATGATACTTATCCCTTTATAGTATATAGGGAAAAAGAGGCAGTTATCTTATAAAAAAAAGATAATCTTTTGTAGGCGCATGTCACTAACAGTAATGCTCTATGTGAAGCAACATTGCAAATTAATTGCAGGACCGTGCATAGCATACTTGAACCAGACACTCTCTTGCTGTAGGACTGGATCAACAGAGTATAATCGGTGTAAATAAACTCATAGTTGTTTATTTTTCATGTTACAATCACAATAATGACTTGAACATTTTTTATATATTTTTTTTTAAAAAAATACCATTTGTGATGATGGAATATTTGACATAATCATCTCGCACTGGTGCTCTCGGACATTATTTTAAGTTGCAACAAGTAAAACAATTTAAGATACAACTTATCTTGAACTATTAAATGCCTGTCACTGCTATGAAAGACTACTTGTCTTGAGAGACCAGATACGCAATGCATGAACTTGTCTGTTATATAGAGAAACGACCTCCAAAGAAGACCAACTGTGTTGAGAGACTAAGTTTTGTTGGCAGAATGGGTGGTCTCCCAAAGCATATTTATCTTTTGAAATATATACCTCTTTTCAAATATTTTTGTCTTAATTTGATAATGATGGGAAAAGTTAACATTCTAGCTAAAATCAGACTAATTTGGTACATGCCAAGATTTTCCTGATTTTAAGTAATTAGACTAACAAAATAAGATGTATTTTGGTCTTCACACAGCATTTCACTGAACTGATCCTTTAAACATTTAATGGAAATTTAAATAATTAATGTAAAACATGGTGTAATTTACTGACTACATCTGTCTCCGCCTCTGCTGACTTACTATCAAAACTCCAGACAATAGGTGTAATCCATCTTACCAGAGACAGAGTCTTCATTCCGTGATGGCGTATTTGATTAGCCTTGCGAATTGACGTTAGAAGTCGCTGCGATGGAGAAATTCATGTACATGATTTTTAATAATAACCGGAAGCGAGACCAAAAACCAGTAAATTACTATATTCATCTCTAGTTTGTAAGTCGCACGTTTATTGTGCAGATAATTTAAGTACTTTCAAGTAAAAAAATGAAATTCCAACAATATTTACAATTTCGACATGGTTTATGGCTTCATCTTGTTTTTGCACGGCGATGTTTTGTAAGATTTTAACTAGTTCTTAGAATAGTTAGATTTCACTTCAGGTAAACGGTATCGTAAGTTCGTATTTTGTAAAGATGCCACATTTTGTCGCACCTAGAAAAAGTACCGTTGTTCTGTGGAAAACCATATAAGATTTAGTGCTGTTTTAGGTCATCAACTTTCAATCACTTCCATCAAATTGTATAGTCATGTTCAATAAACTAAGTGTATAAGCTACTTGAGACGTCCCTCAACTAACCTTGTCAGTGAAAAGAATTATTGACATATAGACAAAATTTGCTTCATTTTTGTCTAATTAACAATTGTCTTATGCCAAAACTGAGTAGATAGTTCCTTTCGTGCAAGCCAGGATGCTAACATGAAAAATTAAATTCATTTACTAAAATAGTACAACAAAAAGAATTGTCACAATTAAAATAAACAAATGACATAAAATAATTTTTAAAGAAAGCAGTATCATGTTTTCATAATTACAATGAAAACTGAACAGTTAATGCCAGACAAACCACTGTTCTTAGTATTTTAACTGAATAACGTATTCAATACTTAACTCCAAATTATTATAACAATAAGTACTATTGTAAAAATGAGCAAATACAGTTAATTTTTAAGAAGAATGCATCATAAGTTTTCTTAAATATTTCATTTTATTTAATGTCTTGCATATGTACTTTTCTTGTAGTGGAAATAATATCTCGCATCCAGTACTGGGTTCCTTCGTATGTACCCTCTGACAGTGATACTTTTGGCCGTTTTCATAGATTTTCTTAAGGTAGATGGGCGGTTCTATTTCACCTCAATTACATAGCATCTCGTTTTTCTTGCAACTACTTGTCTTATCAGACCTGTGGAAGAATTGTGTCAAAATGATACAACTATTTTATATAACGAATGAATCGTCAGTTTTTCTACCTGTGTAATAATGAGCTAATGAGTAACTTATATTACTAAAACATTTGTGATATATTATGTCAAAGAAAAAGTTCAAATGGATGTGAAATTTGTTGGAACGAACTTAATGATAGGAACTAGATCTACTTACTAAAACAATTCTAGGACATTTACATGGAAGATGCCAGAAGCGACGGTGAAGTGTTTAATCTCACCAGTAATGATTTGGTTTTGATTTGCTTTAGTGCTTTACGGCACAGCAACACAAGAAGGTTATTTAGTGCCGAGGCAATTGGAGTAAAGTGCCTTGCCCAAGGCTAACTGACCCAGGCTGGTCCGATGGTAGGATTCGAACCCGCACCCTTTCGGTCGTGAATCCGGCACGCTAACCACTGAGCCACCGCGGCTCCCCCCTCACCAGTAATGAAATCATTCAGGTCATATAAGAAAAGACTTACACATTTTATAATAAGTACGCAGAACACTTAATGCAATATGAGAGCCAAACATTGATGTTTAAAATTTCATCACGATATTACTTACATAACTAAACAAAAAATCTCATATCCATTTATTCAGAGAATATCTTAAATGTAATAATTCTTTGAACTGAACAAAATTTGTATCTTTCTTGAATGGTGGTTATAAAGGTTGGATATGGTTAAATTTGAATTACCTCCCTTGCTGCAGACACTCTATCGTGAAATGAACAACAAAAAGAAACCACAAAGTATTCATGTAAGGAAGCAACCTGTTCATCAGCTTGTTGATCAATACTGTCATGAACGCATTCATCTTCAGACATAAAAGGTCAATACTGTCCTGGCATCACTTATCCAAAAATAGTTCCTTTCACTACATACTCTTGAATGTGCACCAAAATATACGCCGACACCCGGCGACATAGAACTGGCCGATCGGAACATCGCTTGGCCATTTCCTTTAGGTCGTAAAATAACGTTGGAAGTGGTTGTAGGAATACACATGAATTTGATGTCTTTGGTGATTCGCCTCGGGCAGAGTGCATTTCATATGTTACGACAGCAAAGGCGGACAATGTTCCAATTCTGACTTTGTCTCCTTCCGCCGCCATATTGTTCCATGCAAACAAAAGTAGTTCAGAACATAGTTCTCAATGGCGACGAATTACATCCAAGGTTTCTTTCTCGACTTGACGGAATAGCGAAACGATTTTCCGACTGAGAAAAAGCTGTAATGCTCAAGTGAGGATTTAATGCTCAAGTGAGGATTTTTTCTAAATCTATTTTATTAAATTGTTGCTTTCTTTCAAACTTTTTTAGTAAAATGATAATCACATAAGACAATATATTTATATCAACTGAATTAATGGCCCTGGTAACGGCAAGATAGCCTGCATAGGTATAACAACAATACATATTGTAATGGCCCTGGTAACGGCAAGATAGCCTGCATAGGTATAACAACAGTACATATTGTGCAATACGATGGGTGGGGGGACTCAGCTAAATATGTAGGGAGCATTGCATTCAGAAATAAACAACAATGCTAGATGTGATTGGAGCATTATGTAATAGCTGCAACTTCTGCCAGGCTTAAACAAGTTTAATCGCCTGGCTACGTGAGAGATGTTAATCTATATTTAGGACGCGCGTGTGTGTGTGTGTGTGTGTGCATGTGTGTATGTGTGTGTTTTAATGCAACATGCATCAATGAAAATGTATCTCTTGTGACAGGATAACTCTTAACCATGTCTAGTTCCGAGAGAGTTATGCCTCTTAAGTGCCGTAAAGTACGTGATTATGTCAGCGTTAAATTGAGTCTAAGATTAATCTCTATATAAGTGTGTGATACGCACGCAACATTAGGCTAGCAGGTAGATTTATCGCACCAAACGTTAGTGTTGAGATCTATGGAGAAAAAAAATTGGAACCATGAATCCAGGGACGTTTCTGGTTCTTTGTTATTACACAATTTCACTTTAACAGTTTTTCAAATTCAGTATAATTTTCCTGTGCCAGGGCAATAAAACCCTTGTTTTTTCTTTCCCTTGTTGACGTAAATTTTGCCGGTTTTTGGTAAAGCTGACTACAACCAAAACTAAATTCCCCACGGAGACTTTTTCCCCAAAGTTAAATGAACTTGGTGCATAAGGTGATCATAAATCTCATGCTCATTGCGTTATATATATATATATATATATATATATATATATATATATATATATATATATATATATATATATATATATATATATATATATTCTAAACAATATGCAGAAGTACATGACCTTCTCACTAGGGCAGCTACAGTTTGTTGATAGCCTCCAGCCAACATGTCGAAGGAGGCATTTTCGATCCACAGCAAGGCACACAGAGCACGGCATTGACCTTCTGCTCCGCAAGGACATCTACCCATACGAGTACATGAACCGCTGGAGCCTTCTATATCCAACTCAGCCGAGCCAGTATAGGAGAAAAGACTATGAGCATGCGCAGAGCGTGTGCAAGATATTTGGCTGCAAAAACTTGGGAAGCTACCTCTACCTCGACATCATTACTGATAAGTTTTAGAAGGCAAAATTCTTTGAGGCATTCTACAAAACCCCGCTTAACAACTACGGCCTCCACCCAGTACACTACTACAGCGCCCCCAGAATGATCTGGGACGCCTTTCTGAACATTATGGGTGCCAGGATCGAGCTGTTGACGGGTATCCACATGCACTACTTTATTGAGAATGGACTTCGTTGCGGCATTTCAGTGGGAAGCTGGCGTCACGCGAAAGCGAACAACCCGATGTGCCTAGACTACAACAGCGAAAAGCCGAACAGCTGGATAACATACATTGACTTCATTAACCTCTATGGATGGTCCATGATGCAGAGTCTGCCAACAAACGGCTTCAGATGGGTTGACCCACTCGCACTCGAATCAATTGCAGCGCTTATAAAGTCGACCGGGGTTTTCAGTCACTTAGGCCTTCTTCGGCTTTCGCAATTAGAGCTCGCTAAACAAAAAGAAAATAAAGCCATGCGGCAGCCACCAGACAAAGAAGAACTGAAATTATTGGCACCTGACAATTCTGAGATCGACGAAGGATGATTGCTGCATCTCGCAAAACAAGTTCACACTGACAAGGAATACAGACCACTGGTGGAAGGGCATCTGCGCCAACTTGGGATTGACATATAATGGTCCAGACTGGGGTGGAACGAGGATGCAAATCATGTAGACACTGAGCACTGTGACCACCCAGAGAACCCTAAGCCGACCCGCGGTCAACAAGGGGTAACTACGCTTTCTCTGTCGGTACAAAATTCGAAAGTACTGCCCTCGGTGGTCTCAGGCGCGATTGTTACTATAATGCCGACGTGGTATTTGGCGAAGAGTCTTTGAAAAAAAAAGACTCGGCAATAACCTTTCCTTGAGGGTATGCAGTCCGATCTATCGCTCGTCTCACCAGGCTTAAAAAATGTATGATCTTCGAAAAAATATCCTCTGTTGCATTACAGTAATCAGTTTGAAAAACAAACAATCACTGGCCATGCTGGTTGTAACTTTTAGAGAGCGTGTTGGTGGGTTTGTTGAAGACCGTGTCATTTCTCGCTCTGAAGATATTTAGGAAACTGACATCTTCTTTAATATTATCGCAGACGGGCCAGTACACCATAGCGACAGGTTAAAGGTGCGTGTCCACAGAGAAGCTAACCACCTGCCCCCTCCGGATCAATTAGCCTTTCAAATCACGCTCCTTATAGAGGAATTATAACAATGTTGCTATACCCAAAGCTCCATGACCCACATGATTTTCACCAGAAAATGATCTGCGAGGCTGAAACTACCTTACACACCCACCCACCGGCATACGTATTAAAGTTCTGAATTCTGCTGCTCATAGAGGAACTTTAGCCATGTACCCAACGCTGGACATCAGTGTCGACACACACGACTTCGTCTCAAAAGGGTCTGGGAACTTAAAGAAAAATTGCGTGCTGAAATTAATGACCGTCGTCGTCTCTAAGTACCAGCTTGCTGTTAATATTATTGGTACCATAGACGACATACTGCAAGGCGTGTCTGTTGGCACCGCCATATTGGCCATCATCATAGCCATTGCTGGCGTGTTCGAAGGAGCTACTGTGGCCTCCGGCTTTATTTCACTTGCCAGCCCACGTATCTCTAAACGCTGGGTAAGAGAGGCTAAAGAATATAACGACATCCGTGTCCTCGGAGAATCAAAACTAAATACTATCGCAGACTCCGCATCAAAGACGCGTAAAGACCAAGCCATATAGGAAGATGAATTAAGGCTCGTACTCGACAAGTGCGAAAAGTACAAGACCTTTAAAGAAATAATTCGATCGGAAACACAAAAAGTCTTTGATTCAGAGGTTATCAATAAGGTTGCAAAAAACGAACTGATAGCCCGCAGCAGGGCCAAAGCCCTCCAGAAGCTCTGAGAAAATATTGGTGCCTAAGCTGCGTGTTGACTGTCCAATCAAAAACATCGCCTGCAGACCAACAGGTGCAAGCAGACCGGGACCCATTCCAAGCGCACCCCAAATACATGATGCATTATACCCGCCTTAACTTGCTGCTCGGAGGCAGGAAAAAATCCTGAGGTGGAAGGCCAGCTATTTTAGCGCCTGTTTTTCTACACCTCAAGCGTCTCACCCAGAACAACAGCCGCATCACATAACATTCGGTATGGCCTTAACCTCAGCAGTAGGTCGTGCATCAGAAGTTCGACCGCTATCGTTGTTCTTTGTTGCTACCAAACCATAATTCCCTGTACTCGCTTTCCAGATTCCTACTTGTACAACAATAATCGCTGCAGCTGCCAATGTAGTTAACGACAGAAACGCGTCGATAATAAAGCAACCTGTGCACATTTTGTTTCGCCGATGTAAAATCTAGGTCTTCTCATTCGTCGTCGGGGAGAAGGGACCCTTCCGTCTCTAGGGAGTCTACCTGTCGCAGCTCTAAGCATCGATCAGAGTATCTTCTACAGACAGGTTGTACATATCTCGCGACCGCACTTTCGCTGCTACTTTGTTTCTGACAACCAGAAAGCACAATTAGGCTTATGCCACCAGGAAGTATACAACCCTCTTACGTCAGAAACTTGTGTGTACATACCAGCCATAGTAAACACAGATGATGCAATCGGGTGTCAGATACTAGTATATTATGTGTGGATAAACAGTGCGTGTACATTCCTCTCTCTTAAAGAGAATAATTCTGGCAAAAAGTTCAGTCATTTTGTCACACGCGTGACAATTATATTAAACGTGACATTTATGACCGAAAAGGGGATGGAAAGTCCTGATTTTTTTTCATTCATTAACCAGACACGCGTTTTTGTTTTCACCATTGCTGCCATAGTGAAAACACTCTGAATACGTAATGGCCAGCGGGGGGGGGGGGGGGGAGAGAGTGCGGGGGTGTAGGACAACACTTTTAAGACCCCTGCTCAAAAATACCCATTTACGATCTACTTCATTAACGTACTACATTAATACTTTATACCATAACAAAGTATATATATATATATATATATATATATATATATATATATATATATATATATATATATATATATATATATATATATATATATATATATATATCGAATAACAGTCTTTTCTTCTACAGTGGATCCAGCAAGGGGTTGATTCAGAAAAGTAAAAAAACTGACAACGAACAGTACAAAACTGCCTTGCAACTAGCTGAAGCTCTTTCAACTCTCAATGAGTCTATGTCGAAGGCAGTTACAAAACAAACAAACAAAACGAACAATAAACACAAGAAATCCTTGAATTTATAAAAGTTTCAGATAACACTGTCAGCAGTGAGTCTGTTTGCATTATATATATATATATATATATATATATATATATATATATATATATATATATATATATATAAACTGACAAACAATAGTGCAAAACTGGTGTAAGACCAAGTGCTTTCGGAATCTACCGATTCCTTTTTCAAGGGCACAAAGCCACAAAAAAAAAAAAAAAAAAAAAAAAAAAAAAAAAAAAAACAGTTACACAAACAAAACCTGAACAAAACACAAAACACAAAATCGTAAGTACTATACGAACTCTACATGACGTTAACTGTAGACGATACAATGAAATAACAAATAAGACGAGCAAGGCTTAACAAAGTTGAACGTTGCTACTTTTTAGTGCTCGTATGGCGGAAATAGTTAAAACAAAGGACCCCAACTGATGACGTACGTTGTAAACAATGAAACCTTTGCGCCATCT
Organism: Margaritifera margaritifera; assembly: GCA_029931535.1. Taxonomy (NCBI): domain Eukaryota; kingdom Metazoa; phylum Mollusca; class Bivalvia; order Unionida; family Margaritiferidae; genus Margaritifera; species Margaritifera margaritifera. The sequence continues at coordinate 192,318 of JAQPZY010001332.1, forward strand.
ACAATTGTTTAGTTTTATATTTTATCCCGGATCTAATATTTTGTTAAACTGGCGGTTTCTTAAAACTTGCAGAAGTCATATTCTAAAGTAGGATTACATAATTAAGTTGGCACTAATTTATAGCTTAAAAAGCGCTTGTAAATTAATTTATATATGTGTTTTACATATTTGATATTTGATATTTTTACAGAAAAAAAGTGGATGTAAAAAAGCGAAATGGCAGGAAAATGTGACATTTGTAACTTGTAAATTCCTTGTTTCATGTGTACGGACCAACGCCCATTTGGATTTTTCTTGATTTAAGACGCTGGTTTGAGTGTTCGCAGCTGGCGAATCCAATAGGTTTCTTTAGACTTCCTATTTTCTGTGCTCCAATTTGAGTGACGGGCGATTCCAGTCAGGATTACGTCATTGAAAGTATGGCCGGGAGAAGAGAAATGTTTCGCCACTGGGCTCCTTTCCACTTTATTGGTTTGCCAGTCTGATCTGTGGAGATTCATTCTAATATTTAATTTCTGCGTTTCTCCGACATATTGGGTGCTGCATACCTTGCATGTGATGAGGTAGATCACATTTTCTGTGTTGCATGTTATAGTATGGTTATGAACATTAAACTTTTCATTTGTGACTGTGTTGGAAAATGTGTTTGTTTCTTTCATGTGTTGTCACGTCTTGCGTCTTTTGTTTCCACAAGGCTTCGATTTCCCATCATTTTATTTGAAAGTGACTTTAAATTTGCCCTGACCAATATGTCTCTCAAATTTTGAGTTCTACGGAATGCTACAATCTTTCTTTGCGTAGCAGTCGTGAAGATCACCAAAGGAACTTAATTTGAACACGATATCTTGTATATACTAGTAATCCGCTTCGCTAATTTCTGATCCAATGAGGCTTGAATAACATTTTTATATTGGTGGTAATTCTGTTTCATTAAACCTTTCAAAGGCATCGATGTATTCGTACGGATAAATATCTTTTCTCAAGTATTTTGGCTTCATGTTTTTAGCGCTGGTGCCTCTGGCTCTACTAAAATGTTTTACTGTTTCAGTGAAATTGTAATTGTTTAAATTGTTCGCAAGGTGTTCTTCAGATTGGTTCAAAAATTGATAACTATCTATAAATCTGATTGCTCTTTTTACCAAAGCTTCTTTGCCTTCTTTTTCAAATGTATCGAAAATGAAGTCCCTACTAAACGAATCGTATTTTTGATCATAATTTGGTATTTATACTACTTCTCGACCTGGATCGAGTTTACTAGGGTCTTTTTAACTGAATGAGAGTCATATCTACAAAAAACATAAATAATTAGTAGTATAGATTTAGGATCTTTGTAATTCAAATTGCATTGCACATTTATATGACCTCTGTATTATCCAATTAAGTCATCATGATCTCTTACCTTGTTGGCGGTTAAAGGTTTTTTTAATTTTATTTTTATTTATTTATTAATTTTATGTTTATTTGTCTTCTTGTTGTAGGGTCATGTACTTTAATTGGTGTCTTTCTATTGACCTTTGATAAGTATCATTGTATGCATCAATAACGGCTGAGCAATACATTTTCTGGCTTCATTTTAAGCGTCTTAAGAGTTTGATTAAATCTTTCTATAACATATCCGTTTTGTCTGGATAAGTGGAAAAGTATTCGATAGTTTCTTCCTTCACTAATTCCTTGACCTTTCCATTATACAATTATTTTCCTTCATCAAATTGAATCTTTTCTAGTTTTCTCTTAGTAAACATTTCTCTGAAAGCGTCGTGTGTGCCATCCCCTTTTTCATTTTTCATTTTCTTTGCCAAAACGTATTTTGAAGACACATCTCTCACTGCCAAACTGTATTTGTATTCATTATTGTATTTTTCACACGCCTGTGTGCCAACAATGTCTGCTTGTCACTGGTGATCCACGTGACTAACAGACCATTCTGCAAGGAAATCATTTTATCTCTTGTTTGTGCATTGTGTATGTAGACTGTTCGGCTCACCAATCTTTCAGATCGGAGTATTATACCCGAATTTGCCATTGCTTCGCTATCTTCTTCTTATCTTATTTAATTTGTTTCCACAAGTGATTGATACTTGTTTAAGAAACTGTACTTACGTGATTGTAGTAAATATGTCTTAAATATTGTTCTTTATTCACATAAGTTGACTTTGCCGACATTTATTCTCAATTATTTTTACATTTTATATGACGACAAAGTCTTCTTGTGTTGGCTCCATTGTAATGAAGTCAAAGATTTTTGATGAACTGTTATGAATATTTTCTGACTTATGTAGTACGGCAACAATGACTATATCTGAAAAGTCTGCTTGCATATTGTTAAGTTTGGATTGTGTAAAAATATAGTCTAATGTATTTGTCTCAAAAATAACGTAATTAAAAATAAAACGTAAATCTTCCCATCTCTTTCACTAAGAAAAATATTAGTCCGGGTTTTAAAAATGCAGGAGAATTACATGAAAATTGATTAAGGATGATATTGAGATAAATAATTCTATTTGTCACGGTAAAATATCAAAAATTATAAAATATGAAACAGGTACTCATTTTATATTCGATACATATATATCTTTAATACTTTTTCAGCTGTCTTCATGTTACAGCTTTAAGACATTTTAAGTTTTGAAAGATCTATCAATAACAACTCAATAAAATCAGAAACTGAGTTTTCAAAATGTACTGTCGGATTTTCCACGGAATTTCAATATTTGAAACTTTTTATATTAAGATCAGTGATATAAAAAAGCAAACTTGTTAATATGCAAGAGGCATTGCATTGGTGTACGTGGGATAAAAAGTGTAAAATTTAAAATCCTGCAGTAATAATGTTATTATCACCTCATCAACTCCGGATGAATTTTTTTATATTAAATATTCATTTCATGTATCTATCCGAATTGTTCATTTTGTTAACTTTAATCATAGATAGCTAGATTACTACTTCATTTGACGTTATGATCCCTGATCTAAGAAGTTATTCAGTACTTCATTCAACTATGCGTGGAAAATTGTATTTAATGACCTCTTAGTAATAGCCAAGCAATAAATATTTTTTTACGCTGTACACCTATGGTGGGTTTGAAACATACAATTTATAGTGTTGGGTTTTAAACATGAACATTTATCTACTAAACAACGGGATCTTGGTCAAGAAAACTTAAAAAAAGAATTAGCTTTTGCTAGGTAAATATATTAACTTAAGTAAATTAATGTTATTTTATGAATAATGCAGAATATCAGCATAAATATATGTAATTTAATTATGTCAGTTACAAATGTTATTAAATTAAGTTCATAACATCTTAACATTATTGACTTTGTTACAACTGGCTAATAGATAAGCCAATCGATGTCGTATATAGGCATAGAACACGCATGTTTGTAGATTTGTGAAGTGTAACGTTATATATTTATTGAAAGATAATAGTTAATCTATTCAACCATAATATTATACCATACATTAATTAGACTTAAGTACTCTGTACTTAAATAAACTAAATTGATTATTAATTTAATCTACTTACAAATAAATGTATACGACATTTCATAGAATTTGTACCCATTAATAACTTCCTTGTTGCCTGTATAAACATGATGTATATATTGATCTCTAGTTTATACTTCGGTGTACATAATGTACAGATCTCTCTAAATGTGACGTAGTTACTTTTCCTATTTGATTTGGTTTAATTTATGTTTTATATGTTATAAATATTACAATATAAACAAATGTGTGCCAGGCATCCATAATTAAATAGCTTGTAGATCATAATATAGAACAAGCTTTGCACTGGTCTTCGGTTTATTGTAGTTATTATTGGCGCTGTTTATTTCTTTTTTAAAATTAAGATTGGTGGTCTGGTCAAATATAGTCTAAATAAATATTGTCGTGTATTGTTGCTTTGTAATAAAATATTTGGAACTGGCTTTAGGTTTATTGTAGCTATTTGTTTTTTATTTATCGTGTGGTGATTGGATTTACAAATAAGGATTGGTGGCCTGCTCAAATATGGTATAAAAATGTATGGAGTGGTTGTTAGTTTTTATGTTATAAAATATTTTAATGGTCTGGCCAAGGATTTAAAGTAAAGTAGTTTGATGGATAGAAGGGTCATGGTGGCTTTACAAAAATATATGTTGATAGTAACATAGTGGCCTAGGCTTTAGAAACAATATCATGTTAAGAGTAGAGTATCATATATATATATATATATATATATATATATATATATATATATATATATATATATATATATATATATATATATATATATATATATATATATATATATATATATATATTGAATGGTTCTGGAGTTTGTTCCAGAAACAAACGTGTGAATGATAGATGAATGGATGGATAGACCGAAGTACAGAAAGGTAAGATATGTTGAAGCTAGAGAATTCATAATAGCAAACAGCACACCTAGATGACAAGTCAAGTACGTTTCAATGAGATATCTTGAATGATTGTTTAGGTTTGCTCTGTAGACCAAACATGAATGATCGATGGATGAATGAACAGACAAATGGACGCAGTGGCAGCGAGAGGGGGCTCAGGAGGGCAATTGCCCCAGGACCCAGGCAAAGAGGGGCACCGTCGGGAGCTTTTTTTTTTATTTTTGTTGCTGCTTAAATTTTTATAGTATTTGACCTCACCTTAGAGGAACGGTTTTCACAAAATTTATATTTAGATGTGGGAGGGGAAGGGGGGAGGAGGGAGGTTGGCAACTAACATAAAAACTGTTCTCTGTGGCAAAGTAGGGGTGCCACTAAAGAACATTGCCCCCTCGCGCCGCCACTGAATGGACGAAAACGTTAAAAATATTAACACTAAAGAATTGTGAATAGTAAATGATCTACACCACTAGTCCTCTAAACGTACATAATTTCACAGAGATATCTGAAACTGTTTTAGAGTTTTGTCCCGAAAACGAAAGTTCGGATAATGGAAAGATAAATTAACAAAATATTAAAAAATATTAAAACTGATGAATTGTGAATAACACAAGGTATATTTACACTACTAGTCTAATACAAGTGCTAGATTTCATAGAGATATCTTAAACGGTTTGGGAGTTTCGCCCCTGAAACAAAAGTGTAGATATCTCATGGATGCATCAACAGAAAAACAGACAAATAAAGATAAGGAAAAAAAATTGAAAGTGAAAAAATTTTAATATCAACGATCATGTCTGGACCATTAGTGTAGACTATGTGTACCATGTTTCATAGAGATATATTAAACGTTTATTGAGTTCTGCTCAGAAATTGAAAGTGGAATGGATAGACCATCTAAGGAAAATTTTTAACAATATTGAAACTGAAGAATTTCGAATAGCAAGAGACACATCACCACAACTAGTCTAATATATGTATCAACTTTTATTAAGATCTTTTAAACGGTCTTTGAGTTGTGCCCAGAAACGAAATAGTGCATAAGTGATGGCTGGATAGACAGAAAAACAGGCAAAAACATAAGAAATGTTGAAACCAAAGAATTGTGAATAGCAAGAGGCACATCAAGACCATTAGTATAATATGTGTAATACGTTTCATAGAGATATTCTAAACGGTTTGAGAGTTATGCTCTGGAAACGAACATCTGTACGGACAGAGAAAGTACGGAGAGACAGACGGATCGACGGACAGTCATAGTGATAGCAGTGTAACATCGTATTATATACAGGGGCTATATTAATGTCCTAAGTAATTTCCCATTAATCAATGGTTTAGATGAAAGCTCTAATGGTGAATCATAAACATATTTTCGTCGATATAAATCGCAGCAACGAAAACGTTGACTTTATGTACAGCTTAAGGAAACAAAACGTCATCTCTCTCTCTCTCTCTCTCTCTCTCTCTCTCTCTCTATATATATATATATATATATATATATATATATATATATATATATATATATATATATATATATATATATAAAGAAATCAAAATGTATCAACAATAATTCACTCCAAACTTACCAGGAGTTGTTTGTTTTCTGTTGGCTTCATCAGATGTAAATTGCGTGGTGAAAGTGTTGTAACCTACTCCGACAGAACTTCTTTTATGACTTCATATATAGTACAGGTACACAAACTTTGATAACACTTCATCACTTAGACAACAAAGTCAAACACTGATGATGGTAAATTCCAAGAACGCGGAGGTCGAAGGTCAACCGAATTGTGGTTCAGAATATCTAACATTGTATGGTAACCACCGCATAATATTTCAAAAGGAAAGGTGAGACAGGTAGTTGACGTGAATGTTTCTTTTTGTAAAAGTTTGTTGGGACCTCATATTAGAACTCTTCAGAGTTCTAGAGGAAAGTTTGTTGAAAATGTCCAAATACGATTCATGCTAGTAAGATGGCGGTCCATAGGTACACGGACATTCAAATACATGTATACAATACTTTGTGTTTGTGACCAATTCTGAGAAATATATAGTGTTTTCATAATACATTTTCACTTTAGGACTACTTATATTGTAGATGTTGACCCTTAAGTGCTGCATAATTTAGGCAATGCAGTAATTTATTCCAATATGCATTACACGTGTTGTGTTCAGCAAAAATGACCTTTAATATACATGCTTTACATCACCTCAGTAGTAAATTGAATGATTTTGGGAGGGGGTGGGGTGGGAGTGACTTACTCTATTTTGGAAAGGGACATAACCTACAATATAGACGTGTTTCCAAAATCCTTCGTGTTATTTTAGAAAGGGTTTGCACAGTGGTACTTGGAGACTTAGTCAAAACCTACGCTTAACAATATATTGTTGTAAACCAGTAATGTCAGCTGTATGTCATTGTTACTTTTGCTTTTATCAATGTATCAACCCTTCCTAGTGTTAGAAGAGAGTAAGTTGTGTAATATTATTTATAGGAGAAAGAGAAATTATGGCATCTTATGTGAATGTATGAAGACTATACTGTACGATTGAGGGGCACTTATAGCATGATAGTCGGTCTGTGTTAAAAGAGTATCTGAACGTGATACAGATTTTGTTTCTGTTTCCCCTCTATCAATCAAATTAGGATTTTTTCTTCCTCTGATGCATTCTTTATCTTCTGTTTTGCCCCTTTCTGCATTGTACTGTAGAGACATTTATTGGCGGGGAGTGAGGAGCAAAAATGAAATCCCATTGTTTCTCCATGTCCTCTCTCTCTCTCTCTCTCTCTCTCTCTCTCTCTCTCTCTCTCTCTCTCTCTCTCTCTCTCTCTCTCTCTCTCTCTCACACACATACACACACACACAAATAATGACCAATGTAGGAAAGACATTTATTTTTCTCTCTCATTCGCTTCGTTATTTTTTCTTTTTCTTCTTCTTTTCTTTCTCCACTTCCTCGTTTGGTTTTTGTTTCTTTTTCTTTTTCTTCTTCATCGTTTGTTTACTGTATCTATTTTACTTAGAAAATATTACAGGATATAAATTTACTACAGAGGAGGGACATAAGGTTGAGCTTAAAAGAAAGCCTCACTCTGTATATCTTAGCTTCATAAACTGTATGCGTATGTACATTTGGTCAGCAGCACTTAACGGAAATGTATTGTGAGTAGTACATTAATATAGATTAATAATTGTATATTTTGTCATATATGCTTATGCACTTGTGCGTGCCATTTACATTTCCTGTAGTTAGGTAGGCAGTCTACCTCTGATTCCAATTTTTTTTTTTTTTTTGGGGGGGGGGGGCCGGGAGTGGGTCCTTCTTTCTTCATTCTTCTTATAGTATCTCTGTTGTATTTTTTAATTTTAATGACATTCTTCTTTTTATATACTATCTTGCATCAGCTCTGTTATGAAGTTATGACACACCTCAGTCCTGATCTGTACACCAGTTCACAACCAGCTTTAATAGCAGTATTCTTGATATTGTACAATATGTATAGGTTGTTAACTGAGTATTGAAAAATATTGGCCCGAGATCATGTGGCGCAGGATGGTCAAGCTTGCGAGGACATTCTACGCCACAGGATCGAGGGCCCATTATTTTCTAATACTCGGTCAATAACCTTTTAATTATATACTTAAAACAAACATATTAATCATTCTGATATGTTAAAGGAATAACACAATTGAAAAAACAAATTATTTCCACATTTTATAGAACATTTTACACGTCGTTTATTTAATGGATGAAACCTGAACACCTCGTAGTAATACAAACTACTGCCAGCTCTTGCGTACATGGGGTGATTCTCATTTAACACTAAACGAAACTAAGTTTGTTAAAGAGGACGGAATGTCATGTAGCCATAGCAAAACAACGAAATATTGATATTAGGAAAAAATGACGCAATAAAATTGAAGATACCAAAGATTTGCCAGAAAAATTCAGACTAAGGTTATCGTTGTGATTGTCTCAATCATGCTGTCATGGTGGCGGGTAAATTTGAAAGTGCAGTGTGTGTCATAATTGTTCTCAGGGTATTGTGGTCCATCTGTCTTTGATACCATCTCAAAAAGCATATATATTCATTTTGGAGTCGCTTGTGTTTCATTAAATTCTGAGTACAGGATAAAACAATGCTATTCAGAGTGGATAAAAGTGCACTGTTTACGTGAAAGAGAAATTGTTGACTGATACATTGTATCAAAGGCCATTCTCTCTCTCTCTCTCTCTCTCTCTCTCTCACTCTCTCTCTCTCTCTCTCTCTCTCTCTCTCTCTCTCTCTCTCTCTCTCTCTCTCGTACTAACAGCAGCAACTAGCGATCACTAGCCGTCCATTTTCAATATTTTTATAAATCATTTATTTTTTATTGTTCTCCTTGCAATTTAGATCTCTGGAGGTATTCAGATTTTCTTTATTTAATTTGATAGATATTTTTATTTGGACGAGAGCTAGATTTACTGATTCTCCTTCACTGGTGTCAGGTAAAAGGGTCTCCATTTTTATTTAGCCGTAGCCAGAAGTAGCTCATTGAATGCGGGTACGAGTTAACTCTATAAGAAAGCGGTGAATATTTTTACTTAACTACGGTCATTGACAAGTAGTAACAACGTTAAACTAACGATATTGTTTAAGAAGTATATAATAAACAACATTATTGTTAAACGTTATCAGTATGCATGGGTTATTTACAAAATTTGCTACATACAAGTTTCTTTATGGTTTCTGCACACAAAGAATAATAAGAGTAGTATACAAAAGAATTAAGTTTATGTCTAAGTCAATACATGTTCATACATTGAATTGTCAGGAGTTGGTAGATCTCAATAAAAGAAGAGATGTATTTAATGTTCTTAAGAATAAAAAGTATTAATACATCATTTGCTCTTGATGGTTTAAAGAAATCGCTGATGTCTGCTTAACATCTTTTATATCAATATTCCAAATTTTCTGGTCTTACTATAAATATTGAAAAAACAAATATTGTTTTTAGATCAGAAGTAGATATTTAGCAACAAGAAATATTGTCCAGAATATAAAATTAACTGGGATTGTACAGAGTTTGTTGTCTTAGGTGAAAAGTAACTCACTTGGAAACAATTACAACTCTTAATTATCCATCTAAAATTCTGGAAATTAAAAACCTCCTACTTCAGCGGAACAAGAGGTTTTAAACTCCATTTGGAAAAATAACATCGATAAATTAGTTATCTTTCATTGTCACTTGGAAAGATAACATCGATAAAATTAATGATCTTTAACTGTTATTACCAAATTCATCTAAGCAGTATCTTAATGAACTAAGTACACTCTTTTACAAGTTTGTAAGGCATATGTCAAAGGACAAAACCAAAACAAAATATTGCCGTGAAGGATTATCATGACGGCGGATTAAATATGTTTAATATATTTAATTTTGTAAATACTTTGAAACAAACATGGCTTAGAAGAATATTGTTTGATGAGTCAAAATGGAAAAGCTTCTTTAAGTTTTCAGTATCAAGTACTGGAACCTCTTATTATTTGGAATAGCTTTTCTTCACTCATTTAAAGGTATCTCAATCCTATTTGAAGAAGTTTCCGAAGCATATTTATAACTAGCTAGATCATTCAAAATGGTCATTGCTGAAAATTGTATAGCAACACAAATATGGTATAATCATCTTATTACAATAGATGGCAAAAGTTGTATTACAAAACGTTGTTTCAGAAAGGTAATATATTTATGAATGATTTTGTTAATAATGATGGTCCCTGGATAAGTTTTGATGGTTTTACAAATAGATTTACTATTAACATTCAAAGCATACTTGCAGCTATAAAAGTCATTCCCAAAATTTTTTGAATCATTTATGATTATAATGTACAACAACCGTTTGTTGTGCATACCATTATAAGAAATAAAAAATGATATAGAGGCATATATGAAACATTGACTGGAAATAAAGAAATACCAACTTCTAAGAGGAAATTGAAGTTTAAGTTTGGCAATTTAAAAGATAACGACTGGCTGCAAGTTTTCTTGCCAGCATATAAAAGTATAAAATGTCCAAATCTTAGATGACTGCATCTTATCATATTACACAGAATATATACTACGAATGTATTTCTCAAAAGAATTAGAATTATTTCAAATGAGCTCTGTTCTTTTAGAACTCTGTAAGAAAACATCACGTAGAATATCTAGCAGGCGAATTTGCCAGGTTTCAGGTATAAATGAATTTACTTTTGTAAACACAAGAGGTAGAAGTGTCATCGATTAAGTTTCATGTAGTCAGTCACTTTTACCATTGTATGATTCTTTTCTTGTAAAGCCACTGGATTCTTTTTTCATCATTCTGCTATACAGTTTAGTATTAAAGTAAATAAAATTGCACCAGTACTTTGACTCAAAATACACTTTTAGACGCCTTGCCTAATTAATTAATTTATGAATAAACTAAGGTCCTCATCAGTTGTAGAGAACTTCGATGAAATAGTGAAACAAATAACAAATACTGAGGCAAAACTAATAAATCGATTACGGAATTCTCAGAGGCAATTAGTGGGTAGCAAATGGTTTATTTTGAAGACATAAAATGCCTGAAGATATGCATAAGAATAGATATCCGAGTTCGGGTGCATCTTGGTTTGATGTTGAATGTAAAAGTAAACGAAGATCATTTTATAAATGTCAAAATGAATACAAAAAGAAAATGAATCAGCAGAAAACAGGAAACATTTTATTAAGATGCACTTGTCTTACAAGGCACATATTAAAATATGTCGGAGAAGATTTATAGGCGGCTGAACGAATAAGCCACTAGACACTGTTAAGCGTAATGTTAAGGAATATTGGCAGCTTTTGAATTGATGTGTTACTAAACAAATACCTGCTATATCAATAAATGAATTTGAAGCCTTTTTAAGTGTGTCAGTATGCCTGATGATCCATTGTTGAGCAGATGCTGACTTGTATAATAACTATAACAAAGTGACTTACAAATTTTGTTTGATGTATTAAATATTGCTATTTCGACAGTAGAATTCAAAAGAGCAATTAAAGAATGATAAAAGCAGTTATCCTGACAATCTATTTACTGAATATCGTATATGACAAGAGCCATATCAACTCTGATGTCATTTACAATACTGGTTGATTCCCATGCATATGTTCTGAAGGGCATCGTTGTACCTATTCATAAGAAAGGTTCTGTAAATTTTAACAGGATGAAAGCGGGTTAGATTGGATTTAGCCTAGACACTTAACACTAGTACGTTTATGAGATGTTCATTTATAACTGCAAATTAATGATGGACGAATATCTGACACGCAAGCTCATACACTTAGTTCCACCTCTCATAAACTAAACTATAACAACGGAAAACATTACCCTACTCATACGCACAAAGTTCAATAACGGATATAACAAAATGGTATCGTTCTTCAAAGGCTACGATCAAACCAGGACTTTTAAACAAATAATCGTAAATTATATCATTTGTCAACGAACACGATCAATGCATGGATTGTTCAACATATAAAATACGGATTTATCAATTAATATGATCATTGTATGGAATTATCAATATATATGGTCAATGTATTGAATTATAATAGATATGATCAATGTATGGAATTATCAACAAATATGATCAATGTATTTTTCATGAACAAGTATGATGGTGCATTAGATTGTTACACATATAATGACATTGACTTTTAGGCTCAAAATCTGGTACATATATTCCATCAACATATATAATGATGTTTCTTTTGTGGTATCCAGCCGATGATTAAGAGATATTTCCGATCCGCAGCTCCCGCCAAATGTCAACTAAGTATAAAAGTCTACACCAGAAAACTAAAGGTGGCTAGAGAAGATATTTTGTCTCGTAAAAACGTTCAGTTTTCAATATCCTTACGTATTTAGCAGCTAAATCCCAAACTAAAAAAGCACCCCCATTTAAAACCGCAATGAACTGCCGATACTTCGAAAGAAGTTCGGTGGGTCATATGTCACGTAAGTGTTTAAAGCTGGCTATAGTCTATTTGAAAGTTTCCAATAATTTGCACCATTATATAAATACTGATTAAAAAATTGTATATTGTATTTTATTTGACTTTAACTGATCACCTGCTACCGTAAGTAACAGTAGACGGTACTACCAGTGACTGTTGATGCAGAGTGACAGCTACACCTGGCTCCCTCTGGAAAGTCCTTTCTGGTGGATCAGGCGGACGAACAGATGTGCTCATCTCCCGGCTGTGAAGGCAAATGGCAAGAGCTGTATGGAAAGCGCAGGGCATCAGCTCAGGTGCAGTAGCAACTGATGGTCATCCACTGCCTCCGGGCGTGTCTTCAGACGTCTCAATATTGTCGTGGCACTTGATTCAGACAAGCCTGGACGATAGAGTGAGGCCGACTCTGCACATCTTTCCCTCACTTAAATCCAACTCACGCGCAATTCATGACACTATTCCCCTCCCCCACTAGATACCCTCAAGTCCTGTGGCGATGGGCGAGCGGCAAAGCAGCAGGTGTGGATACACTTGAAGATGCAACTGCAGACCTGCACACATGCCCCTTTGGGAATAAGGTCGCTTTTCAATGGACCGAAGCAGCAGTGCAACTCGGCAGCCCCCTGGGTGACTAAGCAACCTTTTTTTAGGATCACACTGCTCACCTCCGTTGCATAAGGAATGAGCTAGAAAAGGTGCCCTAAACATTGCCTGCTTCACTTTAACCCTGGTCAACACACCGAGGAAGATGGGGATACCACCTTAGCGGTCGAAAGAAAACAAGAAGACAAAGGTGACGCAACTGACCATCGATGCCTGGAACGTACGCACACTAATGGACAGCACATCAGCAGATAGACCAGAGAAGAACAGCTCTAGTTGGTAGAAAACTGGCCAGATTCAACATCCAGATAGCAGCCCTGAGTGAACCTCGCCTAACTGAGGAAGGACAAATCACCGAAGTAGGAGCCGGCTACACCTTCTTCTCGAGTGGCCGAACTAAAGAAGAGCGACGTGAATCTGATTTTGGGCTTGTCATCAAATCATAGCTAGTGAGCAAGCTCACAAATCCCCCAAAATGGTGTGAATGACAGACTAATGCAAAAGAAACTTCCACTTTCCATGAAAATATGATATCCAATTATCATAGCGCCTATGCACCAGCCATGACCAACCGAGATAAGATCAAGGACAAACTTTATGAATACCTGGAGTCTCTTATTTCAGAACTACCAAAGAGAGACAAGCTCATCATCCTGGATGACTTAAATGCTAGAGTTCGGACAGATCACCAGACATGGCCAGGTATCTTTGGCAAAAATGTATTTGGCAAATGCAACAACAACACTCTCCTCTTACTGAGAAAAGGCGCTAAAAATGACCTTCTAATAACCAACACAGTGTTCCGCCTGCCAAACCGTAACAAGACGTCTTGGATGCACCCACTCTCCCAACACTGGCATCTTATTGTCTACGTCATTGTCAGGAGAAGAGATAGGCAAGATGTCCGAGTGAAGAAGGCAATGAGAAGTGCAGAATGCTGGACTGACCACAGGCTCATAGTCTCCAAGCTCAATATCCGGACTCAGCCTTGCAGACGAACATAAGGCAAAAAAGTGCCCAAAAAGCTTAATGTCGCCAAATTGAAACAGGAGAATGTGAAACAGGCATTTGTCGAAGAACTGTGCAGTCAACTGGATACAATTGATACAAACTCATGTCGAGGAGAACTGGGCATCCTTCAGAGACTATGTGTACTCAACTGCTTCCTAAACCCTTGGTCCCACCACAGGTAAACATCAAGATTGGTTTTATGAGAACGAGGTTGCCATACAGAGACTTCTGAATGAGAAACATCGGCTACGGAAGGCCTATTTAGAAGACATAACTTCATCATCTAAGAAAGCAGCCTTGAACAACATCAAGAGGACCGTCCAATCCAAACTCAGAGAGTTGCAAGCTCGTAGCTGAGCAATAAGACAGATGAGATTCAGTCCTATGAAAACAGGAATGACATGATGAACTTCTATGATGATTTGAAGACAATCTGCAGGCCACAGTCATCAGGAACATCTCCAATACTGAATGCTGACAGCGCCACGCTGCTAGCTGACAAAGAAAAGATAATTCAAAGATGGTCAGAACACTGCAACAACATCCTCAATCAACAGTCATCTATCAGTGCGGAGGCAATTGATCGACTGCCCCAAGTGAAAATCAACATATCACTTGGTGATCCTCCAGAGCTGACTAAAACTGAGAAAGCAATCAATCTGTTGTCAAATGGCAAAGCACCTGGAGCAGATGCTTTACAAGCAGAAGTCTATAAAGCCGGAGACTCACACATCACACAAAAACTGACTGAACTCTTCCAGTCAATGTGGATTCAGGGAACTATACCCCAAGAGTACAAGGATGCATTCATTCTCCACTTGTACAAGCGGAAAGGCAACGGACAATCCAGCGACAACCATCGGGACATCTCCTTGCTGTCAATAGCCGGCACAATCCTTGCCAGAATTATGCTGAATCGTCTTGTGCATTATATTGATCAAGGGCTCTTGCCAGAGAGCCAGTGTGGCTTCGGGAAAGGACGAGGGACCACAGACATGGTGTTTGCAACTAGCCAACTCCAGGAGAAATGTCAGGAACATAACTCCAACCTGTACACGACATTCATCGACCTGACAAAAGCCTTTAACACAGTCAGCCGTGGAGGCCTTTGGAAGATCATGGCAAAATAAGGTTGCCCAGAAAAATTCATCGTGATGGTTTGGAAATTCCATGATGATGATGCATGCTCGCTCGTGTTGTGAATGATGGTGAGTCATCTGAACCATTCCCAATCACCGTTCTCTGCCATGCTTACTGATGCGTTCCATGACTATACCGGACTGACTGCAAGCTGTTCAATCTGAGAAGACTACAGGCGAAGACGATGTTACAGGAAGTGACTGTTCGTGATCTACTATTTGCTGACAACTGTTCCGTGAATGTCAGATCTGATTCTGACATGCAAGAGAGTATGGACCATTTCTCTTCAGCTTGTGACAATTTTGGTCTCATAATCAGTATCAAGAAAACAGAGGTGATGCATTAACCTGCACCAGGAAAGCATTACATAGAGTCTACCATCACAGTCAATGACCAAACCCTCGTGGCAGTGGACAAGTTTACCTATCGCGGCAGAACACTGTCACATCGATGATGAAACCAATGCCAGAATTGCTAATGCAAGTGTGGCCTTTGGCAAACTACGTGTAAATGCGTGGGAGCGCAGAAGCATCAGTCTACAAATGAAAGTTAATGTCTACAAAGCCATTGTGTTGCCGACCCTGCTGTATGTTTGCGAAACATGGACGGTGTGCACACGCCATGCAAAGAACCGTTTTCACATGGGCTGCCTGTGGAAACTGATGAAGATAAGATGGCAGGACAGGGTCCCGGACACTGAGGTTCTCACATGGGCAGGCATTCCAAACATCCACACTCGGCTGATGAATTCACAGATGAGATGGGCAGACCACGTCACTAGGATGTCAGAAGAACGACTACCAAAGAAGATCTTCTATGGCGAGCTGGAGGAGGGAAAGCGCTCTCAGAGTGGTCAGAAGAAACACTTCAAAGATTCCATCAAGTCATCGTTGAAACACTCCAACATTGACCCTGAGTCTTGGAAATATCTCACAGGATCGCTCCACCTGCCGGAGTCTCATCCTTTGAATGGAGATCTGCAGAGGCAGTGCAGAAGCGTAAGCAGCATAAATCTCAGAATTGCAGTACGTCCTCTATTGATCAAGCAAACCCAAGCGACATCTCCTGTCAAGTGTGCCACAGACATTTCAGAGCACAAATTGGACTGATCAGCCATTCACGTACTCACAGAAACCAAACCAGTTAGTGATGTCATGGTCATCTTCGAACTCGTATGACGAACAACAACAACTGATAGTGAAATTAGTTCTGGAAGATTTTAAATAGGATGCTGTTCGAATTTTGGATTTAGGTACTAAAAACAAGTAAGATCAGCATTGAAAATTGAACAATTTTGTTACAAGAAGTATCACCTCTAATAATAAATTCGTTTGAATGCTAACTGGGTCAAGCTTACATAGTTTCACAGAATACTTTTTGGGACCTGTGAAAGGATTTGGACGACGGTG
This sequence comes from Margaritifera margaritifera, assembly GCA_029931535.1. Lineage (NCBI taxonomy): Eukaryota > Metazoa > Mollusca > Bivalvia > Unionida > Margaritiferidae > Margaritifera > Margaritifera margaritifera. The sequence continues at coordinate 208,891 of JAQPZY010001332.1, forward strand.
AACAATATAGAAAAAAACCTGTGAAAACAAATACATATGTGAGTCGAAATCCCCGAAGGGGTTATATTGCGGCTTGCTGGTGACGTTGCTTGAGGTACGTCTCCAAGAGATTTTTAATTATTTAGAAAGGGGTATGTTGACAACTGAGTGCAGACGATTCATATGTGGAATTTATACCATCAGGCTGATAACAATATAACTCCCTGAGAAGCTATCTCATGCGAATATTACAAGGTCAAAAGACGCCATTTATAAATAGGTCACCTTATGTAGTGTTCACCATTGCTTCAGTGTTAATTAGAGTCAGTTTAATTATGAATTTTGTGGTCAATACCCAGCCAAAACAATTCAAGGGGTTTTTTAAATTCCAATATAGAAGAGATTATCACTGAAAGTAAAAACTATGCATATTCACAAAGCACGCATGAACTGCAATAAGTGAAACCATGAACCATAAACAGTTCTACCGCTGAGTGTATACCGCAAAACAGTGTAATAAAGGTAAGCATCCTTACCTTTATTCGTCTACACATGCATCGTGTAGCCAAGGTTCTGAACCAATATATATATATGGGTGAATTAATTAGCTGCATTCGGTTAACCGAATCGTGCAAGTAAGTCATGGGTCATACATCTCTTGCACGAATGCACTGGCTGGTGAACATTTCTCTCCACTGCGGTGTACTCGTGCCGCGCACATCACTCTTCCCATTTCATCTTTTACACCTGAGTTGCATTGGACATCAAAGCCCAGTGAAGAAAATAAAATGGTCAAGTAATCAAATAGGACACTTTAGGAATTAAAAATACGAATCGTCCTAAGTGGGCGAAATATAGATTAAATATAATTATTTGTTTTAAATTGGCTAGTTGAGAATTTGGAATCTTGAAAACTTCAGAAGTGAAGTATATAGAGTTTAGCAGATTATTGGAAGCAAGCCGAAACAAACAAAATATATACAGAATCAAACAATGTACCCCCAAAAGCATGAACGTGGAATATTCTTTACAGGTTTTAAATATATATGTATATTATAATTATTACATTGTTTCGCACCTACCAAACCCTAAAGAGGCCCGGGTTATAGCATACGGAGAGACCGCAACTTTATGACAATGTCAACAACACTTTACCAAAGTTTCAGAGCCTGTAAATTTTAATGAGATGTTATGATGTGGCAGATCTCTTCAGCCAGATCAGACCTTCAAGTAGTTTCCAATACTCGTCTTTCAGTCTGTCAGACAGAGACAGAGCTCAATAAACATGAAATAATTATGTTGGCTCTATACATACACAGATTATACATGCTTTTCAAAGTATTAATCCACTACAAACAAGAAAATTGCTCTCTCTGAAAATGCTCGCCAAAGAGCAGAATTATAATGTACCTTAATATATTATTAATGTACTAATTGAAGACATTCAGTGTGCACAAATTTCACTACACGGAAAAGACTGTATTACGCTGCACACAACATTAGGCGGAACATTATGTGCGAAATTATTAAACAATGCTCACCGAACTGTCAAATATGTAACACAGGCATGTGTGCATGACCGAACTGCAAAATGAAATACACCCCACTAATATCGAATATTACACGCATCCAAGGGAAGATTTCGAAATGCTCACAAAGTTTCAAAACGCGCACTCGTACAAACATTTCACATAGAGTGTAGACAATATCAAAACGTTCGTACCAAATACGTACACACACAAAATGGCACAAGAAATGCGCACGAAGTTTCAAAGCGTGCACTAATATAAAATGTTCACAGGGTGCACAATACCAAGTGCACGCACCAAATGAGTACAACAAATGAATTCAGTGTTACCCAAAAGGGGATAAACATGCGGAATTGACAAACCTAATGATTAGTGATTTACACGAATAGTACCCACTTCTCCCTCTTGTGATTAAAGTTTACTGTTTATCTTCAGAAGGATTTATTACAGCAATTTCTAAAGCCAAATTAAAATCATTATAGTACAGAATGATTTCAACGTAAATAAAACTAGGCAAAAAGTATAAAAGAGTGTCCAGTATCGAAATTTAACAATAGTTTCTATCTCAGAGCAGAATACATGGTTGTTTATTTTATATAAATTGCTCTAAACGAAATGTTTATTTTATATAAATTGCTCTAAACGAAATGAGAATAATAGATGGTCACATAAACTGCTATAGAACTGATGACTTGGCTCAACCAGACAATATGAGACAAGACTGGATCCTATAAATATAATTAAAAAATAAACGAAGAAAGGTGATTTCAATAAACGAAACTTATGTCCCCCATACATAATGCGAAACAGAACTCATTCCCAAGTCAGTGACAATCTGAGAGTGAACCCATGTCTGAACATAAGATGTGAAAGCAACTCGCCTACACATGAGTGATATCTTTAAATGAACGTATGCCGTCATACACCCTGCGAAACAAACGGCTCGCCCGAAAGAGAAACCACAGAACTCGATGTTTTAAAAGGTAAAGTGAAACCTTACTACCTCACGAATAACCCCCCCCCCCCCACAAAAAAAAGGAAAAAAACAGTGAATCCTATGTTGTGTTAAAGCCTTGCATAATTTCTGAATTTAGAAACGAAAAAATATGGAAAACATTTCGAAGAGGGTATACTGCAGACTTGACGCGTATTGCCGATGAAGTAATGAATAATGAAAAATGACGCGCTACACAAAATATAAGTGGCGCGTAAAACAGTCGACGTTAGCACACAACACACAAAAAGCGCATAAACACAAGCTACGTGCCGAAGAAACAAACTATATGGGATAGCTGAAATCTTTCCAGATCTATACAATTGTTTATTCAAAATAGATGCAAATATTTTGCACATTGCATTGATTAGAGAAATGTGTTCATACTACCACTCTTCAATATCTGATATTATGATACTTTTTGACCACTCTGTTTGAGTTTTATAGATTTTATTAAAAAGCACATTAAGAAATGAAACAATCCCGCATGGTAAAGTTCACTGGTAACAAATTTCCGGAATCTTGTCGGGACCTGGGTTTATTTTTTAAAGAGCGAACACTGGTAATTTTTTCTTGATTTAAAATTGGTTTATACAATAGATAGTTTTCATATGACGTCATCACATTTGGCACTCTCAAATAATCCGCCACCTTTATGGGCACGCTATGGTCAAGTGACTTAATGTTGTGTGTATTCCTTTGTTGACAGATACGACCTATTTATCGTAAAATATGGCAGGTCAAAGCGAAATATCGACACAAAGGACAAACAAAGTGAGATTACATTCATACTCTTGACTCGATAACCCGAGAAATGTACACATAAAAGGTAAAACTTTGTGGTAATGATCACTACGCAATCCCAGCTTCAGAATGGCACAGTGACGTTTCAGAATTGCCGGACATTTCATATCCCGACACTGGGAATTCCTTAGTGACTGATCAAAGTGCATATACTCTATAGGACTTAAAGGCACACAAATTACTTGAATCATATAACTATTTCGTTTGTGGATGGGTTAAAGAGAAACGACAACGAGTTGAAAATGGACATTGTTTGGTGACTGGTCGTGTAAGTACAACTACTCCATGTTCTTTTAGATGACAATTTAGACAGTTTGTCAGTATTTATTTTTGTATTGACGATTTTAAGAATTTAGAATTTGACTGCAGGATGATAAATCGTACCAGAACCAATGAAGGCAATTGTACCCCACCCACCCTTATGTCCAAAAATGAAGACGTTATATAGCCTACTTTTTTTTGAAAGGGGGTTTTCAAAGCTATATGCATTAGCTATGTGTAACTATCAACCAACATAATAATAAGAGAAAAGAAAAAAAGAATATGCAAATGAATGTCAGTATTATTTTGTTGGCTAAATATGGTACTCTTTTATCAGTAATATTTTAAACTGCAATGAGCCATCTCAGACTAACCGAGTCAAGTGAGTTGCTCACAAGGAGCAATCTCAGACTAACCGAGTCAAGTGAGTTGCTCACAAGGAGCCATCTCAGACTAACCAAGTCAAGTGAGTTGCACACAAGGAGCAATCTCAGACTAACCGAGTCAAGTGAGTTGCTCACAAGGAGTCATCTCAGACTAACAGAGTCAAGTGAGTTGCACAAGCTCATAGCCGTCTTACTTTCTGTTTTTGTGAGAGTACAAATGTTTCAGTCATTTTTTGTTTTAAATTACAGGTTCAACACTCTAAGAGAATGAAAACAACTCCACTTCAACCTCGGTCGATCACTTTACCAAATGGAAAGATAATTGCCGCACACTGCAATTGTATGGCTGGCTTGGATGAAGCCTGTTGTCATGTTGGAGCTCTGCTTTTCGCAATTGAAGTGCCAGCCCCTTCATCCGATGAACTGTATAAATTATTTAATGATACTAAACTCCCGGGTACAAAACCAGCCATTATGTCCCTTATACCCGAGTTGTGTACACATTATGTCCCTACAGCGATGAGTAAAAGGTACCCTGTAGTGCTGAATGATTTAAAAGGTCAAAATCGCTGTGATATGGGAAATAAGACTTAGTGAAACATTGTGAAAAGGTAGCATCTGACATTAGTGTATCAAAATAGAATCAGCTTATGAAGAAATTGCTACTAAAACTCAGTCCAGTTGTAAAGACTGGAATAGGTTCCGTGCTGGCCGTATCACTGCCTCAAGGTTGAAGGTTGTATGCAGAACATCATTTGAGCAGCCATCACACTCTCTCATCAAAAGTAGTTGCTACCCACAAGTCAACAAATTCACAACATCTGCTACACAGTTGGGAAGCGATCATGAGAGAGTTGCGACTGAAAAGTATGTGAATGAAATGCCAGGCTTGCATGACAATTTCGAAGTAACATGATTAACCACAAATTTACATAAATGGGTGCCTCTCCGGATTCTATTGTGAAATGTGACTGTTGTGATTATGGTTGCATATAAGCCAAATCCCTGTACTGTTTTAGAGACAAGATATTAAAAGACTTTGGACACCCAATCATGTCTAGAGGAACGCTACAACTGAAAAGAACGCTTGCTTATTACTATCAGGTTCAGTGCCAGATATTTATTTGTGAGAAAGACTACTATGATTTCACTTTTTGGACATAAAATGGCTTTAATTATGAAAGGATTGAACCTGACGAGCGATTTCTGGGCACTGTTTCAGAAAAGAATAAGCAATTCTTTCTCGAACTCGTTGGGAAGTACTTCTCAGTATCAGCAAGAATTGAAGCTTGTACTGTTTTATCTGAAAAACCGATACAATCAAATGCTGATCCATGTAACAATCAGGAAGACAGGGATGTGTTTAGTTCATGTCAAACACTGTATGACCCTAATGGTGATTCGGTCATAGGCTGTGACAATGATAACTGCTTCTACAGGTGGTTACACTACAAATGTGTCAACGTAAAGTGAGTTCCTAATGGAAAATGGTATTGCCCAACATGTCGCTCTTTGCCGGAATTTAAGAAAAGGGAACCGAGTAAAAAACCTAAAATTGAAAAAACATTGTGTCAAAGAAGACTATTGTAACCAGTATTACATGCATGTGTTTGGTTAAGCTAGTTTGTGACGATGCCTCCTTATTTCATTGTAACGTACAAAAGTATATCAAACCAACCTAGTAAATACAGTTTATTTGATCAATTTTAACATCAATCTTTTATCATATGACATCTCTTGTATGCCGTTTCATTGTTCTGTATACTGTGGAATCATAAATTTAAGCGAGTGTTAACTTTTGTGTATTCAACACTAGAACTGATTATTATTTTTTACTTTTTTTTATTTGGGTATAACACCATCTCTTGGTGTTAAAACTATTATTTATTAGGTTGAATAAAATGTACGTTAGAACATAAAAGTAACTCTGCCGTTTATTTGCATGTCACTGTTATTACTCTCTCTCTCTCTCTCTCTCTCTCTCTCTCTCTCTCTCTCTCTCTCTCTCTCTCTCTCTCTCTCTGTGTGCTCGAGTTCGGGGACGAAGAATACTAAGGATTGTGCTTGATCTGCCCTGAAATCCTATAATACATACATTCATACATGCACTCTCCCTCTTCCTCTCTCTCTCTCTCTTTCTCTCTCTCTCTCTCTCTCTCTCTCTCTCTCTCTCTCTCTCGTGCACTCAACTACTCAATTGTTAACTGCTGTTCTAGAGTGGTGTCTACAAATAAAACAAAACAGTACAGTTATCACAGAACAGTAAAATTATCACAAAACAATACAATTATCAGTACAGTTAGCAGGAAATAATTGTATTGAAGTTCTAAAGGGAAATATAGGCAGTTTGGGGTTAAATAATGATAAAAGTATTGAATTTCAGTTTATTTCCTTATGCCTGAATATGTAGTACAGCATGACAGTGGTTCTCTCTGTTCAGTCTGACCTCCTTAACCAATATATAATACAGGTACTGCGGATAGCCTGTCATGTGCTGAAAATTGTATTAAACCAAAAACTATCCATATTAATATAATGATGACTAGAATTCAACCAAATACTGTAATTGTTACGGGTATATAATCACCAGATATAATGCTCTGCCATACCTTAAGGGGAGGAGTAACAACTAATTTGCATCATGTAATGAATCTCAAGGTTCCGCGTTGGAATCCTATCATTTTCAATTGATATTTCCGTTTGTTAATTCTGACTGCCTCGTTCAACTAATGAGGATGTCAAGTGGCTGTCCAAGTTCAGTATGATTTTTTGTTTGTTTGTAGTAGCACTTTACGGTACAACAGCACAATAGTGGCTATATAGTGTCAACTAAAGTTACATGTTCGAAAAATGCACATATGAATTGTAAAAAAAAAAACAGGAAGATAAAACCTACCAAATAGATGTAAATGTGAAATACAACAAGGCAAAATATAAAACGTAGAAAATGTTAAAATTCTGTAAAATATAAATAAAAAGACAAAGGTAACACGTGTAAAATCCTGTTGAGGGAATGTAACCCAACACACACACACACACATTCTAGTTTTTACAAATGACCCTCTAGTGCAATAGTAAATGTAAATCATTTACATTATTACATCATGGCAATATTGTGTAAAAAAAAAAGGACAATGCGAATATTTTAAATAATTTATTTACTGTATGAAGAGATCAATATAACACACAAATAATTATAATGGTTTAACTTTTGTCAGTCAAAATGTTTAAAGCAGAAAAACTTGTCTTCTATTAGAATGACAAAGGTTACACTTGATTATTTGTTATGTTTATTTTGCTACTCTTTGGTTTAATCAACATTTATTGCAAGTTGTCCTAGACCAAATTATCATTGTTTTGATATAACAACTTGATCATGAATCATATTATTTCATCACAAGTTCAATTAAAAGGCACAACAGATTCATTAAGGTTTGTTAATGCACAGTACACGGTAACAATCTTTTCTAAAATTGGAATGTCACCATCACTACTCATGACATAGTCTATTGGCAATGTACCCCGGAATATGGTATATGTATTCCTTAACTGGTCAATAACACTTTCAACATGTATTCTCAGATGAGCAATTTGTTGTTCTGGTTGACTCCAGTTCTAAAGGTGAAAGTTGAGATTTTCCTTTCGTAAAAGTAGAACTTTTTGCTTCAGCACACCGTAATCCTACATATTCCTGAATATCAAACCACGGTCGGCTAAAACAACATCTCCATGATTCAATATGTCTAGGAAACAACAGTTCTCAGTGATACATCTGTCACTTGCATGACCACCCCAAGCTTCTGACAAGAAATAAATAATTCCCTGTTGGGTAACACCAATGAGGAACTTGACCGTGTTATGGTGTTTATAAGATTACCATGTACAGGCTCTAGCATGGAGATTAGATGGTCGTTCAATGATTATCTCGAAGCAGTCGATAATTATACCAAGTTTTAATTATAAAAAAGAAGTTTCGGAATGCCATAGGCATACTCTGTCGCAGCTGTTCCCTTTCTTGCCAAAAAATTAAACCTTTCATTCTCAAAAACATCACATTTATCACGGATAAGAAACCTCTAGATACCGTTGTCTTTGACACGCTGAATCGGTAAGCTAAATCCTGCACATGGATATTCAGTCTCAATTTCATCAAAGACTAGAATCAGTTTCTGAAACTTGGAAAGAGTAGACCTTCTGGAGTCACTTATGTAGTCCTCCCACAAGTGTAAGGAATGTGGTAACCCTGCGTAATACTCTCTCACCGTTGCCTTTGAACGAATCCTTGGAAATCTCAAATTATTTTCAAGCAAGAATCCTGGCGTGCGTTCTATTTCTGCAGCTCATTGTGTAGAACATTAAACTCGTAATTCAAGGGTAGCCGGTTTCAGCCCTGCCTAGATCAGCTCTGGTCTGCATGTTACAAATTTACAATTTCAGACTACCGTCAAGATGTTCATTTGTACACACATATAAAATGAAGCTTGTTGAATAAGGCTTATCCGTACCTTAGGTATTTGAAATCATATTTCGCTAAATTACGTGGACTTTTCTCACTGAGGTGCCTACTCCTGTATGACCGAGCTGTAAATAAAAGAGGCAATAAACTTGCCTACCGCTGTTGGTCCAACACTGTCGTTTCAACTCAAAGAAACATAAACTCCACCAAGTCCGTAATAAATGTAGCCGTTTTTCTCTGCAGGGACTTGAAACTTGCACAGTGCAAATTTCACCGTCACTCTCGGCTATGTTACTTATGTTTTGCCGTTTCAAAACTTGCAAACAAAAACAAAATGTAAAACCATGTAAAAATATTAAAATAAAAATAGTATTATGATATTTCTACATTATGAAAATGTTTTATTTTACTCCCCACATCTCTCTCTCTCTCTCTCTTTCTCTCTCTCTCTCTCTCTCTCTCTCTCTCTCTCTCTCTCTCTCTCTCTCTCTCTCTCTCTCTCTCTCTCTCTCTCTCTCTCTCTCACACATTTGCATAGGATTATGTTGTACTCTCCACCGAGTTGTTACTTCAAACTTCGGTATTGATGACAGAGATAATTCTTCCCATTGTCCGATCTGCTTAGAATGACTGCTTAGACTATTTTCGTTCCTTATTAATGTCTAATAGAGATACAAAATATGGATGACGATGAAGGTACTGCGAGAAATGAGAATGGCAATTTTGAATTGAATAAACCAATTACGAACCAAAATATAATTTATAGCGTTCGCTTTTTGAAGAAAAAAAAAACAGGTTCCGACAAGATTCAGGGCATTTATTACCAGTGGACTTTAAAATGCATTGTTTCATTTCTTAAAATGTTTTTAATCAAATCTCTGAAACTGTTTTTTTTTAAATGTGGTCAAAAAGTATAATATTTGAGATATTTTACAATGGTAGTATGAACGACGCATGCAATTATATCTGGAATTTCTCTAATATATATATATATATATATATATATATATATATATATATATATATATATATATATATATATGTATATATATATATATATATATATATATATATATATATATATATATATATATATATATATATATATATATAATGTGCAAAATATTAGCATCTATTTTCAATAGACGGTTGTATAGATCGCCAGAAATAAATAATTTAATATCCGAGTCTCAGGCTGGCCTTATTAAATCTCCCCTTCTCTCTTTCTCTCTCATTCAATCTTTGGGTTGGCACACAGTTCTATCTAAAATATATAATGCACAACTTAGATGTCTTGAGATGCCAATATATGTATCAATCACAATAATAATAATAATAATAATAATAATAATAATAAATCAAATAGGGTCGACCGTTTTAGTGGAAGAATTAAAATCTACGATTGCAACAAAAAAGTAATAAAGTACACTTATTTACCTCTTTGGAAATACAATGTTTGTGGCGTTTTGGGGTTTTTTTTTTTTTTTTTTTTTTATTTATTTATTTGTTTATTGTTTATGCTTTTTTTGTCTACGATACAAAGGAAGAATTCTCTCTCTGAATAAAATGTTGCAACATTACTAGAAATCCTAGCACGTCATAATTTTGGCTTAACAACGTCAAAAAAAATGTAACTCCGCTCTGAACAACTACTAGGGCATAAAATGTTCATTCATAGGACGATAAAGAAAACAACGGTTGTAACAATGACACTAACCTTGGATAAAAAAAGCTAACACAGCAAGTGAAGACGACAAAATCATAAATTTGTAATAATATTGATGAATTAAACAATTTGACATCCACTATGCAAAACTACAACCGGCTGCCAGTAACGCTGACGAGTTTGTCACCCCAACTGAAAGAAAACATGTTTTTTTGTGTTTTTGTTTGTTTTGTTTTTTAGTAAACTTACTGTCTGCAAAATACATACCAATGTGTTAGTGGGAATCTTAAATTTCCGTCAGAGTTAAGACAGATCCCACATATTACATTTCCCGCCAAACAGACACACTGTTACATTTCCAGCTAGACAGACTCATCATGTGAAACCTATGAACCAATTTTTAACAATGCAACTTGTCACTATACATTTCAACATGGCGGCCTAATTGTAAATTCACCTTGTGCCCATAATCTTTTCACACTGTTTAACATAGGATGTTCCTTGTGCCCTGAGTGGCGCACTATGCTACTTGCAGGTCATGGGCTGTGCGTCTCGTGTACGCAGGCACTGGCTGATGAACACGTCTCTTCACTGCAGTGTACTTGTGCCGCGCACGACACAGTTAATGTCCCCTCCTCCGACCTAAAACTAATGCCCTTAAAGTCACCTTCACAATTTGAAACATACGAGACAATCATCAACTGTGGGTCTTGTGTATCATGTGCCAATATCTGCAGCACACATGCCTCTTTACGTGAGTTAACGAGAGCCACTTTAACCTTTTTTTATGTGTGAGTCATATGTACAAAATCCCTTGTTTTCGTTTTTGTTTATCATTTTATTTTAATTCTCTGAAGTCTTCAAAGCTAACTCAGAATTATCTGCAGTCCAACACGGAAACTTATTACTATCCTATTTTAGACTAAAAATCCCAGTGACATATAAATTAGGATCTGATTAAATTCTTGGAACAATGCTGTATCACATGTTACCAGAAATAAAGTAGGTCACGAGCAATATGTGCTTCGCGTTAGCCTAATGTTTTTTTTAAAACTATATATCAAGTAGATATTTCTTACACCCTCGATTTTTAGGCATGATAATGTACACGAAACTAATGGATCGATTCTTGGTCTCACCTGGGAAACAATATGGAAATATAGGTCAATCTCTCTAAGTGGTGGTGATGGCATCACCAATGTTAGGATTTTGTGTTACTTGGCAAAAATATAAATTATCAATTGTATTTATAATTTGATTTAATACAAGTGCGTCTGGTATAAATAGACAATTCTTTATGCTGTATGACACTAAAGATACTATATTGTATTGCACATCAATGACAATGTGGCGTAAGTGAGATAAACGATCAGTCTTGTTGACTAAAGACTTTTGCCTGAGCACGCTCCTCACCGCTCACACTCTTTTACAATATATCGCTGCCGTAAAACAGATTTGACCACTGGATCATCTAAACCTTAATCCTTCATCTCTGTACACAAGTACATGAGTTTGCTGACCAGATCCTATCTTACTTCCATTCAAATCCTTTCAAAAATCAGGGAAAAGGAAGCAGACTATGTATGGCGGGTCAGATGTGACGTCATCTGTATAATGTGACGTCTGACGCTTGTTACTTTGTAACATCGTCAGCTATGTGCTCCGTCACTGTAAGTAAAATATTCTTTACCTTTACCTCCTACGTATTAAGCAAAATTTTCACATTCTGCACCAGAAAAGATCACAGTCATTGCAACTAAATAGTGTCACGCAGTTATCAAGGCATACTGTTTCACCGGGTGACATTTTACATCCAAATTAACATCGTTGTGGCATATCACCAGTATCATCAAATAATTTGCAATACCATTATATAATCAGTCCATCAGGACCTGGCTTACCTTTCAGAGCAATTGCAACTTTATTGATGGATATTTGTTCATCACACATAATTTTATCTTCATTAGATACATGTGTATCTAAACAAATCCAATAATTCATTTTTCTTTTCCTCATAATTAGTAGCAGAAGTGTATGGCTTACTATAACAATCATACGTAATAGACATAATTACATCTGTCTCATTTCTTGCGTCGTGGATTAAACTTTCCCACTCATATATATATATATATATATATATATATATATATATATATATATATATATATATATATATATATATATATAAGGCACCTGAACTTTGTCCCAATATTAAACTAGATGCAGCATACCTAGCACATTTTGCGTCACAATCTGCGCAAAATAAGAAGACCTTTAAATTCATGTGTGTACAATAGGTCATATACAACCTGTACAAATATAAGATATCGATAGATGATTTGTATTTAGTATCAAAGTCTTGTCAGTTAGTTTCGCTTTATCATAGTTTCTGGAATTACCTTTCTTTCTTACTCTATTTTCTGAAACGGGTAGTGAATTTCAGAAAAGTGCGTGACGTGCATATCAAAGGCCCTTACCTACAGAATATGGTGTTAGCCATTAAAGTGTACATAACCTACATCAACATTTATCGATTTGTTTTCGGGTCCTCAGTTCTATGCTTCAAAAGGAGTTATTTATCGTATTACTTTTCCACGCAAACATATAGTTTTACATATTTCGTTTTCCTATTTATAGCTAATTAGAAATATATTAAAGGTTATGAAAGATATATTATGTAAATTCCCTATATATCGCTGGATTCTAAACAAACCTAGCGTAGCATAGTATTTTAGTTACACACGTATGAATATGATGGTTATGGTCCTCCAAAGGCAGTCAGTCATAACGTACTGTATATTTAATTTCCTGTATAACTATTTATGTTAGTCAATCCACTATCAACATTTCAGTGCTTGAAAAATTTAGCTGCCCGCAAAGTGTTAAGGACTTACCATTTAATTTTCGGGGGTAGGGGTGGGGGTTATTCGAACCAGGATAAATATTTTTTTGCTTTGTTTTGTTTTTTTTTTGTTTGTTTGTTTTGTTTGTTTGTTTGGTTTGGGGGGGTTGGGGGGGTTAATTTTTTAACGCAAGATATATATAATTTTTTGTTTTCTCCAAATCAGAGTAAGAATATTTTGTTAAACCTATTTAGGGTGGGGGAATTTGTTTCCCCCAAAATTCCAAGCCAGCCCACCTACCACCACCACTACCCACCACCACACCACCTACCCTACCCACCCACCCCCATCAATTAATTCTTGTGTAAACCTATAGTATCCATTCAAGGTAGATGTGCAATTCTCTGATCTGGCTCTCTGTGATTTAATATATAGATCACAATTTGGGGGTGTTTTCATATTCTCTCTCTCTCTCTCTCTCTCTCTCTCTCTCTCTCTCTCTCTCTCTCTCTCTCTCTCTCTCTCTCGTGAATACAGTGGGCTTATTTAACATGACAGAGAAGAAGAGAGGAATGGGTAACTCTTACTATATTAGGGTATTTGGGCATGTGCCGCCCTTTCTGGTTTGTTTTCCAGATCTGGCGGTAATTAGTCTCTTTTCATTCTAAGCTACATTTGATTTCAGAATTTGCCCCTTAAAAACGTTTTGAAGCTAACATAATTCGATAAACAGACGCATTATCTGTTTATGCATTATTTTTGTTACAAAGTCAATAGTAGTAAGATGTAGCGTTATGGCCTCAGATATGACACTTGAGGCACAAGGGAAATTGGCATTCGGCCGCCATGTTGAAATGTGGCTGTATGACCTCTAACGTGAATTCCATGTTAAAAAGTCCATAGGTTTAACATTAATGTGAATCTATGACCTCAAGGGGAATTTAACACTGATGCTATAATTGATGGTTTAAAGAAATAGCCTTTAGCCTCAAGGGAATCCAGGACAACAAGCCTCAACGATCCTTTTCAGGGCCACCCAGTTCAATCAGATGATGAGATATACTATTCTATCATTGCCAAAACTCTATGTATTTTATCTGTATATGTCTTTGATTTTCGCAACTAAAACTTAAACTTTCTCATTTGTTTGTGTGTATAGTGTGTAAGCACTCCTTCCCTTTTCAGGATGATAGTATGTATGAGTATGTGTTAGCACTCCTACCATTTTTATGTACATGTGTGAGCACTCCTACCTTTTTCAGGGATCATATTATGTTTGTGTATGTGTTAGCACTCCTACCATTTTTAGTGATGTTTGTGTGCATGTGTGGACACCCCTACACTTTTCAGAGATGACAGTATGTTTGAGTATGTGTAAGCACTCCTACCATTTTTGTGTACATGTGTGAGCACTCCTACCTTTCTCAGGGATCATATTATGTTCGTGTATGTGTTAGCACTCCTACCATTTTTACTGATGTTTGTGTGTATGTGTGGACACCCCTACCCTTTTCAGAGATGACAGTATGTTTGAGTATGTGTTAAAGCTCATACCCTTTTCGGAGGTAATAGTATGTTTGTGCATGTGTTAGAACTCTTAACCTTTTCAGGGGTGATAGTATGTTTGTGTATGTATTTGCACTCCTACCCTTTTTGTTGGTTAGTTAGTGTGATGTGATGGTCAGTCAAACGGCGTATTAGTTAGTAGGTGTGGATGCTTGTCAGTCGGACGAAGTGTTGGTTAGTAGGTACGTGTGTGAACATTCCTACCCTTTTCAGAGTGATCGTATACCTGTGTATCTGTTAGCACTACTTCCATTTTCATTGATGTTTTTGTGTATATGTGAGCATTCCTACCCTTTCAAGGGGTGATAGTATGTTTGTGTATGTGTTAGCACTCCTACCCGTTTCGTTTGTTAGTAAGTGTAGGTGTTGGTCAGTAAATGTCATGTTAATTTTAACATTACCATTCCCCTTGTACCCATAGTACTATTTTTGAAACTATTTTATATTATAATGGTACAGTGGTATAGTGTTAAATCATCACGGTATTACAGTATCGTGTTAAATTCCCCTTGAGACCATAGAACCACATTAATGTTAAACCTATGTACTTTTTAACATGGAATTTCCGTTTTATGCCATACAGCCACATTTCAAAATGGTGGCCCATGGACATTTTTAACATTACCATTATCATGATGTTTATCTGACCTATGAACATTTTTAACATTTCGTTTTCTCTTGTCGCCATAGAGTTATACTAATGTTAAACATATGGACTAATGTTAATTTCCACTTGTCGCTCAAGTGCCACATGGGCTTTTTAACATGGAATATTCATTGTCCCTATACGGTCCCCTTCGTTTTTAACAAACAAATAAGCATTCTTATTAAGAACATAGTGGAGTAAACGGTGATAAGTGAGTGTCATTCACACCTACTTATGGACAAACAAACACACACACACACCCTTACTATCCAACACTATACATACAAACAAAACAGAGTAGGGAAATGGGATAGGCGAGGATCACTCACACCTACTCAAGGACAAACAATCACACATTCTTACAATGAAACACACACATATAAGAAAGAGAAGGGAATGGGCATAATTGAGGGTCATTCACACCTACTAATGGACAAACAAACACACCCTTATTATCTAAGACCACACACACAAACAGAGAATGGAAAGGGTATAGGTTAGGGTCACTCACACCAACTTCTGGACAAGCCAACACACATCCTTATTAAGAAAAAAACAAACAAACACACATTCTTTAACACAATAGTGAAGGGAATGGAAATATGTGAGAGTCATTTACAGCAACTTATGGACAAACAAACACACACACCCTTACTATCCAATACCACACGTACAAACAAAAAGGAGGAGGGAAAGGGTCACTCACACTTAACGTTGGACAAACAATCACACACTCTCGATCGATCGATCGACCGAGAGAGAGAGAGAGAGAGAGAGATGTACAGATATATTGGAAGAGTGGAGAGTTCGTATTAATCTTTTGTAGAAAATGCTCAGATGGATAATAAATTTGGCTTGTTAATACCCCAACTCTAAATGTTTAGTTTCATGCTGGTATTTTTCTTACTGAAAATTGTATGAAAACTGGACGAGTGGTTTATGCGAGCATTAATGCATAGTATTACCATACAACGAGGGACAGATGGATGAACAGTAGTCATAATAGCTCAACTGTGTTAAAAATATGACGTCAATATAGGCTTGATATTAATCATACGGGTCATCATTTTTCTATTGCTTACATTACTTCTTAAAACAAATACAAGTATTACTTTACATACTGGAAAAATGCAAATAATTGAACGCTGATATTAGTTACTCAAAATAATTATGATAACAACCTTAACTTGACAACTACTCAACGCATGATACAATGGACTCAGTAAAAGTTTATAATGGTTATTGACTATGTCATAGGCCAATAGACCTTTCTTAGGATCCTATGACTTAAAAGAATACAATTGTGTCCTATTCTTTCAAACTACTACGGCCACAGGATAAAAAAATGTGCAAATTAAGAATAAAAAAGAATGAACTCCACTAAATCTTTAAGATAGTGGTGTAAGTTAGACTTCTCCAAACTCTTATTGATATATAATACCTGTCTTAAATTTATATAAGAAGTCTGTATTAAATTTGCTTCTACATGTATTAAAACTGGTCTAAACGTGTTATTAAATTTATTCAAATTATCACGGTAATAAGAAAATGTGTAAGAACAGATGAATGACATGCAAAATATAATCAAAAAAGCATCAATACAGCCACTGGCCTAAGTGAGCTAATAAACAAATATAGCCTCATACAATTAGTTCATTCCTGTGACTTGCTCACTTCCTGAGAAACTAATCCTTGACAACACCAAATTTCTCAAATTTATTATACCTTCTGCTCTTGGATTTTCTCAATCAAATTTTATTGAAATCCCCTCTTTTTCAACAACTCCTCAAGTTCTCTACCTTCTTCCATCATGATCTGCCAGATATTAAATAAAAGGATTTCTTACAGTCAGTATTGTCAATAAATACCTGAATTATTTTGTGACTTATTTTAAAGTTATTTATAAATAATAAAATACCAAAATTTCATCTTTAATTAGCATAGATCCTGACTCCCCCGTCACGACAGATTCTTCCCACCCCACCCTGCTCATGGAATCCTAGGTGCCGCACTGCACTGTATGATTTCAGTATAATCACTCTTTCGTGCAAGTTAACCATATTAACAATGTAACAGCATCTATCTCTGGCTGCTGTTACCTTGATACTTGACGCCTGACCCACAAAATAAAGTGTGTGTCAATATATCTGGCACTGCAGCTCAGGTTTCAGCTTTTCCATTATAGGCCCTGGTACACATGGATAATTTCCTAGGTACAACACATCGAACCATCCAATTATTGATACAATCCCTTTATCACCATCCAGATATCAGAGTCAATGTGACTCCTATATATTATACTGCCTCAGAAATTAATATCTCAAGTCACATCTACAGCTAGCTCATAGCCTTTACTTGAAAGAATTGTACATGATTTACCTGGATACAATATCAGCTGTCATACACATATACCGCTAAATCACAACTCATTGTGACTCCTCTGGGCCATGTTTGCATCAATTAATGGATAAATGGATGGCCAGATAGCCGGATGAATAAATGGATACAGCTGATGAATGGATAGATGGGAGGAGATTAATGAATATAATTGAAATAAAAAATAAACAACATTTCTTGGTTTTATCACATATTTTAAGGTGGGATATGTGTTGTATAAATACTCTTTTGTACATGTTGTTTTTCTTGTAATTATGATTATTATTACTCATTGTTGTGGTGTTGTTGTTGTTGAATAAAAGTCAGAGTTGCCATCTATGTCCAATTGTAGGAAAATTTCATGTAACTACTTTATTTACTGATATTGTCAAGTCTGTATCCTCTGCCATGCTTCTAATTTAAACGGCAAATACAAGCTAATCTGGATGTTCAACCTGTGGTTTCAATTCTGATACTTCATTGTACATGGCAGACAAGTGGACACAGTTCATTAAATAGGTCTTATCAGAGACATACAGTATAATTTAGTCTGATCAGAGACATACAGTATAATTCAGTCTGATCAGAGACATACAGTATGATTCATTCTTATCAGAGACATACAGTATAATTCAGTCTTATCAGAGACATACAGTATAATTCAATCTGATCAGAGACATACAGTATAATTCAGTCTGATCAGAGACATACAGTATAATTCAGTCTGATCAGAGACATACAGTATAATTCAGTCTAATCAGTGACATACAGTATAATTCAGTCTAATCAGAGAAATACAGTATAATTCAGTCTAATCAGAGACATACAGTATAATTCAGTCTGATCAGAGACATAGAGTATAATTCAGTCTGATCAGAGACATACAGTATAATTCAGTCTGATCAGAGACATACAGTATAATTCAGTCTGATCAGAGACATACAGTATAATTCAGTCTGATCAGAGATATACAGTATAATTCAGTCTAATCAGTGACATACAGTATAATTCAGTCTAATCAGAGAAATACAGTATAATTCAGTCTGATCAGAGACATACAGTATAATTCAGTCTGATCAGAGACATACAGTATAATTCAGTCTGATCAGAGACATACAGTATAATTCAGTCTGATCAGAGACATACAGTATAATTCAGTCTGATCAGAGACATACAGTATAATTCAGTCTAATCAGAGACATATAGTATAATTCAGTCTAATCAGAGACATACAGTATAATTCAGTCTAATCAGAGAAATACAGTATAATTCAGTCTGATCAGAGAAATACAGTATAATTCAGTCTGATCAGAGACATACAGTATAATTCAGTCTGATCAGAGACATACAGTATAATTCAGTCTGATCAGAGACATATAGTATAATTCAGTCTAATCAGAGACATACAGTATAATTCAGTTTCATCAGAGACATACAGTATAATTCAGTCTGATCAGAGACATATAGTATAATTCAGTCTAATCAGAGACATACAGTATAATTCAGTCTGATCAGAGACATACAGTATAATTCAGTCTGATCAGAGACATACAGTATAATTCAGTCTAATCAGAGACATATAGTATAATTCAGTCTAATCAGAGACATACAGTATAATTCAGTCTAATCAGAGAAATACAGTATAATTCAGTCTGATCAGAGAAATACAGTATAATTCAGTCTGATCAGAGACATACAGTATAATTCAGTCTGATCAGAGACATACAGTATAATTCAGTCTGATCAGAGACATATAGTATAATTCAGTCTAATCAGAGACATACAGTATAATTCAGTTTCATCAGAGACATACAGTATAATTCAGTCTGATCAGAGACATATAGTATAATTCAGTCTAATCAGAGACATACAGTATAATTCAGTCTAATCAGAGACATACAGTATAATTCAGTCTAATCAGGGACATACAGTATAATTCAGTCTAATCAGAGACATACAGTATAATTCAGTACAACCAAAGACATACTGTATAATTCAGTCTGAATACAGTATAATTCAGTCACTGGTCTTATTGCTTTATATATATATATATATATATATATATATATATATATATATATATGAAAGAATTCTTCAGGAGAAGTGTGAAATGAGCAGTAACTTCAATACCTCATCCCTTTGTAAAGATATCCATCTAAGTTTGTCCAGTTCCAAAGACTTTCTTTCCCTGTAATCACTTTTAAATAAATTCAGGTATGCAAAGAACATTCTGAGGATTTCCTCCTTTCAGCACAAGTCTGGGGGCATCTAATGTTTATTTGTTTTATTTTCTTCTTTTTTTAAATTACAGAATTTTAATTCTGCACATTTACTGAAATAAAAATATTAGTACATACATACATACATACATACATACATACATACATACATACATACATACATACATACATACATACATACATACAGACAGACAGACAGACAGACAAACAGACATACATACATACATACATACATACAAGTATGTTTAATATGATTCTGAATACCGATAAATCATCATATGTGGAAAAATTGGTCTGTGTGTGTTTATAGAGCTTTATTTCTCACAAATGACCAACCCCCATCCCATATTTTCCGACCGTCTACATTTTTAGTTGGTGAAAATATATAATTTATATAACTAATTAACACTGTATGAAATAATAAAATGTTAATTGTATCCAATTATTTACATTCCTTTGACTATCATGAAAATATGTTTAGGCTATTCATGGGCCAGATGGTTCATAGAATAAACTTATCTGATCATACGGATAGATATTAGGACAAAGAAGCAGAACCACCCATAATCCAATGGTAAACAAACCAGAGTAGCTGGATGGGGCAGTAAAATTGGATCTGTTTGTTATTTACGGGGTGGGTGGCTGGGGTGGTGGTTGTATTACTAAATAAAACAGTAATGTTAGTTGTGTTCGATGACCTTTATGGGTGTACAAGGGCCTTTGAGAAATTGATTGCATTCTGGATCCATCAGTTGATCCCAGACAATTTCCCAGATTTTCCTCACTGGTTATAGTGGCTATTTAAAAAAAAAAAACAATCCCTCGTATATCTTAGCTACTGTTAAGAGAACTTTTAATTCCTTTTATCTTGGTGTATGATTTTAAGGGTGTAATTTGGGTTATAGAGTATACAGCTTGGCCTTACTTCAGATGTGCACCTCTCAAAAAACTGCTATCTCCGCTTGGTCATTTTCATTTCCTTGACTTCAAAGGTTAATTGTGAAAAAAGAGCCAATAACTTTTTATTTTTTTTATATATATTTTGTAATTCATTTATTGCTCTTTTAGAAGCTGGTATTGCCTACTCAAGCAAAATTCGTTTTCCCGATATTATTACTGCTAAAGTTAGTGTACTTTGGACTAGTTCAGGCTGTTTTTTTCTAGCACATGCAAGCAGCCATTGATCAGTGCAGTTCGTTTTGTAACCGGGATGTCTCGTAACCAGTATTTCTACACATGCTATTGTATTTTTCGTTAACATTAGTTGCATTTAATAGAAAAGAATTGCGAATGTTTATAATTATATATTTTATTATTAAAATTTAAAAAGGAGTAAAATTTTTAAATTGTTGAAAGTACAATAAAACAATAAAATCAGAAAATATATAACGAGTCTAAAATGGATCTTAAAATAACAGTTTGTATACATAAGTATTATAGTGCATAAAATCACAAGAATAAGTTTATAAATAGTGTTTAAGACATGTACAAATAGAACAGAACAGCTTAATGTATAGGCTGTTAGGCAGCAAGAAAAGTATTTACAAAGCAACCAATCAGATTTAAATTATAAAAAACCATACTAAGAGAAAAAGAATAAAGAAAATTAACTTTTAATCAAAATAATGAAGCAGTAATTAGAATAATAATTAAGTGATAATTATAGTAGAATATGTTCTAGTTAAAACATTACCAAAGAATGTTTGAAATTAAATTAAAGAAACATCTTTTCAATTGTCGATAAAAAAAAAATCCCGGTTTCGAAACGACCAGGTTACGAAACGACAGACATCCATTTTGATCAAATGGGTGCTTAGATCATGCACTATTTCCACAGCTACAACATGTAAAGAAATTTCAGCCACATGAAACTAGCATAGAGGTAAGCAAACATTCTCTCCACTGCGCATGTTGCAGATACAAACAACTTCTCCTTACACATGTCACTCTGTCAGAAGTACGTAATATCTGCAGAGCGCAATCAATATTCTCGTTCATTCTATGCTGTTATGTGTTTGCGGTATTTAATCACCCGCCCTAAACACCACCTATATAAAGCTGACTAGAAAAAGACAGTGTGCTAGTTACTGTAGGATTCTATCCCCGACGAAGGTATAGAAAATATTCAGCATTTGACGAGTGTGTGTGCTCCAATTTGTGAAAGGAAGAATAACATTTCACACGAGGTAAGGCCTACCCCTTCAGTTTAAGCATACCTTGCGCATTCACTAAAACAAATGTAGTAGCTTTAGCTGTAGTCACCCTAGACCAACAAGTTGTTCTGCCCCTTTTTTTTTTTTTTTTACAGGTGGCGGAGAATAACAACGCATGGCACTAATTGTGCTGAAGCGTCCGGCTGTGTATACATCGGATTATCGGACCGCTCGCTATTAATTATTACATTTATTTAGACTAACCTTTGTATCCAGACGGTAAGTATAATTCCTCTTCTACTGATCCATTGCGTTAAATCTTTTAGAACACTCACTTTTTTAGTATAAATCCCTGTCAGAACAGAACACCTGTGTATTCAGCGGCTGTTGACCTCGGATTTGAATTACCCATGCATTCCCGGAAAGCAGCATCACCACAAGGCAAGAGTAACGCGTGGAAACCCTCTAGAGAGGAATATATCACTGGGAACTGACTAATGCTTAGGTGGGAGCTGTGCCGTTACGGCAGAAATTTAGGAGAGAGAGAGAGACGTCATGTCAGAAATGTGAGATAGAGTGAATAATAAATATATTGTAAAAAGACCACAAATTGTATTCAGATGTGAAAATATGCTATACAATAATAATAATAATAATAATAATAATATTGATTTATTAGTATTACTAGTGGTAGTATTTTCAATCATATTTAATAACATTTACAATGGTATAAATGGAAAGTAGACATACATACATACCTACATGTTAATACTTTACATTACTTATAAGAAGAACATGATTATTATGATGAACATTATTAATAACATTTACAATGGTATTTATGAATACATACATACAAGTTAATAATTTACATTACTTATAACAAGAACATGATTATTATGATGAACTTAATTAATAACTTTTACAATGGTATTTATGAATACAAGATAATACATACATACATACATACATACATACATACATACATACATACATACATACATACATACATACATACATACATACATACGCCTGTTATAATTTTACACCATAACTTATAACATGTGGACAATGTTACATTTTAATCAAAAACAATCATTTTTTCTTCCCTTGTGCCCACTGCATTGACAAGTGTTACAACAATTTGCACAACAATTACATTTGTCGCAAGAGCATATATTGCAACTTCCAGCGGAACATTCTTTTGGGTCAGCGGGAAGTTTATCCATTTCTGGGATCCACAATGCCTCAAGAATTTTTCTTCTTATACAGACTTGCCGATCTTTGGCAACTTCGATCATGTTTTCGTCTGTTGTCGTCTTCATCATGCTTGTCCTGTAAGGTAGGAGACAAGCATAACCCTTTCTCCCATCTTTGGCACATCTCCCAATCTCTTGCCAATAGCTCAGAATGCTCTTTGCGCATCCCCAGTGAATAACGATATCTACATCGCTGATTTGAATACCCATTCCGAATGCTACCGTAGCAACGAGACAGCGAATTATGCCATCGGGTCTTCGAAATTCCTTCATAATTCTGTCCTGTGTCTCTTTATCCGTGGAGGAATGGTACATTTCAATCAAACGTGTCTTTGCTGATTTTTCCCCTGTGTATACTTGGTCTCCCATTTCTTCAACTAACCATGACCAAACATTAAAAACAGCACTGTACGTTCTGAAATAATAATAATAATAATAATAATAATAACGATCCTTTTCATATGAAATATTCCCCCGCACTGCTGGTATCAGACCATGTACACCCGACTCCCTTCCCCTTCTCCTGTTTTGACTGCAAATATAAACTTTCTCGTTCATATTTTACTCCCTCGCGAAACAAATCGAACACACACACACACACACACACATTGCCATTGTTGTGTATTTGACCAGAGCCGTATCTCAGTTGTTAGAGGTCTGACTCGTAATTAAAGGGTAGCTAATTCGATATAGCAGACCAGCACGGGTCGACTGCCTCAATGTGTCATTGTGAAAGATATTTAGCTCCCTCAGCATGAAGTAGCTATTGATGTTTTTAAAGTGCCGTTAAAACACACAACAATAAAAAAAATCACAATGCTGACAGAAAGAGCCATGAAATACACAAAGCACGCAAACAGTTTCCATATGAGCAACTTATCAAAACTTGCTGAATATATCAGACTGAGTTACAGACAAACGTGGGGTAATACGTGCTCCTAAAGCATACTACTACTACTTCGACTACTATGTCTACGAAAAAGAAGATGATAAATTATGAAAAGAAAGAAATTTGCTACTACTACTATTACTACGACAGCAACAACAACAAGAACAATAATAATAATAATAATAATAATTTTAAAAAAATAATACATGAATATTTCCTGTCGCATTTGTGGTGGGGGTATTATATATGCACCATATATGTACCTGCAATAAATAATTGTCTTTTTGGCTAACAGCCTCTTATCTTTGATGTGATGAAAAAACGACTTCAGTTCTTCTTCACAGTCTGCAGATGCTTCAGCAATGTCTAGGAAAATGTTAGACCTGCAAAATTATTATTATTAGTAGTACTAGTAGTACTACAAACTATTTATATTACTATTTGTCGTAATAAAGAATGATTACAAAATGCCGGAAAAGTTTCTCCTGCATATGACCACTAGATGTTGCTCAGGTTTAAAATTTAAATGTTAGTGTAACAAGTTTATCAAACATCGTACCTTTTATTTGGCTCCACTCAGATCACATAAATGAGATTATAATCGATGTCAAATGTAGCAAGGATATTCTTATTTAGTTATTTTAATTTTTGTTTTTTCTTTTCACTTATCTTTGGTGGCGTGGAAGGGGGGGGGGCAGCGTCAGGCAATGATGCCCAAAACAATCCAGTACGACTTACTTAATTTGGATTATACTCGTGTGCGGCCATTCGGCCATATACGAGTGGCCGACTTGACTTGAATTGAATTAACGACGTGTTCGGCGAGTCCGCCATGTACATCGGCGCGAGTGGCCGAGTATTGAAGAGGACATATATAGGTAGTTGTAATAGGTATCTCATTCAACCGATGTACTTACTGTTCATTTGAATTGATGTGTGTGTTCAACATTGTTATGCTAGTGCATACGATTTGTTCATGTTTTGGATTCCAAATTTACAGGAAGCAGTTTAAACAAATGTACTTTTAAGATCTGAGGAGATAGGTGTGCTCTCAGTTTTACATTTGCAATTCTTTTTTTTTTTACTTTGATAGGTTGAAAGTAAGAGGGGGTGCGTATTTATTTCGTGGCAAAAACACAACAATAGCAAGTGGAGAAAATTATCTTTGTCTCATAAACGCTTGAACTGCATACCCTGTTGTAAAGCCATGGTGTAAGTACAGTAATAAAACTGTGTTCAATTTCCACAGTTTAATATTGGTGTGATCCCAGAAAATCCTTCAGCAACCGCAGGTGTCATTAGGATATTGGGACGGCTGCATGAATATGTTCCTAGAAGACATGATAATCATGTATATCCCATAGTGTGCTGGGGGGATGGCCTGTCTTGTGAAAGACACATAGATGCTCAAAATGCAAGAGCCAATGTTGAGAATCCTGTTCAAAGATTGGAGGGCTTGGTGCCATCACCTGGAGAATTTCACAAAAGAATGCTACTGCTTCAGGTAAAATAAGACATATATAACTTGTTTTGTAGCAGCTTTATGATGGAGATTGTATTGTTTCCAAATTATCAGTATTCTTATTTTTTTTTTTTTTTGCACAATTTATAGACATCAGCACCAATGTGCCTCAGTTAATCAAAATCAGTATCAATGTGAATCATTGTTAAACTATTAACAGTTTTTGATCTTATCGAGTACAAAAATATCTCATGACAAACTCAAAACCGATAAACGTGGATGTTTAAGTTTATGTGGTACCATCATGGATTAAAGCACACGCACACACACACACACACAAACAATAATTATCCCTCTTAATTATGAGATGATATATATATATATATATATATATATATATATATATATATATATATATATATATATATATAAATATATACTCTCATTTTCTATCAACTAGGACGCAATGGACATGCTTTTTGATGGGAAGAGGGCAGCCGACAAGGGAACATTGTTCCATTTAAAAAATGTTTTTAACCATCTGTTTCGAAACACGTGAGAGCCTGTTTCAAATATGCTAGTGAGTTCCTCAACTTCGTGACAGATGGGTATATAGTGCTGGCAACGATGCAGGTTTTAGGGTTGGACAATCTTCACGATGAGTTGCTGATCAACATGGATTACTGGGATAATGAGGACAAAACATCATATCTTAAAGAAATATGCAAGAAAGTGGTGGACATATTTTGGGAACCAAAACCAGAATTTTCTGAGCAGACCACAACTCAAGAGACTGGCAAGATAGTTACCAATACTGCATATGCAAGGAGGGTAAGTAGATTTTGTTTGAGCAAAATAGTGAACATACATTTTTTATCTTAATATAAAACTTAAATTGATTTAAAATTAGGGACATTACGTGACCAACTATTTTATGCTCGTTCAATATTTTCTTCACTTTGGTTTATGGTTAAATATGACGATATATTATTTTCAGATCTGGGAGATGATGAACCGATGATTCAGTGCCTGAATAGATCCTGCCCTAGAGGCTCCTTCTTCCATCTGTGTTGTTTTAATCTAGAGGAAGACAATCTGCCAGATGAGTGGGTGTGCGGTGATACCTACAGGAAAACTATAGAGGAGAAGATGTATTGTGTGTGCCAGTCGGTCAAAGAAGAACCAATGGTTGAATGTTCCAATCAGCAATGTGACCAGCAGTGGTTTCATGTTTTGTGCAAAGGGATTAAAGACCTTCCAGACAGTGGTAATAACATAATGTATCTCTTCATTAATGTTCATCTCATGGAACTTTATCAATAGAAAGGACATGGCAGTATTTAAAATCATGCCGCAACTGTTACTTTATAATAAGGGTCATATAGACGTACTTAGAATTCTTTTTCATATTCTCATTTGTATGTAAGATACATATCAATATACATGTGTTTTCATTTCCAGATGAAGAATGGTTTTGCATTGAAAATTGCAAAAAGATATCAAGAAGGAAATCTAAGAAAGGGAAGAGAAAGAAGGACTCTGTAAGTGAAAAGGCTGTCGACCGAAAATTCGAGTATACAAAGACAATTCTCATCAGAGGGATGGAAGATAAAGTAAGAAGAGATGCTGTCAGAGAAAATGATGGCCCATCAATGGTGTCCTTTTGGAAGCAAGACATGGTCAAATTTCACAACAATAACCACAAAAAATACTTTATCCTGGGGCACAATCTAATTACAAGTAAGCCATGATATATTTCTTTCAGAGCATTAATGTCTTTATATGTCTAATTGGGTCAAGCAAACTCAAGCTAACATCTATGAACATCCTACATTGAAGCCTTTTATTACTGTAATTATTCTATATTAGAACATCCTACATTGAAGCCTTTTATTACTGTAATTATTCTATATTAGTTCATTCTCCCAGCTAATATAAAGAACACAATTGTAATCCATGATAAAACACATACAAGAAAAATCCAGTAAATGCTTACTTGTTCATAAAGTAATTAAACAAAATTCCTGCGTTATATTTTTTTTTGTCCTTTTTTGTGGTACTTAGTGTTTGATTTAGGGTTACTGTACAAAAAATATTAAAAAGGCAAGTCAAAATATATTATAAAAATTATGACAAGTGTTTAATTGGATGTTAAAAAAGTTCAGCTGTAAAGATTCTATCAGTTCATTTATAAAAAGTCACCTAAAAAAAAAAGTCACATATATTTAATATAATTTTGCAACATCAAGGAAGTGACAGCTGAATATCCATTAGGACTATATCAGAATTATCCGATGCATGTATCAAATATTCTGAACAAAATAGTTCTTAATTTAGTGTGATCATTCTGCGGTAGTATATAGCCTCTTTCAACTTTCATTTGTGTGTCCGTAACAGTAAATTTGTATAAGAATCAGTTAAACAATGAGAAAACAGTCCTAAGTAACAAAGCAAATTAAATTCTTGCAGACTTGTCTGGGTGCGTATCGGAGAGAATGCAGCAAGACTTGGTGTGGAATAGAACAGTTAATCTTCGAGGAGGTGCCGGAAACAATAATGAGGTTGACCTAGTCAATTACTTTTTAAACAAGGAGTTCAAAGGTAAATCATTTGCTAACGGAATTATTATAAGCACTAAAAGACTGTTTTTTAAATTCATGAAATTAATCATTTTAAATTGGAAGAATTGTGTTTTATAAATATATGAAGTCTTAGTATATGCAGTATTTTGTAATTCGTGGAAATACGGCTTTAACATGATGTTCTTGGTGTCTAATATATTCTGTGTTCATTAATTTGAAAACTACCACATAATGTTAATTTTGGAGGTTAAAATATTAATACTGACTTTTATTATCTTTATAGAAAGCTTACGATCGGCAGGTCATCAGCTGAGTGACGCCACTTTGGAGAGCCATAGCAAGTTGGCTGGTGGCGTTGGCCATGTTCTTGACAAAATATACTCTACAACAGTCACTGAATTGGAAAGTTTCCAGACAGGAAAATCGAAATTTTCAAGAAGAAAGGATATTGAAACTTTTGTCAGAGTACTGAAGGATGAGGAACTCTTAAGAGAAATCCCTGGGAGATATCACAGAGCCTTTCAGAATTTCCGCTCAGAAGCAAGAATAAAGAACACAGACATCTATATATCGCATATAAACAAATTATCAAACAAATTTGACAAAAGGAACAAAATTATCACTAATTCATATGTCAATGTATGTATGTATGTATGTATTATCTTGTATTCATAAACACCATTGTAAATGTTATTAATAAAGTTCATCATAATAATCATGTTCTTCTTATAAGTAATGTAAAGTATTAACATGTAAGTATGTATGTATGTCAACTTTCCATTTATACTATTGTAAATGTTATTAAATATGATTGAAAATACTACCACTAGTAATACTAATAAATTATTATTATTATTATTATTATTGTGTAGCATATTTTCACATCTGAATACAGTTTGTGGTCTTTTTACAATATATTTATTATTCACTCTATCTCATATTTCTGACATGACGTCTCTCTCTCTATCTCTTAAATTTCTGCCGTAACGGTACAGCTCCCACCCAAGCATTAGTCAGTTCCCAGTGATATATCCCTCTCTAGACGGTTTCCACGCGTTACTCTTACCTTGTGGTGATGCTGCTTTCCGGGCATATGTGGGTAATTCAAATCCGAGGTCAACAGTCGCTGAATACACAGGTGTTCTGTTCTGACAGGGATTTATACTAAACAAGTAAGTGTTCTAAAGGATTTAACGCAATGGATCATTAGAAGAGGGATTATACTTACCGTCTGGACACAAAGGTTAGTCTAAATAAATGTATTAATTAATAGCGAGCGGTCCGATAATCCGATGTATACACAGCCGGACGCTTCAGCACAATTAGTGCCATGCGTTGTTGTTCTCCGCCACCAGTAAAAAAAACAAAAAACAAACAAAGGTGGAGAACAACTTGTTGGTCTATAGTCACCCCACCTTCCGTATACTGGAAGGTCAAATTGAAGTTTTATTGTAAAACGGACCCAGGAATTCATCAGGAGTACAACTTAAATAATGTTTAAATATTTTGAGTTAGAACACTAGACAAGGACGGTGGGTGGGTGATCTCTTCAGGAGTAAAACGCAAATAATATTTTTAAATATTTTTGTTAGAAATTTGTACAGGATGAGTGGATGGGAGATCGGGTATGATGTTTTAGTACCCCTCGCCCTACACTCTCTCTAGGTACACTTGTTTTCCTACTATATGTCTCTGGTCGACTTTTCTATGACCTAACATTGACCTTAGCCCCTCATCATACCCTCGTTTGGATCATCCTCTCGTGGTACGATATTGGTTGGACAAGAGGAACCAGTATTTGCTGAAAATTCGTATTGGCGGCAAATAAAGTCAAGCCCAGACAGGAACCGGCGTTGGACCAGGTATAATGGTGACGTATAGATAGATACTAGAGGCCCAAGTATTGATCGGTGCTTTTCTTTCATCGAAGCCACACATTATCTGCCGTGGTAAACGTCTGCTGGCAAAATAGTAGAGTAAGATGGAATGAATAAATCAATCAATAAATAAATCCCTATATGAATGAATGAATGAATGAATGAATGAACGAATGAATGAACGTGCAAATAAATAACACTTAAACATTAATAACTTTACAGCCTTGCCGATGACGAATTTTGCTTCTGCCTTGGTAATTAATTACCCAACAACCTCTGTAAGCTTATTCTTTGCCCTTTTTGACGATTTCATTTCCAGGGATGTTTTATTTTCTCTGGTACATTTCTGTGCAATATCTGATAACCATCCATGGAAACATTCGATAAAATCACTTCCTAAAATGATCTAATTTACACGAAAAACTTATAACAATTCAATCGTCGACATTAACCTTAACCTTTAAAAAGAAAACGTTGCCAAGCACACAGATGAAGTGGTATGTAATATCTGATGTCAACCTATTTAACGCGAGATAAGTTAACTTCCAAAAGCTTTAACCAATTAGCCATCGTTACCTTCAGTCATTCTAAAGACTAGAATCTGGAAGTATTTCACACAAAATGAAACTTGAAAATAGGTTGATGCTTTGCCAAAGCCATTTGAGGGATACAATAGCACTCGTCACATATTAATAGACACGAGGAACAATAAACAAGAAAAGCAAAACCTCTCCTTCTGACCATTCTCAAATTAAGATCACTCCCCATTAACAACAACTCTTTATCAGAAAACATATGAAAAGTATGGCTCAAGTACTTGACAACAGATACATCTGGAATGCCTGCATTAAAAATAAGTGAAACACGCAGAATATTGAAATACAAAACAATTTTTTGGAAAAGGCTAGTATTTCCTAACATTGGCCAAGAAATATTTAAAGTCAGCTAGTATTTTTAGGCGATCCGGTAGTTTGCAAACTGGAAGACATGATGAGAGACGACATATTACAAATGTTTACGAACAGAAGTTATCTTTATATGACAAAGAACATCACGTATGCAAAGTTCGCACTCAAATTATGTCAGCTGTCTTGGTGTGCACCTGGTCTAGGCACGTTACTCACATTTGCCTCCCCAATAAATAGTCATAGATGTGCTGCTGTGATGTTAAACACCAACCAAACAACCAACCAGCCAACCACTGCTCAACTTCAAGTTACCATACCCAAATTCTGTAAAGCACATCCTGAAGGAGGCACTGCGGCTTAGTGGTTAGCGTGTTGGACTTGTGAACGAGAGGGTGCGGGGTTCGAATCCTACCATCAGATCAGCCTGTGCGCTACCGTTGTGTGTCCTTGGGAAAGGCACTTTACCCAATTACATTGGCACTAAATAACCTACGTGTGATACTATACCGTAAAACACCAAATCAAGATCTTGTGTATGCAGTCACAAATTATTAGAAATTGCCAAGAAATACAAAACAGCATGCGATATTAAAGTTGTAAAGCCTCACTCGTGATTTCTTTGTTACAACACTGTTCTCACATACAATCTTATCATGAGTAATGCAATTCAAAAGAAAAATACTCTGTACTGTTCTATTATCGGGTTCTTTGACTTGGACACTATACCCCACCAGATAACACTGCAGGAGAACAGTTCTCAAAGGAGAAGGTAATAACAGATTTATTATTTCAAATGACGTAGTGTTACATCATATGATGTTGGTGCCTAGCAATAATACCTTCTGGAACAGGTATAATGACCATAACCAGGCATAGTACCCTGGAATCAAGGGGAAATGAGTAGTATCTTTAAAAGATTCTCGCAGCAGTTAACCAATTGGAAATTAAGAATGTATTATGCAATATACTAAATAACCTAATTTAATTTGCTCTCAGTATTAGAATCATATAAATGCCTTATGCATGCAAGGTTCACCCGTTTTCACACAACTTATCTCAGAAATATATTCTGAGAACTGATACATATTGTGGCTAACCAGATGAAAATTTTGCTAATGATAAAATTAATCCCGTATCTTGATTACCCGGTATATACATGCAGGCTTACACATTATGTTTGATCAAATATGTTTGGAAATACTGTCTCTGTGAAGAAGGCAAACTTGGCCAATCAAAACTGAATCATTTCATAGCTATGTGAGCATGTTTATCATAAATAGAATAATCCATCTATCTTCATGATACAGTATATAATCTTACAAAGTAAGTTCATCGAAATCTGAACAATCTGAAATGTACAGGTAGCCTCTATAACAACAACAAGCCCTGCCAATCAAATGTAAGAACAACTCATTATCATAATTATGCTCAGATGGCATTCACAACCAAACTCGTCTTGACTTTGCTAAAATTAACCTGGCACCAAATTTAATATTAAAGCCTCAAAGATGTTTCTAGCAAGCACCTATCGACAGACAGAAGACGGGCTGATGTATTTCATGAGTTTGATTGATCTCCAGTTGATTGGGCTAAACTATGTCCGATGTAAGAAATCTAGTCTTGGATATACCAGTGACGACAACTATGTTACGGGCATTAAAAATACCTTTAGCATTTATTATCTTTGTTTTTTTATTATTTCTCAGTGACAGTTTCTCTCTGGTGAAATTGGTCATAGTGTGTGAAGAAATCAGAAACGACAACTGCTTTGTTTTCTTTGACGCACTACACAGATTTCATAAACAATCGCAAAAAGTCAAATACAAGCTAAAACCTCCTTCAAAACATTTTTTAAAATGATTGAAAACGTATTTTCCAATATGAAATACATCTGATTTCAGGGAAGATTTTACACAAAGATGCATACTTGTAATGACATTTTCTGACCCATCATTGATATACAGCTAATTCTTTTTACTGTCAGGTTTCAAATTCTGTTTTGGAATTTTTGTTAAGGCTAGAAAAGATGCATATCATTTTGACAAACAAATTATTATTTGCCTCACAAACTCTGCCTTAAAGTAATTACGCAAGAGTTATCATAATCTGACTGTGATTAAACCCCATGGGATATATATATATATATATATATATATATATATATATATATATATATATATTGTGCATGAAAAAGTTTATCGGAAAACAAGTAAACAAATCTACACAACAGATGGCTCAAATATTGTATTGTGTGCTGATCTGCATATTGTGGTAGTTCTAGATGGAGTTCAAGGAGAGGAGTGGGGTCTCCGAATCCCCTCTTTTCTGGTTAGAATAGTACACTTTTCAGTGATAAAGAGAGAAAGCTAGCCATTTTCAGCCCATCTAACCACATCCTTCTCATAATCGAATCGCCACACCAGTTCTGGATCTACAACTGTTAAGAGTAACGGTAGCAGCCAATACTGTAAGTAATTTTCGAGCAAAAAGAGGCC
Source organism: Margaritifera margaritifera (assembly GCA_029931535.1). Taxonomy (NCBI): domain Eukaryota; kingdom Metazoa; phylum Mollusca; class Bivalvia; order Unionida; family Margaritiferidae; genus Margaritifera; species Margaritifera margaritifera. The sequence continues at coordinate 242,262 of JAQPZY010001332.1, forward strand.
TCTCTATTACCTAGATAAATAAATAAAGTGATTATTATTATAAGTGACAAAATCATGCTAGAAACTCAGGCACCTCATCAAAAAATGATTTATACATTTCCTCAGAAGCTATTTAAGTTGAAACTCAATTTCTCTCATTACAGAAAGTGGCACAACAGATAATCCCAAGAAAAGTTTAGTCACAAAAATATGAAGCATGGCTGAGAAAAGCAAAGAAAATTCTAGTAGTGATGTACCAGAATTTGATTTTACAAAGAAATCCCGCTGGACCGACCTTCAGCTGGAAGTAGAAGAGAAAACTTTGTACGTCCTAAAGAGTTACTTAGTTATGATGTCTCCTGTCTTTCAAAGGATGTTTGAGTCCGACTTTATGGAGAAAGACTTAAATGTTCTGCCTCTTCCTGGAAAGAAGTATGATGATGTTTTAACTTTCTTACAGTGCTCAATGCCCAGGCAACCGATGAAAATTACATGTAAGTTTCAAAGTTGTGACCTTCTTACCATGCTCAATATCCAGGGAATTGATACAATATTGTGTATAAGTTTTGACCTTACAGCGCAAAATGCCTACGGAACCAGTGAGAATTACTTGTAAGTTGCAAAGTGAAACAACTTAGTTGAAATTTCTTTCAAGTGAATTTGAACAGAGAACTTGAAAAAAAAATATTTAAATCGAAATCATTTTTATTTAATTTCTCAGATTACTTTTTGGAAAATGCTTCAATTTTAATATATTTTTCCGGATTTACAATTATGTGTAACATGCCTTTCATGGATCCTATTTTTTTACTTTTGAGATATGAAACTTTTGGACAGATCCCTGGAACTTCTTGGTTAATTCTGTCATGTTGATAATGAATTTGAATTTTTTCAGATTACGTCTGTATTTGTTTGGATGCAAACATTTGTTTTAACACTGTTTCAATATTCGTATTTACTTTTTGATAAGAGTAGTCATGAAAGTGATAATTTACTAGTAATGAAAGGCCCTCTGCACGAATCATTTTTACAGCACTTACTTCAATGGCAGAATGGTCTATATTGTTTTCCTGCTGTCCATCTGTACATTCAGTGTAGACCAATAAAATTAGCAAGCATATTTTGATGTATATATATATATATATATATATATATATATATATATATATATATATATATATATATATATATATATATATATATATATGACGTGATTACATACTAAGGCCATAACCGCAGTTTTAATTGTCCTTTCAATATTGTTTTTGAACTTTTTGGACTTGCATTTTTTGAAGAAAACCTTATTTTGGACATTAAATAAAAACAACTTAAGATTCAGAAATGCAATTTGGTAGGAATGTTTTTATACATGTATAGACGATATAATTATATTTTAAAGCCACAAAGCAAGCAAAATTGTACACAATTTGGAATTTGTTGGATTTCGACATTTAATTACAAAACTTTGGTGGCAAGAATAAGCAAGAGCCATGTGAGGTAGGCAAATGAAGTTTGGTAGGCAATTTGAATGTTGTGCAAATAAAATTCCTAAATTTAATGATAAATTTCATTTTTAGCCCACAGGGCCAAAGACCAAGGGAGGTAATGGTATAGCCCTGCATTGTTCGTATTGTGCACTGTGTCCATCAACAATGGCTGTTTTAAACTTCTTCTCAAAAACCAGTTTTGACCATATTTGGCACAGAACATTTTGGAATGAAGGCTTTCAATTTGTACAAACGATGCCGATTTGCAAAAAAATAGTTAAAACTGCTTAAACAACTTTAAAAAAAAACATGAATAGCATTTGATCAAATTTGACTGAAAGCATCCTGGCAGGAAGACCTTTTAAGTTTTTACAAATGATGCCGATCTGCCATCAAATTTGGCCACCATTAATAACAATAGAAAAGCTACTGTTACAAAGAATACAAAAACCTTTAAACGACTTCAAAAATACCTGAAGGTGGTGATCAACTCAACCAAATCAGGTATTGTGTGTGCGCTTCTGGTTCACACCAGAAGCCACATTGACAACTTCATCGTCTAACAAAACCTTCGAAGTCATTAAACACCTTAAAACGATACTGCTATTTTTAAATGCAAAAAATATTTTGTTTTTATGTGATAGCATGTATATGCATTATTTAATGGCATTTCATATATTAAATGTCATTAGCTAAGTCATACAACAAAGATTTCAAGTTATAAATTTGTAGTTTTAGCTTTAAATAATAATACGAAGAAAACAAAACAATAAACCAGTATGCTTTTCTCCTGCTTTGTATGCTTTCAAAACCACTGTCTAGATTATAACCCAAATACCAGAAAGTGGTGCTCGACCCAACCGAATCAGGTATTGTTTGTGCGTTTCTGATTCATACCAATAACCACGTTGCATACATGTGACAGAACCAGGACATCAAAACCAGTAGATTTACAAATTTTAATCAGTCGATTGGCTTCAAATATTTACGTGGTTTAATTGGATTGAAAAGAAAACAAGTGTATTTTAGACATAATATGTATTCTTTTCATACTATAATAAAACAGCAAGTTTCTGATGGAAAATATTACAATAATAATGAATGAATACCAGTCAGTGTAATGTAAATGAAAAAGGAAGAGTTGTATATCTCATAGTTCACTGCCAAGAAGATTTTTTTATATAAAAAAAATACACAGGTATTTTTAGTTTCCTTCACAAGATCACTGACTGATGACCACTGATGACATTCATTGTGATTACTAGTGTTGATTTTCACACTTAAAAGGCTCTCAATAGTTTTCTGGTCCAGATTTTATCTTTAATCACTTTGTATTTTGAGAAGAATGAAAAATGTGCACTCTGTGTCAGCATTAAAAGTGGAAATGACAAAAGAACCATGCTCAGCCTACAAAGAAATACAAACTTCAATTTCCTGTCGCTGGGTTTTTAAGGCTGCTGACTGCTTGCCGATACACCTCCAAGCTAAGTTCACCCCGAGGAGGAAGTTCCTGAGTTGGACTTCAGATGCATTCCTGATGTTCATAGTTCTTAGCCGATGTTTTTAGCATTGGGAGAAAGTGCATGTTTCGTCATTTTGACATGAATTGAACAAAAAGAAATATGAGCTGCCCTTAAATATTCGACTAAAACATCTTGAACAACGCAATAACAATTAAACAATACCAAAGGTCAAAATACTAACTCAAGTGTTTCTGCCGCAATCATTTTTGGTCTGTCTCTCCTTTTTATCTCACCTCGGCCAAAGGTCGGCTGATTTTTATTCAAAGACTCGAAAGCTATCATGGTCTTACTTAGACCCCTTTTTTACTTATAACATCTCATAAAACATTACGCATTTGACCTTTAACTCTCCAGATTCCATCAATAAGGTAAACAATTAAAAGCTTGTTGTGTATGCATGTTAGCTTTCTTAAGCCGATTACTCGGTTACACACAATTGCACATCTATAACATTTCCGGTAGACTGGTTCCTGCCGGTTTCTGTAATGTGAGGATATAACGAGGAAAAATGCCGTTTTTTGTTGTTGCTTTTTATTTAAAAAATTTAAAACATCTTTTATTTTTCAAAAGCGGTAGATTTTAACTATAAACAATATCTGCGGTAGACGGCTTTTAAAATGGTATATATGTTCAACTGCCTCTAGAATTAAATGTATGATATTGATGCATTCCCTAACAAAACCCTCAAAGGTACTAACACCTTAATATGATGTTGCCATATTTAAATGCATGAAATATTTGTTTCTATGTTATAGCATGTATATGTATTATTTTATGCCATTTCATATATTAAATGTCATTAGCTGATTAGTCACAAACTATTTTAGATTTAATACATTTGTAATTTAAGCTTTCAATTAGAAAACAAAAGAAAAACAATAACTAAATAAACCAATATGTTTTTCTCATGAATCACTTCCAAATTGAATTACTGTTATTAATCCAAATATCCAGACTCTCCAATTTTCCGGACACCGATCTTACAAATATTCTGACATTAAGAAAGAATTTTAAAACAACAACAACTAATAAATTAATTTCAGATTTTCAGAATGTTGTGACCAGACTTAATTTCATTATGTTCATACGTAACTGTATTAAACATCGCATACTACTTACTATTTCTCCTAATATGTTTTAGAGTCTACTGGACTAGAAACAATGATTCAGTAATGACTGACCTTGCGTGCTGTTCACTAATTGTGGTCTGTCCAAATTTACGGCTCATTATATCAGACAAAGGCAAATTATTTAAATAATTATATAGAGAGTAACATATCTAACTATTGTAAGCATCATGTTCTTGATACTGATACTTTTCTCAAAGAATAAAATTAGGTAATGCAACCATAGTTCCCTTTCAGTAAATGGGGGAGGGGGGAAATGAGTAAATAAATATCTTATTCTGACCAACCGACCCAATTTTCTTTTAGCATGAAACAGGAAAAGCTTTTTTTGACCTAATAGACAATGGGGCTGCTACGTTTTCCAAACTATTCTTTCCACTGCACAGTTTCACTACATTTATGATTTGGCTTTTGCGAGCTTACATATGTCAGTTACCTGGGTGAGCGATATCATGCCCACTTGGGCCTCTTGTTCTTATAAATCAAAGTATAGAATGAAACTTTATGAAAGTGATTCCTATTTCAATATTTCATCTAATCACATTACTTTATTGCATGTAAATTTTCACACCCCTTTAATTTTCATTCACCATCAATCCATAAAAATGATTTTTGTTTTCATACGGAGAACCATTTTTGCCTTATCTGCAAAGCATAGCTAAAACAATGGGATCACTTTTTTGATGTTGTTGCTGCTGTTGTTGTTGTTGTCATAAGCGTCAATGTTAAGTTTTTGCATTTAGTCAAGTTACTCTAACTCCATTGTATGTGCAGTCATGAAAGTTGATGTGTGTATTCATATTTGAGGGTACTACTCACCACGGGCAAAAGTAGTTCACAATGACCGACTTTTCATGCTCCAGCGGTTACATTTTTGCATCTAGCTTGTTACGACTCTAGGTCTTAAAATATGTAACAGAAAGAAAGTGAAACCAATAAAATCAAGTAAAATCAACAAGCAATTTATCTCCAGACAATTAAAGAAAAATTCAGAAGACACTTACAATTTGTGAGTTAATTTCCAAATAATCCTAAATAGCCTAATCACATGTCCAAAATAATAGAATGTTCGGAAATAATTACAATACCCTAGAATGTATTGATGTACCACAAAGATGTAATCCAGAATGTATTTGAATGTGTTCACATAAATCCCAAAGCATGTATTAATCCAAAAGTTAATTAATACTTTAGTATTTCCAATGAATATTGTAACCAAATAATTCCTCTCAAATTACATCTGATTTCAACAACACAACTGTAATTACTAAAATAGATTCATTACAGACTGATCTTTAGAACCGGATTTCTAGAACAGGAATGAATTTGTTTACCAAATTCTGTATATAAATACACATGCCTACATGACCTATGTTACATTACAATATGAGTAATTCTGATGGAAAAATACTGGCCTACCTGGCATATGTCACAAAAGTCCAATTGCAAAATGCCTATGAAAATACTGGCCTACCTGACACATCTCACAATTTACAAGAATGGGCAAAAATTAGGTATGTATTTTCAAATAACCATACAACTTACAATTATGGACAAAAAAGTTAAGTATATAGACATCATACATAACAAGCTCATTTTCTCTGGCACCGTTGTATGTACAGTCATAAAAATTGATGTGTGTATTCATATCGGAGGGTACTAGACACCACAGGCAAAAGTAGATCAGAGTTACCTATTTTTCATGTTCCAGTTATTACAAAGATTTTGCATTTAGCTCTGTTTCTCTGACACCATTGTATATAGTCATGTAAAGTGATGGGTATATTCATCTTAGCGGGTACTACTCACTACATGCAACTTTAGGTCATGACCTACTTTTCTTGCTGCAGCGATTATGTTAAGTTTTGCATTAAGCTCACTTTCTCTGACACTGTTGTATGTACAGTCTTGAAACTTGATGAGTGCATTCATATTGGATGGTCAGTTTCTTAGGTACGGTATTGCATACAGTTAGGACATTGGTGGATGTATTTATATTAACCACCTCAGTGACCTACTGTTAAGGTTACATTGATCTGATTTTCTGACTGTTGTGATTGTGGAACGTTTTTGGATTATGCCACAGCAGAGCAGGCAAGACATTGCATTCTGCAGAATTCTTGTCTTATTAAAGGGTTACAACTTTACTTAGTTAGGAATGAACTGAAAATTTTAATTTTATATTTTTGATATAAGTATTTGTACATCAAATATAATTTTAAAAAATCTGTATTAGAAATTACAATAAAGCACAATAGATGCAAATCCTTGTTACATTACATTTATGTTCTTTTTCAGATGATAAAGTGCTCATGGTTCTCCCATTGGCTCATGAATATCAGGTAACATCGCTCTTGGACAGGTGTTGTGATTGTCTAATAGAGCAACTTGGCAACATAGGACAACACGTTTTTAATTCATCTAACATATACAAACAGTACTGTCATATTTGTGGTTTAGGTGAAAAGTTTGATTTTAAGAAGGTTGTAACTAAATGTTTGGAACTATTTTCCAAAAATAAGTCTCAGACCTACAGAGACTTGCCTGCATTCATTCAACTATCCGGAGAACTTCAATTAAGGATCCTACGTCAGAGATTGGCAATGATAGATTGACCAATTAATATTGTAATTTATTTTGTGGTGTATACTTATGTTTTGACCTTGCTTAAGTAGTGCAGGGAAGATTTTTTTTCCTTTTTCCACATTCCTAAAGGAAATGTTGGCATGGAATGGGATTTCTATTGGAAAATTTCTTAGCAGTTTTTTTTTTCTCCGATTTTTTCACAATATTCTTCAATAATGGAAGCAAAATTAAAAATTAAAATCAACTATTGGTGTCTGAGATTCCTTACAATTACATACAGCTCCTTTTTCGTTCTTAAGGTAGATCATTTATATTTTGTTATAAAATTGAAACGACAATGTCTGCTCTGACATCATATCACGAAATTTGAACTGGTAAACTGATAACAAGTTCTTGTTTTCTTGAACAATAATCCGTCTTTTGTATTAAGACAGATTTTTAAAATCTCTTATTGAAATTGAGTTACATTTATTTGCAGGAACTCAATCTCTCTCTCTCTCGTTTTCTTTTTTGTTTTCTAATCTCTTTGAAGAATTTTCATTCGCATGGTGTTCATGTTTAAAATGGTCTTGCAGAACATCTTCTTACACTTAAAATTATGAGTATATTGTCCACTCGAGACATGAAAATAGGTGTTAAATGCAACTCCTGGTGAATGAAATACAGTAAGACCTGCCACAAAAGTAATCTGTATTTGTTAGAGCCAGTTTGTTCAAGGCCACTTAAATCTAAATTATTGTAGAAAAGAACCTCTGTTAAGCGGCTACACTGTACCTGTCTTCAGGGGCAATTTTATTGTCACTTCCGCTAAGTTCCGACTAAAACTTGTCCTATCTTCATTTTAGCTCACCTGTACAGGAGAGTTTATGTCTTGGCCCTGGCATTGGCGTCGTCGGGAGATGTAGACAACAGGTTCAAATTTGTGTTTAATGTTTTGATTATGGCTCAAATGAAGAAACAATGGATTTAAATTTCATTGCAATGTGTTTGTTGATACTTTTTTCCCACGTTAGTGGGAAGCGAGACTTAGTAACCACTTTTCCTGCAATGGGAGCGGCATTGTCGAAGTTGCCAACTGTTTGTTAAGGTTTTGGTTATTGTATTTTTCATTTGCTTATATTTCCTAAACCCTAAATGGATTTTCTTCGTACTTGTTATGAATCATTATAAAGCTAAGACAATTCATTCAGAGACACATTAACTCACCCTTTGACTTTGGGCTTAAGGTCACAATCATAGAAAATTTGCATTATGGTTTTAGTTAAGGATTTTAACTCTGCTGGTCATAGACAAGAAGAGCTTATGGGATGGTCTGTTCTCCGTTGTCCGTCCGTTAGCACAAGATTGTTATCCTTACTATGTCTAAACTTCTTGGAAGATTGCCATGAAACTTTACACACATTCATCCCAAGGTCTAAATGAAATGCAAATGGTACTGCTCAGACATGGTGGTCATCTTGAAAATACTCATATCGACATGGGGTTTTTACCAAATGACTTCTTATGATGCTTTGTTGGTAATAAATGGAAATGGTGCCGATCTGATATACATTATGTCCACCACAGTGGTCATCTTGAAAATCTTGGTATCGCTACCGTTCGTGAACGGATGGTCATATTGACATTGGGTTCTCATCCAAAGACTTTCTATGACATCCATTATAGCGAGCATGGTGGTCATCTTGAAAATCTTATTCTTAATGGATGTTCATATCAGCCTGGTTTCTTCACTCAAGGACTTCTTACTGCGTCTAGTTGATCTTAATGAAAAGGGTGCCAATCTGACATCCAATATGGCTGTCATGGTGACCATCTTGAAAATCTTATCACTGCTCCTTCTTAACGGATCGTCATATTGACATGGGGTTTTCACTAAAGAACTTCTTATGATGTATAGTTGGTCCTAAATAAAATGGTGCCGATCTGACAGACAGTATGTCCGCTTGGAAATCTTGTTATGGCTACTCCTCTTGAATGGATGGTCTTATTAACATGGTGGTTCCACTAAATGACTTCTTATGATGTCTAGTTGGTGCTTAATGAACATATTTAACCAGACTTAACATGTGGGTATATCTTGACATTGTCCGAGGCAAGTTCAATGATTTTCTATCCGTGATATAAAGTTGAAGGTCAAAGGCCGTGCCCAATAAATGTGCACTGTACTTTCAGGTTTACTTGTGAATATGTTAACTCAGAGATATAAGAAAATATTTTTTTTACCAAATTTGGAATGTTCAAGTTTCTCAAGAATGTCATAGATGATTTCAATATCTCAGCGGTTAAAAAGAATATAAAGACAGAAGAAACTTATTTCTCTTAGATTTCTGGAATTTTATTTGGCCAGTGGTCCACCAGTCCTTTCGAGGAACTCTTGTTAACTCTAATGACATATCGTCTGTTGTCTTGCATCCGGCGTCTGTTAACACAAGATTGTTGCTGATAATTTTAAACTACTGGTAGGATTGCCATGAAACGTTTCAAATCCCTTCATTCCAGGGTCTAGTTGGCTCTAAATGAAAATGATGCCCATTGGAAGTCAAATATGGCCACCAAGCTTGTGAACTAAAATGCACACAAAATAACCGAAATTATGTAATTTTGCACTGTCCCTAATCTGAAAAACTGGTATGGAAATTTAAGTACATGAACTTGACTTTCTTTATACAAAACTTGAATAAAATCTGACTAGCTACTCTTTTTTAGTTTCATCTCAAACATTTTATTCACATCTTTGCTTTTCAAAATCGGGCATTCGCTCTGAGTGCATTGTTTTACATTAGAACCCTGGCGTAATCTTACTGAGCTAGATATCCACCTCGTCTGGTTCATACTGAATACTTAAATAACACTGATTGATGCCAACATAGGCATTCATGGAATCGGCTTTAAATAAGACATGACCATGTTGTTCAAATGTCAGAATTCACATTTTATTTTGAAATTCACAATTTACTCCTGTACAAAATACAAAACTGCGGAGTGAAACCCTGAATGGGTGGTCATATCGGGGTTTTCACTAAAAGACTACCTATGATATCTAGCTAGTCCTACATGCAAAAATGGTGCACCTTAGCCATCCAATATGACCACCACTTATCATATCTAGTTGGTTCTTAATGAAACTGGTGGTAATCCGACATCCCGTATGACCGCTATGGCATCCATCTTGAAATGGTTATCTGTACTTATCCTGAACAAATGGTCATATTGACATATAGACGGTCGTATTGACATGGGTTTCTCACTAAAAGACTTTACTATACATAGCTGTAATTATACACCATATCCTCCACCCCATTCATCTCACCCTTTTGTAACTAAGTAGATCTCAATAAAAAAATAGCAATATTTAAGATTTACCATATGATCCACTGATATCCACCTGAGTATATGAAATCTTCAGTTCACTGTTGAAACCTGTCTTTCGTTTCTTATTATCTTTCTTTGAGGAAATCCCGCTATCTGAATCAGAATCACCAATATCATCTTCGTAGCCAAGCCAACATGGGGCCAGTCGGGCGCTGAGTAATTTTACTTCTTTTTTGAAGATGGTGCGTCCATTTTTCAGAATGATCGTTAAGAATGTGCTTAACTTATATGTCACATACTGAGCTGGTAGGGACGATGATGATGTTTGGATTAAAGTTGCTTATTGGCAGCTACTGCCATGTACGACTAGAAGCTGGAAGTGAGTTCAAAGACAAACACAGCATCAAAGACTGCGCACCGGCAGTCGGGCCAAGGCAGGTATAAAAGATGACTGCTACATGAGTGAGTAATTATCCTGGATTATCTTAAATACATACCCAAGAAGAGGTACTAACGGGTGTCATTTGAGTGATTGGGCTTTGAATTAAGAGACAAGATCTTTATTTCACAGAAGGGAACAGAACACAATTTATAGCTACAGATGTGATGATGCAAACATGTCTTACTGCAGATGATAAGTATCATAATTCTAATGAGTATTAAATATAATATTGATTTCATTTAGTGAAGAAAAAATTACCACTATTACAATCTATTAATTTTATATTTTATCGTAGTAGTAGCTGATGTGCTTGTTGTGATTGTTGTCGCTTTTGTTATTTTTCGGAACATTAAAATTGTACCTTGCCCATGTTTGCTCTTATATTGCATAGTATACTTTATGCAAGAAAAGCAATAGTTTGATCAATAAACCTTAACTTAAGTGGGTGCTGACCTATGAATTTCTCTTTTCTGTCTATCCAAGTAAGAAAACGAGCAATTTTTATCTTCCAATTTTACCTGTTTTACAACATGTACACAAACAGTGTTAGATTATTTCTTCATTTATATTTGAAATATTTCTCCAACAATAAACAACTAATTTGCAATTGGAATGTATTACATTATAAATTAAGTGGTGCCATTTTTAACTATTATATTGCTGCATTAATACGCATCGTTTTTTTTTTTTTTTTTGTGAGAATTGCAGTTTAAAGTAAACAAACCTCAATCATTGAGTTATTTCTGTAATCGTCATAATTGCCACCGATGAATTTAAAACTACATTATGTTTTTTGGACATTTGGAATAAATATAATTCATAGTTTCATGGTTTATTTAAATTCAAAGACTATTGCGTGTTGGCATTCAATCATGTTATAACTTAGGAAAATATAGAATATTATGTAAGTAAATGTACTTTTATATTTCATTGATATTATTTGTTTCACTTTTATAATGATAACGCGCGTGTTTGAAAACATGGTATCACGCTACAGCGTCCTTGTCTTGGTCAAAACATGTCAATGAGTTGTTATCAGTCTTCACGTGGAATAAGTTTCCATAGAGATAATCATGAAATGTTTCAGAAGCCGACCATTTCAACTTGTTAGCTGTTTAATTTTCCTCTTATGGTCTTCGACTTCTGCTCGCATACGCAATCACTTTTTCGACTCCGTCTTAAATTTGGTAAATGACTGCACCTAGTCCCTCCGCTCTAAATGAAGTTGAGCTGAGAGATGTCAGATGATTTCATCGCACGCATCTTGGTTGTCTTGTTCCCAATTCAGTGTCTGAGGACCCTGTTCTTTTGGATTTACCCTTCTTCTATGCTGAGTGCCCTGCTATGAGCTAAATCCTGACAAAGTATTTTATGTGCATCGCCTATAATAGCATGCACAACTCGAGAATAATGCGTACGTCGTTTACGGTTTTAGGCCTGGGTCATTGCCTGGATGCCTCGATCTTTTCAGGGTCTGCTTCAATGCCATTTGATGAGACATGTCTGAGATAACTTACCTTCATCGAAAAAAATCCACAGGTACTCTTAATAATTGTATATTTGCAACTATACAATATGTCGGATGGCTTCTCTGAGTTTACTTTAAATAAATTGGCACTTCTACATACCTGGTACACGTGTCGCCTTTGTTACGTTGATTCGTAAATGTTGTGGACGACATTTGCTGTCAGGAGTGGACGGTGTCGCAGTGGTACCCAGATTTTGGGTAGATACCAGAGGCGGATCCGGGGGTGGGAGTGGGGGGAAAGGAGCCAGCGGCGATCACCGTCCAAAAAATGAGCGCGTAAAAGAAACGTTTAGTAGAGTACGTTTCTTTACAGTTAGCTGGTAAAAATTATGCCCTGGAAACGCTTAAAATGCATGAGCTTGGAGACGGGGGGGGGGGCTTTGGCCTCTGGGCCCCCACTGGGCGTTCCGTTCCACAGAACTCTCGCCTACTTGCTTAGGTCACCCTGCTTACTCAAACATTATTTCTGGATCCGCCCCTGGATACGGTACTTGCACGTTGTTACCCAGTGTTCATTTTGACCTCTTGACGTTTGATTGCGCATATATGGCCTATATTACCCGCTGCTATGCATATCGCACCTCTGGGTGGGCATCACTCCTTCTCCCGACAGTGTCATAAGGCTTTTGCGTTTGTGAAGGACGCAGCGTCCGCTTCCATCCAGTATATTTCACGAAGATCATACGGGTCATCATGTGTCAATTTTCAGATATCTATCTTTGAATTGTTCGTAATGTGATTTCATTATCTGAAAATTGTTTTGATGTACCCTTTATGTGTGTTTCTTGCACATAACTACGATAGCTTGTTCATTATTTCATCATTCATTCCTTATCGTGTATTGCGTGCCATATGCAATGCTTTAATATTACGTCATGTGAAAGATATTCTTCTATTTTGCATTTTTCTATTGTTTGGCTAGAAGTTTGATGCGAATTAGAATAGACAATTTCTTTCCTCATTTGTACATTTAAATGAGTGTATTCGTTAGATGTACATATTATCATTGAAAATATGTTGATATTCATCGTTAAATACGAGGCTTTTTCTGCTTGTGATGGACGCATATCGCTGCCTTAGTTTTATTTCTTGGTCCCCAAAGGCTTGTCCGAACTTCCATATTGATACCCTGTTACATTTTGACTCACATTGTGGACCACATTGCAGCACTATACAACTTTCCGTATTAAGAACATATATTATATCTAAAACTATCGATATACATTTTTAGAGAGAGAGAGAGAGGAGGGGGCGAGCGGAAACCATTAGACGAAACTGTTCAGTTCCATTTTTAGCTCACCTGGCTTTGCAGATGACTGACATCTCACCTCTGTCCGCGTGGGTTCGAGTCTTGGCTCGGCCAGCGTGGGTATGTGAGAAAGCTTGCCAGTAGCTTACCGAGGGTAAGTGGTTCTTCCCGATGCTTTCCCAAATTCTACCTCCACAAGATAAACTGGCCGCCATGTATGGCCTATCAAGTGCTGAACAATTTCTTCTCGAAAACCACACCGCAGAATTTGATCAGATTTTACAAAAAGCCCACTGGCATGAAAGTCTCTAAAATCTATAAAAGTGATGCCGATCTAACATTAAAGTCTTGCTGACCGCCGTTACTTAAAAAAGACAGGATAAAACCCATTTAAACAATATTATTTCACTCAACAGAATTTTTGAGCAACTTTCACAGAATGCATCCTGACATGAAGACCTTCCATATTGGACAATGTGTGCCATCAATATGTACGTATGTAGTAGTGTTTTACGGCAGATCAGCACAATGGTGGCTATATGGTTCCCAGTAAAGGTAAAGTTCGTAAATTTAAAAAGGTAAGAATTGCACAACAACTGCCACCAAATATGGACGAAGAGAAGCATTGAAACAACTGTTTTCATAACATATGTTATCAACAGTCTTGAAAGAATTTCTACAGAAAGCATCCAACTGACCCAGATTTTGGCCAACTGTTCTTGCAGTTAGCCATTAGGCATATATCAGCCTAGTGGGTTATCTCAGGCCTCTGTTGCGAACATGAAATACATTTTTTGCACACATTTCCTTCAACCTTATTTCATAGCCTACATGACCTATGTCACATCAGAATATGAGTAATTCTAATGGAAAAATACTGGCCTACCTGACACGTGTCACAACTTACAAGCATGAACAAAAGTTAAGTATGTATTTTCAAATAAGCATACATTTTACAATTGTAAAAAAAAGTTAAGTATGTAAACATTATACATAATAATTTGTATATCAGGAAGATCCCATTTCAAAGATTATATTACATGCGCTGCATCGGTTTATTGTATAATACATTAAGTGATGTAAAGTAACTGTTTGACAGTTCCATGTTGTTTATGGGCTGTTTCACATTAGAAGAGTAATTTCACTTCAGAACCACTCGACAATATCCATGAAGGGCAAGCAGCCGATGCTATGTCTGGTCTTCTGATTCCAGTGCATATAATATGTAATACGTCTTGAAGTAGCAGCAACAGTTCATCCGACGCATAAGACACATTAATGCTACTTACAGCATCCTTTACATCTAGATCTTCATTTACACATTTATTCTTAACTGTCAAGGACAAGAGAACACTGGATAGTGTGCACTTTCATACGAGTATTCAGCTTCTGGAAAGAGAAAGTACCTTTTGAATTTTAACCGATAAAATATGTTTCATTTTCACGCTTCCACAATGAATTTTACATTCTTAGGCAGTTATCATCTTTTTCCTTTCATCACGCTTCTTTTCATAATGCAATGGCCATGATGCATCGTTTAGTACTAGCTCGTAGTATTATTTTTAAAACTTTCTACACTGTGGGATTCTACGAAGTGCTTGATAAAGATCTTGAGGCCCTCTCTTTTCGTGCGACAGTGGTAGTACACATAACGTAAGTTGTCCTCTAAGATACAGCATACTGCATTTATCAATATTTGATGCGAAATGTGCTCTTTTCTTCTAGATGCACCATTATGCAGAGAGACATCTACCTTAATACAATCATGTGATATTGTATGGAAACTATGCGTGAACTCCTTCGCGTGTTGTGCGTTGTTTTTGCAACATTTCCGGAAAATAAGATATTGAAACTCTAGTGTTTATTGTTTTCGTCTCAATTTGCTTGCTCCGTTTACTTTAGTGTCTCTTGGAGAAAGTGACTATTATCCTGTTCTGAAAACAAAACGTTTTCATAATATCTCGGAAGCTGCAACGTTGCTGTTTACACATTTTCTTTAAGCACAGCCTCGCACAAAATACAGAATGATTTCCATTGATTTGACCCAGAATAGGTTTGGTTTTGTGGGGTTTAACGCCATTTTTCAGCACATGATAGGCTATACATGGCGGCCAGTATATATGGTGGAGGAAGAACCCATCTCTGTTTATCGTAGTCTCAAAGAACTATTCCATCAGAGTTCGGATATGCAATTTACAAGGAAATATTAAAGAAAAAAGATCGCATTTGCGTGATAAAAAGTTTTGTGACCACTCTTTGGTTGTTACGCGCATGCAATTTTTGAAACTTTTACCTAGCGCACTTGCAGCCGTTATAAGCTAGTTCTGCGTTAGTTGTGGCGCTCCGTTTTGAATGTGTCGGAATTTAGAGCAAACGACATTGTTATGAAACGAAACCTGAGGTGAAAAGTCTCATGCGACAGAAGAGGGTTTCGTTAAAGTTCCTTGTAGCCCACATCTATATGATAGTGAAGTATTGCCATAAAGGCTTTTGAAATACGAAAAGGAAAAGCTAGTGTTTGTAAATTGTGACTTACATTCGTTGTTCAGCCATCCCTATTTGCTGAGTTAACCAGTCCGAAAAAATAAACATAAAACATCAATACTGTCTAAAAAGCGTCGGAAAGATACAAGTGCGCTGGTAAATTAAAGCTTGTTAGTAGATCCCACCACTCGCAGCACGGGTTCAATCTCTCTTACCTGTTTGATTACATCTATATCGGAAGTATTATATAGAGGGGATTATTTAGTGTAGTTCGCAGACGAAACATAGTGTTATGCGAAACTTTTGTGTCTTCAAATAGGAGTTCCGAGTTACTGTCTCCTATGTATGCAACCACCTCAATAATATTATATGCAAGTGTAGTTTGGGAGGAGTGCATCTTACTTGAACCTGATAAATTAGAAAAACTTCAACCATACGCAGCTAGGACAGTAACTGGTCTTTCAAAGTTTACTGGCAGAATATCTCTTTATGAAGAAAGTAGTTGGGAACCTTCCCTTGTTAGTCCGACAAACCAAAAGCTATACACCGTTTACAAAATGGAGAATAGTGAAACTCCCTCTTACTTGACGGAGCCTCTGCCACAAACCATACAAAATTCAACATCATGCAATTTGTCTCAATGGAACGATTACATAATACAAGCAATGCGTATGCAAATGTCAGTATTATTCTTTTATAGATCTGCAATTAAAATTCGGAATAATTTAGAGGAGTTCGTCTGATCCTCTAGAGCTACGACTGTTTCTTCGTTCGAGAGGTCCCTGGTACATAATCCTAACCCACACA
Source organism: Margaritifera margaritifera (assembly GCA_029931535.1). NCBI lineage: Eukaryota > Metazoa > Mollusca > Bivalvia > Unionida > Margaritiferidae > Margaritifera > Margaritifera margaritifera. The sequence goes on from JAQPZY010001332.1 coordinate 258,786, forward strand.
AATTATCCCTTGACAGATTCATCAATAATGTACATACAAGACTCCGACAAGAATACAGTAGTTTACGTGAGGTTTGTATTAATTACAATTGTAAGTGACACCGTATGTGAACGTGGAAATGTCGAAAACTGTAAATTAGTTTTTAATTGTCAAAATTTGTACAACGATGAAAGACTTCATTGTTTCATTCCATTATTGTTTCTCGATAATAATGTGTTGCAAATGTTTGGGGTTATTTCATTTTTTTCGGGGCTGAGGTGGGGTTGGGTGCGGTAACATAGATGGACAGACATAGATACATACAAATACGGCACACATATACAGAGACAGATAGTCACGTGAGTTATAGTAATGAGATCGTGTTTCCAAAAGCTAGCTCTAAGCTCCGCCACTCGTATTTACATAAGAATTTTATTTCTGATGTATAAAAAAATTTCAAATTATAGACAGATCTCTTCAACAGAATGCACGATAACTCGAAACATTTTCAGCAAATGCAGATTTATAATTTTTAAGTTATTCCTGCTCAAATTTACTATATATTTCCTATATTTGAGTCCTATTTGTGGGAAATATTCCTACATGTTGTCTCGCATTATGCAACATTACATTACTATTTACACCAGACCTAAGTTGATACACCTCCAATAGGATTTAGGTGATGGGATAAGGAGCTGGTAGGAAAAGTTGATTGACATATCGCAAAGGTATACTGACTAGTTTTGTGTGTCGCAAAGAACAAAGGGACAGGAGAAAAAGAAGAAATACGAAGAATTCATCGTTTAACTCTTCATAATACATGATTGTGGGTCCATTCAAACCTTAAACTGAAGCAAGCTGTTATTATTGTTTTATGGCGGTCTGTTAACCCCCATGCATATTCAATCAGATATGAATTTTCTTCACGACAAATACCGGCGTCAAATCTTTACAAATCGCTTTGAGATAACCAAAGCGATGCGATGAACGGGTCGAATTATATTATTACATTTTTTAAACTTGATATATAAAAAGAGAAAGTACCTTTTGATTTTACAGTTCATTCTGTCTTCTGCATTCTTGATTCCTCTCACGCTTAACCTAAAAGATCCGTCTCGCAATTGACATAGCATGGTGGTATGCATGAGAGAAAGAGAGAGAGAGAGAGAGAGAGAGAGAGAGAGAGAGAGAGAGAGAGAGAGAGAGAGAAAGAGATTGGTGGCCGTCATAATGTTCGACATTGTGATGTAGCTTTGAATCCATGAAGCGTCCCGTTTACTTTGCATCTGTCATATATTTTGTGTGTCTGTCAATCCAATGTCCAAGGTGGTTTCATGCGACTTAACACCGAATCATGTTGACGTCACAACTGCTGGCACTTGCTGGTAAATACCCATCATCATCCTTGCTTGTTTTGATTATTGCATACCAAACTGAAGCCTATCAAACGCACACAATATGTCATATGGTCTCGTCTAACTAGACTCGCGTTTTTCGAAAGATCAACGTCAACCAGGAGTCTGGTGTATGTCTATACAAATGATCATAACGCCCAAAACGAGGCTTACCTAAAATTATGTATAGTCGCTTATTGGTCAACAAACTACTTTCATTTTAGTATTCAGTAGGGCCTAGTCAGTCACTTGAGATAAAAAAAAAAGGTGTTGTCGTGTGTATACACCATGCATGCTTGACATGAAGATAGCACGTTTACATTTGCACACACGATGTATGCACAACAATTCTTGCTGTTGAATGAACTGTAGTTAAGGAAAAGTTCACTGAGATGTTTCCCTTCTTGTGTTTTCTTCTCAATAGTACATAGTATGTACATGTGAAAATATGTTTTCTTTGGCGTAGAAATCTTTCAAATCGTCAAACTGTCATACAAAAAGACGATCGACACCTATCGGTAACAATCTGTTATGCGTACCTTTACAATACGCTAGTTTGGCGAAGATCTCTCGGAGTCACGCGATAATCTGGTTGAGCGATACTATATGACCGAGCAATTTGACAGGCACTTTAATATATCACTTCCTGGATGGCGTCTGACAAGATACAGGTAAATACAGACCCAGATTATTGCTATTGCTTCTGTCTAATAATTTTCTCTCTTCTTCTTGTTGTTGTTTTTTTGTTTTTTGTTTTTTTTAAATATATTTACCAACAATATAAATCAAGGAAGTCACAGGAAAATGAAAGGTAATCCATTTACAAGAATACTTTTAATCTCTTTACCTCAGCTCCACTTTTTTAAGTGTGTATTGGGGGTGGGGAGGGGGTTGGGTGGGATTAAAAAATGCGTGTCGTAACGATGCAATCCCTTGCCTCAGATCCACTTTTATTTTAAGTGCGTGCATTCAGCGGCTGTTCATAATCTGGTACACTGGCCTCAAATGACGCTGCCCACACCAGGCCAGCAACGGTGGAGAAATTAAAGATGGTGGAAGTAATACAAAAATGCGTTGGCAATAAAAAAAAATAGCATTAAATCAGTTATTTCCAGCTGTTTCGCCACCGGCTTTTTCGTTGTATTAGACGCGACTATGTCAATTAAAGAAGTACTGCGTGTTTGTTTAAAGTGTCACTATGCAGTACTGTCAGTTTCAGCCATTGTGTGTGTGTGGGGGGGGTGTACCGTTGTAACGGTGCCAACGCATTTTTGTATTACAATTGTATGAGGTACCAAGCTATGTCTTATATTCTTATATTGATGTCTTTGGAAATGTCATGGAGCTGTTTCAACTGCTGTTTTCATACTTGTGCTCTACTACCAAACTATTTTTTTGGGAATAAAATGAATTGTTTTAACTAGGAGTTGGGTTTTATTCATGTCAGCACTTATTGAACTTCACATGGGTGATATGTGATAAATCACATTATGTCATATTATGTAATAACTAGGTCAAAGGTCAATGTACTGATTACTATGTACCTCTCCTACTTCAAAATGGAGAATTCATCTAAAATAAAGGACTTTATATTTGTTTAGTAGACAAAGAACTTAACATCAGAGACAGGTGGACATGACTCAATCTTATTATAAAGTATAAGCTTTCAACACTTTACACCAACTGCAGATACATGAGGTCACTAACCCCTAGTCCTTGCACAAAGGTCAGGCTACCCATCATCTCTGTAACACAAATAGAAAGCTTTCCTCTTTTTTGTAGTGAATAAAATTCATGCAATAAGCCAATCTGTCACCAAATGTAGTAGATCCCTGCTTCTAAGCACTTAGTTTTGATTTAGGGTGAAATTTGGGGAATAAAATACAGAAAAATGCCAAGGAAAAACAATAAGTACAGCAAGTCAAATGGAGTTTTAAACAGGAGGAAAGTGTACATCTAAAAGGGATATGTAGCATATAATAAAGGAATCAAAAGAGACAACCACAACATAGAGAAAAATGAGAAGGAAAAGTTTGATCGCCTTACCTTAGACAAATATGTGGAGGCAGTGCCCCATTGGTCCAAGGACAGTTCCAAGGCATCAGTACTATTACATCCCTTACAAGCACCAAAACTTCAGGTGAAGCAGTGTGCATTCTCATCTGAAATAAAAGGGTAAATACTTTAAATCATATAGATGCATATAATTTATATTGGTCCTACACATACAAATAAAAATAACTGGCTTAAGTCAGGCACAGGGAAAAAAAAAATCTGTGTCAAGTTTTAAATCTTTTAAATTTTGCTAAATCTTTTCTTTATTTTTCATAAACAAGCACTGAAAATGTGAGTTTTTATTTCTTCAAATGTCATGTATGGTATAACGGAGATAACTGAATGAAATACATAAAGTGTGGTATTTGTATTTCCTCCAATATATTATCCATGTAATATAAATTAGTTCATGAAACATGTATTAACTTGCATGTAATTAAATTATCCAAAAATAAATTATTGATAAAGTGTAGAACCTAAAATTGAGGATTCCATATATAGTGGAGACCTTGAAAGTGATTTAATTTTGCTCTCAGAGATGAGGAGGCTACATCATATCAAATAGTTTATGTTCTCTAGAATGCCGGTATGTAGAGTCCAACCTTCCATAAACATGCCAATATGATCCCATGATATTCTGGATTCTTGTAAAGGTACCCAAAGTTTGAAGAACAGTGTGGACTTGAATGGAAGGAATGGGCAATATGTGACACATGTGGTTACCATTCAGATATGTTTGGCCTTATAGGAGGAACTTCCAAAAGAAACAGTTGGACAGAAATAAATATAATTAATTGAAAGTCAGTAGAGAATTATAAATGGGCACATGCAAGTGTCAATGGGAAATGCTGACTTAAAGAAATTGCTCTTGTCTGATGATATTCCTGCTACTTCTACAAAAGGGAATGCAACAGAACTTATCTGTATCAATTGCATGAAGAATTTCAAGACAGGAAAGTGTACAAAAAGGGTTTTATTATTGCATGACAATAAAAAGAAAATGGGAAGGAAGACCATATCTATAATAAGTTACCTAAAATTACTTATACCAACATATCCTATATGATACAAAGTGATCTACAATAACTGAAGCACCTTCTTTGAGCCCTATGATCCTGGTTTATAGCATGCTTTTCAAGAAGCAGATAGTTACTGTTTATACATGATTTATCATAATATGGAGGTAAAATTGGTTATATTTGGCTAAAATCATCCATATTGTATCTACATAACTTATTTTGTTGCATGTATGACAATCTCTGAGCTGACTGCACTGATATAAGGCCATCAGGACATACAAATCTCTATCTGCCATAGCCATCTGTATCAAATGCCCCCTCCAAAACCAATGTGTGTTATTTTCTGAAGATTTTATTTGTTTTCTAGCTAAAAGTCTGTCAATATTTGACCCAAACTTCTCAATATCCATTGTTTTTGCCAAATGACACTATGATAGTTTATAAATGGTGCCTACATGTACACGTTACTATGGATACACTGCGAGGCTGGTATTCCCTTTAGGTATCACGGTACCAATTGTTTTTCCATAGACCTTAATGTTAATGTTGGGTGAAATAAATATACCTTCTCTCCTACTTTAGCATGTGTGTCACACACTGTCATAGAGAGCAATATTAGATTGTCAATTTGACAGTGATAGAACCAGGTACTCCATTGCATTTAAGAGAGATAACTCTGCTGGAACTAGACAGGGGTAAGAGTTATCCAGTCACAACAGACACATTTTCAGTGATGTGCATCACATTTTTAAAAAATCATAAAAAATACAAAAATTGATCTACAAATGAATTAACATAATCTCACATGTTGCTAAGAGACTCAACTTTTTTTAAGACAGACAGAAACTACAACTCTTACATAATACACCAATCACAGCTAGTTTTTTTGTTGTTTATTTCTGAATACAATGTTCCTACACCTTAAGCTCCACCCCCCTGGACTTGCGCAATTGGTACCGTGATACCTCCAGTGAGGCATATATATCCCGGGAAGTGACTAATGTTTGGGCCGGAACTGCTGGAATCTCGTGCTGTCATGATGTAAGAAATTTAAGAGAGAGAGAGAGAGAATTGATAAATAAATTAGAAAATACTATGGAAATTGCATTGAGCTGTAATGACTGATAAAGGATATAAATAATGCTACACAATAATAATAATAATAATATATCATTAGTAGTAGTAGTATTTTCAATGGTATTTAATACTATTTACGATGGTATTTATGAATATCAGAGAATACATACATACATACATACATACATACATACATACATACATACATACATACATACATACATACATACATACGCCTGTTATTACTTTACACCATAAATTATAAGATGTGCACAATTTCCATTCTGATCAAAGACAGTGTTCTCTTCTTCACTTTTTTCCACTGCATATACAAGTGTTACAACAATTTGCACAATAGTTGCAGTTGTCGCTCGAGCATATATTGCAACTTCCCCTGGAACCTTCTTTTATATCATCTGGAAGTTTATCCATTTCTGGGATCCGCAATGCTTCAAGAATTGTTCCTTTTATACATACTTGCCGATCTTTAGCAATTTTAATCTTGTTTTCATCCGTTGTCTTCATCATCATGCTTGTTCCGTAAGGTAGGAGACAATCATAACCCTTTCTCCCATCTCTGACACATCTCCCAATCACTAGCCAATAGCTTAAAATGTTTTTATGGCATCCCCAGTGAATAACAATATCTACATCGCTGATTTGAATACCCATTCAGAGTGCCACTGTAGCTACCAGATAGCAAATAATGCTTTCAGGTCTTCGAAATTCCCTGATAATTCTGTTATGTGTCTCTTTGTATGTTGAGGAGTGATACATTTCTATGAAACGTGTCTTTGCCAATTTTTCACCAGCATATCCTTGGCCTCCCAGTTCTTCAACTAACCAGGACCAAACACTAAAGACAGCTCTGTATGTTCTGAAAATAAAAATGAGAATAATACTAACAACAACAACAACAACTATAGTTACTTCCATGCTTTTCCAGTTTCCAAACTGACTTACGGACAGACAGACGTGGGGTATTATAATATCATGATCCTAAAGCATACTACTACTACTACTACTATTACTACTACTAAGGCGACGGAAAAGATAACGATGAAGAGAAAGAAATTTGCTACTACTATTAATATCACTACAATAATAATAATAATAATAATACTATTATTACTATTATTATTATTATTATTATTATTATTATTATTATTATTAAGCATGAGAGAAGAATACATAAATATTTCCCTGTTGCATTTATAAATGAGGTTTTATATATATACCTGCAATCAATAATTGTCTTTGTGACTGACAGCCTCTTTTCCTTTATTTGATTAAAAAAAAACACTTCACTTCTTCCTCACAGTCTGCGGATGCTTCAGCAATGTCTATGAAAATGTTAGGCCTAAAATCTTATATTATTATTGTTATTATTATTATTATTATTACTGATAGTAGTAATATGAACAATTTTGGTCAGTAGTAGAGCATGGCACTATAGGAACGAACGTCGGCCCTGCGTTAAATAGGGTCAAAAGATTATAGACCCAATCCGAAATTTAACATAGGCGCCATCTTGGTTCATAGCTACATTGTGACAGTGTAGCATGAGATGAAAGTCTGCACTCTAAATGGAAAAACCCTATTACGTCATGGGTTTCAGCAGTAGGAATCTGTCTGGTTTGTAACAAACAGTGTTGCGTGTGTTTGGAAGAGAAATGTAAGTTTGGTTTATCCTATAAATGAAATGCTGTAGAGGAGGCATGTGTTAAATAAAGTCGAAAGTTATTAGGGACAAACGGGAAATGAACATGCGAAAATTAATGGTCGAAAGTTTAAAGGGACAAACGGGAAATGAACATGGGAAAATTAATGGTCGAAAGTTTATAGGGACAAACGGGAAATCAACATGGGAAAATTAATGGTCGAAAGTTTATAGGGACAAAGGGTCGAATGTTTATGGGGACAAACGGGAAATGAACATGAGGTTACTATATTGAAAGGTATGTATTTTAACAGTGTATTGAAGTTGTGTATCTTAACAGAGGCCCTGAATGATGACGCGCGCCTGTATGGACGACATAAGCTCGAAAGTCTTTAGTTTTATCATGTGTAGGGTTATTTTTTAGTTGTTGTCTTTAACAAGAACAGGGTAGGATGTAAAAGAAGGAGTATAAAATAGAATTTAAATCCCTACACAATAAAACTATCCAACAAACTGGGCCAACTATCCAACAACCAAGGGTCTACTATTCCCCACCCTGTTATATATACTTTCTAAATAAAACTAACGTCACTAACCCCACATACCACTGTATGATCCCTATTACAAATTAAGCAAAAAAAAACATCTAGCCCCTTCTATAAGACCCTTAGTTACCTCCCTTTATAATATACATACTCTACTCTCTTTTAGTATCTCCACTACAACCCTATAGAGTAAAACTTACTCAACAGACTACAGACCATATAAATCCTTTCTAAATTAAACTAACAAGCCTAACCCTTACAATGTCTCTTAAAATAAAGTAAAAATCTCTATTTCCATCTATAATGTTCCTATCGACCTATTGTAAACAAAACTACCACCCCATTTACACAAGGTAGAATTTGAAAGAAGGGGTATATTTACAAATAATTAACCCCCACCCTCCCCTACAAGCCCTTTTATCAATTAAGTAAAAATCTCTATTCCCATCTATAATATTCCTAACCGCCCCGACTCTTCTAGGATCCCCCTTATAAAGTTAAAATCTCTACCCCATTCTATAATATCCCATCACTACCTACCCTCCTTTTTTTAAAAAAAAAACACAACCATCATCCTCATAATCCTTACATATCAACACCCACTCATCTACATACCCCACACGTTTACATGTAAACTAAGCAGTATAAAATACAATTTAAATCCCTTGTCAACAAAACTAACTTCATTATCTCCCTTACTACCCTATAATCCCCATTATAAAGTAAAAACCTCTACCTCCATCTATAATGTCCCTAGCACCACCTATTATCCTTTTTTAAACAAAACTACAACCCCATTCGCAGCTGTCTATTTTCAATTGTTTAGTGGCAAAAATCTGAGTTTATCTGCACTCTAAATATATCTTACAATATCAGGCAAATCTTAAATATGTTACAATTCTGCTAGCGTATTGGGAGGCCAAAGTTGCATTCATCAAAATTAATACAAAGTTACAATTGGACGTCTTCACTAGCCATGGTCGATTGATAAATATACGGACCAACTTTTGTTTTTACCCCAAATGTCACTATATTTGTGACAGTTGCACCTTTTTTAATCTAGACACAGAGCATTTTAGCAAAAATATAATGTGCTGAAGTTAGTTTGGGTCTACTGTGTGTGTGTGTGTGTTAAACAGAAAGAGAAAGAAAGAGAGTGAACGATTTTTTTTTAAAAAAAAGGACGCAAAACAGGGTAAATCCTATGTTAGAAATGTTCATTGCATATTTTTTCATTCATCATTATTTTGAAAAAAACGGTGTTAGATCTATATTTATTGTGAATGAACGCACTAACATTTGCAGGGATGCTACAAATCTAAGATCGGTCAAAATCTGGCACGTGTCTTGAGATTACAGAGAAGATGGGCTGTCAATACCCAACAATGTTACAAAATTCCCTAATCCAAGGACTGTACATTCTGGTTTTACGCAAAGCGAGCAGGTAAACACTATTCACATCTTGTTCTATCAGCATCCTGATATCTTCTGACTGAAAACAAGGCATACAATGTTACATTTTTCCTAAACGCGTGCTTTGGCTCTAGATATTTGAAAGGGCAGAATAGGATGGTGCATACTTAAGTTATTCTTGCACTGTAAAACGGCGTGCGGGTTTTGTTTTGAAAAACGGTAGATCCAATGTTAGAAATTTTCTCTTGACACATTTCATTGTCAAAATAGGACTACTCCGGCACAAAACTAAGATATCTGACACGAAAAAAATAAAATAAAAAGCCAACTGAACTCTAGTTTTTGTAGAATAAATAATATTAAACCTATGAATAAAAACTGTTCTATAATTTTTTGTGGTGCACGTTTTTTAAAAAGTACAAAACTAAAGTCACAGAGCCTTCTATTTCACGTAATCAATTTCACTAAGGTAAAATTTTTGAGGTATCTTAAAACAGGAACAGATAAATCATGATTTAAATTTAATCATTCTAGAGGAAGATCGAGGGTGTCTGTCTGTCTGTCTGTCAATATTACAAAGCATACCCTGCATTCTGTCAACCAAGGGTAGTGTACTTTTTTACATCGTACGCGGCGTTAAAAAGGATAAATATAGCGCCATAAGAGTACCTCGAAGCGGGTTCATGATGTATGTATTTATGTGTGTGTGTGTGTGTGTGTGTGAGAGAGAGAGAGAGAGAGATTCATTATTATTATTATTATTATTATTAAGACCACGAGAGCAGCAATATTTAGTGACAGTTTTTCAAACTAACACATTCGGAAGGGTTCATGATTTTTTAGAGAGAAAGAAAGTGAGAAAGTCATTATTCATTTCTTATGAAATATTAAGATTGCGGTCGCTTTACAAAAAAATAACGCACGAACTATCGTACAATTTGTGATGAATGAACATTTGCCCCTTATAAGAAAAGAAAAGAAGAAAAAAAAGGAGTATTCGAATGTGATTTGACAACCTTCCTTTGGTCGGTCCAAAATATGATCCTGATGTCGGATACTTTATAAGTGGAGACGATTCATAGTTTACCTTTGGAGCTGCGATAAATCATTTACAGAGGGTTTGTGTATATTCAAGTGAAACGCAAAGAACAATTGCATCCTTTACGACATAGACGTTTTAACCATTGGTATCTGAATGTTATAAAAATACTGATTAGTTTGAAAGTGTTCAAATGGTCAGAGTTTGATCACAAGGGCCAATATCCATAACGAAGACTGTGGATGCCGCGACATCTAGCTACAAGGTTGGTGTGTTACACGAAGTCCAGGAAAAAGTTCATGACTTACAGGAATACAAAAGACTTTTAAAAGAAGTGTCGCCTCAAGGAGAGACTTCTTCACGACGTGTTGTGTTTGAGTTAGTGTATGAATTTCAACGATATGATTATTCCGTTTGGCAAACGTATCACTATTCCAGCAAAAAGACATTCCTGTGAATGTACTGTTTATAATAGCCCCATTGAGAATCTACCATTGGAACTGCGTGCGTGCATTTACCACTTCTTTGTACAAATTCAAGTGAAACGTAAAGAACCATTTCATTATTTAGCCTGGGGTATAATTATAAAAGAAAAAAAGGGACTTTTGTGGGATGAATGAAAAAAAATGACCTCCAGTCGCCTAATACCTTACATCTACGCTTGGATTGTATTAAATCTGGTGTGCTTGTACCCTAAAAAGGTGGATTTTTCCTATATGTATGAATTTTTGGGGATGTAATCTTAATATTTCATAAAGAAATGAATAATGACTCTCTCGCTTTCTTTCTCTCTCAAAAATCATGAACCCTTCCGAATGTGTTAGTTTCAAAAACTGTCACTAGATATTGCTGCTCTCATGGTTTTAATTATAATAATAACTCTCTCTCTCTCTCTCTCTCTCTCTCTCTCTCTCTCTCTCTCTCTCTCTCTCTCTCTCATAAATCATGAACCCGCTTCGAGGTACTTTTATGGCGCTATATTTATCTTTTATAACGCCGCGTACGATGTAAAAAAAAGTACACTACCCTTGGTTGACAGAATGTAGGGTATGCTTTGTAATATTGTCAGACAGACCGACAAACACCCTCGATCTTCCTCTGAATTATTTAATTTAAACCCTCTATAATGATTTAATTTAAATCATTTATCTGTTCCCGTTTTAAGATACCTCTCAGAAAATTTACCTTAGTGAAGTTGATTACGTGAAATAGAAGGCTCTGTGACTTTAGTTTTGTTCTTTTTAAAAAAACGTGCACCACAAAAAATTGTAGAACAGTTTTATTAATTGGGTACATTTTATTTATTCTAGAAAATCTAGAGTTCAGCTGACTTTTTTTGCGTATGTCTGACATCTTAATTTTTAGTCCTATTTTGACAATGAAATGTGTCAAGAGAAAATTTCTAACTTTGAATCACCGTTTTTCAAAACACAAACCCGCACGCCGTTTTACAGTGCAAGAATAACTTAAGTATGCACCATCCTATTCTGCCCTTTCAAATATCTAGAGCCAAAGCACGCGTTTAGGAAAAATGTAACATTGTATGCCTTGTTTTCAGTCAGAAGATATCAGGATGCTGATAGAACAAGATGTGAATAGTGTTTACCTGCTCGCTTTGCGTAAAACCAGAATGTACAGTCCTTGGATTAGGGAATTTTGTAACATTGTGGGTGTTGACAGCCCACCTTCTCTGTAATCTCAAGACACGTGCCAGATTTTGACCGATCTTAGATTTGTAGCATCCCTGCAAATGTTAGTGCGTTCATTCACAATAAATATAGATCTAACACCGTTTTTTCAAAATAATGATGAATGAAAAAATATGCAATGAACATTTCTAACATAGGATTTACCCTGTTTTGTGTCCTTTTTTATAAAAAATATCGTTCACTCTCTTTCTTTCGCTTTCTATGTTTAACACACACATACACACACACACAGTAGATCCAAACTAACTTCAGCACATTACATTTTTGCTAAAATGCTCTGTGTCTAGATTAAAAAAGGTGCAACTGTCACAAATATAGTGACATTTGGGGTAAAAACAAAAGTTGGTCCGTATATTTATCAATCGACCATGGCTAGTGAAGACGTCCAATTGTAACTTTGTATTAATTTTGATGAATGAAACTTTGGCCTCCCAATACGCTAGCAGAATTGTAACATATTTAAGATTTGCCTGATATTGTAAGATATATTTAGAGTGCAGATAAACTCAGATTTTTGCCACTAAACAATTGAAAATAGACAGCTGCGAATGGGGTTGTAGTTTTGTTTAAAAAAGGATAATAGGTGGTGCTAGGGACATTATAGATGGAGGTAGAGGTTTTTACTTTATAATGGGGATTATAGGGTAGTAAGGGAGATAATGAAGTTAGTTTTGTTGACAAGGGATTTAAATTGTATTTTATACTGCTTAATTTACATGTAAATTGTGGGGACTGTAGATGAGTGGGTGTTGATATGTAAGGATTATGAGGATGATGGTTGTGTTTTTTTTTTAAAAAAGGAGGGTAGGTAGTGATGGGATATTATAGAATGGGGTAGAGATTTTAACTTTATAAGGGGGATCCTAGAAGAGTCGGGGCGGTTAGGAATATTATAGATGGGAATAGAGATTTTTACTTAATTGATTAAAGGGCTTGTAGGGGAGGGTGGGGGTTAATTATTTGTAAATATACCCCTTCTTTCAAATTCTACCTTGTGTAAATGGGGTGATAGTTTTGTTTACAATCGGTAGATTGGAACATTATAGATGGAAATAGAGATTTTTACTTTATTTATAAGAGACATTAAAAGGGTTGGGATTACGATTGTTAGTTTAATTTAGAAAGGATTTATATGGCCTGTAGTCTGTTGAGTAAGGTTTAATCTCTAGGGTTGTAGTGAAGATACTGAAGGAGGGTAGAGTGTGCATATTATAAAGGGAGACCACCACGTCATAGGCTCACGCGGGATACTCTTCTTCGTTGACTTGGACCCAGACTACCCTTGGTCCATCAAAGTGATTAGGAGGCGGGAATCTTGAAATAGTGACAGGTAAGTATTACATTATTAAAATTAGTTTTACTTACCTACCCCCCAACAAAAAAAATTAACAACAACAACAAAAAGAAATTACATTTCCATTTTAATAGCAGTAATACATCACCTGCCATTATTGCCTTGACGAATTTGCTAGGGAAGCTGATGACCTCAAAATTGGATTTTTAAAATAATTTTTATATACTCACCGTTATAGTAGGGCAGTCCACTGCCGTAAGTTTGCAGCAGATTGGTCACTTTTTGTGCCGTAACGATTGGGCGCAAGAGAAAAAAAAATCTCTTCGTTCTGGTACGCCTAAGTCCGAAGGTAAAAGGAGGAGAAACTAATGTGCGACCGCCAAAACGCAACTCTCATAGCAACCTCTAATGGCGAATGATTAACATAGGCCCATGAAGTAGCAATAGTCTTGAATTAATGGGCTTTAATTCTCGTGAAAGAAAAGTCCTTCTCAGTGAGGGACTGATAAGCTCTCTTGATCGTGAGGGGCCAAGGATGGCCGAGTGGTCTAAGACGCGCGCCTTTAGAGAACACTGACATCTCACCTCTGTCTGCGTGGGTTCGAGTCTAGGCTCGGCCAACGTGAGTATGTGAGAAAGCTTGCCAATAGCTTCCCGTGGGGAGGTCGCTATTCCCATGGTTTTCCCGGGTTCTTCCTCCACAAAATATACTGGCCGCCATGTATAGCCTATCCTGTGCTGAAAAATGGCGTTAAACCCGTAAAACCAACCAGGACAATCCATCTGGAAATGGTGGATGCCGAGATACCAGCGGAGTCCTTAATTGGGTGGAAGAGGCGCTTCCGACTCTTTCTTCTCCCTTTTGACACGGCCATATAGAACCGTAAGGCCCTAACTGGACAGAGAAGTCTATCGTGATCGTCCCTAGCACAGATACAACTGAGACTGGGGATCTCGAAAGGGAGTAGAGCTACCGAAGGAAGCTGGTTTTTCGCCAAAAAAAAAACTAGCTTGACAAAGGAGAGAAACAGACTCATAATTACCTTTGAACCCTAAACAAACTTTTTCTATACACAAGGCATGATGCTCACTTCTTGTTCTCGCAGACGTTAAGGAGAGCTAAAAAAAAAACGGTTTTAAGGGTAAGGTTCTCGAAAGAAACTTCACCCAACGGTTCATAAGGGGGTTTTAACAAAGCCGACAACATGCACGAGAGATTCCATATAGGCATTAGTGAGCATGATACCGGTCTCTGCAGCTCAAAATACTTGATAAGATAGGAAAGATAAGGGTCCGAAACAATGGCCGAATCCTTATAGAACTTGAGCGTGTTGGACATGACTGCCCTATAGCCCTCAATAGTAGAAACCGAACATTTTATCTCTTCGAACAGGAAGACAAGAAAGTCTGCCGCTTCACTCAGAGAGAGACAACTAAAATTAACACGTTTCCTACTGCACCAATTGCAAAAGATTTTCTACTTTGCATCGTAGATCTTGGACGTTGACCATCTCCAAGCCTGAACAATGCAGTTGACAACCTTGCTCGAAAACTTGTCCTGACGGATAGATTACTTGGGATAAGCCAAGCGTGAAGGTGGAGAATCTGTGGGCTATTGTGAAGAAGAGACCCCTTGTGCTGTGCCAGCAAGTCCTTCCTCTTAGGTAATGTCCTGGGTTGGTCTACCAACAGATCAAGTAGATGAACCACGATCGTTGGAGCCACAGAGGGGATATCAGAATCAGCTGAACAGCGGAGGTCCTGACTTTGTGGAGCGCTTGCTGAATCATTCTGAAAGGTCAAAAGGCTTAAGCGAACAGACCATCCCACCTTAGACTGAAGGTGTCCACTGCCCAGGCCCTCTGATCTGGAATTGAGGAGACATACAAGGGGAGCTTGTTGTTCCGTCTAGTCGCGAACAAGTCCACCAAGAGACAATTCCGTTAGAACTACATTGCCTCTCCTGGACAGACTGACCGCCAGAATATTTTTCTTACCCGGAATATGGCGAACACAGAAGGTAATCCTTTCTGAGGCTGCCCAGCGAAAGAGGTTCTAAACCTCAACGCAGAGAGAAGGAGCATATCCACCTCATTGTCGCCTGAGGAACGCTACTACCAACATGTTGTCGGAGGATACCATCACACAATGACTACTTACTTGGTTAACACACTTATGTAGGGCTGCAAATAGCGCCTCATTTCCAAACTGTTTATGGGAAGGGTAGCTTCTTCCCGGGACCACAAACCCTGAAGAACTACCCCTTCTGGCTTCATGTGAGCGCCCCAACACGAATCTGACGCGTCTGTATACATATTGGAGTGGGGTTCAGGGACGTGCATTGGCACTTCAGTCAGAAGCCGGTTCCGTCTGGCCACCAACTCAAGTTGTAATGAAACTCTTACCCCAGAGAAATCCAAGCTGACAGGGGATCCTTGTGCGTTTTCCAGTTCGCCAGACGGAGAAACTGGAGAGGGTGCAAGTACAGTCTTCCTAGGGGAACCAGGTCCGCGGCGGTGTTCAAGGTCCCCAGGAGGGATAAATATAGGTGAGCAGACAACGAGGTCTCATTTTGAAGTGCCGCCAAAAGAGCTAGGATTCTGTCTAACCTGTCCAGTAGAACACGAACTCGCCCCAGGTTGGTAAGGAAGGTCATCTCCACGTAAACGAAATCCTGATACCGGATTAGCTCTGATTTCTCTAGGTTCAGAATGAGTCCTAGACGGGTCACTGTGCACCAGCAGCGGGACAGATCTTGCAGAAGGCACTCTTTGAGGCCATTGTGCATCAACTAGTCGTCAAAATACGGGAGGTTGGGGATCCCTAGAGCCCTCAGATAGGCGGCAACTACTCCCATCACCCTGGTAAAAGCTCTAAAAGCGGAGGCTAGGCCGAACGGCAGAGCTCAAAGTTGGAAAACCTCCCAGTCCAGGAAAAACCGGAGGTATTTCCTGTGAGGAGGAAAAACTGTGATGTGAAGGTATTCATCCTGAAGGTCGATGGAGACTGCCCAGTCACAGAGCCTTATGGCGTTCCTGACTGGGGCGGTAGTCTCCATCTTGAATGGTTCCTCCTGAAGAAACGTATTTAGGGTGGAGAGATCCATGATAAGCCAAAACATTCCACTTTTTTTGTTGACCAGGAAAATCCAGGAGAAGAAAGCCAGAGACTGGTCGTTTGCCACCCTCTTTACTGTGCCCTTCTGCAGAAGACTGTGCATCATTTCCCTTAATTGAGCCAGTTTTGACTCGTGAAAAGAACGGGGGTCCTTGCAAGAGAAGGATGTTCCCAGAAACGAAACCGATATCCTTCCTTTAATATAGAAAAAAACCACGTATCTTACGGTATGCCCGACTAAACCTCTGAAAAGAGGGCTAGCCAAGCTCCCACGGTAATCCCAGGAAGAGGGATGCACGGCTGAAATGGCTCAAGTTGCTAGGCCCCACCCCCTCGGTTCCCTTGGGAAAGAGAGAGAAGTCCACAGGCGTCCTCCCTTGACCCTTCCGGCAGCCTCGTCTAGCTAAAGACGGGTGAGAGGGTGTTGCCTCCTGGCCTGTTGTGGATGCATGCTTTTAAAGAACTTTGAGGAAGGTTCAAAGGGGATGTTAGGATGAGGAGTCTTCCTGGCCGGTTTTGACGGGCCAGAAGCGGCTGCGATGGAGCGGTGTTTTTGGTCGCACAGGTCCTGAGATGCCACGGAGGGAATGAGACATTCGAAGGGCGTCTCTGCCTCCAAAGGAGCAGCCCTTAGAAGGTTCTTACTGTGGTCCAGCAAGACCTTCGACGTGTCCAAAGCAACATCTCTGCGGAGAGGTAGCAGCTCCGCCAATCGCGCCAAGGACATTGACTCGACGTTTTGGCAACCGCCTCTAGCAAGCACTGCATCACAGCTGGATACAAAGATTCCTCCTTCAGAAGACTGAAGGAAGCTGCCGAAAAAGATCGGCATGCAATCCAATGGTGACGACCATACGAACCTTAAGTTCTAGTGCCTCCAGCATCTTGACTGGAAGGCGAGCCCATGTCCCCATATAAATCCCCAGTTGTGATGCCCCCACTTCCAAGTGGGTGGGGGTGAGGAACTTTAGAGGCCAAGCAGGAAAGTGAACCCTGTAGCTGGACTCTGAAACCAGCGGGAAGAGACCGCTCCGCAGTGTAGAGGGGGGAAGAGACCACTCCACTCCTGGCGAACTCCTGGCCCTTCGAAAACCTTTCAGAGAAGTCCCTTACCTTGGTCGAATGAGGTAGTAAACGGTGTTCTGAGGGGATAATCACTTAAATTAAACGAAAAATTAGAATAATTTGCCGAAAAACGTATTTAAACATGAAAACGAAGGCAATTTTCCACGAGCGAATTGCATATGTCTTAGCGTGACAAGCGTCCAAGGAAAAAGAGGAAAAGTATCCCGCATTAGCCTATGACATGGTAATCAGATTGGTTCTGCGTTATGTCTCTTCTAGATTTCTATTATGTTCCATCTAATGAGACGTTGGAATTATGAGCTTGGACTTGGGGACTCTCGACCCGGAAGAGATAAGCAAGGCACTAGGGACAGCCATTGTATTACTGCTATTACAATGAGATTTTACAGCTAAACTTATAGTATGCAACTCATCATTTTTAATGAAAAATATATAATATTTCTCCAACAGATTCAAGATGATGATTGATTGGTTCTGACGAACAAATAGTCGAGCTTTAACATTTCAATAAATTCCCAACGCGATATACACATTCTGAAACACACCGAGCTTCACCACAAGCAATCAGACATAATTGATCTCGATATGACCCATCTAACAGTAATAATCTGCCCATAGATGACGCAAATATGACTGAGGCCTTTTACAAACTTTCACCTGCAATATATAATATTTAAAAAAATAATATTTCATAACCATATATAGTAAGTGGAAGTACTATTTTGTCGCTATTTGTTAATTTTCCATCATTGTCAAAATATCGTTAGGTGCATTTTTTTCCTCTCTATACCTTTCGTGA
Source organism: Margaritifera margaritifera (assembly GCA_029931535.1). Lineage (NCBI taxonomy): Eukaryota > Metazoa > Mollusca > Bivalvia > Unionida > Margaritiferidae > Margaritifera > Margaritifera margaritifera. The sequence continues at coordinate 276,972 of JAQPZY010001332.1, forward strand.
CTGTCTGTTTCTTCATCAATGGTGAATCGTGCACATAACCTTAAAATGAATAGTGTGTGTGTGTGTGTGTGTGTGTGTGTGTGTGTGTGTGTGTGTGTGTGTGTGTGTGTGTGTGTGTGAAGTCTTCTGAATAATGAAATATGTGAATGTGGGAGCGAAAACACAAATTACAGGAAAATATAAAAAGCATGAAGAAAAATAACAACAAATGAAATCAGATACTATTTAAGTCTGATATGAACTGTATTAAATAATGTATAAGCAGTATAGATCCACATCAACTGGAATTTTCCGCGATTCATAATTCAGATGAAATATTTGACACACATTGGTCGACGAATGCATCTTATTGTGAGCTTGGTTTGGTGTATGTTTTTCAAACAATAATAACTGTCTATGATAACTCGTTTCTTTTGAACTCACTTGAGTGTGTGATGCTGGCACAATCGATCCAATGTGCGCCTAAATGTTGACACTTGTTTGCCAAGAGACTTACTAGAGGCGAAATCACTAACGAAATGTGCCTCGTGGAAGGTTCAATCTGGATAAATAAATAAATAATGAACAAGAAGAATATTATTATAATACTAAATTATTTTTGAACGATATGTGGATAATGATTTCATTTTCACAGAATTTTAAAGATTTCCTATCCCTGTCGTGATCAAATGATTAGTTTTGTTGAATGCGTGTGCGTTTGAGTACGTGTGTGTGTATGTGTGTGTGTGTGTGTGAGAGAGAGAGAGAATGTGGCCGTACTCTTCCAGACAATACTTTTATTGTTATTCCTCTAAAAATATTTGCAATTGGAGTCATTAATAAAAATATTTGCAATTCGAGTCATTAATGAAAATTATCAGTTTGGTTAAATTTGTCTTAATGTGAGTGTGTATATGAGAGAGAGAGAGAGAGAGAGAGAGAGAGAGAGAGAGAGAGAGAGAGAGAGAGAGAGAGAGCTTACAATGTCCAGTAAAAGAGGCAGAAAACTGTAATATTTTTATGCATCCAAACAGTCTCTTCAGATTCCATCTGTTTCCGAATATTAGTCCGTTAAAGAGAAGCAAGCTTCAAAAGTTCTAGGATTTCTTTTACTTAGAGGCTCTAGTGCAGAGTGAAAGTGAAGGCGACTGTTGGTCACGTGAACTCGATACCACAAGCAAACTAGTCGACACAAGAGTGGACAGTGGCTCCTCTTTGATCTCTCGTTCATAAAAAAGCTTGGACAATGGGGAGTTTGAGGTTAAATAAACCAGCACTACCAAATAGATATATGATATTTGTTTTGACCAATATCACAGTACATAATTCATCTATGTAAACTCTTTTAATTGTATTTCTTATTGTTTTCGAATAATACATTTAAAATGCAACGGTTGCTATCCGCCACCAGCTGTATCAGAAACAAAGAGACGCACAACAACTTGGGGGGGGGGCTTCGATTTTTACCCGCATTGTAACTGTAAGCATTACCATGCTGAGATTATTAGGATTCTCTCAACATTTTGGGACAGGATAAAGCCCCTATCTGTTTGTTATAGAGTAAACCATTTTTACGGTTTCGTGTTAAGAGTTCTCTCTCATTATAGGATTGTATCGAGAAGGAGGTAATGCGATGCAATGAACATGGTAAAACTTTATATATTGCTCTCATATATTTGAATGCATTAAACTTGACATGATCACCCATTTAATATACTGGGTCCAATTTTATTGTTCCTTCTTTTTCTTTCTTTTCCAATAAATAAATGTGTTTGTCGAATGTAAGAATAGTCTCCCCCCCCACACACACACACACACAGACAGATCGAATGAGATTTAGTTTGAATTAGAAATGTGTAGTAGTATATACAGCGTATATTTTACTTCGAGTGTTAATATACATCAAATTACTTTGCAAGAGTCAGGATGGATGGAGGGGAATGTGCGTCCACACCTGGATCCATATAAAATATTGCCAGTCACAAATACGATGATCGCTCTTTAGTCTTCATTAGGCAACCACTTTTCCTTTTAAACAAATGTATTTCCTTATCCTTTCCTTATTCCACACTAGCTGACGTATTTCTTCCTTAAAGAAGTGATAAACAATTTCAATTTATCGCAGCAAATAACATTTATTTTTCTTTAACCGTTTTCCCATATCCTCACTACTAATAAGTCAAACAGCTGATAAAGTTACATCGAGGAAATAACTTACGATGATTATCTAATGTAATTATCAAACTTTAAGGTGATTACCATGTAGTTTCATTTTGTAAAAGCCAAAAAGCTTGCCGTTTGTTTTGATGATGCATGTCACACTTGCTCGAGTTGTTGACCTAAGGAATGGGATAAAGGACATAATAATAATTCGATTTTAAAGGCTTTCTCTCATATTTGGACCATTAATATTCAATAGCAGCTGTGTTCTAATAGTTCACCATTGTCTTTAGTACATATACACGAAAGCATATACCCTAAGCCTTGCGTTCCATAAACGAGATAATGCGATAAACCACGTTACCTTTGATTATCGTCGATAGTGAAATTCGTCTATTACTAACAGAAAGTAGTATTTATGTTGTCAGTTCAAGAACTAAATATGAATACATGTATAGTCCAAACTCGATCACAACAAGAATATATGTGACTTAAGAAAGAATTTTAGGGACAGGTCAGCTATTGATTATCGGAATTGATTACTTCCTGATGGTAACAGAAACTGTCTGATGCATGCTGAAATCAAACAAAACTCAACTTTCCTGTAATGTTCGCGTTCTTATCTAGTAGTTAGAGTAAAACTGAAAAGGGTAAAATTACAGAATGTCATATTCCACATGTCGGTGATTGCTTTCAATGATTGGTTGGAATTTAATAACACATCAACACACGAAAGATTACATCGTGCCGACGCAATTGGAGTACAATTTCTTGCCCATGGACACACAATGGCAGCGGGTTTGGCCTTGTGTTGGCAGGATTCGAACCCGCACCCTTCTGTTCGCAAGTCCGGCACATGATAGTGTGGTAGAGGAGTGGGTGGTAGGGGCAAGCGACTGATTTGCTGTGGTAAAACATTTTGTTCGGGAAATATTTAAAATATTTCACGGTATATATAAAGATGATGCACTTTATAGTTTTGCAGACCATGTCAAGTTGCCTATGGAAAATATTTTCTCTTTTCACTCTCTGTTGTCAGATGATTCATGACAGCAGGTGCGTTTCACAAATATTACATTGACTTTTATTTCGTTGCCCTAATAGACTGAGAATTCGCAGTAGAGAGAACAAGGTGAACATTAACAATAGCAGCATAAATTCCATAACAGTTTTCCTTACGTTACTTATTGGCAATAAAAAGACACAGCACCTCATCAAGAAATAGATGTCTCTCTCCAAAAGGCCGAAATATGAATATCAAGCAGCTGGTTCGAGGAGCAGAAGGAGTTCGAGTTGCAGATATACTTCTAGAAGCAGACGTATTACGAGGAGCAGAAGTAGTTCATGGAGCAGAAAGAGTTCGAGGAGCAGAAGTATTTCGAGACGCAGATATACTTCTAGGAGCAGAAGTATTTCAAGGAGCAGAAGTATTTCGAGAAGTAGAAGTAGTTCAGTGAGCGGAAGTATTTCGAGGAGCAGAAGTATTTTGAGGAGTATTTCGTGGAACAGAAGTATTACGATGAGTAGAAGTAGCACGAGGAGCAGAAGTAGGTCCATCATTGGTGACTCTAAAAATGGGCATAGCGAAAGAAGTGATCATTTAAAAGAGGATGATATTGACTTCACCAAAAAATCTCTTTGGGCAGATCTGCAACTGGAAGTTGAAGGCAGAAAATTGTACGTCCCCAAGTCTCATCTGGCGCTGATGTCCCGTTTTCCGGCGAATGTTTCACTCAAGCTTTAGAGAGAGGGATGCCAGTGTTATACCTCTGCCTGGAAAGAACTATAATGATGTTCTGATATTCTTACAGTGCTCACTTCCCGGAACACCTAGGAAAATCACAGGTAAGCGAATACAAATCTAATTGCTATACATTTTACTTTTTTCGAGATAACAATGAATTGTGCGAATGAAGATTGTAAACGCTTTTCTGCAAGTGGAGTCTTTCTATCGAGTTTAAGATTTAAACATTTTATCACATTTATATTCATTTCAGATGAAAACGTATTTCAAGTGTTACCTTTGGCTCATGAGTACCAAGTAAAAGGGCTTTTGGATGAATGTCAAGACTGCTTGTTAAGAAAATTGGACGACATGCTTTCCAGTAATTTTGTTGGACTACTTTGGACTAGAGCCACGATTTCAAAATACTGTGAAATATGTGTTTTGGCGGAAAAATACGGTCTGAGAAATGTTGTGGAAAAATTTGTGGAAAAAGCGTCCGTTTTAAAGTATTATCAGCTCAGAGATGTGAAACAATTCAATGAAATATCAATAGAGATTCGATATAGGATACTGCACAATAGACTGGTTAAATTAGAACGTGCTTGGTAGATTTAATATATGAGATCTTTTAGTTTTTATTTTACCAAATGCTTCTTTATCAGTGCCTTATGAGCAGTGCTTACTTGGAGATATAACGATGGACTTTGTCATGATAACATTTCTGAAGCTCCACATCAGTGAGATTTTTCAAAACTGCGTGCGAACTATCGGTATCTTCTAAGTCACACAATGCTGTTTAATCCTTTAGTAAATCTGAGTAGTTGTTTTATTGTTTTATGGCGCATCAGCAAAATCATCACCAACAAAACTTAAGTCTGAACATAATTTTAAGACCAGAAGAAAGCAATCTGATTTGCTGAAAACTTAAGTCTGACTGAAAATGGACAAATCAAATGCCTTGAATCTAGACTTAATTTTAAAGCTCATGTGGGGGAAATTTCGGCCAATACTAATAAAGAATCTGTTATCTTTAGTTGTCGACGTCTCCTTATTTTACCTTTTTAAAGATTGGTTCAGTTCGAGATAACCTGATGCTAGCTAAGACAAGTTTCGGAACAAAATTAAGATGATCAATCAAAGTGACCTAGCTGTTTCAGATTTCATTCTACTGGGTCACGTCCACTTAACAATATGGTAACTGGTACCATGGAATTTGCTTGATATTTCAAGAGATAGGCACTTGGTAGACCTCATTTGTTCACCACTTTAACTACAGGTCAAATGAAAAAACTTTTGTAAATATTCTAAAAATATGTCAAACCATATGGTCACCTTTGAGGGGCCTTTCTCATGCATCATATATATTTTCATTCACACACACACACACACACACACACACACACACACACGTATTTGTGTGTGTACATTTAGGATGCAATCTTCTATGAAAAAAAGATTTTTGATATCCTATTTGATCTACCTATTCATCCCCGATCATTTTAGAACAAAAAAATCTCTTGAGACAAAATTTAGTTCACAGTCTTGGAGATAAAACAAAAGTGATGAGCGATTTAAATCACATTCTTAGACTTTGGAAACTTTATATGTGAAAAAAGATAAATGTACATTTTAACTGGACAAATCACTACTGTGTTGAATTCAGGAGTTCTGTTCTGCATAATCTGAAAGGTCCCTCTCGCCTTTTCATCTACATGACCTCGAACGGTGACTAAGAGAAACTGATTACCGTAAAGAGAAGAAAATGTAATGATTTTATTTAAACCATGTTCGATGTTTATGTTACTTCCAATTTTCCTACTAGTTAAAATATGTGTGGTAAGAGAGCGTATTGTAAAATGTATCTTATTTACCACTTAATGTTTTATGAAACATCTTGTACAGGATTCACAAAATGAAGCAGTGGCATAGCAAGAAATCCCCCCCCCCCGCAAAAGTTAATTCTGGGGCCTCCTACCACTAAAAAGAGCTGTTAATGGAAATTTTGCCCCCACTGGGCTTGCCCCCACCTCAAAGTTGCCAGGGTTGCTTGGGCGGTTGTTACGCCACTAAAATGAAGTACTGTAATGTAATAAAAATAATTCAACTCTATGCATATGTTCTTCAAAGTCATTACACTTATTTATGTTTTTGAACACCATTCACATTGTCTGTTGGAATGGTTTCAATTTCAATTTCTTCCTACACAAATCAAAATGAAGAATTTGTTTTATTTTTCATGGTAGATTGAATCAGTCCCATACAACACCTTTTCACAGCTTTTTGATACATTTTTAAAAACACTCAAGTGTTTGTTATATTCTATGTTCGTCGTATTATCGGATTTCCTTACGCAATCTTTGAATGTTTTATTATACTTTTTGGGAATACCTAGACTTTGTCTTGTAGAACTATAAATTAGTGACATATATTAATGGAATTAACCTTGTATGGCTCAACCTTTCTTGTGTTCTAAACAAACAGTGTGTGATTTACTTGTTCCTGTGCATGGAACCAGTTGGTGAGTGTATTTTCATCGTCGGAAATACACGTGATCGATTCCGTTACCACTCCACCACCCGTGGGTCCACATCACTGTTTACCATTGAATCTTACTGATATTTGTAAGCATTATTCTAGACACAATAGCCAATGAAATGATCGGTAATACAAAAGCTACTCTTCCATGAGAGAGACGCAGACATTTTTTTTCCAAAATAGCGGCGTCCATGAAAACATGTTGTTTTTGCGAAAGGCATATAACAAGCAATAAATCTTACCGATCTCTGCCTTCAAATTCAAGTAGGGAGAGGTATAAATGCATGCGAGGGAATCCGTCTTCCCGTCAGATGGGTACTGTTTGCAATCTAGATATTAATACATTAAACTGTGTGTGTAAGTTGGACGGTGACATGGATACAGTCTTATCTGTGCTGAAGATGGAAAGAGATCGACTTCTGTCAGAGTTGCAAGACATGCCAAGTTGTCCAAATTGTAGTTCCCAAAACTCCAAGAAGCGTGAAATGGCCGCTTATAAAGACACCGCTCTGCGAAGAGAAGCCTTTTCACGGCTGGCACTCGATCGCAGAAACCTCAGGCCACCTCACAGAAGCTTGACCAACCAATGTTAACACGGAAAGACCAGAATAATATACGCAGACCAAAAACACAACAGATGACTTTGATGTCAAGGTAGAAATTCAACGGTAAGGTGTAATTTGTTAAGAAATTATAACTTGTTTGTGAAATAGAAGTAAATTATATGAAACAATTTGAATTGGACTGACAAGTCAAAAAGTCAGAATAAAATGGGAACTCTTTCTAAGCACGTTAAAATAGAATAATATTTGTGAAAGTTATTGTAAAATTTAAATGAATCGCATCCAGTGCAAAATTCATTCAGATTTGAATGTGGTGAACTTCAAATTGAAACCAGCTATTATATACAGCCTTTAAAGAAACTTATGACAGTGTGTAGGTGTTATAATAATTAGGATGAAAATCTTTTTTCTGAATTGTGCACTTTGCAATGGTTTACAATATATTTGTTAAAAGCTTCACATGATACAAATGACACATTTTTGATGCAGTTAAATGTATCGATAAATTTGTGATTTTGATGTCTAAGTAAAGAGTCACAATGTGTTTAATTCAGTTGATGACATGATATTATACATTTTGAATTACTTTTTTAAAGTTGTGTTAATATGTGTCATATTGTCTATGATAAATATTTTTAAATTTGAGTTGCTTAAATAGTTTATTATTTCACTTATAATATATGGATAAAGTATGTCTCATCTAACTTATTGTACATAAATGTGGCTGCTCGTAATCCAAAAACTGATCTTGTGCCTGACGCCAAATGAATTCAGGACTTTAGACGGGAATACGAATTTACAGCCATGATCATAATCATGAATATTATAAAACGTAATGGTGACAATATAGTGTATCAAATAAGATCTTGTCAATAAGAGTACCTCTATAACCACTCCCTTACTCTAGGACAATTAAGAATCTGCCAGCTATATACTGTGTATGCTAGATGAAAAGGATATTTGTTTTGGTTTTAGGTTGTGGTCATGTATGTTCGGATAGAACAGTCGAACATTATAAGACGCAAAGAAGATACGGCTCTGTGCAAGGTTATTTTGAACAATCACAGAGCAGATTGTCTTTTGAAGCGTTTCTCTACACAAGAGCATACAAAAGCAGTTGCCAATCGTGTGAGCTGTGAAATCAGGAAGGAAGTGCAGAATGTCAGCAAATGATCTGGAGAACTTTTTCAAACTAGATAAAATGACAGTTTGTTAATCTTCTACTGGAAGAAGGTTGCTGAAATCTTTCATTTTTGCATCAGATTATGAGTGAAGTTGTGAATTTAAGACGTAAGTGGGTCTATTTTATAAATTATTTATTTTGACAGTATTGATGTATGTTTTTACATGTACTTATATATAACCACATACTCATCTCATGCCAACTTTATTATATATATATATATGAACATCGTGAATTTGTTATGTAAATGTGTATCTTTGGCTAAAATATTGTTTTGACTAATAATAAAACCGTGTAGCAGTACATTTTATCTATGAATAAAAGGTATTAGATTGGTATTGAAAAAAGCCCACATGAAAACTGAACTCGTCTTGATAGACAGAAATTATTATGCATGCTATACATTGAGAAATCATTGTCAAACTGAATTTGTATGACTTGCTGATTTTTTGTTAATTTTGCTACTTTGCAATCTTGGTTTTTTCATTTATTCCGCAAAGCAACATTTTCATGGTTGGTGACTAGGTTACAAAGGTCATGAAAATGAAACCTTGATCTGTACAATGGAATTTTCCAGTTTCTGATACATAAACAGAATAATACAAAATTTACATCAATGATTACATCCTTGCTTTTATTGCAGATTCAAATCAAAAGCTACCACAATTGATGGCTGCTGTGAATATTTTGTTGCACAACCAGAAATACTAAACTGTTTCGGCTTCAGTACATATTTGGCGTAGTTCTGGATTAGTGTGGATTATCGAAACAGATAAGGAAGTTGTACCCTTCATGAATAGTTTTATTCTTCTCTTAAAATAGGAAATATATTTCAAACATTTCAAAATTAATGTATATATAAAATTCAGTTAGAAACAGTTCCCTATATTTCTTTCAGAAAATCTGCGATACTGACTTTTATAATGCAGTTTAACTCTGTCTACAATGCTACTGAAGCAACTCTATGTCATTTGAGGTAACACTCAGGTTTTGATTACACATGAGTTAACGAGTGTGCAGATCATGGTCTTACAACTTGCATTCTACCACATGGAACAAGGCAACAGATGAACAAGTTTATGAAAAAGCAGGAATTACACATACAATGCAGTTTATCCCTAAGGGCACATATGTCTGTAAATGAGGTTGCTTAAATTGTTGTTTCAGAGAATCAGAATCAGCCATAACTTGGGAATATCAGTGTCTCCTACCAGTTTACACACAAGAAGAAGAAGCTGGTCAAGCAACAACAGCTGTGGATTGCTGAAACTGTAACATGTTATTTTTAATTTGTTGAAAAGTTTCCAAGGACAATATAGCTTTTGGGTCCAGTGTTCCAGGAAATGAAAGTGACAATGAAACAGTCCAAAATGATTCCACTGGTTTGAGCAATGGGTCAGATTTAGTTAAGTATCAGCATATCGAAACTATAGAGGACAATTCATTACACTTACAGAGGAGTGTAAAGCCTGTTGAAATCATGGGAAGTAAAAAGGCAGTAATATCATTGATATCATGGGAAGAAAAAAGCTGTAATATCATTGATATCATGGGAAGAAAAAAGCTGTAATATCATTGATATCATGGGAAGTAAAAAAGCTGTAATATCATTGATATCATGGGAAGTAAAAAAGCTGTAATATCATTGATATCATAGGAAGAAAAAAGCTGTAATATCATTGATATCATGGGAAGTAAAAAAGCTGTAATATCATTGATATCATGGGAAGTAAAAAAGCTGTAATATCATTGATATCATGGGAAGTAAAAAAGCTGTAATATCATTGATATCATGGGAAGTAAAAAAGCTGTAATATCATTGATATCATGGGAAGTAAAAAAGCTGTAATATCATTGATATCATGGGAAGTAAAAAAGCTGTAATATCATTGATATCATGGGAAGTAAAAAAGCTGTAATATCATTGATATCATAGGAAGTAAAAAAGCTGTAATATCATTGATATCATGGGAAGTAAAAAGGCTGTAATATCATTGATATCATGGGAAGTAAAAAGGCTGTAATATCATTGATATCATGGAAAGTGAAAAGGCTGAAATACCTATTGAAATCATAGGGAATAAATAACATGGATATGTCGGTTAGCCCCGCAAATATGACCATGGACAAGCAAAGAAAAAATATGTACTGGTTCTTGATTCTAGTCAAGCAAAAACTTGTATTAGGTAAAGATTTTATCTGATGACAAACCAATAAAAATATTATGAAAGTCAAGTCACAGATGTAGCTGCCATCAAAAGAGTAGATGCAGCAGTTTTTCAGTAGTATGAAATTCCAATTTGCACATGCATTACTTAAATACCGGGGGTACTTTGAATTCCTTCAACAAGTGGAAAATATATTCCCAACTCACATAACCACCAGCATATGGAGAAAACCAAACAAAAGACGCATTTTCTGATTTGTGACTTGAATGAATAGTGTGAAAATTCATCACAGGGGATGATTAAAATACTTCAAAGAGTGCACGATTTAACTGAGAAGGAAAAGTATTTCAATGTGTAATTCTAGTCCAGTTCCACCGCAATGGGTTAGTGGGTAATTATTTACTTACATTTAATTTATATTTATAATATTACTCTCAGTTTGATATTTCTTGTTGCAGCTACATCGAATAATCTACAATAAATGGTCAGAATCGAAGTAAGGAATGATTGTTTCTCGTTGTGACTCTAAGCAATTTTGTTGTAGATATATCAGATAAAAAGTCTTTATTTTAAGGTGCGACGGTAATTCCGGAGTTCTGCCCATTGGGAACAAATTGCACTAAGTAGTATTTTCGCATCTAGGAATAAAGATGGCTACAGTGAGTCCAATATGCTTGAAAATCACATATCTCAAAACGTATCCCTTATGACACGAATTCGCCAAAACGGCAGGTGGATTTTCACGTTGACGTTCGACTGCATCACTTACTTCCATTTAACAAAACCGGGTTCTTTGTTACAAAACACAATCTTTGCCTTTTTAATGCTAAGTCAAAGTTGACAGATGATCGTTTCGAAAACATGATGGATCCAATACTCTTAATTACTAACATACTTCTTGATGTTGCTGGTGATACAACACCAAAAACATTGGCGACTCTTAAACGTGTCAACAAGTCATGGTTTGATTATGCTTCCTAGGACGCCATCAGTGGACGTGAAAAGATCCTTAGAGATTTCAATGTCAATCCAACAGATGAAAATCTAAATAAATACCATACATACCGAGCTAAACACCGTCATATCATTAGAGAGAGCTAGAGGAAAACGTGGAGATACTACGTCTCTAGGTTGAACTCTCACTCATCTTTTAAAAATATATGGAATATAGTATGGAAAATCGTTGGCAAAATAAAAACAGCTGGTTCAAAAATTTAAACAAATCTGAGAGACTGGTCACTACTATATCATAAATTTCAAACACATTGTCCAAATGGTCTCCAGAAAGTATTCAACAAAGAGCCATTCTGAAAACTTCTGCCGTGTCAAAAACATGAAAGAAAAGGTTACTTTCCATTTTTATTCTGCCAAAGCTGAAGATTACAATACAACTTTCATTCTCAGAGAACTTCAATACTCTCTTGATCCAGCCCATGATACTTCAACAGAACAAGATAGTATCCATTATCAGGTTCTCAACCATCTACCTGAAACAGCTCGCAATTTACTACTAAAAATTTTCAATAAAATTTGGTCAACTGGCGACATCTATGCAGTCATGGCAAGAAGCAACACTGATACGGTACCCAAACCTGGAAAGGACTATATGGACCCTTCCAAATATCACCCATAGCACTAACAAGCTGTATTTGCATAACCATGCCACAGATGATATGTTGACAGACTCCTCTAGTATCTTGAATCCCAAAACAACTACTATCAGATATTCATTGTGGATTCGGACTTAAGAGAAGCACAAACGTGTCAGACAGAAACATTCACCAGAAAAGCTTTAATAAAGAAAGCACATATAGCAGCCATCTTTCTTTACTTGGAGAAAGCTTATGACGATACATGGAAGTTCGACATAGTGCATGACCTCTTCGACCTCGGTCTAAGGCTGCCTACCTACCTTGATATCGAACGTTTTGAAAGATAGAAATTTCAGAGTTAAGGTAGGTACCACCCTTTCTGAAATCTACCCTTAGGATATGGGTGTACCTCAGGGCAGCATGTTGTCAGTCGCCCATTTCAACATCAAAATTAACAACATAATCAAATGCGTTAATCCAGGAACTGATTGCTCATTATACGTGGACGACTTATTGATCAGTAATAATCAAAAAGTATGCATACTGTTGAGCGTCAACTACAGATATGACCCAACAGAGTTTATAAATAGTCAGAAGAAAACGGATTCAAATTGTTTAAATCTAAAACTATTTGTATGCACTACTGCCGATAGCATAAAATTCATGATGACCAGGAACTCTATCTTAACGGTTCTTTTATCCCTGATGTGGAGGAGGCCAAATGTTTAGGACTTGTTTTAGACCGTTAACTAACTTTTCCTCCACATATTAGATTCCTCATGGACAAATATAAAAAGGTTATTGATTTAATACGAGTGGTGGCAAAGACAAATTGCGGAGTAGGCTAGAAAGTCTTACTCCGGTATAAAGGACTTTAGTAACATCTAATGTAATGGCTCAATTGTATACGGACCAACTCGCAACTCTTACCAGCAGATGCTTGATCCGATACACAATCAGTGACTTACACTTTATCTGGGTTCATTTAGAACTTCCCCTGAAATGATGTAGTCTTTAGGTCCAAATACCAAACCTTGTATGATCGGAAACTAAATTTCATTCCACCTTTTTTTTAATAAGAATTCATCATCATCCAGGAAGGAGCAACATTCAATTTTGCCGATGCCGAACAGTTATAAATTCCCAAATTACCACCTTGATAAGTAAAAAGCACCAAAATAAGATTTAATCTTTACCATTACAAAATGTTATCTCCATATCCTCTCTGTTTTTCAGAGTCAATTCGATGAAATCAGGGTCTCCTAACATGGTCATACGTCCCTGTATGCAGACAGTTCGAAAGATGGGAACAGTATTGCAGCTGCGGCTCCAACATCACAGGGCACCATCCCGAGCAGGTTACTGGATAAAGCTTTCGTTTTTTTTCAGCAGAGATTACAGCTCTACTCAAACTCTCAAGAAACAATTTTCATCATCTTTTTGGATCCCATTTTCACAATGAGGCCATGCAAAACCTGACAACATCTTACACAGGAACATGATTTGCACATAAAATCTGAAAAAGGTATTATATATTGTTGGCTGTCTGATCATATTGGTATTAATGGTTATAAAAAAAATCAGATCTAAATGTAAGATTCCACACAGTGACTTCAAATGTGATATAAATCAGCATGCTCCATATACTTGGCAAAATATCTGAAATACAAACTTCACAAACTTCGGAACGTCAGAACCCATCACCAAATAGTTGCATCCCTCGTATAGAACAAATCGCAGTGATGAGAATTTTGTTGCTCGCATATAGGACACACAAACCTGACCCATGCATACTTTCTTAAAGGCGAACCTCAGCCAGAGTGCGTACATTGCCAATATTAGCTGACAGGTGAACACGTTCTTTTTGAGTGTATCGACTTTTGAGATACGTTTTTTTCTGGGGGGTTTTCTATCTTTTTTTATGTGAACATTATTAAGAAGCTTTCTGATGATGGACAACCAAATAAAATCTTGGACTTTTTTAAAGAATGCGGTTTATATAACAAATTTGTACCCTATGCTTTAAGGATTTTATAGTTATACCTTTATCTTTTATTGTACATACCTTTTAAAGAATATTCAAATTGTTTTTATCTTGTATCTTGTAGGACTACATATTTACGTGTATTTGGAAGGGTTTATCTTCCTAAAGTTTCTGCAACGTTTACTTTTACATTTTGAAACTTACATTTTAACCCCTCACTATATTGCGACGATTATGCTGACGTGCCTTGAAACCCTATACATCCATCTATCCATCCATACATACATCCATTCATACATACATACATACATACATACATACATACATACATACATACATACATACATACATACATACATACATACATACATACATACATACAATCATACATACATACATCAAATCTCACGAGATCTAACACGTCGTAACCCCCTGATATTGGGCATCACGACACAAAATGCAATATTTATGACATTTTAAATGATCTGTATTGATGTATTCAAACTCGTTTTTAGTGACCTACATTTCCAACTCTCTTTCCGCAAAAATGCAGACACATGTTCTCCTGTCTTACGCAACATTCTAACAAGCCATTATATTGTATCTTGCATGTTGGGAATGAAGCATTTGGTCTTTATTGTTGATAATCCTTACAATTCTCATTTGTGTCTTAAACTTTAAAGGTAGGCCCTCTACTGTCAGATCTGTCCCTACCAGGCTAAAGGAACAACCATTGGTTATCATTAAGAACAGCATGTTTTTCCATCATAAGCTTCTTATGAAAATCTGAGAAATTATAATCTAGTTGTCCCATGTCAGCAAGATAGACATGAAACTATCTTGAAAGTTAGATATGTATTTTGGTTGGAAGTGTGGCCCCATATTAGCCGTAGCAGTAAAATCAAGGGTCCTTTATATTCTCTGTGGGATCTCAAGAACTACAGGAGCATCAAGATCATCTAACTGTTCCCATACCGTGTAGTCCAGGGCCAGTGGTCATAGATTTGCCTTCCATGGTAATGAGGAAAGTTGGCAACATGTATCAGTTTAATACTAAATAAGGAATTCATAAACAATGTTTCCATATTTTTCATGAAGTTCAAGGTTCAGAGGTCAAGCTTCACTCTGAGTTATATGAACTTTATTTTAGTAGCACTTGTGCTGGTGTAAACAAGTGAAACTGTTTGAAACATATTTTTGTTTAAACAAAGTAGCCACATAAGTGTGCAAAGATGAACAACTATTTTCATCTTTTGCACCTGTCTATGGCGGAACGTATGATCTTATGGATGTGTCTTTCAGTCCATACGGTAACTTTTAGTTTCCACCCAATCACCAAAGTTCTACTTCAGTGCCATCACTAAATGTGACAAGTAGGAAGGTTTTATAAAAAGCCTGCTGATTTTGAGGTCAAAGGGTTGAAGGCCGAGATCACTACGACCTAATATGTGAGCATGATTTCTGCTTGATGCCTCAAGTTTAACTGAATATAGCTTCACCAGCCCCTACAGATGTGATACCTATAAAGGTACAAACAGGTTTATCGATTTCAAGATCTAAGGGTAAAATGTCAAGATTATTATAAACCAAGAAATCAGTCTCCGTGTCATTTTTTTAGTCCTACATCCTATATATTCACTAAAAATTACGAGTTTAAAAGCCAAAGTCACTTTGACAAGACGAAGCCAAATAGCTTCTTGCATTGCTTGATACCTACACTTCATACATGCGTCAATATTTATAATGTGTGTTCTTTGGAAGCTACTACATTTTATGCTGGAAGGCGAGAGGTCTATTTCCTATTTTCTAGATCGCGTTGCATTGCTTCACAAATTCACTGTATCAGTATAGAATTAATAAATACAGGAAAACCACTAAATCCAAATCAGTGTTACCAGTCTGTGTTATTGCCAAAACAAATGTGCTGAAATTTCATAATATACCCAATTCACATGCCATGTCACAGCTGTATTAAGCAACATTGTTGTAGTACTCTTTAAAAAACATAACTAATCGTTCATTATCTCTACATTGTACTTCAATCCTCTTAACATATATACAGCATTAACATCTCCAAATGCTGGGGAAAATATTAAAAATCGCTCAATATTTTTCACAAAGTTCATTACCTGCATAAAATTTTGAACATCTCTGTGCAGTACAGGCCCGTCAACCTACAGGAGCAGTATTAAATGCAATATAACTTCTTGAACACGCACATTGTAGAGTTTCCAGGCAAAAGGCAAACTTCGTTTACAATCTATCAATCTTCTCTAATTGCCAATAATTTTAACGATGATCTAGAACATTTGGATGGCCAACATCATCTTGCCACTACACAAAAGTCACAGAGGTTCCTGACAAATTATTAGTATTTCAAAGTTTTCAATTGGAAGATCTAATTAGTTTGTCTTATCTATTGAACATTTGGAGCAAAATGTATATTGACATAAGTAACAAAATGTGCATTGATATAAGATACATGTGAACCTCTTGATTGCTTCCATAGTAGCTTGAGAAACTTTAGTATGAAGAAAGATTGGATGATGTCTTTTGAACTTGACATAGAGCAACTTCCAAAATGGTAATTTCCCCTTATCTATAAACCTGCCGGTTATTTATAAGCAGAGGAAGCAACGAGAGTGGTAAAAACTGATATATGTCTGGATCCGTATGAACAAGTAAAGGCCAAAATTAAGTCCTAAATATATGAGTCTCTGATCATGCGCTTGCACATACTGTTGAGTGATGCATAGGAGGAAACAATGAAAACGGTAATATCTCATGTAAGCTCCTTGAAGGTAGCTTTGATGGCATGTAGAGTATTTACTCTGGTATCTGCTTCTTCTCATATGGGACAAAACTTGTTCTCAGCATGTCGGTACAACAGAATCCACTGAGTATGCAAAACGTTTGATGATTATCTGGACCACATAAATAAATTCAGTTCTAATCAGCATGTGCAAAACAAGTTTTGTTTTCAAAAGTTCCCGATTTTTGGTAGAATCATCCAGTACATAAGTTACTTTTACCGTCTTAATACTTGTCATGCTAGTCATGGAACTCTTTCAGACTATGCCAGTCAAAGGAGGATTACACATAGTTATACTATTCGTGCAACTTTCTCAGACTATGCCAGTTAAAGGAGGATTAACCATTGTCATATTGTTCATGGATATTTTTTAGACTAACCCAGTCAAGGGATGATTACCCATTCCCATACTATTCATGGAACTTTTTCAGACTAAGCCAGTCAAAGGAGGATTACCCACTGTCATACTATTCACTGAATTTTATCAGACTATGCCAGTCAAAGGAGCATTACCTACTGTAATACTATGCCAATCAAAGGAGAATTAACCATTGGCATTCTGTTCATGGAACTTTTTCTGACTATGCCAATCAAAGGAGGATTAAGCTGCCTATGGATACCTACATATCAATTTCATGTTGGTAACTCATAGCAACCAAAAATCGTTGGAATAAAGCTTGATCCCATTTAAACTTACAATCTTTAATATTTTCACTGTTTATTCATGGTTTTGGAGCATTTCTACAAGCTTGCAGATTAATATTCTTCATTAAAGATCAGAAAACAACATGACCAGAGATAATCCAAAACAAATAACTAGTATTTATTCCATCTGATTTCATTATTATAAGGATACTAATAACATCCTCAGCCATCAATATTTTAAAATATTGTTTTAGCCTCGTTTGTTACTAAATTTATAAATTTCTTTGCTTTGATTTCCAGTCTTTCATAGTTCATGACATCTCATTAAGCTTTGCTTTTTCTTGCACATGAATGCAAGGTAATTTATGTACTTCTTCTGAAAATGACCATAGGGCCCAGACCCATGGTATCGGAGGCAAAAAATTCGGTATATGCTCTGAGATACAAACAGATTCCAGACAGGCCACCAAAAACGTATGCTTACCATTTCGATTGTTCTGTGCCATGATCTGTTCTTATTGCACTTAATACACTGCTTAACATATTAACAACATACAAATTTGATTTTCTGTATTGCAGAATAATGTATAGATCAGACCTTTCAAAGGTCTTTATTTCTGCGATATAGATGGGAACTATCATTGAGCTTATTATTATCAAAATTGTACGCATATATTTTAGTGTCTTGGACGAATGACGGCCACATACATCATCTCTGGTGGCTCTTGTAAAGAAAAGTGTCATAGGACCATCATCACTTACGAGTCAATGTCATAATAATTATTCTATCGTCATTTCCATAACTTATCCTTGATGTCGGCAGATCATTGCTTTAATACCAAAGAGACCTATTCATTGGTTCCAGACCATTTTACCAATCTAATCGCTAGATTTCTGTATAGCTTCTGCACATTGTTATATTTTCCGAACAGTTTTCAATCATTCAACCATTCAAGGAATGTCTGCAGCATTACTGTATGACCAATAACACCCTTTCTATTTCTCTACCTTCTAATTATTTTCATATCGTTGTGGAACAATTATACTATATAAAGTAACATCCAAACATAATCAATACTAAATTCTGTTTAATGTTCAGTAATATAACTTATTCGTCATATCTCCGTATCATTTTCTTCTACATCTGCAGATATAATTTAATTAACGTTAACCTAAAAGGTCCATTACGACCGTATATCTGGTAATATGCTGCACTTGAGTAAGCAGTAGCTATTTTACTCCGTAGAACGTTATTTACTAGAGCAATGTTACTGACCTTGACCTCTACTCACCATTCCCATGCCGCAATAGATCCCTCAGTCTTTAAACTGTTATCAAATGACACATTCGAACAGAAATATTACCTAGATCTTTATGCAAATTCATAGAACAGTTAGGTATGTATGGAGATACATGTAGATCTTATATTGATTTGAGGGTTTTACATTTGACATTGAAAAGTAACCATAACCTTTGAGATAATAAATGGGAACAATCTTTTTAGATTTCCTATGTCATAAGCTTGATAATTCTGTCAACATTTCCAACGAACATCCCACTGGAAGACAACTGACCAAGGATTAGTGGGCAAAAAGATTGAGACAGTCTGTTTTATTCGTTTTCTTCAGAACCATATACAACGCTTCTTTCTCTAAATGAAAAGGATTCACCCCCCTCTCTCTCTGTCATTGATATGTGGTTATTGCTCGGGTTTTGTTTGTCTTTTGTTTTTTGCTGGGTTTTGGTTGTTGTTGCAGTTGTTGTTGTTATTGTTGTTGTTAATAATAATAATAATAATAATAATAATAATAATGAAGGAGCATATATATATATATATATATATATATATATTTATATATATATATATATATATATATATATATATATATATATATATATATATATAAACGAAATAATCATAAATGAGATGTAAGGTAAAAAGTCAATACTAATTCAATACTAAGTCAATTAAGTATCCTTTCTCTCCTCCTACAAGTATAAAACAAAATCAGATGCAATATGAAACACGAAAAAGCTGATAAATGATTGCTTCATCTTCTCTTGACATGCAAACAAGAAACACGATAGTTAATAAATATCTCTTAAAAAAGAAACATTGGATGAATATGCAGTGAAAAAATGCAACAAATATAAACTAATTATATAATTAGGATGCAAAACATTTCTGCGTACAAAAAAAATACAAAATAATAGAAAAGAAGAAACACAAATGAATAACTAATTTTTGTTTACAAAATATCACAAACTAGCAAGATAGTTATAACAATAATTTCGCGCAATGCTTTTTTTTCCGGCCTGCTCCGTAGCTGTTTTCAAATCCTAAGGTAGTCATTAGAGCGTGAGAAAAGCATGTCCCTCTAAGAACATTTTAAAGGCTGTATATGTACGACATCGAAATGAATCCACCTATCAAGTTTGATAACTATAAAAGTTTCGGTGTTAGAGAAATACAACTAAATGCAATGACTTTTTGATTGATCGCCAATGTGTGAAGATAAATAAATGTGACATTCGTCTATTGATAATTGTAACCATAAAGTTCTATGAATGGAGATAGAAATTATAGCTAAAATATCAACGAAACCGACTTAAAGGACCGTGGGAAAAATAAACACAACGCCCGTGTTTCACCTATGGTTTGTAGGTGAGAGAAATTTTGGAATGTGAACTTAGTTAAGGAACTTTATGATGATGTACCACAAGAGAAAATCTTGAACCGTTTGAGGTTACATGGTTTATAACAAATGTTGACCCTATATTGTTAAGAATTTTATATATGTACCTTTATATTTTATTTTATATACATTTTGCAGAATTTAACATCTTTACCTTTTTATGTTTTATCTTATAGTACTTCATGTTAATATTTATTCTAACTATTTTTTTTTTATTTTTTTTATTTTTTGCAGTTCTTAATTTTCACATTTTTAGAACTTTACTTTTAATTTGCTCCATATAGCCATTATTGTACTGAGGTCCTGTTAAACACTAATATATACATACATATCATTTGCACGCAATATAACTTTCTTCGGACCGTTAAGCAATGTTTAGGTCATGCGAATTCTTGGTTTAAGTTTTTTCTATGCATGATCATAAGGCTCAAATCAGGAGAGTGAAAGTTATCAAACTTGTTGTGACGAATTAGTATGCTTTATCCTTTCATTTCCAAACACATCTACCCTCACTTTCCCTCTCAGGAAAGTTCAAGGTCATTTGAAATGAAATTTGTATCAGGCAGGTGAACAGTCGTGACATGTTTGAATTCTTATATTTCTTTAATTGTGGTGTTTTAATTCAATACTGGGAAATTTGAAATTGTGACACATTGGAATTCTTATATTTTTGGTGAATCATGGTGTTTTCATTCAATACTGTTAAATTTGAAATCGTGACATATTGGAATTCTTATATTTTTATTGAATTGTTGTGTTTTCGTTCAATACTGTGAAATTTGGAGCCGTGTGACTAAGAAAGAATGCCATAGACAGGTCTCAACCAGAAGTTACAGAAATTGAGAAAAACAAACTTTGAAGATCAAATGTGTTTTATTCTTGTGTTCATACTTTCTTTGTCTTCTTTCATTTCTTCCAAAATTTGCGAAAAAGAGGAGAAGAAGAAAGAGTATGAGGCAGAAATGGGGGAAGGGTGGAGGGGAGGGAAAAGTAAGCAAAGGAATGGTGATGGATATTTAGTATTTTGAGGTTAACAGGTCCAAATTTTTTGTAAGGGTCATTATCTTTAATAAGTTTAGAATAGTTTTTAAACACTAGTGGACAACTTAAGCTAAGTCAACACATTGCAGTATTACGTTCTTCAAAGATGCCAAAGGGGTCTATCATAAAAGGTGCACATAAAAAATGGTAGCAGGTACAAAAAGGACCAGCTTGGAATATATAACAAAATGCTGTATTAAAGCGGATGTTAATTTATTACATGGCGAGCATTTCTGGGCAGGTTTTACAACATAAAAAAAATGTACCAAACCTTTTTTTTTTTTTTTTTTTTTTTACCTTTAAAAGCAGAAATTAGCTACATACAAAATCATATTAATACATTTAATATTTACTTCTGTTTAAAAGAAGTTGTTATATATAGATCATACCGCAATCTGGATAACAAGATACAATTTTCACAGATACCAAAGTGTTTACACTCCTTACTGACCTCATTTCAAATAGTTCAACCTTAGTTTGGTTGGTTAAAAATGTCAGCCAATCAAAATTAAAATAAAAACGTCAAAAATAATGACAACAATGTTGAAAGAATCAAGCTGCATTCACAAACTCCTCTATTCGACTGATGACGTCTAATCTTCCAGTTGTTCTCAGTTTTTCAACTAGGGAAAATACCACTGTGGCCTCCTGTGTGTCTGCCCAGTCTTTCAGAAGTGCATCACATGGTGAGCGTAGTTTAAGAAGCTCCACATCTCGAGCCGACTTTCCGACCTAAAAAATTATTAAAGCTGAACTGAAACATGAAAACTTTCTTAAATGGATGGGATAAAAAGCGAGTGGTATTATAGTTCTACGATATCCCGCTGGCCATACAGATAAGCAGTCCCAGCTTCGAGCTCCGATGCAATGGTGTGTTGTAGCTCATCCAAGTTCGATCGGTCTCCTTTGGATTTTACTGTTTCATTAACTTCAAGGACCACCTCATTCTTGTGGATGCACATATAAAATCTATTAAAAGAAATAGTCTAAACAAACGAGTAGAGGCGATCAATCAAGTTAATTTATAAGAAATCTACTCAGGTGACAGTCTTGCACAATAATTTTCATCGTTAAGTAAGAAAAGAAAATTAAGCCAATTTTTTTAAGATATTATTTTGTTCGAACAGAAAAATAATATATTTTTTGATAAGTCTTAAATGATTACTTTAATATTGGGTTAAGACACATGTCTCCCTATTCTCAAATGAATTGATCCCAGTTTAAGCTCCATGGTGGGTACTAATAGAGATGAGTGTTTATACCCCCCCCCCCCCCCGGCAAGCCCAGTCCAGTCTCTACAAAGAAAGTTGGGTATGTTCAAATAATCACATATATCGGAATAAAGGTCGAGGATGTTGACATTCCACATAGTGGATCTCTGTCTTTGTATCGGCCACGCTAACACTTCATACACAACACTGATCTTATTCGGTCATAACAAAGGTAGCAAATTGCCCAAGCAATAACCAGATGTGAAACATATTTAAGCTACAACTACCAAGACACACCTAATGTTCATAATTGTCAAATTCAAAAAAAAAATTGTCAGAATAGAACAAAGCTTTTATTTTGTTTTATTTTTTTTTATTTAATCTCAGGCACTGCGCAGGTAGCATATGAGAAAACATATAATTTATAAGTGGTAACAAATTGTGTTGCGAATATGTTGCATATGTAGCACGTTTAGAATGCAAACAGGAAAAGTGTAATTATAGTACTTGGAAACAAAAACTGAGAGTAACTTATAATTCATCATTCACATCAATATTCCGAAGTTAAGTCAAGTACTTTATGAGAAGAACTTGTTTGATTTATTTCCCTAACTTCAGTTTCAGTGAAAGGTGAAAGTCTTGGTGTGTGTGTGTGTGTGTGTTTTGATATACTACCGGTACAACATTCTAAAATGGCATTACCTGACAATTTTGTAATATTAGGGGACGTCCTCTACACCAGAATTCTTTGTCTTGAGGAAGGTCCACCCCTAGGAAGCCTCATCCCGTCTGGTTACTCTCATACAAGGGAATGATATGTTTCTCCTTAAAAAGTCATAGAATAAATGTGTCATAATCTTTACACTATAAATCTCTACTGGTCAATGCATTGCAAACAGTAACGAATTATGTTTCAATTCCCAAACAAACAGTCATATTACTACAAATCCAATGCTAGTATACTAGCAGTACAAAGACCGACAAGTCATCTGAAAGTGAGAGTTTTGGAGATTTAATACTTGCCTGAAGCATGTACTCTGATATTCTTCCTAGTCTTCTATTTATACGTAGAGATACAAAAATATCGCTAAAGACATAAAAGGACGCTGGCCCCGGGGCAACGGCCGCTCTACTCCTTTTACAATTTACGCTCTACTCTTAAAGGGACCGTTTAACTTGCAAAATAGTTCTTACACCCTTGCTCGTAGAACTCTATATGGAGCACAATTACTACTTTTTCCACTGCGATCTAACAACATTCATTTGTTCCCAAAACGATACTAGTTTGGTAAAACAAACATTGAGCTCCTAAGCAATTTTTAATTTCACAGACCCAATGCAGTATGTTTCGTACCTCGTACTCACAGAAGTCGTGCAGGCCTTCGTAAGAGCACATGATACCAACTTTGTAACGACACTTGTTGAAGTCGCGTTCCACTATGTTTGAAATCTTTTGCAGAGGGATTCTGCCAACTTCGTCCTGCCCTCCATGTTGTTCACGGTGATAACAATTTTCAGAAGCTGTTGAGATGGTGACGTGTCTTCTGATACATACAAGAGCTCCAGCTTGTAACACTGAGAGTCCTGGTATGTGAAAAGGGCCTTGGACGAACATGCATTCAGATGGTAGCGGCCATCCGTTCCAATGCTGATATCGCCCTCGGCAGTGCACCAACAGACTAGACGAATAAAGATAAATTTCGGAACCACGGGACCAACGTTCACGAAGATGATGAAATCTTCAGTGATGTCCTCGCAGTAGTTTTGCGGGTAGGGAAGGAGATCTTTCAACATGGCAGGAAGTAGGTAGCACCTCTCTCCCACGATGTTCCGACCATCCCCATCGAGATTTAGATAGCAAAGTAGGTCTAGATGCTCCAGCAAGGTTATGACAGTGTCAGTGCTAACATTTTTATTAATGATGGGACATTTCTCAAGGATGTGCTTTTATAAATATTCTGTTGTAATTCACGTATCATCTAGGTCTTGCCATGCCTGAAGAAAGCCCCGATCTCTTTCTGCTTGGGAAGGAGGCCGAACAATTGATGTCACGATGTCCACAAAAGCTCTGGGGTCAAGAATCACCATCTGGTTTTGATTGTTGTCGTATGAGCTGTATATGACCTCTCCTGATTAGTGAAAGAAGAATAGCCAATCCTCCAGTTCTCCAGGTCCTTCAACGTGACATTCATTCTTTCGACACAGAGTCATCACCTTGTCGAGGGTCTCTACCAGCATGCCCTTTGTTCGAAATTTGTTGATGACTCTGAAGAAGTACATGTATTTAATGGGATACTTTGGTTTCATGTGGTCATTAGCGATTTCCATCATATCCAAGCTTAATATTCAGCGAGTGGGAATATCCACATCCCAGCCCAAGCAGAAGAGTATATGCAAAACGACGAGGTATTAGAATAATACACAATAGTATCACAATCCACGACAAGTAAAGAAATTTTGGAAATCGGATACTCCAAAGTCCATTTAGAATCATCATCACAAAAAGATGGAGATATTGTGAGAAGAACGGGCTACGGTCTAAAGTCTCAGATGACCAAGGAGATTATGTGATATACATAATGAAACAGAAACCAAGGGCGAAAATGCCAAAATAGCGTGGATAAATGCGTAAAGCAGTAATGCTACACAATATGTTAGTGAAAAGCATGTCATTGTTCTGCAGTTCTCAAGCATGTCATATGTTCCCCATCTTAGAAGAGAGTCTGTGTATATAACAAGACACAACTCACCGACAGCCATACCAAAACCATCTCTAACAGTATCAAACAGTACAAATCTAATAGTATCAAACAGTACAAATCTAACAGCATCAAACAGTACAAATCTAACAACATCAAACAGCACAATCCTGAGAATGAAAAACTTACTATTAACACGACCGAAACTATGGTATGATTTGTCATATCTGACGTGGCCATGGAAAAGTACATATACAACATGACGTACGGGAATAGAAAAGACTTCAAATAGGAATAAAGGATAGCCAGATCTAGTTTTATCCATTCCTCTTGTTTCTTTAAAAGCTCCTGAATGTGCTTTCCAACTATTAGATCATATTCTTCCGTATTTGCCTGCGTGAGATCAATCTTTGGCCAGGCATTACAACTGGATAGGGGATTCATGCCAAGGGTTTCCACTAAGTCATGTTCAATCCCAACTGTGCTCATTTCGTGTTCATTAAAATCCTCACCAATGAGCATCCTGCGCAGACTAGTTTTGCCCTGTCGCACTTTACCCACTATATTAACGACGAGTCTGTAGGACTTGTCTGTGTCGTGCTTCAGGGCTTGCTCATGCGCAGCTCTTCCCACTGGCCCATAAATATAAGCCATCCCTGGTGTAAAAAAAAGTTACCAGTAAAGTTCATTTTAATTATTATTTCCATGTCTGTTCATACTATGTGGCGGCAACCCTGACTTACATATAATCCGAATGTATCCCTCATGACAGGCGCGTGAATTGTATCACATGCATTTGAGTATGTAACATTCTAAAGGACTATATTAGCCTTACTAATATGCAATTATACAAGTATTATGGATGAGAACATCGATGCCAATCGGGAGACGTTGTGTGTCAAGTCTTCATTACCAAGCGAACGTGCTGTATGATAAAAGGTTAGATCAACGTTGCAACCCCAATCCACAACGTTTAAGTGAGACCTGTGCTAGTGTTGTTAGTCACATGATCAGGAAAACACTAGTTGTTCCTGTATATAAACATGCAAATTAGGTATAAAGTTGTAGGTAATGCTTTCATTTCATAGAAACTACACTCGAGTTATACATAGTATCTCAGGTTAATATTGAAATAATGGTATAATCACACAAGTTTCACTCAGTTACACGATAGACGAAACGCATTAGTTTTTAAATAGCCTTATACTCAACCTTTTCAAGTTGTATCATTTTCAAATTTAAAAAATCGCATATGAAAGTCAATTTTGTTATTTGTTACACGTACTTCATTAATAGTTCGACTAAACACATTTGTTGGGGACGGCCAAGAGATACAGAAAAAGGAAAAATTATAAGCAAATTTTCAGCAAGTTGAAAAACAGTTCAAAACTGCTTAAAGTGTCATTGCTTTCCCCACATCCGCTTTGACTAAATTATGCAGTCATGTTATACCGACAACCGGTCATGAAAGAATTTAAGATTTTGTACAAAGCCTGATATCCTATCCGAAAAAGATATAATAAAAAAAGAACAAACAAAACAGAGAGATCAATCAAGCAACAACATTCATCATGCAGAAATTAGCTGAATTTTAACTCCTGTACGGACTGAGTGAGTGCCTGACTCTGGTGACCTAAAAGATGTTGCTCGGAAAGATACGGGAGTCCTATATCGATCATCTTTTATGCTCTGGTCAAAAGTGTCTGCTCAAATAAGAAAAATAATAAAACAGAAACATGGTCATGTTCATATGCGACAATGGCCAAATAGGAACAAATCTCATGACCTCTTGTCCGCCATCTTGCTGCTGCATGTAAACTAACGTTATATATGGTGGTCCCCCGCAACCGCCACCTTGTGTGGAACTGACGCTCCTACAATCAACCTCGTTTACACTTTAGTCGGACCAATGACGTCACAGGACTGTAACCAAAGTTGCAAAGCGTCTGAACAATTACCGACGTTAAACTTGTTCCAAGTCAGAACACCGCCAAAACACAACCCAGTTTGACAGTCTGTTTGTCTCTCCGTCCGTCTGTTTCTCCGCTAGTTTCTTCTCTGCAGCATGTATCATCTGATACACGCAGAGTTATAATGTCACCTGACACGTGCAAGATATATCTTTGAGATGTTTATTATATTTGCCTTTATGTACGAGAATGATAATTATCCTTTTATGTTTCGTTTGCAATGAGATGTAACTAGTATACCTCTGAAACCATCGGATATATTGATCGTATCGTGCCTTGTTAACGCAGCGGTACTGCGTTCACACGACAATGATCAAGGTTGCCAAAAAGCTGGAACAATTACCAATGTGAAACGTGTTCCTGATCACATTACCACTAAAGCCCTACTCAGATTGACAGCCTGTTTGTCCTATGCTGAATCTTTAAGTTTCGTCCTCAATAAAATGTAACTAGCGTAGTTTAGAAACCACTGGACATATTGATGCAAGATTATCGGACCTAGTCCACGCAACGGTATTGCGTTCGCCTTGCAAGTCTGAAGTGCGGGATTAAATTTTCCTTTTATGAACGTGCATGAATATGTGGCAAATAATGCGAGGACGGTGGTTTCCTCATGATTATGTGTTTTCTTTCACCCTTTGGCAACATCCTATATCTCAATTTAGCTGTCTGCATCTCATTGGTCCCGAGTTCAAGCTATGACAGGTGCACGGGTGAGTGATCACTGATTTAGTACATGCTTGCCTACCGCTCCTCCTATTGCCTCTTCATCAAAAACCAATTACGCCAAAACCTGAGCCGTCATGAATACGCTCCACGAGGGCCCGCAGTAAAGAACTTCTTTGTGCATAAAATTTAGACTCAGACTCCAAAATAATGAATAAAATCATACTTAGAGTCACCTAAGATTGTTTAAAGTTGACATGTATTTACTTACATTCGTGTAATAAGATAATCCAGACATGTTCGTGTTTCTAACCTTACTAAGAGCGAAGTTATGGAATACCAATAATTTTGTTAAATTTAATTTAAACACGAATTCTATTTTTCATCATCACACATTTTCATGACGTTAGGACTGCATGTGGTGTATTTTTGGCAATGGTTAAAGATGTTAGAACTTGTTATGAATCAAAATAAAATAAAATGTGAATTAAATCTCACAGCGAGCTAAATAATTATAGACTATCCCCTGTGTACATACCTACTGCATTCCTATTCACCGAGTCCCTGTATATGCATTGAAAGCCGCATGTAAAGTAATCAATTCAGAGTTATAACTTGTTTACTAGCTGAACGTACATTTCAGGTTACGTCTGAACAGATGGAGATATGCAAAACTTGATATGGAGAAAACTGAATCGAGTAGCGACTCTAATTAACAGTTGGTTAGAAGATATGCAACAGATTTTTAACAGATTGCAATAAATATTTGCACAGTATCAATTGGTCTGATAAGCACGTAAATCTCACGAGACGGCATACTGTCATACTGCATCAATAGAACATAACATCAAATAAAACATCAGTTCTTGCCCGCTCACCTCTAAATGGTCCTTCGTTTTTTTTAAATTTTTTAATTTTTATTTTTTTCCCCTTCAAATACCTGATGCAGTATTGTCAAAATACATATTATTAAAATACTCATGGCGATGAATCACACTTTGAATAAAGTACTATGCTTATAGCGCAACTGACCTCTTTAGAAAGATATGGGAAAATGATATCATCCCAAAAGACTGGTGTAAAGGACTCGTTATCAAGCTACCAAAGAAAGGTGACCTTAGCAACTGCGACAACTGGCGAGGGATAACACTCCTTTCCATTCCCAGCAAAGTCTTCTGCAGAATTCTCCTCCAAAGGATTGATGCAGCCATAGATGGTAAACTCAGACAAGAACAAGCAGGGTTCCGCAAAGGAAGAGGATGTATTGACCAGATATTTACTGTGCGCAATATCATTGAATAATGCCTATAGTGGAATGTGCCCCTTTATATCAACTTCATTGACTTCAAGAAGGCATTTGACACTGTTCACCGCGACAGCCTATGGAAGATTCTAAGAGCCTATGGAATACCATCCAAGATAGTCAACCTCATTGGGAAGTTCTATGAGCACTTCAAATGCAGCGTCATCCTTAACAACACTCTTACAGAGTCGTTCCAGGTGAAATCTTGTGTTAGACAAGGGTGCATCCTCTCTCCCATTCTGTTCCTCATCACCATCGACTGGATAACGTGCCAAACAACTTCCGACCATGCCAGAGGGATCCAGTGGACATCTTTCTCAAATTTTGAAAACCTGGACTTTGCTGATGATCTGACTGTCATCTCATCAAGGCCCTCTCATCTTCAAGAGAAATCTGACAGACTCTGCAAAGACGCGAAACAGACGGGCCTACATATCAATGCAAAGAAAACCCAAGTGATGTGCACAAACCCAGGAGCTACTCTTCCAATTACCATCGATGGAGAGGCACTTGAGTTTGTAGACGACTTCACCTACCTTGGTAGCATAATTAGTAACAACAATGGTGCCAAAAAGGACATAAAGGCCAGGTTAAATAAAACCAGAGGTGCTTTCAGCAGGCTTCGTCTTATATGGAGATCAAAACAGTACAGCCTCAAGACAAAGATCAGACTTTACAACAGCAGCATAAAGTCGGTACTTTTATATGGCTCCGAGTGTTGGAGAGTTGTGAAGACAGACATGAGAAATGTAAATTCATTCCACAATGGCTGCCTCCGTAAAATCTGCATCATCTACTGGCCAAACAAGATCTCCAATGTGAGCCTATATGAGAAAACTGGATGTAAAAACATTTCTCTGAAGGTCAAGATGTGCAGAATCAAATGGCTCGAACACGTAATGCGAATGCCACAAGAACGGATACCTAAGGTAGCTCTCAGATGGACACCAGCGAGGAAGCGTAAGCGTGGCCGGCCAAAGACAACCTGGCGAAGGACAATGATGACGGATCTTGAAGAGGTGGGACTTTCCTGGGGCGAAGCACAAGCCATTGCTCAGGACCGACCCAGATGGCGGAAGATGGTTGCAGCCTTATGTCCCAGTTGGGATGAAAAGGACCCTTAGTTAGTTAGTTATAGAGCAAACGTATTATCATAATCTGTCGGGGACTAGATGTATTAGAATAATCAAAACGAACACGTGTCTTTGAGGTGCAATTAGGGTTGTCATGATTGAAAGAGATGACGTCACTACGCTACTGCGACGGGTGGCAGAATAAATTGTAGCTGTCAAGGGTTGTGATATATTCAGAACGAACGGGTGTCTTTGAGATGCAATATGGATTTTCATGATTGACAGAGACGAGGTCACAATGCTCCCGCAATGGATGCCTGAAGATATAGTTGCTGTGAAGGATTGTGATATATTCAAAACGAACGCGTATCTCTGACATGCAGTTAGGGTTTATGATTGACAGGGACGACGTGACAACGCTACCACGATGGATGGCAGAAGATATTGTAGCTGTGGAGGGTCATGATATATTTTTAATATCACAAGTCCGAAAACTGAGACAAAATGTTTGGTCCGAATCTGGCAGAACTTAAAAAGTCTGGGGAACCATATACATTTCTAAATTGTTCAAAAAAGTCGTTTGCTGAAATTCACCTGATTGTTTCATTTAATTTATTTTTGTAACATTGATTATCTCTTGCATGAGAATTATCCATAATTGACGCCCTTTTTAGCCAGCCTTATATTTCTTCTTCTCAAACCTTTGTTTTCTTGTACCTTATTTTTGCTTGGACAGTCATCTACTGTCTTTTTCCTAAGAAAATCATTTCTATGTACTTCAATTCAGTTAATGCTTTTTAACAGTAGTTATCAAAACACGCATTGCTTTTTACTTTCCCTTGATGGGAATAAGCAGTGACTTTTCTCCTAAACAATGGAAGTGCAGAATCAAACATAAATTGAGAAAAAGCATGAGTATGGTGAGAAAATTCTCTAAATGATAGTACACACATGCAGCGGTGAATGCTGAGAAATGTCGCTGAATGGTATACACATGTAGCGGTGCATGGTAAGAAAATTCACTGAATGGTAGCATCAATTCTATCACTCAAAAATAAAGAAAACAAAAAGCAAAAGAACATTTATATTCAAATCCGATTTGTCATTAGGATTAAACCAGAACTCATTAAAAAATACGAAGTCATAATCAGACATGATGAAATTCAGAAATCCTGCTAGCAGAACTTTCTTTTTAATCAAGTTTCGGACTTTATCCTGTTTTAAATAGCGGTTAAATTTGACGACTAAAGGTTAGGATTCTTTTCCGATTGGCAACACGGTTGACATCATCTGCGATATCATCGATGACATTGTCCTCCGTTCCATCCATCCGAACATTCCGTTCATCGTTCCCAATATTTCGATGCCCTTTACTTCATCTGCGCTATTTCCTGTACATTTTGTCAACAAATCTCGTACTAATCCAGTGCAGTTTTCTCTCTCTGACTCAACAATGTCAAAGAATAACAAGTTATCCATCACTGATCTGGCTTCTAAATCAACAACCTTCTCCTCTAAAATTTTGTTTTCTCTTTGTAAATTATCCAAGTCTTCATCAACGTTAGAAACTGATTTCTTCAAAAACCAAATACAGCCCTTGGCTGTACTAATATCAGATTTACGCCGTTCGTCCGCCCTATGAATTTATTTAAGCGAACAACGGAGACCCAAAGGGGCCAGTGCATTATGTAACGTCAGATTTTGATCGATGCTTGTCAAAGTTGTGAAATATGTGAGTTAGTGTAATATACGGATCTATATGGTACTAGTATTTTGCAAGTCTTTCAATGAAAGAGCTACGGGTGTTGATGTTAAAATAAAATGACAACATGATAGGCCCATTACAAATGTCATACAATTCAAGGCTTGACAAGTATTTGTGTCTGGTGAACCCTCCACAAAGTGCAAACTACTAAACAGATATTCGGTGAGCAAATACATGTAAGCAGATAACTGCGTTTTTTTTTTCCCCCACGATAACAAAATTATTTACAGTGTAGAGACGGTTACAAACTTGATAAAAATGATCTCGATACACTTAATGTCGTTGTCTTGTTATCTTTTAAAACCGCATCCTGAAATGAAACTTGAATTAAAAAATTATTCGTTTCGATATCTCGTCGGGTAAAATGCCAAGACATAAATTGTGTTGCTTCTCTGAATCTTTTCAAAGGACTTTAATACAATTTTAGTATTTTCAAACATTCCATTGTTTCCTTTCATAACACTTTTGAAAAGAAAATGGATACTGTACATTTATATGGCAATTGCAAAATTTAAAAAAAAACTAATAAAAAAAAACAGAACATTATAAGAACACAATAAATTCATCAGGTGTAAAGAGAATATATAATAATAAACATACTTATATATAAAGAATAAACATACGTGAATGGACAACTTAAATCTTAATTATAAATATGAAGGTAGAGATAAAACACCCTTCTCATATTATTCATAAAACGGATTTAGTTTCATCTTTTTATGAAATAAAAAAGAAAGCTTTTTGCACATCTACAATTACAGATTGACTGGATTTCTCTGACGGAAACGGTTTAGAAGGAGTTTATAACAGGATGCACACACGCACTAGTTGACGCGCCCATAAGCACAAACACATACACTCACATAAACGTACGATCAAAATCGCGTAGGTTCCACATGTTTGTCGATAAGTGCAGGAACACTATTTACAAAACAGACGTATATATTGAAACAACACAGGTATATAGCTGGGGAAATTTTCCCGATTCACTGTGGTGTATAAAGCGTTAGGTACATAATATGAACGGAGTGCCTCTCATTGATCTTTCGCTACTGGCCAAGGCCGTTAAATTCCAGTAGAACAATCTTCAAGCTTTATGTACTTTAAAATATGCTGACAACGCTGTAACAAGATTTGAAGATTTTAAAAAATTCCAGCTCTGTTCGACAATAACACATTCTAACAAAAAATTGTCTTCGCTAACGGGAGGTGGGAGACGGGGATTGAAAGGTACTCTTACCCTCAGCCATAAAAGAAAGAATAAACAAATAGTATATGTATGTAAAAAAAATATCTCCGCAGTATATATATATATATATATATATATATATATATATATATATATATATATATATATATATATATATATATATATATATATATATATATATATATAATGAAAGAAAGCGAGTTGTGTGGTGTTGGAGAATGTCAAATGTTTCCTAGTTATGATCCGGGGCTAAGGGACATGTTAGTAGGGATAAAGCTGGGGCCAATGTCAGTTACTTATCTAAATTTGTCTACAAGTGCATATGTGGTTGTTTGATGGAAATCTCAGTAGTGTCCAAGTTTTGACCTAAAAGGCCTATGTAGGCCCCTGGGGACATGATCCAGGGGATCTCATTCCAAACTCCATCTGATATGTGTTGACGCTTGAATCACATACGAATATTCAGACATGTAAGACTGGTAGTTCTACAATGTAAGACGCGCACCCTGATATTTATGTCTTCTTTATGCAAGGGCCCCTAGAAAGGCTAATTTCCTGCAGAAAATATTCTGTTTACAATTTGGGCAGGGTGGTTTGAAAACAGAAACTATAAGACAGATGGCACGCACGGGTATTTGTCTGGGATACAAAGGGACATTGAGCGCAGTTGACAGAATCAGGAACGAATTTGATGAAGCGGCAGTAAAATGCAAAAGTACAATTTAAAACCAACTTTCAGGCAACCAGAAATTATTTTAAACACAGAGGAAGATTTTGATGTATCCGTGGCTACGTCAGTGACGATTCCAAACATAGATGAAGAGATAAACCCACCCTCAGACACTGATAAAGTGATTCGGAAGTATGGATAGCGAAGGGGAGGAGGAGGAGAGGGAGGAAGAGAAGGAAAAAGAAGAGGAAGACGAAGACAACGATGATTTCGATTGATTAGACCTAACGGAGAATCAGGGAGGTGTAAATAAGGAAGCAGAAGATACAACTGAAGAGGAAGACCCATCAGAGGATGCCAGAGAAGGTACATCAATTGAATGGAACGATGAGCTACATACTGGATTTACAGAATGTTGGGACAACGTCGGTAAAAAGGGATCAACAAGACATCCGACCCTCAGATACACCCAACACTTACATTAATATGACGCTTGCATACATAGCTGTAAACCATGTGCCAGCTACCCATCTCGACTGGAAATCAAGAGCCAACGCCTCGGATTTGGACGTGCAATCTTTCCTGCCGAAGGACGAAGACTTAAATGAGTTAAGAGAAAGAATTATAGTAATGGTTGAGAGAATCATCATGCACCATCTGGACTGGTTCAGACAGCACGTCAGCGATTGTTCTATTCCACATTTGTCCATGAGCATTCAAAGGAATCAAGTCAACGAAGTGTCATGATAAATCTGGGCGCTTTTCAAGAAGATCCATCATATACCCAGGGTGCGACAGCGATTTATGAACATTTACAGAAATATGTACTGTCTGTAGATGGCAAGCCATATTCAACAATAGTTTATGGCGATGGCCTTAGTTGCGAGCGTGGCAATGACGCATACCGGACACGAACCAACGGATTTGATCCATGGGAGCGCTTAGAAGGACTTGAACCTTCACCACAAGAGTTTCAGAAAGAAATGCTACTTTTACAAGATCACTATGACGAATTTTTCAAGGGCGCAAGCGCAACAGACAGAGGGACTCGCTCATTTGAAGAACATTCTTAATTTCGGTCAAGTTAAGGCTGGTGTAAGTGAAAACTTTTGCCATGCCTGGGAATTGATGTGTCTTATAACTGAAGGGTTGGTCTTGCTCCTTGCCATGGATCAGTTGTGTATGCAGGACAAACACAGTCAATCGAAGATGCTGATTTTTATGAAAGGAAACATTACTTAGAAAAGTCAGGGACAGCATAGTACGCAAGGCTTGGCATAACTTGGACACAGAAGCACTCCTGAAACTAGATGAAAATGCCTAAGTGGGATTTTGCTGTGACGAAGAGAAGGATGATGACTTTATTGAATGTGAAATCAGAGGAAAAATGGGGAGTGGTTTCACTACTTATGTGTAGGAGTTAATTGGAATAATATACCCACGGAATGGTATTGCAGTGAACACTGCAGGCAACAAAGCTAACGACCTGTCCAACATTCCAACATTACCCTTACTGTTCATGCCAAACCGATCTTGGTGCTGACGAGCCAATGATAGGATGTAATGCTGAAAAGAAATGTTTGGGTAAAGAATGGTACCATCTTGTTTGTCTTGGAATGACTGTAGACGAAGTGCCAAAAGGGAAGTGGTACTGCTCGTATTGCAAAGGAAAACAGCCCAAGAGCAAGGAAAAGCATATGGGCAAACAAGGATGGATAAAGGGAAAGAGGATTTCAAAGAATGAGGAAGATGATCTACCGGAGGAATACCACGTGTACAATTACTTGCCTCTATAAACAATCTGCATCAGTCCTTGAAATAAAGATAGTGAAAAACAGAAAAGAAAGAATTAGTTACTATTTGTCTTTTTACTGCATAGGAACACAAGTAATTTCTTTACCGCCAAGGCAAGTGGAATAAAGTGTCTTGCCCAAGGACGCTCCTCGGCTGCCGACCCAGGCTGATACATTGGCACGATTCCAACCAGCACCCTTTCGATCGTGAGTCTGGCACGCTAACCACTGTGCCACTGCAGTTCGTACACCCATTAGTCGCTTCTTTCGATACGCGGGAGGGCGCATGAGGCATACTGTATATCTCCATGAAAGAACAAAAAGACAAAGAATTAAATTAAACATGCTTCGCCAACAATAATTGAAAAAAAAAATGCAGATTTGCAACGCACTGATTTGGCAGACAACGTCACAATCCATACAGTATGCAAAACAACTGTGTAATTGGGACCTTAAACGACATGAGTTGATTCAGCAGCCTTAAGAGCATCATTCTCAAAGATCTAAGCAGCTAGTGTGCAATTAACAGCAACAGTATGGATGGGTTGCTACGCATTGCTGCCACTCAAAACTCAGCCCCTTTACAGCACAACTCAACTCCTTCCCAACTTCCACCTGGTAGGACAATACAAAACTCCACCCACACCGCAGAATGGATAAAAGATAGGGCCTAAGTCTTATGGTCATGAGAATGATGACCTTCTACATGGAAGAAATTAAACTTCCAAGGAGCACTTCCTATTTCTGAGGTGCAACGTCCCTTACCCACAAATAGAGAAGAAGAAAACCTTGAGGCCTCGGTCTTCATAAAGCTGCAAGATTTACACAGATTAAAATAAGCCAAGTCCGGTATACACACTGTAACGTTCAACTGAGTGAATGAGGACCAACGACAGACTATAGAACATAGTTTAAACCAGTATACTGTTTATATGAAGAGATATTATAAGACCAGGTCAACATCCTCACAGCACACCAGGCGTCATTCCTTTGAATGCAGCCCTACTGCAAAGCAAAAATTGCGTTCAGTTAAACGACAGTCCAAATCCAAACGAAAATCTGATGTATCTACGTTGGAATCGTTATCAGACTTTGCCCACACAAATTATGTTACCAAACCTAAAATAGTCTCATCAGCTATAACTCACCATAGTGAAGAAGAGTGCCTGGAGAGAGAGAGAGAGAGAGAGAGATAGCGCCATAAATGTACATCGAAGCGGGTTCATGATTTATGAGAGAGAGAGAGAGAGAAACCAATTGAGACTAAGTATTTTCCTTCGTGAAGACTGCAAACTTTATTTACACCAGTCTGGTGCCACGGTAGCTGCATAATGCCGCCATGTGCAAGGTTCCGGTTGCCTATACCTAAAAGGATCAACACTAGATGTACCGTCCGAGAGTACGTATTTCCCATTTGGGAAAATAATACCTCAAACTCAGCGAAATAGCGACCACCCCCCTCCCCCCCCCCCCCCGGCCACTAGTTCGCCTGTCAGTTGACAGGGGATCGCGCTACACAACGCCGTTTATGTAAGTAGTAAGACGTAGCAGCCCCACATCATAAATATCAGGGTGCGCATCTTACATTGTAGGACTAATCATATCCCAAAGTTGGAAGCCTCTAATTGAACCGTGTTAGAGAAACTGTACAATACACACTCTCTGACTTTTCTTTGCAAACAGCGGTTAGAAAAATGATTTTCTGATGTTCCCTTTTATAGCATGAGATGATTAGTATTGGGTGTCTTTGTAGAGGATGCCACATCCTCTTTTTTAGATTTGGTTGACTACAATCGGAATACCACTTGGATATCTCCTATGGACCCGAAAATAACCTCGGGCAGTGCATGTCCACCATATTCAGAACTATTTCCAGGAAAGATAACTCTATCATACCTGATGTTACAGTAAACAAATATGGCCACTCCTATTGCAGTAGGCACCCTTACTTCCTGCAAACGTTTAATATCGACAAGCACTATCCGAGTCTCGCGGTAGCTCAGTCAGTAGAACATCAGATTCGTAATCCAAGGGTCGCGGGTTCGAAACCTGCACAGGCCAACCCGGGTCACCTGCCTCGGTGTGTCTTTGGGAAAGGCTCCCATTTCCTGGGCATGATATAGACAATAATGTGTTGAAAGTGACATTGAAACAAACAAAAAATTTTTAAAAATTCTTTCAGCTTTACGGTCCAATCAGGTTTATTAAATACAGGCATTTTTTGTGTGTGGCTGTTTTAATTTCTTGAAGTAAAGGCTACTTCCTTATTGGACTGTCTTTTGTGTCTTTTTGCAACACAGGTTGACAATAATAGAAAGAATAGTGTACCCAGCAAGCGCAATATGAATTTACAATATATAATATGCTATTCAATAAGAATGTACAATCAAGTTCAAAAGTCGCTCTCTGGAAACAAGCAGTTATCTTGAAAAAAGCCTTTTGTTTGGAGCGTCTTCTTGAGCAGCATTAAAACAATGGGTCTCGTTTCTTAATTGTATTGAACAAGCAGCAGAAATTACAGTTGCTAAATCCTCAAATTCGGCCTTTCCCATTAATACTGAACTCTGTTCTTCATATCATTCGATGTCTGTGACAGATGGCATTTTCCATCTACAGACCCTTCCTTCATAATACTTTACTCCCCAATTCAAATAATAAATGTTACTCCGGAATTGGAAGTCTACTAAAGTTCATGGCAGAGGGTCAAGTTTTCTAGCAATTACTATTATGGTGTTCTAATTACATCTGAAAATGCCTCCGTGTCACCATTTCTTACCTAATAATTCTGAAGTAAAATTACACTTTCAAGGTTTTTATGGCGTCTAAAGTGACAGACACTTTATAGCATAAAGACAAATATTTCTTC
Source organism: Margaritifera margaritifera (assembly GCA_029931535.1). NCBI lineage: Eukaryota > Metazoa > Mollusca > Bivalvia > Unionida > Margaritiferidae > Margaritifera > Margaritifera margaritifera. The sequence continues at coordinate 315,282 of JAQPZY010001332.1, forward strand.
AAAATGAATAAGAAAAGTGAGACAGCACATTACTTTAACTTTGGAAAAAAAAATATCCATTAGATGATATCATCAATAATATTTCCGAATCTTTCTGATACACAATGCAAGAAAAGTAACATAATCTTTCATCGTGTATGAAATGATGTCAGAGAGCATATATAATATTCTTCAATAGTATTCATTTGTTTTCAGAATCCTAACTGACCTCAGTAAAGGTAAGCGCTTTTACAAATATGTTTCTCAAATATTTTCCCTCTATTTCACATTACTGCAGGAGTCCTGCAGGGATCTGTATTAAGCCTATTATTATTGATTTTCTACATCAACGACATCAGTGATGATCTTTTAACCACGACAAGACTCTTCGCAGACAATAGAAGACGATAGCTAATTATCACATGCATCTAAGAACACATCTGAAAAAGAATATATACTAAATACAGATTACATACCATCAACATTTGGTTAAAACAATGGCTGGTAGATTTCAATCCTACTGAAATGGAAGCACTGTTAGTTTTTCTTTCCTAAACTAAAATTTAAAAATAGATCTCACCTTTCATCAACAATCATAAACACTTTGGAGTTACTTTTAGTACCCCAGGCAATTGGGCAAAAAATAACAATGACTCAAAAATAATCAATATGTTTCAAACATTTAAATACGATTTCAATAGAAAACTGTTGAGAGAATATATTTCACTTATATTCAATCTTTACTGGAATATACCAATGCTGTCTGGAATGGCTGTACGGTTGAAGAGGTTCTCAAATTTGAACAAATTGCAACTTGAAGCAGGAGAACTTTTACTGGTCTAACGAAAATTGCATCCGCTGAAAAGAAAAAAAGAAAAATATATATATATATATATATATATATATATATATATATATATATATATATATATATATATATATTGGTAGTGGGGAAGAGACTTAGCTACATTAGCAGACCGGCGTAAATTTCACAAGCTTTGCTACTGTCGTAAATTGAATATGGTGTTTCTCCCTCATATCTTTCTGAACTATTGCTGCCATTGGTTGATGAATCAAACAGATACAATCTCAGAAGTAGTAATACCTTCATGCAAATGAAGCCTCGTCTAAAAATAAATTCGAATTCACATGTTTAAAACTATACCGTCCATAGTTGGAATAATCTCCCAATTCAATAAAGTAAAACGGGCGGATACGGGGATGCAGAAAAAACCGGAAGGTTTCCTATAGTAGATTTTCTTTACAGGTAGATGGTTACAATTATGTCCTGGAAAAGCTTAAAATGCAAGAGCTTGCGGACGCTTTGATCCCTGGGCTCCAGCCAGAAATTCCACCCCACAGACCCCTTGCCTACTTGTCAATGTCCTCCCCCGCCCCTAAATTATAATTCTGGATTTTCACCGGGAAGAAGCAAATTGTGCAATACTTAAAAGTAAAATTGAGGTTAAGACCATTAACGTTCCTTCCTATTATGGACCAGGGCTGAGCAAATCCCATAGCCCGACATCCCGGACTATTCATTTTCCAAGTCGGGCAGGTACAATTTTCCAAGTCTCTAGTCCGGGACAAGTGCTTTTTTTCCTATTTTAAAGAAGTCGGGCAAGTCCTTATTTTCGTGCTTTAATCGCTGTATCTATCTTTATTTGGCCATCCATGCCCTCCGGGCGTACTGAATACTTTATTTTACCCCTCTCCATGTATACATTTACATCCTGTGTAACACCTAAAAGTGGTCAGTAATAACTGTCGCGTATGCGCATGTTCTGTTACCGCTTGACTGCATATTGGGCTTAAGCGACCAAATTATTGGCCAATCAAAATACATCAACCAAAACAAAGTTGGTATGATTAATTAGCAGTGTTTTAAGCATTTTTGCTGAATTGTGTTTACTCAAACCAGACCCTCAGGAGCGGCTCACTCTGATAATAAAGCTAGTCAGTGTAATTAAATTAAGGAATGGTACTTTACCGACATCAGTTTTGGTTTCTTTATGAACTGATTAAATTACAGTAATGATTCTTTATTTTTTAATTGATTATACAGAGGATTAACTTCCATGTGCGATATTGCATTTGAAGCGAAACAATTAAGAAAGTTAATGAGCTGTCTCTGTTCCTATTTTAAAAGAGAAAATGTACGTTATGATCACTTTAGAAATAGTTGTCCAGCAAGCTGATATTTACTCTGTGGATAAAATGAGTTTGCTAAATTATTTTCGCAAGGAAGGTAATAAGGATGATTCGGAGAAGGAACATTTTTTTTTTAAAGTGGAGGGATAAACAGTAAGACTGCTAATGACCGGTAGTTTGAGAATTCCTTAAACCAAGAGAGTTTACAAATTCTAATGAACATTTCAGCAAATGGACCAGAGCTTGAGGACTTTAACCTAGCCACAGCTATCAACTGCTGGCTCAGTGCTTGTGCAGGTGGCAGACATGTACATATACATTTTTTCAAATCCAGCAGCTAAAACATATATCCCTGAAGGAGCCAAATGTATATCAACCAATGTTTTTGAAAAATTAAATTCTTTTAAGAAATAATTATGTTGTATATTATTTTGTTTGTTCTTTCTATGGAAAAAGTGCATACGTCTCATCAAATCTTGGCACATGATTACCATTCTGGGACAAGTGAAAAGTAAGATGGGACAAGGGAAAAGTGAGGTGGGACAAGTGCATTTTCTGAAACCACTTGTGCTGGACAAGTGGATGGAAAAAAATTTGCTCAGCCCTGTGTAGATAGGGAAAAAAATTAGGAATAAATGTAGTGATGTACAATATTGCACAAGAACCATGTCAGAGATAATCCTCTATGTGCATGTCGTGAAAACATTATATAATATATATATATATATATATATATATATATATATATATATATATATATATATATATATATATATAAGTTGTTTTATGAGGCATTTGAGGGACTTATGGGGATTAACATTACCCCATAGGTTTACATGTGGCGACACTTGAGTAGTCTACAGGAAATCCTATGTTAAAATTGTTTATAGGTTTTACATGTATTTCTAAAAAGAAAACCCAAAAAACATTCAGGTACAGGCATGTGGCGCACCTACGACACTTTAGATCAGCTATAGCTTTGACTCTAGAAATTTAATAAACTTAGAACTGAAGTACAATCAGAAATTAGGGTTGTTTATCGTGACAAAACTTGATGAAATGGGATTGGCGGATGAGAAAATTGTACTTTCCTTATCACTGATATGAATCACCACCCCCACCCTCTAAATATAGCCCATTCTACATCTAGTTTGGATTTCAATATTAGGATAAGCTAACGAGATATGGTTGATACAAATTCAAAAATGTATAGCAAATGTAGTACAATACAGACTCGATATCAGTGAGGGTGTCTGGTACATACACACGGGTACTTGGGCTCAAGTATTAACTACTTTGTATTTGTGATAGAAATTATCTGTCTGGATGGATCTGCGATGGGTAAGTTGTTAGCGTGACGGTCTGTCAATCAGAAAGGTAAATGTTTGAATCATACCATCGGATCAGTACAGGTCGTCTACCACAGTATGTCCCTAGGCAAAGCACCTTACTATTTGGTGCATAGGCGCTAAATAACATTCATGTGTTGATGTGCCGTAAACACCAAACCAAACCAAACAAATCTACCTGGACATGTTTACAACAGGAGTCTATTTATATAATGATAGGGGATATAGGTTCTGATCATGTAAATGAACAATTGTGTATTGTGTCAAGTGCAACTTATTAACACTGAACATATTATGCATCGTTGTCCCCCCCCCCCCCGCCCATTTCAAAACGGTGTTATTACACGTGTGTAGTATGATGACATAAGAATACCTAATTTTAAATTGACATATCCGTATTTGAGTTCCCTGATGTACCAAAAGATTGATGTCTGATCATACACTTCAGGACTAGATATAGTCAGAGATGAAGTGACAATATGTTTATGTCAATATTATTGTAAAAACAAGATGGTATGATCCAGCCTTGAGGGAAGCAGGCTGTATTATTTTGTTTTAAATTATGAATAATTCAGAAAATACAAATTATTGTAGATGTAAGACACTAGACACATCAACTATCCGTTTTGGTCACTACTATACACTTTCCAGTGATGATGAATTTTTCAGTAATTATTCACAGAATTATATCTCATGAGCACCACATAGATCTCATGACACATAGAGATTGTCAAAACGTAAATATTTATGTAAACAGAGCATGGAATCGTCCATAAAAATGAGTTAGACACATTTTCTGAATCCATATATATAGCTCATGGGAGATAAATCAGCAACCGCAAATACAACAGATCAAGTCCATCTTACATGTAAAACAGGAAACATGCTGATTATAAACAAATCAATAGAATGAATTTCAAATAATTTGTGAGAACATTATTCTCGCTGTAGAGAAGTGACCGAAAAGAATAGTTAAGGCATCTCAAGTCTTACATCAACAATAATGTATAATTTCTAACTGAAAATTGGGTCACACAATTTTGTACTTACAATATTATTTACCTAAAGTATATGGCAAATGCATTTCAGTCGACCTATAATGTCAAATTTATATGTCAACCTGCACTCTTTCAGTCGCTGTTCCTGCACACTAAGAACTGAGCCACTGCGGCTCCTACCTGTAGCATCCGCCTCCTACAATGGTTCACCCCATTTACAAATTTTTTTTTAACTTTAGTAGTGTACTGACTTGTTAGTATAATAACGTTCAAGTGATGCAAAATGGCTTCTTTAGTACCTGCAACATTTTCACGGGCTGTTTGAGCACATGTCCACAAGTGAATCTTTTTTTAGGCAGAAGAGCTCCCCATCCATTTTTTTCTTAACGATTCCATGTTTTGTTGACATAAATATTTATGTTTTGACCGAATCCAGATGTTTCATTAGTTCTGTGGAAACCTACACCTGTGTACATTCCAACATGAACTCGTCAGGTTAGTTTATTTACCTTATTTTACCTGTGAGGACTTCCTGTATATACGACCTTCACTCAAGCACCACCGTGCATGCAATTCAAATTAAAGATACTGGAGGGTACTTGGGGTGTATCTTTCAAAGCCACTTTTATAATAAACCGTGAGCAGCACAAACACCAGCGTATATAACACTTTTAAAGAAAGATTGTGGAGAAATTGTCAACTTTTTCAAACAATAAAAAGATTTTAAATTATAATTTCTTGTGTATTGATCACATATCATACTTTATTGATGCCCATTCTGAATAATAATAATTAAGGACACAAATCGTAATGATGATGTAAAACCTGCGCAGATAGGATTATATTATATAATTGCATCAGTTTCTAGTGTAAAATGGTAAAAAGTGTCAAATGAGTGATAAAATCATGAGACACAAATTTTGTCATAATATTCTGACACAAACAAGATCGTCACATTCTATGTTACCACCTGCAGTGCCAAAAACTGACGCTGAGCAGCCTAATGAGAACAGCGACGGTGATGGAAATTGCGATGGCTTCGATTTTACTATGAAGTCTTGTTGGACTGACCTTCAACTGGAAGTAGAGGGTAAAATCCTATGGGTACCCAGATCTTTCTTGATCGTAGCATCACCTGTATTTCGATGGATGTTTGAATCAGACTTTAAGGACAAGAATCTTGATTTGTTACCTCTTCCTGGCAAGAAATATCAAGATGTCCTTACATTTCTACAGTGTGCAAATCTGGGAGCACTTGGACAGATAAAATGTAAGTCATGTAATTATGTTACAATGAAGGCAACTTTGAAAAGGATTTTACACCTAATAATGTTTGATGATAACAATAGGCCTTTCAATGATTCTCTCTTTCAAACGCAATGCATTATTCATTGAATATTTAGCGCTATAAACCCATGTTGGCAACAAAAATATCATAGTGATTAGTCTGCCTTATCAGAGAAAATTCAAACTTGTATCGGTAGAAATTGGAATGGAAACATCACACTGATTATTTCCCTTTATGATAAAATTTTAGATTTTAAGCATTACTGCATATTTTTCAGATGACAGCATACCTCAAGTGTTATCTTTAGCACATGAGTACCAGGTAAAACATCTTCTGAGAGAATGTAAAGATATCCTGCTGGCAGAACTGGGCTCCATACCTACAGGCAATTTCAACAGCACCTATAGGGATCCAGATACTACACCATACGTCTTTCAATACTGCAAAATATGTGCTATGGCTAGCAAATATGGACTCGCGGATTTGATAGAAGCATGTGTGAAAGCATTTTCCATTGTGAACTATAATTGGTACGAGGACTTACCCGACTTCTATCAAATACCTATAGAAGTTCAGAATAAGATTCTTCGTGGTAGACTTAAAAGAACAGAGAATTCGCTAACGCGAAGCCAATATCACTAACTATTCAGTATCTTCCAGTTGTAGAAGATCATAGACATTCAATAATTTCCCGGGACTAAACAATACCGCACAGTAATAATATAAGTAATTCCACCTGCAAACACATAACTACAGTGAATAAAATAGACGAAATATGCATTTGAATACTTTATTGAGAGCAGACTAATCACATGTGGCCAATTGATGATAAGGAGAGGGGGGGGGCAAATAATGACTGTATCGAATGATTTTTTTTTCTGAAAGTCATGATGAGATGTCCTATTACTCTGTATACAGAATGCCAGAAATGTACCCACTATGTGAAGGAAATTTTTTAAAATTATTTATTACCAAATATATATAACGAATTAACTGTTCGTTAGATTTCCCAATCAGCTAATTACATTTTAGATAAAATAATAAATAGCGTCTGTTCTTATTGCACTACGAAACAAAATTCCTTCAAATCCATTAAAAACATTTTTTAAACCCGATCACAAATTCAGCAATCAGAGATAGACTTATGAACCTAAATATCAACAAATCAAAAACGAACCTGACTGTCGTAAAAAAAAGAAACAGGCAAAGAGTTAAATAATACCAAAATAAGTTGAAATGCAGTATCAAAATGTACCAGCTACATGTCTGTTGTTGGGATCAGAATATCCATAAATTATTTGTAAAAAAACAATCCAAGGTGTGATGATCTGCGTAACTACGTTTGTCGGTACGGAGAACCAAATTGCTTTGACCTAATTCCAGGCTAAAGACAAAGGACGGAAACCATGGGTAGCAAGAAACAACGCCATATAAGATCAGAAACTACAGTATGTGTCAAAAATTATATCTTGGTAAAGTCGTGCTAGGAGAAGGAGTAAATGAAATGAGTCATGAGATTATTTTGTAGCGGGAACTGATAATAATACTAATTTCGTGTAACGGGTCAAGGAGTATTTATAATTGTCTTGAAGAATTTCATACCGGTCATAAACTGATGCCTGACTGAAACATTGACAAGATCGCATTGAAAACGTTACATTTTTTTTCATTTCACAACATTCTGTAACTAGACTGACCCAAGGTGTTACTGCTTTTCAGGCTGTCAGCCCTTATCTATGTCTCATGTCTCAACTCAGATTACACTTAACAGTACCTCATTACCTGATACTACAAAACCTCAGAGTTGACTCTGAGAGGGGGGAGCTAAAAATGGGACTTCTGTCCCACAAACCCCTCGCCAACTTGGTTCCGCCCCCATCCCCATCCCCATCCCCCAGCGATACTAAACGATATTTCTGGATCCGCCCCTGAACCTCTGCTCACACTTTATGAACACAAACAGTCGGAAAATATATATTGAATGGCCTGGAAAAGGGGAAACACAAGGTTTAGCATCAGTTCTCAAGTCTCAAAAGTTACTGTCAGACAATAATTTGCCTATAGCCATCCGATGCCTTAGGTTCCCCCACATACCTACCAAAATTGATTGGAGCAAATTAGTTTCCGGTACAGGTGTAAGGAAGAGAACGAAAAATCAATGTGGCGCGCTCTGATAAGCTCAAAGTATCACACGCCTGTCTTATATATAAATGTTCTTACGTTTCAACTTAAGCAAGATGTCAAACTAGTAAATAGCCCAAAAGCATGAAAGTGTATAGTGGAGCAGAATATAATTACCATTAATAATTGATAGCCTGATTACAATGTATACATAAAATGTATGCATTTAAACAAAAATGATTTTTTTACACTATTAATAATTGACTAAAGTATGAAATATTGAAACACAAATGCAGTAGACCCTAAGCTGGAAAGAAGAAAATTATAACACGTTCACATATGTACATGGGCATATTATATTTTCATTTACTGATACATCTTCCAAACTAACCAGCGGGAGTCTAAAACTTTTGTCACTTGGCAGACAGTACGTCATAAGTATCGATGTATTCCAGTGACTAAAAGTTCCCGGTTATTAGGATCGGCGCGTTCAAATATTTAAGCAGTATGCCACCTGTTTGATATTAAACTTACTCAATGTCAATGTCAATAATTACTGAGGGAGGTTTTATTTGAATTTGTTAGATCAACTTACTATTTAAATTGGAAATGGGAAACCAGAGAGCATTCTCCGCAATCTCTACAACAATGTCAACTAGGTATTCCTTCTTGTCTCCTTTATGATGTTGCTCTAAGTCACTTCTCATCACTAGATATAGACATTGTGTCAATGGAACAATCTGAATTGATCTGTGTCCAAAAACGGTCTGGAAGTTGTTTCACCTTTGTAGAACGGCGCTACGAGTAATTACCTGTATTGGCATCAGTTGAGGTTGAAACCTGCACATTGTCAGGTGTTTAGTTTGTTTACCTTTCTCTTGAATTGTTCACAAGTGACAACTTTCGTAACAAAATAGCATGAGGGAGTAGGCTCATGTACATACGAGGGGTATTTGAAAAGTTCTAAATATTTTGTTATAACTTTTTTGTTTCTGTGAACCTGGCAATAAATTTACCGCCGATTGATAGACAAAATAACGTTCTATGAAATGATCTGCAGCTGAAAATGCAGCACGCCGGTCATCTGGATATATTTGCGTGACATAACATGGGTAAATGACAGTGATGTAAAAAATGTCGAAGAAGGAAACGAATTCTGCTACTGAACAAAGACCACACTGTAAAATACGACTCTAATCAAGGCCGACTTGGATAAAGTTTACGGATGTAATTCTCTGTCATATCCTATATTATTGAGGTGGTTTAATCATTTTAAGGATGGTCACAAATCCATAGAAAATGACCCACCTTCTGGAAGACTGTTGTCTGCGATTGGTGTGTGCGAAGTGGCTGCTTTGAAGGGGGCAATTGATGAAGATGCTCGCTACACAGTGGAAGATACTTCAGTTGTCACGTGCATTATTTCATCAGCTGTTTTCAATATATTGAAGAATCAACTGAAGCTCATAAAGAGTTGTGCAGAATGTGTCCCGCATTTGTTGACGGCTGATAAAAAAACAGACTCGGGTTGAAATCGCCAAATAGCTTCTCGCCAAATATGAAACGAGACGTTTGAATGAGTTTGCCATGAGTGATAAAACATGGATTTACTTTTTTAAACCTGACTCAGAAGAAAAATAAAATACAATTTGGATTGGAGGAAACGAGCAGAGAAAACAAATCGCTCGGATTGTCAAGAGGCTTTTGTACGCATTATTTTTCGATGTAAAAGGACCAGTCATCCACGTATCTGTGCCTGATTCTGCTAGTGTAACTGGGCATATTTATGCCTCCAATGTGTTGCCAAAAGTTGTGGAACATTACCAAACCACCCGTCCACACACCGGTACCACAGGTATCCATCTGCTCCATGATACCGCACCGGATCATAAATCCGTCATCGTGACAGACTTCCTGAAGGAGCACAGCATCCAAACTTAGCCACATTCTCCTTAAAGCTCTGATATAGTTCCAAGTGATTTTTGGCTGAATTCCATTATAAAAGATTTGCTGAGGAGCAGGCGATTTGAAAGCCGCCATATGGTTGGAAGTGCAGTTTTCCAGTGTAAGAACAACATACCAAAAGGTGAATACAAAATGGCATTTAATAATTGAATAATCAGACTGAGAAAGTGTGTACAGGTCCATGAGGAGTACTTTGAGGGGATGCACTGATGTACTGTTCTGAAATAAAGAACTTTGTTGTACAGCGCAAAAATATTCAGAATGTTTCAAATACCACTCGTAGACTGTCTACTATCTGTGCATAAGCACGTGTTATCAATATCAGGATGATGCAATATGGCCATATGAGGTCTTGGTATTTTATCCATGACAAATGGGCCAGCATATCAGTTCTTGAGTTGTTGGCATATTCTGTTTCTCTCATTAAGCTGATACGCATAGCCTCTCGCTGAAATTGGTAAAACGTAAACATTCATATTTGCAGGTCATTCACGTGAATTAATTCAGATGGCTGGATGACAAAAGTCGTCTGGATGCAAATCATATATTGGTATGCCTTCATACGAATGACTGTGGTATAATTTAAAGCATCATTTTGAACTGTGCATGGAGAATGTTTGCTTTCACTTCCTCCCTGATATACTAGAGTAACTCTGAGTGTTTTCTGACGCGCGGCAGATTTTCAAATTCGGCTGGTTTAGGGGCTGACAATGTGAACTTTGGTCGCTGATCATGCGACAACTAGCCTCTGAAGATGTTAACTGATTGGTTCATGGCACAGGTTATAAATTCCAATATTTGCATCCCAGCTTTTGGGAACTTTGTCCATGTAAGGAGTACGTCGTTCTGCTAATCTTCTACGCATTTGGTCCCATGCCTCTAAACAAACAACTTGATCTGGTACAGATAACATCTTGCAAATGTCTTGCATTGCTTTGGCAGTTAATTCACTTCCGTCGTGGGCATATGCTAGCATATTAGGCAGTGTTTTTCTTTGCAATGGTAACTGCCTGCATCTGTGGTCCTGTTTGAAGTTATCTCCCCATGTAGCAGACCAAATTTGGCTAACCTTTTGCACATAAGATTCTCACGTGAGATCTAACTCATGTTAGTCTCGTGTGCATTTTAACATGCAAATTAGGTAGAACTCACATGAGCAATAGAATCTAACAAAATCTGAAAATCATATGAGCAAGATTTTGCTCACGTGAGCAAGCATTTCCTCACATGAGCAAGTCTGCTCATGTGAAAATCACATGAGCAGGAATGGTTAATGTAAGCATGAGCTTGCTCACGTGAGCAATATTGAAAACAAATGACTAGGATTTGATTTGTATTTGATAAATATTTCTGACAAGAATGAAAAAGAACCAAGTTCCTATAATAAAACTTATTTAGCAGCAATAAAGAGATTTTCAAAGTGATATTAAAATCTAGAAGATGAGCATATTCAAGTTCAATTATGCATGTTTTTGTGAGGTTTCTCACATGAGAAAAAAGACGACCCATATATAAATATGTGATACTAATGATTTTCAATTATTGTAATTATTATATCGCAAGCATTCTGTAACAATAAATGATCGCAGCAAAAATGGGCAGGTGTAAAACGCTCGTTCAGTCATCAAGCAAATTAGTGTGATTATTGTGAAAGCAATGGTCTTCACGCACATGAAACCAGCTAGGTGTACTACATCCAAGCACTGATTTCATTACTGATGATAACAAAAGGTATAGGGTCTCAGGCTAGCATTGACCAGTCAGAAAAGGTTGCTTTTATTGACTCAATGAATAATCCAAAATTATACCAAACAATGTTTTAATATTGATATTGTTGTTGATAAACATTCAGTGCATTATGCACTGACAATTGTAAACATGTAGAAGTATTTGCAAGGTGTGCAGCTGCCACCGAAATGGCAAAAATTCGATGACAAGGGAGCGTAATCATATATATGATGAACATAAGAGACTAAGAAAGTACCAGAAATGCTGGGAAAATGGACTCTAATGGCTAAAGTGTGACACAGGAGAGACTGTGTTGTTGGTGAAATACAGTTATTGTTTTGAGTTGATGTTAATGAATAATAAATGTTGAATTAGAAACTGAACTGGCTTCTGTTTGATTTTAGCCAGATCAGTGAAATTTAGACAGGATCAATGAAAATATTATTTTGGTGATCCTGTGGGTTAGTGAAAAAAATCTTAATTTTGAGCCATGTATCTTGTTTTACATATGCAAACTTTCTAGAACTCATTACACATACTCCAGCTTGTTTGCTGTTAATCATACAGTTTCACTGGGGACCCCTAAAATCTGAACAAATCAAAGGAAACGACGTGGGAAGGAATGAATACAAATTCATAATTGTTTGAAACAATATTTATCATAATTGCTTAAAAGTGTATTTATCAAAGTTAAACATTATTTTGTACACTTGTGCAATATATCAGCAGTTTCTCTCATAATATTTAAAAGTTTGTTAAAATGAAACCTCTCAATAGAGTACCATGATGTACTGATATTCTGTCCAATTTCTTTTGTAAAACACTCTGAACACAAAATATATTTCATTAGCTGTTACGATGTCTTTTTAAATTAAGCATACTGCATTCTTTGCAAAATTGTTGCATGCGGAGCAAATTAAGGAGACAGTGGATGTATGATCTAGATCAAATCCAATGTATTATTAAAGAAAGATTCCAGAAAATTCAGGCTCATGCACAGAAAGGCAAGCTCTTCAGTCTAAGGAATCTCTCACAGCTCCTTTCTCAAATATGTGGTACACAGAAAGGCAAGTTCTTCAGTCAAAGGCACCTCTCACAGCCGCTTTCTTGAATATGTGGGAAATCTTCACTTTTTTCTGTATGGGTTTAGGCACTTTTTACTTCACTTCCATATAGAAATCCATTTTGGGGAGAGGGATGTTGTCAGATGGTTAAAGGTTCCCTCTCCCCATCTGTTAAAATCGTACACTATTAGGTGAAAAACAAGAATGTTAGCCATTTGAATTACACTGAACCACCTCTTCTAATCAAATCCTCTCAGAATAAAATCCTAAATCCTTCCCTGCTTCTTGTACGATTCAGGTACACTGAAATAGATTACATGCAGCAACATGTACTATGTAACCTGGACAACAAATGTGACTATATACCTGTTTGGCAATGGCATTTTTTAAAAAATTCAACATTCTAAAATCACTTCACTAGTCTTAGAAACATCTGTAAGTGTTATTCATGATCATTTAGTTTGAAAACTGCAACATCATATCTGTCAAACGTTTGGTACTTTACGTCTTTAAACACAAAAAAAGGCAATATGAAATTACTCACTTTACACCTTAAAACCTTTGAAATAGATCCACTGCCATATTCTTTGCAAAATTAAAAGTATAAAAATTAGAAGCATACCTACATGTATACGACTTCTGAACTTGTCTCAGTTAAAGTTCAAACTTCACTGCATGAAGACAATTGTAGAATTTGATATGCTTGAAGAAAAACAGTCCCTAACAAAAACAGAAATGAGATTAACAAGCTTATATGTAATTTATCGTCAACCATCCCAACTTCATGCTTATCCTTGATTCGTGCGCCATGTTTCTCGTGACCTCACACGCTTGTTTTGAGATCCTGACGTAATCAACTGGGTCACTAGCATTCGTTGACAGTAACAGCAAGTGCTGATTAAGACATATTTGAATACTTAATACAAATCAAATTGAAAAAACACAATGAAAATGGCAAATTTGACTCATGACATACACTTTGTGGCCCTGGCGTGAGTGTTAGCTATTCAAGCCAGGGCCGCTGTTCACATGTTGGTTTTCTTTACCTTTTGATTAGCGGGAAACCCAAGACAGAGATTTTTTCGACCACAAAGGCAATGTAAAAATTTGGTCATTATAACATGCACTTCTTATAACATGTTAGAAAAAATAAATCCAATGAAAAACTATATAGTATGAAATTTTTCATTGAAATATTTTAATATAAGGCAAAAAAAATGTATGTTTCCTATTGCACTGGTTTTAAAATTAGGGTAGGCAGTATTTTTTTTTTTTTTTTAGTTATATATAAAGCAAAAATATTTCAAGCACTTCAAAGTACTGGGCAAAACCGGCTCAATTAGATGCACAAATGTGATTTTTTTTTTAATGAAAAAAAAAATTTAAAAAAATAATTTAAAAAAAATTGTGTGGGGGTGGGGAAAAAGTGCTAGGGTCGGCAATGAGAAACAGCGACGGTCGGCCGACCGGAAACACATATTTTTTTTTTTTTTTTTGGCCTAAGGGAAAAAAATCTTTGCTATGAAATAGCATGCAAAAAAATCTTTTAAAACTTTACAGTATCTTTTAATATGATAATTTTGTCAGACAACTTGAAGAAAAAAAAAAAAAGAAAAAATGCATCATGGTTTTTTTTTTTTTTTTTCTTTTATATTTTTGCCATCATTATTTATAAGTGTTTTATTGCAGTCGATATGCGTTTGAAAGAAATGATTTGTATTGCATATGCAAATATTAATAATATGGGGACATCATACACGATCGATTTCTAAAGTAAACATTGACCTAATTATCACATTCCAATCTTACGTGGCCTTTATTTCAGGGGCACGAACCATAGATATCATTCCTTAAATTGACAAATTTAGACACGCTCGGAAAAACGGTAGCTCGCAAAGAATTTGGAGAGTTTATAACGATGAATAAATGAAGCAGATATAGTTGAACACTTTCTATGGCGATTTCAATAGTTTCTCCCAATATTATAATATAAACGTTAAAATTAACGTTGAGGGCACGAACCATAGTACTTCGAGGATTCTAATCTCGTCACCCTATTGTCAATAACTGACAACACTGCATCTTGATTATACTCACCATCATGATAATTCCATGATTTTAAATTATCTCCTGGTTTCTATGATCAGTTGCTGCACATGTATTGGGCATGCAATGAAATTTCCCGAACTAACGAGCTAAATTGTGACAGTTCCAACTTCAATTTTTTTAAAACGGCGCCTATTTGAAAGCGAGGCTACCATGGTAGTTGTGTGTTGTAGTACCTTCAAAAAGTTATGTGCATATTTTGCGGTCAGTAAACCAGTCTCCTGACTGTAAACAAGGGAAATAACCCGCGTCATTGTCTCGATAACGGATTAGGTCTAAGTCGCGAAAAACCACATTTAATCTGATGTGATTTTATTTTATTATTTGATTTGGTTTTTGAAAGCAAAATTCTTGAAGCATAATTCTTTATAGAATGCTGGCAGAATGGGATGTATCTCTAACTCACATGAGAAAACCAACTGAGAACAAATCTAAAATGTGTCTGATCAGAATCGAAGTCCAAATTTCTCACGTGAGAATTTAGAACTCCGCCTTATTTTCAAACATAGTCAGATGTAAGGGGAAAGAATATTTTCTAAGTTATACTTTCTCATGAGAACATTCAAATTCTCACGTGAGCAAAATCTGCACATGAGAAAATTGGTTAGTTTTTCAATGGCTCACAAAGATCTAACAAACTACACACATGAGCTTGCAAAATCTACCCAATTTGCATACGTTTCTAACAAGGTTCTCATGTGCAGCTTATGAGAAGCTCATGTGAATTGGTGAGATTTTTCTGTACGGGTGGTCCTCGAGATTGTACGGTCCACTGTAAGCAACCATAGGAAGTTCTTGAAACATGCCCTTCAGACAGATTCAATATGGCTCCAATGCTTTCGAATAATCTGTTGTAATGCTATTTGAAACAAAAATTGGTAACGGCACAATTACAAAACAGTTTCCCATCGTTTCGAGCTAATCAAACTCTTCTTCAGCGGAGGACACAATTTAAAAACAAATAATGAAAAAAAGCAAAAATGCCCCAAAACAAATAAACACAAAAGCCTATAGAAAATCTGGACTATTACATGCTTGAACGACAAACTAGAGTTAAATTATGGAAAGAAGAAACAATTAAACAACAACTGACAAACGGTCTTAACATGAATAAACTACATGTATATTTTGTGTTGCTGTCGGATTATCACATTTTATAACAATAAACAAAAAGGGTGTGATCTGTGTAAGTACAAAATGTTTTGGCCTAACTCCAATCTAAGGACAATGGATGGAAACCATGTGTGGCGGGAAAAAATGCCTCTAAGACCAGATACTGTAATATGTAAAATAAATGTCATAATAATCTTAAACTGTGATATTGAACAAGAGATAATAATAACTAGTGTAAAGACTGAAGGAATGATTGCTTGGAAAAATGTTTGTCACAACATTTGCATCCTAGTGATAAACTGATGCTTGGCTGGAATTTTTAAAGGATTGCGTTGGGAAGGTTAGACTGTTTCATTTGAGCCAAATTGCCCATGCGTTCTCAGTTGAAGTATCCAGTATAATTCCTTACATATGTTCTATATCGGTACACCCCGGGTTAGACTCAGTAGTATCTCGAGGGATTTTACTGTATGAACAGCTGAGTTTGGTGAGCTGGCAGGTTTCGCATTGATTTTGTTGCGAATATGGCTTTCATGGTTATATATTCGTTTTTTAAAATCAACGGTTTCGCCAACATATTGAATGGCACACATTTTCAATGATAGGAAATAGATTACATATTTGATTCAACATCCTAACTTCTGACTGATAGTAAAGCTAACACCTGTGACTGATCTTGGGAACGATTTGATGTCGGGCATATATTGATAGATTAGGCTACATGATAAATATTTTTTAACGTTTCTAAATTACCAATATTCACCGGCAATCTTAACGTCCCAGTATCTAGTCGAGCTGGCAGATGTGATAGTATGACTATTGTCACCCGAGGAAGGTTTTCAGGACGGACATCAACATCATCATGATTCTTTTCTACATAATTTTCCTCCCTATGCATTCTTTTTTGTCCTCTAGAATTTTCCGTCGTACTGTCGCAGCTTGCATATCAGCCTTTGGAATACCATTCTTTTTTGTACAGGTCTTAATGGCAGGTTTAGTTCCAGTTTAAATGAGTCACTGGATTTCTGTAAATTGTTGTTTCATCCTGTCCATTTTTATGATCATATTTCGCGGTTATAGATAGATACGGTCACCACCAACATAGTCTAATTTCAGTTTTGAATCTATGATGCATTCTTGAAACTCTGTCGTAATGTTTTCATCTTAGTAGTAGCTGTTAAAACTGTAGTTACAGAAAGTCTAATACCCGGTAGATGCTTTAGCTTTGCAATACCTTCATCTGTTAGACCTTTGCTTTCTTGTAGAAAGAGGTATGTCCATCCCATTGGTTCATCTTTGTATGACATATAATTCATTTCATCAGCTGACAATGTTCTCGAGTATTCATCAGCACCTGCTACATATTTATATTTACATTGGTATACAGTTTTATGTTCTTCTATACCATTATCAATCACATATGTACTTTTTTTTCCTTGAGGTACCTCTATTCATTCTGTGGTGAAATGTTAAAATTGTTGCAGATCAAATTAAATTTTGTCGGATTTGTTCTGCTATTGGTTGGATTAAATCTCTCCTCACCAGGTAGAGGTATTGCACACTCACTGGAAGTAGAAGTAGAATCTATTACAGTTTTACTGGAGTCTATTATTTTAGGACTAGAGTCCGACAGAGAGAAAAATAAAGCAAGAAGAATCTGCTTTTAATCTTATTACATATACAGCTGAATTTTCTATTACTCTCCATGTTCATAACCAAGAGCTATTGTTTGCCTTTAGTTTCATAAGTACTCATCTTTCTAAACTATGAGAATAACGTGACACATCGCTTGCTTACGAAATTCACATAATTTATGTTGTTGTTTTTTTTAACAGTACTCAAGAAAATAGGATCGTATTTGTTAGCAGATAATCAAAAGTAACTTAATCAATAACTAAATATATATACAGGTTTCTTAATTGTTGATGAATTTGTACCTCAGATAAGCATCGTTGTGATAAACATAATTTTATACGTGCCTGTGTACTATGCAATAAAGTCAATAATGAAAAACATACTAGAAAATACTGCTCGAGATTTCATGAATGGCGAAGTTGGCAATCTTGACTGATTCAACTTTTGCATATGATTTGCTATTTTGTCTTCAGAAAGCATTTTATTTCTTTCGCTATTCAAAGTAATATTGAATTATTACTTGCAATTAACTTTTGTGACGGTTTAGATTCACATTGAGTTAGGTTTCCAGACTTTCTTTTAATTTAAACTGAAGGTAAACAAGACGAAAATGAACATGAAAACAATGTTAGGAAAGAACATGGAAAGGTTACTGCACAAAAGGCAACAGATCCACGTAGAGATGAACTTAGCATACAACTTGGAAACGTTCGCGGGATTGTAAAAATGCAAAAGTTGAACATTTAAAGGCAAAATAAGAAAGCTCTAAATATCACAATATGCTGCAATCACTTTACGTGAAAGAAATTATACTAATTCAATCAAAATATATTATTTTATATGTGGTGGTGGAGCTCTTTTAGGTATCTTGTTCATTTTGGTAAAGTTGTTTCTTTACAAACTCTTCAACAGGCAATTGTATAATATGTTGGATTTAATGTCAATATTCAACCAAAGCACAGCAAAAATATCGAATGTCGGAAACTGAACAAAATCAAGCCATATTTCATCTTACAACCCAATTCCATACATAACCTTTAACCTTTCTCCACGTAAACAGTAGCGCGTGAAAAAGCACAGCTTGTATCGCTATAAATAGCATTGGTTTTACCTACTTTTGAAGATGCTGTTTAAGCTGGCAATAGGTCCACCATCAAACATGGATATTGTAGAAGTTATAGAACCATTTATTCCATTTTCACTTAGTTCGCTATCGACTATATGATAGCACATGGAGACTTTAATCGGACAAAAGTTTTAACACTATAGAGGCAAAATGAAAATCAAATGTATATTGCTAAATGCTGAAAAACTTTTTGACTAATAAGTAGTAACGATTTTACCAAGAAATAAATGTCGGTTGAAATGAAAACCAACTACAACACAAGTTATTATGCAATTATGAACTCCGCTCTTACCATTGCCTAAAGTATGCTTTTCATAAAGCTGTTGAGGTTTACAAATGGCCGAGCGTCGACCATTGATATTGAAAATAATATAACACTAATTATTTCGAAATCTAAAAATACATTATCTCGATGAAATCAGTAACACAAAACTATTTGAATGGTAATGGCACGGCTTTAGGAGAGATGAACTATTCAGCTTTGTAATGGTCCTTTTTGTTAAGAATGTTTAACATGATGACTTAGTTTAA
The DNA here is from genome assembly GCA_029931535.1 of Margaritifera margaritifera. Taxonomy (NCBI): domain Eukaryota; kingdom Metazoa; phylum Mollusca; class Bivalvia; order Unionida; family Margaritiferidae; genus Margaritifera; species Margaritifera margaritifera. Next base: position 334,436 of record JAQPZY010001332.1, read on the forward strand.
AATAATGTTAATTGTCGTTACAAGCAGTCGCAGAGGGTGCAATTAATATATTAATATTAACATCAAAGACGATTATGTAAGTTATGCATTTTCAAGGCGTGGCTGTAACATATATTTTCTCTTGTAACATAAATAATAACATGATGGCGTGTACCTTGGGTCAAGCAGCCTTTAGCTAGATCAATGGTAGAAATTGCGATATCTCTGAGAGGTCCTTCATTTTACCGTTAAATATTTAGACAAAACAGAGGAGAAAGATGTAGCGTCTGAGACTGGATAAAGTCCAAAACTTGATCAGACAATTACGAGAGACTTAAATCTAAATAATAACTGTATTAGAAAGTTACGTAATCCTTTTAGATTAACTTATGCATCTGCTAGTCGATTTATACAAAGACGTGATACTAAAATACTCAAAACGTTGGAGGATAATAATTTGAAAGATATCAAAGCATCGAGAGAACAAGTTGACAATATATTAACAGCATTTGAACAGAGTTGTAAATACAGAACTAATAAAATCTCAGAACTAATTATTAGACCTTGTGCTCACAGTAACCCCTACCTCTCCCTACCCCTTAGGGAATTTTTCAGACTATGTTTTTCTGAAAGTCCCATGCATACAGGTTCAAACGACATTTTTAAACATTGGAATGTTTGGGTTTTATAACGGGTTAAATTTGGTATCTAAATGTTCTAAAAATAGAATTGCTAAATATGGGGTTGACCTTCTGTTTTTGATATCCAGAAGATATTGGTCAAACTTAATGTATCATGTTCGTATTTTTGAATACACCATTAGCTTCTATCATCGGTGGATCTATGAATTTGGCAAATATTGCTGAATTATGACGCAGTTATAATATCACATCCACAGGGCGGTGTAAAGCAAATGTCATGTTCTTTATACTTTAAGTTCTATCTAAAGTAGTTCTTTGCAGCAAGTTAATGTATTTGTCGATTTATGTCTCTGTAGATTCATAATTTAAGAGATGGATGAGGGACAATCAATCCGCTTAAGGACCTCAAAATGTATTAGGCGGCAATCAGCACAGCAAAATGAATGTGGAAAGATCTGCATTATTAACTTTCAGTGAAATACATCTGACACAACAGTAAACTCCCTAACAGTTTACAGTTTTTCAAAGATTAAAGAAGTAGACTAGAACAAATTAATCCAAATAAAAGACTGGACGAGATTATTAAAAATTTGTCAGAAGATTTTGACTCTTCAATCCACGGTAGTCATCATTGATGCTACCAGAACCTTACAAACATATATCGCTTAAGGAAGAAGAGATCTATTCTAGTATCTATTGTTAAAGTTAATGAAGATCAGCCGAGTATTTTCAAATGTTAAAGCAATTATCCGGTGCCTCCGCATCTATGTCTGTGCTTGCGTCCTCAGACAAATGTTTGTTCTTCGAAAAGGTTTATTTAAAGGTGAAAGCTTGATGTCAACGTTTATATAAATGCATAAAAAAAAGTCAGAATCACCCATGCAGAGCAACAAAAAGAAATGATGATACACTTTTGTGTTATTCGTGATGTGGATTTAGTGACCAGGGAGGCTCACTGTCACAACCACTGCATACGAATGTACACCAGAAAGGATGTTAGAAATCCATGTAGTGCTGGGTGGGAAACATCTAACATTCTGAAGACTCACAGGAAAGCATTTGAGCGTGTTTGATCTTTTACTGAAGAATATTATTATATATGAGAAGGTTGACCGCCAGACGACTATGATACGTGAGAAATATCAACTTTTCTTATTGGAAAGCAGCCCTAAAGCTTATAACATGAACTATAAAACAGATAAACTGAAAGACAAATTAATCAAACATTTTGGACGTAGAATCAACTTTGGCAACCCTCTGGTCGTGTTGAGCTTGTCTACTCCAGTGATGTAACCACTGGTCAAGCAGTGGAAGTAGCTTTTGAAATTGCTGCTTCGGATGAAAGAAGACTTGAAAAAAGCAGCCATGATTATCAGACACCATATGAAGGATTCTCAGAAGACATCTGAAGACGTGCCATGACCACTAACTACTTCATGACTTTAATCTGAGAAACGACCATCCATACTTCAGGACTTTTAGTAAACAGCTGACCAATGCGTGAGATACGTCTCCCAAGATATATGCAATGCTACAACAAGTGGACAATGGTCAATGCCAAATCATATTCTTTTAGCAATGGCAGTTCGCCACCTCACTGAAAGTGCAGAGATCATCATAATTCTGAATTGCTTCAGGCACTGTCAGTCATATATATTCACAAACACTTGAGCTTGAAAACGCTATGTGTAACATCATCACAGCTAGTGACTCACTCTTGCCACCAAGTATACATATAGACAACAATTCAGTCGTACATCTTCATACTTGCCATATTCCCCGATAGTGTTGGGGGGGGGGGGGTTGAGACTCAAAAAGTGTGTTTTGATGTCCAAAGGGGGGGTCAGTGCACGTGACCCCCCAAAAGTGACGTCATCCAAATGAGAATAAACTATCTTTTCAAATCAGCCTATAGCAAATGACTGGAAATTCAAATCTGAATAAAAGAAAATACCATCTGATTTCTATTAAGCATTTAATATACTTACAAACAAACAAATGGTAGACTTAGCATTGTCAAATACATACTTGCCATATTCCCAGTCAGTGTTGGGGTTTTTTTGAGACTCAAAAAGTGTTTTGAGGTCCCAAGGGGGGGGGTCAGTGCGCGTGAAACCCCAATAGCGACTTCATCCAAATGAGAATAAGCTATCTTTTCAAATCAGCCTATAGCAAATGACTGGAAAATTAAATCTGAATAAAAGAAGATACAATCTGTTTTCTCTGAAGTATGTAATATACTTAAAAACAAACAAAAAAAAAAATAGGTAGACTTAGCATTGTCAAATAACATCACCACAAACATGGTCACAATCTCAACACGTTAAATACAATAATACACCAAGTTACTGTCTTTAAAATCCATTGGACAGTGGAATGTAGTTTTAATTACATGCAGTCTTTGCTGCTTTCAATAATTTAGTAGTTGATTTGACGGTAATGCAAGTGATATTTGTGTTCCCAAATATGCCGCAACTTTTCCTTTGCGAATGTGCATCTACGTCTATATAGGCGCAAGCAATGGCCAAAGTCGCTAAACGTGATAAAAATTTATAAGATGGCAGTTAATATCCATTTCGAAACAATGAATCAACCAATGAAAACATTCAAGGTTTGTGGTAGTCGGCCGAGTTGCTAAAGTCTTTGACCGCTGCCTATTGTAATGTATTTTCGAGGTTAAAGTCACACCTACGGCAGTGAAGATTTAATTTATTCTCGGACTGAATTAGTGAAAAAAGGTACTAATCTATGCAAATACACAATTTGTCATTTGATTAATGATTTAATACTTTTAAATTATTAAAATTCCATGGTGCTGTTCATTTCAGGTTAACCAGATATTCAAACCTGTTAATGGTTTCATGAGTTATTTGATCACATGATAAAACGTTTATTGCAATCATGTACATGTCGAAGGAAAATATGAGAACGTTAAGGTGGCAAAACTGTCGAAGCAAATAAGATTATCTCATTTTTTAGCACATCTAGTGCATTATGTACTACAATTTTCCTTTGTCCCTTTAAAATGTTGTGTCCCCCAAATCTGGAGGGTGAGGGACGCAGTGTCCCCTGACCTTTGGATCCTAGGTGCAACACTGCATTAGAGATTGAATAGTGCTGTAGTTCAACCTCCCGAACTAATCATGTTTTTAATTTTATATATGGAGTAAAAATCCGACTTCAAAGAAGCGTTGCTGCTGATCACAAACTTTAATAAAAATGGCTTCAACATTCTCATTCAATGCAGTCAGTGATGTGTAATAACATTTGTTTTTCAACATGCATCTGTTTGATGTACTTAACTTCAGACCAATTGGGATGTTCCACTTAGTGTACATTACCTACACAAATTAGCCCAATGTGCTCTCCCTCAGCAGTGCTCAAAGGATTTGACACAACAAATCACCCTAGCTATTGTGAGCTAATTCAGTAAATCTCTGAAAGGTGTCTGTTTATATCTGACCACCTTAACTAACCCGAGGATAGTTTTACACGAACTCTGAGCAAGACTGTTAACTGTTTATACATAGCACAGATTACGGAATATATCATTGTGATCAAGAAATGTACATTTTTGTTCTGGTTTCTTTTGTGTGAATTTTTTTTTTTTCTTTTTTCGCTTAGATTGCTGAAAATCGTGTTTTTCGAACCAGGACCGTGTCGTGGGGTTTGGGAGTCCAAAATCGTGTTTTACGCGTGACACGTCGTGTTATGGCATGTATGCAAAAAACATCACCACAAACATGGTCACAATCTTACAGTCATTAAATACAAAAATACACTAAGTTACTGCCTTTAAAATCAATTGTACAGTAGAATGTAGTTTTAATTACATGCAGTCTTTGTTGCTTTCAATAGTTTAGTAGCTGGTTTGACGGTAATGCAAGTGTCATTTGTGTTCACAAATATCCCCCAACTTTTCCTTAGCAAATGTGCATCCACGTCTATGTTGGCGCAAGCAATAGCTAAAGTCCCTAAAAGTGATAAAAATGTATAAGATGACAATGAATATCCATTTCAAAGCAATGAATATGGCAATGAAAACATTCACGGTTTGTGGTAGTCGGCCGAGTTGCTAAAGTCTTTGACCGCCGCTATTGTAATGTATTTTCGAGGTTAAAGTCACACCTACGGCAGTGAAGATTTAATTTATTCTCAGGCTAAATTAATGAAAAAAGACACTAATTTATCCAAATACACAATTTGTTATTTGATTAATTATTTAATACTTTTAAATTATTAACACTCCATGGTGCAGTACATTTCAGGTTAAGCAGATATTCAAACATGTTAATGTTCTCATGAGGTACCTGATCACATGATAAAACGTTTATTGCAATCATGTACATGTCCAAGTAAAATATGAGAAAGTTAAGGTGGCAAAACTGTCGAAACAAATAAGATTATCTCATTTTTTTAGCACTTCTAGTGCATTATGTACTACAATTTTCCTTTGTCCCTTTAAAATGTCGTGTGTCCCGCAATTCTGGAGGGTGAGGGACACAGTGTCCCCTGACCTTTGGATCCTTGGTGCAACACTGCATTAGAGAGTGAATGGTGCTGTTGTTCAACCTACCGAAATAATCATGTTTTTAATTTTATATATGGAGTAAAAATCCGACTTCAAAGAAGAATTTGCTGCTGATCACAAACTTTAATAAAAATGGCTTCAACATTTTCGTTCAATAAAGTCAGTGATGTGTAATAACATTTGTTTTTCAGCATGCATCTGTTTGATGTACTTAACTTCAGACAAATTGGGATGTTCCGCTTAGTGTACTTTACCTACACAAATTAGCCTAATGGGCTCTCCCTCGTCAGTGCTCAAAGGATTTGACACGACACATCACCCTAACTATTGTGACCCTGTTCAGTAAATCTCTGAAAGGTGTATGTTTATCTCTGACCGCCTTACCTTTTAATTGTCTCTAAAACAGCTGTATTAACTGCCACGAGGATAGTTTTAAATGAACTCTGAGCAGATTACGAGCATATACATTTGGGGGGGGGGGGGGGGGTCCGCTAAGATTGCTGAAAATCGTGTTTTTCGAAACACGACCGTGTCAGGGGGTTAGGGAGTCCAATATCGTGTTTTTCGCGTGACACGTCGTGTTATGGCATGTATGCGTTTTTGTTTGATAAAACTTTGACTTAAATGAAGAGACTCCGTCTGGCAATGGAACAACTTACACAACACATATTATCATTATCGATGAGGTGGAGGAACAGGTAGAAGCAACAGCTCTCATTCTACCGCAAGTACCAAAATCTCATGAAAGATCACAAAGTATCAGAGCTGAAAGTTTGCAAAAGCAAAAGCAGAGCCTGTACTAGAGGTCAGTACAACTTCACCACAAAAGGTTGAAGATTTAAATCAGGCACGGCTATCTCATTTCTTATGGATGTACTTCAGAAAATCAAGTTCCCACGATATCCAGACTGTTCCATCGTGGGATGATTGAAACGGAGCATGTTTGTTTACTATTGACTATATGGCTCCTATTAATGTTTTGACCAATGACAATACCACAGTGTAGCATCGCCTGGACCTGTCTCATGGTGCAACAGAGAGTGTCATCCAAGATTAGCTGTGGCTAAAAAAAACGTAATGTCTTGTGTGGCAAAACCAACTGAAATTCATAAACGTGATCGTCAGCGTGTGTGTTTTTCAACCCATTCTCTGTTTGGTGTGCTTTTTCGTTCTGATTCAGGCAAGGAGTGCGTGAGTGGTTCTTTGGAGAAAGTATTGCCTGGAAAACACTACAACTGTGCCTTAGATATCCACAAACTTACATTAGAATAAGCTCCTGCTGAGAGTATTTGAAGCCAAACAAAATATGAGTGAACAGCTGGACAAAGACACAAGAGCTGCACTTAACAATCTGGAATGGAATTAATGTGCAGTCTTCACCAGAAGAAGATCTGTTCTCATCTCAAGAAGAGGCAGACACATGGATAATTCTTCACTCTCACCACATAAGACCTTCATATCCATCATCAATGTACCTCACTGTGAGATTCCCCGATACTGTTATACTGGTATTACTTACCAAATACGCACAGAATCTCGAGCAACTAGTTCTATTTAACACAGGTACTGGTAACAAAAGGAGACTTTTGAATGTCAAAAACATCATCTCCACCAAAGGTCTTGAGCTGTTTTCGGTACTTCCAGATCTTTATCCTTTCACTGGCATTGATTCTACTATTGCTTTTGTCAGACTTGGGAAGGTGGTTCCATTACAAACGCTCGAGAATAATCCCAGATTTTGTGCTGCATTCAACTATCTCGAACAATGTGTTAATGTGTTAAAGAGTATTTTTGAAGAGCTTGAAGGTTTTGTTTGCCGTATGTACTGTAAGGTACATGCACTGATGTGAACAAGCTTCGCTTCCACATGTTTACACAGAAATATCAGGCCACATCGGCACAACTATTGACCAGTTATGATGGAAAAGACCTTAGTCTTCTGTCACCATGCAGGACGTCACTGAGAATACATATCTGCAGGGCAAACTACCAAGCGCTTATATGAAATCATGCGCATCAAAGGTATCCTGAAAACAAGATTTAAACAAGATTAGAGTGGCAATTTGGCATACGAATGGGCACAGGGCAATATTTTACAAAAGGAATTTGTTGGTGTCTTATGTGAGTCGACATAAGCAGATGATACAGATGACACCGAATATGTTGCTGCTGAAGATTGTAATGATGATGAGCATGAGAACTCGGCTGAGATTGAAAACATGATGGACATCTTGTATGAAGACAGTGATAACGATTAGGTGTTTTCTGTGTTGACCAAACAGAATTGACTGCTATGCACTTAGCACGCTGATATAGAAATATAATTTCAATACGAGAAAATTTTAGCGTGATTTATTTATTTGCTTTTAATTTGCATACAACAATAAGAACGGTGTATATTCATGCTTTAGGTAGAGCTTAAAGCATCTTTTATTTTCATTCTGCTATATGTGATATGACATTTACCATTTTTTAAAAACTGAAATATCAATAATTATACAGCTTGTTTATAATGTCTCCATAATCGTGCTGCTGTAGCAATGTTATCGGCAAGGACAACTCCATCACTTTTAATATATCACATCTAGTTGAAATTGTGTGCCTCTACATTATTTGTCTGCGGTTTACTCGGATAAATGTGTAACTACAAAGAGTATTCCATTCAAGACATGGTAAGCTTTTACCATACCAGTCCACTAATTATCTGCATTCGAAAGTGGTCAAATATTTGCATATGGGAAAATTTTGATTTATCTGCATTGCTTGTTTTATGACATCGTTATGACATCAATAAAAAGTGATGTTTTGTTTTATAAAAAGTCATATTTACATTATTCTGCTTGGAATATATGTCATATCCATGATAACATAACTAGTTAATTGTAAATTTTGTTCAAATTTGTTAATTATTATGTCATTATGACGTCACGTTAATATCTGAAGGAGCAATTTTTATTATTCATTCAGCCTGTTTCTTAACCTATCTATTGATACCATATATGCTGCAGTTGGAAGCTTAATGAGCAATATTATAGTGGTTTTTGTACCAGCCTCCCCCCCCAGCCCCACCACCACCACCACCCACATAAAGGAGTTTTATGCTGATATCCGAGTAGTCCACAAAATTCCCTAAGTGTATGTGTGTGTGGAAATGGGGGGGGGGGGCTCTAGTAGCCATGGTCTATAAACATTTTCAATGAAAATTGACAAAATATTGTAGATGCTCAAGACTTGTTTAAACGAATCAAAACATTGCCCGCTGCTATATAAACATTGTAAACAGTGAGAGAAAGAGCAGGTGAGATACCTAACGTCCAACAATATTTGCAACCAATCGAACAGAGGACAAACAGTGAGATAGATGTTTTGCAGAGTAATATGGAGGAGAAAAAGAAATCACCTGAAGACAATGTCTTTTTACAATGTCATCTGGAACAGTTACAGAAAGACTTTAATAATGAAACAAAACGAAACGAAAGAGAGATTAAAAAGGTAATGAATGATTTTAACAGAAAAATTACTGACTTGAAGAACAAGACGATTGCTAAAACAAATATCCTGGCAGAGTTGCAGAAGAAGAATGTTGTAACAGAGATAACTAAATAGATTGAGGACGTTAAAACAAAAAATGTGGTAATGAAAGCTATTTAGAAAACTTACAATTTTTCTGTTACAGATTTTATTGATAAGAACAAAACGATAAAAAATGTTACATTTACTGAATTTTACAATACGTTACATGCTGAGGTTGAGCAACCTAAAACAGGCACGAAAGAGCATGTTGATCGAGAAGTGGTCAATAATATCGGTGTGGTACAAGTTAGCACTGACGAAATAGACAAAAAGATAGACCGCATGAGAAAAGATTTCAATGGTTTGGAACAGAAGTTTACAACAGAGACATATGTATTCAAAACCGAAATAGATTTTTTTTAAATACTCGCCTTAAGGGGTAGAATTTTGTACAGTTAAAATCGAAATAAACGAAAACATAGAGACATTAAAAACTGAAATGAACACGGAAATGGGTATAAAGATTCCTGCATCAGATGTTATAATGGATGAATTAAAAAGTGAATTCGATGATAACAAAAAAGGAGTTTGAAGATGAAATGAGCCGAATGCCCGGATGCATATTGTTGTACTAATTTTGATTTATACCATCTCAGTAGTATCTAGATTATATTAAACAAAACTAATGTTAAAAGCTTTTGTTATTATATATTAAAAAGAATGGAGCAGATGAAGAATAAAGAGGTTGTTGCATATTTGTAAAGCTGAAAATACACCTAAAAAAAAAATGATTCCAACTTTTGGAGGTAATTATGCCCTGTCAACCTTTGCTGAATACAACTTATACCCAACTAGTGATCTAAATTACGATGAATATGTCATCCAACTAAAAAAATTAGGTTTTCGAAACTTGGATATTTCAAGATTTGATCCAGATTATATTGGATTTTACACTCGATAAGAGGTAGACGAGCCAACCATTTCTTTCACATTAGAATTAAATAAAGAATATGCTAGTTATGCTATAAGCGTATTATCTTGAAGAGAACACTGTTTTATTTATTTGAGTAAAATTTAAAAAGTATAAAATATTTCTGTAAGCTAAAATAGAGACTAGCAGCAGTATCAAAATTAGTTTCTCTCAAATAAAATGACGTTTTGTGATATAAATATTAAAATATTTTGTGGAGTGCTCTGCGCGTGTACCTTAAATGGCAGCAGCAGGAGTAATGATGTGAGGGGCCATAGCTAATGGCCTGGCATTTGTAGGAAGCAACCTTCTGTTCGGATTATTTGATCCAGTTCGACATAAGGAGAAATGAACATGATCAAAGCAAGACAGAATTATAGCAATAAACTGCAGATTTAAATGACAACAGAGCAAAGATATTGGATTACGTAAATGAGACATTGAGAGAACAAAGTTGGGTGACTTAGTATTTAAACAACTTGGATGTTGCTTTTGTTTTATATGCATCTACTAATCCCGAAGCATTTAATTATCTAAATGCATCTACTTATCCAGAAAGTAGGATACAACTTGTAAACATAATGTATAAGTCAAAACACCACGACAATCATAGCTGAATGATTCATATCAAACATGTGATGAACAGATAAAATACGAGTAAATATTCATTGCACTTGTGGCGTGTGATAGTATGTTTTTTGCTTACAAGTTTCTTTAAAAGCCTACCACAAGGAGTTAAACACCTCAGTCCAACACATTATTGTATTTACACACACATCGATCAACATTAAATCTGAACAAACTTTACCAAACTTGTCAAAGCCAAATCCATATAGTTTGATTGTACCTTGTAGTTTCTTCGTGTTGTTGGAAATGAAGGCGATGATAATAACGCTGTGGTAAACAATTTTGGTAGAATACTTGTGAAAGACATCACCATATCCTACGAAAGCGATTATCTTTACAAGTTGAATGCCTGCAGTATCATTTATGGTAAACAGAGATTTGTGGTTACCTGATTAAGTTAAAACAAAGAGGATTAAATAAGGTATCGTGAATAAAATATTGAGACGTCAACGACCAGGAGGGGATAATGCATAAAACACTGGCAAAGAAGTTATTCATTTCGCAGTCTATGGAAAAACGTTTTGAATACCATTTGACCTCCATAGTCTAACAGATCATTGTCCACTGTAACATTGCGTTTTTCCTCATGATTTCAGATTTAACGTGACACTTGCAAAAGTCTCTGAAGTAATGGAAGGTAGAAACCAAGAATACGAACTGGAAAAATGTACAGTACAATACGATTACATCAGAATTAATTGCACAATCGGTTAATTACAAATATAGAAATATAATTACTTTCTTTTATGACTACATTACGAGAGAGAGAGAGAGAGAGTTAATGACATGGCAGCCAATGCAACTTTAACAAACTCACAATTGATTCACCCATATATAGTTTAAAGGGTGATTTGATACTCTGCAAATAAAGCGGAGAAAGTGATTGCATTAGTTTTCTTTACATATTAGCAATAGAAAAATTTCTCTGACTATAGAAGATCTGCCAATAATATGATTTATTTTCAAGATTTCTCGTTGATACAACAGTTTACTGAAGAAACACATCATTTCATTGATGAATAACACAAACAAAACTCAGTAACACAAGTGTGAGCAATCTTTGCACTGAAAACCATTGTATCTGGCTTGATTTGAGAATTACACATGATAATAGACTGTGTGGTAATGGTATAAAATTAAATAATGATCAATAAGGTACTCACTTTCAAATCAACAGAAAAGAAAATGTGAATGCTCACCAACTGTATTATTTTGTGTCTGTAAATCAAGCAGCTAAAATCAGTTATGTTTTAGGTATTGTTAAATGTACATAAAGGAGATGAAAAGTGTTTTCTTCCTTCAGCCTCAGAACATGATAATCCGTGGAGTTACTAATTGTTTACACTAAATATGACAGATACTGAAGGCAAATATTTTTATTACATCGTTGTCATCTATCCAGCTTTTCAATACAACAAGACTTACGACAGAACATGGTTATTCAAAGATGTAAAGATGATAGTGACAGATCCTGAGTGTAAATTAGATAAGTGGTTAGGGTTACTGGTTAAAGTGTACAAATACTTTCTTTATAATTGACGATTGCAGCAACATTGATGATGCAAAAATAAAACAACTAACGTACGTATTTTCTTGTACTCATTTCTTGGATTTGAAACATGCCCTTTGGATAACCACTAATAACTAGAGTAACAAAGCTTTATTTTATCCTTCATGTCTGTAAGGGTGCAAATTTCTGTCGATGTATTGCTGCTGTGGTCAGAGTGGCATGCAACAATTAATCAAATATATGAGGAAAGGTACCATATTAAATCGCTAGACTGCGATGGTTTTAATGTCCCCGTTAGGGCGCGATTGATTCTTAATTAAGCATTCGTTGGTTAACGGTCAGACAGATATAAAAGGGTAAAGTTAATTTGGGGTCTAGGTATCGAAAATATCAAAGTTGAGAGGGTGCAGAGACTATTTGTAAAGCCAGTTGAAGTAGTGTCATCTTTTGAAATATTTCAGAATCGGTCATTTAAATAGCGCGCGAAATATAGAGGGTTATGCTAACTACGATAGACGTGTATTTATAAAAGGCGGTAGATATGTTTAATCCTGATTGGCTACGCTAAATAAGGGGGGTGTTTCCCAGACGAAATTTCACGTTTCAAATATTCCACATCGCAAAATTTAATCAGTCCAAGTTTCCTGCGAAAGGCTGGAAGATTCTTGACTCCGAGCAGAATAAAGCGAAATTCTCTCGTATAAACAATTGTTCAAGAGACAGGTGTCTGGAAGTTGAGGGACACGATTCTGGCGGTAGAAGCGAGTGAGTCTTGAAAGCACAAGGTATTTGCATCAATCTCATGCTGTTCGTTGATATCAATATAATTATTTGTTTGAGTTTATTTGTCTGAATTCGTAGATCAATTTTCTTGATATGAGTATAACTATTTGTTTTCATTCATTTGTCTGAATTCGTAGAACAATTTTCTTTATATGTGTTTGACGAATTGCTTGAATTTATCGTCTTGATTGTTTTAGGAATCATGTATTCTAAGAATTTCATACATTACTTAATTTAATACAAGTTGTGAGAATCTGTGTGACTTTACCTGTCTTAAATGATGTGATTTCATGTATGCTAAAGAGTTGAGTGAGTATTCACTGCCACTAATGTAATTAAGCCATGAAGTGAAAATTTCATTGATTCATTTGTATAATTAAGACGTGAACCGAAACTGTTATGTCTCGTGTGATGTTAGAGTGAGTTAGTGATGAAATAGCCGTTAGAAAGTACATTAATCTTCTGAAACTAGGTTGTTTGTCGTCTGTCAGGTTTGGCCTGACCAGACTGCCTTTGGTATCTGTTTGAATTCCGATAGGATGATATCTGACGTTCCGAGAGTGGGGTAATGTTCAACATCCCAGCCGGAAATCTGACAGAATATTTAGGTTGCTTCTCTTCTATTGTAAAGGGGAAAATATCTCCACCTACCTACCTACCTACCCACCCATCCATCGAAACACATATACGTATCCACTTAGAGGGTAGAGAGAAGAGGCATCCCATACTAAGTTTGATGACCAAAAAAAGCTGAATAAGAGAGAGAGAGAAGCAAAAGGGGAGAACAGCAACCCGGACCTGTTCCTTGTCGGTTCCTATTACTGTAGTAATGGCATGGAATGATATTGCCGATCACAAGAGCAATCTAAAGTCAATTCAGATACACAGCTGCATTTATATTGATTCTACTATTCTGGTCTGTATCATTTAATAGCCTCTTCTTACTGCATCAGCCACCTGGATGAGGATGCTAATATGAGCATCTCTATGAAGACGAGGAATTCAGTACTTCTTCCGACCATTACAGCGATCTCTTATCGTAAGATAATGTTTTTCTTGTTTTTCATCTTTCATTTGCACACCTCTAAATATTTAATAGTTATAATCATTGTCATTAAAATGAAAGAAGTCATGCATGTTTACTTTGAATAGTCACGTTATAATCATTGTCATTAAAAGGAAAGAAGTCATGCATGTTTACTTTGAATAGTCACGTTTTTGATCTCATTCACCAGTTTCATCAGGAAAACGAATCTTCTCTCCGTGAATTAGAAAAAAATAGATTTATTTACCTAAATTCTTACTAACACTAAGCTTTGTTAGCAATTGACCGTCATGTGAGACGTTTAACTGATATGTATTTTTCTCTATCTAATCAAATAGTAGTGATTTAGTGAAGTCCATCAGGGCAGTCACCTTTTCTACGAAAAAAGCTATACACTTTGTTTTGATACACATGACTATACATTTAAAAAAATTTATAATGTTTCAGATTTTCGGTTTTCCTCTTTGAATACTATATTGCTTAGTAGTTGTCTCGACATGATATGAATGCTGATTCATTCCTCATTCTATATCTAACAACCAATATTATCACATTTAATACTTTCTAAAAGTTTATGCAAGATGGAGATTGTGCCATACAAAAAGCTGCAGCATGATTCACAGAACACCATCGAGAAGGTCATAAGTGATGATGATTTTACAGCTTTCGACTTCACGAAAAAGTATTCCTGATCTGAATTTCAATTTGGAAGGATAACTCTGCATGTTCCAAGAAGTTTTCTGGCAATGCTGTGCCCCGTTTTCAACGAATTGTTTGAACCCAACTTCAAAGAGAAAGAGAGAGAGATTCTACAGCTAACATGAAAGAAATATGATGATGTTTTGACCTTCTTGCAGTGTTCATTGCCAGCGGCTACCAGGACAGTTACATGTAAGATACAGAATAGATCAACTTTTCTCTATAGTATAAATCAAGAAGAAGAATCATACAAATGAAACTAATCGCCCACATTTATTTGTGTTTGTATTTATTTATTTTAATTTTTTTTTTAAATTTCGTTGTTTATAGTATAAATCAAAGGGTAAGGAATGAACAACAATTTTACACGTAAAAAAATACACATATTTTAGTTTTGTCATTCTTTCATTTTTCTTCCTGGTATATTCAGCATTTCACAAGTATTTATTTGTAGTGTGGAATATTCAATAAAATTTGAAATCACGGTCAAGATTTCCTAATTTCCGTTTAACTGCTGCAACATGAAAAAACCTACAAACTTTCCTCACTTGCGAATTGCAGAAAAAGCAGAAAAGTGTAGTAAAAAGAAACCTAGAACATACTGTATAAAAATGCGACCGATTGTGAGACATTTGTCTTATATAAGTATCTACCCTTACACGTTAATGCATAAATAAGATTCGCCAATGCTAGAGACTTTAATTTCAAGAAAAAACAAAAACATATATTGGGTATTTAAAATGATATCATTATAGATCTTTCTTGAGGTGAATATAAAAATTTATGAAGCAGTAATTTACGAACCTGTTGTCATACTCGAAGCAGAGGTAGAAAAGATTGATTTACTGTTTCGTAAAACTTCATATTCACCTCAGCAAAGGTCTGTAATTGTTTCAGTGTACAATTAGATGCAAAACTGAAGTTGTCTTAGAGTTTAACTTGTCCTATACTTAAAGTCTAACACAGATATTTTTGGACAAATAGATTTATTTAAAAAAGCAAAGACTCTGGTACCGTTCGTCGAATGCGTTTGTTTATATTGCTTGACTGGACTGATTTAAATCAATTGAATCAACTTCAAACAAGTGAAATGATACAAATTTGTTTGGTCTCACAGGTATAAGTGGGGCAGAAGAGTTCATAACTTGGCACTGCCAAAGAATGGTATTAAAAATAGCGCTACCTGGGGTGAATTGTACTACATATCAAAGTATATCAACATAGTAAATGATATCCCTTACACGACTGTGTCATTGAGAACATAATTTTCTTTCGTAAATACTGGTGATGCGTAGCTGATAACTTCCATGTAGATTCGTCCTAGGACCAGATTTTAGATTTTTGAGGTCTTACATATATTTCCTTTTTCCAGATGATATAGTACCTCAAGTGTTACCTTTGGCTCAGGAATATCAGGCAACAGGGCTCCTAGATGATTGTGATTTTTTGCCTTAAGAAAGAGTTGGATTCAATATATGGTCGGCCTTTAGGAAATGGACGTGCTGCTGTTAAAACAATATAGTCAATATGTGTTTTGGTAGATAAGTATGTCATAAAGAATGTTGTGAAGAAATGTGTAAATTACTTATTCTTTTGTAACTATCGCTATTACAAGAAATTAGTCCAATTTAATAAAATGCCATTGAAATTTTGAAAACACGTTCTAAGTGGTAGATTAGATAAAGTGGAAGAATCAATCCGACCTTGGACATAAGGTGCCCATCCTTATCCCATACCACTGTTCGGTCATTATGTTTTGCCAGTTATTGAAACACTCTATAGTCAAAAAGCACAAGAGAAATTAGGTGTGGACGCTTATCTCTTGGTTTTACTAAAATCCTATAATTAAACGATTGCCTGAGGGTCATGACAGTAGTTATCAGTGAATTTAATTGATTTACTTACTTCCTGTATCAGTTATTGTAAAGCGTTGATCCCAGAGCTCCCCAACCTTGGCATCGCTTGGAATGTCTTGGAGAAAAAATATTTATTTTTTAAAATTAAAGAAATACCAGTAATAACCTTCCCTAATATTCTTCTTCATTATTACAATGCTGCTACTGGAGCTTCGCCTTTCAATAGGGCGACATAAGTAATTTTAACGATAAGCTAGAAGGTTAGAGCTCTCGTTGTTCTAAAAATGTGCATCCTTTAGTTCCTCAGTAACTACCCCTGGACCCTCAGTTTTCTGAAACTGAATGTACATTCTAATAATAGATAATAATATAATAAAGTCTTTTTGATTTTCTTTTAATGTAAAAATGTTACTCCAATGAGCTCCCTTTTTCTCACCTGGATCTTCGAAACCCAGTGTCAAGGCCTACAGTTAGTTCTGAAAATAATGTTAGAGAGAAAGACTCTGTTGCTTGTTGTACATATTTTTGTTTTTTATTTTAATAATTGTGCAAATTTTCACCACTGAATTACAAGCGAATAATTTTATGATACTTCTGATGCTTTATTTCATTCATATATCTCTTGTACTACATTTCGGGAAAAGCAATATTTTATGTCTTTGATATAATTGTTATTTATGTTCACTGTTGTAGATTTATGAGTGTATCATATTCCACTTGCAAGTCGATTCTGTATATGTTATTGTAGTAAGTTGACTCTAAAACATCGTGTTTATGTTTTGTTATAATGACGTTTCCGTTAAGTTTTATCACCACAGCATGAGACATGGCTGTTGTTTCATTTAAAAGAATAATTATTTTGTTCTAGGTTTAGTTGAAGAATTATAGTTACTTTCTAATACTATTTGAGGATATCAGGGTTAATGTCTATGTCACGACCAAGGATTTTTGAAAATATAAAGCCTACACAAATATTTGTCCCAGTAGAGTCAAGGGCGACATCTTTTTATCATATACATTTATTGGTGGTTAGATTTCGTCTGATGACTAGGAATGTTGCACAGGAAGTTTGCATGTAGTCGGGGGGGGGGGAGGATGTGGTGGCAGAAACTGAACAAAGCAGCAGAAAATCTCTGAACGAGTAGATACTAGACGTTCATAATAATACAAAGTCTATAATTTGAAGTGTCACTGGATTGTATTATTTGAAAGCAATATAGACAGTTTGTCCTAAACTCCTGCAATTTTAATTGTTATCATAAAATGTAATGGATGAAAGAATACTGGCTTCTTCCGTCTTACTGTTATGGCCAATAATTCTTGTAAACAGATGATGGCCCTTTCTCTGAACAATGTACAGTATTAATACACGCTATATTCTTATTTTGTCTACATACGGAGAAAACTCCCGTACCTTAAAACACATTCAACATCTTTTATGTCCGTTTGATTGATAGAAAACAATGCACTATTGCTTTGTATGTTATGACAAGGCAAGAAATATAAAAAATGTTTTGAAATGATTATTGTCTATATCTATAGTTATATATATTATGATAGTTGGTTTAACTTACCTTCGGTTACGATCTTCCCAAATATTTCGATGCAAAGGATATCGTCAATTTCGAACACAAGCAAAGTATTAAACGCTCTCAAAATACACTTTAATCTTTTCAAAGTAATTTTTCTTTGTTATAAAGCTTCATTCCTTCCCAATATCGATTTGTAAGTAATATTACTAATGTGTTCTTTGCATTGCCAAATAATGTACTATCAAACTCCACTCTGATCGTCTAGTTTGCCTTGCTAAATTTGGGAGAAACCATTGTGATGTAGTCTAAAAGCTTTATTTTCTTGCCATCTCAACGAGCCTCGCTTTTCTTAAATTGTGAGCATGCACAGTGTTGAAGTGATTGTCTTGAGTTTTGATTGGGTCTACTACTCTTTCATGGGTATACCAGGTTTTAGGTCAGGCGCAAATCGTGGTATAACGACACTTGAACGTCGAGAACACGAGTCTGTACACTTTGATTTGTAACCCCTCAAGTGTTTTATGTGTTGGCTGTGTACAGTTGCAAGTGCCGGAGTGTCGTCGGTACAGCTTTGTTCATATCGTTATATGAGTGTGTAACGAACAATGTACTGGTAAATACTCAAATTATTTAAATGCTAAATCGTCTGCGTGAAGTTTTAGGTTCCCGTTCGGATTCCCCCCTTTGTATTGACTCCGGTGTATCTTTCCTTAAACATATTTTCACCTCTGTGCATTGAGAAAGTCACCAATCCATGTCAAACAGATTTCAATTTTTTTCCTTCCCAAATCCGATTGTTAAGCTCCCATCATATTATGTCATGATGCAGTCAATCCGTCCATCCGTCTGTTATCAAATTCGTTTCTGCGCAATAACTCGAGGTCTCCACCATCTAAAGTTACCAGTTGATGGCTTACACTTGGGGTAAGAATAATCCTGTCGATTTTTGGGTCAAAAGGTGAAAGATCAAAGTCACTGTGACTGAAAGAAGAAAAAATGGTTTCCGCACAATAGCATTAGCTCTACATCACAGTCCAGACCATACTTGTGTGGATGATTTGCATATATAGTAAGAAAGAAGCCTACTGAGTTTGGTGTCAAACGGTCAAAGGTCAAGCTTACTGTGACTGAAAAAAAAAATGATTTATGCACAGAAATTTTAAATTCTCGACAATGCATCTTCACCAAAGTTTGTGGATGACTTACACGTTAGGTGAGAAAAAAAGCATATTGATTTTGGGGTAAAATGTCAAAGGTCAAGATCACATTGACTGAAAGAAGAAAACTGACTTTTGTTTAACAACTTTAGTTCTAGACCACGTACCTTCACAAAGTTTGTCGAGTTCTTGCACTTAAAGTATGGAAGAGGCATAATGAATAAAGGGACAAAAGGTCAAAGGTCAAGGTCATTCTGGCTCAAAGAACAATTATTTTTACAGACTACCTTTTGTTCTAAAGTAATTTCCTCAAACAAATTTTGTGGATGGCTTCCTCTTAGGTAAAAATACCATAAGGTGGATAGATTCAGTTTTACAAACAAGAAGGCAACAAGTTATGTTGGATGTTGCCACATCATCAGCTTCTGGCGTAATATATGGCGTTCCTCAAAGAACATTACTGGATCACGTTCTGTTGACTTTTCTTTTCACCAATAAAATTCCAGGTTTCATACAGCTGAAAGTGCAGTCGGCCACGAAAACGATTTTCGGAACATATCGTTACTAATGATAAGTCTCCATAAAAGGAAATCGAATGTTTTATCTGATAGGTTGCTAATAATAAGAGAAATCGGAATTCCAAAGGTCAGCAAAACATGAACCTTTATCGGTGCATGTCAGACCTTTGTTATGTCAGAGATGTCAATTTCAATGAGTTTGTCTTGATCAGATTCTAGCGATCATAGATGATGATTGCATTCCTTAGTAACAAATAAACACTTGTTGCCACTTTGAATCCTCATGTTAGGACTACTGCCTGACCTGATTGCAAACGCTATTCTTTATTTCTAGCCTCTAGAGGCTGATAAAATCGGACAGATTTTCTTTCTTCACTGGATTGTCTATATATTATTATATTGCTTTGGAATATATATATATATATATATATATATATATATATATATATATATATATATATATATATATATATATATATATATATATATATATGGACTTGGACTCTTGCACAGCCTTTTATTGCAAAAACATGACGAAACTAGTTGACAGTTATTCAAATGTGAACATATTTCTGTTTGGGATCATCTGAACCACTGCCCTAATATGAATTATATGTCCAGTTTGTCAGGTAAATGGCAATTAGAGATACAAATGTTTATAACTCTTAAACTCCAGTGGAAAAGATAGCACTGTTTGTGTAATCCACTTTGGGACTAGAATTACATAGGGATTGGAATTTAAGCCATTTATGAACCTTTGTCTGATTTCCTATTGATATTCAACCTATGTCTGATTTCCTATTGATATTCAACCTATGTCTGATTTCCTATTGATATTCAACCTATGTCTGATTTCCTATTGATATGCAACCTATGTCTGATTTCCTATTGATATGCAACCTATGTCTGATTTCCTATTGATATGCAACCTATGTCTGATTTCCTATTGATATTCAACCTATGTCTGATTTCCTATTGATATTCAACCTATGTCTGATTTCCTATTGATACGCAACCTATGTCTGATTTCCTATTGATATGCAACCTATACCTGATTTCCTATTGATATTCAACCTATGTCTGATTTCCTATTGATTGCAACCTATACCTGATTTCCTATTGATATTCAACCGATACCTGATTTCCTATTGATATTCAACCTATGTCTGATTTCCTATTGATTGCAACCTATACCTGATTTCCTATTGATATTCAACCTATACCTGATTTCCTATTGATATGCAACCTATGTCTGATTTCCTATTGATATGCAACCTATGTCTGATTTCCTATTGATATGCAACCTATACCTGATTTTCTATTGATATGCAACCTATGTCTGATTTCCTATTGATATGCAACCTATGTCTGATTTCCTATTGTTATGCAACCTATACCTGATTTCCTATTGATATGCATGCAACCTATGTCTGATTTCCTATTGATATGCAACATATGTCTGATTTCCTATTGATATTCAACCTATGTCTGACTTCCTATTGATATGCAACATATGCCACCGGTTACTGCCTTAGCACTTGATATCAAAGGATCATCAAATGAACAGCAAGGTAACGATAACTGCAGCTATGGTATACCTGGATCTATATACACTAAAATTAGAAGGGGTTCCCGAAAATTAAATTCAGTGTTGTGGATGAAGGGATACTTTGTGTTTCTCATTCTTATTCCTAAATAAAATGTTAAAAGTCACTTTGAATTGCATCGTGAGGAAGTTAAATCCCTTTTGCACTTATTGGTTTATTTTTTAACATTTTGTGTTTGAAAAGAAATCTACAACATGAAATCAAATGGTATCATAATTATCTCAAAATCTTAGTTATTTCTTTTCAAAATGGAGACAAATGGATAAAATGAAACAAGTATTAAAATAAAAGTAATGTTATTACATTTTTACTGTATACAAAAGGAGAAAAGTGGATATCAAAATTTTATGTGTGTGTGTGTGTGTGTGTGTGTGTGTGTGTGTGTGTGTGTGTGTGTGGACAAAGAATAGTATCATACACTTTGACGATATCATTTTTCTCCCACTGATATATTGCAAAATTTCATTATGAAATATATAATAAAACTAGCATACAAAGTCAGAAAAAATTGTTTTAGTACATCTGCATATCTTTCACAAATGTCAGGATACTTGTATACTCTTTGTAAATAAATAAAGGCGCAGTTCAGTATACAAAAAGTACTGTAAGTAAATGGTGTAAAGTAGCTGGAAGCCCCCGTGGCACAATAGATGAGGCAGAGAAAGTGATGTTTTATTCCTGTGTAATTCTAGTCCGAGTTCCACTGAATTGGGTTAGAGAGTAGTCATTGACATAAATTTAATATATATTTGTGAATTTCTCTCAGTTTGATAGTTTTTGTTGTAGCTACATCAATAAATTGACATCAAAAGGATAAAATCGGAAACAAGGAATGATATTTATAGTTGTGGCTCTAAGCTGTTTTGCTGTAGATATAAAAGAAAAAAAATCTTTATTTTAAGGTACGAAGGTAATTCTGGAGTTTTGCCTATTGAGAAACAATTGCACCAAGTATTATTTTCACATCTTACGAATCTTGGGATGTACATAGCTGCAGTGACTCCGATATGTTTAAAATCACTGATCGCAACGTCTCCCATGTAAAACAAATCAACATTCGCCAAAACGGCAGGTGGATTCGACTGCGCCAATTGCCTGCATGGACTAAAACCGGGCTCTTAAACAGTAGACCTTTTCATACCAAATTCCTTGCGGGCGCTTTAAATGACAGAAATACGATTGCCACGAAGATGGCTCCAAGAGCCACGATTGATTGTCATGCAGGGCGAAAATTGCCAGAGCGACCACTTCTCTTATGACCAAGAACTCTATCTTTACAGTTCTCTTATCCCTGATGTGGAGGAGCTAAAATGTTAGGAGTTATTTTAGACCGTAAACTTACTTTCCCTCAACATATTAGATACCTCAGGCACACATATCAAAAAGCACTTGATTTAATACGAGTGGTGGCAAAGACAAATTAGGGAGCAAACTGAAAAGTCCTACTCCGGTTATACAGGACTTTAGTAACATCAAAACTATGGCTCAGTTGTATACGGACTTCCTCGCCACTCTTACCTGCAGATGTTTGATCGGATATACTATCAGCGACTTAGACTTTATCTGGGAGTAGTTAGAGCTTCCGCTGAAATGATTTAGTCTTTAGGTCCAAATAACAAACCTTGTATGATCGGAAACCAAATTTCATTCCACCTTTTTGCACGAGAATTCGTCCTGATCTAGAAGGAGCAAAATTCAATTTTGCACATGATGAAAACTTGTATATTCCCAAACTACCACCTTTGTTATTAAAAAACCCAAAATGATATTATATTTGCTATCACAAAAAGTTATCTACTAATCCTCTCGTTTTTTAGAGTCAATTCAAAGACATCAGGGTCTCCTATCACGGCCATACGTCCCTGTATACAGACAGTTCTAAAGAAGGAGACAAGGTTGCAACTGCCGCTCCAACATCCCAGGGCACCATTCCGAGCCGGTTTCTATAGAAAGCCTTCATTTTACCGCATAAATTATAGATATTCCCAAATCGTTGAATTACAAAACAAAATTCTCTCAAGAAACAATTTTCATCTTTTTGGATTCCATTTCCACACTGAAAGCCTTGCAAAATCTGACAACTCGTTAATTTCCCAAATCTTACAGGAACATGATTTGCTCATAAAATCTTGAAAAGGTATTATATAATGTTGGCTGTCTGATCATTTTGGTTATAAAAATGTAGATCTAAATGTAAGATTCCATACAGTGACTTCAAATGTGATATTAATCATCATGTCCTATACACATGGCAAACTATCTGAAATGCAAAGTTCACAAACAAACTTTGGAACATCAGAACCTATTACTGGACAGATGCATTCCTCACACAGAACACGTCGCAGAGATGAGATAATATTTTGCCGCTCGCAAGTAGGACACACAAACCTGACCGACGCATACCTCCTGAAAGGTGAACCTCAACCAGACTGCGTACATTGCCAGTATCAGCTGACAGTGAAACACATTCTTGTTGAGTGTATCGACTTCCCACCTTCGAGACGGGAGTTGTTTTTTATGTGAACTCAATTGAGAAGCTTTCTGATGATGGGCAATTGAATAAAATATTGGACTTTTTAAAAGAATGTGGTTCATATAAAAACAATTTACCCTATGCTTTCAGGATTTTATATTTTACCTTTATCTTTTATTTATATACATATTAAAGAATATTTAAATAGTATCTTGTATCTTGTGTCTTGTAGGAATACATTCTTACGTTTAATTGAAAGGATACATATTCCTAAAGTTTCTGCAATGTTAACATTTAAATTTTGAAACTTAACTTTTAATTCGGACTATATTGCGAGGCTTATGCTGGCGTGCCTTTAAAATTATATATAGATACACACATCACATCTCAAGAGATCTAACAGGCCATAATATCCTGATATTGGGCATCGCGACACCAAATGCAATATTTATGACAAGCGATGCATATTTGATGTCAAATTTATGAAACTTTAAATTATCTGCGATGATGTATTCAAACTCGTTTTAGTAACCTACATTTCCTACTCTCTTTGCGCAAAACATGTAGACACATGTTCTCCTGTTTTACGCAACATTCTAACAGAAGCTGTTATATTTGCTCTTGCATGCTATGAATGATGCATTTCGGCTTCCCTTTTGTAGATAATCCTACAATACCTCATTGTGTATTAAACTTGATTGATAGGCCACTCTAATGCCAGGTCAATCCATACCTGGTCAAATGAACTGCTGGTTATCAGTACGAACAGCATGTTTGTCCATCATAAGCATCTTATGAAAATCTGAAAAATTATAATCTAGTTGTCCCATGTCAGCAAGACAGACATGAAGCTATCTTGAAAGTTAGATATGTTTTTGATTGGACGTGTGGCCCCATATTAGCCGTAGCAGTAAAATCAAGGGTCCTTTATATTTTCTGTGGGATCTCAAAAACTACAGGAGCGTCAAGATCATTTAACTTTTCCCATACCGTGTAGTCCAGGGCCAGTTGTCATATATTTGTCTTCCGTGGGAATTTCGTGAGGAAAGTTGGCAGCATGTATTAGTTTAATACTAAAGCTATACGGAATTCAAAAAAACGATGTTGCCATTTTTTCATCAAGATCAAAGTTAGTGATAAAGGTGAAAGGTCAAGCTACACACTGAATTCTATGAAATGTTATTTCAGTAGCACTTCTGCCGGTGTAAACGAGTTAAACCATTCAAAACATTTAAAAAAATTTCAACAAAGTAGCCTCATAAGTGTATGAAAGAGCAAAGATAAACACCAATTTTAATGTTTTGCACTGTCTATAAATGAACATATGATCTTATACATGTGTCCGTCAGTCCATACGGTAACTTTTGGTATCTACCCAATAACTAAAGTTCTACTTCAAGTACCATCTCCAAATGTGACAAGCAACTAGTTTCTTTTTTTTTTTAAATAAGTCTGGTGATTTTGAGGTCAAAAGGTTGAAGGTGGCGGTCACTTCGGCCCGATCTGGGAGCATGATTTCTGCTTGATTCCTCAAGTTTAACTGCTTATGGTTTCCCCAGTCCTTACAGATATGATACCTATAAAGGTACAAAAAAAATTTATCTATTTGAAGGTCTAAGGGTAAAAGGTCAAGATCATTATCAACCATGATGAAGGAAATCAACCTCTATTTGATTTCCCGAGTCCAACTTCCTATACTTTCACTAAAAATTGCAAGTTTAAAAGGCAAGGTCACTTTGAGCAGATGAAGTCGAATAGCTTCTTGCATTGCTTCACACCTACGTTTCATATCTGCCTCAAAATGTATAACATGTGTTCATTTGAGTTTTCTACATTTTAATCTGGAAAGTGAAAGGTCTATGTCATCGCAGTCTGAATAAAATCTCAAATGCAATGCTCTCTGAAGTCGTTTTCTTAATTTCTAGATTGAGTTGCATTGTTTCCAAAATTCACAGTATTAACATAGAATACAAGAAAACGATTAAATCTCAAAAGATCATACCTTGCATACCAAGTTAGTGTTACAAGTTGGTGTTGTGGCAAAAACAAATGTGCTGAAATTTCATAATATCCAAAATTCACGTGCCATGTCATGGCTTTATTAAGTAACAGTTTCACATAAGATAAATGTGAACTTCTTGATTGCTTCCATGGTAGCTTTATGGACTTTAGCATGAGGAATGATTGAATGATGTCTTTTGAATTTGATATAAAGCATCTTCCAAATGTTAATTTTCCCTTATCTACAAACCTGCCAGTTATTTATAACCAGAGAAAGCAACGAGAGAGGTAATATATGTCTGGATCAGTATGAACAAGTACAGACTAAGATGGAGTTAAGTACCTAAACATTTGAGTCCCTGATCATGTTTTGGACATAATGTTGAGTGATGCATAAGAGGAAACAATGAAAACGTTAATATATAATGTAAGCCCCTTGAAGGTAGCTTTGATGGCATGTAGAATATTACTCTCGTAGCTGCTTCTTCTCATGTGGAATATAACTTGCTCTTGGCATGTCGATACAATATAATCCACTGAGTAAGAAACAATCGATGATGATCCGGACAACATAAATAAATTCGGTTCTGATCAGCATGTGCAAAAGAAAATGTTGTTTTCAACAGTTTTCTGTTTTTGGAAGATTCATCCAGTACGTAAGTAAGTTGTACTGTTTTAACCATTATCATACTATTCGTGGAACTTTTTCAGACCATGCCAGTCAAAGGAGGATTAATCATTGTCATACATACTATTCATGGAACTTGTTCTGACCATGCCAGTCAAAGGAGGATTCAACTTCCTATGGATACTTACATATCAATTTCATGTTATTAACTCATAGCAACCAACATTCGCTGGGAATAAAGCTTGATCCCATTTAAACTTACAAGCTTTAATATTATCACTGTTTATTCAGGTTTGGGGCATTTCTCCAAACTTGCAGATTAATATTCTTCATTGAAGATCAGAAATAGTCCAAAACAAAGAACTAGTATTTATTCCATCTGATTTCATTCTTCTTCATAAAGATGCTAATAACATCCTCCGCCATCAATATTTTAAAATATTTTTAGCCTCGTTTGTTATTAATTATTTTAATATCTTTACCTTGATTTTTAGCCTTGTATAGTTTATAACATCTCATTAGGCTTTTCTTTTTCTTGCACAACATAAATTTGCATCTCTGTATTTCAGGAAAATGTATAGATCATACCTTTCAACGGTCTTTATTTTGCGCTATAGACGGGAACCATCATTGAGTATTGGAGCTTATTATTATTAAATAATACCCAGACATGTTAATGTCTTGGACTCTGGTGACTCTTGTAATTAAAAGGTGTCATAGGATCTCAGTGTCATAATGAGTATGGTGTCTTCATTTCCATAACTTATCCTTGATGTCAGCAAATGATTTCTTGAACACAAAAGAGTTATTCATTACTTTTAGATCATTTTTACCAGTCTAATTGCTAGATTTCTGTATTGCTTCTGCACAATAGCTACATTTTTCAAACAGGTTTCAACCATTCAAGGTATGTCTGCGGCATCACTATATGTGCAATAACACCCTTCCTATTTGTATTCCTTATAATTATTTCCATATGATTGTGATACAATTATACGATATCAAGTACAATCCATGCCTAATCAATACTGGTAAATTCGGTTTAATATTCAAAAATATATCCTAATATATTCGTCATATCTCTGTATCATTTTATTCTACATCTGCATGTAGAATTTGATTACAATTTTCCTAAAACGTCCATGACGACCGTATTTCTGGTAATATGCTCTTCTTGTTTAAGCAGCAACTAGTTTACTCCGTAGACCGTTATTTACAAGAGCAATATTACTGACCTTGACCTTTACTCATCATTCCCAAGCCGCAGTAGCCCTCTCAGTCTTTACGCAGTCATCAAATGACAAATGCCAACAGAAACATTACCTAGATCATTATTGACATTCATAGAACAGTTAGGTATGTATGGAGATACATGTAGATTTTACATTGATTTGAGGGTCTTACATTTGACATTGAAAAGTAACCTTAACCGTTGGGATTATAAATGTCAATAAGGTTGTTAGATTTCCTATTTCATAAACTTTCGAATGATAAGTATTGTCAACATTCCTCACGAACTTCTCACTGGAATACAATTGACCATGGACTAGTGGGGCGACAAGATTGAGAATGTCTATTTTTGACGCCTTCGTCAAAATCAATCTGTTTTATTCGTTTGCTTTCTCTTTCTCTCTTTCTCGAATCATGCTTGTTTTGTTTTTGGTTGTTGTTATTGTTGTTGATGATAATAATAATAATAATAATAATAATAATAATAATAATAATAATAATAATAATAATAATAATAATAATAATAATAAACAACTAGCAAAACATGTATGCAATATATATCAATATAATTTTCCTTCGCTTGTCTAACCTAAGGACAAGAAGACAATCGTCCAAATAGTAGTAGGGACCATGAAAGTAATAATAATAAAAAATAAACATAAATGAAATGTAAAGAAAAAAATCGTGACAACACTAAGTCAATTAAATATCCTTTCTCTCGTCCTATAAACATAAAACAAAATCAAATTCAATATTTATTTAAAAATAACACACAAAAGCTGATCAATGAATTGCTATGATTTACCTTCTCTTGGCTTGCAAACAAGAAACCACGATAGAAAATAAATATTAGTTTTGAAAAAATAATTGGATGAATAAACAGTGTATAAATGCACAAAAATATAGACTAATTCTATAATTAGGATGAAAGAATTTTTCTGGGTACAAAATAATTACAAAATAATTGAAAGGAAGAGACACATAAGAATAACTCCATTTTAATAAATATCACAAACTACCGGTAGCAAGAGGTAACAGTCATAACAATAATTTCGCGTCCTGGTCTGCCAATGTATTCAAATCCTAAGTTAGTCATTACGGCATGAGAAAAATCATGTCCTTCTAAGAACATTTTAAAGGCTGTGTATGTAGGTCATTGAAATGAATGCACCTCTCAAGTTTGATAACTATAAAAACTTCGGTGTTAGAGAAATACGACTAAATGCAATGACTTTTTGATGTATTGCCAATGTGTGAATATAGATCAATGTGACCTTAATTTGCTAGCGGCGAGTAGTCCTTCTATCGATAAATATAACCGTAAAGTTCTATGACTGGAAATTCAAATTTGATATAAAATATCAAAGAAACCGACTTAGATGCCTGTGGGAAAAATAAACACACCGCCTGTGTTTCACCTATGCTTTGCAGGTGAGAGAAATTTATGGTTGTGAACTTAGTTAAGGAACTTTATGATGATGTTTGAGGTTATGCGGTTTGTATAAAATAATTTGCTCCTATATTTTTTAGTATTTTATAATTTAACTATATATTTTACTTTATATACAGTTTACAGAATTTTAGCATCTTTACTTTTTATCTTTTAGTACTTCATGTTTATATTTATTCTAACGTTTTTTATGCAATTCATCATTTTTACATTTTTAGAAATTTACTTTTAATTTGTATCATATAGCCATTCTTGTACTGAGCCACTGTTAAACGCTCATACATGCATGCATATCATTTGCACGCACTATAATCTTCTTCTAAGCCCTTAACCAATGTTTAGGTCATGGGAATTTAATATATTGTTTAAATTACTTGTTTAATTTTTCTATATACGTGATCATAAAGCTCAGATCAAGAGAGGGAAAGTTATCAAACTTGTAGTGCAGAATTAGTATGATTTACCCTTTCACAGCCAAACACATCTACCCTCACCTTCCCTCTCAGGCAAGTTCAAGGTCATTTGAAATGAATAAGGTATCTGTATCAGGCAGGTGAGCAGGCGTGACATATTGGAATTCTTATATTTCATTCAATACTGTGAAATTTGAAAGCGTGACATATTGGAATTCTTATATTTCATGCAATACTGTGAAATTTGACAGCGTGACATATTGGAATTCTTATATTTTTTTTTTTTTAGTTGTTGTGTTTTCGTTCAATACTGTGAATTTTGAAATTGTGACATATTGGAATTCTTATATTTTTCTTCATTTGTGGTGTTTTTATTCAATACTGTGAAATTTGAAATCGTGACATATTGGAATTGTTTTTTGGGGGGTTTTTTTGTTTTTTTCTTTTCTTTTTTTTTAAGTTGTGGCGTTTTCATTCAATACTGTGAAATTTGAGATCGTGTAATTAAGAAAGAATGCCATAGAAACTTCTCGACCAGAAGTTACATAAACTGAGAAAAACAAACATTAAAGATCAATGTGTTTTATCCTCGTGTTAATATGTCTTTATCTTATTTCACCAAGAAAGAAAGAAACGTGCAGCGTGAAACCTTACGCGTTTGTTGGTCTTGTACGCACTATGTGGTACAAAACTCGAGTTACATATAAAACTTTGTGATTAACATCCAAAGCTCACATTAAAAAATTTCGAAAAAAATTCTTTTCAAGCATTACATCTGTGGACGGTAGTAAGTCAAAGATCACGTAAATTTCATTGTATTCAAACAGAATAATTTCAGACTGCGATAAATGATAACCATGTATGCATCTTTTCTTTTGAATTCTTCCGAAATTTATCAAGAATATGTTTACAAAATACAGGAATTTTAAAAAGAAAAAACAGACGAAAAGGAGAAGAAGAAGAAGATGGATATTTGGAAATTTTGTATGTTGAGGTTAACGGGTAAAATGTTTTTGAAAGGTCACATCTTTAATAAAATTTAAAATAGTTTTTAAAAACTCGTGGACAACTTGAGCTAAGGACAATAACTTGCATTATTGCGTTCTTCAAACATGCCAACATGTCTCATCATAAAAAGTGGAAGCAAAAGATGGTAGAAGGTGCAAAAAGGACCAACTTGGAACATATACCGTTTATACACGCTTATAAGTCAAGTCCAACTGCAAACGGGACAAACCCAGATCTGCCGTTGCATAATGCGCCGCCAGCTCTGGGTCTGTGCAGTTTGTTAGGAGTAATCAGTAGAACAAACACTATATACCCTTATTTGTCGGCGTATTATTAGACGGCAGATCAGGGTCTATGTTGCTTGCAGTTGGACTCTACCTATAAGCGAGTACATACGGTAAACAAAATGATATATATTAAAGTGGAATCATTAACGGACGAGCATTTTAAGGCAGGTTTTACAGCATGAATAAAATGTAGCAAGTATTTTATTTTTACCTTTAAAAACAGAAAATAGTTACTTACAAAAACAAATTATTCAATTTAATATTTGCTTCTGTTAAACGGCAATTAAGCGAGTTATTTTTCGACTTACCGTAAAATGGTCTTAGGTCAGTGTATCTTTCAGGCAAATATGTCGTTTAGGTTCCGCTCTACAGTTATTAAGTACTTCTGAAAGCAGGAAAGGTATAATGTGAAGCTGTGTGTATTTGCAACAAGCGTAGTGGAGATAATGCTGGCATACCTCTGTGTTACTACTTTCATGTACTTTTACTGAAATTTCGTTATATGTGGTATTAGGGATTCAACGCGCTGCCTAAAGCAGACAGCTGATCGAAATGGCTGCTCCCATGTGTTAGAGAAGCGAACTTGAACTAGTTCCAAGTATACTAACTTTAGCAGTTATTAGAACAGGGAAAATTAATTTGGCAGAGGAGACAACACTAACTTTCTAACTTCTCACTGTGCAGTAAATGCATTATAAAATATAAAAGAAAATTATCTAACAAGTTATCTGCTAGTCTTTTTGTGGGTTTTTTATTTTTCTTTCTCTCATCTACCTTTTAAGCCAATTTACCTCTTAAGTCCGGGAAGTGAAAATGACCAAGTGGAGCTAACAGTCTTCTGAGAGGTGTTCATCTGAAGTAACACCATGCCGCATACTCCATAATCCAAATTACACCCAACAGTCACACACCAATATAAAGGGAACTAACAGTTATTTCAAAAATACCTAAGATATACACGGTCTTTTTTTTAAATAATCAGGATAACCAGTGAGGAAAACCTGGCAAATTCTTTTCCTTTAAAAATCAAACCTGTGCAAAGTACGAAACTGTAGAGCGGAACCTTAGACACATAAGTATGTCTGTATATACTCAGATTGAGATAAGTTGTAAATATGTTTTATAAACTGATTCGTTTTCAAAGTAACATGATTTATAGGGTCGTGTGTACCTGGTGAAATAAAGAAAACCTGCGTATTTCCATGCCGTTTATTTCTAAAATACATTTAGTTATATTCGGCATAAAATATATTGTAGCTTTAGGTTTATTTCAAGAACAGTAACCGATAAATTTCATTTCGTGTTTCAAAAACGTGTATCATTAAAGATATCTCTGAAAATTGTTTAAAATATCTGGATGTAAGAATACATTATATGTTGCACGAACGTTTCATCCAGAGCAAACTCCCATGCAATCCTATACAAGATCCTTTATACAGGGTTATATTAACATGATATCCATAGTGAGAAAACTAGTTCGGTGATCCGCAACTTTCTTTTCATTTTGACGAACTTACTACGATCCTATCTTCATGTTGTTTCAGTCGAAACAATTTCTGGATGTAAACGTTTGAGAACTCATCTACCTTAACATAGACAAGGCAGCAAAATTTTATTTTCTTCTATGATCAACTTAAGATATAGATTGGGAGAGGTTCAGATTTTTGATTCTTGTGCTATGTTGTTGCAGTATAAATACTTACACTTTTGCGCACTTATGAACTAGATATAGACTGGGAGAGTTTGTGGACCCACGAACTAGACAATGTATAATAATAAATTACCCTTTATTTTTTAAATCAGTCTTTAAGACATACATGGGAAGGATCTTTGCCACTTATAACTACATAATCTATGCTGAATGATTATGTGAAAAACAGCTGAACTATAGCGAACGACAATTTAATGCGAACAAGCAATGCCTGACATAATTATAAAACCATAGTAATTTCATACGACCATGGCTTACAAATGCTAAAGTCTGTTCGCAAATGTGCCGAAAAGTGGAAATAATAGTAATTTTTTTATTTTTTTTATTTTTTTTTTAAATTTCTCAATTTAATCCTTAATAATCAAGAACAGAAATTAAAGTGAGTTCTTTGAAACACCGGTAATCGTTTATAGTTATTATTCAAAGCGGATTATATCGCACCTAAAGTGCCAGCGTCTCGATATTGTATTGTATGATACCTTCCTTGCTCGCAGTAAATCGCCGTCCGCTGTAGTGCAAATAAAGTAAAACTCTTCACAGCACACCTGTAATATTTTTCCAATTTGACAGATAAACACACGTACACACACGTGTGTGTGTGCGTGTGTGTGTGTGTGTGTATATTTCAAACATTTTCTTTGAATACCAATAATGCGTCCATTCCAAAACTTGAACAAAAGGCCTGAAGTTTTATTGTGTGTGTGTGTGTGTGTGTGTGTGTGTGTGTGTGTGTGTGTGTGTGTGTGTGTGTGTGTGTGTGTGTGTAATGGAGGGGGGGGCAAATGTTGTTTTCCGACATTTTGTAATTTGCTTCCATGCCAATATGCAGATAACAAACATGTACTTGCCAAGCGATGTTGTGGTGGAAACAAACAAATAAATCAAAAATAATGACAGGGTCATGCCTCGTGAATTCATTAGTTATCTGTGTGTTGGACATGTGAGGGCTCATTTAAAATGATGCATTGTCAAATGTGAAATAAAAATATAGTGCCGTAAACACGACATGCAATGCTGCGCTATGGAAACAAGTGAACGATCGTGCTTATTACACATTATCTACGGTACTCAAGCAATGTCTGATTAATCTAACCTGATCACATTAGTCCCTTTTGTACTGTCATTTTCAAATGTGCATTTTACATAGATCATGTCATATTTTGCAGTTCCATTGCAATTACTTTCTTTAGATTCGTAAAAGTTTCATCAATTAAATCATTTCAACTACAAAATATATATCTAAACATTGCTATAATGAAATACGTAGAGTGAACAACAACAAATATAATTAATTTCCTATATGTGAAATCTCGAAAATAAACAAAGTTAAGTTACATTGAAATATGTCAACGTATATATAGCTACAACATCAAGCCAGAATACCTTTGCATTGGCTGAAATAAAATGAAAAACAGAAACAAATGATAAAAATGAGTATGGTTTTTTATTTTAAAAATACTTCTTTTTTATAAACAAAAATATTAGAACAAAATGGGATAAAGATAAAATGGTTAAAAGTTGTAACTTGAGAAATACACGAAGGTCATTGCTGATAAATTCCGAAATCCCACGGACTACCATAGCAAGACACTTTATACAAATTTCCATGCATTAAATCTTATCCTCTTGGAACTGATACATATTTCAAAAGAGCTATCTATGTTTCCTAATATGTACGAAAGGGATATTTATTTGGGATGCTTACTTACCCTTCCGATGTCGTCTTTGGTTTAATTCACCACGTTTTGTGGTTTCCACATCATTTTCAGGACATTGTAATTCCTGAATTAGTGTATTTATGACCTTTTCAAGAAATCGCAATTCTCGAAGAAGTATATACCGTATATACTCGCTAATAAATCGGGTCCAGCTCCAAACAACCTAGACCCGTATATGTCGTCGCATAATGCGCCGGCAGATCAGAGTCTATTTTGTTTGTTCTACTGATTAATACTAACAAACTGCATAAACCCAGGTCTGCCGGCGCATTATGCTACGGCAGATCTGGGTCTATGCAGTTTGCAGTTGGACACCCTTATATGCGAGTGTAGACGGTATGTTCCTAGAGTTGGGAACTCAATCTAATGCTAGTAAACTTTAGAGATAAATGGGACACTGGATTGACAACAAGATGAACAATAAAATCTGAAGAGTGAACACGGTGTTTTTAAATTCTCTGGGTGATTGTTATGTGGTTTAAGTCAAAATAATGATCAGATTTTCATCCAAGTCAATGTATTAGATTTCAAGCAAACGTTTCATTATTACTGTCTATGCTTGTAAATGTAAGGTAAGGCGAACATATTATCTCACATATTTCCCTGTCAACTGATGGACAATATTGGTGTTTACAGTAATATATATATATATATATATAGAGAGAGAGAGAGAGAGAGAGAGAGACAGAGAGACAGAGAGAGAGAGAGACAGAGAGACAGAGAGAGCAAAAGTTGGGCGCAAAGATAAAAAGAATAACAAAATGTATCCGAAATACGAAGAAATGTCACTCCACAAAAAAGAAATATTTTTTTTAAATACCCAAGAGGAATTTGAATTGAAAATTCGCAAAAAAGTTAGAGAAAGCAACACCGGGTTTTTCAGTATAAAACATTACAGAAAAGAATGTTCCCTGCAAAAATATTGAATTACGTTTCGCACAAAAAAAAATCTTTCTTTCATTAAAAAACCGCGCCTGACTAGTTTGGTACATCGCATATAAGAATACCCTGCCACACCGATACTGTAAATGTAATAATACTTTTCTTATGACTTCACTATAACTCTACGTTTATGGAATGCATATTGTTGTTAGAACCTGAGATAAAAGTTGATTTTTTTCACTATAATAGAAATGATGTGGAATGCCGCTAATACAAAATCTCAGATCAACTTACAATGTTTATAATAATGGCAGTTGTCATGTACACGTAAGTTATAAAGTTGTATATCTTATGGAATATACTCAATAAAATAAATCCAAATTACTAAAATGTTGAGACATGTGCCATAAATTAAATGATCTGTAACAATGATTGGTTTATTTAGTGACATACATACATACAGACAGACCGAGACGTAAATACATACATTCTTCCTTTAATTTAGTGTTGATTTAATGGATTTCTTATATACACACGAAGATTACGCTTGAGACCAATACTTTGAGGGAAAAAAGTAACCAAATGAATATGAAGAGGTGACGAGAGACAGTCTTTTGTCACCATAATTAACTCAATGGAAGGAATGTAAAAGGTTACAATTATTCAAAACATGCTGATTTTGACATTTCATCAGGCGGTTCAGACAGCATGAAAATGTAATCATACATGATGATATTCTGACATTATACTTTTTGGGGACTAAATACTTGTATGGTTCTTATAGAAACAAGAGTATCATGTGTAATAGTCATCTGTGCAGGAACTAGCAGGACACGTTTGACTTTGGATAGTGTTGACCAACAGGCCTAAGTGACCTGGACCTTTGGTCAAGGTATGCGGTCTTGAACCAAACTTACTATGCAGAAACCAATATTTTCTTATTCGACTTACCATGACCGTGACCTCTGACTTTTTAGACCCCAGAATCTATAGTTTTTTTTATAACCTTAAGTGCAAACCATGCACAAAGTTTGGTCAAGGAACTTACTCTAGAACAAAACCCTTTTTATTGTCTGAGCCACAATGACGGTGATCTTCGACCGTCTGGTCTCAACATCAATTGGCCTCTTCCATACCTTAAGTGCCAACACTCAAAACGTTTTGTCAAGGTAAGTGATCTAAACCTAAAGTTAATATGCAGAAAACATTTTTCTTCTTTCAGTCACAATAACCTTGCCCTTTAAACTTTGACACTCAAATCAACACGCTTCTTTCTTATCCAACGTGTAAGTAATGCACAAACTTTGGTCAAGGTATATTGTCAACAACTGAAGAATTTGTGTAGAAACCATTTCATTTTTCTTCTTTCAGTCACAGTGATCTTGACCTTTTACCTTTAGACCTTGACCTTTCACATTTAGACCCCTAAATCCATAGGCTTCTTTCTTACGCCAAGTGCAAGCCATACACACAGATTGGACTAGGTCTGTGGTGTAGAACTATTATTATTGTCTGGAAACCATTTTTATTCTTTCAATCACAGTGACCTCGCCCTTGACTTTTTGACCCCAAGATCGACAGGCGTCATCCTTGTCCCAAGTGGAAGCAATCCACAAGGTTTAGGTTTGATCTGAGATGTAGAACTAATGCTATAGTACGGAAACCAATTTTCTTCTTTTATTCAGTGATCTTGAAATCAATAGGCTTCTTCCTTACTAAGTGTAAGCCATCTACAATGGTTAGTAGCTGTAGATGATAATGAACACGAGTTATTACGCGGAAACGAGATCGTAACGGACGGACGGAAACATTAGAACATAATAAGCACATCCTTAAAATAGATTGTGTTATATTTAGAAGTTGTTATATATAGATCACACTGGAAACTGGATAACAAGATTACATTTTCACTGGTAGGATGTACGAAAATTAACAAAGGGTTTACACTCCTTATTGACCTCTTTTCAAACAGTTCAAACTTAGTTTGGTAGGTTAAAAATATCAGCCAATCAAAATTAAAACAAAAACGCGACAAATAATTGCAACAACGTTGAAAGAATCAAGCAGCATTCACAAACTCTTCTATTCTACGGATGACGTCAAATCTTCCGATGGCTCGCAGTTTTTCAACGAGGCAAGATACCACTGGGGCCTCCTGTGTGACTGCCCAGTCTTGCAGAAGTGCGTCACATGGATCACGTGGCGAGCGTAGTTTAAGAAGATCCACGTCTCGAGCTGACTTTCCTAGCTCGCCTGAAAAAAAATTAAAGCTGAACTGAAACATGAAAACTTTCTTAAAGGCATGGGATAAAAAGCGAGCGGTATCATAGCCCTGCGATATCGCCTTCGCTCATTTATTTTGACTTAAACCGCTAAGCAGTCCAAGTTCTGATTCAAGCATGTGCAAATGTGTGTTGTAGCCCATCCAAAGTCGATCGGTCTCCTTTGGGTTTTACGGTTTCCTTAACTTCGAAGACCACCTCATTCTTGTGGATACGCATATAAAATCTATTAAAGGAAATAGTCTAAACAAATGAGCACAGGCGTTCAATCAAGTTAATTTATAAGAAATCAACTTAGGTAACAAAATTTTGCACAAGAATTGTCAACGTTACGTAAGAAAAAAATTAAGGCCCAACTTTCTATGATATGATTTTGTCTGCCCAGAAAAATAATATATTATTTGATAATTCTTAAAATGATTACTTTTACATGGCGTTAAGACTCATGTTTCCTTATTTTCACATTGATTGATCCAATTTAAGTTCCATGGTCGGTACTAATAGTGATGAGCGTTTATACCCACCGGCAAGCCCAGTCCAATCTCTACCAAGAGCGTTGGGGATGTTCAGATCATCACATATATCGGAATATAGCCTGGACGGAAGGTCCAGGATGTTGACATTCCACAAAGTGGATCTCTGTCTTTGTATCGGCCTTGCTTGGGCGTTCATCAGTCCTTTCCCATTCTGTGATCGTCTCATCACCTGGAATGTTAGCAAGAATTAAAAATTCACTATTATTCCTACGACAGATGTACCCCCTCCCCTTTACTCAAGAATTTTGTCGCGACAATGCTATCGATTTTTTAAAGTCTATATAATTAACGTGTTATTTTTCAGTGATACGCATCGTGTTTCCTTATTAGATGCTCACTTGCCCGCCATCTTGTCTTCTAGCCATAACCAAATGTTGGGCTCGCTAACACTTCATACACAACACTGATCTTTTTCGGTCATAACAAAGGTAGCAAATTGCCTAAGCAAAAACCAAATGTGAAACATATTTAAGGTACAACCACCAAGACAAACCACATGCTCATAATTGGCAAATTCGACAAAAAAAATTTAGATCAGAACAAAACTTTTATTTTTTTTATTTAAAACTCAGGCAATACGCTGGTAGCATATGTGACAAATTGTGTTGCGAATATGTTGAAAATGTAGCAAGTTTAGGATCCAAACAGGAAAAGTGTAATTGTAGTATTTGGAAACAAAAACTTAGAGAAACGTATAATTCATCATTCACATCGATATTCCGAAATCTCAAGTTAAGTGTCAAGTACTTTATGAGAAGACTTTGTTTGGTTTATTTCCCTAACTTCAGTGAAAGTCTTAATGTATATATATATATATATATATATATATATATATATATATATATATATATATATATATATATATATATACCTGATCATTTTGGAAAATTAGGGGACGTCCTCTACACCAGAATTCTCTGTCCTGAGGAAGGTCCACCCTTCGGACGCCTCGTCCCGCCTGGTTACTCTCGTACAAGGGAATAATATGTTTCTCCTGGAAAAGTCATAGAATAAATGAGTCATACATTTTATATTATAAATCTCTACCGACCAATGCATTTCAAACAGTAACGAATTGGGTTTCAATTCCCAAACAAACAGTGATATGAACATTTATAACTACAAATCTAATGCTAGTATAACTAGCAGTACAAAGACCGACAAGTCATCTGAAAATTAGATCTTTGGAGGTTTAATACTTGCTTGAAGCATTTACTCTGCTATTCTTCCTATTCTGTAATATATACGTAGCGATAGAAAAAAAACATTGCTAAAGACATAAAAGAACGTTGGTCCCGGGGCAACGGCCGCTCTACTCCTTTTACAAGTTACGCTCTACTCTTGAAGGGACCGTTTACCTTGCAAAATATTTGTGACACTCTTGCTCGTATGAATCTATATGGAGCACAATTACTACTTTTTCCACTGCGATCTAACAACATTCATTTGCTTCCATAATGATACTAGTTATGTAAAACAAACATTTAGCTCCTAAGCAATTTTTAATTTTACAGACCAATGCAGTATGTTTCATACCTCGTACTGACAGAAGTCGTGCGGGCCTTCGTAAGGACACATGATACCAACTTTGTAACGACACTTGCTGAAGTCACGTTCCACTATGTTTGAAATCTTTTTGCAGAGGGATTCTGCCAGCTTCATCCTGCCTTCTGTGTTGTTCCCGCGGATGACAATTTTCAGAAGCTGTTGAGATGGCGACGTGTCGTCTGATACATCAAAGAGCTCCAGCTTGTAACTGTGAGAGTCCTGGTATGTGAATAGGGCCTTGGATGAACAAGCATTCAGATGGTAGCGACCATCCGTTCCAATGCTAATATCGCTCTCGGCAGTGCACTGACAGACCAGACGAATGAAGATAAATTTCGGAACTACGGGGCCAAAGTCAACGTAGATGATGAAATCTTCAGTGATGTCGTCCCAGTAGTTTTGCGGGTAGGGAAGGATGTCTTTCAACATGGCAGGAAGTAGGTAGCACCTCTCTCCCACGATGTTCCGACCGTCCCCACCGAGATTGAGATAGCAAAGTAGGTCTAGATATTCCAGGAAGGTTATGACAGTGTCAGTGCTAACATTTTTATTAATGATGGGACTTTTCTCAAGGATGTGCTTTAATAAACATTCTGTTATAATCCCAGTATCATCCAGGTCTTGCCATGCCTGAAGAAAACGCCGATCTCTTTCTGCTCGGGAAGGAAGCCGAACAATAGATGTCATGATGTCTACTAAAGCCCTGGGGTCAAGAACTACCATCTGGTTTTGATTGTTGTCGTAGGTGCTGTATATAACCTCTCCTGATTCGTGAAAGAAGAATAGCAAATCCTCCAGTTCTCCGGGTCCTTCAACGTGACATTCATTCTCTCGACACATAGCCATCACCTGGTCCAGTGTCTCTACCAACATGCCCTTTGTTCGAAATTCGTTGATGACTCTGAAGAAGTACAGATATTTAATGGGATACTTTGGTTTCATGTGGTCATTAGCGATTTCCAGCACTTGTTCTCTCAAAAGGACGTGATCGGGATCTTTTTCATCCCGAACTGAGTTCTCCACAAGATACAAGGGCTTGTCTGTTTTGGCATTCCATACTATCATGTTGTGGAATTGACGTGGAATCGATCGGAGTAGCCGCTCTCCTAAATCCACCAAATCAGTCTTGCTGATGCTTGGATCATCTCTGTGGGTGCCCACAATGAAAGCCCTGACAGCTGGATACTGGTCATGGACATAGATGGCTTGCAGCCAGTACAGGATTTCAGTAATGCTGTATTTGAAGTTTCTTTTGGCCTCAACAAGATTAAATACAATCATGTACACACAATGACCCATCATGTAGATATGGTGCACGGAATGGTAGAGAGGATGTCCAGCAAAGTCCCGTATAACAACCTTCATACTTGTCTCTCGTAACTGTGCATCCAAAACTTTAGTGGCATTTTTCATGGACGCTCTGGGTGCTGACTTAACCTTTCCTTCCAGAAATAAATGACAAAGTTCAATAAATGCTATGAACATGAATCCAGAAATGAATTTCAATACGCTTGTTGAAGTTTTCCACTGAAATATATAAACAATGAGTATTCCTGGTAGGATGCCGATGGCATAACAGTACAACCGCTGCAGTCTTCTACTGACAGACAGTTTCTTAAGGATAGGGTTTACAATGCGGACATATACGTCAAATCCAAGCTTAATATTCAGCGAGTGGGAATATCCACACCCCAGCCCAAGCAGAAGAGTATATGCAAAACGACGAGGTATTAAAATAATACACAATATTATCACAATCCACGACAAGTAAAGAATTTTTGGAAATCTGATACTCCAAATTCCATTTAGAATCATCATCACAAAAAGATGGAGGTGTGGTGAGGAGAACGGGCTACGGTCTAAAGTCTCGGATGACCAAGGAGATTCTGTGACACACAGAACGAAACAGAATCCAAGAGCAAGTGAGATTCCCATCGAAAATGCCAAAATAGCGTGGATAGATGCGTAAAGCAGTAATGCTACACAACATGTTAGTGAAAAGCATGTCCTTGTTCTGAAATTCTCAAGCATGTCATATGTTCCCCATCTTAGAAGAGAGTCTGTGTATATAACAAGACACAACTCACCGACAGCCATACCAAACCCATCTCTAACAGTATCAAACAGTACAAATCCAGAGAAGGCAAAGCTTATTATTAGCATGACAGAAAACCATGGTAATGATCTTGTCAGATCTGACGTGGCCATCGAAAAGTACATATACAACATGACGTACGCCAATAGAATAGATTTCAAATAGGAGTAAAGGATGGCCAGATCTTTTTTTCTCCCTTCATCCTTTTTCTTTAAACGCTCCTGAATGTGCTTTCCAACTATTAGATCACATT
Organism: Margaritifera margaritifera; assembly: GCA_029931535.1. Taxonomy (NCBI): domain Eukaryota; kingdom Metazoa; phylum Mollusca; class Bivalvia; order Unionida; family Margaritiferidae; genus Margaritifera; species Margaritifera margaritifera. The sequence goes on from JAQPZY010001332.1 coordinate 375,919, forward strand.
CTTCCGTATTTGCCTGCGTGAGATCAATCTTTGGCCAGGCGTTACAACTGGACAGGGGATTCATGCCAAGAGTCTCCACTAAGTCATGTTCAATCCCAACTGTGCTCATTTCGTGTTCATTAAAATCCTCCCCAATGAGCATCCTGCGCAGACTAGTTTTGCCCTGTCGCACTTTACCCACTATATTAACGACGAGTCTGTAGGACTTGTCTGTGTCGTGCTTCAGAGCTTGCTCATGCGCAGCTCTTCCCGCCGGCCCATAAATATAAGCCATCCCCGGTGTAAGCTTCATTTCATACAAAGCCTTGCTATCGCCCGGCCCGCTCGCCATATTGTCCTTTTAGGTAGATTCTACAATGAAAATGTTTAAAGCATAATTACATCAGAAATATGGAGGCTAATTACTTGCGACTTACATTTCAGTCTATACCAAGAAGTCATTTTGCATAAGGTGAAAATGGCCTTTAAAAAAAAAAAAAAAGTTACCAGGAATTTTATTTTTAATTTCTATTTCCATGTCTGTTCATGCTATGTGGTGGCAACCCTGACTTATACATACTCCGAATGTATACCTCGTTACACGCACATGAATTGTATCACATGCATTCGAGTATGTAACATTCTAGACGACTATATTAGCCTTACTAATATGCAATTAGACAAGTATTATGCATGAGAACGTCGATGCCAATCGGGAGACGTTGTGTGTCAAGTCTTCGTTACCCAGAGAACGTGCCGTATGATAAAGGTCAGATCATCCTTGCAACCCCAATCCACACCGTTTAAGTGAGACCCCAATCCTCACCATTTAAGTGAGACCCCAATCCACACAGTTTAAGTGAGACCCCAATCCACACCGTTTAAGTGAGACCTGTGCTAGTGTTGTTAATCACACGATTAGGAAAACATTGGTTATTCCTTAAACGTGCAAATTAAGTATAAAGTTGTAGATAATGCTTTCATAAAAACTACATAGTATCTGCGGTCAATATTGAAATACCGGTATAATCACACAAGTTTCACTCAGTTACACGATAGACTAAACGCATTATTTTTTAAATAGTCATAAAATAAACCTTATTAAGTTGTATCAGTTTCAAATTTTAAAAATCGCAAAATTTACTTTTTAAATTAGAGTAAATGTTATTACTCCTTACAAGTACTCCATTAATAGTTTGATGAAAGCACTTTTGTTTGGGACGGCCAAATGATACAAAAAAAGGAAAAATTATAAACAAATTTTCAGCAAGCTGAAAAAAAGTTCAAAACCGCTTAAAGTTTCATTGCTTTCCCACATCCTCTTTAAATAAATTATGCAGTCATGTTATGACGACTATAGGTCATGAGAGAATGTAATATTTGTACAAAGCCTGATATCTTGTCCAAAAACAAAAACAAAAATTCATCATGCAGAAACTAGCTGAATTTTAATTCCTTTACAGACTAAGTGAGTCTGGCGACCTAAAAGATGTCACTAGGACTTCCCATAAAGATACGGGAGTCCTATATCGATCATCTTTTACGCTCTAGTCAAAAGTGTCTGCTCAGATAAAAAAAAAATAATGAAACAGAAACATGGTCATGTTCATACGTGACCCCAAAATGGCCAAATAGGAACAAAGCTTGCGACCTCTTGTCCGCCATCTCGCTGCTGCATGTAAACTAAGGTTATATATGGTGGCCCACCGCAACCGCCACCTTGCGTAGAACTGTCGCTCCTACTATCAACCTCGTTTACACTTTAGTCGGACCAATGACGTCACATGGCTGTAACCAAAGCTGTCAAAGCGCCTGAACAATTATCGACGTTAAACGTGTTTCAAGTCAGAACACCGCCAAAACAAAACCCAGTTTGACAGTCTGTTTGTCCGCTAATTTCTTCTCCGCGGCATGTATCATCTACTGATACACGTAGAGTTATAATGTCATTTGACACGTGCAAGATATAACTTTGAGATGTTTATTATATGTGCCTTTATGTACGAGAATGATAATTACCTTTTTATGTTTCGTTTGCAATGAGATGTAACTAGTACACCTCTGAAACCATCGGATATATTGATCATATCGTGCCTGGTTAACGCAGCGGTATTGCGTTCATATTACCAATGTGAAACGTGTATTGCATCAGATTACCGCCAAAACAAGACGCAGATCGACAGTCTGTTTGTCTCAGTTATGACAATGTTGATGAATTTTTAAGTTTCGTTCTCAATAAAATGTAACTAGAAGAGTTTATAAACCACTGGACATATTGATGCTAGCATATCGGACCTGGTCAACGGAACAGTATTGTGTTCGCTTTGCAAGTCTGAAGTGCGGGGTTCAATTTTCCTTTCTGAAACGTGCATGAATATGTTTTAAATAATGTGAAGACGGTGGTTTCCTCGTAGCTATGCGTTTTCTTTCACCTTTCGGCAACACCTTATACTTCAATTTACCTGTCTGCATCTCCTCGGTCCCGGGTTCAAGCTATGACAGGTTGGGGGGTAAGTGATCACTGATCTAGTCTATGCTTACCTACCTCTCCTCCTATTGCCTCTTCATCAAAAACCACTTACGCCAGAACCTGAGCGGTCATGAATACGCTACACGAAGGCACGTAGTAAAGACCTTCTTTGAGCATAAAATTAAACTTAGACGCAGACTCCAAAATAATGAATAAAATCATACTTAGAGTCACCTAAGATCTTTTAAAGTTGGCATGTATTTACTTACATGCTTGTAATAAGATAATTCAGACATTTTCGTGTTTCTAACCTTACTGAGAATGAAGTTATGGAATACCAATAATTTTGTTAAATTAAATCTAAACACGAGTTCTGCTGTTCGACCTCACATTTTCTTGACGTTAGGACTGCATGCGGCGTATTTTTTGGCAATGGGGAAAGATGTTCGAACTTGTTATAAATTCAAAATAAAATAACATGTGAATTAAATCTCACAGCGAGCTAAATAATTATAGACTATCCTATGTGTACATACCTACTGCATTCCTATTCACCAAGTCCCTGTCTACGCATTGAAAGTCGCATGTAAAGTAATCAGTCTAGAGTTACAACTTGTTTACATCTGAAAGTACCTGAATGCACATTTCAGGTTACAGCTGAACAGATGGAGATAAGCAAAACTTGATATGGAGAAAAGTGGATAGTTAACATGAATCGAGTAGCGACTCTAATTAACAGCTTGTTAGAAGATATGCAACAGGTTTTTAAAAATTGCAATAAATATTTGCACAATATTAATTGGCCTGGTCAGCACGAAAATCCCACGAGACGGCATACTGTCATACTGCATCCATAGAACATAACATCGAATAAAACATCAGTTCTTGCCCGCTCACCTCTTAATGGTCCTTCATTTATTTATTTTTTTATTATTATCATTTATTTTTTTATATATTTTTATTTTTCTCCTTAAATAACTGATGCAGTATTGTCACCATACACATCACTAATATCCTCATGGCGATGAATCACACTTTTAATAAAGTACTATGTTTATAGAGCAAACATATTATCATAATCTGCCGTGGGCTAGATGTATTCAAATAATCAAATCAAAACGAACGCCTGTCTTTGAGGTGCAATTTGGGTTGTCGAGATTGAAAGACACGACGTCAAAACGCTATTGTAACTGTGAAGGGTCGTGGTACATTCAAACGAACACGTCTTTGAGATGCAATTGGGATTTTCATGATTGACAGAGACGAGGTCGCAATGTTCCCGCGATGGATGCCAAAAGATATTGTAGCTGTGTAAAGGGTTGTGATACATTCAAAACGAACGCGTGTCTCTGAGATGTAATTAGGGATTTATGATTGACAGAGACGACGTGACAACGCTAAAACGACGAATGGCAGATGATACTGTAGCTGTGAAGGACCGTGCTACATTTAAAAATCACAAGTCCGAAAACTGAGCCCAACTTAAAGCACATTTTTCTTGGTCACGCAGGTGTGTCTGAATCTGGCAGAACTTAAAAAGTCTGGAGAATCATATACATTTCTAAAATGTTCAAAAGAGTCATTTGCTGAAAATTTACCTGATTATTTGATTTAATTTATTTTTGTAACATTTATTAATCTCTCTCTAAACACCACTTGAATTAAAATTATCCATAGTTGACAACTATTTAGCTAGAGTTATATTTCTTCTTCGCAAGCCTTTGTTTTCTTGTACCTTATTTTTGCTTTGACAGTTATCTACTGTTTTATTTATGAGAAATTCCATGGATACTAAATTCAAGTCATGCTTTTAAACAGTAGTTATCAAAACACACATCGCTTTTTAATTTCCCTTGATGAGAAAATAAGCAGTGACCCTTCTCCGAAACATTTTGAAGTGCAGAATCAAACATAAATTGATAAAAAGCATTAACAATAATATCCAGTTCACCAAGTCCTACATACTACAGACGACTGAACTCGGACCATGTCTTACTTTGAATCAATCCTAGAATCGCTATCTAAATAAATCTTTTTTCTTTACTATTGTCCAAATCAGTTCGCAGTGCAATTATTCTCTGTTATAATATTATTTCCTTTATTTATTGCTACTGGTTTTATATTTACATGTAGCGGGGCATGGTCAGAAAATTCACTGAATGGCAGGTTGTACACGCATGTAGCGGTGCATGGTCAGAAAATTCACTGAATGGCAGTACACACATGTAGCGGTTTGAGTTTTATCTTTACCTTATAAGCTGCGTTTTGGACTTTATCTTGTTTTAAATAGCGGTGAAATTTGACAACTATAGGTCGGATTCTTTTTCGATTGGCATCATACTTGTGATGTGGTTTTATTCCAACCAACCCCCCCCACCACCACCACCACCACCACAACCACCACCACCACCACCCCACCCCCAAGACGTGGTCGATTTCGATGGCCTTCACTTTATCTGCGCTAATTTCCTGTACATACTGGCAATATTTTCGTACTAATTCAGTGCAGTTTTCTCCATCAGACTCAACAATGCCAAGGAATAAAAAGTTCTCCATCACTGATCTGGCTTCTAAATCAACAACCTTCTCCTCTAATTTACATGCAGTTTTCTCTTTTTTTAACTCATCGAAGGTTTCATCAACGTTAAAAATTGATTTCTTCAAAGACCACATATCACCCTAGACTGTACCAGTGTCAGGTTTATGTTGTTCATCCACCCTATGAATTTAAGCGAACAACGCGGAGACAGAGGCGGCGCGAGAGGGGGGGGGGGGGGGCAACTGGCCCCAGGCGCCAGGCGAAGGTTGGGGGGGGGGGGGCAACTGGCCCCAGGCGCCAGGCGAAGGTTGGGGGGGGGGGCGCAGTCTGGAGGTTTTTGTTGTTTGTTTTTTTTTTTGCGGCTGAAATTGTCATAGTATTTCACCTTCACCTGATGTGTAACGAGGGCAATTCTTGACAAAACTTATATTTAGGAGGAGGGGGTAACTGACATAAAAACTGTTCTCTGTAGCAAAGTAGGGGTGTAACTAAAGAACATTGCCCCCGGCTGCCTCGAACCCTCGCGCCGCTACTGAACGGAGACCTAGAGGTTCCGGTGCATAATGCGACGTCCGATCTTGATCGACACTTTTCAAAGTTGTGAAATATATGAGCGAGTTCAATAAACGGATACATACGGTATTAGTATTTTACAAGAATGAAAGAGCTACCTTTATGTTAAAATAGAATGCGAACAGGATATGACCCGTATATATGTCCACAAAATCAATGGTTGACAAGTATTTTTATCTGGTGAACCCTCCTGAGTACAAACTACTAAACAGATACTCGGTGAGCGAGTACATGCAAGCAGATACTGCGTGTTGCTTTCTTTATTTTTTTTTTCCCTCACGTCAACAAAATTACTTGCAGTGTACAGAGACAGTTACAAGCTAACTAACAATACTATCTAAATACATAATGCCATTATCTTGTATCCTGAAATGAAACTTGAATGTTAAAAATTAGTCGTTTCGATATAACGACTGATATAATGTAAAGATATATATTGTGTTGCTTCACCGAATCTTTTCAAAGGACTTTAATAAAATTTGAGTGTTTTTAAACATTCCACTGTTTCATTCTATAAAACTTTACTTCAAGAAAATGGATACTGTAAAAATATATAGCAAGAGCAAAATAAAACAAAGCATAAATAAAACATGAATTTATCAGTTGTAAGGAGAATATATATATATATATATAACTAATAAACATACCTATATATAAGGATAATACGTAAATGGACAACTTAAATTTTGTATCTTAATTATAAATATGAAGGTAGAGACAAAACACCCTTCTCATATTACTCATAAAAACGGATTTAGTTTCATCTTTATATAAAACAAAAATATAACGCTTTTTGCGCATCAACAATTACAGATTGACTGGATTTATCTGACGGAAACGGTTTAGGAGGAGTTTATATCAGTGCGCAAACGCACACATATACACCCACTCACACAAAAAAATGATAAAAATCGCATAGGTTCCACATATTTGTCGATAAGCGCCGGAGCACAAAGAATAGAGACGTATCGATCGAAGTAACACGGGTATATGTATGCGGGGAACTTTTCCCCATTAAGTGTGGTGTATAAAGAAAGCATTATGTACTTAATATGAATGGAATGTGTCTCATTAATCTTTCGCTACTGGCCAAGGCCGTTAAATTCCACTAGAACAACCTTTAAGCTTTATGTGCTTTAAGATATGTTGGCAACGCTGTAACAATATTAAAAGACTACAACAACAAAAATCCTGATCTATTCTACAGTTACAAATTCTACCCAGAAATTGTCTTCGCTAACGGAAGGTAGGGGAGACGGTGTGGAGGGGATGTAAGGGATTGAAAGGCACTCTTTCTTACTCTCGGCCATAAAAGAGAGAACAAACAAGTAGAATGTGTTTTTAAAACACGTATCCCTGCAGTCACTTTAGATATAGAAAACGACATAGCCAACGACATAGGCTTTGACAGGCGCCAGATTTCCAAGACATTTGAACGAAACAAAATGGGAATGTAAACCAGCAGCAGAAATATATATATGTATGTATGTATGTATGTATGTATATATATATATATATATATATATATATATATATATATATATATATATATATATATATATATAGAGAGAGAGAGAGAGAGAGAGAGAGAGAGAGAGAGAGAGAGAGAGAGAGAGAGAGCGAGAGAGAGAATGGTGTAGGAGTTGGTGCTTACAGGCAAGGCGATGGGTGAAGTAACCCGAGGATCCGGGTTCGAATCTCCGTCAAGTACGAATCAAAAATTCTCTAACCTGTATGAATGATAATATTATTTATTCGTATATATATATATATATATATATATATATATATATATATATATATATATATATATATATATATATATATATATATGGATCGCAATAGTTTCAAACTTATGATCCATGGCTAAGTTCGGGTGTTAGGGGCATGGTAGTAGGGATAGATCCATGTACAATGTCAGTTTGCATATCTAAATTTGTATAGAAGTGAATATATGGTTGTACCATGGAGATCTCAGTAGTTTCCAAGTTATGACCAAGGGGCCACACCTGAATGCCAATGGGGAAATTGTCCTTGGGGTCTCATTCCAAACCCCATCTGATATGTGTTGACGCTTGAATCACTTATCACACATACGAATACTCAGACATTAAAGACTGGCAACTCAAGAGTTATTTTAATTTTACATAAAGCCACCGCCCAAACCCTATGGATTAAAAATGCTAAAACCCTAGTTAACGTATACAGACCATTTCAATCATATCCCAAAGTTCATACTCTATGTTTTGAATGGAGTTGGAAAAGTTGTGTACAATACGCACTCATTGACTTTTCTTCGCAGACAAGTGAAAATCGTGATTTTTTACGTTTCGTTTATAACATCTTTATTAGATTTGGTTGATTACTATCGGAATACCACTCCGATGTTTATCTACGGACTCGAAAATAACTTCGGGCAGTATATGTCCGCCATATTCAGAACTATTTCCAGGAAGGATAACTCTATCATACCTGCTATTATGGTAAACAAATATGGCCACTCCTTTTGTAAAAGGCACCTTTACTTCCTTCAAACGTTTTACATCGATTTGATGTAGATCACTGCGACGGGCACTATCCGAATCTTTTCTGGTTTACGGAAAGGGATCAGAGATGTTTCGATCAGGTTTATTAAATACAGGTATTTTTTGGCTGTGTTTATTTCTTGAAGTCAAAAGTACTTCTTTATCGTACTGTCTTTCTCATCTTCATGCAGAAATGGTTGACTATAATAGAAGAATGGCGAACCCGGCAAGTATGATGTAAAGAGAACAGTGTACCAGACAAGAATAGCCTGGTCAAGCTGCCCAGTTTGTAGAATAATCTGAATCATTTCAGCCTATATGGAAATGTGCTGAGCATGTGTTCAGTGGGCTGAGGAGTGTGACTGGTCTTGAAGAAAACGGTGTACCAAGCAACAACAGCAACAACAACAAAAACAAAAAAAAAATCAGCTACTTGTATTTTCTGACACTCAAGAGTAAACATTTGCATGACTTCGTTTACGTCTATATTTCGGCGTCTCCTACTGAACATGGTAACTCCAAATACAAATAGATCGCCATCCAACATACTAAATATTTAGCTCATACCCCACATACAATAATAACTTAGGCTTCAATGACAACTACTTCCAAAGTAAAAAGGATTGCCCATCCATCTTTATGCAATATTTTGGACTTGGCAGTATAACTTAACCCGAATCGACTGGACACACACCAAAATTTGGCATGAAACTTCTTAATGAATCGCTCAATGAGCCTTATAAACTTTGTACTTGGATCAAACATGAAATCCAAAAACTTCTCTATCCTTGAAATTCTATAAATAAAACTGAATCAACAGCACTCAGCTCGTAAAGAAAATATCTAAGATGTGTTTAATTAACGGCATTCTTCCAGCAGAGCAAGTTTTCTTACATCTGCAAAGCGTATGCAAGACATAGCTATCAGTTTTCCGACAGCGTTGTCTGCATAGGCATGAACGTGATATTTTTGTATTTTGCTAAGTTTCTCAGACTCTGTTGTATGCACAGTCATGAAACTTAATGTTTGTTTTATTCCTGGAGGGTGTTTAGTATACCCACCACGGAAATTGTTTTGCAACATTTCACGCTTCAAGGAAAAGGTTTAAGTCCTCACATTTAGTTTAGTTTCTCTGACATTGTCGTGTGTTTTGTCCTGAAACTTGATGGTTGTATTCATCTTGCAAGATGCTACCCATTAAAAGCAAAGAAGGTCAAAGTTACCTACAGCACTCCAGAAACTACCTTAGGATTTTGCATTTAGCCCTTTTTCTCTGACACTGTTGTATGTCCAATCGTCATGGTCGTATTAAACAGTCCATAAAAATACACGCTCCGTGTAGCAGCCTAGATAATAATACTACAACTGTACAACCACGAAAATGAAAACACCCAACCCCGCGTGGTCTAAGGCGTTCAGACCAGATTCTGGCAGATGCAGTTAAAAATGCGAAATAAATGCCATGATTACTAGTATTTAACAATTACAAAATTGCCGTTTGATGCAATCTCATTTCAGTTTCAATAATTACGTTTTACAGTTTATATGGCCCTTCAGAAATAATCGTATCTTTTGGCGAACGTTTGCTAAATTAATGAGGTCAAGTGACACTATAATACAACTTACATACATATGAATGAAAAAGTTTGCTAAATTAGTGAGATCAAGTGACACTATAATACAACTTACATACATATGAATGAAAAAGGTTCTACGTACCACGAGAGCATTTATTCTTTGTCGTTTATTAGCCCGAGATAGTGTGGTTACAAACATCTGCCCTCTGTCATGACAGCGACTACTTAGCGCATACAATCCACCATTTACAGACGAAAATTCTTCCAGCATTGGTTTCTTGTTACATGGGGTTATATCCACACTGCATTCTTCAAGACCCTATCTACCTGCATATTATTAACTTTGTGACACGCCGTCTATCGGTTTAAATGGTGTGATTCACTCGATTAGGCAAGAATCCTATTCTTAGAAAGGTGTAAATTCCCAGAACATGGGAGATAACTTCGTCAGGCTTTAAGTAGTAGTAGTATATGTTAAAATATGCAATTTAGTTGAAATTTTTGGTGATGTTACATGCGGAAACTTTAATATTAAAGGTGTGTAAAGGGAATGTATGCCAGCTGCATACAGCAAGGGTGGACTGATAAAGTTTTATTCATCAAAGACACCTGGGGAAGGAAGACGAGCTTCTAAATTTGTTTCCATTACTTTAGATGGTTCAGCAAAATACTCGCAAGATGCTGTTAAACCAGCACACAATATCAAATTGATGCTAATTTAACAATATAGCAAGATTTTCAACAACCACCAAATGTTAGACTGCCTATATCAATAGATTTAAATCTGTCATAAACGTATCATTTAAATCAAGCTGAGAAAATTATTGAAAATTAATATTTTTATTTTCATGATAGAACGGAAAAATGGATGGTCATGTCGATGCAGTAAAAGTTTTTCTTTCAAACTTAGATGGTATTGAAATAAACACACATAATAATAATATAAATGATATAAACAAATTACTGGAAGAAGTGAAACAAATCAAGATGTTTATAATGCTAATCAGATTCGAGCACTGGAGGAAGGATTACAAGTGGATGAAATAAAAAGATTGGAAGCTATTGGGGAAAAAAGGGAACTGATCGATGAGATCAAACATAACACTAATGGAATAAATTATTTGGTAGAAGAAGGAAAAAAGAAACTGCCAAATGATGAAAGAATTAAAACTTATTTCAAAAGATGGGTGTGACTATTGGCACAATATTTGGTACAATATTCAGAATGGATCAGTACGCTGGCAATATCAGTTATAAATATGGTAAGAAGATAACTAGTGCTGGTTAGATCACACCACAAACCGGCCCGTTGACACTATCTGAAAGCGGGACAGGATTTTTTGAGAAACTTAAACACGGGTTGTCACAATATAATGAAGACTGCTGGAAAATATTGCTCGGTCGAATTGTAAAATATTTTTATTCTGTATAATATAAAATTTAATTCATCAAAATCATTTTTTTAAGTAAATGTGGTGTGACACCAAATCTTGTGGCTGGTCATTTGTTAATGGCCTGAATCGTTGTAACATTGATTTATTTTAATTTTCAATCTTTTGCTTATTGATAAAACGTTTTCTAAAGAATTTTCCAGTGTTGTTGTCGATGATGACGGTTATCAGCTTTTTTGTGAGCATTTTTCTAGCGTTCATGTTTCAGAAAACACAACAGATTTTTACAAAATGTGCAAACATCCCAGGAGAGTCGATTATATTTAGTTTGCGGGATGGGACCCCTGCTGCACTAGGAGAAGACTTTGATATACTACTAACGCATTATCACAATACTCAGTGGGCTGTATGCATATTTATAATCAAATAAAAAAGAACGCGAGACGCAATTAGGGTTTTCATGACTGACAATGACGATGTCACAACCCGACTGAGATCGACGGCAAAAGATATCCACAATTTTTGTTTCACTCACGTCATTCGGGTGTTAAACAACAGGGGTGCGTTTTGGCACTTCAAATATGACGCAACCTTGATGATCACTTTGAAAGTTTTGTTGTGAAGTTGGTTCAGCTGAGTTCTAAACATAAATATGTTTCGTTTAATCAAATCCGAGGTTACCAACAGACCCGAACAACAAATCAAAGGTAAATCAATTTTCCGGTCACAACGCCAAAACGCCAAAAGTAGCTGTTCGTCATTTGACAATTGAATTGACTCGGCATTTGTCCTCACAGCTCCTGTAACTTTTTAACAGTATATACACTCGTTAAAGTAAGCTGTTTCTTTTTTTTTTTGAGACATACGTATACATTCGAAGCATAACAAAATCCATTTGAAATGTCTAAGCTTTGTTTTGATCGTGGCTCTAAATAGTTTCGTATGAGTGGCCATGGGACATTTTTTATGGAATAGACAACCATATTTTATCTCCATGTTTCTCCATCGATTTTTACAGCCGTGACAAGTAGAGCTGGGTACTACGAAAATGTTTGTACCGCTGCATTTCTGAACATACCGCGATATGTATCACGATATGCCGCAATTATATTAGGGACCAGCAATTATATGTTCTGGGGCAGGGGCCTGACGCTTTTTTTTTAAATTTTCATCTGTCAATAGCTGCAAAAAATATCTAGCTCTGATTTAAAGCAAAATAATACCACATTATATCCATTATATTATTTGAAAAAAAAATTATCTGGACATAAAAGAAAAGAAAATATCTCAGCTCAAAAGAAACTTGCAGTCTCCCCCCCCCCCCCCACCCAGCATTAAATGGTCAGTACCTTATAGTAGATGAATTTGCTATGTGTATGTTAATTGTTGTGTAAGTTGTAATATAAAAACTGTAATTAAAAAAATATGATTAGGTTTGCATATAGCTGACTCACAGTAAAAGACATTGTGCTGACAATATCGAGCTTGATGATAAAAATAGATATAATAGGCAGGAAACTTTGAGTGGGATGCCAACACACGGGAAAGCTATTTATCAGAGAGGGCCAGTAAACATAAAATACACTTACTCAAAAAACCTGAACAAATATTTAGTGGACTTGAGAAATTACGTAAAATTCAAAGAGAAAACAACTGATCTACTGAAAATCGCAGGATGATTCGCAGTCTTACATCTACTTAACACATTAACATGCGCTAGTAAATAACTTTTAAAAATGACATTTTATAAATCCGAAATGTTCCCAAAAGTTGGATTTGGTCCGAATATCTTTCACAACATCCCATGTGGCCATCACGTTGGCACACGTGACACATGTCAAACATATGATTAAAGGATCATAAATATAATTATATTTGTAATATTCAAAATTAACTTGTGACAAATACAACTGTTTTGCAAAAAAATAATAATATTTTGAACGATTTTGTCATGAAAAATGAAAATGTGCTGTTAACAAGATTACTCGGGAATTTCCGTACATTCCTTACTGAAGGAAACTACCGCAGTACCGGTACAGTGAAAAAGTACCGTGATAGGTACAACCGGAAAAGAAAAAAAGAAAAAAAAAATATGGTAAACCGGTATTCCGGTAATACCGCTCACCTCTAGTGACAAGAATGGATGATTTCATGTTGTATATACAAGGGGATGATTCAAGTGTAGAAACACGTTTCTGTTACCTGGGTTCCAGATTAAGTTGTGGCCTACAGTGTGCATGAGCGGCTGCCCATTTTCTCCAGACTCTGTTTTTAGGTGCTCACCAAATATTTCATGAGGAGTGATTTTGTGGGAAATCGGTCCTTTAATGGTCCACTTTCCCCATCATTAAATTCATATCTGGGACGCAATTGTCACCGCCTTATATATCACGAGTTTAATGGATTTTTACACGTTGCGGACGGAGAGGAGGGCTGCTGTTGTTAAAAGGGGGCAATCAAAGATGAATCACTTTGTAGTGCCAATCTTTTTACTGATTCGGTTTCTCAATTCTCTGACGAATTTGATCCATATTAATGGTTATGGAGCTTTATTTTGATAGTAGTGGGAAGTGAGGGCGGGGGGGGGGGGGGGGGGCGCAAAAGGTGAGACGCATATGCTCTACCGCGGCTGTCGTTGGAAACTGATTAATGTTACCCAAATAAAGTGTGAATTACTAGGGTTATGATTTATGACAAGGGACTGGGGATTACATCCGATTAAAATAAATGTTTTCAACAACCAGAAACAGAATTCCAGCTTGCAGGCTAAAGTTATGGATAGTACCTGTGAAGGATGGTGATAACTCAAAATCAAAAGTCCGAAAACTGAGCCATGTGTCAGACATCTATTATCATAATGTCAAACAAGAAGTTTTTAGCAATATTTTAATCCATAGTAGAAATGAAAAGAAATTGTTGGTTTAAATAAATTTAAATAAATATAACTCTTGTATTCACTGAGTCCATGTTATTCTGCCATCCAATGAAGGAGTCGAATAAACGGTAACATGACAATGGTTATGAAAGAGTTAATTCGCTCATTCGCAGTACAATGGGTAGACTCTCAGGGGAAACAAGCCTACGAAATTTTTTCAAATGAATGGCTTCTAGGGTGACCACACCTGTGGATTTTTCTGTAAACTGCGGAATTTCAGCGAGTTTGTGGCGTGCGGAGGAACAAGCAATTTTGGGGATTTTCTCGTCATTTCTAAAATGTCTTTTAACTTCACAGATTTTTCTCCCCGCTTTCTGACAAATAATATTTGTACATCTTAAAACAATTTCTGAGGATGACAAATAAATGTAGATAAAGCTTGGTAGCATGAAAAGATACAGTTAAAACTCCATTATCCGAACCCATCAGGGGACATAGATTTCGTCTGGATAAGATGATCGAAATTTGGTCAAAGGTAGAACTATGAATGGAACTATCTTGATGATATGGGTCCAATAATCATACATTTTACTGTATATGTATCGGCAGTTAGGTAAATATTAACGTTTCCTAGACATTGTACATGTCTAAGAGAAGATAAAGTAGGCACAATAAAAATTGTATTAAGATAGTTTAATTAAATACTAAAATTCACGAACAAAATGTACATGTGTACACGTAAAATCTAACAAGCACTTACATAAAGTCCGCTAGAAAAACATATCCTATTATCCCAATTTACACATAGCTCATCAGAGAACAAAATCCACATTGGAGTGCGATGCATAAACAACAGTTCGCGATGAACAAACACAACAGTTCGCGATGAACAAGTAGTTCGCGATGAACACACACAACAGTTTGCGATGAACAATCACAACAGTTCGCGAAGAACAAGCGTAACAGTTCGCGATGAACAAAGCATAACAGTTTGCGATGAACAAGTATAATAGTTCGCGATGAACACACATAACAGTTTGCGATGAACACCACAACAGTTCGCGATAAACAATCACTACAGTTCGCGAAGAACAAGCGTAAAAGTTCGCGATGAACAAAGCATAACAGATTGCGATGAACAAAAGCACAACAGTTCGCGATGAACAAACTGAAGTTTGTAATACAACACGCAAAAGTCATTCCTTTAAAAACATTTTTAAAAAGTCATAAGTTTTTTTCTGGTTTGTTCCATTGATCCTTTTTCTGTAAAACCTGGTTCATGAGTTTAAGTGTCAAACTGTTTTAACCAAGGTAAACTCAACTAGCATAGAGTCTATTCACACTTGTGACGGTCGTTGATTGATTTTTATCACCCGTTAAATCACCAGTTGATCATTGATCTACGGTTAACTACGCAGGCTTGAACTATAGAATCCCTTTGATCGGACCGGTTGAAGTCTCGATTCATGCTTGATTAGCACCGATTTCTGTATGACGGATTATATATTGTCACAGTGGCACTCACTTAGCGACAATCCGGCGTAAGAATAAACTATCTTGCTTCACATAATGTTTTTCAAGGACTTTAATAAAATTTGAGTGTTTTCAGCAAGGACTCTAATAAAATTTTAATGTTTTCAGCAAGGACTCTAATGAAATTTAAGTATTTTCAGCAAAGACTTTAATAAATTTTAACTGTTTTCAGCTAGGCCTTTAATAAAATTTGAGTATTTTCAGCAAGGACTTTAACAAATTTTGAATGTTTTCAAACATTCCATTGTTTCCTTTAATAAAACGTATTTTGATGGATACTTAAATTTGAAAAGATATATAGCAAGAGCAAAAGAAAACAGCAGTAAGTAAACGTGATTAGATCACACAAAATTTCGCAGTTTTAAGAATGTGTGTGTTTGTGTGTATGTTTGTGTTTGTGAAATAAAATTTTAAATTGGCACATCTACAATTACCACAAATTTGAAGTCTCTGACCAAAATGGTTTAGAAGGAGTTTATAACAGTGTTCACACACGCCCTGGTTGACGCGCGCGTACGCACATACACACCCACTCACAAAAAGAAGTGGTCAAAATCGCCTAGGTTCCACATGTTCATCGATAAGCACAGGAACACACAGAATAGAGACACATATATCGAAACGGCACAGGTATGTAGGTCGGGAAATTTCCCCAAAAAATATTGGGCCTACAAAGCATTAAGTACATAATACGAACGGAATGCCTCTTGTTGAACTTTCAACAAGGCCATTGGGTTCGAGTGAAACAATCTTCAAGCTTTATGTACTTTAAGATATGTTGAGAAGGCAGTCATAAATTACTTTCTTTTTTATATAAAGGTTCACCAATGAGACATACAACCAAGAAATCGTCATCGCTGACTGGAGGTGAGGTGGGGTGGAATGTAGAGTTGGGATCTAAATAGCTTCCAAGTTATGATCCAGGGCCTAAGTCATGATGTGTGTGTAGTGTGTGTATGGGTGTGTGTAGGTGTGAGTGTGTGGGGGTTGTTGTTCTTGTTGTTGGATGTCGGGGAAGGGTGGTATTATGTGTCGGGGAAGGAGGGGGGGGGGCAGTAAAGACAGACCCGGGGTCGGTGCCAATATCAGTTGCATAATCACAGGGAATAATCATGTGGATCTCAGGGCCCCAGAATGACCAAGTGATCTAAAACACTAGCCTTTAAAGAACGCTGACATCTCACCTCAGTCCGCGTGGTTGGAATCTCGGGTTCGGCCAACGTATGTGAAAAAGCTTGCCAGTAGCTTCCTGAGGGTCGGTGGTTCTTCCCAGGGTCTTCCCGAATTCTTCCTCCACCAGTTATACCGGCCGCCATGTATAGCCTATCATGTGCTGAAAAATGACGTTAAACCCACAACAACAACAACAACAACAACAACAACAACGTGGGTCTCATTCCGAACTCAATGTGATATTTGTTGACGCTTGGGTCAATTATCACACGTACTAATTCTCAGATATATAAAAATGACAACTCGAGTTATTTATATTTTACATAAAACCATTTCCCCGTCCCCGTCGGATCGATCAAAATTAAATCTACATCTACAGACCACCCGTATCATATTTCAAAGTTTGAAGTCTTTATCTTGAAAGGTGTATGAGAAGTTTTGTAATAATACTCACGGAACGGGTAGAATCGCATTATCCTTGACTTTTTAACCAATCCCAGGAAAATATTCCAAATTCAGAAAAATATTATTCGATTTTAAAGTTTAGGAGAATCGACAATTTTGAAGTTATCTGATAAATAGACATATTCAGCCTTTATATACGAAAAATGATCCACAAATTAAAAAAAAAATTCTATGGGAACGAGGCATACATTGTTCATTGTCTGGCTATGAATATTATATACATTACGGAAGTGATATATATATATATATATATATATATATATATATATATATATATATATATATATATATATATATATAATATCAGCAATAATTTTTAATCATTTGAAGAAAATTCATAATGTATTGACGATTTTAGGTTTCTGAAATGGACAACTATGCTAAAATGCCACGAATAGATCCTTTTTATTTCAAAATTGCGTTATGGAAGTTATGTTCTTAAATGTTACAGCTTAACGCCAAGTAACTGAGTATGTTTTTAGCAAAATCGGATCAAAATAATTTTATAGAAGGCATGATTTTACTTTGTAAGTATTAATATGTAGTCCATAAACATTTTCTGTTTTCTTAATTAGTTACGATGAAAAATATTATGGATGTTATAGGCTATTCAGCGACAGAAATAAAACTGAAACCAAAAAATTCAAAAAACATACAACAGTGAATGTATAGGGCGTTTATGAGATTCCAAGATGGTATTAAATCGCAAACACGTCAAACAGACATATAATTTATGCAAATTAGCTATGCTCTTTTAAAGCTGAAGTGCTGTAGTTTCTGATTCGACAGGTAGAAAATGCAATATTTGCAACTTTTGATTCATCTGCATATAGAAAAGATAAATAAAGTATACATTGTATTTACAAATATTAATAAATACCATAACTTTCATTTAAAAGTTTATTTATCACAATATATTCTATCACTTTTTTTATGTGCAAACGAAAACCATCAACGACGGAATAAAACCTTACTTTGACCATTTTGCTAGCATTGGATGTTTTGTTCGCAGACCAGAGTAACAACCATGATTTTTCCGCGTGTTCCCTCTTATGAAACAAGCTCATTAGTACTGGGTTTCTTTTTAGAAGGCGCCACATTGTAATCTTTATTAGATCTGGTTTACTACAATCCGACTACACTCTGCCATTTCCATCTGACCTGAAAAGAACCTTGACCAAATCACGTCAGATAGATTCAGAATCTGATACAAAATGAAGAATTGTCTTTACGTCGATTAAGTGTTTATCCAAGAAGAAAAGAAAAATCATTTAACAGAAGTCTTGTGTATTCAATACATGTGTGCTAAGAAAGGGTTGGTCTGGTTCTTTGCAGGACTTCATTTTACCTTTATCCCCAATGTAAAAAAAAAAAAATCGTGCATTCCTAATGCAATTGAAACAATGTAGCCAACTAATTTTAAATATTGAGCAGAGAAAAGTCCATATTATAAAAGGAACTTTTCTCAATTTATATTGATGAAATATGAGCTATCTTGATCGCTAATTCGAGGAGAGACACAGCTTTCAGATACTCTCCGAGTGGCATAAATTCATTCATCGTTAGAAAGGACAATAAATCCGATGTGATATGCGTAATTAAATTCGAAATGGCAATCGCTGCTATTTAAATTAAGGAAGAGAACAGAAACACAGACTTCTGTAATATTTATACTGAAATACCAACCCGATTAGTTATTGAGTAGTAATGGCAGTACGAGTCCACAATAGTACGTGTTCACGTAGTTGTATAATACACAACTTTCGCTAGATATTCGGACGCAATAGGGCCTACTGTGTACCGAAGCATGGACTTGGCTCCAGTGTATGTTCTACAGAAATCTAGGTTTAGTTAGCCTTTGTCAACATTGTTATAAAATGCGGACATAATTGTACCATCTCTTCTACCCTCACCCCGCAGATGAAGGGGTGAAGTATAATGGAGTCAACTTTATCCATCAATTGCACTTTTGTATACTTAATAACTCTTTGAGATATCTTCATGAAACTTGTCGTACCTTTGTATCATGAGTAGACAATGTGTACCATAAAAAAACGGAGTCTATCTGACCAGGATTTAAAGAGTTGTCGTTATTTATTTTATTACAAATGTATCCATCTGTCTCTCCGACACACTTTTCTCCCTGACCAATTGAAATATCTTCATTAAACTTCGTATGCATTTGTATCATGACGAATTTGTGTTCAAATAAGATTCAGCTTTGCCAGATTTGTACTTTTAGAGGTATCTCTCAATGTTTGAAAATTGTATTTATAATTCGTGTCTCTTTAGACCAACAAATTGTTCTTTTTTAAAATGTATCTCACATTACTGGTGGCGGATGAATCTGACATTGTCACCCAAATTGATCAGAACACTGTAAATTAATCCGTCCATTTTGTAATTTGACGCGTTGTCAAACCGTGATAATAATCACATGACGAGAAATTTATCACGTGTTAGTCACATGACCAATCCATAGACGTTCCAGTCACATGACCAAAACTACCATTTCGAATGAGCGATGTCACATCTGATTGGTTCCTTGAGATTGATGGAACAGCTGCTTATTCGCCGGTGGAGCCAGGTAATTTGAAATTTCATCATGATGTAGGGTTGCGTTATTCTATATGGATTTACATCAAACATCGGATTTGATACGGAAATATGTTGTACAGATCGCCGAAATACCCCTCCAACCGACCGTAAATCAAGAGCTGCAATAAGTACAGGTAAGTATCTAAAAACGATGGATATGTGCAATCATATGCTTCGGACAAATCTGTATGCAATAAACTGCAGAGTTTTATGAATCAGGTCCCAAACCACCTAACATAACAGTACAGGTTTGGGGTATGATTTATAGGATTAAGCACAATTTTAACGACACTGCTCCACCCATCTCTCTCTCTCTCTCTCTCTCTCTCTCTCTCTCTCTCTCTCTCTCTCTCTCTCTCTCTCTCTCTCTCTCTCTCTCACTCACACACACACACACACACACACACACACACAATACATATATTCATTACCAGATATACTTGTTATACAACTATTTATAATATCATCAATCTTCAGTTCTTTTACAACCAAATTTATTTTTTTGTTATCTTTGAAGCGGAAAACCTCCCTAGTACCAATATATAAACCATTTAACTTGGCAAATCCTTATATCAATCGCGTACGTTTATACATATGTAGAAGACCTGATTGGATTCTCAGGCCACATAAGTAAGTTTAGTAGGATTGTTTATTCAAATATTTGTGTGGGTGGGATGTGCGCAAAAATATTTGTGATATTATTTTTTTTTTTTTTTTTTTTTTTTTGGGGGGGGGGGGGGGTAATTTTAATAATGAAATACTTACCTGTCACTATTGCCTTGCTTACCTCTTCCGGGACGAGAGTCCCTTCGACCAAGCTCATAATTCCAACCTCCCATTAGATAGAAAGTTCTAGAATATTCTAGAACAAGGAACCCAGAACCAGTCTGACTAGTACGTCATAGGCTCGTGCGGCATATACTTCCTCTTTGACTTGGATCCTGATTATACTTGTGCCATAAAAGGGGGGTGGGAGGAGGGAATCTTGTTTCCCCCCCCCCCCGAAAAAACACCACATTTTAATATCAGCAATACATTACATCCCTAATGCCTTGCTGAATTTGCCAGTTCATAGCGAGGCTGATGACCTAAAACAAATTGGGCCACTTTTGTGCCATAACTTTTGTGCCCAAGGAAAAAATGTCTTCGCTCTGGTTTGTCAATAACCGAAGGTAAAAATAGTGCGCGACCGCCAAAATGTGGCTCTCATAACATCCTCCATTATCGAACTATTAAAATAGACTTATCAAGTAGCAGTAACCGTGTCTTCATGGGCTTTAATTCCCATTAACGAAAGGTCCCTCTCATTAAAGGACTGATAAGCTCTCTTGATAGTGAGGGCAATCCACCTGGAAATGGTGGATGCCGAGATATCAACGGAGCTCTTAATAGATAGGAAGAGACGCTTCCTACTCTTTCTTCTCCCTTTTGATGCCGTTAAAGAGAACCGTGGGGTCATAACTCGAAAGAGAAGTCTATCTTGATCATCCCCAACACTGATACTACTGAGACGGGATTTCTGTAGGGAGTGGGGTTACCGAAAGACGCTGTTTATTTCTTCAAAAAACAAACAAACATACAAGCATAAAAAAACAGTTTGACAAAGCAGAGAAACCGACTCATAACTGTTGTTTAACGGTAAAAAAAAAAAAAAACATTTTTCTGTAGACAAGGCATGAAGCTCGCTCCTTATTCTTGCCGACGCCAAGGAGAGCAGGAAAATAGTTTCAAGGGTAAGGTTCTCAAAAGAAGTTTCACCCATCGATCATTAAGGTGTTTTGACAAAGCCCCCACCCCCAGTCTGAACAGGAACTCTGCTACGGACTGGTGCAGAGACCGTTCCGTGAGGACTTCCCTATCTCGCCTGGACAGACTAACTCGGATGGTGATCCTTTCTGATGCTGCCCAGCGAAAGAGGTTTCAAACATCCACGCAAAGAGAAAAGCATGTGTACTTCCTTGTCGCCTAAGGTACCCTACCACTGACGTGTTGCCGGAGAAGACCGTCACACAGTGACTCCTTGCTTGGTTGACACACCCATGCATGGCTAAAACATACAGCCCTCATTTCCAAACTGTTTTTGTGAAGGGTAGCTTTTCCAAGAACCACGAACCCTGAAGAACTAGCCCTTCTGGCTCCAAGTGAGTGCCCCAACCTGAATCTGACGCGTCCGTGAACAGATAGGAACGGGGTTTGGGGCGTGCACCGAGACATCGGTTGGCAACCGGTCCCTATAGGCCCACCAACTCAAGTAGTAATGAAATTCTAACCCCAGACAAATCCAAGCTGACAGAGGACCCTTGTGCGATTTCCAGTTCGCCAGAAGAAGAAACTGGAGAGGGCGCAAGTACAGTCTTCCTAGGGGCAACCAGGTCCGCCGCGAAGTTCAACATCCCCAGGAGGGATAGATATTGGCAAGCCGACAACAAAATTTCGGTTTGAAGCGCCGCCAAAAGAGCAATGATTCTATCTATCCTGTCCAGTGGAACACGAACTCGCCCCAGGTTAGTGGGTAAATTCATTCACACGAAACTAAAACCTGAGAAAGGATTAGCTCCAATTTCTCAAGGTCTGGAATGAGTCCAAGCCGGGTTACTGTTGACCCGCAGCGTGACAGATTTTATCGGAGAGACTCTATGAGGCCATTGTGTATCAACCAGTCATCGAAATACTTGAGGATGGTGATCCACAGAGCCCTCAAGTGGGCGGCAACTACTTCCATCACCTTGGTAAAAACTCTATGAGAGGAAACTATGCCGAATGGAAGAGCTCGAAACTGGAAAACCTAATGGTCCAGGCAAAACTGGAGGTACTTCCTGTGAGGAGGAAATACTGGGATGTGAATCTATGCATCCTGATGGTTGACGGATACTGCCCAGTCGATGGAGACTGCCCGGTCAATGAAGACTGAAGGCGTTCCTGACTAAGTCGGCAGTCTCCATAGTGAATAAATTCTCCTTAAGAGAAAAAAAAAAAAAAAAAAAAAAAAAAAAAAAACGTATTTAAGGCAGAAAGATCCAAGAAGAGCCGACACTTTCCACAATTTTGGAGACCAGGAAAATCTGGCAGTAGAAGGCCGGAGACTGATCGTTTACCACCCTCTCTACCGCGCCATTTTGCAGAATGGTTTGATTGGTGAAAAAGAATGGGGGGGGGGGCTTGGAAGAGGAAGATATTCCCGGAAACGATGCCGGTATCCTTCCTTTAGTATAAAGAGGACCCACGTATCTTCCGTTATGCTTGTCCAAGCCTTTGAAAAGAGGGCTAGTCCAGCACCCACGGGAATAAAGGGGAGGGATCCATGGTAGGAGAGGGTTCGAGTCCCTAGGGCCTCCCCACTCCTTCCTTGAAAAGGGGGACGAGCTCACCGACTTCCTCCCTTGAATCTTTCTGGAGCCTCGTCTAACTCGAGACGGGCTAGAGAAAAGATTGAATTAGTGTCGCTTCTTGGACTATCTAGACCGTATTCCTTTAAAAACTTTGAGGAAGGACCCGAGGAGAGGCAGGGTGAGTGTGCTTCCTGGCTATTTCGAAGGACCAAGAACGGCTGCGATGGACCGGTGTTGTTGGTCCCTCAGGTCCTAGAATGCCACGGAGGGAATGAGACGGCGCAAAAATGTCCCCAAGCCTAACATAGGAGCTAATATCACGAACGTACTTGCAAGAACTGATGGTATACTCACTCAGTTAAGACGGAAAATTATAATAATTTGCCGAAAAATGTATTTAAACACGTAAACAAAGGCAAATTTCCGACACCGAATTTCACACGTCTTAGCGATACAAGCGTCCAGAGAAAAGAGGAAGTACATCCCGCATAAGCCTATGACGTAGTAGTCATACTGGTTCTGGTTTCTTCTAGAACGTTCTATCTAATGGGTGGTTGGAATTATGAGCTTAGACGAGGGGACTCTCGTTCCGGAAGTGGTAAGCAAGGCAATAGTGAAAGATATTGTATTACTGCTATTAAAATTTTTGTACAAAATTCAAATATTGGACTTAAAGCACAGATGCTTATGTTATCCCGTCCAGTTTGTACTGTTTCATACTGTTTTGAAAATATTTGGTGCGGACTTCAAACTGAGACTAGTGAACACCGTATTCTGCTTCTATCACTCTCCTTGTCGCAAATGTTTCAAATAAATTGCAGCAAATTAATTTTGACTTTTTAAGAGATTGAGCAAGACTTTATTCCATTTCTTCATCGGGAAAAATGTGTTATTTACTATGATTTCCTTATCTCACTCCACTCAATTTGATTGCACTCATTCCAAACATGGCAGACTTTGACAAGACTTCTAATTCACATTAAAAGTTGTTGTTGTTGTTGTTGTTGTTGTTGTTGTTGTCGTTGTTGTTGTAGGCTTAACGTCAATTTTCAGCACTTGATAGGCTATACATGGCGGCCAGTATATCTGTTGGAGGAAGAACCCATGAAAACTCCAGAAAGAACTACCGACCCACAGGAAGCTACTGGCAATCTTTCTCACATACCCACGTTGGCCGAGCCCGAGACTCGAACCCACGCGGACAGAGGTGAGATGTCCGTGATCTGTAAAGGAAAGCGTCGTAGACCACTCGGCCACTCGGAGCCCCTACATTAAAAGTTAAACAAATACGAGTTTTGTCGAGTAAAAAGATGTTCAGTTACACCAGCAAAACTAGTATTTCTAGTAGTCGTTATTTCAACAACAAAAAAGTAATAATTACACATGAAAGATTTCTATCTTAACCGATGTTTTAATAGCAAGAGAATCATTGCACAAGTTGCATAAAGTGATATCTGGCATTTCCGTTCCATGGAAACTGCCAAAAAGCATTGGAAAATGTAACGGATTAGTCTGGTTTATGTTGTTTCCGTGTTAAGGAGAATGCTGGAAATCACTGAAAGCGGAAACAGTATCTTGTGGCTTATGGTGTTCTTGTATTAGGGTAACTGATATAAAACATTGGAAATTGGAACGGATTCTGTTGGTTTTTGTTTTTCTTGTTACTACAACTGCTATGAAGCATCAGAAACTGGAATGGATTCTTGCATTTTCTGGTGTTTCCGTGCTACAAATGTTCCCAGAAAGCTTTGGAAGCCAAAGAGAATTCTTGTGGCTTCAGGCAGTTACTGGAACTGGTTTGTTAGGTTTCCGTTAGTTTCCTGTCTAGACACTTGAATAAATGTTTTTTTCACAATGAAAACTGCAAGAATTCTCACATTAACTGCACGGAATCTAAAGTGGGACTACAAGAATCCGTTTTGAATAACTTGATTCTCACCAAAAATTTAACAGATTCTATCTTGCTCTTGAGGCAGATTGGATTTTGGCTTGAACCGGCAACTACGATGAACTGTACCCGAAACTGTGGTTTCCAGATTGTTTTTGTGAAGTTTTCGTTGTTCGGAAAGTTCGTTTTTTATGCAGTGAGAGTACTCGATAGAGGGCGTTACTAAAAAGGTGTTAAAGCTGATACATTGCTCATTCGAGTTTTCGCACTCTTTCGTACAAGCAAGAAAATACCGGAAATCGAGTGTGGCAAAAACTCAATATTCGCTTGTAATGTTTACAGAGTAATTAAAACAAAACACTTTATAGGATCTAAGCAAAGGAGGCATAACATTGGGTGGAGGGGCAAAAGGTGGTCGCGAATCCATGGAAGATGACCCACGCTCTGGCAATTGATGAAGATGCTCGATACATAGTGGAAGATATTTCTATTATCTCATGCATTAATCCGTCAGCTGTTTTTATTGTGCTGACAAATCATTTGAAGCTCAGAAAGGGTTGTGCAAGATGGGTCCCGCATTTTTTGAGGGCGTATCAAAACAGAGTCGGGCTGAAATCGCTAAACAGCTACTCGCCAAATATGAAAAGAGTGACCCGAGACATTTGAATGAGATTGTCACATGTGATGAAAAATGGATTTACTTTCTTGAACCCAACTCAAGGGAAAACAATAAAGTTTCGATCGGAGAAAACAAGCAGAGACCACAACTCGCTCGACGTAATCGGACTGTCAAAAGAGTTACATGGTCACTTGAGCGTGGAAAGCAGGTTGCAGTGACCAACTTTCGGTATGATTTTGTAACACTCCTCGGGGACATACACATGTATGTTTTCATCACTGAACAAGCAGTAGTATCCCAGAAACTGACTTAAACATTAGTGTATATGATCACTAATGCATAGTAAGTGCGTCACATAGATCTAGTTTTGGTATAGTGGTGTATTATTGGGACGAATGGACTTCTTTTCAGTACCATACAAATAACAGGGTTCTAGAAACTGATCTAAATGTTCAAATTGTACATGATTAAAATGTTAACAGTCACAGTAACTACACTTTTGGCATGGTGTAGTACTTCTTAGGATATAGGCACATAAAGTTTCATGAATGTACAAGTGTCTGAGAAACTGACCTGAGCATAGGTGTCTGTAAAGCTTGAAATGTCAGTGACCATGGCCTTCCTTTATGGGTGTATCACTGAAACAACTGGAATGTAATCAACAATTGCATAGCTCGCCTCTACTAAACCTTTAGTAGTCTCCAGCAGTCACTGTAGAAATTAATAATCATGCAGAAAATGCATTTAAATTTAAAGTAATCCTGAGAAGAAAAAAAAGGTTTACCCCTATTCTAACTGAAGTGTTTCTTGCAATTTGTTTGTCTTTTTACTTTTATAACTTTCAATCAGCACTATATAGCCAGTATTGGACTGACATGCCGTTGAACCATACACATAGATACATGCATTCTGTGACAGGGCATACATGAATACAAATTTAAATTCTGCTCTATGCTACCAAGTTG
Organism: Margaritifera margaritifera; assembly: GCA_029931535.1. Taxonomy (NCBI): domain Eukaryota; kingdom Metazoa; phylum Mollusca; class Bivalvia; order Unionida; family Margaritiferidae; genus Margaritifera; species Margaritifera margaritifera. The sequence goes on from JAQPZY010001332.1 coordinate 402,418, forward strand.
AGGTATTACGCAAGTTGTCGCAAGCCAGAAATTAATTTTTTTTTTCTTCAGTTATTTCTCTTAAAACCTGCTTCACAAGCTATTGTGCTATTATCATTGTTCGAGTACTTTTCAAAGTATATATACTCACCAAGTTTCATGATTCCATTATGTACCTGTATAGTAGTGTCATAACAGGAATTTTGGACCAGGCTTACTGATATAGGTCAACACCTTCTCTACCCCATGACTTTACTAATTTTACCCCTTAAGTCACACGCGAGTGTATTATACGCGTGCTGTGGGATTGAACATTTAGACAGTAAAAATAATTCTAACGCTAGCGTGAACGATTTTGCCTAGCAAAAGCGGCTAGAGTAACGCTTTATAAAGTTAGTGCAAACGGCGACACAGCCAACAGCGGCAACAATGCTGCCACCACAGGTGCAGACAATTCCGTCTTTGTATATGCTGCCAACGTTGGTGTCATTGTGGAAACTCTTTACAAACATATTGGAAACTCTTCACAAACGTGAATGATTTTTGCGCAGCACGAATCTGCTACCGTAAATGATTTTACCCTTCGAAAACGTAAACGATTTTGCGAAGCAAAATTTGCGAGCGTAAACGGTGAGCCACAGATTGATATACACTGGCAAACATTTACTCGATTTTTATTGAATGTAAATCAGCTACCTATTTTGGGTCGCTGACACCCCGGTTCCGTATCTGTGCACGAAGTCGTCAGTGGTTTTCCATTTCTGCCAACATGGTCTCGAACTCCGCCATGCTAATTATTTTATCCTCGATAGCCATAGAGTAGAGTTTAGTAATCGTACTGAGAATACTTTGTGCCGCCGCGAGAAGTTCTGAATAGACACATATTCGTAAATGTAATCGTATCGAAATTATTTTACCAGCACCGCCCGCGACACCTGTTACTATTGATATAGCCCCGACAACAATTTCGATTGGTGTTTCTATGATAGTCGCTGTGGGTGCGATTCCCGCCAAAACCAGACCAACAGCGGCGATTCTAAAAATTGAATCGGCGACAACGCACATGCGTTTGTATTTTATGAGTAGCGCGGTTCTCTTGGCGATTTCATCTCGAAGCTGCTGTTTCGCTTCGATTATTTTTTCGCGTCGGTAATTTTGAGTGTCTATCATAGTTCTTCTATTATTAATGTAATTGCGAAGTATAATTGCTCGACAGGTGCAACACTTCTAACCAATTTGACTTTTTTACTTGTCCAAGTGCATTCTGGGGGCCTAGTACCACGTTCACTTAGAACTATATTGATTGCGCCATTGATTGGTGTCAAAAACGATCGTTCTCGTTTTCGACCAAGAAAACTGTTACACGGACAAGTGCGTCCTTGTTGAATAACAGTCTCTTTTCTCTTGTTGGTTGAGTCAATGTTGGTGCAACATAATCAACGCGAAATGCAACCGGGTTGGATTTGTCGGTGAATTCCACTTCATCGTTGTAGAAACAATCCCTGGGTGTTTTCACGTCTGGTGGTGCAGTCTGAGAGCGGACATTTTCGCGTGCTAATGCAATGCTTCCAAGCTGTCTTAGAGTTGGCACTGGTACATCAGTGTGGTCCCAACTGTCGATTTCTATTTGACCCTTAACAAGATTATATTTCAGTGTATACGAGGGTTTGTTGACACCACTCTGACGCAGATATTCATCAACAAGTGGAACGAAATTACTATCAATGTTAGCCAGTCCAACACCCCGTCGGCAAATACCGCAATCTCATCACCACGTTCAGAATCCATCAAACAAAAACAAAAACGGCAAAGACGGTTAAGTACCCGTCCGCATAGATGTGGGATGCTTCAAAATGAATTTCATCTCTCTATATCAATGATATCGATGTCGTATATATGATAGATTTTGGAAGACCGGTGTCTGGTTAGTTATGTATTTATTACTCGTATATCAGGTGTATTGTTTATCAATGTTGTCAATTGTCAATTGACTCCATCCAATATAATAGCCGGATACGATAAGTAAATACGATCCGGACTCGTGAGGTTCTGGTTTATCAAAACCATTCAGTTCATCCCGCATAAAGACACATCGAAAATGCTCGATTGACTTTGCCGTCACGAGTAAATCAAAACTGGTCAATGGACGCACTGCGGTCATCAATGGCGAGGCTTTCTGCGAGTCATACCAAGTAGTCGAATACCTCTGCCTGAGGGTATTTAGCGAGTCTTACCTGGTAGTTGAAGACCTTTTCCAAACACCGGCTTTTTAGTGCCATCCCGGGTGCAGTTCCGACGGCCCCTAACGCAGCAGATTTTGAAACCGCGGGAGCTGCAGCACTAACAATGCTGGAATGGCCGCTAGGAATGGAAATATTCCACCGGTCTTTTGCATTTGTGCCTCCTCTGACTTGGATAATTTTAATGCCACTGAGGTGCTCTTTTGCTTGGCCGCCTTAAGCTGATCAAGCTGCGTTTGGGTTAGCCACACGGGGATAATTAACGTTAACTTTGCAGGAGAAAGTTTCAACGTGACCCCGCAATCGTTTCGTATTACGTTTTTTTTTTCTTTCGCAAACTGCTTTGGGCTAAGGCCAACCATAACTTATTGATTGGACACTAGTATTTGAAAACGTAACAAATTCAATTACTAGTTTGTGAAAACGTTACTAGTTTTCTATAGGTGCGTCAATGATCCTCTTTCGGCCACCTGTGCCCTCCAACAACAGTCTCGTCGGAGAGGATCACAGCAATGCATCTGCATCTATTGTTGGGAGCAGCAGGCGGATTAGCACGTGTATGAAAGTACATATCGACTACGGACTGCTTAAAAAACTCCAGGTGTTCCAACGAAAAGTAATAAATCGTGTACAAATGAGTGAAGTCGTACTGGGAAATCTGCAGACTTGTGTCAATGTTTTGATGCCGCTGCATGTACGACCATAGCTTGTGATATGGCGTGCCCACTCCTTACATTTTCGAACTTTTGTTGGCAACTGTATCTTGTATTCGGGTGGTGGTTCTTCTTGAAAACTCGCAGTTGCCTCTTTATCGCCTTCGGTGTCTTTTATGATTGTGGCTATGGTTTCATCTAAGCCTTCTTGGATTTGTTCTGGTAAGAGTTTCATGGCCCCCGCGGTTTTGTTCCGTGGCGGCCGCATTTTTTTTCCGTGGCTGCTTTGATATCCTTGGCGCGTTTGGATATCTTGTGAATTGGACCTGGTTTTTCGTTTGTTCCCATAATTGCTGTCATGCGTTCCGCGTTTTCGCGCGTGGGCCTGAGCAGTGGTGCAAACGTTTGCTCGAAAACCGCATTGAGATCTTCCCGTGCAGTCTGTCGCGACTGTAACATATCTTTGACACGTCTACGGGCATCTGTAACATTACGGATCCGTTCCAGGTGTTCGCGGGCAGCTTTACAGCATCGCTCCCCATACTCTGCTGCGGTATCACTGGCAGGTTTTGACATTTATCAGGGTCGTTTAAATTGTGGGGTTTTTTTACACGATTTCGCGAGACATGTTCGTGTTAGACGCTTGCATGAGACACGTTCGTGTCAAGACCCGCACAATACTTTCCCCGGAGGCTCTAGTCAAATCAATAGTGAGGAAGCTATACCGATCCTGGGTGACCTCCACGAACATATTCAGAAATTCATCCGAGTGGTCGGCAGCACACCAAGTCCAATGAATGTTTGCAAGGCCATGCGCGTCAGTACCACGAAATATCAACATGTTGCAGTTGTCCCGAATCACGTTAAGCCCGTGTGCGTATCGCTGTGTCACATAGATCACGACTGTTTTTTTTTGTGTCAGCCTCGGGATTATATTCTCGCGGGGTTGTCTTTGTGTTCATCGTTACATCGTCGTACACAACAAGATTATTCGCGCTCGGATCAAGGTCGTCAGTGGCAGGGGCTTCATCGACATGGTTGGTCGTCGGCGGATGGTGCGATCACATACAACCGATCCCGCGTTAACCATCTCATAATCAGATTCAACAGTTGAATTTTCTCGGATGCAGCCGGGCCAATAAAACGCACGAACTGAGTTTGGAAACTTGTCACCGTGCTTTGGTGATCTGGGCGTTGCTGCGCAGAGAAGTCAATGACAGAAAACATCTGATTTTTCTCAAGTCGGAGCTTTTCTTTTTTCATGATGCCATGTTAAATATCAATTGTTTTATAACACGATCATGCCTTTATATTGCGTGCGATGCCGCATAAAAACTCGTACTGCAAATCCAACGCGGGTTCAAACACTTAATGGTCGAGCTGCGATCGCTGGAACTTGCGTCCGGTGTGGAGCAAGGAAGTTCATGTTCGTGGGAATATTTGGCCGTAGACACACAGGGTCTAAAAAAAAAGTCCACGGTGATATCGCTGCTGCGTTAACGAAGCTACCCCGAGACACCGTGGAGGAAATATCCTTGCGAAAAACATATCCCCGGATTCAATTATTGCGGGCATGGAACACGACTGGATATACGACTTTATTCTAACAATCGACCGAAGCCCAGAGAAGAACCTGTAAACCGGGTCTATGCTGCATGTTAACGATATGATCTCGCGTACAAAGCATCAAGTGATATCCGTACGCGTCAACGTGCCGATATAGATCTCATCCACGACTTCAACGCGATCAGTCTTACAATCGGAGAAAAAATTGCTAGATGTATCATCAAAAGAGGTATAAAGGCTGAGATTGCTCTTGGTGGTCGCTAGCGCGCCATTTCGAGGTAAAACCGTAATATAACAAACATGGATAAGAAAAGAATGGCTTCCAAACGGACTTTGTCCGCAATATACTACAGTCCACGCGGTTACTGAAAGGGTGAAGCAGCTGTTGAAAAGTTAGCGAGCGCAGCAAAAGTTACCTACGAGATCGCTTGAGCATGGTTGGCCAAACAAGCATTGTGGTAGAGTTACCTACCCGCACCAAGAAAGATTCCCGTGAATGGTTTGATGTGAAAACGCCCAACGAAGTTCATCAGGCTGACATCATGTTTCTCCCGCATGATCGTGTACGTGGAAGCACATGCTAGTACGCGTTAACCATTGTAGATGTTGCCAGCAGATATAAAGCAGAGCCGTTGACTTCCAAAGATTCAGCGAGTGTCGCATATGCTCTCAAAACGTATTTATACACGTTTACCATTAACATGGCCACGGCTGTTGCAGGTGGACCCCTGCAAAGAATTTCTGAGTGGTTGATGTGCTTGTTAGCAAAATATAAGGTGCTAGTTCGTGTTGGACATGTTAATATACATCGTGACCAGACTATTGTGGAACAATTCAACCGTACACTTATTCGTGCACCAGTACGCGCAAAAATTTTTAATGAATCGTATCCGGAGTGCTCGCACTAGACAGCGATCCCGCGAATGGGTGATATGGCTTCGCTAGGTCATAACCGCGTTGAATAATGAAACCACACGCATGATTGGATTGAAACTTGCTAAGGCGATTCGACAGAAAACTAACAGTTTCCCACAAAAATGTTTTAAAAACCACACCTGTTAGACTCGCTCGGAAACAATTTGATTTGATATCTGTATGCACCGGGGGAGTTCGAAGGCGGGTGACATCGTACTACTGATCCGGTATGGTCTATTGATGCATTTACAATCTCGGACCGGATTAACTTTCAAGGACAGCCAACACGTTACCAGCAAAGCCGACTGGACTTCGTCCAACGAGCAGAGTATGTGTGCGAGAGGAATTGCAAGTCGTTCCCGGGGATACAGAACTAACACCATGGTTTGAGATCGCGACCCTGAACCATTCATGCCGCTCAGCAACATCAAATCAAACTTGGTCCGCCCATACGAATGTTTTACCTTGTACGTGTTCCAAGCGTACACGTTAACGGCGATACCTGGGTTAAGTTCTTCAAACTTTTCGAGTATGGCCTTTTTAACCTGTAAAGGAAACTCTGTGTTACCAAACTTCAGTTCACCAGGTATTGTTGCGGCAGATCTGTGATAGCTCGCGGGATGAAACGAGGACGCGAGCGCTCATTCAAAACATCGATTCTCATCGTTTTTCACATTAATCACCGACTGCGGCGGAACATACTTTGGCGTTTCAATATAATTAGAACCGTGGAATGGTGTGTTTGGGGAAGTATGTAGTTGAACTTCCACACATTTGTCAAGAGTCTATCCTGATCCTGCATTGGTGAATTTTTCCAACGTCTCGAAAATCTTTGAAAAGCATTTATCGAGTTCATCATTGACGGCCTCAGTGTCTTTGCGGTTCAAGATTGTACGAGCACTGCTGTGAATCCACGGGGTTGCAATTTTTAACACATCCTTGTCTGATGACTTACGATTAAGCGACATAATCAAATGCACACCTAGAACAATGTCCACCTTAACCCCGGAGGTGCCCAAGCGCAGCAACGTTGATACGATTCCAGGTCGCATCTTCGAAATAAGTTTTATAGCGTCTTTGCTTGGTTTATATGTCTCTGGGGTAACTGCATGGTAGTCTTCAAAATTACCATGGCGTTTTTGTAGTTTCACGATGCTGCTTCAGAATCATCCGTGGCGCCTCTGGAGAAAGTCCAATACCACATTTAAGGCATGGTCCAGCACCGAGGCTAACACGTAACGCAAGCAAGTGCGATTTACAATATTCATAATAGCATGTTCTGCTGCAGAGTTCATATTTGCCAAGGCATACGCCTTTGTATTGATTGCATCCCAATGCCATTGAACTTTTTACATATATGCGGATTGTATTCTCTAATAGAAATATTCATCAATGTTCTCGATTGATAGTGTGCATAACTTCAGGTGTATGTTGTCCTCACCCAATATATAGGGTTGTAAAATACTCTCAGTAGATAGTATTTGATTGTATGACCACTCGTTGTAAAATACTTTTCGTCTATGATAGTAATTTCCAATCTTGGGGCAGTGACTAGTAAACAAACATTTTGACCAGACTGCATCAACCGAGGATTACCATCAAACAGCTTTTCCTGTTGAAATATAATTTTCTTCAAGCCAGCATTTGGCCAAATCACTGTACGCTGGCCAGTATAAAATATTACACCAACTCTTAAATGACCACTTGTACAATGACATCCGAGGATTCCAAACATCATGCACTCCTTGTATATTGACTCCACAGTTTCTGTATCTTTGCATATAAAGCTCTTTTCATAAAACACCCGACATTGCATCCATTGCTTAGATTCTGCAGTTTGTAAATATTTATCATACTTACATAAAAGTGTCATTGGTGTTTCCATATATTATAATGCTGAAGGCATCTCTCTAATTTATTCTTGCTAATCCTCGCTGTCATCAATGTCTTCACTATTTATTTTAATATCATCACTATCTTAACTGTCTTTGTCGGAGAACTCGGTTAACGTCAGCAACTTAAACTTTGCTTGCATAATATCATACAATGACTTTTCTCGTTTTCTGTTATAAGCTTTAGAGTTTACATCGTTGTTTTTCCAATACAATCCCCAATTCGATTAATTTATCAAGATGCTATGGATTCGTATTTCAAACATTGTTGTACATCTTTTTGGCTTCTTTAACAAATCTGTATAACACATTTAAGCGAAATAGCAATTTAATCTTTTCTGTGACATTACAAACACTCCATTGTTCAGGTAATATGATTTCCACATTAGATTCACTCGTAAGTCCTTTCAAAATGCTATACGCATCTATTGAAGTTTTTGCCATTTATATAATATATACCATGATAATTCTCTAATATAATATATTCCCATGTAAAAAAGAAAAAAATCTCTACAAAACATATTGTAAAGAAATAGAGCAACAATCAATAAAAAATATTCTCAAAGAAAGAATACAATATCAGCTGAATATTTTATATACAGTTTAGTCGTGATCAATAATGATATTCCTGTAGTAGTGTTTTAGTCCAAAATATTCTCACACAAAAGGAATCTCTGCAAAATAAATTATATGCAGTATAGTCATAATCAATAATAGTGTATTGGGCCGACTGGGGCGCCTCATGGTAACTTCGCTTAGGGGCACCTGCGGGGAGGTTTATACTAGCAGATTTTGCTTTGCAAAAGCCTTTACATTTCCGAAGGGTAAAATCATTTACGGTAGCAGATTTTTGCTGCACAAAAGTCATTCATGTTTGCCAAGTTTCCAATATCTTTGTAAAGAGTTTTTCTACGACACCAATGTTGGCAGCATATACAAAGACAGAATTGTCTGCACCTGTGGTTGTCATTGTTGGCGGTGTCTTTATATATATATTCACACACACACAAAGTGCATAAAGCCTACATGATCATGAGCTAAATGCCAACACTCACCTAACTTCAACCAGTAAAATGTGAAAGGGTGTGGTACCAATTGAGATATGCGGTCATCTAGTTTGATGATTCTAGCATGAACTGAGCTTGAGCAATAAACTGAAAACACAGAATTTAACCAAAGTCAATGAAGAATGAAATATGGGGTGCAGCGACCCGTTTTATGAGGATGTAATACTTGTTAAGGTGCATCCTTTCATCAACTTTATTGATTCCAAGTATAACAGTACTTGCACAGTGTGCAAAAATGTACAAATTATGTACATGTATGTCGGGGAAAGGTAGTATTAGACCCACTTCAAAGTGTTGTCTAGGGCATAGGAAGAAAGAATGGTTGTGATGGACTGAGGGCGCACATATCTGCTTTTATATGTGCCAACACCAGGGGTAGTACAACAGCCCCACTCCACTTTGTAGAAACGAGCTAAAAAATGTACCAAAGTTGGTGAAATATGCAAAGTAGGTACTTATTTTTGTATTAAAGGTGTAGTACCTATGGAGATGCATTCTGCTACAAAGCTCAGGATTCTAGGTAGGATAGTGTGTGTGTGTGCACATATATGGCAAAAATATAATAGGGTCGTTAGCAAAACACAAAAAACTTAACCAAGAGTGGTTTTGAGAAATTTCAAACTTGTCTCCCTCCTCTAGCGCTAGGCGCCACGAAACCTACCCCAAAAATGCAGTTTTACACTTGATAAGTGAGGATGCTCGAGATAATATGAGGCTGTACCAATCCATATTATTTTGTATGTGCAGATGCTTATTCTATAGATAGTAAAATAGCTCTAATCTATTCATGGAGGCAAGCTAATCACCAACATTAAACTTACTCTCATGAAGCTAGGTTTTATCAGTCATTTATGAGACTTTCCTAAATATAAAGAAAAGGCAGAAAAACAATAAAGACCTAAGATTTGCACATTCTTTAATGTACTTTCACATCCACATCATTGGTAGGTATAATCTACAATAGTTTGCATCTTCTCCTTGCAAGAAATTTACAAACAAAAATAACTAGGTTACAAAAAGTCCTAGACTACAAAGCATCCACAAATCTGGGCCTTTCTACCATCATCCGATACACACAGGGCTGGAAAAAAAAAAAAGAATCCTAAATTTGTCCACTTGCCCAGAATCAAGATTCTCATAAACTTAAGCTAAAATCTGGATTTTCCTTTATATTATATATAAAATTCTGACCAAGTGACAAATTTTTACTTGCCCTCAAATTATTTTACTTGCCCTGGGCTGCTGGGCAAAGGATTTTTCCAACTCTGTGCGCAAGAAATTAAACACATTTTGTAAATGACTGTTCTCATTTGACATGGTAAAGCAGACCTCTTTAAAATACTGTTTAAAGACCTTTACTAAAAACATAGTAAAAAATGTAAAAAAGGAATAAAAAATTAATAGAAGCAACAATAATTAACATATAATGAATTTAAAAAGCCAACATGTATTTGTAGCATCCTGGCACACTGCTCAATTTCCTCCTTTTTGGGACCATTTAATTTTTGGGATTGGGGATGGACCTGGAAATATATTTTGTAAAACAAACAAAAAAAATCTGTCATGTTCAATCTGCCTGCAAGCATCAATAATGAGGGCATTTATTTCGCCAGAAAAGACTTACATAAAACTGTTTCTCAAGAAAGGATTGGTAATATATGTCATATGACTGTGATCAGCCAAGCTGGGGGAGCTTTGTGTCTAAATGTATAATCTCATTCAACCAAACCTATCTCATGGCTCCATAAGACCTTCTCATTCAACCAGACCTCTCTCACGGCTCCATAAGACCTTCTCATTCAACCAGACCTCTCTCACGGCTCCATAAGACCTTTGCCACGCAAGAGTCTGATCAAAACATTTTTTAAAAATTCAATGTAATGCCAGAACAAGGCTTTCCTAAATTTGAAAAGTGGTTTGACTGGCTGATTAGATACGGTGATGACTTATTAGATGAGGTTAAATAATACATCACTGTGATGATATGTTTATCATAAACAATGACAGTTTCAATGGTTCACTGGGACCCGATTTGTGCATCTGTTTATGTTTGACGATATCCTTTAACTCATGCAATAGAACTTTGGCTAGAATGATTGCAGAAATTCAAGATAGTGAGAACTGTCTTTGTAGTTTTGCTTGTACAAAGTGCCTTCTATTGGTAACAGCAATAAATGAAGCATTTACCAGATCCTCGTATGAGAGAAATCTCAAAGTCTCACAATAATCTGGTTGATTTACCAGATCCTCTTATGGCACAAATCTGAGCCACACAATAACCTAGCTGATTTAAAAGATCCTCTTATGGCAGAAATCTCACAGAGCCACACAGTAACTTGGTTGAATGCGACAACTAAAATGTATGAAACAAGTTGTAAAAAATTTACACCCACCTCACCCACCTAATGATTGACTTTTGGTACAATACAATATGCTTTCTTTGTGCCATCATTTATGATGTTATTCTTATGTAAACATCTCATCAAAAATAGGAAGTGGGGAATAAAAAGCTAAAAAGTGATCTGTGCAAAACATGCACCAAACATCAGATTCCAGAATTCCAGACCGATTTGGAACAAATCTCATGCCTGCTGAAATGTATGATTCTAATGTGCGAGTCCAAAAATTATATATGTGAATCCAGATTTCAGAATTTCAGCTGAAGAATTCTCTAGGAGGATGAGATATCCCGGTCATCTATCAGGACATTAGAGGGCCATGGTGAGAACAATTGGGCAGTGGTCACTCCCCATCACATTCTTCCTGATCACGTTATCACACAAGTCCTTCTCCAGTCTTTTTGACAGGACAAAATAATCCAAGCGCCTAAAATGTAAAAATACATAGTGCAAGTAGTGCAGAATGTCAAATATCCAGATTTATTTGATCCACAAAGTTAAAAAATTCAATAATTTTAACAGACTAATTTTTCGCGGAATAATACCAGAATTTTTAGGGTTCTCCTAAATTTGCTTTTGGGCTACAGTTTGTGTATAGTATGTGATTTTTTATTTAAAGCAAACACAAACAAGTAACTGCAATAGCTTGCCATTGCAATTCCCCATGCTTCTTATTACATATTTTAACACCCCTCCGTACCCCACCCACCCGTGGTACTCACCCTCACCCCAGAGAGTGGTTTGATTTGGTTTTGTATTTTACGGCACAGCAGCACATGTAGGTTATTTAGTACCAAGGTAATTGGAGTAAAGTGCTTTGCCCAAGGACACACAACGATAGCTATCTAAGCTAATCCAATGATGGGATCTGAACATGTACTCTTTCAAACATGACTCCGACACACTAACCCGTGGGGTCATAATGCAAAATGTTATATATATATATATATATATATATATATATATATATATATATATATATATATATATATATATATATAACATCTTCCTTTAATGACTGTATGCATAAAGTCTGACTGGAAAATATGTAAAATATAATTGTAATTGAAAGTTATATATATGTGTATATAAGAAGATGTGGTAATGGACAGATGCAGACCTGCCAACTCTAAGAAGTCGTTCCCAGTAAGGCAGTTGATATTTTTCCATAAGCTAGACTAATTTTCAACAAGTTGTGATGCAATAACATGCACTGCTCTTGTCAACTTGGAAAACATGCATTTAAAGAAAAGAGAAATGTGATCTGATGCAGCAAAGGCAATGTTACCAGATATACTTGCGTATAATCCAGGCCCAAATGCAAACAACACAGACCCTGATCTGCCGTCGCATATTGCACCAGCAGATCAGGGTCTATGTTGTTTGTTCCACTGATTAGTCCTTACAAACTGCATAGACCCAGATTTGCCGGCGCATTCCACAAAAAAGTTCATAAAGTACACACAGGCCTTAATGACCTCAAGTACAGTTACGTAAACTGCATTTCTGAAGCCATGGAAATAAACGACATCTTGTTTGATTTCTTGACATAGAATTTATGTTCTTTTTTAATTCCAATGGCGGCTGCAATCAGCTCTACCACCTTGAGCAATACTCAAATGAACACAACATAAAGTCCAATAAATACAACTGTCACCTTTCCTGTTTTTTTTTCTCCCTTCAAAGCAAACCAGGTATCTGAATATTGCTTTTATACTTCTGTGCCGATTGTTTAGACTTGTTACAGGGCTGATTATCCCCTCAGCTATGTGTTTTCGTTTGTTGGACATCATTTCTAGACCATATTATAACGTAAAAGCAAAAGCCTGGTCATGCAGGCATTTTGCATAAAGAACATGGATAAAGCAAATTGTCTGAGATACCCCCTGTAAAATTAGTCTGGTTCCCTGACCAACTCCAACGAGTTTAAATCCCGAATCAGGACCAAATCTGAACAAGCCAATATTCGGATCTGGATCACAATGATCATATTCTCACAGATTTTTCTAGTGTCCCCCCACCCCCTCGAGTCCGTAATTTAATGGTTGTTTCAGTAAGCCTTACTGTAAAATTGCAAGAGTTGGCAGATCTACAGTGAGATGGATGGATGGACAGACAAATGGTATCATATCTTTTGCTAAAGCACGGGGATAATTCAATAATAATGGATCTGTATTTCTGTTCATGAAAATTGTTCTGATAATAAAAGGACAGAAGGGACATTCCATGTGCTTGTCTGTATAAATGAAATATAAAGTTAAATGGTATCCAGTTAATCTAATGCTTTTCAGTAGTTCTGGATTAAGAATTTTTCATTCCTTACATTTTAAGACTTTCAAGTAGGTAGTCTATAAATATCATGAAGTAAATCTATTGCTGGCACATGTACATATGTCAACGTTAACCTACCGGTAACACATTGACACCATTGAATACTAACATCACTAACGTCCATGTCGCATGAAAATAAGTGTTTATTTCTTTGTAGTAGCACTTTACCATTACGGCACCTCAGCACAATAGTGGCTATAAGGTGCCAACTAAAGGTAGATGTTCGAAAAATGTAAAAATGAATTGCACAAAACCCCAGGAATATAAACTCTTCCAAAACAAATGTAAATGTGAAGTACAACAAGACAAATACAAAAAGTAAAAAATTTTTAAATAACAAATGGAATCTCTTATAGTCACTCTTGTAACCTTGTATCTCACTCTTGTAACTCCTTGTATCACTCTTGTAACTCCTTGTATGTAAATCTTGTAACTCCTTTTATCTAAATCTTGCAACTCCTTGTATCTAAATCCAAACAAACGTTTTGCACTGATTACTTTGGATTTAAGTCCACACAAATAGTTTCTATCCAACATGGATGATATACCACACATACAAAAAAACTAAAACATTACCAAATCCCATAATAGTTTTGTTTGTTTTGCTTTTCTGTTGGTTTTAATGTTACTTTTAACACATTATTGGCTATATCATGCTGAGGAAATGGTAATTAAATGCCTTTCCCAAGGACACACCGAGGCAGCCAACTTGTGCCAGCCTGTTGGTTATTGAACCTGTGACCCATGGATTTAGAGTCCAGTGCTCTACCAACTAAGCTACCATGGTTCCCATCATAGACAATTACTAAACAAACTTGTTACTACTGCATAAGGAGAAGTAACACCAAGGTGTTATCTGCATAATGGCAAACATTTTCTTACATTTGGCAACGCAATTATGTGGGATATGCAAACAACATGTATTCATACAAGTCATACAATTTTTTGATAAATAAAATAGAAGGATTTATGTAAGGAAATGTTATGCTAATATATGTTATGCAAATAGGCAGTATGCAATTAAGTGGATTAATGTGTGTGTGTGTGTGTGCCACAAGATTTGTTGTCTCTGTGAGTATAACAACATATTCAGTAACAACACAAGTTGGAGACAGGTATTTTGGCTAAGATTTCCATTGTGTCGGAAGTGACTTTCCTTTCTTCATTTGTTTTTTGCCAGACAAATTGTCAGAAACGATACTAAGCATGCTAAAATAGAAATAATAAGTTAATAAGTTGCTTGGATTTTTATTCTGTCACTATGCTTTTATTTTAATATAGTCAACAAGAGTTAGATTTACTTATTTTCTTAGAGCAGATGTGTATTTATATTTCTTTTCACTCTACCACCATAATATCCACTTTTACATTTTCAACATAGACACTTGGCATAAACCTTCGCATCAAAACAAGTGAATTCCAGTTTTTCACTTAAAACGGGAACGTTTTATCTAGCTTCTCGTAAATACTATACAAGTTGAGTCCAACTGCAAAGAACATAGACCCTGATCTGCTGTTGCACAATACTATGTTGTTTGTTCCACTGATTACTCCTAACTGCATAGACCCAGATATGCCAGTGCATTATGTGACAGCATATCTGGGTCTGTGCAGTTTGTAGTTGGATTAAAAGCAAGTATATATGGTATTCTTAATGTTGATGAAAATTTAATAACTCTGTTATAAATAGAAAAATACCGCTTCTCAAAAAAAAAAAGTTTCAATTAAACTGATCCCAGTTAATTAAAATTAGATTTATTTAAATCTTAATTGTTAACAGATTGTTGCTATTTTTGGTTTGGAAAGCTTCCTTCAGAGATTATATATCACAGACTTCACTATCACTGTAGCATGAATATAAATTTTTTAAAAACTTTATGCTTATGACAGTGCATCTCGTATACCTGCTCCAATGTTTCTAAGTACTAAACCCACAAATATACAATTTTAATATGCCATATTACAATATGAATAAAATATGTAACAGAGAAACCATCTGGCAGAGATAATCAAAATATGCAAACAGATAGCTTTATCTTAATACATTATACAGAGAAGTTGCATCATATTATTACATTCCTCCTCCCCCTCCCATTTCGAATGGTAGTGTTGAGAGTGCTTGGGTGCTTTTTTCGTGTTTTCGTCCAATATTAAATGAAAAAATAATGAATGATAATATAATTGGCAAACTGTTGCATTGGCAGGAAACAACAACAAATAATTAGAACAATAAAAGTAATATGAAAACAATGATAATATCAATAATATATTAAACACCTGTTTAAAAGATAACATCAGCGTTACAGTAATGTCACCTTTCCTGTCTTTTCTACAATTCCATAATTCTCCTTTTCCGTAATGGATAAAATATATATGTTGTGAAATGTGTTCAGAAAAAGATAACTGTATTTAAGATGAATATGAATCTGTTGTCATAGCTGCCAATTTTTTTTCTTCAGATGATGTCAATACAATTTTTTTGTTTAAAGTTTTTACAAATTTTGTCTTATGTAAAACAAATTCAGTACATATAAAGCTCATTAATTATGCAACTTCTGAAACAATTTCATTTGCATCAAGAATGAAACATGACACAGCTATTACACATCATGACATCAGATTGTGATGATGAGCTTCTAGGAATGGGTAAATTCAGAGCAGTTTAGTGACTTAAAAACAGGAGTCCCTCGAAGGGACTGATGCTCTACTGTCTCAAAAGAATTTCCAGGAATTTAAGATAAGACAACTTCTCCTTTTTTGCTGCTTAGTGTTGAAACCACCTCTGATATTCTTCAGCAATACGATTTTCAAATTAGCCACTGAGGTGGCCATACTGGATTGAGAATAAGCACCATTTTCATTTAGGAAAACCCAATACCGATATGGGCATCCATTCTGGAGGAGTAGTGAAAAGATTTTGAAGATGGCTGCCATGGCGGCAATACTGGGTATCAGATCAACACCATTTGCATTTAGGACCAACCAAACAACAGTTGTTTATCTTCATTATTGGCACAGCGGCAGTGACCATGTGATATGTTATGACAATGGAACTATGCTGTATGAAGTAGAACTGCATGTGACAGCTGAGATATGCCCAATGAATACCCCAAAACTGCATGTCTGCCATTGTACAGCCTTGCCAAGAGCAGTTTGTAGAATGCTTTTACTAACTAGATAATCAATGAAAGCTTCTTATTGTTCAATTGCAAAAGTCAATTTGTAAGCTTTTGATGGTGGCTGATAGAGAAGTCAAATGCTAAGCTTTGTCAATATTAATGAATATTACAGCTTTCTTTACATCTCAGCAAATAGACTGTTCAGAATTTTAACTCGCTCACTCATTTTAAAGGTAGAGATTCATTAAATTTAGGGGGAACTTGCACAATCATGCATCTGTGAGGAAACACAGCTGTTTTTTTTTTTTTTTTTAATACATAAAAACAGTTTTGGCTACACATCATGTGGACAAATTCATCAATTGTTATCTATGATTGATCCATCAGCAGAAACTGATGAATGATCATTATATTTTATCAGAGTCCCAACACTATGATTTTCCAAAACCTATAAATCAAAATCTGTAAATTGGTCACAAATAAGACATTTCCACTGCTGTTCCTGTCAAGCAGTGATACATATTTCTCACTATCTACTAATACTGATGAGATATTAAAGTTAAACTGGCAGTCGTCTCTCCATTTCTTTTTGTATGACCCAAGATGCAGACTTTTTATGATCTATTATTAGGGCTGGCTGCATTAATTAAATAATCCGTTGATTGATTGGTATACATGCTAAAAACGATTATCATAGCAAAAGTTAGACAATGTTTTCGGAAGATGTTTTACCACCATAAAATTTTAATTTATATTGAGGTTAGAACTATAGTTTGCTAATCTCAACCATGGCAGCTTGATTTGACAAAAGTAACAAATATAACTGTGTATTCTCTTGACCTATGAGAACATTTGATTTCAATCACTTCTGATCTGATGTTGACACACTATAAACTTCTGTTCCACTATCTCTGTTACAGATGACATATCGTAGGAATGGCGGATACACAGTAAATTTGACAAACTGTCTAATGCACTTAATAATCTATTAAGATTAAGTGCACTAGTTAGGTCAATTCCAAAAAATAATAGTGAAGCTTTTGTGTGGTTGAGAATCATCTCTTTCATTCTTCTGTAGATGGACAAAGATGGTGAGATAGTGTTACGATCCTCTTTGCAGCAAAAAGCTCACGTGGTGTCATGTAAAAGGATCATGCTCCTTTGGGTCTTTTTCTAAACTTTTCGAAAAACAATTAAAAACTTAATTATTTATCAATATTATGAAATTGATAACAAATACCAATATTTGGTCTAATTAGCCAGCTGTACCCATGATATATATTTTCTTCCTACATGAAGTGTGTTGGTTATGGATGTAAAATCTCTATCCCTCAAAAGAATAAAAAGCAAATACCATATATATAATCTGATACCAACTGCAAACTGCATAGGCCCAGATCCGCCATCGCATAATGCGCTGGCAGATCTGGGTCTACGCAGTTTGTAAGGACTAATCAGTAGAACAAACAACATAGACCCTGATCTGCCGGTGCATTATGCGACGGCAGATTAGGGTCTATGTTGTTTGCAATTGGACCCGGCTTATACACGAGTATATATGGTGTATTTTCTTCCTACTATATACACACATGAAGTGTGTTGGTTATGGATGTAAAATCTCTATCCCTCAAAAGAAAAAAAGCAAATAAATACAGAATCTTACATGAGAGTTCATTTCAAATGCAAGTTTTTTCCCTTTTAAAAAGCCGGTATAGTCATGGATCCCATTTCATAATTTAATAGTATTATCACCATATGTACTTGTGTATAACCCAGGTCCAAAGGCAAAAAACATAGATCCTGATCTGCCGTCACATAATGTGTCAGCAAATCAGGGTATATGTTGTTTGTTCTACTGATTAGTCCTTACAAACTGCACAGACCCAGATCTGCCGGCGCATTATGCGACGGCAGATCTGGGTCTATGCAGTTTGCAGTTGGTATCAGCGAGTATATACGGTATGTCTAAAATACCTCACTATAAAGTGCCCCACCTATAAGACAATCCACTTTTGTTCCCATGAACAGTATTATAGTGAGGGAATACTGTACCATATTCACCCGTGTACCTTACACACAACTACACACAACACAGATTCCATTCTGCCCTAATATATATAATGTTCTGGTAGATCATAGTGTGCTTCAGATCACCCTGAATGAACCAAGTAGATCTGGATCACTTAGCACATTAGGCAACAGCAGATCTGGGTCTGCACTGTTTATAATTGGCTGTGCATTAAGACATCAGGAACTATTTTAAGGGTGATCGTTTGTGGAATGTTGGAATATTTAACTTTTTGAAAATGGATATTTTTAAATAGCTAAGGGTCCATGCAATTCAAAATCACTTTAAAATTGTACATGTAGGTGTGCATTGTCTTGCGCTACTCTTAGTTGAATATCTATCCCCAAATAAGGGGAGATTCATGAGAAGAGCAACCTGTCATTATTTGCCCATAAAATAATAGCTTAATTGAATTAAAAAATTCATCAATTTGCAGAAGTTGAAGATTATATACTACTCTTATCAAATTCACAAAGAAATGGGTGTGTAACTGAGTTCATTTTTTTCAGTATGACACAATTACTGAGGTCAGATCATATTGGTTTTCTGAAACCGAAAACCTCCATGGTCGATTTATGGCAGGTCAAAAATTGCTTAAAGATTTCCCAAGATCTTGTATAATTATCATTGACTTTATCATTTTCTTTCACAGGACTCTTATTGCGATTATTAAAATTGTATAATAACTTCTATCACAACCACATCATTTTATGTCTAATCTCTCCAAGTTCAAAGCACTACAATATACCAAGGTAGAAAGTTATGTCATATCGAGGATGTCATAATGCAATAATCATTAAGTGTTAATAATTTTACAAAAGTGATCAACCTTAATCGAGTAAATTATTCATTGTGGTAAATACAAAAAAAGACAGTATTAGGACTAATAATGTAAAAGTTTGCAGACTAGTTGCACAACAAGACCATCCTAACTTCTCAATATTACTAGAATTCTGCAGCCAAGTCACACATATTCATAATTTTCTCAGCCATTCCTTCCTCTCAGTTTCATACCCAAACAATTTCTAGACCAATCCCAATTGGTGGTTCAACATTTTTAAAACATGGTGCACATGTAAAACTGCTACAAAAGATCATATCGCAAAATTGCAAGTCACATTCTCTCAATTTCACTATTTAGGAAACATCGAGAAACACACAGAAAACAGTCACACACATGCATGCAGAGACACACACATGAACATTATTGCTATGTCAACATATTTTTCCTCTGAAAAACATTGGCTAATAACTTCAAGACGCAAGTCTTACCAGCCAACATTCTTTGCTCTAGCATTGCCCATATTGCTCCAAAATGTATAGGCCCCTTCCTTCTTTGGGTACAGGGTTCTAAAGGAGTCGATGAATCCCTCCGAAAGTAGCTTTGTAAACTCTGCCCTTTCCTCATTTGTGAAACCAGCAGTTTTTTTGTTGGTTTTTGGATTGGCTAAATCTTAAAAAAAAAAAAGAAACCTGGTTAGATGCAAAAAAAAGTCCTGCTCTGGTGATCATGTAACTGTGAGCTAAGCATGAGTTTCCATTCTCAGTCAGTGAACTAGTATTGTATGCAGTGAAGACTGAAAAACTGACTTGAATGCATATTTGCCAGATATGGTCATCAACCCACTTCACTGCACGTCAACCTTTGGCATATATAACTAGTCCAAACAGTATCTACTACTCCACTATCTGATTGGAAGCAACTGAAGGAATGATCCAATCAGACTGCTTGTTACATTTACCTAGAAACTGAAGGAATGATCCAATCAGAAAGCTTGTTACATTTACCTAGCATGATAGTTGGGAATAATCATAGCAGCATGTGTAGACAATGACACATGTTGCATGCAAGTTTTTCTAATTTAAACTGTTTCCACACAAATTTTTCTTTTCGAGACAAGGCATGTGGACATAATATAAGTCACCATATTGAATACCTATCAGGTAATACAAAAGGCTCTCACACGGGTCAATTAATTTCCCTTACTATAGGCAGTAACTCGGTCATCTGCAAGAGGGTACCAGTTTCAAATTCAGTTTTGTGTTGGCTACATATGGCAAGGATCACTGTGGAATGAAGTGAATTTACAACCCTTGGTTAGCAATGATGATCTCAATACAAAACTTTAACAGAGAGACAGATGGAAGGTGAAGGACATGCTGATGAACGGATGGACAAGGGTACCACTATATGCCCCTACCACATGGAGCCATGGTAGCTAAGTTGGTTTGAGCATCAACTACTTCATCATGTCCTTGGGAAAGGCACTTGGGTCCCATTTCCTCTGCATGATATTGCCAATAATGTATGAAAAGTGCCATTAAAACCAACCAATTAATCAATTACTGTGGTTGGGCATAAAACTTGTGAAAGGTCCTTTGTGTTCAATGGATACAAAATATCAAGCTCAAATACAGGTTAAAAAATTACATGATAATTTTTAATTTCCATAATCAATACATGGATGCCTTGTACACTTTATTAGTGCTGGGTCAAAATCACAATTCTTTCCTGCTGGCAATTTCTGAAATAGCTAGATGAAGTTCCAATAACAGACAAAAATGTTAAAATTCATGGCATACGGGTGAAGTAAGCAGTCATTTTCTCCATTTTTCAACTCTTGTACACTGTGTTTACAACTCAGAAACAAAGCAAAAAACTTACCAAATGGTCACAAAATAATTAAGTAATTTGTAAACATGAAGAATACCTTTAACTAAATGTCTTGGAAACTAACTTTCAAGAAATATTTTTGGATACATAACAAGAAGCAGAAACAAAAAGCACACTACAGTCAAATTAAACAGTATACAGTACACATAGTGGATTGACCCTGTTTCAACTGTTCTGGTGCAGGGTGCAGCTGAGCGTAGTTCAGTAACATATGCCTGTGTTTCATTTTGGCACTTGATCTACTCCTCTCACCAGGTGTAAATTACGCTCAATTCCACAGGCTGAGGTGGGATCTACCAGCCGAATTTGAGAATTACGCCTTGGATAACTCGCTAGTTTAAGGGTCTATTAACACTGACGGTGGCATAAGCATGGGTGTGAGACAGCAAGGGAGACTCAAATATGGTTAACAGTTGAGAAAGAGGGGCAAATAACTTTTGCTGATACATGAGAATTACATAATCTCCACTGTCCTACACAAATATTCATCTAATAGATTTACATCTTAAGAAGTAAATTAAAGTCAATAAATTGATGACATACTTTTAATATAAATCAAGCTGACATCCAGTACTTAGAGTTGCATATCGGTAAAGCTTTAAGGTCAGAATTATGTCTATCCATTATAAGCAAGCTAGAATTGCACTCATAAACCAACAAAGCTAAATTCATAAATAAGTTTGCACTGGTTAATTCTTCATGATAGTGATTTTAAATGTCAGCATACACATCTTAGTAAATAATTGTTTTAACTTAAACATGGTTATTGACCTCATCTTACACATAAAATGTACACTGCAACAGGTGTGAAATGGCCTTGGGGGTTCTGCAAACAGTATAATGTAACCTCTAGCAGGGCCAGGTACCAGGGAACTAGTTCCCTGCCTCAACCAAGTTTGGGAGTACATTGTTCAGTTTCATGGGAGGAGAAGGATTTCCAACAAACAGTTAAATCAACAGATGTCAAAATGCCAGTTTAACCACAATTATTACAATCCTTTTGACTTTCCAATGTTCTCAATGACCTGGTCATTAGATACAAGGCTCAGCAGTCTTGTGTCAGTGAAAACGTTTATATGCTGACATGGTCATATATTTCTCTTTCTTCCACACTAACAACAAAAGATAATTGGACATTTAATCTTTAAAATATGTGAATACTGGATGATCAGTATTACTGGTTTTGGCAAAACAGTCTTACTTTGTCATCATCCATTTCTTTCTTTTTTTCCACCAAACTTTTTTTCAAAATGGGATCCACAGATCTTAACATAATATATTCAGTTTCATGAATTATCCGGGCAACAATTAATGGGGAAAAGGTTTAGATTATATTCCTTAAATGACACGCAGCAGGTGTTAACTCCACAGATCAAATAATAATCATAGTTTATTATCCTGCAGCACCCTGTAGCTTTGACCTACCTCTACCTATGACACCTGGATATTACAGTATAGTGGGATGCAAATCTGAGGCAGCTACACAAACACATGTGAATGGACTGACTGGTATTTAATAGCACATCAACACATCAAAGGTTATATAGTGCAGAAGAAAATTAAAGTGTCTTGCCCAGAGATGCACCATAGCACCCAAACAGGACTAGTCTTGGTCAGGATTTAAACCTGCATCCTTCTGGTTGAAAGTTTGGCATGCTAACCACTAAGCCACTGCAACTCTTAGGCATCTGTGGAAAATGATCAATACACTTAATGTGTACTGTACCTCTAACATAAACATATCTTTGCTTGAGCTGTGTTTGGTTAAAATAGCCTGACATATCCAAGTGCCATATTTGCTGGTGTATGATGTGCACCCAACCACGGAAAGGAAAAAAGCTGATCAAGGTCTGTGCCAAAACCAGTTCTTGTCTGCTGTTGCATTATGTTGCTTGTAATTAGATATGCACTAAACATGTGCAATTAGATATGCACTAAACATTTGCAATTAGAGGGTCTACATAAGTAGCAGCACAGAACCAGTTGTTGTAAGATCATTATCTGACGCCAGTCCCCAGTCCAAGGTGATTATTCCCCCCTCCAATTAGTTTGTTTGTTTGTTTGGTGCTTTACGGCACAGCAACACAAGTAGGTTATTTAGTACCGAGGCAATTGGAGTAAAGTGCCTTGCCCAAGGACACACCACAGTAGCTGACCCAGGCTGGTCCGATGGTAGGATTCGAACCTGCACACTTTCAGTCGTGAGTCTGGCATGCTAACCACTGAGCCACCACAGCTCCCCTTCCAATTAGTAACTGGATGTCCAGAATAAAAAAATAAATATGATCCCAATCTGATACCTTTGTCAAATTCTATCATACGGAATATCATCCTACTCTGACATGGAGAGAAACTGAAACTGAATGGACATAAGAGTGGGGAAGGAATTGGGCAATAATAGAAGGTATTACAAAATTAAAATTAGTATACCCCCACCCCACCAAACTAAATTTGAATAGCAGTAATACATGACCTATTATTGCATTGCTGAATTTGCCAGCCCAGTGGGAGACTGGTTGCCTAAGAAAAGTTGTCAAAGTGAACTTAACCATTGATATCAGTAAGTTGATCTACTGCAGACTGGAGGATGGCTTGAAAACTTGTTGGGCTGACACAATTGGGCCTAAAGCGTAAATGCATTCACTCTGGTGCGACACTGTTCAAAGGTAAAATAACGAGGTGGAATAAGACCACCAGAAAGCGGCATTTATGACATCTTCCAAAGAAGAATGACAAAGAAAGGCCCAAAATGCAGCAGCAGTCCTGACCTCATGGGCTTTGATTTCTGTGAAAGAAAGAGCTCTCTCAGTGAGACTGACAAGTTCTTTTAATAGTCTGAACAATCCATTTCAAGTGTGTGGTTGCCGAAATATCAGGTACTTTAGTGAGGGAGAAAAAGACAGTTCCAACCGTTTCTTTTCTCTTTTGATTCAGACAGA
The DNA here is from genome assembly GCA_029931535.1 of Margaritifera margaritifera. NCBI lineage: Eukaryota > Metazoa > Mollusca > Bivalvia > Unionida > Margaritiferidae > Margaritifera > Margaritifera margaritifera. Next base: position 426,260 of record JAQPZY010001332.1, read on the forward strand.
AACATAAAGCTATAAATGGATAAAGGAGTCAATATTGATCATCCCCAGCACAGATACAACTGAAACTGGGGATTTCAATAGGAACAAGAGCTACCGAAAGTAGCTAATTCTTGGCCAGAAACCCAGGTTGGCCAAGAGAAGTGACTGAATCAAGGGTTAGGTTTACAAAGGAAGCTTCACTCAAAGGTTCATAAGGAAGTTTAGATAATGATCAAGAACACGAAAGGTTCCACCTAGTGCATGATCCTGATCTCTGGAGCTCCAAGTACCTGATCAGTTCTGAAAGATGTGGGTCCGACTCTATAGTGGAGCCCATAGAGACTTTTAGAGCATTGGAGAGGGCTGCACTACAGCCATTAATGGTGTATACGGTGCAGTCTTGTTCCCAAAGAGTCAAAGAAACAATCTCCAACTGCACTTAAAGGGGTCAGATAGGGTCAATACATTTCCTACTGCACCAATCACAGACCATTCTCCACTTGGCATCATAAACCTTGTAAGTCGATTGTCTTCTAGCATGAGCGATGCATTTGGAAACTTCACTTGAAAACTGATCCAGGCAGATAGATGGTTTGACAACATCCAGGCGTGAAGGTGGAGGTTTTCGTGGAATGTTGTTCATGAGGGACACTCTGTGCTGTGACAACAGATCCCTCCTCAGTGGTAATTCACTGGGTTGTCGGCCAATAGGTCAAGGAGATCGGTGAACCACATTTGCTAGGGCCACACACGGGAGCTATCAGGATGAGCTGTGACTTGAAGGTCCTGATTTTGTGAATAACCTAAGGGACTATTCTGAAAGGTGGGAAGGCACAGGCGTACAGTAAATCCAACCTCATACTGAAGGTGGCCACTATCGTCTGGTCTGGCACTGGACAGACATAATGAGGGAGCTATTTGTTCAACCTCATTGTGAACAAGTATACCATTAGCTTTCCCCAGATGAGAAAGGAAACAGAAGAAATAAACAATGAACACTAGTTAAAAAGATAGGGGCAGGGGACCCCCACTATTTGAACAAAAATTCTGATGTCTTTTCCTAGATGAAATTGATTTTCCATGGTTCACTTATGATCCTTACTGAACAGAATCAAAAACAGTTTGGCTTAGAAAATATGCATTTTTAAAATCAAAAGCAGTTTCTACTGAGACTCTCCCATAACTGCCGAATTAGACATATGACCATGTACTATACCACAGTATGCATCACTAGAACAAGTATAAGAACTGAGGTTCATACAAATCTGCATGTAACTCATTTAAATTTACAGAATAAAAATGTTAACTTTACTCTGCTTAACTGAATATGTCACCATGAAGAAAGTTTGTTTTGAAAAGGGTTGTTTTAAATTTTGACAAAAACCCCTTAAAAATTAAAACCTGCATATAAAAAGGACCAATTTTTTTTTTAAATCCACTTATATCTGGTTGGTACCTTAACATCTATTTTCAATGTAATCCTGGACTATATTTAAGGCAGCCACTGTCAAGGATGTCCAGAGCATGTGATTCTGTATTGAAAACTGCCCCAGCTGTCACTAGATTTCTTCATTTTCAGCAAGGTCTGATAGTAAAATTCATCACAATGGCAAGTTGGGGGTGGGAGTGGTGGCAAAAGCTACTATTGACAATGATGCTGAACACAGTAATCCCAGCGCAAACTACCAAATAATAAGCAAAGATTTATCACAACACATTTTGTTAACTTACTTATCAAAAGGAAAAGTGGGGAAGAAAAGCTTTATTATTTTTCTTGTTATTGCATCAAGATCACAAGTCACAGACAACATGTTGGTGCTGGATGCCAACACTGGCACAATGTGATGCTAGTATGGTCTTCATCTCTTCTGCTTAAGAAAAGATACCAATATGGAGCTGACTATGGGGTAACTAGTCTACTTGACCTATCTGATCACCTTATCGGATTAACTGTATCAATATGTTTAGGGCAAGCACCCAAAAGATCCCATACAACAACTGTACCTCAACTGACTGAAGAGTTTTGAAACCTCTGAAATTCTGGTAAGAACTCAATCAATTTAACTCACGATCAGTTCAATTATGACTCAATTACGTATTCTTTCTGTGATCAAGTGGCAGCTGAAAATTCCCCATTTTTCCCCAGACTTTGATCAATATTTGCAAAGTGAACGGCTTTTCTTTGCCAGGAAAAAAAACATTCTTTCTCCTGACTTCTCGGTAGTATGGAATCCTAAAGAGATAAAAACAAAGCACGGCCTCGTCAGCAAGGTACTAAAAACTGTCAAATGAGAACTGCACAAAGTTCAAGGAAAAGAAGAATGATATTCCGTATGACAGAAGTCGACTAAGGTATCAGACTGGGATCACGTTTTCTATTCTAGACTTCCAATTACTAACTGAATGAAGAAATAAACACTTCGGTAACATCAACAATACTGCACCAGGGCTCAGGAAAACCACTTGTTCTCTCATCCTGACTGGGTAAAAATTGGCTGGGTCAAGTAAAACTTGAACGTACTCGTCCCTGGGCCAAGTATATGCAGTCGCACCTTGATAATAAATCTGAGTGCATTTTCTACCCTTCACAAGCGCTGAAGTTCAACATCACTTAACATTTGGCATGCATCAATTATAAATGACCTTTGCACAATTTATCTACTTGATGTCAGTCAAAAACATGTCGCAAAGGAACGACTTCGGTTTTTATTTTGTTTTTCTTTACACAGGTAGCTGATGTACGCATAATACTAAACTGGGTAAATATTATCAACATATCATGTTGTAGTTTCACACTTAGCCATTCTTAATAGCATTCACATTTACAGCAACACTTTTCAGTAATTGAGGCATCATTTTGATGTGGAAAAGGTTTCCCTTTCAATGAGCTGCCACACATCTTTCCGAGTCAGACCATGAAAAGTTAAGAGACAAAGAATGTCACAATTTGTTTGATCTTTTTTTTTTTTTTTTGATCTGCTCAGGCAATATTACAGTTGTCCCAGGTAACCAATATTTTCAAGACTAAAACTTTATTGATACACTGTCATGCCAAAGGGAAGATGCCAGCAGATATTTCAGTGAGTATGTAATTGCTTTTCACAAGATAAATGTTGCCAACTTACATTTGAAATGAGTATTTTAAGTGTCTCAGCCGATTCCCACCAACTTTAACACAATGCATGCTGTTGTAATCTATTTATAAAGCAGATAATGTCAAGACAACAGCTAACTGGTTGAAATCGAGTTGGGATGATGACCTAGAAATGTTCCAATTCTTTTCGCCAATCAACAATCTTCCTTTTCATGGTGCCCATGTGTAGTTCTATAGAATGGAGGTTTTACCAAAATGGATCATTTAGTACAAAATTTGGTTGAAATTGAGACAGTTGGACTTCTTCTTTCAAATGCAAGTTACTGACATTTTTCTCGTGAAAAGTACTTACATATTTATATAAATATCTGCTGGTGTCTTTACTTTGGCATTACAATGTATTAATAAAGCTGCACAGTCTTGAAAATACTGGTGCTCTGGGGCAAGCATAACAATGTCTGACCAAACAAAAATCATAAAATTTTGATGTTCTCTGTCTCTTAACTTCTCTTATATCCATCTCATGAAAATGTGTGATAGCTCCTTAAAATGGAAACTTATGACACCTAGATTACTGAAAGGTTTCACTGTAAATGAGAATACCACAAAGAAATCAAGGGCTATGTGTGCATTGTCTATTATTATATGTTTATCTAAGGAGCCATGTATTAGAACATAACATTCTCGGGTTCTGACCCATTTTTGCATCAAACTTACAGGTAGTTCTTTAGTAAAACCATAAGCAGTGCAGAAGTGTACTGTGTTGAGTATAATGAGGACAGGGATGTGTAAACTCTTGCAACTCACTTGTCCCAGGGACGAGTGCATGGGCAATTTTTTTCCTTAGTCCTGTGCACAGAACGTGTACAAGTAAACATCGTGCAACAACTGTTTCTGTACAGCAACTGATGCATGTGCATAGCAACAAATACAAGAATCAGACAAATAATGGTGTCAGCTTGTTAGCATAACTGCTGATAAAATATTTTAGCTGTGGCATGGGTAAAGTGCCAACTGAGCTATGTTTTAAAAGACAGAGTTGTTTCCCTTGTCTACTTTACAGCACATGAAAACAAATTTGTCATACCGCCAATATGTTCCTAAACAGTAAGAGAACATAGAGACATAATGTGCACAGATGATAAGACTTTACTTTTTAGTTAGTCCAGTCTTTAATAATTATTACATAGCATTGAAAAGTTTGGTAATGGTGCCCATCATTTTGGTGGTGGAGAGGCAAGGTACATGGGTGGGGGGGGGGATCACACTCACCTATTTCTTCATGTGCAACATTCAAGTCTCCACACATTACCACTGGCTTCTTTTTGTCAAGGCTTTGAAGGTAATGTTTGAAGTCCACATCCCACTCCTTGGTCCTGTATGGCAGGCGAGGCAAACCACGGCCAGAATTGGGAACATCTAAATGGCAGGGAAAATCTCAAATGTAAGATATTTGACTGTACAGTGAAATGACAACAAAAGTTTGCAAAGTAAAATAATTAAATATGAATAGTTGGTACAAGTATATATGAAATACCAATATTACAAAATGATAACTTTAAGAAAAATATAAATATTATGATGTTTTTCAGTTTTGTTCATTAAAACAATTTTCTTTAGACCAGAAACAAACAGATCATATGATCATTTAGATTTAGAATATTATTTGCTGTGTCACAAAATTTTCAAAATCCTAGCTCATTCCAAGAAAGTTTGTATTTAAAGTACTGAATCAGAGTTCATAGGAACAAGAAAGCGTAGTTACTCAAAATTACTATTGACACAATTTATTCTTATTTAAAAAGAAAAACCTGTACCTACATGTTGTAACCAAATAGAACTTGTCATATTCAGCAGTTATCACTCTCCCTTCTTCATCATGCTTCTCTATTCCTGTAACAGATACAGATAATAATTTATGATGCGATATTTCCACTTGCTTGGATTAATGGGACAAAGATATACTAATTGCAAATGGGACAAACTGAACTGAACACCTGCTTCTGTTGTCATGGTGATGATTATGAAGATTAGATGAAAGAGTAAAAGATTATGTAACTACAGCAAAACAAGTAATGTGAATGACACATTATATGCCCGCCCTGTGTTTAAAAGTCCATTATGGAGGAACTAGTAGGGCATGGTTGACTCTGCAGATATTGACCTATGAGTCTCAATGACCTGGACCTTGTTCAAGGTATGTGGTCTTGAACTAAAGTTACTGAGTGAAAACGGTGATTTTCTCTTTAGCCTTGCCATGCCCATGATCTTTGACCTCAAGACCCCAGAATCTGTAGTTTTCTTTATTTCCCTAAGTGCAAGCCATCCACAAAGTTTAGTCCTGGAACTTACTTTAAAATAATAGTTGTTCTGTAAAACCCATTTTTCTTTGAGCCACAATAACTCTGACCCTTGATCTTTTGACCCTAATATCAGCAAACCTCTTCCAAATCTTAAGTGCAACACCTCCACAGACTTTGTTCAAGGTATTAAACCAAGAACTAAAGTTATAATGCAAAAAACATTTTTCTTCTTTGACCCTTGTCATCCATGAACTTTGCTGAAGGTACATAATTGAGAACTAAACCATTTCTTCTTTCAATCAGTGACATTGATCTCTGAGCTTTCAAACCCCATGAAAAGGCTTCTTAATTACCACAAGTGCAAGCAATCCACAGTTTGGTCCAGGTATGCAATGTAGGACTAATTTTATTGTGCAGAAACCAGTCTCCTTTCAGTCCGTGACCTTGATCTCTGACCTTTTAACCCTTCCCCCTTCGAGCTCCAACATGAAAAAAAAACAAAACAAACAAAAACAAACGATGCACCCTCCAGCATGTTGTAAGGGGCAACAAATGGAGGCAGGAACTGTGGTGGCTCAGTGGTTAGTGTGTCGGACTTGTGACTGAAAGGATGTGGGTTCAAATTCTACCATTGGACAAACCCAGGTCGGATATCATGGTGCATCTTTGGGCATGGAACAGTACTCCAATTACCTCAGTACTAAATAACTACCTTGTCTTGCTGTGCCATAAAACAACAAACCAAACCAAACCAATCCTATTGACAAAGAAATTGATAGGTTTCTTCCTTACCCCAAGTGCAAAAGTTTGGTGAAGGTACATGCTGTAGAACTCAAGTTATCATGCAGAACACAAAAAGTAAATCGGCAGATGGACAGACAGGGTAACAGTATATTACACTCCACCAAAAGGCAGGCATATGAAAATAAAATTTAACAAAGTACAATGAACAGCACATTTGATGCCAATCCAATAGTCATCTAATAGTCATAATAGTCATAATGCTTAATAGTCATCTATCCAGATAACTGAACGTTTTGTGCACAAACCACTTTTCTTCTTTCAGTAACAATGACCTTTGAATTAAGCATTTTTATACTGAAATTGATAGGCTTCTTCCTTACCTGAAGTGTAATCCATCCACAAAGGTTTGGTCCAGGTATGTGAGTGATGTAAAACTAATGTTATCATGCAGAAACTATTTATCTTCTTTTAGTATTTGACCTTTTGACCCCAAAATCAAAAGGCTTCTTCCCTACCCCAAGTGCAAGCCATCCATAAAGTATGGTCCAGGTATGCGAGTGATGTAGAACTAATGCCACTGTGTGGAAACCATTTTTCTTCTTTCAATCATAGTGACCTTGGCCTTTCACCTGCTGACCCCAAAATCAATAGATTTCTTCCTTGCCCCAAATGAAAGTACTCCATAAAAAATTTGGTCCAAGTATGTGATGTACAACTAATGTTCCACCTTAAGTGCAAGGCCTCCACACACTTTGCTGAAGGTATACGGTTAAGAACTGAAAGTTTTGTGCAGAAACCATTTCTTCTTTCAGTCATAGTTATCTTGGCCTTTGACCTATTGACCCCAAAATCAATCAATTTCTTCCTTGCAGAAAGAACAAGTCATCAAAAAAGTTTGGTACAAGTATGCAATATACAACTGATGTTATTAGGCGGAAACCATTTTTCTTTTGTTAGTGATCTTGACCTTCTGACCCTGTAATCAATACGGTTCTTTTCTATCCTAAATGCAAGCCATCCACAAACTTTGGTCCAGGTATGTGATGTAGAACTAATACTACTCTGCAGAAACCATTTTTCTTCTTTCAATGATCTTGTCCTTTGACACTGATATTGATAGGGTTCTACAGTACCCCACATGCAAGCCATCAACAAAGTTTGGTAACTGTATCTTGTGGATAACTTGAGTTACGGTGCAGAAATGAAATTGGAAACAGACAGATCGTCATTTGGAGATCATATTATAATATGCAACGCTTTATGGCGGGCATATAAAAAAAATGAATCATGCACACAAAGGTACTGACTTCTCAAGTCATTTAGCATTCACAAGAAGTATTGCCTTGTCTCCACTGGCCTCAAAGAATAGTGTTTTCTCCTGCTTTCCAAAGAAAGGGGCTATAAGGGCCCCCAGGTCAAATCTTTGGAGCTCTTAAGGCCTTCACACTTTCAAGAGGCCCTGCCTATTATTTCGTCATTTACTATGAAATTATCTGCTTCTTACAGCACAACAATTATGAACATTTCAAATACATTATTTTCATACTAGTGTTTCCTTTTTATGCTCACTGACTCGAGCCAGTTATGGAGGAAGCTTCCATTTTTACTGCTGAAATTACAGCCATACTCAAATCTTTGAACTAGATTAAAACATCCCAAAAAAGCAAATTTTTCAGTAAATTATATTTCTATAACAATACTTACCAATCATATTAACGTTAGGGATATAAGTCTGCTACCTCCAGAATCCAGTCCTACTAAAATGTTGTAAATTAGTCATTTCTGTCTAGATCATATAGACAAAGGGCAATAACTCTTACCAATTACCTCCCCTTGCTGCTACCAGGTGTCGCTAGTTTTTTAAGCTGAGCGATACACCAACGAGGATGCTATCATGGCAGGGTGGTTGGAAGGGTTTTTAAGTAATCTGCTCGTGTAAGTATTCTTGAAGAAACATAATTTACTGAAAAATTGGATTTCTCCTTCAAATACTGAGCATCCATCCTACCTATACTGCGGGTTATCCTTCCAGGGAATAAAAAGGCTGGATTTCTATATGCGAACGATAATCCACTCTCCTAACTTGAAATCAACACAGCCTACAGTCACGTGATCTCAGACCACTATATCCAGTTAAGAAGATAATTATTGAATTCTTCTTATGGACAAAATTTCTTTGTGAAGCAAAGAGGCTGTGTTGACTTTAACTGAGTCTGGTGGTCATCTGGCAGCTCTCACAGGACCCACCAGATTCAAAGTTTGTCTCTGCAAAGCTAAATCCCTGACATAAAAACTCGAGAAGGATTACTCTGCATGCCAGCCAACAGCTTTTATTATCTCTCTGTGATAACCTGCAGCATTCTAATTTCCAAACTACATCACATTTTTTTGCTATTATAGTGCTCAAAGAATTTTTGTCAGACGCAAGCCCAGGGCAAATGGCTTTAAAATAAAAATCACTTGACCTGACTCAAAATCCTCTTGCCTGATGACCAAATTTGATTAACTATTATTTTGACACAACACTGAAACTGCTAAAAAACATTAGTATAAAAATGCTTTAAATTGAACAAATTTCTGTGTGCATTTGCCTCTCAAGATAGTGTACTTCAAAAACAAATTGTGTTACCTTGTCTAATCTAAAATTCTGATTTGAATTGATTTCATTAAAAACGTTTTCTCCAGGAGTAATACTGTATGAAAGTTTCAGTTAAATAGTGATTTAGAAGTATTATGACATTCACAGGTTTCAACACAGTATCTTGTTTTATGTTGACTATGACGTTGCTGCTTTATGGCCGATACCTATATCTTGCAAAGCATAAGCTTGATGACAAAAAGAGGCAGTATAAACGGTATAAAACTGAAGCCTTTATCATGTTTTCTGAAGCTATTCAAATTCAATTTTACTTTGACTCCTTGTATCGCAGTTTAAATAATTTCCTTTCTAAGATAATTCTATTTATTATCTACTTGTAGCTAGAAAGATTGGTAGGCACTAGATGTTGTACAAGAGGCATACCTAGGCCTTTTTTGATGCTGATTGGCTCTTCCTTGCTGAAGACTCCTGTTCCAGCATAGCCAGCCGTTTCTGCTCCATACCAGTATGTGTAATATCCATCCACCTTCGCTTCTTTGGGAATTTCATCCTCACCACACTTAATTTCCTGGACACACAATATATCTGGCATCTCCTGCTTAAGGTATGACACACCATCTTTCTGTTTAAAACGAAAACAAAAACAAAATCACTATCAGATAAAAGAGAAAATTCTTGTACAAAGCGGAACAATACATGTACCTGTTCAGTGCAAGCAGCTACTGAAATCACAGCATTTTATATCATAACAAGGAAACTGACAATGACTTTCATGCCTCGAAAATTCTAATTGTCCATTTGTATTTACAAGTGACTGATGAGTAAGGGAAAGTGACGTTTTTAAGACGCTTGCCTGAATAGACATGTGCAATTTTAAGCCAATTATCAAATTAACAGGAAAAAAAAAAGTGTTTTCCCTAATCGGTGGGGTTCTTTATTAAGAAGTTGTCTTAGCCATGAAAGTATAATTGATGGAAAAACAATCGTTGCTATTTGCTTACAAGCATATCCGTTTGTAATGAGTCTCTATCAGCCAGATGGATATTAAACTAATGATATAACTTGATGATTTGATGTAATTTAGCATAAATTAGATATACATAAGCATCCCATACATCTGGAATACTCCATCAATTCCTATTTTTAGAGCAGAAGTCTTTCAAATTTAGCGACTGGTAAACAATTTTGCATTTTACAGGCCTAGAATTTAGCAAATATTTCTTTGCAGTCAGAAGGACCAATATATTAAGAAATATACTAGTCCTTCCGAGTCCTCTCCCACAAAACACTGTCAGACACATATTGAGATTTACTAGCAAATAGACTATCGGAATTATTAAAACTACTACTCTGACAGGAAATTTACTAACCTTGGGTTAGCGGACTACCATCAAATTGATATCAAACTAAAAATCATCCTTAGTTGTGGGTTTAAGGGGTGCATTTAGGAAAGAATCATTTAAATTTCATGATAAACGTCACAGACACACACATATAAATATATGTATATATATAAAAGGTATTTTTGCATATGTAAAATTTGGAAATTTTGTTCAAAAACAGGGATTGTTAATTTTGTATAGTCAGATATTAAGGATTGCAGATCTAGAGAAGTTATAACATTTAAGGCAGTGATTTTGTCTAGTCATATAATAGTGAATGTAGATCTAGAGAAGTTTTAACATTTAAAGCAGTGATTTTGATGAGATAAGAGTTTCACAAGTTCACTCTAAGATCACTAAATCACTAAAACTTCTTCACCACTTAAAAAATTCCCACTGTATGTTTTATTAATGACAGAAAAGAGGTGATGAAAAGCTTTTCTCAGGACTCCTGGATATATCCTCTTTACTAATAATTGTATACCATCTTTCAATCAGATAAAAAAAATAAAGGGTGACCCTTCCCCAAATTTGCTAGTTTAATCTTTGAAAAAGCTTAAAGTCTTACCATTGAACACTAGTGATGCTCTCATGACCAGAATGTAATAAATATCAGTGTTTCAGGTTTGAGAAAAAAGGGGCCAATTGTTCCCCTTCATTTGAAAAAGTGATCAAATAGTATAATCATAATGGGTCAACCTCAATAAAATAAAATAATGATGTTACAATTTCTGTAAAATGTATACAAAATAAAAGACAAAGGTAAAAATATACAAAATCCTTCAATACAGGGTCGTAATTTATTATATAAACTACCAGGGTCTATTCCAGAACATGCAATTGTGGGATTCACTAATTTTTGAACAAATGTGCTGAAAGATCAACCAAATGCATGAAAACCAAAAAATAATATTTTCATGCCTGACTTTTATTTTTTAATTAAATCCCTATTGTGTCCAGAAAATTCTTCCCTTTTTTAAACGGGAGGGGAAATCCCCCTCCCCCAAATTTTAGATTCTTTAATAAACCCTGAAACACATTCCCTCAAAAAGTCAAAGATTTTTCTCTGGTGTGACTTTCAAGAACTTGAACACAAAATCTTAACGTCACACTGGCTTCACCCAACAAAAATGATGCCTGTATCTTGTCTCTGTTTTGGATTTTTAAAAAAACAAAACAATTTGATGCCATTCCACAACATCCTGATAAATTTCAATGGAATTACTTAAGGGCTCTTCCAGTTTTCAAGTTGTACATGATGACCAATGGAACCCGGACTTTTGATGGCAAATGTTCTGTAAGACAATATCTCACTTTAAAAAAGGCATGATAATGTATGACATTATTTTTCAACAAAAAGTGATATCTATGTCTAAAAATCTGCTAATGCACACGTTAGGGGTGAAGCAATTCATTGATATATCGATGCATCGATACTTTTGCCATATCGATACACCTATCGATACAAGAGGTTAAGAATCTATACAAAACGATACCTAGCCAGTATAAGTTACTTTATTCTTCAGCAGTCATGAATAATTATTAGTCGTTTGCCTTTTTATTCTTTAAACTGAGAATTGATAATGTAGGCTGTGTATCGTGAATCATATTGATACGCGGCACAGGTGTATCGTTTCACCCCTAGCACACGTCAAAATACAGTGAAAATGGTCTAAGAAGAACAGTAACAGACCACAAAAATCCATCTCTCATGCGCAGGTGTCCTTCATATGAAGTAAAAGAATTAACAAAAGGCACACAGAAGCATTGCTCGTTATGGGCAGGTGTCCTTTATATGGAAGTTAGTGCCAAGGCATTTTTCACAGTATTTATGTACCTTCTCAAAACTTACCTTAATCCATGCTCTGATGCCATTTATATTCCATGATGCAATTTTGATGTTCACTGACCTTCCATCTGCAGTTTTTGCTCGAGATGCATCTTCTTCTTTCTCTAAAGTTGGTGGACAAAGTTCCTCTTCTTTCTCTTCTGCAGCATTCTTACCTTTACCCTTCTGGGATATAAGCAAAATAAAAGGAGATTTATCTGTGTACAGGTAGAAAAATGTTCTATATGCACAAATAAACGTGTCTTTGTTCATGCAGACTGGTTGACTCTTAGGGTGGGGGTTGGATTGGGTTGGTTGTGAGGTTACCTATGGCAAATCACACAGTAGAATACCGTATCAGGCATGTAACAATTCATTTATATGTATCAACATTGGAAAATTGTCTGTGACGATATACTGCACTGACATCTGTACTATTGCTGGAATATCCCAATACATATTGCTACGTGTGACAATATATCAATGTGGTAGTACTTGAAGGTGATGCATCAAGATGTACATGAATTAAAGTCGGGAAGAAAAAAAAAAGAAAATTGAAGAGCTTCAAGTTTCTTCAATAAAAACAATAAGTATTTTGGCACAGTTCTTTTGTGTCCTATTATCCACCTGCTACACATTAGTCAGACTGGTTCACCTACTTCTCAAAAGAAACCACAAACCTCAGTGATGAAACATCAGAACAATTTTTTAGTCAGATATGGTTATGTAAATTGATAAATGAATCACATGTTGAACATTTTTTTTTTAATTACAAATTCAGGTATGAAAGATAGTTTGTAGATTGAATGTTAATGTAAACAAGTTCCATTTGCACACTACTTTGCTAAAATCAAAAAGGTGGACAAAATCTTTATCATATAACCCTCAGCTGTATTTTGGGTTCCTGTCTGGAAATATTTCAAGTTACAGAGGTCAAATACTTACAAAGGCACTTTACAGTTAAGAATAAAACCATATGCAGAATCTGTAAAATGATCATGATATATTCAGATAATACCAGTAACCATGCAGCATACTTAAAATGCCAATGCATGAACAACCTAGACAATGCACACAAACACAGAAAAAACAAAACAAGTTAAGACTGTATTGTGATACATACTGTACAACTCCTATATTGCAATAAATACTGTTTTGCCTGCTAACTGTATGATACATATTGTGACATATATTGCATCACCACCCATGGACGGTGCTATGTATCATATCTTGACCAAGCATGCAATGCACAACTCTAATGCATGCACATCTTATTACAGTACAAAGCAAGTGTCCCAGAAATACTACATTTGTATTTGTAAAAGAAATATGCCTCCACCGCAGACAAGATGAAGTCTAAATAATTTCAAACATTTAGAAAACTTGGGAATATTACTATAATTGCATGACAATCTAATCAGATCATCTACATACACATACAAACATACATGCCAAGTTTTATTTGTCTATCGGAAGTGGTTTTAACTTAAAAGCCCCAAAAGTTACAAAATGTGTAATACATGGAAAAATTGCTGTAATGGCCTGAAAATCCAATCAGATCATGTACATATGAAAACAAATACGTCTATAAAACTTCATTTCTATACATAAAGTGGTGTTTACTTAATTGTGTTCACAAGGTTTTTGTATAAAAAAAATATAAGTCCCAAAAAGTTCAAAAACGTGCAAAAGAAAAAAAAGGGACAAAAATAGGAGGAATGATAAGCGATTTCCTCATGTAAATATACCTATGCATCTCCCGTATCCCAACCCAACCCAGAGGATTGCGATAAGTCTATAGTTAAAAAGTGCACTTGTCCAAAATATAGTGCAAGTACAATGACTAATCAGCATGCATATCTAATGATGACCATAATATGTACAAAGTTTCATAACATCCCACTGAAAACTACTAGAGTAGCTGCATTCACAAATTCTGTAATATACTATATCCAACTGTAAGCCATCTTGAGAAACTGAGAACAATTTGCTCACATATATACCCCCAACTCTCCCACACCACAACCCTACCCCATAATGGAGATGACACCCTGGTCGAAAAAAAAAGAGGCACAACTCTTGTGAAAATAATGCAAGGGCAATGACTGGCCAATATGCATATAATCTGATGATGACCATAATATATGCTAAGTTTCACAGAAATCCACTTAAATTAGAGTAATTGTATTAACAAAATTCTGTTATAGATTGCAACCAGCTGTAAATCTAAAAGGGCAATAACTCTTACAGCAAGAGTACAGTAAATGGCATATTATATGCATACCCTGTTTAATGGTATTCTATGTAGGCACTTAACACACTAAATTTAATGTGCAGAAACCACCATTTTCTTATTATACTTACCATGACTGTGACCTTTTCACACCAGAATCTACAGGTTTCTTTATTACCCTAAATGCAAGCCACCCACAATGTTTGATCAAGGAATTTACTCTAGAAGATAAGTTATTCTGCAAAATCCATTTTCAAGCCACAATTACCATGACCTTCGACCACAAAATCAATAGGCCTCTTCCATACCTTAAATGCAAGCTCTCCTTGAACTTTGATTGAGATACGTGGTTTAAAACTGAAGTTTTTATGCAAAAAAAAGCATTTTTCTTCTATCAATCACAGTGACCTTCACAGTTGACCTTTTGACCTCAAAATATATAGACTTCTTCCTTATCCCAAGTGCAAGCCATCCACACAGTTTGGTAACTCTTGATGGTAAAAAACTTGATCTATTGTGCAGTAACCATTTTTCTTCATTCAACCAGTGACCTTGACATTTGACTCAAATTCAATAAGCTTCTTCCTTACCCCAAGTGCAAGCCATCTGCAAGGTAGGTAACTGTAGATAGTGGACAACTCGAGTCATTGTGCAGAAACAAAATTGGTAACAGATGGACGGCTGGACAACATGTTCTGCCTTGTGGTAGGCATATACAAATTGTGTGTGCAAGTGATTTATCAATAAATGCATCTTTAGGTGTTGACCATAATACTTACAAAGTTTCATGACAATCCATCAAAACTGTGGGACTAGCTGCGCTAAAAAGATTGTGTGCCGGATGGAAGTACAGACTGACACAGGCAGGGGTATAAAAATGGAAAGACTCATGTAATGGCTTGAAAATCTAATCAGGTCATAATTTTCCTACAGTTAGTGGGTTTTGCACAATTTTGCCAACAAGCTTCTTGGAATGAAAGAATGGACATGTGCAGAAATCCAAATCAGGATGTCCCTCCTGCAAGCAGGGGGACATAAAAATTGGTCACTATGACCTACATTTGGCATGGAGTTCCCCTCAGGATGCATGCATCTATTTTCATGACTGTACCAGCAACAGTGTTCCGCAAACTGACTTAAATGTACAAAGTATAAACGACTACTGCAGCATGAAAAGTAGGTTATAGTGATCTATTTTAGGAGTGGAGGTGTAGTTCTCCTCCAAATGGATGTGCATCTTTCTTGATGACTGTATCAGCATTAAAAAAAACAGACCTAAATGTAAAAGGAGTACATGATCATGGAAGGAGGAAAAATAGGTTAGTGGCCTACTTTTGATATGGTAGTGTAGTACTCCTCAGGATGCATCTATATATGTAGTTTTTTTGGGTGGGTTGGTGGGGGGGATGGGGTAAAGCTAATTTTCGAAATCTAGAACAGAGAGAACCATGGGCCAGGCTAACTACCACGTCATAGGCTCATGCAGAATACTCTTCCTCTTTGACTCGGACCCAGACTATGCTTGAGCCATCAAAGCAGGGTGGGAGGAGAGAATCTTGCAACAGTGACACGTAAGTATTAAATTATTAATATTAGTTTACAGACACACACCCAAAAAACTACATTTTAATAGCAGTAATACATTACCTATTACTATTACCTTGCTGAATTTGCCAGTTTTGGGGGAGACTGATGGCCTAAAAAAACTGGTGTAAAATTAATGTACTCACCCTTACGGTAGGGGTGTAAACCATTGTAAGCTGGCAGCAGATTGGTAAACTTTTTGTGCTGTAACTATTAGGTCCAAGGAAAAAAATGCCTTTGCTCTGGTGCACCAAAGACCAAAGGTAAAAGTAATAGAAAAAGTGTGACCACCAAAATGTGGCTCTCATAACATCATCTAATGACGAAATGATTAAAACAGGCTTATCAAACAGCAATAGCCCTGACTTCATGGGCTATTAATTTTCAAGAACGAAAGATCCCTCTGATTAACTCTCTTGATAGTGAGGACAATCCATCTGGACATTGTGGATGTCGAGATATCAACAGAGCTATTAATAGGTAGGAAGAGATGCTTCCTACCCTTTCTTCTCCATTTTGATGCGGCCAAATAGAACCAGAAAATCCTATCTTGATCATCCCCAGCACAGATATGACTGAGACTGGTGATCACTACAGGGAATGGGGCTACCGAAGGAAGCTGGTATTTTGCAAAAGAACCCAGCTGACAAAGGAGAGAAACAGACTCATAACTGCTGCTGAACCGTAAACAACCTTTTTCTATACACAAGGCATGAAGCTCACTCCTTGCAGATGCTCAGGATAGCAAGAAAAAAGTTTTAGAGGTAAGGTTCTTGAAGGAAACTTTACCCAGTGGTTCACAAGGGAGTTTAACAAAGCCCACAACACACGAGTAATTCCATTTAGGGACTAGTGAGTGAGATACCAGTCTCTGCGGCTCATTATACTTGATAAGATCGGAAAGATGAAAGAGAACTCGAGCGTGTTGGACAGGGCTACCATATAGCCCTGAACAGTAGAGAGCGAACTTTCTCTCTTTTAACAGGAAGAGAAGAAAGTGATCCACTGCACTCAGACTGGGACAGTTAGCATTAACATGTTTCCTACTGCACCAATCACAAAAGATTCTACACACTGCATCGTAGACCTTGGACACAGAAAGTCTCCTGGCCTGGGCAATGCAGTTGGCAACATTGTTTGAAAACTTGTCCAGGCAAATAGATCGCTCGAGATGAGCCAAGCATGAAGGTGGAGAATCTGTGGGCTGTTGTGGACAAGAGAACCCCTGTGCTGCGACAGCACGTCCCTCCTCTGAGGTAATGTCCTGGGCTGGTCTACCAACAGGTTGAGTAGCTCGTTGAACCATGATCACTGAGGCCACAGAGGGGCTATCAGAATGAGCTGAGCAGTAAGGTCCTGACTTTGTGGAGCACTTGCAGAATCATTCTCAAAGGTGCGAAGGCATAAGCGAATACAGTCCCACCTTAGACTGAAGGCATCCACTGCCCAGGCCCTCTGAGCTGGGACTGTGCAGACATAAAAGGGGAGCTTGTTATTCAGTCTCATTGTGAACAAGCCCACCAAGGGTCTCCCCCCTCCTCCATCTGAACAGGGACTCTATGGATTGATGTACGGCCATTCCATAAAGGACTTCTTTAACTCTCCTGGACAGACTGTATGGTACGCTACTACCGGTGTGTTGTTGGAGGAGACCATCACACAATGTCTCCATATTTGATTGACACACCACTGTAAGACTAAAAATACTGCCAACTTGTTTATGTGAAGGTAGTTTCTTCCTAGGACCATGAACCCATAAGAACTATCCATTCTGGCCTTGGCCTGAGGCAATGCCAATAGAGCCAGGATTCTGTCTATCATGTCCATTGAAACATGAACTCACTCAAGATTGGTGAGGAAATTCATCCACACATAAACAAAAATCCTAAGAATGGATTATCTCTGATTTCTCTAGGTTGAGAAGGAGTCTTAATTTCCAGCACTTTGATTGGAATGTGAGCCTGGTTTCAATCCAAATCTCCACTTGCAATGGCCCAGCATTCAGGGGTGCTTAAAGAGGCCAACCAGGAGAGGGAACCCTGTAGCTGCTACAGCGCAGTGGGGGAACAGACAGCCCCTTATGCTGCCTGGTGAATTCCTGGCTTTAATTAATAATTCCCACAAATAGATAGTAATACTTACCCTAGGCAAAAATATACTTCTGAAGCAAGTACTAAAATAAAATTCCAGAACTAACACACTGGAGGAAATACTTACCCTAACACTTGGCAATGGAAGGGGAAGAACAGAGAAGAACACCACTAGATAAACATGGCATAATAAAGTCCTCAAAATTATAAAGACAGCTAAAATCACAATGAAATAATGCAAGGACTAAGGGGATTGATTAAAACAGTAAATTAGAATAATTTGCCAAAAAACATTTAAAAATTTAAACTAAGGCAATTTTCCAAGAGCGAATCGAACACATCTTAGCATTACAAGCATCCAAGGAAAAAAGGAAGAGTATCCCGCAGAGGCAATGATGTGGTAGTAAGACTGGTTCTGGGTTCTCTCTGTTCTTGATGTCAAGAATGTTCCAAATATGGAAGATTGGAATTATGAGCTTGTACGAGGCGACTCAGTATCCCAGAAGGAAAGGCAACAGTGACAGGTAATTTGTATTACTGCTATCAAAATCTATTTTAATTATTGCAGAAGCAACAGTATTCCAGAAATGGACCTAAATATAATAAAGTGTATATGGTCACTGAAGTGTGAAAAGTATCACAGTGACCCACTTTAGGTATGGTGGTGTACTATTAGTCAGGCTGCATGCACAAATCAACTTCATGACTGAAGAGGCCCTAGAATGTAAGAGTTTGACTTTAACATAAAAGGTGTACATTTGCTAATGCCAATACCACTATGACACTAAAGGTACAGCATAAGCTATCTTGCATTTAGTGCAGGTGAGCTAAAGAAAAGGTTCCACCCACCTGTGCTGCAGCTTGGGCCTATTTCTACAGCATAACTGAACACAAACTGTGGCAGGCTAATTTTGTTGGTGTGAAATGTAAAATCAAACAAGTGTTCCGCAAAACTGAGTATCTTACCTACATCTGTATCATTGTCAGTATAAACCATGCATGTGACTTTCATTAACCTTCATACAAAACTTTAAAATTGTCGACCATAATGCTCAAGTAGACAAGACAGGCAGGGCAAGAACTCTTTGCATAACAGCATATAAACTTTAGACCTATATTAATATTATCCTAAATTTTCTGTTGAATATAGCTATTTATGTTGACTTTCACAAATTTAAACACAAAACGTAATACAGTTTACAACTACATGCTTTCGGCTTAAGCAAGTAAAACAGGGACAAGACAGAACTCCTACCATATCAGCATAAAACTTTTGACTTGTTATAAATAAAAGTTTCAGTTGAATGCAGCATAAGATGTAGAAGATATGTGGCTTTCAAAAACTTAAAAAACAAAATTTTAACATTGTCCACAACAATGAACCACATTTT
This sequence comes from Margaritifera margaritifera, assembly GCA_029931535.1. Lineage (NCBI taxonomy): Eukaryota > Metazoa > Mollusca > Bivalvia > Unionida > Margaritiferidae > Margaritifera > Margaritifera margaritifera. The sequence goes on from JAQPZY010001332.1 coordinate 445,487, forward strand.
CTGCTTAAGCAGGCGAGAAAAGCAACATAGGAAATCGAAGTAATATAATAGTAACGTTTCAGTTCAATGCAGTCACTGCTGTAGAAGACTTGCAACTTTCAAAAACTTTAATGCAAAACTTGAATATTGTTTACCATGATGCTTAAGCTGGTGAGACAGACTAAACAGGAACTTCTAGTAAATCATGACATATACCTAAGACAGCCTTCCTCAAATGCAGCAACAGATGTATTAGATATGACTTTCAAAAACTTTAACACAAAATTTTAACATAGCTGATGATCATGCCACTGCCAGAAAAGTGACTACTGTATCTCACCATCCTTGTACAACTCAGACAAAAATAAGCCATTACAACACCAAAAACCAAGCATGCTGGTGCCCCCTTCCCCATCAAAAATACATACCTTTTCCTCACCTTCTCCCGAGTTCCTTCTTGAACGCTTTTGCTTGGGCTCCTGTGAAAAAGAGAAGGCACAGTAAGGCACAACAAGAGGATGAGAATACCACAATATATGCCCACCCCATATTGAATAGTCCTCTATGTAGGCACTAGTTGACCATAGATGACTCTTGAGATTATTGACAAATGGGTCTCAATAACCTGGACCTTTGGTTAAGGTATCTTGTCTTGAACTAAAGTTACTACACAAAAACCATTATTTTCATATCAGACTTACCATGACCATGATCTCTGACCTCAAGACCCTCGAATCTACAGGCTTCTTTATCACAGGCATGTGCAACCTATGGCCCGCGGGCAATATCTGGCCTACGATCTGGTTTTATCCGGTTACTTTTACATCACACAGTGTGGCTTTAAAAATAACTATCTGGCCCATGCCCTGGAGGAAGTTGCATATGCCAGCTTTATTATCATATGTGCAAACCATCCACAAAATTTGGTCAAAGAGCTTACTCCAGAACAAAAGTTATTCTGCAAAACCCATTTTTCTTTCAATCACAATGACCTTGACCTCTACCCAAAATAAAAAAACTCGTCCATAAGTAAGCAATCTTAGTATTAATGTAAAGAAAATACACACGAAACTTACAATAATATCACAAACTTTCGATCTTGACTTTGAATACCAGCTGCACAATCTTTGCCAACATTAGCCAGTAATCTCAAAAATAGGTAACTAATACCTGTTGCATGCAAATAATCTCATCCAATGAAGTTTTTAATTGAAATATTTTGTATGAAAGGCAGTAAAATCCTAATTCATTACAAGAAAACTACCAATACTCAAGTCTCTGAGTATAGGGTAAAATAACAGGAAAAGATATTTTTGGGCCAAGTGGAATTGGAGTCCAGGCAAGCCATTCTTTTAAAGCTAGTTGCCCTGGGCCTGTTTCTCACAAAAAAATTCTTTGAGTTCTGCTTACCCCAGCTTCTTTCACTGCAGCTTTCTGAAACAAGAGAAAAAAGTAACAATACCAATGAATTAACTGATAAAAAGAATTAGATTAATTATATATTTCACATTTAAATCTCTGTTGTATATAGGAGACTGCTGAGCTTTCTTTCATGCATTATCTAAATGTATCAATTCCTTTTAAACACAAGCTACAAGCAAGCTCTCCTGCTTATAGAATATTTTATTGACTTGGAGGCGTGGGAGGAATTTTTGAAAATTTCATATATTTTTCTTTTACCAATCATTTGATAACTTTCTATAGAAAGAATTAAAACTAGATATTCGTAAAGTGGCCATGCACTAACATCTATAAAAACTTTTCTCAAAGCAGCCACGTAGCTGCATAAAAGACCATCTGCACAAATCCAATTGTTGCATTATAAGCATAAAACATTCAAAATGATTTTGTACCATCAAGTCTGCATGCCATTTGTCTCTCCAGATTCTGTGTATTTGCTTAAGATTTATTCACTGAATCAGGGCTTTCAATACTGACCCAAATGATATCGCCACATTACCACACCAGGTGCCAAAGATATGTCAACAGTGATAAAACTACGCAAAATTTCTAACATCTTTCATCCAATTGCCAAATATGGATGTTTTCGTAACTATTTCAACCCATCAGAGAATTGGAAAATATTTTTAGTTTTCCTAAATTTGAACAAATATCTCCCCTTGCCACACTACATCTCTGTATTTCTGATATCCAAACTTTGACCATCTGACATCTGCATGAAAGACCAAATTCATTTAGGATTATGATAATGTGCATGTTGGTACATTTAGTCAGGTGCAGTACACAGCGGCCGTGCAAACTCTTTCGCAGCCGAAGTACACAGCAGCTTTACAACGTCTTTCCAAATGCAGTACACGCGGTCGTGCGAACCGTCCTTCCCAGCTATGGAACACGGCGGCCTTGCCAATAGTCTAGTCTCGGCCAAATATTAAATTTGAATTACAAAATCTGTGTTTTTACTCTATAAAACCAGTAGACATTGGTTAGAATTATTATTTTTTTCTTTATCGGAATACATTTCCAAAGACCAGGTCGGCAGGACATAGCGTTGTGTAGTCCTACAATGTAAGACGTCATAAATATCATGGTCGACGTATCACGTTGTAGGACAAACGGTTATGGGGAAACTCAAGTCAATACAATACATCGTCTTGACTGACGTACACTTCGTTTGGGAGGCATTATTTTGCAAGCCTGCTTGAACAAATGACTGCTCTGGTTCGTGTCAATCAAAGATCTGGAGAAGAGAACAACTGCTCGAAATAAATGGCCCAGTGCTGCAATGTGCAACTTCAGACAACAATGCCACTTGAAAAATGGCGGTAAAACGCAGTACTGTACTCAATAAAAATTACTGAAACGGTCATCTAAACGAACAAATAATAATAACATCAAAAAGTCTGTCGTAAAAATTCCATGACAATATAAACAACTTTTATTTATATTAGCATCATTTTTTGGAAAATATTCAGACTTTACAAGCCTTAAATAATACAGAAGACGAAAGTTGAAAAACGTTGATCAATAGAGCACACTATATTTAGATACAACATGTAGCATTCTGTATCATGCAGACGCTTTAATTGTCCCTCACTCATAAGACTTCGCCTATCTGATTATGAAAGTAATACGTCTCTTTAAGTAACCAAAGACGCTTTCTGCAACTGACCAGCATCCGTAGTGTGCATATAGGGTAAATACAGGTAATAGCAACACATGTAACTAATTTGCACCCTTCATGACCTAAACAAAATTAACATTTTCTGTATCTGGGAGGGTGATGTTTGTCCATTTTGTTTCTATCTGGACTGACCTATATTTTCACAGCCCATATATCAGATATATAAAGTGCAAACATGTCAGCAAGCTCCAGGTTTAATATATATTAAAGAAGAAAATTGTGACTGCACTTTTTTTTTTCAAACGCAAAACTCATCATCGAAAAGAACAAATTTGAAGAAGTCTTAAGTTTAACACTAGTTTGGGAACTAAAATTACACTTAAGATTTTTAAACAACCTGTTCTGAATTCTGACCTTGAAAATAACTCGCGTTGTATGGTTTAGTTTTGTGGGGTTTACCTCTGTTTTTCAGCAAATGATAGGCTATACATGGCAGTCAGTATATTTGGTAGAGGAAGAACCCGGGAAGTCCTCGAGAAGAACCACCGACCTACGGGGAGCTACTGGCAAGCTTTCTCACAGGGGTCGTCCACATATGACGTCACGCAATTTTTGCCATTTTTTTAACCCTCCCCCCCCCCTCGTCAAATTTCGTCACAAAAACCCAGACCCCCCTCTATGTGATGTCACAAATCTCTTACCCCCCCCCCTTTTATTTCCCCCACAATTATTTGTAATACTGAAAAGTAAATGTAATGTAAATCAGTTAACGATACAGACAAAACAACAATCTTTTGTGTAAAATAGTGTTTAATTAATCAGGCTTTTACAAGGACTCCTTCGCTAGTTAAAAGTTTATAAAAATTGTACACAATTTTTTTTTAATTTTAAACAAAAAACAAAATGAAATGTAAATTAAACACATCAATCACTTCAATTCTTACTAACATTAAAGTTTCAACAAAACCCACGTATCAAATCTGAAGTATTTGTAAATGAATTACTTCTCATCATAGTTATCATTATCCCAAGGCAAAGTAAGATGCTCCTCCACTGAACGAACAAGAAATCCATTTGTTCTAGATTAACATCGTTTATTGGAAGGGATATTCCCTCTAAATCAAGCTCCTCCTCGTCAATCCAATCCACACTTTCTCCATTTTCCGCATTTGCTAGTATGACCATCATTTCGCGTTGCCTTCTAGCAGCGACTCTCATTGGTCTGATGCGCTTCGATGGAACTGCTATTTGTTTGTGAAGGACTGAGTGACTGGGCAAGCATGACCAGAGAGCTGAAGTACACGTGGGATATCTTGCAAATTCTCTCATTAAGCACAGATTGAAGTGAAGGGCAATAAAGATCATAGGGAATTGTCCGAAATGTGTTTGCTGACCGAGGTAGAATGTCTTCCGTTTTGAGACTTTGAGTTGCAAATAAGGATAGAAATTTGTGCAAGGCTCCATCTGTTGCTCGAATAGCACATGTTGTTGTCACACTTCACAATCTGAAGCAAGTATTGGGTTGAGCGGACATCGGTGTCAAACCAGTTTTGATCTCTACACAATATATCCTGTTCCATGAGCTCTGAATTTAATGGATCCATATACTCATCAATATTTGGGTAACTGTCTACAGTCAACTGTGACCATATTTCGGCCAACGTTTTTCTTCTCTAGCTCAATGTCAATTGTCTTACCTCGTTCATCTAAATGGCTGCCATAGTTGTCATGAGGCAATATTAATCCACTCAATTCCCTGCTCAGTGGCGCCATCTTTCTCTCCACTCTGGTAAAAGCACTTCGTCCCGGAGCATTTGTTGCAACGAAGACAGAGTCAAGATCATGTTTCAAGAAATGGTGGATGGCAACCTTAATGACTTTTTGATACCGTGGGTTTTCATCCGGCCCACCATCAACAGTAAACACGAGAATTGGCTTGACCAATTTATCAATACCAGTCATGGTTATGGTATTGAACTCTGTCAGACACAGCAACTTTTCAAAGTCAAATCCATAGCTGAGTACTGTTGATGCGGAGTGTTTTCCAGATGACTATAAACGTTGAGCCAGAAAAGCCAACAGCGTCTTTGTTTCCAAGACCATTGCGATGGATCTCAATGCCGGCATACACCGAGGGTATAAGCTTGTGCCACGCAGCAACTACCCAGTCATGGTCAGGAAGGCTTACTTTATACTCAACGTGCATTAGCAGTGGACTCTGCTTATTGGCAGCGACCAGACCAATTGGGACGCGACATTTATCATCCTGGCTGATAAAACAAACCTCATCCGGTCCAAGCATGGAAGACAATTATTCCAAATGTCTTATTGTAGCTGTGCAAAACTGGCCATCAATATGTTTAGTGTGATAATCATTTTGCTATCTAATTAACTTTACTGGGACAGTGATTACATGACACTTAACTTCTGACGACGAACTATGCTTTGGAAGTAGACGAAGGTATAGTCCACTTCGATTTATATTGAAGCCATCTTTTTTTAAATGCTCTGTTAATTGATCTAAGGTTTTGATACTTCTGTAGACTTCGAACTGTCTTTTTTCTTGAGAAGCTCAACCATGCATCGCGATATCCAGTATAGTTTGCAAAAGCAATGGTTGTTCCTCTTCAATTTTTGGTTGACCACATCTGGCCCTGATATTCAGTTTTCTGTGCAGTTCAGGATTATCTTCCAATAAAGCATTCAGTTTTGATTTTTTCAAATCCCTTGCTTTCTGGGATTTTCTTTGATCATCAATCTTCCTCTTTAGTTTCTTTTTCAACTCAGTTTTTCTTTTATGTTTATCTTTTAACTCTAAGTTCTGCTCATTTGAAAGTAGTCCTTGTTTCTGTCGATTATACAAACCAACGAGGTCAGAATTTATTACATCAATTTGGGACTTCAAATGTAATTGAACAGTAGTATTTCTCGGAGTAGCCATTTTTACATTTGTTGTTTTTTCACATACAAAATATTAAAAGATTAAATGTTCACTGCGGACAGAATACCGTCTTTCAACTCGCTAAACTCGTGTGTCTTTGATATCGTCGGACTGTTGTCAGGATGGTGATAACTTGTTTATAGCCTATTGTTTTACTTTTCTAAAATCTAAGTTTAATCACCAGTAGGCCTGTAGTTTATTTAGTCTGCATTTTGTTTTTAAAGTGTGTATTACATTATATTAAAAAAGAATTACATAATTAAAAAAACAACAATTTAAACCAATTAAAGGTTATAACAATTACCCAATATTTCAGCTGAGATAACAATATTAATATAAGTCATCCACGAGAGAGTTGTTATCTATTGCAGATAAAAAATGGACTGAGGATGCAGGTCACAAAATCCTTTTTGTTCTGACATTTTTGAAAGAAGCGTTCCACACTCATATTTATTTTGTGATCTCACATTTCTTCAACCCCCCTCCCCCCCCCCCGCCTCGTCATACTTCGTCACAAAATTTTGGACCCCCTCCCCCACCCTTACTGCGTGACATCATATGTGAACGACCCCACATACCCACGTTGGTCGAGCGGAGACTTGAACTTACGCGGACAGAGGTGAGATGTGCGAGTGATCTGTAAAGGCGAGCGCCTTAGACCACTCGGCCACAAATGCCCCTGATTCACATTGTAATATATGTAATATATATCTCATTGATCTGGAATACATATCCCGTGCAAGATCGGGGTGTGGGTGTGGAGAAGGACCGAGCTCGCGCCCTCTCCACCCCCACCCCCAATATGAGTGCGAAGCAACCGGCGGAACATTTTCTATGAGTACGTTTTCTCTACAGTTAGATGTTTAAAAGTATGCCGCGGAAATGCTTACAATTCAGGGGGCTTAGCCTCCTTGGCCCCCACTCAGGGTTGCATCCCACAGATTCCTTGCCTACTTGTTTAGCCCCCCTCCCCCTACGATATTTATGGATCCGCCCATAATATCGAGTGAAAACCTCGTGTTAATTTATGGATGTTGGGGTGCCCCATACCTGATTAAGTTCCCCGGCATAGATAGTCTATTTACAGCTCCATCTCATGTAAACCACACTTTTGAAGGGGGAGGGGGGAGATTTACGAGATTAAGCGGTGTATTCTTTGGTTGGTTGTAGATTATGATAGATATGGTGTAATTTCAAGAATTATCTAAAGTTTTTGAACTATTATTGACAAAATTGCAAAATCTAATTGTAATAGAGTAAAAATAAAGTCACACACAGGAACACACGTGTGCACTACACACAGAGAGACATGATATGATCTGATATATTACCAGAGAAACTATGCTAAATATTTAGTGAAACTTATTTATTCATCCATGTCGTTTTTTACTCTATTATTCATCTCGAAGAGAGCAACATTCTCAAGAATGCCTGCGGGGTTACCAATGGCCAATGTGGTTTGTCAAAAGTTTGTTTTATAGTCTGGTTTCTTTATCAATAAAAAATATGAACACTATAAGTTATAAGGGAAGATACGGAGCACTATGAAGAACACGGTAGAAAAAGGGTCGTGGTATTATGAGGCCTTATGAGAATTTAACATGGATTGTCCCCTATGGAAATTAAACATTACAGATGTAGCTATGTCAGGGAAAGGCTGTATGGAAATTTAATATTTCTAATGGGAACAGGGGGGTCTATGGAAATTGAACAAGGAGATTATGGGAATTTAATATTACGGATGTCACTAAGGGGGCTATGGAAATTTAACATTACGTCTGGGACACTATGGGTCCCTTTGGAAATTTAACATTACGGCCTAATCACAGACAAGAACGGGAAAACAGTTGAAATTATATGGTATGATTCTGTACTTAGAGTGTATTTTTAGTACTTGGAAAGTACTGTAGAAATTCTGATTCTACTTTAATAGATCGATAAGAAAGGTGACCTTACTCCAGGAGCTCAACTACAACATTGCATCAACTTTGCTAAAAAAAACAAGATACAAATTTATAAACTTGACATAATGTTTATGTGTGGCATCATTTAGTGTTATTGTTACCGAAAGAGAGAGAATTTATCAAAAGTTATCACAAAAGTGCATTGTTTTACCTTTCAGTATTGAGATAGTTTCGATGAAGAGTGTATTTACTTATAAAGAAAATAATATTATTATTCGTAGCTGGGTAAAAAAAAATGTGAAGGAACGATAAATATTGCCAACACAATCATCGTTTTAGCACTGTGTAAACTTTTAGAGGGGAAAATAATTGGTATTTTTCAGTATTTATTTTTTATACACAAACACACATGCACATACAACGTGAGTTGGTAGCTCACACACTCACACTTACAAACAAATTGATAAGAGAGTAAGGGTGATCTGCACATTCTCACAAATAATACTGTTTTTCCCAACCAACATCCACACTTACATGCAATGTCTACACAGAGACGGCGTGAGATATATCATAATGACAATCATTCATACTTACAAGCAAACGCACATACCCACTCCTACAAACACATACTCGTTCTTATCAACTAACAGGTTGCACTGAACGATGTAACCATCATATTCCAGGTCTCTGTACATAGCAGGAGCACAATCAAATCAAACTTGAATAGTCCAATCATGAAACAATCACACCACTCGGTAGAGAAGACAAAAGTGAAGCGATGCCAACGTCGACAACGTTCTGTGCTGTCTGACACGAGGAGAGCGGTGTCAGCACAAGTAGATCGTAGTAACTTAAAGGATGAGATGCTTGATCGTTATGCATCATCACCACTACCACTACCATCATTACGACCGCGAGTGTAAAGATCGTTCAAGAGAAAAGTCGCTCTGTGTCCTCTGAGAATTATTTCCATATTCAACCTGTGAGCAAGGACATTTTCAGAAAACTTCGAACGTCAGCATAAATTTACACTGTCAGATTCAACGATTTTAAATTCAGAATTCCCAGCAGAAAAACAGCCAAGTTAATTACGGACTTGATCGTGTTGGCATCATCGACAACTCCCATTCTTTTTCGTCCACGCAAAGCATCGCTACAAAAACAACCAGATTCACCGCAAGAACAGAAGAACATCGGAAATTGGTTGACTTATTAAGCATAGACTCACTTTTGCCTCGCATTTAGAACAACTCTGCACACGCTACAGTTTACTGAGGAATTCAAAAATGCTATCATGCTGCTAAAAGCAAAACTCAAAATTGTACGCCTCCACGACGTTTAATGATGGTTACAAGAACAGTCAATGTATACGTTAGACAAACGGATTAGACGCAAATGTCCAAGAAGCCGGAGAGTGTTAACATATATCGATCATCCATGGCAAGCAGATATGGCAGATGTTTCACACTTGACTTCGTACAATCGAGGTTACCAGTATCTTTTTGTGTGATTGATGTGTTTTCAAAACATGCTTGGGTTGTACATCTGACATCAAAACGGGTTCCGAGTTAGTGCGAGCTCTGCAAGTCGTGTTCAAACAAAATTGTCGACACCCTCTGCAATGGCAAAAGACAAAGGTGCTGAATTTTATCAATCGACAGTTTTAAGAGGAATTGAAGAAATGATACATTTAATTTTCACAATTGAAAATCCTATAATTAAAGCGAGTGTCGTCGAGAGTCTCCAAAGAACATTGAAAGAACCTGTGTGGAAATATTTTACACATCATCACACGCTAAAATACATCGACGTGTTACTTGTGAAAGCCTACAATCAGTCTTACCATCACTGTATCGGACGTGCACCGGAACAATCAATTGTTGGTATAGAGCAGAACAACTGTGTAGATCACAGCAACACTTGTCTTCGTTACCTTACCTTGGTGTTGAAAACAGGAGATTGGGTTCCCATCGGAAAAACGAAAGCGCAGTCATTTATATCCAACTGGGCGACATAATTATTTCGTGTGCTGGGATATTGATTTTATATTTGATGTTCCACATTCTCTTGAATTCTATTTCAAGATCTTTGTATTTTGATAGTTTCTAGATTTCCTTTTTTTTTACACGTTTCTGTCTGTAGGTACTGATATGTCAATAATATAGCAATTTCTTTCAGTTTTGTCTTTTACTAGGTCTGTTTGCTTTGATTTTGCGGTCTGTGTGGATTGGCATGTCCCAGAGTATGGTTGCTTTTTCATTCTCGGTTACGGTTTCTGGTTTATGCTGGTACCATTGTGGTGGTACAGGTTGGTCGAAGTGACTGCAGATCTTCCAAATGGATGTAGGCTGCTGCTTTATTGTGCCTTTCTATGCATTCCTTTTTTGCAAGTAAAGGCAACCTGTGGTTATATATTCAATATTTTCTTAGAATTGGTTGCACAATAGGCACATTGGAGTAGTACCATCCTTGAGTTTTCTGTTTTGAAAAAAGCTGATGTAAAGTCTTTTATCATGGACCGCTATTATAAAGCCCTCTGTTTCAGCTTTTAGCCCACTGCTGTTGGTCCATTGGTCTGTTTTGTCTTTCTATCTGCTCTTTTCAGTTTTCCAGGATAAACACCGTGCTACGGGTTTTCTTCCCATTAGTACATCAGTTGCTGCTGCAATATTTTTTTCGCTTTTCATTTATATTTTCTTGTCTAGTCTGTCACAGATAGGTCATGTCCTTCGTATGGCTTTACATTGAGATTGCTACGGTGAATGCTGGCTCCTTTAGTGATTGAAAACATTTTTGCTCTCTTTATGTTTAAAGACAGCTTGGAGAAGTTCATCATCTTTCTTCTGAAGGTACAGGTTGCGAGCGATTGTTGTTGCTTTGCTAATGTTTCAGTTGTATCAGGCCCCTTCCTCCTTCTCGCTTTGTGATGCACAGTCTATGTACGTCAGCTTTGGGATGGTGCAAGCGGTACATCGTTAAGAGTTTTCCTATTTTTCAGTACAATTGTTGAGGTTCTGCCATTGTCCAGTTTATGACGTTTAAACTATATGTCACTACAGGGACAGCGAGTGTATTGATAGCTGTGATCTTATTTGCAGCATTAAGTTCACTTTCTAGGACAAGTTTTGCCAGTCTGTAGTACTCATTTTTATGGTTTCTTTCATGGATCTATGGTGGATTCTATCTCCTTCGTTTATTCCTCAATACTTGTATAGTTCTTCATGTTCAAAGTCTTTGATAATTATGTCTGTGTCAGGTTCGATGTTGTGCGATTCTGTTAGTTTTCCTCGTTAAAATGTAGCATTTGCATATTTTTAATACCAAATTCCATTCTGATATCCTTGCTGAATTTTAACAGCGTGGAGAAGAGTTTAAAATCTGGTCATCATTTTTACAAAAAGTGTCAAGTCATCCATGTAAATGAGACGGGGAATGTTTGGGGTTTTTTTTACACTGTATGACAACACTCTCTTTCATTCAGTTGGGTACTTAATGCGCCAATGGCAAGGCAGAATAGAAGTGCTGAGAATGAGTCTCCGTGGAATATTCCACTTTTTATCCTAACGTAGTCATTAGTGGACATACCTTCAGTATGATTATAGGTTGGGTTTTCCACATTTCCATTGTCCTCTCCGTGAAATTTCTCAGTGTTTGTGCTAGCTTATATATCTTTAGATTTTCGAGGATTCAAGAGCGGGGAAGACTGTCAAAGGCTTTCTGATAGTCTTAGGTGTTTTCTTTTTGATCTCATATCCTCCAATATCATCTTGTTTATCAGAAACTGATCTTTTCAGCCATATGATAATCTGCGACATCCTTTTTGTTCTGGAGGTAAAAGCTAACTTTGTTCAAGGTGTGTGTACGTTATGTCATAAGTATGGCAGTTATTAGCTTGTAGGTTGTTTGGAGGCAGGTGATGGGTCGGTAATTCTTTGCTTGTTCTGTGTTTTCATTATTTGGTAAGAGGTAAGTGATTCCAGTGGTAAGCCATTCTGATGTTCTTTCTGGATCTATGTATTATTGATTTTCGCTCATATAGCGATATTGAATTATAGATTTCACTCATATAATGATATTGAATGATATTGATTCAAAAATGGAACATATGTATCTCGTAGCGTCCAGTTGACTATCAGGGTGTATTTCCGGTTCCACAGCTCTCATCGAATGGTCAAAAAGCCACCACGCATGGCCCGCCCCTCCCAGTCTGCTGAAGGATCCTTCAAGAGCCTTCGTATTCCATACAGACCCGTTGGTCGCGAAGCTTTGGCCTCTCACTGCAAGTAAACCATAACTGTCTTCCGAGCCAACGTCACCATCGAGAGCAGTATACGGGTTGCACGAAACTCCACAGAGTTCTAGGACTGCCCGTCACAAAAACAGCTCTACAGCTGAAGATTGCTCCCCTAAAGTGAACAGCTTCCTGAGAAAACTCGTTGTGTTGTGTTTATACATCGATAATTCGTTCTATAAGTACCCTGGCTGTAGTAAAAATGCGCAGCCAGAGAACTCAAGGTAATCGGGTTTCTTACTGCTGGCAATTTGCTCGTGCAGAATAGGATGAACCGAACTCAGTATTTTGAAATAGCTAATGCCGAAAAATAAATCACCCTCAGGTAACGCTGTACGCGGCAACGAAACCCGAGTACGTTTTCGTTCATTCATATATATATATATATATGAATTGTGTGTAGTAAATATTTTACTACACACAATTCTGTGACAAGCCAAATGTTTGCGATTCTGTCAATTTTGGGCGACTTCCAGTTACTTGTAGTGGTAATCTTTGCTCTCGTTTCCTCAATTATCATTTCTGACCATTCCTGTTGTTCCAGGTTATAGTTCATTTTTCATTATTCCCCAGTCCATTTAGCTTTGTCATCGTGTTGTTTCTAATTCTCTCATATTGCTCTCGAAAACGTCTCAGTCTCTTCTGAAATGGGTATCTGTTTTTACCTCGGTGTTCTTCCTGCCTGGTTCTTGGTAAAATTGTTTGGCGTTCTCCTCATATTTTTTCTTTTGTTTGAATTGTTTACTGCATTTTTCACATCTTCTTAATCTTTGGGCTTTGGCCGGATCCTTCTATTTGAGTTCTTCTTTCTTTGTCTTTAAGTCTGATGCTGACTTTATTTTGTGTTATTTGAGCATACTCTTTTTAATGTTGTGGAATCTTTGAGTCTGGATTCTCCATTTTGGTGAGCATTGCTATTTCACTGCGTTTTTTTATATCTCTATTTTTATTGTTGTCTTCCATGCTCGTTTTTTCCTTTTTCTTCTTGTTAGATTCTTTGATATCTTGCCCCCTGATTCAAACCTAATAACATTTGCCGCTTCATACATGAGATTATTTTCATCAGTGATGTCTTTCATCTCATTTTCTCTTTTTATTTTATTTATAACCTGATTTCCAATTCTTAGCAGTTCTTTGGTTTTCCTGTTCATTTTTATCTTTGGTCCGATTCATTTCTCAGAAGGTTAGTTAAGGAAGTTTTAACTTCATTCATTATGACTTCTAGTTCCACTTGGGAGAGTCGCTTATTTCTGATTATGTCTCTTCTTACGTTGGCAATTTTTTTCTCATCCATGTATGGTCTGTTGATGATATTAGGCATTCTTCAGATGTTGTAAGTTTCTCTAGTGTTATTGTTACTTGCTGGGTTTAGTGATGCTTGGTAGTAGGCTCTCATGACAGATTTACATTCCTATCTAGTCCATTTCTGTATTTTTGTCCTTTGTGCATTTGGTTCATTTGGTATAGAAGCTCTTAGATTGCGTCTTTGGAAAGAATTTTGGTGAGGGAGTCATTTGGTGCTTCAGGGGGAATAGAGCTTCTTTCAGCAGCACATTTTTCGACCCTGTTCTCGTTGCCCACCAAGGGACGCGCTCCTTGGTAGTCCGTGTGACGAGCGATGCGGTATGATTCTTTTGTCTTTGTACTTTGCATATTATATGGTGTGTGATATGGTCACTTAGCCAGGTTTTCTTCCTCCCTCAGCCTTATCACGATGGTTAGACCAGCTAGGGTTATGCACCCCCCATGACATTTCCAGAAGGGATGATCAGAAACCCTGTTGCCACCGGTCTACCAGCTATGAGGTCACACCACATTAGACCAGTTATTATATTTATTATTATTAGCATCATTAATCATCATTTTTATCATCATAAGTATTATGAACGATGTGATCGTCATCATCATTTTCATCATTATAATTATGCAATTCATGTTGCTGTTTTACTTGTAGTATTGGTAGAAAAAGAAATATATTTTTTAATGGAGCAAAATGCTACCATCCTTTGAAACAAACAAGCCGGACATAACTTAAGTATTTAGAGACAGCCTCTCTCTCTCTCTCTCTCTCTCTCTCTCTCTCTCTCTCTCTCTCTCTCTCTCTCTCTCTCTCTCTCTCTCTCTCTCTCTCTCTCAATTCTGATAAACATACGACGTAATATTCATTTAAGCCAGAAACCACCTATTCCAGCCACATAAAAATAATCTGTTACATTGTTACCATTTCTAACAGACAGACGAAACACACATGTTAAACCAATGAACCAATTTTTAGAATACATTTTGTTTCCCCTATACATTTCAAAAACGGCAACCTAAAGTTAATTTTCCATTGTCCCCCAAGTGCCATTTAATTCCCATTGTCCCTATAATCCGCAGTCACTCAAACGATTTCCGTTAGGGGCCAAACAGACCCATCATGTTAAACCTATGGACGTTTTTTAACATAGGATTTCCCCTTGTCTCCAGAATCACACAAAAATGGAAACCTAATGTTAATTTCCCATTGTCCCCAAGTGCCATAAAAGATGGCGGCCTAATGTTAATTCCTATTGTCCCTATAATCCACAGACCTTTGAAGGATTTTAGTGAGAGGCCAAAAAGACAAATCATGTTACAAAGTTACAATTTCCCACCAAAAAACAATGGCGACCTAATGTTAATATCCCGTTTGGCTCCATAATCTTTTTACCCTATTTAACACAGTACTCCCGTATGACACTATTTCGCCCCACTCCACTACTTCTGTATATATTGCGAGTGGCGGCGAGTCTTAATTAGGGTGCATTTTTCAGTCAGGAAATGCATGCAAGTGTTTCCAAACTAAGGAGAGCAAAACTCTCTCTCTCTCTCTCTCTCTCTCTCTCTCTCTCTCTCTCTCTCTCTCTCTCTCTCTCTCTCTCTCTCTCTCTCTCTCTCAGCAGATTGTACAATTTTGTTACCCTTTAAAAAAGCGTTCCTAGCACGCCGGTTTTTCACGCAATATAATTCTTAAATAAAATTTTAAAAGTTTCATCAAGAAGGCTTTAATACCGTTCGATGAATTTGCAAGGGACATGTAGTGTTATTATTTTCCGTCCGTCAGTACATCCATCCACTCCTCCATCCACTTATGTTTTACGTTTAGGAACCCATCATTTAATTTTCGTCAGGGGGGGGGGGGGGGGGGGGGGCCAAGCCTGTGAATTTTTTAAAACAAATTTCCGTCCCCAAAATAGCTTGAAAAATAATTCTTGCTCAGATTTGTTCTAAAAAGGTATTAATAAATTATGTTAATTATATTAGTTTAAAAATAAATTATCTGGAGATAAAATAAAATTTTTGAAAAATATCCTGGTTCGAAAGCGCCCCCCCCCCCCCCCTTCCGAAAATGTCCCTAAGGTTAGTTTTTCAGGTATTCTTGGTAGCAAGGTCATGCAGTTTTATAGTTTTATGTGTGAAGGAGTCTTCTTGGGTATAATACTCACTACCATCAATAGTAGGTCACTGTGATGGAGCATTCGTGTTCCATGAATACATCTGATTTTTATTTATTTATTTATTTATTTATTTATTTATTTATTTATTTATTTATTTATTTATTTTCAATGGTAAGGTTTCTGACTATGGTCTAAGTTTGAGACAAGTTCTTGTCCAAGCTTTGATTTTCAATCAGAAAGCTGCTTGCATAATGCGCCGGCAGATCAGGATCTATGCAGTTTGTAAGGATTAATCAGTAAAGCAAACAACATAAACTCTGATCTGCCGACGCATTATGCGACAGCAAATCAGGATCTGTGTTGTTTGCATTTGGACTGAATTATACGCGAGTATATACGGTAATCAAAATAGGTCAAGCTTCACAAATTAAAAGTGTAATCTTAGAGCTCAGTTTTCCGGCAGAGATTAGTGTTGGTAGTCATAAGAAGCATAATCAGTTGTACGCTAAAACTCCTTGTTGAAAAAATACGCCTGAGATTTTTTTTTTAATTAGAAAGTGCAATTTTATAGAGAAAACTGGACATTTTTTGAAAAAAAATGGTATGCAAGGAGAAATTTATAGACATATCTAAAATTGTGCAGTTGCTTCTTCACTGAGAAGTAGCCACAATTAGGAGTAGAAAATGTTTAACTCGTATAGTGATAAACATTGTGCAGGTAAAGGCAGTGCTTCCTAATCAGGAGGTGTGCCCAACTGATCGACTGCGATTGACCATGGTCTGACAAAAAGTTCTTCTCCTTTATAGGTGGAGCTTTCCTATGTACACGCAGCTGTGTAAACGCAAGGAAAGGCATCACAGAAATGACGTTAAGTATTGCGCATTTTAGAGACTAGAATACGGATTCTCGAAAGAGCAAATTATGGGATGCATAGGATTCAACCGATCTCTCTAAAATACCTATTCCAATTCCCCATCGGGCGTGATCAAACCTTAATGGCGGGCCAAACATTTTACAATATACCTTTCATGAATCGCAGATCACGGCAAGGTCGGTTGTCACGAAATGAGGCTCGTGTAATTGTGTTTTTGCATGGTGCTTTGTATTATACATGAATTTTTATACAAATTCAGTGTTTGTCTATTGACCGTATTTTTTTATTTTTTTATTTTTTATTTATTTGTCTACGCAGGCAGCCTTACCCATTGTGTTTGTTTTAATTTTAGTACAATTCTTGCTGACCACATTTATGCTATGGATAGTCTAACTCACTTTATTTGACTGTATTTTGTGTAGTACGTTCAAGGTTGAAGTGCAGCGTCCTTTGATGTGTATATGGGGGGAGGGGTCCGTGTGTGTGTGTGTGTGTGTGTTTAGCCTACTACCAGTCCTGTAATTTACCTTTTGTTTTACTTTCTGCATCTTTTCGTGAGTTGAGAAAAATAAATTTTCAAAGCCTATTTCTACTGGCAATTTGTTAAATATTTTTTTATAAGCTATTGTTTTGGTTTTTTTTTTTTTTTTTTATCTATACTGCAGTTCAGAAGTTTAGGAAAAAGAAGGAACTACAATACTTTTCTACTTTTCTGTCAGTTTCAGTTGTAATTTGTATTATTATCTTGAGAAAGAAAACGAATCTACATGTAAAACGGAATTGTTTTTCTTGTTTATAACTGAAGTCTGATGTATACACACGTCCAAGTTTTTATTTTTGGACCATGGAAGGTTCATGAACAATCATCCTCACCAGGATTGAACAAGAAAGTGTTAGGGACAATTATATCGTTTTTAGAGGATAGTCAGGGTACGATAATATTCGATACACACTTCTGTATTTGCGAATGAAATGGCTGGACGAGAGAGAGAGAGTGATCCTACTTTCCCGTGAAAATATAATTGGTGTGTCTCAGTCCACTATGTATTTCAGTAGATGTATGGCCCTAGTAGAAGGTTAAACGCAGAACAGCATATTTCACGGTAAAGAAATCACGTGCCAAAGCAAGTTTCGTTTTACCTTTCAGAATTATGCATGTATACTTTTCTGAATTTACGTACTTTAAAGAGTTTTACTAACGATTTGCTGTACATCATTGGAAAATGTAACATTCACAATAAGATGCAAAAGCTTAAAATCTTAACTAACATTTTCTAAAATTTACTAGCTTCAGGACTTTAGTTCCCGGCTGTTTGAGTCATCTATTCCACCTGTCATGTGGATAGAGAACGGTCACATTACGAATTGAGTCATCGATCCCACCTGTCATCTGGATATAGAATGGTTGCATTGCTGTTTGAGTGATCTATTCCACCTGTCATCTGTATAGAGAATGGTCACATTACTAGTTGAATCATCTATCCCACTTGTCATCTGTATAGAGAATGGTTACATTACTATTGAGTCATCTATTCCACCTGTTATCTGGATAGAGAGTGTTCACGTTACTATTAAGTAATTATTTCAGCCTATCATCTAGACATAAAACGTTTACATTACTGTTTGCGTAATTATCACAACCTATCATATTGGTAGGAATGACTATTTGTGCAATATTCAGTCTATTGTTTGGATTCAAATATTATGTGTAAAATAAGCTGTTTATCGACAGAAAGTGTTCAGTCTTGAGCCAGTTAGACCTGGAGCTATTCCCAGATCAGACAAACAGTTATAAGAAAGGGACATTTTGAATGATAGATGTCTCCAGTCTATCTACTCTTTGGACAATATAACATTAGAACGGAATCAGAGTACAGTACTGATATTACAGACATGCATACGTTTTCCTCTTGTTTATTATTTCCTCTTACTTTGAAGAAAAATATGCTTCAAATCAGACTTTTGTCCTTGCACTATTCTTATCTCCACTCTGTCACTCTTTGTGACACCAATAGTACACATAGTAATTTTTTTAAAAATCATTTATATTTTTCCTAATCGGTTCTTTATTAAACTTGGGTCGTAACGAGGAGCTTGATTAGGCCTTTTGTGAGAGCTGACTTAACGTCTTGATTCCAATGAATACCTTGATTGGCTGCCTTTAGAACATTCATTCCAGCCTTGAGAATACGTAACGTTTACACATTACATGGTCTTAAGATAAATACAATGTGAAGGTTGTATTAAAGTAATGTATAATGAATGACCTGTCCGTTTAACCTTTTACTGGAATATTCATAAGGCCTGGTCCATTCGAAAAATATATAGGCCTAGAGCTGTGCATGCAGCTTGCGTGCATGATTCGAAAAATTCTCTTATCCAGCACGCAGAATGCGTGGATGCCAATATACCTATTTATCACTTTTCCGTCCACCAAATGCCTTTGAAATTACATAATTTGCCCATGTGGAGATATTCCTACTATAAATTTGGCAGTGTTGTGCAATTTATAATCCCCATAAGTTTCACCTCAACTTCTGAGATTTGAGAGTAGCTGGCCTCTGAATAAATGTTTCTGAAGAATCAATAATACATGTAGTCCGGGGTAGTTTTCTCTGAAAGATTCAGGGCAACAGTCTCAATTTATTTCTCTTGGAAGTCATATTATCAGCGATTTCAACTTATCTGCTAAGACTGGAATTCAGTAATCTAAAATCTTGCATGTCCATCTCACGGCATAGACTGAAATTTAAATGGTACCAAACACGCACAGTTTTCATGCGCTTGTCTGTGTATTTCACACATTGATGTCTTCCATAAATTGTGTTTGCGAAGATTATTTGAACATCCATTGACTGGAAACGAACAAACTCCACCTTTCTTATATTTTCCATCGATATCCATGTCAATGTGTAAGTGAAAATGAGCAAAGATAAAGTGTAAACAAAACGACTGATGTTGTTTTGATTGCGGTACGTGCGGTATCTAATGTTCATTTCACTATCGTCATGGCTGTCACATCACGTGATTGCTTAATGGCTGCGCTCATGAAACTGGGGTCAAATACAGATAAGTGTGTCTATACGTCCAGTTAATTAATTGATAACACAAGTTCCCACCCTTATGTTTACAATCAGCAGAGTTCTGCGCTTCGTCATTGGATCGTATAAAAAAGATATGATGGACTTTGAATGAAAATCGTAGTTATCCTTAGCAACGCAACTTCCCCGTTCCTGATTATTGGACCATGCAGCAGTGCTTCACTCAGCCAACCCGTTTTGTCCGCCATATCCACCCTGGTTTAAAGTCTGTAATTAATAAATTATTAAACGTGTTTTTGCGAGATGTAATAGCAAGGATAAATGGATACATCACTATATTTATTCATAAGAAAGGAGGCATCAAAATAACATCTCTCAACTTTCCTTGAAAGAGTAACAGTGAGAAGATTAAAATTTTATTTTATTCTAGGCAGTGAATTACTTGATTTTCCGATTTAAATAATTGTGATATTTCACTGCAGTGATATTTGTCACTGGCCGTCAATGGACATTGATAACATTATGAGTAAGAAATTTCAAGCTTTTTGTAAGACGCTTGCGAGATGTAAAGGTAAAGATGGTCACCTCGCACTCAGGCGAACCTGGTTCAAGCAGTGGACAAATTTTTTTTTTTTTCATTTTGTTTTTATCTGCTGTTTTACCTTGAATTGGGAAGGAGCATTATATAACTATTTATATTTTATGTGCAAATATACACGAAACAGAGCTGAACATAAACGGTAAACCGCTGACATTATCGCGCAGGATACAGCAAGAAATCAGCTACTTCAGTGTGTTATACAAATTGGTAGACAATACACTTGAGCATAAAATAAAAAGAATATTTGCTTCCTCCGAGTGAATAACAGATATATTTCATCGAGTGGGTGAAAAACTTAAGTATTTTCACCCACTCGATGAAATATATCCGTTATTCACTCGTTTCAAGCAAATATCCTCTCTATATACAACAATTTGATACCAATTTTGGATATATATTTCCAAACACTATTTCTTTTCTCCTATTTTCAGACACGAATACGACAATGGATGAACTATGAAGGTGTTAAAGATCAGTGGTTATCGCCCTTCATTAATGATCAGTGGTTATCGCCCTTCATTAAATAAGAATGAATATTTTATATACAACAGACATACTATGTATCTACATGTCTACATCTATCGAAAACTCTATAACTGTCGTGTATGATAAAGAGCTAATTTAATATATGTAGCAATATTATCACGAATGTAGCAAATGAATATCTACTGATTAGCGAAGCCAACTATAGTTGAAGCCAGGATGAGTGAACAAGAAATCAGAGGAGTCCGCATGTTGTGTGAAAGGTGTGTTTAGTATATAGCCGTGGTTTGTTCTTCATGCCTGCTAATCAGGTAAATTTTACATAGATGAAAACCAACATAACAAAAAAATTAGAAACACGAAGTGTCCGTGAAATCGTAAAGAAGCCACGAATTCTTGAATTCCTAATGCGTATATATTGGCTCAAGTACACGCCAAGAAACGTTTGAAACGAGAATGGAAAATCACAGCATAACATTAGAAGAATCCCCTCGGAGTAGCCGTGATATGGAATCCACACTTCTATGGTTGCCCGTGCTGAATCGACGTTTTTCACACGATAACAACGTTATGACCACAGACATTGACTTCTTTGAAGACGACCTTTATGATGTCATACTGAGGAACGATAGGAGTGTTTTGCTGGAGTACCTGAAGAAAGGTCTTGACCCCAATCACGTGTTTCGAAGCAGGGAGAGGCAAGATCGCCTAGGCAAGACGATATTGGAAACAGCAGTTACTGCCGGACACAAGGACATTGTTAAATTATTGATTGAGAACAGGTGTAATCCAGATCTTATGTATATAATTAATGTCAACGATTATGCCTACCTTCTTCAGCCATATAAGAAAAAGAATCATTTGAAGATGACGTGCATGTATCGTTGTATCGTAAAGGAAGATGTGGATATGATCAAACTTTTGGTGCAAGGCGGAAGTGACGTCAACATATACGACGATCGGGGATGCTCCGCTCTGTGGCACGCGGTGGATTTGGATAATTACCAAATGGTGAAAACGATGGTACAGTGTAAGCGCGTTGACGTTAATGTTGCCGATAGAACAATGCTTCGGCCGATCCATGTCGCCTCAATGCGAGGCGACACCAAAATGGTGTCTCTGCTAATTTCTAAAGGAGCAGAAGTAGATCCTGTGCAGCTTCGTGGGTCAACAGCACTAATTCTTGCCTGTCGTAAGGGCTGCTACGAAACTGTACGATTGTTGATACTTAATGGCGCCGATCCAAATCACGTGGGATACAATGGTCACATGCCACTGTCGACTGTACTACAATGGAGTCTGGATATACGCCTTCCTATAATGCTTTTAGAAAGCGGCGCAAGCGTGGATCCAGATCTTATGAAAAAGTGTACACAGGAAAAGTTGCCTATTTTCATGGACCACCCTGATCTTCTTAAGATACTAAAAACATGTTCGGAAACACCGAGGACGCTGAAAATTCAGTGTTGTCTGCTTCTAAGACGGACTTTAGTAAATAACAAGGTAAAGCTTCACCTTATGAAGAAGGTGGAACAACTACCTCTTCCCCGGTTGATTAAAGAGTTCTTGTTGTTAGGACATTTATTATGAAGAATCCATCTGCACAAGACACTTTGGACATAAATTACCATCAGTGTCAAACATATGCATATTCCTATGTTCTAACAGCAGTGAATAAAAACTGGAAAAAACGCTTTACTGTAAATACATGGCAAAAACTAGTATTCCAATATTACAAAAACATGGAAATTGGATAGATTAGTCTATCAGCTGTGCAAGAAATATAAATGTGTCTTTATAATGAACAAGTCCGATAAAGTACCCGATCATCAACGTCCTTGTAAGGAAATTGTTGTTATGTCAAGCATGCTTTGTGCGTACTGTCTATGCCAGTGAGTGTTGTGAGAGAGAATAACTGTTGTAATTCTAGGGCTCCATGACTATGCTAACACTATGTTTCACACTTGGTCCTTAAAATGGTGTACCTTATGACATATATACCAACTTTAAACCATTACCCGTATCGGTCAAAGGGAAAGCTGCAAACTGTATTTAAAATTGTAAGTAAGAAAATTTAAACCTGAGTAAACGGTTCAATTTAAAAGGTTTAAAAATGTATCCATAGACCGATAAATCTGTCTATATAACGAGATTTGTACTTTGATGGTCGTTAAATTTTGTTATCGAAACAGATTTGTCTGTCTATCTCCACCTGTGGGATCAGATTTCGTTCTGCGTTTCATTCTGTCTGTCCATGTAGAACAGAAAAGTGATGATTAGGCTTCCTGGTTTGTGTAAAGTTCACGTTTTTAACTTCTTGTTAAGGGTTCTTATTATTCTAAAGGACTTTATTATGTCATTCCTTTTTTGGAAATGCAAGCAGTGTAAAAGATCTTGACTTCGAAATACAGGGTTGACACATCTGTATCTGATAGCAATAATCTCGTGATGCTGGCATATTTTTATTATCATGCCTGAACTATTTGCTATTACATGGAATTCTCGTAGGTCGGTAGAATTCTCGTAAGTCGGTAGAATTCTCGTAGGTCGGTCTTTGCATCGTCTACTTTTGAACACCCGACTTCTACTTTAAGTCTCTGTTATGTTATGTCCAGCGGTCTAATTCAAAGAAGACCCATTGTCATCTGGACAACATGCCATTAAAACCCCGAATGCGATCCGGCACTAGGTAAGTGTAAATATGAAAGCGTTAGATCAAGGATTATATGTTTATTGCTTTTTCTTTCTTTTTAAATGTCTTTTGTAAAAATATATTTAATGCGAATCAATTACATATAGAGCACATATTATATGCACATATTTTCTGGCATATATTCTGAGGCAGAAGAAATAATTCCATGTTATGCTGATCTTTACGATTTTATAGAGCTATTTTGTTTCATTATTTTAGTTTAAGGCATTGTTTTAATGTAAGTGATATTATCTGCCTGAAATCTGAGATTGGCATGGTTATATATAGGAGAAGACGTGTGATCAAAAATCGGCAAAGTGGAGTCGGAAACGTGTTAGAATTACCGTAATTGACGTTTGGGACTTTGTAACAAATAATTATTATTTTGCAAAAATAGAATTTTTGAGTGCTATAGTCACGAAAGTCCATTTTACCGTACATCTGGAACTTTTGCAGCAGAGAAATTTTTAGCACATTAAAGGGATGGTTTTCGTATACTTGCAATTAATCCATCAAAACATAATCAAATTAGTTAGCTCTTTCTCTCTTTGTCAAAATTTCTTTTTTGTTTCCTTGAGAAGGTTAAACAATCTTCATAACAGTATCAATCAATGTCAACCTTTCTTTTCTCCCTATCACGACATCTTTTTTCTTTGTATATGTATTTATTATATAAAATGTCTTCAGGTGTTTATGTCATGGAGTTTCTGTACTTGTAAAATTGTATTTTTTTTCTTCAACATATTTTTCCAATAATATAAAGCACTGCTGGTCCTAAAATTCAAGTAAGTCATCAATGTTTAATTTATCATCTTCTATCATATTTAATTCTAATCATACAGCGATCGTATAGTTTTAAACGAAAGGTTGAAATCTCTACCTGCTTTTCTCTTATTGTATATCGCCAATCAATAAGGAGTTCATATTTTTTCAATGTGTGTGTGTGTGTGTGTGTGTGTGTGTGTGTGTGTGTGTGTTATTGTCGAGGATGGTAGATTAAAAGATATCGTCCACTACAAATAATGGAGACGTCTACGAAGAAAATAACCTTTGCAGCTGATCGGTATTTGTTTCAACAAGTGATTAGCACGTTTTTGTCTGACAAAATACGTTATTTCTCTCAGCTATTTAGCCATAATGTTGTCTAAATCTCATTAGACCATTACGAACTTAACAGATAATAAAGCTTGAGAGTGTCACTTTCAGTTTGATTTTGAAATTCCTTTCCAGATAATGTTACCTAACTAGGACTGGCATCTTTGCTAGGCAAGGATCCTGTGGAGCCTACCACACCATCCATATTTTTTACCGTATAAATTATAATCCTGTTTTTAGTAGGTACAAACGTTTGGTATTCCCCGACATTATCGACTGTCTTGTCCAAAATTGTCAACCCAACCAATTTCCGGATATCTGGAATAAACCTCATAAAATCGGATAAACCATTCTTATAATGCTTTTTGATGCCCAAATTTGACTAACATAAAAAGCAGCGTTGTTTTCGCATTGTATGTCATTCAGTTGGTGAAGCTGTAAGGATAAATACATAGTAAATCAGTTCTTCAAATGAGGACATATCGTCTTCTAATTGGTTGATACCAGCGATGACATCGATGATAAAATTTATGGCAGGTTCCAAAGAATCATTGACTAGCTAAGATGTATGATGATTAGAGCACGAAATAATACATTCAACCTCAAGGTTTCGCGATTTCCATATCTTTCGTCCATCGATACACAACTGTGTCTGTATTCTTTAAACTTTTGGCAAGAAACTCAATGCGAGGTCAAGCTCAAAATCAGAAGATTTTGAGTTCTTGTAACTTTTTTTTAATTCGAAGAAATTAGAATCGAAGGACTTTGAGGACAGTGGCGGTGCGAGGGTTTGAGGCGCCCGGGGGCAATGTTCTTCAGTAGCGCCCATACCGAGCACTCGGGGGCAATGTTCTTTAATAGCGCCCCTACTTTGCCACAGAGAACAGTTTTTATGTCAGTTGCCAACCTCCACCCCCACCCCAACCCCATCTACGACCCGGTTACAGCTGAAAAAAGCTTCCGGCGGCGCCCCCTCTCGCCCGGCCCCGGGGGACAATTGCCCCTCCCCCCACGACAACCCCCGTCGGAAGAGATCAACATGCTTGTAATGCAATCAAAAAACGGCATCCCAAACATACAAGTCTGAATTATGAGGAAAAAATCTTTTCTTATATATATTAACTAGGTTTCTCGTTAGAAACCTGTGATAAATTATTTTGTGAAAGCAGAGTTTTCTCACAGAAACCTATGATATCGATGAATATCACAAGTGTCTGCGGAGAAACCAGGTTTATCTGAGAAAAACATGTTTTATCTCGCAAAACCTGGGATATCAAACCAAAAATGAGGTTTTTCATTGCTAAAGAACTTTATCTAATATTTGTGCCTTTTGCCTTTGATGAACAAAGTTGTTCATCTGCAAACATCTGATATCAAAACAAAACCCATGTTTTTATCATTTTTGTTCATTTGCCTTGGAAAAAAAATAGTTTTTATATGGAAATACCAAGTTTTGCAATAAACCTTAAGACAGCCAGAGCAAAAACGGTATATCAATAGGAAAAACTGGATTTTCTTTTTCGCTAAATGCACAGTAATTAGACATACAAGTATATCAAAAGAAAATTTAAGTTTTTCTGAGGAAAAACCGGTTTAATAATTTTAAAAAGCAGGTTTTTCTAATTATTATGTAGTTGGCTCGCTACGGGCTAACACTGTCAGGGCAACTTTAATTAATCTGCCCCTACATCTCATTGACCGACTTTCCTCTGTCTTGGAAATCACTTTATTATTTGGCTATTACTGTCCATTTCCAAGACATAACGTGATGCACATAAGTCATGTGCGGAGAAAAATAAAATTTGCCAGCGTTTCTGATGGCTTATGTTTTTAAGGGTTTACCACCATTTAGGAAGCAAAGTATTAATTTTGTAGATAGTCTGATCATCCATCTTCACTTTCAGGCAGATATCGGTCCAACCAGCGTTAATTTTTCACCAAATCGCCTTTAAAAACAGCTACCCATGCCGTCTTGCGAGTTTTCAGATATTTTTAAAATCTCACGCACGCCATTTAACTCCAGACACTTGGGTCAAACTTGACAACTTACGTCACTTCGCTCAGTCCATATATATTACTTCTACAACCGTTTGTTAAATTGGAGAACCCTCAGCCTTTTTCGTCCCCCCCCCCCCAAAAAAAAGAACAAAATCGGATATGTGGCAGGGGCGGTTATTTTGAATAACTCTGCACCATCGTCGCGCAGTAAGTGCCTCTGCTATCTGGCGATTTATTCTTGACTTTTGGAAATTATCCCTACGCCGACTGGCTGACACGTGTGTATGTTAAGAGTCTTTTTACTTTCTTTGTTGTGATGGCTTGACAAGGTGAATCTAATACATGTCTTAATTGTAATTTGAACTTAGAACAATTCTTCGTAAAAATGTGTTAACATGTGCTTTTTGCAAAACGAAAAATTGCAGATGCTCGCTGGAGTACTTCCATTTTCAAATCTTCAGTTTCGGATGGTGCGTGGTTTTTGCACGCTGTCAAGCTCTTCAATTTCAGAGGTAGGTAAATCTTGCATGTAGACCGCAATCCCATAATGCATAAATGGAAGTAATCGGTTTTGAAAAACACCGGAATTTATGAAGTTTGAGTTTGAATCTCCTTCATGAAAATGAACCTATCACGTGAAGGGATCACGTGACGAAAAACTACGTATCTGTGTATATAAAATGAAAGTACTGATTCATTAAAAAATAATATATAAAAGTAACTTTCAGTTAACAGTATATTTCTTAGTTTAGATATGTTCCAATAACCTGCTATTTAGTCTATATACACTTAGGAAATAGATCGTAGGCTGCGTACTACTTTGCCGCGCAAGAATTTTGTGCTGTTTGTTTATTGTGGAATCAATCCGCCTCATAAATCTGATGTGATTTCTGGCTCGACAGAAAAGGACGATGTTTCTCTGATAGTCGTTTATTTATTGTCTCGTTCAACCAGACTCCGCGTGGATTCGTGGGACCCTCGTATGGCATACATCTCTCGAAGCCACACTCGAGAGGTCTGGTTGAACGAGACTATTTGTTTGCATTCACCTAGTTTCGAATTATGTTGCGCTGATACGACGAACTAATAGCTAATATATGCTCTCTGTGTATGTGCGTGTGTATGTAAACGATTGTGGAAGTACCATATACGCACTGAGCGACGTGACGTAATTTGCCAAATTTGTCCTAATTCGGGAGTGGGGTGGGGTGGGGCCTTTGGTTAAAGGGCACGCTCACAAATTAACGAACCATTAAACTACATACCTCTTCTAGTGGGAGGTAACCAGCGTACAAGTTGGTTTAAATTTTGACATTAAATGAACACTTCACAATTTTTTTTAAGACTGTTAGTGCAAGGTAGACTAGATTTTAGGAACAGAAGTTACAACATGTATGGGTGCAATTGGTTTCGGTCCTGAACTTGGATAATCTGCTGGGCCGTCCAGTGACCAGCTTATTATGTTCTTTGTAATAGGTGTGAAACAAATCAATGGTGGTGTCTAGGAACAAGTGCAATAACTCGCATCGGAAAGAAACGAAGATGTTCCGAATGAACATGCTCTGTTAGAATAATTATCCATATTGTTATTACTGATGTAATTCTTTGTTTAAAAAATGCCGATGTTCAAAGACGATGAATCCGCTTCTCTTGAATGAAACCCATGATGTGTGGATTATGTACGCATTTCTCGGTTTCTTTTCCGCAATCGACGACTTTCCTGATGCACAGGGTGTTTCTATATTTGTAAGCTCTTCATATATGAAGCGATATTTGACCGTACCTGAGGCAATGTTAGGTTCTACTCAACAGTTTCGTAATTAAATATCTAAAGAAAAAATTAGTTCCAACATTTGACCTATGGGATCATATGCTATTTCAAGAAGAAACCGTGAATGTTTATGTTGGCGTTAATGTTTTATTTAAGCATTCAATATTTACCAGATGCAGTGGCTATATAGCCCAGTATGACTACCACAGGGTTCGAATGCGAAAGTCGGCGCTCAGAGTGAACGCCCAGTTTTAGAATGCAAAAATGTGAATCCAATTTTTTAAACGAAATATAAAAAGTTTAGCCTGTCCGATTTTCTTCACATTTCATGTACGGAAAGGCAAAGTAATGTACATAAATCTCCACATGAGGGTAGGTGTAGGAAAATTCGTTTCAGAATAAGGATATGGCAACACTAATGTATTTGGGTTATTTCGGATGCATTTTTGCTAGTTCACAAGCTGGATTAAACGGGTGCAAAAAGTCTGACCTGCAAATAGGATAAAACCACCAGCAACAATGATAGAGAATTTTATTTTGTGTTCCTATCAGATGGAAAAGTCCCAGTTTTGGACAATTTTCACCGCCAAGATCCCCAAGCAGACGACATACGTGCCAAAAAGTGAAATTTTGTGAAAACTGTGGAGCGTAACCTAAGTCGATTTCAGTTATGCGACAAGAGAACAGTCGGTTGAAAGTTACTCGAAGTTTTGATAGTTGTTATAAATTTTGGATTTAATCTGGATATAATTTGATTTCATATGAAAAAGTACATGTCTTAGAAGTATCTCATAGTATCTTGATAAAATGCTGAGTTTATATAATTTCCGTAGTGAAAAGCGGTAGGTTCTCGGAGTAGGTTACACAAATCTGACAACTTTGTAAACCCTTGTAAACTGGTTCCTAATGTATCTAAATCATCTGAATTAATCTTCATTATTTTCTACATAGTTTAACGTCGTTACTCTGTGTGATTCTTTAAAGAAAGTTTCTAAATGAACTTCATGGCAATAGCGAATAGGTAGACCCATGTATCGTCGATAGACCCATACCCCTCTCAGTGGGTTACCTCCCTTTGGTAGGATAACTATTCTAACAGAGCATGTTCATTCGGAACATCTTCGTTTCTTTCCGATGCGAGTCGAATAACTTCGAATCTCTGAAAGAGACTCGGAGTTAATCGTAGTGATACTTGCCAAATTGGAAAGTTTTTGACAGACAAACATCCGGCCAGATGTCCGAAGAACAGATTCTTGCAAAAAGACAGCTGTTGAAAACAACACTAGACGATGTATCAACAGTCAATGAAATACCTGCAATTTTAATTGTTAATGTTATTCCTGCAATTTTATAATTAACAAAAATGAAGAAATCATGCGGTTTCTATATCCTTAAGCTTTTGCTTACGTTGCTGCTAGTGATGACAACATCATCTAGTCAGTGTGATGTCATTAAGTTATCGTGACATAAATTAACAACCACGGGCTGGAGGGCAGTTCAAAATAACCATTATTTACATCTGATTTTTGTTGTTGTTGTTGTTGTTTCTAGCAAACGATGCCTTTTCGACCGAATACGTGCCGATAGAGAGCATGGGTTGTAGTGACGTGAGAACTATATCCATCAAGGCGACTTTCGCAGCAATTGCTTGAAATTAATTGGTCATACCTATAAAACTGTTCAGTGGATTTGCATAAAATATTGGTATATATTTCCATACACTAAATATTCATTCAAGTTACACATGAAAATAAGAATTCGTTTCCCTTTAACTGATCAATGTAATCAATTCAATACATTTTCGAGGCAAATATTAGGTTTAATTATCAAATCAGATTTATGGTTTGTTAATATTTTAAATCAATTCAGAGGCCCCCCCCCCCTTTTTGGTCTAAGGAGATTAAGTAGCTCGCGGACGTAAAGGCCTCTTTTGATTGTTTCTGACATCAGCTTTTGTATCCATTTAAAGTAGTTCTCTTGTCAAGCATAAGTAGTTATGGGTGACAACTTCGGGCCCTTTGGGACAATTTTAAACCCTACGAAAAAAAATGTCCACTCTCCGGCCATCTTGAATCATAACACTTTGGATCCCTATGTGAAATTAATAATAAATACGTCCATAGCTTTAATATTGTCGGTATTATGGGGATGTAACACACTTAATGACAATACAATTGAAGATATAGTAACCTTGATGATACAGGGCTTCTATACCTTTGATTGACGTAACATTAAAAGTACCACATGATTTTTAAAATCAAAGATGACGGTCAATCGGCCGAGACTGCAAGTAATACTAAATTTTCGAAACTTACACAGAAATTAACATAGACTTAAAAAAGCTGGATATTCTATTTAAAAAATATGGCATAACTAAAATTGGACACAAATTTCGCAGCTGAAACGGAATTTATGAAACTAAATAAAATACGAAAAAGAAAAAAAATTTAAAACGAAAGAAAATGCAAAAATTGCCAAAATAATTAAATTAATAAAAATTGAAAAGCAATTAACACTATAAAAATAAAAACATTAAAAGGTTACAGAATTTCATAATTTAAAAGATTTAAAAAAAACAATTAAAACAAAATATTTAAAACATAACTAAAATTAAATTTAAACAAAAATGTTTTTAAAATTAATTTAAAATAATAAAACTTGAAAAAAATTGAAACAAAGCAAAGAAATTTTTAACAAATAATTTGAAAATTTTATAAAGTAAAGTAATTGTGACAATAATTACAGTTAGAACAAATTTCAAACAACAAATGTTTTCTTCAAGTTTTATTAAAATTTTTGTTAAAAACTTCTTTTTTTTATAAGAGAGTGAGAAACACAGAATACCCATAATGGTACAACAGAATAAAATAATATGCAGAGCCCTACATATTTCAGATTTCCTTAATAATAACTTTTATGCAGTAAAACATCTGTCCAAAATCTTTTGAGTTTTTGTATACTTTTTTTAACAAAATCTGTTCCAAAAGATGAAATTATTTCGCTATATGGAAAAGATGCAACTGATATATTTTCCATTTTCCATCAGTTATTGAGAATCTTCTCAGCAAAGTCAGTTTAACAGGTTTCATTTAAATTCATTATATTTATCATTTTCATACCTCATTCCTTATAATCTTTAATCATGGCGTTTCTTTGAATGTATCCCTTGCACCTTTCCAAAATTATTTATAGTGAATCAAGTTCCCGTTGGTAGTGCCTAGCAACAAGTGAGTTAATTTTGATAATGCCTAACTTTTTCAAACTGTTACATTCCTACAAGTTGTAATTAATCTTTTTTTGGACCATAATTTAGCTCTAACATATCATTTAAATTCCAGAAAATGGTATGCCAAGGAAAGTGAATTCACTAGAGTTCCGTTCCAGATTGTACTCTGGACAATATTGAACTATATAAACTGTTCTACTACCAAACCAGATTACATTATATTTTTTCGATATTTATACTAAGTCCAGAACATTTTAAAACTGATAAATAAGATCTAATGCAACTTTTAGTGATTTTTCGCAATCATCTAAAGTAATGGAAGTATCATCTGCATATTGAGATATTAAATCAAGCCTAAGACAAAGAGACCTGCCTTGTAGAAATAATCCAAACCATCTATGACAACAGCCACTACTATAACCACCGCATCTACAAGGACGACAACGACGGCGGAAACGGCGGCAAAAGCAGCAGTGGGACTCTGACAAGGGATAGGATTAAGACCGCTGCAATTAATTATAAACAATCCATGAATGGGTTAAATCTTTTTTCAACCTAAGGTCCTTTTCAGGTGTGGATGTTGGTTAGCAAGGGCCAGTCTTAGGCAGTAAGGAGTTGTATTGGTCATTAAATATGTATGCTGGTCAATAAAGCCGTGTTTGTCAGTCAGGATATGTGTTGGTCAGTAGGTGTTGGTGTTTGGTTTCTTTTTTTTTTTTGGGGGGGGGGGTCTTCAATTTCTATTTTTTAATTTTTTAGCTCTTAACTCTATAGAGTAATATTTTTGCTTCCATTTTTCACGATTTTTTTTTAGTATTATTTAAATTTGTTGGTTTTATTGTTTAAATTCTGTGTTTGTGCAAAAACAATTGGATTTCTTTCTAATTGTTTACGCTATTTTCATATTGGGAATTTATTTTGTAATTAGTATTTTTGAACATTTTGCTCAAATTTGTTTGTTATTTTTATTTAAATGATGTGTGTTCTTTTTGTTTTAAATATTTTCTCTTTTAAATTTTGTTTTAAGTTTAAAATTTTGGTTTTATTATTTTAAAATTTATTTTGCATGTTCTGTGTGTGTGTGTGTGTCTGTGTGTGTGTGTCTGTGTGTGTGTGTGCGTGTGTGATTTGTCAGCGAGCCATCGCAATCCAGCCGTACGAAAAGTAAGAAGATATATTAAATAAATAATGTGTCACATACATAGATTCATCCTATACATACAAAATAAAGGAATTTTTTTAAAGAGAGAGAGACAGAGACAGAGAGAAATATTGTATAAAAAACACGTGCTAGCTTACTGAAAACATAACCTAGCTACAAAGTTTAGGATCCGACACTAAATGTATGTTCGAACTTTTTCATTGAATTTTTATCCCACTTACAATTTTTAAAACCAATACATTTTCCGGTTTTGTTAATAGATGATACCCACATTTTAAAATAATTAATATATAAATGCTGTTTATATTTTTTATTTCACAAATGAATATGTATTGTTCTGTACACGGTAGAATAAAATTTAAAGTCAAGTCTGCTTTTCTGGAATCTGCTAATCCAAATATTATTTCTTCGCAGGTCAGATTTAGGTTGTGTATATGTGTACACTTGGTTTCTGTCCACCAAAAACTTTCTATTTAAAAGGAGGTTTCAACTGGACAAAAACCAAAATATATGCGTGAGATTTTAAGGATCTGTTTTACAAAAAAACATATTCAGAGATACCAATTTTAGTAAAAAAAATCGATTCATTGTAATCTTTACAAAATTTCATTTATATTACATTTTACTCTGAAGTGCCCATAGGATAGATATGCAGTTTTCATTCACTAAATTATTTTTAATGAATATACCTAAATCATGCAGTTTTAAAAAATATGCTTTTTCCAACAATCTTAATCTTGTCGTTGAAACACAAAAGTTCTTTAAGGAAATCGGTAGTTGATACATGCTCTGAACATTTTACAGGAATTAAATTCAGACCTTAAACACATCATACCAACAAGAATTTGTAAATTGACTGATTAGCAAGTTCACAAAAGTCTTCTAATCCGGGACATTTTTAAAGCATCAACAAAGAGTCAACCATGCGTAGTCAACCATCGGAATATAATCTTTCACAACAATTTGTCTCTTAATTCTATCGTTTGAACCATTCCAAGCAAAATTTAAAAAATAACGAACTAAGCTCGTTTAATATCTGTTGTGGAGAATTTAGTAAAGACAAGAACTAAAGCCTCCACAACAGATATTAAACGAGATTAGTTCCCTATTTTCAATTTGACATTGCGAATATTTTAAAAACAATATTTTTTCCCAAAAAATGTTCAAGTACTTTAAATTTTTTGCATAAACAGATTTTAATATCTCTTAATTTAGAATCATAATTAATTTCAAAAAGTTTTTAAAGGTTGGTGGAAAACTTTACACCTAATATTGTGGATTACACTTGATCCAAGTTAAGATTAATTTCACAACAAACTCCTAAATTACTGCACTTTATACTACCTAATCAGATCACTCTCGTTTTGTCAATATTCATATTCGCAAAATAAGCTATTAAATTTTATGTTTTTAATGATTTTTCGGTGCTTTCAAGATAAGGGATGTATCATTTGCATATTGCGATAGGAAATAATCAGTTCGGAACACATTTAAAGTTTTGATTCTTTTTCCTTATAAGATGTGCCAATATTTCAACACAACGAAGGAAGACATACGGGGAGAAGGGTTAGCCCTGACGACATGCACCACCAAGAAATGAACCTCCTTGAAGTAAGGCCATTTACAATGATAACAGAACAAATATTTGTAATCAGGATTTTGTTTTCTTAAATTTCTTTTTATTTTTAATTTTTTTTTAAATAATTGTTTTTTGGGATAGGGGTGAAATTGTACATTTTGTATTTGGTTCAAATATTTTATTTGTAGATTTTATTTTATATTTAATTTTTTTTAAAAATGCTTTAAAATTTTGTAATTGTTTTGTTTAAATTCTTTTAGAATTATTTGTGAGTAAAAAATTATATATTGTTCAAAATTTGTTGGGTAATTTAGTTTTGCTAACATTTTATTTTTAATACTAAAAATATTTAGTTTGTTATATTTTGCTTGTTTTCTGATTGTTTTTTTTTTTGTTTTGTTTTGTTTTAATTTTAAATTTAGTTTTTGTTTTAAATATTTATTTAACAAATTTGTTTTTAATTCTTATTTGTTAAATTTAATTTCTACACAAAAATTAATTCATAAAACTTTTGACTATTTTTGAGATATATATTTTGTTTTAAAATGTTAATTTTATTTTTTAAATATTTTTTTTAATTTCTTTTTAAATGAGCTTATTGTAATTATATTTTTTACTTTCTGTCGTTTAGTGTATTTTTAAATTATTTAATTGACTTAATTGTTTTCTTGAGTTTCTAATTTGTAATTATTTTTTTAATTTTGCTTACAATATTTGTTTATATATCTTTTATTTTTAAATTGTTTTTTGTACATGTTTCTCTTTTTGTAAACTTTTTTTTTAAACTATCATTTTTATCACATTTTTAATCGCTGATTTGGGGCATTTTTTAAAATTTAGTTGAAGATATTTTGTTTTAAGTTTGTTTTTATTTTGTTCTTAATGTTTGTTTATGCGCTTTATATGTTTGCATTTAACTTTTCAATTTATTCATTTCCTTTTTTAATTTTTACTAGTATTTTGTATGATTTATGGTCTTGAATTTTTTACTTTTAATGGTTGTCGAAATTGTTTTTCATTTGTCATTTTTAACTTATTTTTTACAATTCTTTTTGTTTTTGTGTTAAAATCTTTTTTTGTAGTTGAATTTGTTTATTTAAATTTCTTAAAATTTATTTTGGCTTTTACATTTTTTAAAAATTCTAGTTATTTTTTTATATTATACATTTTTCATCTAAATTTTGTTTTATTTTTGTTTTCAATTATTTGTCTTAAAATCTGTTAATGTTTTGAAATTTTAATTTTCCTTTTTTATCATTCTTACATATCTTTGTTTAAATTTTTATTATTTGTTTTATAAATTTTGTGTATTTGGCTTGCAATTTAAAATTTCCGGATTATTTTTTAGTTTAGGCAGAGTTTCGGAATTTTAATTTTACTTTAGCTCTTGGCCGATTGGCCGCCTTCTTAGATTTTGAAAATCATGTGATACTTGTAGTGTTAAACCGATTGAAGATATGTAGCCCTATATCATCAGATTTACTATATTTTCAATTGAATTGTCATTAGGCGTGTTAGATTCCTATTGTGACACACAATGTTAAAGCTATTAACGTTTATAACATTAAATTTCCACAGGGTTCAAAGTGCCCTACAATATTAAACCTATGGACGTTATTAGTAATAAATTCCAATAGGGCCCCAAATTAGCCTACAAAGTTAATAGGGCCCCATAGGTCTTACATAGATCTTGGAGTCAATATTGTTTAAAAAATTGCATGTATGGAATATTCAAGATGAGGTTTTACATAGGTCTTGGAGTCAATATTGTTTAAAAAATTGCTTGTATGCAATGTTCAAGATGAGGTCGCTCATATTTCTGGTAGAGTATGAGCACGATCTTATCAAAGAACTGAAAACAAGTTTTGAGTGTTCTCAATAATGACATGGCTGCCTTCAACCACTGAAAAGACGGTTACAGATCACATGGTATCCATACTCCTAAATCTTTCTCGTTGGATGTTTCTTATAATACTCTGTTTATGGAACCACTGCTGATAATAATAATAATAATAATAATAATAATAATAATAATAATAATAATAATAATAATAATAATAATAATAATAATAATAATAATAAATAATAATAATAATAACAACAACAACAAGAAAAAGAATAAGAAGAAGGTGATGATAATGATAATGATGATGATAATGATGATGGTGGTAATGATGATGATAATGATGATGATGATGATGGTGGCTATTATATCCTAAATGCACTCTCTTACATATTACAATACAATATTTTAAAAGGCACTTCGATGATCACAGAGACTGTTGAAATCACATTAGAGGGTTCTGCAATCAAATCGACCTTACATTTTGGGTTTGTCATGTTACATTGAATGTTGTCCAGGATATCATTCACACAGACTAAGATCTCGGTGGACAGTTAATCTGGTCAACTTTAGCGGACGATGACATTGTAGAAAAATGAGAATAATCATACATCCCATTATAATCTATGCAGAATTGACAAACTCAGGAAAAGGTTTGCCCGAATAATTCCTAAACTTCCCTCGAATGTTTTGTTTTCAGGTCTACAATGGCTACCTATACAAAAACGTATTCTTTTATTTAAAGGAATCATGACATATAAGTCTCTAAATGATCTTTCTCCAGATTATATCTCTAACCTAATTGAACTAAGATCATCAAATACTGAGCGTCATTTCCAATCAAAAACTAACAACGAACTCCAGATTCCGTGGTCGAAAACCAACCATTTCAAAAGCTCTTTTACTGTATCAACACCTACCTTTTGGAATTCTTTACCACTGAGGATACTTAATTCAAATTCCCTTGATTCGTTTATGACCTCATTAAAGACATTCTTTCTTGACCAGCTGGAATGACATGTTAAAGCCTCACAATACTGAATTTTATGTATTTTATCATTGTATACATAGATATTGATAGAGTCACAGATGCTCGGTGAAGACAAAGAAGAAGAAAATATATGGAACCTAAAGTCATGGACGTAAACAAAGAGGCTGATGTTTTCCAACCAGAACAACAGTTACAGTCCACAAGTGTACAAGACGAAAAAGATACAGTCATGATGTCACGACGGACAGAACTAGAACAACACTTGGTCTCCTTTTTTGCTCGCCACTTAGCTGAAAGAATCACACACATGGCCAAAGAACATTGTTATGGTTGTCAAATCGATGGTCCTGGTCAACCGCAAGTGTCAAATGTTTCATGATGAGTCAAAAAGAAAGTTAGAAGAGTATCTGGAAGAAGTATAGATCCCCATCTCCGAAGAGAAGATCTTAAAAGAGTGGTATAAAAACTTATGTGACCATTCCCTACTTCCATTGACTTCTTTGAAGACGAAACGCATCAAAGCTTTCTTGCAACAGAATACGAAGACTGTCCATTCGTCGGTTTTAATGTTCGTGTTGTGGGCGAGATGGATTCTTAATTAAGCATTCGTTTATTCAACGGTCAAACAGATTGGAAGGAAAAGGTTAGCTTCTATCTTGGTATCGAAAATATCAGAGTTGAGAGGGCACAGAAACCATTTGTAAGCTAGTGGACGTAGTATTATCTTTTGAGATTGTCCAGAATCAGTTACCTAAATAGCGCGAAATCTAGAAGGTTACGCTTACCGAATTGTCGCATATTTATCAAAGGCGGTAGATCCGTTTAATCTGATTGGCTACGCTGAATAAGGGGTGTGCTTCCCACACGAAATTTCATGGTTTTAATATGCCACATCGCAAAATTTAGCCAGTCTAAATTTCTGCAAGAGGAATAGCATTTGGCTCTGAGATTGAATTTAGAAGAAATTCTCTCGTAAAACAATTATCCAAGGGACCGGATGTCTGGAAAGTTGACGGACACAATTCTGGCGGAAAAAGCAAGCAAGGCTTGAAAGCACAAGGTATTTGCGTCAATCTCATGTAATTCGTTGATACCAATATAATTATTTGCTTGAATTTATTTGCTTATATTTGCATGAATTTATTTGTTTAAATTCGTAGATCAATTTACTTGATAGGAGTATAACTGTGTTTGAGTTCATTTATCTGAAATCGTACAATGATCTTCTTTATATAAGTTTGACGAATTATTGGAATTTGTAGTCTTGATTGTTATAGGAATCATGTATTCTAAGAATTTCATGCATTACTTTAGTTGATATGAGTTACGAGAATCCGTGTGAATTCACCGATCTTAGATGATTTCACGTATGATAAAGACTTGAGTGTGTATTGACTGAAATTAACGTTGTTAAGCCATGAAGTGAGATTTCATGTATGCTAAAGACTTGAATGTGTGTATTCGCTGAAATTAATGTAGTTAAGCCATGTAATGAATTTTATTCATTCATTTGTATAATTGAGACGAGAGCGGAACTGTTATGTCTCGTGTGATGTTAATGTGAGTCAGTGATGAAATAGCCGTTAGGAAGTACATTAATCTTATGAAACTAGGTTTGTTTGTGGTCTGCCATGTTGGCTTGACCAGATAGCCTTTGGTATCTGTTTGAATTCCGATAGGACGATATCTGACATAACGAGAGTGGAGTAATGGTCTATTCCCAGTAGGATATCTGACAGAAGATTTAGGTTGCTTCTCTGTTTATTTTGAAAGGGGAAATAGCTCCATCCACCCACCTACGTATCCAAGTACCTACGTATCCAAGTACCTACGTATCCACGTACCTACGTATCCACCTACCCACACAAAGTTGAGGGCCGACAGAGCGAGATAGAGAGAGTGCGGAGGGGAAAAAATCGAAAGAACAAAGAAAACAGCAACGGTGAATTTGGAGGGTCCAGCGTTAACCAGGTTATGCTGTTATGCAGGGACAATGACTTCGATTGTACACTCGATTATATGATGAACTAATTCTATCGTTTAAACAGATCGGCTATTTGCATAAGTATATTCGTTTTCAAATTCAGTAAGTGATTTATTTCAAAAAGAAGTGTATCTTCCTAATGTAATGTATTTTCTCAGTTTGTTTATGTAATTGATTAAATTGTTATATTTCATGTACGGGGACTCGTGTTATTCTGTTCTATATATCTGCTCAGATCTCTATTTATTCTATCTATAAGTTTCATAATTTATATTATTATTTACTCGATCCGGGCAATAACACCGAGGTCGATCATCCTCTAGAAAACGATAACCAACCAAATAAAGCGGACACCTTGTAACGAGGGTAGTACCCGCCACACATATATATTCAAGGAAAAAGTTAAGTGTGAACTCATGACTTACCTTTACCTATGAAAATGAATACCTGGCCTGGGATCTACATTATCTTCTGACTCATGCAAAATAAGACTACACTTGTTTGGATGCAATTTTTTTTTAATGTGACGTGTTTTTGAAATTTCATGAGGAAAATATACCACATAAAAACACAAGTCTGTATATCTTTAGTTGATTTTTTAAAGCATGAATAAAATATTCACTCACACACATTTTATAATGACGTATCTTTCTCTCTCTCTCAGTGTTTCACACACACACACACACACACACACACACACACACACACACACACACACACACACACACACATTGATAGACGTATACACAATTATAATATCTCTCATACACATCGTGAATTTTATTTTATTATTTATGGTATGTAGACCTTTCAGTAAGGCCTCTCTCTCTCTCTCTCTCTCTCTCTCTCTCTCTCTCTCTCTCTCTCTCTCTCTCTCTCTCTTTCTAATCCCAATGATTACACGAAATAGAAGGATTTGTTTGACGTTTTTCAAAAACTTGCACACCAACAAAAAAAGGTATAACCGTTCTGTAATTCTTCATAGGGCACATTTCATTGATCATATAAAATCTAGACTTTACGTTGGTTTTTTAAAAAAATAAAAATAAAAAAATAAAAAAAAGGGACCCGATTAATTTTACTATCCATCTTTAGTTTGGGGAAAAAAATTCTATCCGATGTGCAACGTAAAACTGGACCTATCCTTGTGTATGTCCGAAATCTTATCTTGGTCATGGGCCGTAACATATTGCCTTGAATGAACAGCTTTTATAAGGACTGATCTGACTTGGGAAAAAAGTCGGTCAGAATACGCAACATTAATGATTTTGACAAAAATGTAACAATTTATTACCCGATTTCGGTTCATTTGCTTTCAGACGGCGACAGAGATAGATGTGAAAGTTGTTTACTCCATGCTGTCAGTAAAACCAAAATGTACAGTCCACAGTATGGAATGTAACATTGTAACTTTTGACAACACGCCTTGAGAAAGCCAAAGTAATAAGCAACGCAGACTGACACAATATCGTTGTTCATTAGACAACATTACAATATAACACTGGTTTTTAGAAACGGATCAATGATAAAGATGATATCCTTATTCCAAAAACAAATATTAAAAAAAATAAATAATACAACTGGATGCCAGTGAGAATTGTGAAATTTAGGACACCTGCAATTTCTAAAACGCCCCTTCTTGAACTTCGTATACGATTTATTAAAGAGTAAAACCTATGAACATGTCTAACAAAGGACTTACCCTTGCCCCCAGAAATTAAAAAAAATGGTAACTATCTCTCTCTCTATATATATATCTTTCTCTCATACCCACACACCCACACCAACACCCACACTATGAAAAATTAATAGCAACAACAACAACAATAATAATAAAAATAATAATAATAATAAGAAGAAGAAGAATCATCAGGTAATACGAAGAAGACCTCTCTCTCTCTCTCTTAATTTTTCGCTCTTCTGCCTAATTCCGATGATTATGTGAAAAAAGGATATGTAAGGTTAGTTTTGTCATTTTTTTTCAAAAACTTGCGCAAGAAAAAAAAAATGTATAACCGTTGTGTGTTTCTTCATAGGGGGTACATTTCACTGATCATATGAAATCTAGAGCTTAGTTAGGGTTTGTGTATGTCAGAAATCTTAGCTTGGATATAGGCCGTAATATTTTGCCACGTTTCTTCAATGTACAGGTTTGTAATAATTGGTCTGACTTGGGTAGAAAAAAAAAAAACTCGGTCAAAATGCGAGCGCCTATTGGTTATAAAAAAAATTGAACAATTTATGACCTAAGTTTTCCTTATTTGCTTTCAAACGGCGACAGACATAGACGTGAAAATTGTTTACTTCAGGCTTTGTGAAAAAACCAAAATGTACTGTCCATGGTAGGGAATGTAACATTGTAATTTTTGACACATTCCTTTGTTAGTGTAGATTACAGACAATGCAGCCTCACGAAATACCTATATTCATTAGACAATATTGCAATATTACACTGGTTTTCATAAACCGATAAACGAAAAATATGCTATCCTTGTTTGAAAAAAAAAATTACAACTGGATAGCAGTGAGAATTATAAAATTTAGGATAGGTAAATTTCTTAAATGCCCCCCACCCCTTTGAACTTCATAAAAGATTTATAAAAGACTAAAACCTATGTACATTTCTTACATAGGATTTCCCCTTGTCTTCAGAAACTCAAAAAAGGGTCATCTAAAGTTAATTTCTCCTTGTCCTATAATGCAGCAAAATAATAAACAAAAAATAGCGGACAACTTTTATTTCTTCTTTCACTCCAGTAGTAAAATTATAGGAATTATGAGAACAATAAAGGAGATGGTAGTTTTGATAAGGAATTTTGATTCAAATTTTTTTTTTTTTAATATTCTTTTTACATCCTAACCTGTGGGAATGCGATAGTACTTTTGTTTAAAATAGGAGGGTATTGGGAGCTGAGGGACATTATACATGGGGTAGAGATTTTGACTTTATTTATAAGGAGGATCATAGTGTGGTAAGGGAAATAGAGAAGTTAGTTTTATTAATAAGCTATTTAAAGTCTATTTTATACCCCTTCCTTAACATCATACCCTGTGTAAGTGGGATGGTAGTTTTGTTTAAAATAGGAGAGTAGCTAATAGGAGGGTCGTGATAGATGGGTAGAGGTTGAGATTTCTACTTTATGTGTAAGGGGGATCATTGGGTGGTAGGGGAGATAGAGAAGTTAGTTTTGTTTATAAGGGATTTAAGTTCTATTGTATTCCCCTTCTTTGACATCCTACCTTGTGTGGTCAGTAAATGAATGAATGTTGGTAGCTCCAAACGGAGGTAGGAAAGTTGTATGGGACATAAAGAAGTTAGTTTTGTTTATAATGGATTTAAATTCTTCTTTCTACGTCTTCTTTTACATCCTACAATGAGTGATCAGTAAATGACTAAATGTTAGTCATTCCAAAAGGCATTTTGAATAGTAGGTGTGGGGTTTTGGTCACTACACACGGCGTGTTGGATAGCAAATGTGGGGTATTGGATGGTATAGTGTGGGGTATTGAATAGGAGATGACTAAGTATTGATCACTACACAAGCCGTGTTGTATAGTATGTTCGGGGTATTGGTCACTACACACGGTATGTTGGATAGTAGATAAGTAAGTGTTGGATATTAGATGACTAGGTTGTCCCCGGATTGCCAATGCCATCTGAAATTCTCGTTTGAGTCCAGAGTACAATTCCTATGTTAAATTTCCCTAATGCCCAATAAATGTTCCCATATTAAATTCCATTTATGCCTCATAAACTGTTGACTGTTTAACATTGGAGTCCTGTTTGGGTCTCAAGTGGTTACATTTCACCACCAAAGCACACCCATCATGTTACAATGTTACAATTTTCCACCAAATAAACAATGGCGACCTCATGGTATTATCCCCTTATGCTCCGTAAATCTTTTACCCCGTCTGACATGGGAATCCCGTTAGAGGCTCAAGTGTCGTACTATACTACTATCGCATACCATATCCACATTGTCTAACATACATACATACATACATACATACATACATACATACATACATACATACATACATACATACATACATACATACATACATACATACATACATACATACATACATACACACACACATACACACACACACACATACATACATACATACATACATACATACATACATACATACATACATACATACATACATACATACATACATACATACATACATACATACATACATACATAGGCACTTACAAACATACAGACATACATGCAACACGCAGATGAGTTTCTTTTATACCCTATACTAGAGTGGGCAAGCAAGTGATCAT
The DNA here is from genome assembly GCA_029931535.1 of Margaritifera margaritifera. Classification (NCBI taxonomy): domain Eukaryota; kingdom Metazoa; phylum Mollusca; class Bivalvia; order Unionida; family Margaritiferidae; genus Margaritifera; species Margaritifera margaritifera. The sequence continues at coordinate 488,747 of JAQPZY010001332.1, forward strand.
GGATTACCAGTGCTCACGGTACATAAGTGCCCATACACACACACACACACACATACATAAGTGCCCATATAACTGAACTCATACAACTTTGGGTGGAAAACTACTTCTCCTTTTCTTTCTTTCAATGGAGTTCTTTCTTTATGCAGTGAAATGCAGTATTGGAGATTTTGTCACAAAACTACACACCTTAGAATTTTTGAAGGGACCCTCATGTGGTACTATTTTATCATCTCTGACTCGAATGGTGCAAATAATATTTTATTTTGTAACTAAACATACTGTTGCTACGATTAATTAAATTTCATTAGGCCGATATTGTTAATACAAAGGAGAGTATATGTATGATCAGTAATGGTGTTGCATACATAATGGGAAATGAAGAACAATTTTATATCACAGAAGTTTTAATTTCTGTACTTTTTTTTATCTATTAATACAGTGAATCGTGTCTTGAAAGACGACTCCATTTTGTCAGCAAGAAGTCGTCTTATAAGATAAACAGTCTCTCGTGAGAGGTGATATAATATAACACAGTTCATCTGTGCATGAAAAACATGGCTTTCATGACAGTTGTTGTTCTAGTCATGTTATAGTGTATTGGAGGGTTTGAAGGGGATGGGAGCTAAAATAAAGTGGCTGTACCGCCCGCGACGGTCTTGACCTCGAGCAGTGGGTTCACTCTTCGTCATTTCTCTGCTTTTCTTCGATTTACGAAATTTGTGGAAGTCGAAAGTTTTGGGTCAGCAGGGCAGTCTTAGGCATTATCACGTGTGCCGAGCATCTCAAAGCTCTTGGATCAAAAGAGTGCTATGAAAGTTTAACTATTCATTTAGGTCGATGTTTTTAGCCGCACCGCAAACGCGAGCGCTATAATGCCAAGCTGGCTGCGAGTCGGTCTGGGGTGATCTGGGTGACCCCAATGTTCAAGATAGATTTGTTTCAAGTTATCGCTCCATCAAAGCTTAAACCGGGGCAAGGCAACACCGGGCTGGCGCAAATATTCTTGTACTAGAAGTTTGTACTATTTGTGCACCAATACATACTCATCGGCAGTGCGTTCCGCTATGGCTGCCATGCCAAACAGAAAAGAATTAAAGCGGCTGGTTGTTTTGTAGCGTCGACATTGAGACCTTATCACCTGATGGCAGGCGTTTCGTTCGACGGAACGTTAACCGCGAAGTTCGTTGTAAAGATTTCGTGAGTGGCACTAATAGGCTGGCCGCCGCCGTCACTTCGCGACTCTGACACACCGTTTAAACGAACTGAAAGCGACGCCCACGGCCCATTACCATGTCGCCCGTGCAGGTTAATAAGTAAAACCCGGCTTTAGGAATAACTATAGTGTCGGCGATCGCATCTAACAAAAAACTACCAACGTTTTGCGTTGTGCTTCAGCGATAAAAACCAGATGCGTTTGGATCAGTGAACCCACTAACGGACATGGCAAGGGCCGTCTAGCACAAAACCTCGATTTCAGGAACCCATCGCTGAGCCCCTAACCCTGTAGACATAACGATGGCTTCCACGTAAATCAAAGGTGTCGGGTACCAAGCCGAGGAAGTTAAAGCGTACGGTCTGGTATCAGCATCTGCTCGAACGTCTGGCGCCCTACTAGTGACAACGTTTAGCGTAGCAGCATCTTGAAGACCGACTGGATCGCATAAGTTTCTGATTGTGTTATTGTTCATTGCTAGCACGCCTCTCATCGTGTCGCCGTTTTTTAAAAATCCTGGCGCAGCCTGGTCATTGGCGCACTTTTTTTATACGTTCCACAGACGCGCCAGCGTCGCTGGACTAACTATCGGCATCAAAGATCGCGATGTTGCCAGCTATCGTTCTGGTATCGGATTTGGTGACAAGAGAAGCATTGCCGAACACAACCAGGTCATTAGGATCCGCTATAATAGCGCGGTTGGTATAAGCTGTGAGGTCGGCCTTTGTCATGAACCAGGAGAGATCCCCTGGGGTTCCGGTTCTTCAGGCTTCTGAGCGGCCGTAGACGTCTATTGGCATGATATTGCATAACTTTGTCTATTATGTAAAACTGAAATTTTACTCAACTTACCCTGTCAGCTCCTGTACATACAATTCCCATTAAGTATTGCCTTCATAAACTATCAGGAATGTTTGGTCAAAATGAGGTGTTATCATAGAGCTAAGAATAATTTCTCCGAGATCTAACAGGAATGTCCCCATTTTGTCTCGCGGATCGTCAACTGTATTTCCGGATAGTCGTATCTGCACTTGTACTTCTGTACTTGCCGCTACCTTGTGGCAAAGAAACATTTATTGAGACTATAGTATTTTGAAAACTGAAAATCTTTATGCTGTAAGAAAAGCCGCGTCCTTCTGCAACCCATTGCGCATTAAATTCTAGAGACGGAATAAGTCCAACGTTGTTTTTGCCATATAGATTCCTGTGTCTATATTTTTATCTTTTTTTGGGGGGGGGGTGCCCGGTCTTGGGCCTCGGTTGGGTCTATCAAAGATACATTCTTGTTGGAACCCATGTTTATTGCGCCAGACATGGTATCCCCTGTTTTAAAAGCCATTTTAGTGCTTAACGATTTAAAGTGCTATCTAGATTGGATCTGCTAAAGACGAGATACGGTTATCACTCATCTTTAGGGGACCTGTCATGGGGTGCCAGCTTTGATAACCCTTTTTTCTCTTATCGTAATCGATAAATCCTATTTGCGCATTAATCTCTCTCCATACATGTTTTGTTAGCCGCATCTTTCTCATCGATTGGTTTTGCTAAAGATGTACTATAGTTAGGGAACCTGTCATGGTGTCGCCAGGTTTGAGAACACTTTTTCACATCGTCTCGGGGACCACAAGCTTGTTCTATAAGTCCCTCTAGTGCTGAAACATTTTCATCTACATACTTTTTTTTACAGCAACTCAGTCATCATTTGGCTCTGCCAATGACACGATCCTGTTTCTATTTATATTAAATGACCAGTCATTGTGTCCCCAGCCTTGAAAACCCTGAGTTTATCGCCGCTGTGAACGTACCTTTTGTTGGCGGCGTTTTGTGGTTGTTCTCTGTCCGCTATGTTACGAATAGCATTTCTTGCAACCCTAAAGGCATCAGTGCGGTTAAACGACACACCGCCATAATGCAGTGTGCCATCGGGGTTGAACAAAGCGATGTTGCCCTAATGCCGCACTCAATCTCTGACCTGTTTTTCTGTAAACTGGACATGATCGGTGTGGCGTGTTTGCGTCCTTCAATAACATCATTGTCAGGCCAACACTTCGGGCGTTGTCATCGCTGTAGCGAACCAGGTCAAGGATGGTCGTGGCTACGTCGACATCGTTCATGCAGGCCTCAACTTCGTTACCGTGATTGAGATAGCGGGCGCCTTCGAACAGCCACATCATACCGTTGTTGACAAATGCGACTTTGCTTGCCATGGGGATAGCCGTCTTATCTGGATTTCTAAGTTAACGAACGACCTCAATAAAAAGGGTTCTGACGGATTGGGGGCGCGGGCTTCGTAAGAGTAGTACTGCAGGTCACGGATGCTGCGGTCGCGGTACACATGGGTCCCCATATCGAGGAAGGGGTATTGTACATCCTGAAAGTAAGCCATTGTTTTTTTTAATGTTATTGAAATGATATCATTTATAACAAGGAAAATTACGCTAAAACCGTGACCTGCGAAGACCTGACCCCATATAACCAAGTTTGCCACCATGGCATCCATAGCTTCGCGAGTCTGAGCTTTTTAAGTGGGATAAGTATGTGCCTTTGGAACTGAGGCAGCGAGTAACGCCGTCGGCCTAACGAAGTCGGCAATCTTTTGGCTAACCACCTCTTTGGTGGCCTCGCGTGTCTTATATTTGGCATCGTTTCAGCGACTGGTACTATTCCCGTTTCTAAACGATCGCGCAACACCTCGACGGATCTTTTTCCACCGGCTGCACCAACAGCTGACAACGTACTTTAAAACAGTGGTCTTGATAGTATCCCCCGTTTGCGAGGCGGTAGGAATAAAAGCTCTAGCGAGAGCTCGAATGGTTGCCGGTGCCCCCTCACTGTAGCTCTAAAAATATCGCCAAACCCGTTGATGTAGTGTACACGATAAGCTGGCCATCGGGCGTTAACGATCAGAACAGGTAAATATTGTCTCATAACTAGGGGCGGTCCCTATTGTATAAACCAATGGCAACAATCTCGTTGCGTAGGTCTAACAGGTTTCCATCCTGATCTGCTAATGTAAATTGCAGTTTAATAATGCGTGCATTTGAGCACGGAATATAAACTGGCAGTGGTGGTGCGAAGGACAGGAGCCGGTTAGGTCCTTGCTTGGGTGTAAAGCTATAAAGAACGTATATTGCGTTGGCTCTGCTACCAGTGATCGAATCCATAAAGGAGCCGCTCACGGCGTCGCACGTGAGATACACAGAGATCATTGTTGTGATCTGCACGAGGTTGTATCCTAGGCTGAGAACAGCCCTATCCCGACTAATTGTATCTGGCCACCCCAACATCTGACGAAGGCCCGATCTCACGATGTCGACGCGGTAGGCGGCGCAATCAATCACTATCGCAGGGAAAAAGGTTGGCTCGTTGGCAAGAGTATTAATTTTGATGCCGTCGTCATTTAAGGCGGTAATCTGCTTCTTGATTTCCTGACTAATGGCATCTATTTCATAGGCATCCGTTGGCAGGGATGCAACCTTCCATCTTCTACGGCTGTCAAAAGGACTCCAAACGGTTGCGAGTGAATGTTAGGTCAGCTGTAGTAGATGCGCAAGGTAGACAGCACTATCTCGAGGCTGCGGTCGTCGGGGGCTACAATGGGTACCAGAAAGTTGACGATAAACTCAGGATTTTTATCGCTGATCGCTGACACCATCTGCGTTGTGCGCGGGCGGGTATTTAATTAAACTGTTCGCAAAACGGATATAAACTTTCGCACGATCTGGTTCAGTATATTCGCCAACACTTCCACTGCGCTATCTCGAGTCGTTAAGTTCGTCATACAGCTCAGCCATCACCATTCTAAATGCGTTTATATTCATTACGTCATCTTTTAACAGATGCAAACATATGTCGCTGTCCTCGTTGACAATCTCCGGAGAATGGTTGCCAGCCCGCTAAGCCCGAAGCAATGTTGCGAGTTTATCGAACATTTCAATGGGGTTACAGGTAACACCTGCTACGACGCACTTGCCAAGTTGCGGAGTCGTCCCTTGTTGCTTCGTTGCGGCTGGCGCAAGCCACTACCGGATGCCCATGGAATAAGACTCGACACATCAAATTCTTGTTCCTCAGGTGCCAAAGTAAATTCGTCTGCCTTCAGTGGCGATGGGGCTGTCGGGCGACGCCTGGGGGTATTTTTTAACTTCTTCAGGTCTTTAACAAAATCTTTATAATCAGGGTCATTTTTGTCTGCTTGTTTGTATCATATGCATAGCGAAATACCAACTTTGGCCATACATCTTTTCCTTTTCTTCACATTTTTCTATTCATGTTGGAAAGGTAGCCGCGGCTTTTACATACCCATAAAAACCTTCAACATAATTAATGCCTATATCAGTAAAAAAAATTGAAGCTCTTTCTCCTTCACCTCCAGTATTTCACCTAAAGGCTTCTCATCTTCGAATAATCGGTCTCAACCAATCGCATCTCGCGGCGTGTCTATTTTGACGCCTTGAACTACATCTTTAACCGCATCACGGGTTTCCTTAACGGCACTTTGTATACCTTTAAGCTCAACTCGAGTTTCCTCAGAAGCCTTTGCTGTTGCCTTTGTTGGCTCAAACTCGTACGTGACTTCATCAGCATATTAAGCAATTCGTTGCGCCTGGCAATGCAATCCTCCATTATTTGTATTTTTTGTCCTTTGCGCTGGACATTTTTGCAAATGACATTCCTTTCAAAGGCTTACGAAGTCTTTTGAAGACTTTCAAAGATTTTTAGGGGTTTTCAAAACTTTAATTGATCCACACATCATCGAGACCAACACGAAACTTCATAGGGCCAGTGCTAGTGAGATTCACGGTAGCAAAGCTGTGCGGTCCTAATGTCGTCTCTTCAAAGAGACGTCTAAACTCATTCCAGCCCATGTCGACTGGACACTTTGTGGCGTACACGTTTCGCAGGCCGTGAACAACACCCAAGCGAAATAGTACAATCTTGTTGGCGTTGTGGCTGATGACCTTACGTAAGTGGGCCTAATGCTGAGCCAATTACAAAACGTCGGCATTGTTGTGCCAGCCGCGACTAAAGAGGCGCGTTGGATTTTTTTTTTTACCCTCAAGCATCACATAGTCGTATACGATAAGGTTGTCTTTGTCGTGGTCTAGGTCAGTAGGACAAGGGGCCTCGTCAACGTCTGAGATAACCGATCGAGGTAAGTTCTCCAGCTTTGGAAAACTTCCGGGTCTTCCGTGGAGCAGGTACCCCGGGGAAAGGCATCTGCCCCAACACAACAATTGAAGGCCTGGTACAAGACTGGAAATTCGACTAAACGCCAACGACCAGCCCAACCCTGGCCAGGAACCAATAAACCGTGTGAATGCTGCGTGCTATCGGCATGATCTGGCGTACTCGCGCAGTCAAAACATCCGCGACCATCAAAAGGCTCACATTCACGACTTGAACATCACCAGGGGGCCAAAGACTGATGAATGTTCAAGATGGTATGAAGACCAAGATAGTGATGGGTGGGCGATACCAACCCCACCTCTTTTCTATTCTTTAGAAAAAAGAATACAAATAAAGTAAGCAATGCAAGACATCTACTACAGCTCGAAAGGTTACAGTAACGAGAATTATATGTAAGGCCTTTCTGAACATGTGTCTGACTCCCTACTGATATGTAAATGAGTTCCCACCCGACCCCCTCCACTCGTCTCTGCTTTCATACATAAAATCAAAACGCCCACCATCAAAGAATGGGCAGGATACCTAGTTCTTTGGGGCTATTTAACTGGTTCTTTATTACCAATGAAAGAAGCTTCCGACTGTGAATTTTAGTGTTGTGATAGAGTGTTAGTATTCGTATTCATTCCCTTATATTCTGAAATTTTTTTACAAAATTTTTAGTAGAAAGTTTAATCCATTCTATACCTCTTGGCGTAACAAACTGGGTCCCTTCTGTACATCTTGTCGTAACAAACCGGATCCCTTCTGTACAACTTGTCATAACAAACTGGGTCCCATCTGTACATCTTGTCATAACAAACCGGATCCCTTCTGTACATTTTGTCATAGCAACCTGGATCCCTTCGGTACATCTTGTCATAACAAACTGGATCCCTTCTGTACATCTTGGCATAACAAACTAGTATACTTCTCATCACATCATTACATTATTTTTTAAACATTTATGTTTGAAGATAAATCTACAAAATGAAACCAAATGGTATCAGTTTTTTCCCCAAATCTGAATATTTACTTTTTTATAATGGGAAAACATCTTCGCATGAAAGTAGCATTGTAACATTTGAATTCCTGTAGAATGTACCAGTATAATTTCATTCCTTTATGACAGGTACAAAAGGAGAAAAGTGGTTTTCAAAAAGGTATACCGCTGGTTGATGAGCAAATTTGTCCATCAACTCAAAGGTTAAAATTTCATCGCAAGATTTCATTATAATTAGCAAACAAAGTCCAAATAAATGACGTCAGTATATTTTCATATATTTTACAAGTGTAAAGATTCTTGTATAATCTTTGTAAATCTATAAATAAAGACGCAGTGTATTGTACAAATCAGGTACTGTAAGGTAATGTGTCAAGTGCCTGCAAGTCCTGGTGGAACGACATAGATATTTAGCGAGGCAGAGGAGAGGTATATCCCTGTGTAATTCTATTCCAAGGTTGAAGCAAGAAAAATGTATGCTTAAACAAGAAGTATTTACTCAGATAGCGCCAAATGATGTAAAAGATGCAAGCCTAATGCACTGTTCAAAGTGCAGGTAATTGAATAAGAATTGTTTTGCTTCGTTCCGCCTGCTGTGTGTATTATCAGGCCCGTCGCTTGAAAATCCTTAATTTTCTATCGTCTGCTTCTACCGGCCGGCACGCGAAGCTTCTCCATCTCGTACGGAGCATCTTGGCAACATTAATATACGACGCCATGCAATTTGATGCCTCGGCACGCGCACTTATATCCTATGGGGATATATAATTTTCTGATGCAAAGTTCATATCTCCTTGCTGGAAAATTGTATATGTCAATATACACAAATTATTAATTATTTAAGAACTCAAGTTTCCATCTCGAAAATGTATCTCCTATCACAAATTTAAAATGTAATTTTTCTTCCCAATGATGCAGTTCGCTTTACCCCCTTTGCACCCCTCTAAGTAAAGCCAGTTGTGCTCTGAGATAGATAGAAGGCAGTGTTGTTAATTTTTCCGATGAGAAAAAGATGTACCGCCATGCACCTTGACAACTGCGCCGTTCATTATTTGGATTTCGGGGCTTTAGTATCCTAATTCTGTGCCCACTGAATCAGTCCTGAAGCACATTTTGAAAGCTTTAAGTAGTTTAATGTGTACCTGTGTCATTGCCTCGGGTCCATAGTGAAATTTAATGAAGCATTAAGGAGTTACAGCACCTGGAATATCTGTTGTCGTTTGGAATTAGGTATCTTGCAGGTAAGTAAAATAGAACAGTTTATTAGTAATAGACTTAAATTTAAACAGAGAATCTATACGTTATAACGGCTCTCTTCAACCTCAGCCTCTTCCATTCAATATAAGGACCTTTTCTTTTCTTTCTTTCTTTCATTTTTTTTTCCTTGCACACCTACATGTTCAAACAGAATTTTCATCTACAATTGCTTCATTTTCTGTTTCTGAACAAAAATATAACTTTCCCTATCCTGGTGTTTTTCTTGACCACCGTAAGTATCTTCATCTATATAACTGGTTTGATTAACAATATATCGAAGTAGTATCAATTAGCAGAACCTTGCATTTTTAAAAGGTGATATATATCTGAGTTGATAACTTTAAGATTTAGAAAAAAAGATTACCTGTTCAGAAATGTCAAGATTATTAGAGCTTTACTTAAAATGAAGTCCACGTGGTTTTATCATACTGTACATACGTACCATGAAAAATCATCATCTGTTTTCACCACATTTAGTCTTCAACACACGTGGTCTGTAATTATTAAGAATATGGTACCGTATGTACTCGCTTACAAGTCAGGTCCAAGTGCAAACTGCATAGACCCAGATCTGCTGTCGCATAATGCATACTAGGCATATGCAGTCTGTTAGGAGTAATCAGTAGAACAAACAACATCGACCCTGATCTTCCGGTGCATTATGCGACGGCAGATAGGAGTCTGTGGTGTCCGCATTTGGACCTAATTTGTAACCAAGTACAAACGGTATCTTGTAATGGCTGCAATTTGTTTAGGAACAGTTGGCTAGAAATTAGTATTCGTTGCGTTACAGTAGTTTGGGTCTTTTTTTTTCTTTTTTTTTCTTTTTTTTCTGGAAGGGTTGTCATTTAATTGCTTTGAATGTAATGCCAAAAGTGATCCTAACACAGACAGCTTAATGTCATAACTTTATGTATAGTAAAGTGTTGCTTGAAGCTGGCACTGGTAAACGCATATATTGCGGGCATTATAAGCTGTTGATCAATACCTATTGATACAGTATTCTCTTGGATTTTATTCAGTGTTAAAAATATTACCTTGATCCACCATTTGTAATAGCAAGCGGGTTACACTTGTGATGAGGCAAAAATTATCAGAACACATAAACCCTAGAAATAGTTCTGGCGATTGTCTCTTTGCAAATTTGCACGGCATAATTGCGAAAGATACCTGATACCCTTCCACTGTCCCAATTGTACATCCAAAACTCTGTGCACAGATCAGGTTCCATTTTCAATTGTTCCAGAATCATGAGTCATTATGTTCATTTTGAAAATGTTCTCTAGTAACTGATAGTCTGATAACGATGTTTGAGACCTGGTCCCGAGATTTTACAAATTTCTCATACTTAAGAGACAATTCAAAATTCTGATGTCAGATTGGTCTGTGAAATGACGTTCGCCATTCAGACATCAGCTGTTTAAGTGGATTTAGAGTTTTAATGTCGTATTTTTTTCTTGTAATTCAGGGCCTTGGCTCCGTAGGCACATAAGTTCCTGAACACATGTATTAAACTTAAAGACCCAACACTCTGCAATTAAAAATCATACGTTGAGTCTTTCAGTATCATTGAAATTTTAATACATTTTTTTTTTTGTAGAACAACAAACGATAAGATAATGATGAAATTTTAGTGACTCAAACCTCACTCAAACCAAAGCTATAAAAAAGAAACAAAAACAAAACAAAATGTTAGCCCTAGTTCATGAATAAAGCAAGATGACTTAGACATGACTTCGTCTGTAGCTATTGTGAAAATGTCAGACAGTAATGGCCACCATTATTTTTGTACAACATTAGTACTCGTGAGAGTTGCATTCGTCCTGGTCCTTCATCTATTTTCTGCGCATTTGCTCTGTTTTTAATTGGATTTTTTTTTTTTAATTTTTTTATGTGGCTAAAGTTGGTCCTATTACAAAGAGCTAGATGTCATAACTTCACACACAGTTGTTTGATAATAGTTCGTTGGTTGCTTGCTTGGTTTTTAACCTGAGGAAATCCTAGCAAACTGCCTCTTCCAAGAACACACCGAGACATCCGTCCATGGATCGCCTGGGTGGTTATCGAAACCGCCACACTTGGATTAAGAGTTCGACGCTCTACCAACTGAACTTCCTACTGTTGCTTGAAAATAGACATGGTAGAACGCATACATATCAAGTTTTTACGAGCTGTTGATTAATACCAGGTACAAACTCTTTATGAAATACTCTCCTGGATTTGATTTAGTGTGAAAAATATTTGTTTGATCCATCTTTAGTCGTAGGCTTGCTAAAAGTTTGGTGACGTAAGAGTTATGAGACGGCCGAAACATTATAAAATAAAGTTCTAGCGAGTCTCTGCACGGCATTACAACAGAAAGCGACACTCTAATCCAAGCGGAACACTTCATGTCTTTTCTACCAACGGCTACTACTGTAGTATCCATTTTAACTTCCTCTACCTTTTCCGTCAGGCCTAGAAAGAAATGTCGGATGTAATTTGTCGCCATTGAGAGCTATATTGGGAACTACTTTTGTTTACATGGCACAATATGGCTGCGCAAGAAGACAAAGTTACGACAGGTAAATTTTTGGCCTTTTTTTTCGCAACATGTGTGGTGCACTCAGCCAGAGGCGAATCACCAAATTCATCAAATTTATGTGTATTCCTACAACCACATCTGAGGTTATTTCCTTCTCGACGGACATGACTGAGCGATGTTCCGATTGATTTCCACGGTGTTTTCCCGATCATTGGCGGAAAGGTTTGACTCTCTTCCGATTACGCTTTAACCCTGTCCTCGTGACTTATACAACAGTTTATGTGCGTAACAGGTCACCTTTGAATAAAGTTTTCCAGAATTGCTGTTATCATATCCAGTTTTAAAAAAAATATTCCAGAATCATTGTTATCATATCCAACGAAACTCTTCTCCACTAATGTATTAACCCAGATAACCCTGTATTGACCCACAGAACATCCGTTGTTTGTGCATGTATTACATTCATCCAGGAGTGAATACTGTAGACCTCAATCTGCCATCTCAACATGCGCCGGTGGATCAAAGTAGACACTGTTCGCTCCACCCACGATTTCAAGTGAACAGCATGGACCCTGTTCTGCTGGTGCATTATGCGACGGTTCCGACTGCGATCACTGTAGACCCAGATCTGCCATCGTATTTAGTGCCGGTCGATAATGATCTGCGTTTTTCGTTTAATCATTGCTTCAGGCGAACAGCGTAGACCCTGATTTGCCGTCGCATGTTTGCCTTTGGTTGCGTGTTATACAGTTGAGATTGATAAAAGACTCGTCCATATTTTTTTTTCTTAAAGTTTCAAAAGTCTTTTGACGATCAAACACTTTTCACATACTAACAGATTTTTTTTAAATGTGTAGATGTCCTTATCTCCCATCTTCTCGTCATGTGAGAGGTTTTTCAGAAAATTAGCGAAACCAAAAAAAAAATGTGATTTGAATGGGGGGGGGGGGTAAACCTAAAACATCAAGCATAGAGTTCTTTTACATTGTAAAGATACTAGTTTCTGCTACTTGGTAAGTAGATACTGACTACAAAATCGCATCAAAATTATGTAAGGAAAATGGTTATTCGCCCATCCCAATATCTCAAGCTTTTAAATTAAAAAAAAAAATGAAAAATGAATGTGATACTAACATCGCCATATTGGAGCTATTTCAAATCACATGACTAAAACATGCCTGGGCCTTCCGTAGAGACGTCAGTGGAAAAAGGCCAGAGATGTTACGATTGTGTTACGAGACAGACTGCCTCCCTCATTTAGATGGTGCTCTGGCTTCTCTCGAATCGCAACTGCTGCTGCAAGTTGATTTTGGCAAGAATCTTTCAGAAACGCCTATTCATGTTTTTATTTCTTTTCACAAAAAAATTCTCAAAAAGTAACGAAAAACAGAAATTTAAAGGCTTGATTTATCAGATCTAGCACTGTAGTTTTAAAGTTGGTTCACTTTTTTGTCCAAAACTAAACTAAAAAACATCATTTTAATGACAGCTGAAAACAAGGCTGACAACCACATCGGGTCAAACAGTCTGGACACACAGTGGGGAGCAGTTTGGTTACGAAAGTAAATGGCCGGACTTGGGGCAAATTACGAATATTGAAAACATCACTCCACTTAATATATTCGACACCTTATCCAAATACTACAATTTCTTGGTTCCTGAGTGAGTGAAAAATAGTTGTTTGTCAGCACCCAAATTTCATCACAGATTCATTGAGTTATCGACTTAAGTGGTCGCCCATCCAAGATTGGTGGTTTCACTCGAGTTTTCCGGGTTTTATTACGCCTCAGACACAGTATTATCTGACCCGTCGAGTGCGCGTTCGGTTATCTGCGAGAACTTGTTGTATAATCAACTGAACTACATAAAGTCTGCATGGTTCCATTAGGAATTTATTTGATGTTACAATTGCGTCAGGTGAAATTGTGCCAAGACTTAAAAGGTTTACCCTAGGTTGTCAGTAATGTCATTTTAAGGTACATGTAGTCCCTTCAAGTGCTTCTCGTACATAAACTAAATATGAAATTTTGAAAATTTAACCTGAAGGAATCTGGCTTGGCGATCACCGATTTTCCACATACATATTTTGTTTGTAAAACTACACCCCAATTATTTGTATTAGTGTTTGTGACTGGTTGTTTATTATACATATTGTTTTGTGTGTCAGCACTGTTCCTTTATTAGGTTTAAGTTCCGTTTCACATTATGATAGTCAACCGTAAACACTTATCGTGGAATAGCAGTTTTCCACCACTTTGAAGCTTCTATGACTACCATCATATGGCACTGCCACTTTGGGTCTCTAAATCTTTGTGTTTCCTTTTGTTTAAATAAAAGGTGTCCTAGTTCTTGTTGGGTGTATAGTTCAGGTGCAGAAAATCGGAATCATTTCATCCATTCCATGGAAAGTTTATATCTTGTAGGAGAAAACAAATTCAATCTGAGAAGCACTGATGTTCTGTAGCCGTTTTGATTCATCAATAAAATTATAGCTTTCCTCCTGCTGAAAGTCACAAATGCCATTTAGAACATATCGTTGCTAACGATAACTCTTCCTAACACGAAATACAACGCGTTAACTGATAGGCTTCCGGAACTTAGTGGACACAAGAATTCTAAAGGTCACCAGAACACGAGCTTTCACCGATGCCCAGTGGCGGCGAGGGGGGTGGGGTTTGGGAAGGGGCAATTACCCCCGGGTGCCAGGCGAAGGGGGCGCCGTCGAGAAATTTTTTTTTTTTTTTTTGGTAGCTGAAATTTTCATTGTATTTCACCTTTACCTTAGTGTAATGCGGGCAATGCTGCACAAAACCTATATTTAGGAGGGGGGGGGGCTCTGGGGAGAAGGGAGGTTGGCAACTGACATAAAACTGTTCTCTGTAGCAAAGTAGGGGCGCCACTAACGAACATTGCCCCCAGGCGCCTCGAACCCTCGCGCCGCCCCTGTCGATGCCTTACGTTACGTTGAAGATCTCGATTTTAATCAGATTGGAACAAATTAGCACTTTTACTGACTCCAGTTTCATTAAATATCTCAAATTTTCTTCCCCAGATAGAAATAACAACAGAAAATCCTTCTTAATGCTTGATTTATAAAGATAAAGTTTTCACTGAAGTTTCAGTAGCTATCTGGTATTAAGATGGAGTGAAAATATATATTGAATTTTTGTATATAATGAGTAATGTTTTATCTCTGAGTAATTTTGTAGGATTTCGTCAAATTGGAGGAATTCCTCATCTCTTGTTTTTATAGAATAAACGACTCAGAGTTGTACAATATTAAAACTAAGCTGTGATTAATGTTATTTTATTTTATTTTATAATTTTTTTTATTTATTTATTTTTTTTTTTTTTGTATATACAAAAAAAAAGCCAACAACAGAAGAATATTGGCAAAAGTGTCTTAAGCACGATCATTCAAAATATCAGTAAGAGGAAACATTTTGAGAATGTTAGTGAAACTAGTGCCTGATACCATGTAGCCAAATTGCTGCGTCTCGCGACATATGATTCATTATCTCTGTATTTGCATCAAACGCCAGTTGTTAATGCTGTCGGATTCCCTTTCTCATAATTCCGTAAATTTATGACCAAACACGATTTGGAAGGCAATATCATATTAGCTATAGGTTAAATTATTGACATAAGAAAATCAGAGATCCAATGTTTGCAAGTCGCTAATTTGGGTAAAAAATTTACTTCTTGGACTTACAGCTCTTAAAATCTCATGCTTTGACACTATCAATGGAAAGCGAACACCAGCCAGGCCTCATTTTCACCGACTTATCTTAAAATTACAGTCCATGCGTAAGGGATTGCATTGAACAAACTGAAATTCTTGTATGTCAGTATTATGTTTATCATAGTTTAAATTGTGAAATGCTGGAAAATAAAAGAACAGCGAGTATTACTAATATTATTAATTTCCTGATAATTAGTGTAAACTATTTTATTTATAAAAATAAATATAATAATCCAAATTTAAGAGTCGAGTCCTTTCTCTCGACCGGAAGAAAAATATTTGAATCAAATTATATCGCTAAAATAAATGGGACAATGGAATATTTTCTTAGAAGACGGTCCCATCTTCAGAATTATTTTGTAGTTTTACTGGTCATAGACCAGAAAAGCTTATGGGATGGTCTGTTGTCCGACGTCCGACCCTCCGTTAGCACAAGTTTGTTATGGCTACTCCACCTACACTACTAGGAGGGTTGCCAAGAAACTTACACATTTATCCCATGGTCTGTTTGGTCCTAGATGACAATGGTGCTGCTCGCACATTCAATATGGTCATCTTGAAAAAAATTTATCGCTACTCCTCCTGAATTGATTGTCATATCAACATGGGATTTTCACTAAAAAAACTTCTTATGATATTTACCTGGACCTAAATGAATATGGTGCGATGGCGGCCATATTGGACATCAGATCGGCACCATTTTGATTTAGGACCAACCAGACTTCATAATAAGTCTTTTAGTGAAAAGCCCATGTTGATATGACCATCCATTCAGGAGGAGTAGCGATAACAATATTTTTAAAATGGCTGCTGTGGTGGCCATATTGGATGTATGAATTTACCTCCACATACTGAATATCCTCTTGGGTGAATCCAGAGAGCTTCAGTCTCTTCGAGGGACTCTTGTTTTTGGTTGAAGTCTCTCTTTCTCTCTTTTTCTCTCTCCCAGACGATATCATCTCTTTATGTCTTAAGTCGGTGACATAATGGTAAAAAGTCAGATATCAGAGATTTGTATTTTCAAACTGCTATACGTATTTAGTGTAGCACCATGTTGCATATATCTTTGAAGCAATGATTCCAAGGATACCAAACCTTGGCATCGTTTGTCATGTCCGGTGTGTGTGTGTGTGTGTGTGTGTGTGTGTGAAATATTTTTTAAAAGATCAAATCTCTGCGGTTTTGTCGACTTCACACACACACACGGTGTAGAAAAAAAACTTAATGGTACATGCAAAAAGAAGTGTCTATAGAGTAGATTATAAAGAAGAACGGGTATTATGTAGATTCGAATCATGCCACCAGTTCCTCATTTAATTGTTTTCCCTATTTATCATATTCCACCTAAAATGACTCTTTATTAACAACGTTTGTAACCGTTGTTATTAAAAAGTCATTTTAGGTTGTGTAGGGACAAGAAACCTTTTAGGTTGTGTATGGGCAAGAGACATTTTAGGTTGTGTAGGGGCATGAAACCTTTTAGGTTGTGTAGGGGCAAGAGACGTTTTAGGTTGTGTAGGGGCAAGAGACATTTTAGGTTGTGTAGGGGCAAGAGACATTTTAGGTTGTGTAGGGGCAAGAGACATTTTAGGTTGTGTAGGGGCAAGAGACATTTTAGGTTGTGTAGGGGCAAGAAACATTTCAGGTTGTGTAGGGGCAAGAGACGTTTTAGGTTGTGTAGGGGCAAGAGACATTTTAGGTTGTGTGGGGCAAGAGACATTTTAGGTTGTGTAGGGGCAAGAGACATTTTAGGTTGTGTAGGGGCATGAAACCTCTTAGGTTGTGTAGGGGCAAGAGACGTTTTAGGTTGTGTAGGGGCAAGAGACATTTTAGGTTGTGTAGGGGCAAGAGACATTTTAGGTTGTGTAGGGGCAAGAGACATTTTAGGTTGTGTAGGGGCAAGAGACGTTTTAGGTTGTGTAGAGGCAAGAGACATTTTAGGTTGTGTAGGGGCAAGAGACGTTTTAGGTTGTGTAGGGGCAAGATACATTTGAGGTTGTGTAGGGGCAAGATACATTTTAGGCTGTGTATGGGGCAAGATACATTTTAGGTTGTGTAGGGGCAAGAGACGTTTTAGGTTGTGTAGGGGCAAGATACATTTGAGGTTGTGTAGGGGGAAGATACATTTTAGGTTGTATAGGGGCAAGAAACATTTCAGGTTGTGTAGGGGCAAGAGACATTTTAGGTTGTGTAGGGGCAAGAGACGTTTTAGGTTGTGTAGGGGCAAGAGACGTTTTAGGTTGTTTAGGGGCAAGAGACATTTGAGGTTGTGTAGGGGCAAGAGACATGTTAGGTAGCGGAAGGGCAAGAGAAGAATGAGAACATATATTGAAAAGGGGACTTAACTTGGTGCAAGTCCATGGATTTATAACGTACTCTTCTGTATATTTTGTTTAGCGAGTCAGTGTAATGACCTACTGAAGATCCTCAGACTCTGAATTTGAGATTTAGTTTTCACTCTCAGCCAATACAAATTGACTTTTTCAAAGGTTGAGACATCTACGAATGGTTCAAACAAAAGCTCAAACTCAACCTTAAAAGTTATATGATCTCCAGGTCTAGCTGCACAATATATAATACTGCCTTGTTGGAATGAACTGTTCGGATCCATGCAGATTTGTTCGCAATCTTCAGATGTTAGCTGCAGTAATGTATTGTATACATGTGGGATTCGCTACATGGAAGAGTTGTTAATAGCGAGGTATCACCATAGTGTTACATCGAACAAAATGGCTAGTGCAACAGGGAATGTGGAGGGAAGGTGGTATTGAATTTAAACCACACACAGTACTACACGCACACACACACATTTGGCGTGGATGTGGGGGAATATTTTATTGACCTAATTTGAGATTACCATAGTACTTTCCTCCTACCTCTCTCCTCCTCCATAGTCTCCTACAGTTTAGCGAATACTATATGTACCCATGTAAATCTTGGTCACTATTATGACCAAAACCGAAATGGTGGGAGAAAACAATGCCCGACTCAGTCATAAAACCGAAACACAGGCAGGCTATTGGCAACCATTCCCAATGTCAGTTCTAATGAATGTATCAAATTGTTTCCATAACTAACAGATTCGCACGAGGACACCCTCCAGTTTTAATAATGTTTATTTGGCGCAGTGTGATAATTAATCATCATACAAGAAATCCTCCTTTTTTCTTTCTCTATTTCATGATCTCCATCAATAAAATAAATTAGTTATTGTGTTTAATCGAATATCAGCAATCGATAATCAGGGACTCGGTGTAACGGACGAAACCGGATCAAAACTGTGCGACTGAATCCATGGTGTAACGGACGAAACCGGATCAAAACATTTTGATTGTGAAATAAATGGGAAATATGAATGTGTGATGCTTATTTACTTGCAGTTGGGCAGTAGACAAAATCTGCATCACTTTTCTACGTAGAGTAATAATAACATCTACTTCTTTTGACCTATAGATGCTAGTTCTTTAGCCCGATCTAAATCTGGCAGATTTATCTCTTTGATGTACTGTGGAGTCTTATCTTTTCGACCTCTAAGTTTAACAGTCTAAAATGGATCTCTTGGACGGTATATAATGCGCCTGCTGAAGTACCGCAGGACATACATTTGTTTAATTAACGTTATTACAGAGGATTATAGGAAATAATTAGTGCCGTGATACCTATGCTAGTTTGGCACACGTCATACGTAACTCTTTTCCTCATGCGGTAAGCTAACCATCTTCTTGAGATGGAGCAGTACAAGATTTAAGCATAGAGAAAATTAAGAAGTCTGTACCAATTTAATATCAGTGGTGTAATATATAAAAATTATCGTCTTTTTAGACTGCTATCATGTATGCAGTAAGCTCGGTTACTACCTACACGGACACAACGAAGTGAATTAGCCTTCCTCTTGAAGTATGGATATAACGAAGTAATGGTAGTGGTCGCATGAGGTTCGTTATATTCGAGTTTAACTGTAATTGGTTTGAACAAGCTCAACCAGTCTGTGATCGACCATCGTAATTTTAGGCAAAGATTAGAAATACAGATGCGGGTTTGTTCTTTTGTTATTGTGGTTGTTTTTTTGGTTTTTTTGGGGGTTTTTTTCTTCTTTTACCGTTGTACAGATGAATCACTGTTCGCAGGTAAACCTGTTTTATTTACTAAAGAGCAAGTGTGGGAAATCTACATACTGAAATTGGCAGTTCTCCACACCAACACAGGTTTATTGTTATGCACTCACATACTCTAATAAAATTGGTCATAAGAGATTTTGAAATCAAAGTTATTGTATAATTATTGTTGAATATTTTGTTTAAGTATGCAATTGTGGTTAATACATTTTCATCTTCACAATTATTTTTTATTTTTTATTTTTTTTTTTCCACAAAAGCGCTATCGGCCCATAAGGTAAATTACAAACTTGACAACTTTAATGGCAGAGACCACGATGTAAAAGCGGAATTATTACGGCAATCGTTCTCATTCTCACACCACCATCGGGCTCCAGGATGTTAAGTAGGTCGGATACGCTCTCCTGCATGTCGTAAGACGCAAATAATTAAGGCAGTAGCTGCGGTGGCTTAGCGGTCAGCGTGCCAGACTCGCGACTGAAAGGGTGCAGGTTCAAATCCTACCATCAGCCCAGGTCGACTACCGTGGTGTGACCTTATGCAAGTTACTTTACTCCAATTGCTTGGCACTAAATAAACTATTTGTTTTGCTGTGCTGTAAAAGACCAAAAAACAGCAGATAACCAGATCTCATTCTCCCGATGTTCACTTCAGTTGTTGTTTCAAGAAATATTGATAGACAGGTGCAACTTGGAAAATGTCGAGGCGATTCACACGTAGTTTGCAATATGATTGGTCAGAGGTACCTAGGATCACCTATAATCACATATTAATATGTCAATTTGTGTGCAATGCCGACCACAGCATGATTTATTAACTTTTCATACCCCATTTCATTGGCATGATAAAGAAATTGCATGGGTCAAGCCAATCATGCTTAAGCAGCAACCCCACCCCACCCAAAAAAGTCCACTATCCAACTATTTTGCTACGGGTTGGACGCAAATCACGTCCTTTAAATACAGTATGCTAGTCTATTGGAACATCTCTGTCTGGTTATACAGCCTATGCATACATATATTCAGCTTTACAGTCATTCACAGTCGCAGTTTGAGAACTATAAACCATTCAGTTATCGAAGCTTGCAGAAAGTATGCCAAAACCTGTAAGTACCGGAATGATCTGTGAAAGAATAATGCGTCTCTGCAGAGTTTTTTTTAGTACACCCGCTATATGGTCTAGTAATTATAGTCCAAAAAATGTTGAATGACTTCATCCCATTATTGACCAATCAGAAGTCGATATTTGTTAATTCAGAAACGTGATGTACACTCGATAGTTTTCTGTATAGTTCGTTCCACTTAAGTTAAAAATAAAATCCTGAACTTGAGCTACATCTATGGATCGCCAGGGCCAACACCCATGCTTTTTAACACATGTTCGCTTCCTTCTACCCCCCCCCCCCCCTTTCTGGACCGTTAACTACGGGTTGTAACCCAAAATCTATATTAAAAAGGTATGTGGCCCCCTACTGCAAGAACATGTACAAAATTTGGTCCAAAAATATATATAAAAAATGTCACAATAATAGCAATTGTTTTTGTTTTTGACCTTTGGCCAGCTCCCGGGGACCCCAGAGGAGGCCCCAAAAATCATACCCCTCTCGCAGATGGTTACCACATGCACAACCTATATACCAAGTTTTGTAAATTTCCGATCAGCGGTTTAGGAGGAGTAATGGTTACGGAAAAACAGATGGACAGACAGATGGAGGCTATCAAAATACGCCCTCGCTAAAGCGTGGTAATAAATAGCAATGATATTTTTTGCTTTCTTGTTTTAAGAGAATTTTAGTCATGAAGGCAATATGAACTTTCTTCCCCTATTTCCGGAGCTGTATTTCAGATAATTCGGAAATTGACGAGACTGAGAATGTTAACACGGAATTTGAATAAGGTCCGAGTAAACTTTCATAAAAATGAGACTTTCACGGCTTTCAATTATTTTCATCAACTTTTCATTCAATTGATTGCTAAAGAAGGACATCATATTATTACAATTTATACGAAGAAAATATACATATAACCTTCATGTCAGGCAGTCGCCACATGCCAAGTTCATTCTCCGGGCTCATATTAAAATTCTTGTTATCGTTGCTCCTCCTGAATGGATGGTCATATCAACATGGCGTTTTCACTAAGAGACTTCGTATTAGGTCTAGCTGGTCCTATGTAACAATAGTGCTGATCTGACATCCATAATGGCCGCCAATGCAGCCATCTTAAAAATCTTATCACAACTCAACTTGAACAGAAAGTCACATTGGCGTGGAGTTTTCACCAAAAGACTTCTAATGATGTCCAGTTGGTCTTAAATGACAATGGTGCAGATCTGACGTCCAATATGGCCGCCATCTTGAAAATCTTGTTATTGCTACTCCTGAATGGGAAGTCATATCTTGAAAATAGTGTTATTTCTACTCCTCTCCAAATGGATGGCTGTATCAACATGGGTTTTTCACCAATAAACTTCTTATGATACCTAGTTGGTCCTAAATGAAAACGGTGCCAGTCGTATATCCAATAGGGCTGCCACGACAACTGTCTTAAAAATCTTGTTGTCATTACTCCCCTTAATGGATGATCATCATGACATGGGGTTTTCACCAAAAGACGTCTAATGATGTCTACTTTGTTCTAAATAAAAATAGTGCCAAGCTGACTTCCAATATGTGTACCACAGCAGTTAATTTGAAAATCTTGTTATTGCTGAAGAGTATCAGAGATAGTTTCAACACTCGACAGTTAAATGGAAGAAATGGTCTTATCTTGAATTCTTGGAAATTCTTTTTGCCCAGCAGAGCGTTAGTCACTTCGAGGGACTCATTGTTTTCGGGTGTCTCATGTAGTCAGTTCTGTAAGACCTAGTGTCTCGTGTAGTCAGCTCTGTAAGACATAGTGTCTTGTGTAGTCATCTCTGTAAGACCTAGTGTCTTGTGTAGTCAGCTCTGTAAGACCTAATGTCTTGTGTAGTCACCTATGTATGACCTAGTGTCTTGTGTAGTCACCTCTGTAAGACCTAGTGTCTCCTGTAGTCAGCTCTGTAAGACCTAGTGTCTCCTGTAGTCTGCTCCGTAAGACCTAATGTCTTGTGTAGTCACCTTTGTAAGACCTAATGTCTTGTGTAGTCATCTCTGTAAGACCTAGTGTCTTGTGTAGTCAGCTCTGTAAGACCTAGTGTCTCCTGTAGTCTGCTCCGCAAGACCTAATGTCTTGTGTAGTCACCTTTGTAAGACCTAATGTCTTGTGTAGTCATCTCTGTAAGACCTAGTGTTTTGTGTAGTCAGCTCTGTAAGACCTAGTGTCTCCTGTAGTCTGCTCCGTAAGACCTAATGTCTTGTGTAGTCACCTATGTAAGACCTAGTGTCTTGTGTAGTCATCTCTGTGAGACCTAGTGTCTCCTGTAGTCAGCTCTGTAAGACCTAGTGTCTCCTGTAGTCTGCTCCGTAAGACCTAATGTCTTGTGTAGTCACCTTTGTAAGACCTAATGTCTTGTGTAGTCATCTCTGTAAGACCTATGTCTTGTGTAGTCAGCTCTGTAAGACCTAATGTTTTGTGTAGTCACCTTTGTAAGACCTAATGTCTTGTGTAGTCATCTCTGTAAGACCTAGTGTCTTGTGTAGTCAGCTCCGTAAGACCTAATGTCTTGTGTAGTCACCTTTGTAAGACCTAATGTCTTGTGTAGTCATCTCTGTAAGACCTAGTGTCTTGTATAGTCAGCTCTGTAAGACCTAGTGTCTTGTGTAGTCAGCTCCGTAAGACCTAATGTCTTGTGTAGTCACCTATGTATGACCTAGTGTCTTGTGTAGTCATCTCTGTAAGACCTAGTGTCTCCTGTAGTCAGCTCTGTAAGACCTAGTGTCTCCTGTAGTCTGCTCCGTAAGACCTAATGTCTTGTGTAATCACCTTTGTAAGACCTAATGTCTTGTGTAGTCACCTCTGTAAGACCTAGTGTCTTTTGTAGTCAGCTCTGTAAGACCTAGTGTCTCCTGTAGTCTGCTCCGCAAGACCTAATGTCTTGTGTGGTCACCTTTGTAAGACCTAATGTCTTGTGTAGTCATCTCTGTAAGACCTAGTGTTTTGTGTAGTCAGCTCTGTAAGACCTAGTGTCTCCTGTAGTCTGCTCCGTAAGACCTAATGTCTTGTGTAGTCACCTATGTAAGACCTAGTGTCTTGTGTAGTCATCTCTGTGAGACCTAGTGTCTCCTGTAGTCATCTCTGTAAGACCTAGTGTCTCCTGTAGTCTGCTCCGTAAGACCTAATGTCTTGTGTAGTCACCTTTGTAAGACCTAATGTCTTGTGTAGTCATCTCTGTAAGACCTAGTGTCTTGTGTAGTCAGCTCTGTAAGACCTAATGTTTTGTGTAGTCACCTTTGTAAGACCTAATGTCTTGTGTAGTCATCTCTGTAAGACCTAGTGTCTTGTGTAGTCAGCTCCGTAAGACCTAATGTCTTGTGTAGTCACCTTTGTAAGACCTAATGTCTTGTGTAGTCATCTCTGTAAGACCTAGTGTCTTGTATAGTCAGCTCTGTAAGACCTAATGTCTTGTGTAGTCATCTCTGTAAGACCTAGTGTCTTGTGTAGTCAGCTCTGTAAGACCTAATGTTTTGTGTAGTCACCTTTGTAAGACCTAATGTCTTGTGTAGTCATCTCTGTAAGACCTAGTGTCTTGTGTAGTCAGCTCCGTAAGACCTAATGTCTTGTGTAGTCACCTTTGTAAGACCTAATGTCTTGTGTAGTCATCTCTGTAAGACCTAGTGTCTTGTGTAGTCAGCTCCGTAAGACCTAATGTCTTGTGTAGTCACCTTTGTAAGACCTAATGTCTTGTGTAGTCATCTCTGTAAGACCTAGTGTCTTGTATAGTCAGCTCTGTAAGACCTAGTGTCTCCTGTAGTCAGCTCCGTAAGACCTAATGTCTTGTGTAGTCATCTCTGTAAGACCTAGTGTCTTGTATAGTCAGCTCTGTAAGACCTAGTGTCTCCTGTAGTCAGCTCCGTAAGACCTAATGTCTTGTGTAGTCAGCTCTGTAAGACCTAGTGTCTCCTGTAGTCAGCTCCGTAAGACCTAATGTCTTGTGTAGTCAGCTCTGTAAGACCTAGTGTCTTGTGTAGTCATCTCTGTAAGACCTAGTGTCTTGTGTAGTCAGCTCTGTAAGACCTAGTGTCTCCTGTAGTCAGCTCCGTAAGACCTAGTGTCTTGTGTAGTCACCTATGTAAGACCTAGATAAGTATTATAAGAGAAATTCCAAGGCGGTGCTAACAAAAAGTATTGCAAGACAGTGAGGGAAAGATGTAATAGGGCAAATAGCAAGGGACATGATATTACGAATCAACTGCCTTACAAAATCTAAATCTCGTGGAGGTGAGGGGGGAATAGTAATTTATGAATGGACTGCTAAACGATTCATAGGCTGTTGACATATAATATAGGTTTTTGTTTGTTTGTTTGTTTGTTTGTTGTTGTTTTTTTTAACGCTTATCCGTTTCATAGAGGCTGATTTTTT
The DNA here is from genome assembly GCA_029931535.1 of Margaritifera margaritifera. Lineage (NCBI taxonomy): Eukaryota > Metazoa > Mollusca > Bivalvia > Unionida > Margaritiferidae > Margaritifera > Margaritifera margaritifera. Next base: position 513,269 of record JAQPZY010001332.1, read on the forward strand.
AAAAGTTGCTGGCCGCTTATTTTGTAAAGCCATGAGACTGGTGCTGAGAATCATACAACACAATCTTATGCTATCAAAGCGAAAGCCAAAAACATTTATTGGTGTAACATTTGTACTGTCCGGTTACAATATATTTGGCACAAACTACATATTTTAGGAACGTCAACAACTAATGGTTGTTTATTTGTGGAATGCCAGGTGGCTGACACTTGGAGCGACTCAATTATCTCGTTTGGTGAACATATTTAGATCTTGTAAGCTTGACACAATGATGTAGTACTTAAAAATTAATCCCTGGGAAAACATAGCTTCGGGAACTTTTTTTGCAGCGTGTAGTTGTGGATTCCTCGTCCTATCTTAGGAAGCTGTGGTTGTATAGTAGGGTCGCATATATATCTAAAACTCAAGGTTGGAAAGGGCAGAACGACCTCGTACTAGCTCAGTGCAGAACATTTACAGTGCATGGTCTATTTCAATAAAGTGGACAGTACATGAAAATTGCACGGGCAGCACCATCACAGAAAAGTTGTTGTTAGCCATCTCGAACTTGCCAACCGTGAAAAGCATATCTCTTCTTGTTTAAAGATTCCCCCTGTCCTTTCCTGGTTTTCTTCTTCTTCTTCTTCTTCTTGGTCATTCTATCTATCTATCTATCTCTCTCTCTCTCTCTCTCTCTCTCTCTCTCTCTCTCTCTCTCTCTCTCTCTCTATATATATATATATATATATATATATATATATATATATATATATATATATATATATATATATATATATATATATAAGTTTCCCTACGTTTCGACCTGAAAGTAAGGTAGACACACAGAAACAGCGGTATGTGTACAGCAATAAATATTTATATTGAGGCACAGGGAAGCAAAACTATTCAGAAAAATGTGGAAGTGTAAACTTAAGAAAAAGAACAAAATAACACATGATTAAAAAGAGAGTTGTTATTTATGAATAAGGCTAACACATTTGAATCCAAGCTAGCAACACTATAAGCATATACAGCTTGAAGTGACCTAGTTAATTACATTATTGCGAGGAGGTAGAACGCCATTTGTACCGATACATTGTTTTTTTTTTTTTGTTTTTTTTTTCGCTTTTAGCTTTACATCCCTGGTATAATTTCCACTACTAGAAACAAAGATATGAATGTATTTACATTACAAAGGAAGATCTGAGAAAGACGTAGGAACAGCAATAATAATAATAATAATAATAATAATAATAATAATAATAATAATAACTTGAGGAGAGTGAGGCTTAGCAAACTGACAGGACAGAAACTGACGCACAGTGGGGTTAAAGAGATCAGTTTTAGACTAGAGTGTTTTATTTAAGCAAAATTCACCATGTGTTCGCATCTGCAGTATCCAATATTTCTCTATATGACCTCGTTCATTGTCAGTCTATCTTTGATTTGACTCAATGGGCAGCATTTCAGGGGACTGGACAGAGTGTCCGGCTAAGCTGAAGTGGTTAGCAAGCTTTGTGTTGGCCTTGTTTCTGATATGGCTTTTGTGATTGTACATTCATTTTCTAAAGTCAGCTGTTTTGTCACCATATTAGATGGCACAAATCTTGGACGTAAGAACGTAAATTAAGCTTTTACTGGCAGATTCTAACGTTTGGTTAATATTGTAAGTAACTCCTTTTGATGAACTCTTGAAAGTTGGAGTTTCGGAAATTTGCAGATTAAGCAACGCCTGTCTTTACATCTGTATGTCCTTGCTTCCGTACTATGCTTTGAGTTCAACCGGGTACGCACAAAGCGTTCTTTAAGTTTTTTGGTCGTCAGTAATAGACCATAGTTGGTTCTTTAAAGACCTCCTTTAGCCGTGCAGAGGAGTCGGTAAAGTGACAGTGTCTTCGGACAATTTGCCCTATGTTTGGGCATCTGGGTCGTATGTTGTTACCAAAAGCGAAACGGTTGTTGGCAGTCTTTGCTTGGTATTTAAAGAGACTGCTTTGGTCAATGGCCTTAGCTTTTTCAATAGCTGGTTCTATAGTTTTGTTCTTGTATCCCCTTCATTTAAAGTGTCCCTTTAGTTCCCAGGTCTTTCGTTGAGCCTGTAAGACCGGGACATGACAGAAATGTTGAAATACTCTGGATCTCAGTCGAAAAGCAATTTTGCCCGGGAAAAACAATCGCCCTTGTCAAATTATGTGATTAGTAAATCTGTAGCCCAGTGCTTCATGGAGGCCGTGCATCTGCCTAATTTTGAGAGGTAAACGTGTGAGTAGACATGCTAAATTCTGTTACACCAAACCTGTTCGATTCTGAGTCTGCAACTTTATTCAGTCTTCGAAAATGCAGTTAGAGTTCTTTTATTCCTCATCTCAGGTTTTAGCTCTACTGGTCATAGACCAGAATACCTTATGGGATGGTCTGTTGTCCATCGTCGGTCCGTCCGTTAGCACAAGTTTGTTATCGCTACTCCTCCTAAACTACTTTGAGGATTGCCATGAAACTTTACACACACATTCATCCCATGTTCTAGCTGGTCCTGAATGAAAATGGTGCTGCTCAGACATCCAATATGGCCGCCACGGTGGCCATCTTGAAAATCTTGTTATCCATCTTGAAAATCTTGTTATTGCTACTCTTCCTATATAGATGGTCATATCAACAAGAGATTTTCACTAAATGACTTCCTATGATTTCTAGCTGGTCCTAAATGAAAATGGTGGCGATCTGATGTCCAGTATGGCCGCCATAGAGGCCATCTTGAAAATCTTGTAATCGCTACTCCTCCTACATAGGTGGTCATATCAACATGGATTTTTTACTTAAAGACTTCTTATGATGTCTAGCTGGTTCTGAATAAAAATGGTGCCGATTTATCACCCAATATGGCCGCCAGGGCAGCCATCTTAAAAATCTTGTTATCACAACTCTACCTGAACAGAAAGTCATATTGATGTGGGGTTTTCACCAAAAGACTTCTTATGATGTCCAGTTGGTCTTAAATGAAAATCGTGCCGATCTGACGTCCAACGTGGCCTCCACACAGCGGCCATCTTGAAAATCTTGTTATCGCTACTCCTCCTGAATGGATTGTTGTATCAACACGAGGTTTTCACTAAAAGACTTCTTATGATGTCTAGTTGATCTTAAATGAAAATCGTGCCGATATGACGTCCAATATGACCGCCACAGCAGCCATCTTGAAAATCTTGTTATTGCTACTACTGAATGGAAAGTAATATCTTGAAAATATTGTTACCTCTACTCCTCCCAAATGGATTGCTATATCAACATGGGGTTTTCGCCAATATACGTCTTATGATACCTAGTTGGTCCTAAATAAAAATGTTGCCAGTCGTACATCCCATATGGCTGTCACAACGACTGTTTTAAAAATCTTGTTGTCACTACTCCTGAATGGATGATCATTATGACATAGGGTTTTCACCAAAAGACTTCTAATGATGTCTACTTTGTCCTAAATGAAAATACTGCCAAGCTGACATCCAATATGTGTACCACAGCAGCTGATTTTAAACTTGTTTTTATCGCTGAAGAATATCAGTGATGGTATTAACACTCGACAGTTAAAAGGTAGAAATGGTCTTATCTTGAGTACCTGGAAATTCTTTTCGCTCAGGAGAGCGTCAGTCCCTTCGAGGGACTCTTGTTATCTCACCTGGCCCAAGGCCAGGAGAGTTTATGGTATGGTCATGCGTCCGTCGTGAATGGTGCGTCATGCGTCCGTCGTAAACAACTGCATGTTAGCACTCTAGAGTCCATATTTCTGATTCATGTTAAATCAGACCCGGAATATGGGTTTATATCATCAAAATCTCTGATGAGTTCGATAATGAGCAAGACCCATGCATATTAATGAGGTGATCATGCATCTTATTGACTGAGCTTGTTACCACTGTGGAGGTCACATTTCTGCTCCGATTTTGATGAAATTTGGAATATATGCTTATATCATTAAGATCTCGGACGCGTACCAATTAAGTTAGCTTGTATTTGATTGGCTGGATTTATTACGCCTCTGGAATCCATATTTCTTATCTGATTTAGATCAAACTTTCAATATGGGATTATATCATAAAGATCTTAGAGAGTTTCTATAATGAGCATATTAATTTGGGTAATCTTGCATCTGATATGCTGACCTTGTTACCACTCTGGAAGCCAGATTTTTGACCCAATTTTAATCAGACTTGGAATATACAGAGGGTATTTGCTTGAAACGAGTGAATAACGGATATATTTCATTGAGTACAAATACTTGAGTTTTTCATCCAGGAGATGAAATATATCTGTTATTCAATCGTTTCAAGCAAATTTTCTTTTTATTTTATGCTCAAACGCATTGGTGAGTTACATGTATAACAGACTGAAGTAACAGATTTCTTACGTTATCCCACACGATAATGTCAGCTGTTTACCGTTTATGTTATGCTGTGTTCCGTATATTCGCACAGAAAGTATCAGTAGTAACATAATTCTCCTTCCTAATTCAAGGTAAAACAGCACATAATATATATATATATATATATATATATATATATATATATATATATATATATATATATATATATATATATGAAGAAACACAGTTTATGTACGTTGTGAGATTTGAACTAAAAGTTACCTTAATTTCTTGGTCATAATGTTATCGAAGTCTATGACGGCAGTGAAAAAATATTTCTGGTATTCCACTCCAGTGAATTATCAACATTATTTCTCTTAGAAAATCCAGTAGTTCAACACCTAGCATAAAAAAATAAAAAAATGTTTATATCATCAAGATCTCGGACGAGTTCAATAATGAGCGAGATCCACGCATATTGATGAGGTGATCTTGCATCTGTTTGGATGAGCTGATTGCCACTCTGGAAGTCATATTTGTAATCCGATTTTGATCAAACTTGAAATATATGTTTATATCATCTAGATCTTGGATTGCATGAGAAAAACTATATACACGCATATTTTTATGAGGTGATCTTGCATGTGATTGACTGAGCTTATTACCACTCTGGAAGCCATAATTTTGATCCGATCTTGAGCAAAATTGGAATATAGGCTTATATCATCAAAATCTTGGGCAGTTTCAGAAGCAAGCGGGATTGACGCATAATAATGAGGCGATCTTTCATCTAATTGGCTGAACTTGTTACCGTATATGAAGCCATAGTTTTAATCTGTTGTGTTTATTATCATCAAGATCTGGATGCCTTCTGTTATGAGCAAGAGACTGCATATTAATTATGCCTTTATCTTTGGAAAGAATTTGTATCAGGATATAGTAAAATAGGTAAAATCAACGTAATAAAAAGTTTGGGAGATAGTTTAAATATGATGTGTTCTTACAATACTACATAAACCTGCTTAGCGAAATGGTCAACTGCTAAGTTATGAAAAACAGGTATCAGGCCCATATGGGCCTCTTGTTGATTTGTATTTCCTTCTCCATTTTTTGTTTTATCAATACTTTCCTCTGCATGTATAGTCAGATGTTTACGTTAAGTCAGTAACTGTGTACATATTGGATTACTTCTTCAGACAAAGATGTTTCTATATAGGTTTGTATCACATATTTGTCTGTCTGTCTTTAAGGATGGATTGGTGGATGTAGGCTCGAATATCGAGTTAAAAATTTGTAAGTATATACTCATTTATACAGATATTTACATAATATTTACGTACGTACATATGAATGTATGTATATATGCATGTTATGTATGATTAAAAAATTCTAACACACCTGCGAATGTAATGCGCTCTCTGATTTGCCGCAAGTCAGAATTTGCGACGATAAACTGACAATCATTTTGATGCCATTATGACGTAACGACTCTCTCAGTAACGTAGTGCCACCATGAATTACGTTTCGGCTCGTTTTAGACAATTTATTCCAAAGTTTGTTATCTAAGAAGATAACAGTTTTGTGTTTGAGAATTTGATGTTTGAGGATGTCAGTGTTGGTTTTAATGTCGCAAATATCCATTTTACCGGCTCTACTCAAGCGTTGCTGGGTAAAACTGAATTTGCGACAATAAAACCACCACTAACGTCTTCAGATCTTCAGATACAAGGCTGTTATCCCCTTAAGTTAATACTTTTAGAGCTTGTTATCATCTCTGAACAGATCGATTTTCTATAGTTGAGGAATAAAAGTAATCAATATAGTGAACTGCTTCAGTCGACCACGTTCAATTCCTATTGGTCTTTTCTAGGTACACAAGGATATTTTTCAACATGACTTACTGATGCAGCCAATCATTAACTATCAATGTTTAAACCAGGGTAAATGTAAATAAATTATTCATCATTGTCATCGTCTGCGCCGTCGTCGTCACCGTCATCATCATCATCATCATCACACTACTGTCGCCATCCTCTTCTGGATATCAGTGTCACTTTCAGTGCGCCATACAAATATGTTTTTAACTTTATGAATAGTATTATTCAGTCAGCGATACAAGTATAAACTCGGACAATCGTTTCTTTAAATTATATGCTATGACAAACTTGGCTTAATGTGCAATGATGCCTTGACTGAAAAACTTAAAACTATGGCAATGATTATTTTAATCGGGGAGGGGGGGGGGTAGTCTTTTCTTAAAAATCCTGTTAATTTATACAGCCAGATGACTTTTTGAAACATTTGAGGCAAAACATTTTCGTGCTAACCTGATAAGGGTCACCAAGTCAGAAAAAGACCCCCACCCTTTTCAGTTTATAATGGTCGATACAACAATCAAAATACTTTTTGAGAAAATATTTAGTGTACGCAAAATAACCCAGAATAGTATTTCAAATTTATTTATGGATTTCAGAACATGCTGTATTATACTGACAATTTTCAAAATTTCAAAAGATAGATATGACCGTAAGTTAAGAACAAGAGTATCAGGATGGGACTAATGCTAAAGTGGTCACTACTTTATCACTACCATGTAAGTCTTTCGTTATGCTAAAGCAACGCTTTTAACATTTATTTTGGCCTGGGCAGTCTGGGCGATTCTAGTTGTGGGGTTGTGGTGTCTAGGTTGGCGAACAATGTGTTATAATGGGAATCAAAATCTACCAGGCCAGCTATTAAACTGAAGAGAATACATATAATTTGTCTAAAAAGAAAAACTGTTAAAAATCCGCTTGAGAGAGGAAGAGATTATTCTCTTGATATTATAAAATAATGATCCAAATATAAATTGAATTGTGTAAAAGGTGAGCAAATTACGGGTGATGAAACAAAAAAACTTGAACCGGAAAGAGTATTTTTTTTGACGTAGCTTTCTTATACAGGGATGTGAGCCAGGGGCAGGAATGGTATAGAGTTACAAAAGGAATGATGCTACTATATTAAAATTCAAATATGGTATAGATCAGGGAGAATATTTCTCAATAACAAGTTCAGAAGAAAAGAATGAACAAGAAACTTACCTAATCGATAGTCTACGGATATTCAGACTGTTCAACAGAAATAATAACATATTATTATTATTATTATTATTATTATTATTATTGATGTTGTTATTTTTATTCGTCTTATTATTATTATTATTGATGTTGTTATTCTTTGTATTCATGTTGTCGTCTTTGACGTTTAAAAAGTTACTTTATTTAGTTTTTCAAGTTGGTAAAATGTTCATTTTAACTTAAAACAAAAGTTGATAAATATAACTGTCACAGTAATTTCTACATAGAATTTATAAACCAATTTTCGTCTTAAATAATTTTACAGATTTTGGCAAATTGAACAAATTTCTTTGTATCTGTTGTATTGGAGGCACACTTGATCAATACACCATTTCCATTATTGTTACAAGAACTCATTATCTCTGTTTGCCATAAGTTACACTTAATAGCAATTCATCAACAACAACAGCGAGACTGTACTGGACCAAGCTTATTTGAAGTATCCGATGCCATATCCATCATCACTCTAACGACTTAGGAATTGTCAGGTATCAATTTCCAGGCCTCATTTGTGCGTGATGAGGATGATCAATAAAAAGATTTGAGATCGTATGTATGTATGTATGTATGTATGTATGTATGTATGTATGTATGTATGTATGTATGTATGTATGTATGTATGTATGTATGTATGTATGTATGTATGTATGTATGTATGTGTGTATGTATCTGATAAACATACCTGACAAATAGTTCTTAATGACTTTTACGACATGTATAGAATCACCATTACTTCATTTACTTTGATTCAGAGCTTTCAGCAGTGCTGACAAAACGAAGTACATAGTCCCAGGCCTCTCTAGACATACTCATGATATACAGAAGTACATAGTCCCAGGCCTCTATAGACATACTTATGATATACAGAAGTACATAGTCCAAGGCTTCTATACACATACTCATGATATACAGTAGTGCTTAGTCCCAGGACTCTATAGACATACTTATGATATACAAAAGTACATAGTCCCAGGCCTCTATAGACATACTCATGATATACAGAAGTACATAGTTCCAGGCCTCTATAGACATACTCATGATATACAAAAGTACTTAGTCCCAGGCCTCTATAGACATACTCATGATATACAGAAGTACATAGTTCCAGGCCTCTATATACATACTCATGATATACAGAAGAACATAGTTCCAGGCCTCTATAGACATACTCATGATATACAGAAGTACATAGTTCCAGGCCTCTATAGACATACTCATGATATACATAAGAACATAGTTCCAGGCCTATATAGACATACTCATGATATACAGAAGTACATAGTTCCAAACCTCTATAGACATACTCGTGATATACAGAAATACAGTCCCAGGCCTCTATAGACATACTCGTGATATACAGAAGTACATAGTCCCAGGCCTCTGTAGACATACTCGTGATATACAGAAGTACATAGTCCCAGGCCTCTATAGACATACTCGTGATATACAGAAGTACATAGTCCCATGCCTATATAGACATACTCGTGATATACAGCAGTGCATAGTCCCAGGCCTCTATAGAACATACAGATATGTAAAAGAAGGTGGTTATGGAGGGGTAAAAATTAAAATTTTTAAAAACATTTCTGCAGCCGTAGACGCATACGTGTAGTAAGAAGAGGGAATACCTTTTAATATATAATAAGCACGAATACTGCGATCAGAAAAAAGGAGAAATTTAAAGTACTGTAAAAAGAAAAGGTCTGTCTCATTTGACAAGACCTAGTAATTAAAAAGCTGTGAAACCTGTGCTTTATACATATTCTCTTATGCATGAATATTCCCTTCTTCATATGATTCCATTTATTCTCAATTTTTTTGGTTAAATTTCTCTACTCGATACTCAGTTTTTTTGGTACTTGATACTCACTTTTTTTTAAAAACTCGATACTTAAAATTTGTTTAACTCGATATTCGCTTTTCTTGACTCGATACTAGTTTTGTTCTACTCGATACTAGCTTTTCTGAACTTGATACTCCCTTTTCTGGACTCGATACTCGCTTTTCTCATCTCATCAAGAAACCTTCAGAGCAAACTTCCATGGTGCCGATCAAATTCGGTGTCTTATATATATATATATATATATATATATATATAATATATATATATATATATATATATATATATATATATATATATATATATATATATATATATAAGTTAGAGCATTTTAATTAGTACTCTACGGAGATTCGAACCCGGATACGCGGGTTACGGCACCCATCGCCTTTCCTGTAAGCACCAACCCCTATACCATCTCGACCATGCACACATCATCAAAAAATGATGCTACAAAGAAGGTGGCATAGGAATTCGTGCGAAGCAGATATACCTGCATGTCGACCCAGTAATTAATTCTCATCTAAGTACACGGACCATTTGGATTCCTACTACAGAAATCAAGGTATATAGAAGTTATTTTCGAGAATTACAAATATACACCAAACAGAGCGGAAAGTGATATCCCTGGATTCTATAGGAGAATGCTTGATAACATTAACATATTTTTTAAATACGAATAAATAATATTATCATACAGGTTAGAGAATTTTAATTCGTACTCTACGGAGATTCGAACCTGGATTCGCGGGTTACGGAGCCCATCCCCTTGCCTCTAAGCACCAACCCTATACCATCTCGATCATTTTGGTGTATATTTGCAATTCTCTGTAATAACTTCTATATACATTGCTTACATTTTACAACGACGACGACGACGATTATAACAAGAACTACAACAAGAACAAGAACAACTACTACTACTGCCACAACTACTAATATTTCTAGAACAGCTGCTGTTGGATTTACTGCTGCTCTGCTGCCGCTCCTGTTAATCTGCTTCTGCTTTTTTGCATTACTGCCTCGACTTCACCATTCCTACCACAATGGCTACTGTTATATTTTAAAGGTGTAAATGTACAAAAGCTGAAATGTACATTTTGTAAACTGCAGTTTATATTTATATCACTCCACCCGTTAATTTTTATTTATTTATCAATCAATCAATCATCGAATCATAAAGCCAATCAGTTTATCTGTATATGCATTTGCATGTCAGTCCATATGCTGAGACAAGATGTTTATAAAACTGAAGTCTATATATTCATCCATCACTCAGTCTTTATATCTCTCTGTCCACACGCTTTGAGACGATATTTATGAAACTAAAGTCTATCTATTTATATATATATCTATATGTCTGTCTTCCTCTCTGTCCTTACGCTGAGACAGTATATTTATAAAACTGAAATCTGTCTGTATATATGAACGCTGAGAGAGAGAGAGAGAGGGGGGGGGGCTATAGAGTCTGCTTGTCGAGCTCTTACTTGCCCACTGTTTCAAGAATTCGAAGAATGTAATTTCAGACACATATCTTACTAGACACAGCGTACTTGTATGATGCTGCATGTACGTACCACATTTAACCGTATAGAGCGCGCACCGAGTTGAGAACAGCGTCTACACAGATTCCGTAGACCCTTAACTGATATCAAATTATGCGCAAGCAGATCTGGATCTACTTTGTTAGCAGCTGGTTACGTTTTATACACGGCGAAATACGGCAAGCTACTAAACTTAGTGTACATGCTAGACAGTGCTGCCGCCAATCGTCTACAAGTGGTCTCTTCCAAAATATGGTCAAATTACTCGCATGCCCCATCGTTTCTTTCTGTAAAAAGTGTGAAAAACTATTCCATTATCTTTCTCCCAATCAACACGAAGTGACTAACTCGCGCGGTTCGAAATCTGACCCCTCGCCAATTCCGTGCTAATTTTCTTATATCGTCGGTGCGTATATCAGCGTAATGGAGACATTCCAAGCTTTTTCCTCATGCACGATTTAAATACTACTGATTGTTTCATAGCCACTTTTACGCTAATTATCTCTGTTGATTCGTGCATTATATATTTCCGGTATGTCATGCAGTAAATAGATTTCGTTCAGTTCCGAGTGGTTGTAAGGGTTGATACTAATCTATTCCAGTCTAGGGTATGCAGTAACCACATGCTGGAAAAGTATACATACAAAACTTAGAGATTTATCAAATGACCACTCTAATAGCATTTAAATCGGCTGTGAAATTAATCAGCTTAGATGATAAATGGTGCAGACATTACCTGAATCCCAAAAGTACATCGCTGTACAAAGTAATCAACATGTACATTTTGAATTTTTCCGAATATTAACAAAAGTTACTTGATATGTTCACACGGTTAAGAGACGGATTTGTTTCCCCATAAAACATCGGTACAAAAAGGGAATACTCTATCATTTAAAAGCGAATCTATTTTTAATACATTTCTAGTCAATTTAATTAATTCAAACAGAGGCGGATGAGGGTGGGGGGTGGGGTGCGTATAGGGTGGCCACTGGCGGAACTCAAGATTACTGGACACTTATTTGCACACACGCAAAATGATCATGTTAAGCAGGGGACAGGCCAGCTGAAAACAGGACGAATGACTATCCTAGGGGGAGCGGAGTCGGCGTCCCCTCCCCATTCCTAAAAACAAGCGCGAAACAACCGGAACATTTCCGAAAGTAAGTTTTCTTTACAGTTCAGTGGTTAAAATTATGCCCAGGAAACGCTTAAAATGCAGTAGCTTCCGTGGAATTCGCACCACCACCCCGGCCCGCCAGGTATTATGTCCTACAGATCCCTCGCCTACTTGTTTACGCCCGCCCCCCCCCCCCCCCCAACGATATATATATGGATCCGCCACTGTAGAATTCCTATATAAACCTTATTTAAGATTTGAAATACATGCAGGCCGCTAAGGAAACAACACTTATAAATCACGCAGAAGCATTTGTTTATATCTAAACTCAATGGCTTGAGAGTCATTCGCTAGTCCTGATGAACTGTTAGTATCGAACAAATGAAGTCTCCTGCATTTGGGACTTCATTGCATACCTTGACAAACAACAGCTTGTCACAGCTTGCGGCCAACGTGTCTTCCGTACCGTATGCTCAACAACACTATGTTGGAACGAAACCATGATAAAATCGACCAATTAAATGGAGAACATGTGCGACCTATCTAACTTGATCTACAAATTAAAAAAAGGGATACATGACATAATAATGATATATTATTACTTTTAATGGATTTTGATCAGTTGGAAAAGCCGTGCTCACTGATCAAAGTCACCGCTGAGCGTTTATTAGAATGATCTGTCACATAAGCTATACTGTGGTCGCTTCGATCTAAAACTTCACATACATAGTAATTACCACGCAAGCTGCGCAATTCGTGGCTCGTTTGAAGACTGTTTAGATGTGTTGGTGGTGTATGTATTGCATGTACCTATTACACGTCTTGCCATGTCCCGTGCTCTCGACATGGATTCCTGGATTTAATTTATCGTGCTCACCAGCAGATTCCTAGCAGCGGAATTTCAGGTAGTCTGAACTTTCCTTTAGTTTCTGTTGTTCTTGGATAATGGCCTTTGAGAGCTGGTTAGGATTATGTTTAAAATATTGGACTTGTTTGCGATATTCTCTTGGAAAGAATGCTTGTGTTCATAAATGACAGGTGAAGTGTGTGTGTGTGTGTATATATATATATATATATATATATATATATATATATATATATATATATATATATATATATATATATATATGAACGTAAGTATTATTTATTGGGTTTTTTAAGTAAATATTTTGTTTGTTTATTTCATTGTACGATTACAGCAACGACAAGTATCTTGTTAGTTTTATTTATTGAACAAGTCCCGCCTTCCGATATAGCACTTAGTACCATTAATATATTAGTATGTATAAGATCAGTACGCAATGGGGGTAAATCGCACGCAATGGGGGTAAATCGTCGTACATGCCCGAATGGGCGCACACGACGTTAATTCAAGCATCATCATCGTATTCAGTAACATAAGTATTAAATAAACAGTACCACTGATAGATTATTATGTAGAACATAAGCATTAAGTATTAAATAAACAGTACCACTGATAGATTATTATGTAGAACATAAGCATTAAGTATTAAATAAACAGTACCACTGATAGATTATTATGTAGAACATAAGCATTAAGTAACAATACCACTAACAGATTATTACGTAGAACATCTGTACTCAGTAACACTAGCAATAATAGATTCTTATGAAGACCCTTAGTATTCAAGGACAATAACAAGAAGGATGAGAACAACAATAACAAAGTTCAATTAACGTGGCATCTCATTGCAACATGGAGTATTCGCTGTAATGAGCTATTTGTGGACAGTATTGCAACAGACTTAACATGTTGGTTTTTTCCTTTCTGTGTTTTTTTTTTTTTTTTTTTCTGGGGTTTAACGCCATTTTTCAGCACATATAGTCTATACTTGGCGACCATTATATTTTGGTGGAGGAAGAAGCCGGGAAGACCCCGGGAAGAACCACCGACCCATGGGAAACTACTGGCAAACTTTCTTACATACCCACATTGTCCGAGCAGAGACTCGAATTCACGCGGACAGAGGTGAGATGTGAGTGATCTGTAAAGGCGAAAGCCTTAGACCACTCGGCCACCTGGGGCCCCGACTTAACATGTAAAACCAGGCAAGGTATTACTGGAACACAGAACAACTGTGAGATCAAAGATCATATGAAAGAACTTTACTATGAGACCGAACATTTAATTTTCGGGGGGGGGGGGGGGGAAGCGGCACTTTCTTTCGAACCAGGATATTTGTTTCTTTTACCAGAATATGATTTATGTTTGTCAACTGATATAATGGATATAATTATTATTAATATTATTATTAATTCAGAGCCGCCCCCCCCCAAAAAAAAAATAAAAATGGTCTGTCCATTGTGCGCTTCCATTCGCAACTTTGAGTTCAATCCTACGGATCATACTTTGAATGTTGGCTGACAGCTACAATTCGGACCACCTCGGCTATTTACGAAACAAGGATTGACTAAGGAGTTGCGAAAGTATCGAACTATTTTTTTTTTTTTATTCGCAATGTTTCGGTCAATCCAAACGGTCAATCGTATCGTAGAAATAGCTGAGGTGGTTCGAATAGATCGCGTTTATATTTTTTTTTTTTTTTTTTTTTTTTTTTTTGCTAAGAAATTTCCGGCGAACAAAATGTATGATTTTTCTTTACATTATTGCGACCACATACATCTTATGCATATTTTTGTCTCGCAGAAATCGCCGAGGTGGTCTGAATGATGAGCTTCGTGCGTCAGTTCAATGTCTATCGAGCTCTGTACACACCTTTGTCGTGTTATGGTGGTACTCTGACCAAGAACACGTTTCTTTTTAGCCATTGGTCGGCCGTTTTGGCCCCTTCATTGTGGTCGTGTGATATCACTGTCGCGATCAAAGTTTTATTGCCGCCTTCCCATGAAGAAGGCTTTAACGATCATTATCACGGGTTACCATCGGTTTGACAAGAGCAAGATAGCGGACACAGTGGGCGGCCATATTTGGACTTAGTCGTAGTATATATGAATTGAAGTCAGATCGTCTCGTTCAACCAGACTCTCGCGTGACTCCGAAGATTTTTCTCTGAGCGAGAGTCAAGTAAAAGCCTGTACAACCTCTACATAGAAGAACCACTTCTAGGGATACAAGTCAGCAGCTAAAGCTGATTGGCTCAGAAGTTATACCCTAAATGTTTAACAATGAAATAAACATAATTTATTAGGCTAATTATTTACCTTATTTTGTTAAAAAATCGAAATGGTATGTATTGCAATTTTTTTTATTTTATGTAGCAACTTTTGCGCCAATCAGATTTCGCCTCTGACTTTTGTTCCTTGAAGTAGCTCTTAAGGTGAAAGTGTTCATATGGAATTTTGAGTGAGTGCACTGTTATAGACACATAGGTAATTCTTCCGTGGAATAGGATTTCGAGACTTGATTTGAGTCAATGGTAAGTACAAACTTATGTTTGCATCTGTCTCTGTTCTCAAATTGATGAAGGAATGTTTTGTAGAGCTGCATATCTCTTATAAGTACCGGCAAGCCGTAGTAGAGCGTAACTCTGTGTGAGCAGACACAAATTGGTGCAATTCTTACGTTTTGGGGCATGTAACTTCAGTTTGGTCCAGGGTAGAAAACTAAATGATGACTTTATGAATGGAAAACTATCTCAGGAGTAAAATGAGCCATCGATTATGGCTCAGTGCCTTCATGGACCGGACCAGTAGCCAGTAATCAATGGTCAGATGTGGGACGAAGTATTTCAAAGTTACTAACCTTGTCGCTTTTACAGTGGCGGCGCGAGGGTTCGAGGCGAAGGGCGCAATGTTCTTTAGTAGCGCCCCTACTGAGGCGCTCAGGGGTAATGTTCTTTAGTGGCGCCCCTTACTATGAAAAATTCAGCTGTCAAAAAAAAGCTCCCGACGGCGCCCCCCTCCACCTGGCGCCCGGGGGCAAGTGCCCCCGCTCGCGCCGCCACTGCTCTTTTATAGTATTATGGACAGGGTCCAGTATCAGAGCGTGTCCTAGCAGCAATCTGAGGAACTTTTGCTTCTCGATTATGATGGGGTTTTTTTTGTTTTTTTTCAGGCGTTTGTTTTTCAACATTAGCCACCAATGATTTACTAATAGTTAGCATCAATTTGTATATTAACTGCTACTTGAACGAGCAAAATTTTTTTATAAATTTTTTTTGTTTGTTCCAAAACTGCATCAAATATTTCCCAAAACATTCGTTCAGTTTTGAATTCTGCTCTTAAACATGGTGTTGTAAAGTTTCACACGTAGCAACAGTGACCACTTTGGTCTGAACACGTGACCACATATGAAGACATTTGTGCATGTGTGTTCCTAACATTTATAGGGGTTGTTTCAAAATAGCTGTGAAACGGTTGGACATGGTAGGATTTGAATGAAGTTTTAGAAACTAACAGAAAGTAAATTGTTTGTTCTAGTTGCAGTTTATTAATTAGTTTTACCTTTGAGCAATTACCACTATGTAATATAGGTACTGCTAGCAGGTAGAATTAAGTACAGTGTATACATTTTAAGTTATGTAGCCAAAATATGTGGTGTAATGACCACTGTGGAAACATGAACTTTAAACTAAGGCTAACAGTTGTAAAGACTAGTGAAAATTATACATGATATCTATAAGTGCATACTCACGTATATGGAAAAGCAATGCAGTAGCATGCATAAGTTAAAATGTGTACGAACAGTAACAGATATATTTAGACTCGTGTGGTTAAAGCTTTACAAAAAACATTATACAGCAGAGGCGTTTTGTTGACACAGAAATGCATAACACAAAAACATGTAGCACAGAAGGGCGTTGTAACATATCAGCATAATGTCAGTACAGCACTTATATAAAACTTGAATGAAGGGGCTTATCAAGGGATATTATGTAAGTTCATGTTCTCGAAATATTTATTATTTAAAAATTAGCGGTATTTGCAGTTCGCCCTCACTGTCCAGAGCGTTTGGACCCGAGGTAAAGGGAGAATAACACGATCTTGTCCGGCTGTGCATGCGTGCGTACTAGTGAACGCAATTTACTGTTACGCCTCTTAACCGTTACCTGATAGTTCAGGTGTAAATTCAATATAACAGGAGATATATAAAACAATTTTAGAATTGTAATCCATCCCCTGTTAACAGGCCCGCCGACAGAAGTTTCAGGCTCCTGGGCAGAGCAGTAATTTTTTTTTTTTTTTTTTTAAATTTTTTTATATAAAAACCCGTGTACAGTTTTGCATATAAAACACCTGTTGTAAACTACCATAACTTGGACCCTTGCAAGGAATTTAAAAAAAATATTTACTGCAAAGATCAATTTATTTTTTATAACTGAGTTGACGGTGGGCCCCTAGATCGCCAGGTCCCTGTACAATCACCCCACCACCCCCGGTGGGGGGGGGGGGGGATGTTAATATGGCACGACGGTGAGGGAATTTAGAGGATCGTAAAGAGTAGATTGATATGATCATCTTTATGCCTCTGTAATTCCAAACATATATTCTTCCCATTTTGATGGATTCAATATATGGAGCTAGAGTCGTTTTCGTATCAGGGCCGGCGTAGGGTATTTGGCGTCTAAGCGAACCTTCAGCCTTGCGCCCCCCCCCCCCCCCCCTGCCCGACAATTAACTTTCGAAAATTAATATTGTGCATTTGTTCTTTCCTTCTGTTTTTCTCTTTCTATTTTTAGACGCTTATTATCTTCTATTTTTACGCTATTTCTCTTTCTCTTTTTATTCATTCAGTTTTTGGCCGCCGCCCCCCCCCCCCACCCCCTTAATTTTGCCGCCCTAGGCGACCGCCTAGTTTGCTTAGCGGTTAAACCGTCCCTGTTTCGAATGATGATATGATTATGGACAAGTAGGCGGATGGGACCATTAGAATCGTCTTGGATCTGTTTGGATGAAATTTAATTGTGACTTAGGTTTAACCAATCTATTTTCTTACATTGGACCACCTCAGACGTATTGGTGAAATAGGGACCTGGCCCCGATCTCGCCGACAAAAGTCGTGAAGTCAAATCTTGACTTAGGTAACACAAAAGAATCTCGTATTTTGGCCATGAAGTAGATTTTGGACTGAGAAGACATCTACACTTTATCTCCATGTTTCATGTTGTATGCATAAGTGGACGGTTCTAATGCAGAAACACTTTGTGCTAGTCGGGTTCAAAATTGGGTTCTGGCCTACGATGTGCATGAGCGGCTGCCCATTTTCTCCTAACTCTGTTTTATTCGTTTACCGAAATTTTCATTGTGAACGATTTTGTGGAAAATTGGTCCCTTCGTGCTCAACTTTCCTCTTCTTCAGAATAATATCTGGGACGCAATAGTTACCGCCTTATATAAAATGTCTCTGATTTTGCTTAGTCTGGGTTCTTTATGGAGAAAATTGCGAGCTTTATGAATTTTCACGTTTTGCAGCCGGGGTGGGGGTGGGGGAGACTATTAAGGGGATAATCATACAAAGATTAGGTATGCCGTGCCAATCTTGTGCCTGATTTGGTTTCTACATTCTCTGTAGAATTTGAAAATGTATACATGTTGATGGTTATTGAGCTTCATTTTGATATCGATTAACTTTTCAGTTATGAGAGGGTACATCCTAGAACGAAGCCGTAGTCGAAAACTGTTCAGTGCTACCTTAAGACATTTGAATGGTCAACTTTAATTTAATCTTAGATTTCACCTAAATTATTCGCCAGCTTCAAGACTTAAGATTCGGTCCATACTTAAGTTTTGTTGGTAACATCCAGGACCGAGACAAAATCTAGTCGAAACTTTAAAATAAAATATCTCCAAAGCTGTCAGTGATATCTGCGTAGTATATATATTACACTCGCTTTATCCGATGAAATATTACCGAAAATTTCAAAGTTTTCGCTTGAGTCTACTAGTTCTAAAAATTTATTTGGAATAATCTCAATATTGAGTAGTCTGTTTCTTGAATGTTTTATGAATTTCCGAAAATCTTTCCAAAGCGGTACGCTTTTTATAAATACTTTGCTTTCATGATTTATTTCTGTGTTTGGTGTTTAAAGTGTTTGGCAAGATTTGTCTCAAAGTGTTCCCCATATGGCGCTTTCACTTCACACTAAACGTCACTGCCACCACAGGCTGTTTCTTTTCAAGATTCTCTCAGATTTGATCGTTCTCGTGTTTTATTTTGTTTTTCGAGATGCTTGGAAAAATGTCCAAAAATATAAATTTTCACCGGCTGATTCGGGATATGCAGATTTGTCATTGACAATTTATCCACATATTTCGTCCAAATTGAACGAAAAAGATGAACAGACGATAACCCAAAACGAGGCTAACCTAACCGGTCAATATCAATCGAAACATCGCTCGGCCATTTCCGTCACGTTATGAAATAACCTCAGATGTTGTTGTAGGAATACACATAAATTTGATGGGTTTAGAGATTCGCCTCCAGCGGAGCTCACCACATATGTTGCGACAGAAAAGGCCGACGATGTTCCAATCGTAACTATGTCTCCTTTTGCCATTATAGTGTGACAGATAAACAAAAGTAGTTCCGAAAATAGTTCGCAATGGCGTGCTTACAACCGAGGTTTCTTTTTCAACTTGACGGAAAAGATCTAGGATGTTCCGAGTGCAGTTTAACCAGTTTCTACAGGAAGCGGTGTTGTTGAACAACGCCAACTGAGGAGTTATTCATATTGTCTTACCGTATGTTATGGCTATATAGCTTATTTTAAGTAGGTAACGTCACTTTTTTGCAGAGTGTTATTCTTTTACTTGTGTATGAGTCCCACTAGGCACATTATGATAGGGATTCATACACTACAGTTGTGGAATTGTGGGATAATTGTATTGTATTTGAGGATCTGAGGACGTTATTGGTGGTTTTACTGTCGTGAATTTTGTTTATTAGCGACTCGTCAGCGGAACCGGTAAAAGGGTTATTTGGGATAGTAAAACCGCCAATATCGTCATAAAATCCTCAAATACAAGACTGCTATCCCCATTCTAATACAGTAGTTTGAAGCGTTTTCTAAAACAACATCAAAAACTGTATTAAAAAAAACAACCTCCTGCATTATGCCGCAGGGCAGGCGCGATTTCAGAAATAGGGTTTTTTTTTTTTTTTTTTTTTTTGGGGGGGGGGGCTAACTAAGCAAGTAGGCAAGAGTTCTGTGGGATGGAAATCCGGGTGTGGGCCCATAGGGCGAATCCCCCGGCTCTTCTGCATTCAAAGGGTTTCCAGGGCATGTTGGTAACCATCTAACTGTAATACAACTTGCTCTGAAAAAACGTTCTGATTATTTTGCGCACATTTCTTTCTTTGGTGGAGGGGGGGGGGGGCGATCCGCCCCTGCAGGGAGAGTCATGGCTACACAATTTCATCAAGATTCCAACAGAATATTTTAGATTTTAGAATATACATGTCTCGTTCTGGCAGGAAACAAAAAAAAAAAAAAAAAAAAAAAAAAAAACAACTGCTACCAAACCGGGATATTACTCATTTATAAGTAATTCCTTATGAATTATATTCCGCAATATTTAACACCCGTTTACACTCTTTTTACAAAAGAGTCACTGCGTACTTTTTAAAAGGAGATTGCTGTCAATATTTTCCTTTTGTTGCTATGAAAGGAAAATTTGTTGCGTTGTATACTGAACTTTACAAGTAACGATTTCATTAATTTTTTTGAAAACAAATTTAACACACACACACATAATTGACGCACTGGTTCTGCCCAATTGTCGTGGTACAGACTACGTAGATTTTTCTATCGTAAAGTTTGATGTTCGACTAATCAGAATGCGCGTTACATTCGCACCTGTGTTAGATTACATTTTAACTGCCAGTTCTTTTTGAAGCTATCCCAACTTATATTCTAGCGGTACTGTGTACTTGATGCTAAAAAGCTATGAATCTCTTTCAGTTTAAAATGTATAGCTTCCCTGGGTTCACCTCTCTTCTTGTACATGTTCTTTTGATTAGAGACGTTCTGTAATACAAAGACCTCCTTCCATGTGTGTTTCCCTTCGAAGTATAGATAGGTTTTTAGTTCCAAACAGATTTACCCCCCCCCCCCCCCGAAAATGTGGTTACCCATCTTTGGGTCAACCCTTCTTGATGAAAAGTAGCGTGCCACCTTGAAGAGCTCCAAAATACGGAACACATGCGAGCCCTTAAGAAATTGACATATTACAAGACTACATTTTGCTATTCAACAGGGAAATGTTACTTAAAACACGTAACAGGTGGCAACCCTACTGAAAAGTACAACATAGAACAATATAAATATTAGTGAGCGAACGCAGCTTCCCGCCGCACGCGAACCGAACTCTTATGATAAAGCGTGTATCAATATACAGATTTCTGTAGTGTATGCTCAGTAGGAGCAATCTCAGCCTTTTTTTGTCAAGCCAGAAAAAAAAAAAAAAAAAAAACAACTTCGGATATGAGGTTGGGTTGGGTTTTACTCATTGTACGATCTGTTTCCAAAACGTATATGAACTAAATAACAGGTCAATTAAACATATAGCAGCCAATAGCTATGTTGTTAACTGATGACAATTTTTGAATCTTTTTTTCATAATAAATCAGTACTTTAGTTTGCATATAAAAGGGACGTAGCATTTCGCAAAATGGCTACCTTCACATCAGAGGTTTACGGAAAAGCTCCAAGTTGAGTGTATGCTTTAGTCTGTATCAGGACAACTGGGCAGATCCAGTACGTCCATTATGTATCTATGTGACCGTTGCTCTTATTGGCCTATTTTAAGCGTCGTCGATAAGGACACGCGTCATCACATTATAACGTTATACAGCGTTTTAGAGTAACACGTCATCTTACTCGCTCGACAGTTTTATACGCGTCATGAATCAAATTATGAAAAAAGTTAAATAAAGAATAAAAAGAGCATTTTTATTTCAATATTTGTACATTTTCCTTATATTAAGAGATCTCGTAACGTAACCTATATTAATGAGAAATTAGATTATATAATAAACAGGTTATGGAATGTGTACTGACTAATATCTGTGATGGAGTGTTTATTTTGGCGTAGCCGACTCGAAAGCTGGTCGGCTACATGCCAAATACAGCTTGTCTATCCGAAATATTAGACGGTACACGTGCAATAACTTATAATTATCTTAGACTTAAACAAGTTTTGATATTTCTTTAAAGACACATGAGTTACTTGAAATAATGAAATTTTACATGGAATCAGTTTCTTCCATACATTTATTATGGAAGGATCTGCGGGCAGTGTTGGCAGCGGAAAGCAATTATGAAAGTATTTGGCGCCACATGATAAGTATTGAATGCCGTCTCTCATACTGTATCTTTGTTACGTGTTACTCCATATCCTCTCCACGCCAGGAAGGTGGTGGTGTTGGGAGCAGGAACAGATAGTGATACATTGATGAATTTATTGAAAACAGTTGAGAAGGTACACATGTTAATAAGGATGTGTGCAATAGAAATACTTCATGCACAAGGTAAAACATGTGTAAAACTTTCGAGTCTTCATGGAGACTTCGAAATGTTAAAAAATTAAAACTAATATAGATAATGGTATGACTTAAAGGCCTCAGTACTTTGTTATGAGGAAGTGTGAATGGTTTACATGGTACTAAAATAAGCACACTCAGCAAAAATAGCAATGTAATAAACAAGCGTGAAGTATGAAACTTCTGAAAATCGTGACTGTCAGTGTTTTTTTGACGACTTGTTCATTTAGGATCGACCCATACAGTCTGCCGTAAATATTTATGAGTAAAAAAGCATAAATTTTATGAACAATGCAAGTTCTTGACAGTTGTTATCATAAATAGATGCAAATATATGATAGTTTATAACAAAGGAAGCAATATTGAAAATTTTACACTTGATAGTGCTCCAGAATTTATATTCTTAAACTGTACGCCACCTTGCTTCTTTCTCCTAGTAATTGAGCTTATAGTACCTGATACTATAGATTTTTTTAGATCCTGAACTAGTCCACAATTTGATAATATTTTATTTCTTTAAGATCTTTTTGTTTCTTAATAGTACTAATTGTTTAAGTTTTAATCGCAGACCGTGTTTTTACTGTCTTATATACTGTCTCGGATTGTTAATGAATTTATGTATCATTCGTAGGCCAACCAGTGTTGACAATAGCTACATTGTTTGGAGAATTGGTGCATAGGAAAGGAATTAGTGGTCTGATTATTTAATCACCGAACTCCTTACGTTGTTGGATGTTGGTAAGTACGCTCTTGTGGCAATGGGCGAGGTTAAGTACCTTCTATTATTGAGGGGTTTATTAGAACGCCACATGTCTATACGTACATACACTTTTATTGCTGTACCTTGTTCTACCGTATATACCCACCTATGGACCAGGCAAACTACTTTTAAACATCCTTGTACGGAAATCTGATAACAATTAAAAATAATAGTATGTCCACATGTGCACAACAACACCAATGGTTTCTCACATTTGTGAAAGTAAACGAATTATGTATATAAAAAAGCCCCACCGCCACCCATCTCAACATAATATATGTATATAATATCATTTCTGGATCGTATCTTTTGTATAATAAAGACAAGGATAGAAAGTCGTCATCTTATTTTCCCTACGGTAAATTCATATCGGCAGAAACTTTTCCTTTACAGAGTATACTTCACTTCAGTAGCTCGCGTCATGCATCAAGCTATTTCATCGTCTTTTACTGCATAATTCCATCGTGAAAACGATGCTTTATCGAAGAATAGAGAAAGAGGAACAGAAGCTCAAAGCACGTAAGTGCCTTGGCAGCATTGTGTGGCATTGATCTCCCTCACTGGTATAAAAATGTACCTAGAAATAGTAACCGGAAATGGTGCATGCTTTCGACCAATGCGAGCAGAGGATTCCATTCAGGACTGCCGAGACACTTATCCACTATAAAGGTGGCGATCTACAGTTTCGTATTTTGCATAGGAATAGATTTTTAAAGAAAACGAATTTCCCAGGTTTTCCCCACTGGTTATCCTGGCTATTTAAAAAAGACCTTGTATATTTTAGGTATTATTAAAAGAACTTTTAATTCCCTTTATTTTGGTGTATGATTGATGGTTGTAATTTGGGTTATTTGAGTATAAATCTTGGCCTTACATCAGATTTGCAGATATATATAAAAAAAACTGCTAGCTCCGCTTGGTCATTTTCACTTCCTGGGCTTCAAAGGTAAATTGTACAAAAAACGAGCCGATAACTTTTTATTACTTTGTATATATTTTGTAATTTATTTATTGCACTTTCAGAAGCTGGTATTGCATACTCTAGCAAAATTTGTTTTCCCTATTTTAATAAATGGTAAAGATAGTGTACTTTGGTCCAATTCAGGCCGATTTTTCGAACACATCGGAGCAGCCACTTTGGTTAGCTGTGTGCTTAGATCATGTACAGTTTGCAAAAGTACAATATGAAAAGAAACTTCAACCACAATACATGAAAGTAGCATAGAGGTATGCCAACATTCTTCCATTGTGCATGTTGCAAATGTACACAACTTCACCTTACACCTGTCACTCTCTCAGAAGTACGTAACATCTGTAGAGCGCCACCAAACTACCGTTACCATTTCTCTATTCTCAGACAACACATTGTTTTTACGAGTTTTCACTAGAGCTGAAACGAATAAGCGAACTTTCGAATGAGAATATTTTTTGGAGGATATTCGACTAGAAAATCGGTATTCGAATATTCGTTTGTTTGGTAACATTTTGTAAAAGAAACAAACAAGGTGAAATGTAAACTATGCAACGTTAAATTGGTCAAGAAGGGAAGAACGTAAAACCTGCTAAATTACGTTAAATTCAGACTCCTATTCACAAGGTTATCACAGTGTCAAAATTCTGCGTAGTCACATTGCTTACAACATCGCCATTTCAAGTCATTGTCATTCAGAAGATCTTAAAGAGATAATATGTAATACGGCAAGCAATCTGATTCAAATCAGATCTCCACTGTTCTACGTGGAGATCTGATGGACACCAATAAAAGGTCGTGTTCTGTTGACCTTTTGGTTCACCAATCAAATCACAACTTTCAAATTCTGAAAGTGACACACGTCATTCGGAACATATCGTTACTAACGATAACTCTCCCTAACACGAATTTGCAACGCTTTATCTGATAGGCGACTGAAAATAAGTGGACTGGGAATTCCAAAGGTCACCAAAACATGAACTTTATCGGAGTCTCTCAGATCTCCATGTATGACTGTGGTAGGACTGTGGAGATCTGATTTTAATCCGATAGTACGGCATGTTGATTAAGAGCATTATATAGAACAGAGGTTGTCATATCAAAGTCAAGAAGTCCTTTACGTATCAATCAATGTATCCAAATTAAATTAAATTAAATTAGTCAAATGTCCGTGCGATTTGTAGCACTCATTTTCCCTAATCCTCTGCCTGGTGTAAGAACTTGTGAAAATTGCACCATTTTCATTGCCAGAAGACAGACAAATAGATCACGTTCTTAAATATGTACCAGAGTCGACTTGCGGAACTCTCAATCACATGACCATTGTCCTTTAGAAATGCACTCGCCTACGTTGTCATATTTACCGATTTGCGAATTTGTATGGCTTGGCTTTCAGGCATATGGTTTATGGCACGATGACGATGAGAAAACATTGCTTCGTTTCTAGTGGATATTTCGAACTTGTCGATAATTCCATGTTTAAAAATTTAGGGAAGAAAAATGGTAACTTAGTGCATGTTTCACCTGTGAATAAAGCAAAATATTGCGTCTTATGTGAAACCGATGTAAAATAAAAATGAAAATTACCAGAATGTGGTTTTGAGAGGTTGAAAAGGAGAAATGTTTACAGTAAGAACAACCAGAGTGAGGATGGACAAGTTCCATGCAACAACAATATTGTAGATCGTCATATTGGAAAGATCTATATGAAAGTCAGCGAGCGTAACATATCTTAAAATTACACTCTAATAAATATAAAATCTACAGAAAGATGAAGTTGTTGCATTATCATATGCATTTTTTTTCTTTCTACTTTAACAATTTATAGTCGAAGGAACTGAAATTCACAGGATAGAGCCTTCTAATCAGAGCAAGTGGTTCGTGAACGCAAGCTAATATGACATTGGTAGTATGTGAACGAACTGTTTCTTGCACGTGAACATTATACCCTGTGTAAAGGCTTGGCAGATCGATGTAAAGTGTTCTTCTGGGATAAAACGGCATATTGTTTCAAACTTTTTTTCATTACGGTCCTTAGTTTAATTATTTATCTTAACTTTATACCGATACCTGTACAGGGATCTTTCAGTGATCTTATTGGAGTTTGTTCAGAAACGCAAACATAATGCATTGACAGTTTGCCTTTTGAAAAACTTGTCACATAAAATGAAATCCAACTTTTGTGTATGGAACAATCTGATTAAAATCGCGATCTACTTATAATAAGTAGGTCTGATGGGCACCGATGCGAGGTCATGTTCTGTTGACCTTGTGATTCACCAATCAAATCACAGCTTTCAAATTTTTAAAAGTTAAAAACGTCATTTGAAATATATAATTAGTAACGACAACTCTCCCCAACACGAAATGCAACACTTTATCTGATAGGCTTCTAAAAATAAGCGAACCCGGAATTCCAAAGGTCACCATAACATGAACTTTTATTGGTGTCTGCCAGATCTCCGTTATGTTAGAGATCTCGATTGCAATCAGATTGTGCATGAAAAACACTTCACACAAAGAGCTTTACAGGGACTTTTGCAAAGATTCATATCAGGCTACAAAAACTCAGGTGAAGGTGAAGCTGGCTATTATTCTTCACTACAGTCCAAAATCAAGTTTACCATTCCTTTAGATATTATCTTTTCTTGAGTCACCATCATTGCAGACCTCGTATATCAAAAAGGCTGAGAATTTCTTGGAATGATGTACATGTTAGCTCAAGATCACGGTTCCTTTGCACTGACATTCAGCAAGTTACATAAACATGCTGTAATTGCTCCATTTTACAGGTGAACAAGATAAATATACATTCTCGGTCAATAACAGCTGACACTATTCGTTCACAGACTTAAATGTGTAGAAATTGTTGGGTTTTTTTGTGAAAATAGTGCTCAGGTTTTGAGTACAAACAATTTTAAAACATATGCCTTACGTCACTTTCGAACCGGAAATGGCGTTCACGGATCTGTTTCCCGCTTTAACATGGGTTGACAAGTCCATTATTTCCTGTGAAATTGCAATGCATCATTTTCAAGAAAAACTCTTCAGGCTGAAAACACATTATGATTTTGCAAAAATTCATGTTTCGTCTCCGCAGTTTTCAGTGAAAAATCACATCTTTATGTTTAATTGAAACTTGGAATTAAAATTTACCCAACATATACTTTGATATCAAAGAGAAATAAAAAATAGAAATACCCGGTACAAATTTTGATTAAGCAAGTAGCTTCTGTTCAGAACGTGGTCGCAAATTTGAGGTTACTCCCACGTAATATCTGCGACAACTATGGTTTGAATACATGAACACTATGGTGTGAAAACATTTTGTGCATAGGGTTTGATTTCAAAATAGCGTTGTAATGTTATGGACTTGCTAATTATTAGTGAAGTTTTTGGAACTAAGAAATTGTTTGTTGTAGTGGAAGTTTATTATATATTTATCTATTAGAAATTACCAAACGTAATCATGATACTTGTAGCAGTTAGAATTAATCACAATGCTCAGTTGAAGTTATATGGCCACTATACACGGTATAATGACCAAAGTTATATGGCCAATATACACGGTATAATGACCAAAGTTATATGGCCAATATACACGGTATAATGACCAAAGTTATATGGCCACTATACACAGTATAATGACCAAAGTTATATGGCCAATATACACGGTATAATGACCAAAGTTATATGGCCAATATACACGGCATAATGACCAAAGTTATATGACCAAGATACACGGCATAATGACCAAAGTTATATGGCCAAGATACACGGTATAATGACCAAAGTTATATGGCCATGATACACGGTATAATGACCAAAATTGTATGCCAATATACACGGTATAATGACCAAAGTTATATGGCCAAGATACACGGTATAATGACCAAAGTTATATGGCCAATATACACGGTATAATGACCAAAGTTATATGGCCACACTACACGATATAATGACCAAAGTTATATGGCCAATATACACGGTATAATGACCAAAGTTATATGGCCACTATACACGGTATAATGACCAAAGTTATATGGCCAAGATACACGGTATAATGACCAAAGTTATATGGCCAATATACACGGTATAATGACCAAAGTTATATGGCCAAGATACACGGTATAATGACCAAAGTTATATGGCCAATATACACGGTATAATGACCAAAGTTATATGGCCAATATACACGGTATAATGACCAAAGTTATATGGCCAAGATACACGGTATAATGACCAAAGTTATATGGCCATGATACACGGTATAATGACCAAAATTGTATGCCAATATACACGGTATAATGACCAAAGTTATATGGCCAAGATACACGGTATAATGACCAAAGTTATATGGCCAAGATACACGGTATAATGACCAAAGTTATATGGCCATGATACACGGTATAATGACCAAAGTTATATGCCAATATACACGGTATAATGACCAAAGTTATATGCCAATATACACGGTATAATGACCAAAGTTGGAATATAAACCTTAAATTATGAAATATGCTTTCAAATATTGATTTTTGTTTTTTTAAATTACCGTACTGGAGCATGAGGTAATTTACAGCTGCATTTTTTATCCATGTAAATATTACAAAACTGAAATCAACAAATTTTCGTTATAAACTTTTCATGTTCTTTTTTTTTTTTTTTTTTAGATTGTATTGTGTACTCCGTTTAGATAGCATTATGACCATATCAGAACGTACGTATTCAATCCCCCTCCCCCCCCCCCCCCGCGTTAAAAGGAACTCACAAGTCACTGTTACCTTTTCTTCTTTCAGTCGGCGTTATAAGCGGCACACACACCTGCACGTATTCACTGGTAAAATAATATGACTTTCAATAAAAGCCGACAGTTCAATTAAATGCTTTTAGAAAATCACTGAAATTTTTTTCGTATTAAGATCCAAGAAGCAAGTTTTAGCTCTACTGGTCAACAGACCAAAAGAAATTATGCGATGGCGCGTTGTCTGTCGCCCGTCCTTTGGCACAGGTTTCTTATCGCTACTCCTCCTAAACTACTTCGAGAATTGCCATGAAACTTTGCACACACATTCATCCAAGGTCTAGTTGGTCCTACGTGAAAATGGTGCCGCTCGGACGTTCAGTATCTTGAAAATCTTATTATTATTGCTCCTCCTAACAGATGGTTATATCAACATAGAGTTTTCACTAAAGAACTTTTTATGTTGACTAGTTGTTCCTAAATGAAAATGGTGCCGATCTGACATCAAATATGATCGCCACTGAGGCCATATTAAAATCTTTTTATCGTTACTTTTCAAGAATGGATAGTCATATTAACATGGTGTTTTCACCACAAGACTTCTCCGGCTGTCTAGATGGCCATAAATGAAAATGTTGATATTGTTTCTCCTCCTGAATTGATGGTCATTACGACATGAGGTTTCCACTGAAGACTTCTTATGATGTCTGTTTGGTCCTGAATGAAAATGGTACCGATCTGATGTCCAATATGGCCACCATAGCGTTCATTTTTTAAAAATATTATCACTGCTTCTCCTGAACGGATGGTCATATTGACATGTGATTTTCACTAAAAGACATATTATGATGTTTAGCTGGTCCTAAATGAAAATGGTGCAGATCTGACATCCAATATGGCCGCAACTGCGGTCATCTTGAAATCATGTTGTTGCTACCCCTCTTGAACGGAAAATCATATTGACATGGGTATTTTACTGTAAGACTTCTCATGATACCTAGTTGGTATTAAATGAAATGGTGCCCCTCGGAATCCAATATGGCCGTCATGGGTGTCACCTTGAGGATCTTGTTATCGCTACCTGTTCTAAATTGATGATCATATCGACTTGGGGTTTTCACTGAAAGACTTCTTATGGTGTCTGTTTGGTCCTGAATGAAAATGGTGCCGATCTGACATCCAATTTGGCCAGCACAGCGGCTGTCTTGAAAATCTTGTTATCACTACTCCTCCTGAGCCGAATGTCATATTAACATGGGATTTTACTAAAGGATTTATTGTGATGTCTAGTTGGTTCTGAATAAAACTGGTACTGATCTGACATCCAATATAGCCGCTACGGCAGCCATCTTTAAAATATTGTTACCACTACGGATGATCATATCGATACGAATTGTTAGTTGTTAGGATGTATAGTTGGTCTTAAATAAAAATGTTGCCCCACTGACATAAAGTAATACTTTGTACAGTGTCTAGATGATCCTAAATGAAAATAGTGCTGATTAGATTTAAACTTTCGTGGCAATGGTCGCTGTCTTGAAGATCTTGTTACCGCTACTTCTCCAGAATTTATAGCTGCAGTGACATGGGGTTTTCACTGAAAGATGTCTTATGATGTGTAGTTGATCGTAAATGAAAATGATACCTATTAGACCTACAACATGCCCATCATGGTAGCCATCTTGAAAATCGTGTTATAGCTACTTCTTCCTATAGACATGGGGTTTCGTTCAAAGACTGCTTATGTTATCTAGATGGTCCTAAATAAAAGTGGTGCTGATCAATGGCGATCATCTTGAAAATCTAATAATTGCTCCTTTTCAAGAGATGGTCATATTGGCATGGGCTTTTCACTAAAACACTTCTCACTATATGTAGCTGGCTCTAAATGAAAATGATGCCAATTTGACCTCCCAAAATTTTTAAATATCGCGTAACAGCTAACCGGATTGCCATACCAACAATAAAACAAAACAAAATAATACAAAACAACAACAACAACAACAAAACCCCGCTTCTTTCTTGCAATATAGTTATTTCTATATTAAAATGATGCTGGCCTGATCTCCAAAATGGCTGCCTTGACGGCCTTCCCGAAAATCATGTTATGGCTGCTTCTCCTGAACAGATTGTCTTATCGACATGGGGTTTTCAGTGGAACGCTATTATAGCAACATGTAGCTGGTTCTGAATAAAGCTGGTTCTTATAAGACCTCCTACAACATGGTACCATAGTGGTCATCTAGAAAATCATGTTACTACTCCTGTTGCGTGATCTGCACTTTTGTGAAGGAGTTTTGAAAACGACCTAATTGATCTTGGGGTCATGTCAACGGCCTTTGCTTGCATTTTTGCACTTCATTGAGCTTATAAACACAGTGACACGTACATAATACAAAGTGAAATTTTGCCAGACTTTTGCTGCATTCCAATAAACAAGTTGACAGTCAGCACTCTGGCATTGATTTTAAGGTCAAAGGCCTTGACTCCGGTTTTTAGCTGTACTGGCTTGTGAGCATGATAATACAAACAAGTATGAATGGATTGTATCGTACCCATTTGTTTGAACAAAGTCACTTAAATAACTTTCAAACAAAATAATTATAGATCAAACTAAACTTTGCATGTTGGTATATCTTGATATTGTCTGAGACAAGTTCAGTGATCTTCTGTCCATGATATCAAGTGCACGGTCAAAGGTCAAAATAAAGAATTTGGTACTGCACTTACATGTATCTTGTAAACATGTTAACTTAGACATGTAATACAATATTTTTGTTACAAAATTTGGTATGTTGGTATTTCTCTAGAAGATCTGAAATATGTTTTCATACTACTTGAAAGAAATGGATTTATTGTGGATTCCTTGAGATTCATTTCGGCCAGTAGAGCGTCAGTTCCTTCGAGAAACTCGAATATATAAATTTATTTATTCAAAATGCTGTCGTTCCAAAGCAGCCGTGTCTCCTAAAACAGTTTAAATGAACCATTCATGATATGAATTTGAATTAAATCTAATACAAACGCGTTCACTTGTGTATTTATGAATATACAAAACTGTGATTATTATTGTTATTTAGCCAAATGGTGTATATTAAATAATATGATCGAAAATGTTAAAAATTCAAATCACATAAAATTTCGCCATGAACATCACAGAAGACTTTCAATTTTTATTATTAACAAAAGAACATAGTGCGTCACAGAAGGACGATTTGCAAAATGTTCATGCATTAGCATGAAAACATATATCACCTATACATAGTTATTGTGGTCGTTTTAAAAACTTAAATATAAATATGAAAATTGTGCATTTACGTCATCTAAATTTTATTAAGAACGCTGACTTATAACCAATCAGCGGTTTTACCAGATTTTGTATAAGTCTTGTTTTGAGCGTTACAATCGCTTGTGTGGACCTTTACCTGACCTTTTTATGGCGAAGGTCTAACGGAGACACCTGAAAGGTCTGGTTGGACGAGACTATCAAGTGCGGTTATTGTGGTCGCATCTACTAAGCGATGAGATCTCGAGGCACGTAATAGTATAGAAACTATTTTTAGACACTACAAACGCTGAACTCTCATTGGACAGTTTTACCGTCTCGGTTTTGAGTTACCGGACTAGCTGCAAACTTCATCAACCCCTTCGGCGCGGGTGCGAGTCACTTACCATTAACCCACCTGGACTAAACAGTTATGAGAGATAAGAAGTCGAGGGGACTAGCAGACAGTGAAGAGATATGCGTTATTTATAAGTTTATCAACGACTTCATCCCAGAAATTAACAAATCTGAAGTTGCTATTCATTCATTCAACTAGGTGAATTTCTCGGCATTTGTCCCTTACGGCTCCTTCAACTTTGACAGTATATAAAATATAAAACTGCGCTGCTTTTCTTATCACATTATAGCATACCAAATTCCATGCCACAAATTTTCTAAGCTTTAGTTGAAATTAAACGGTAATTAGTAGGGTTAATAATTTTGACATGGGACTAGGAAAAAGGTCCAAATCCGGAAACAGTTCTGACCCGCTTGGTAAAGTTATAGATTGAAGATAAGCAAACTTAAGGCTGCAGTTTCCAAAGGAACAAAGACTTCTGCGTCTTTAAGTTTGGATTATACTTTGGTGTTTGTTCAGTATGTTTTCGTATATTTATATACCACAGTAGGGCGACTACATGCGAGTTTAACGTAGATTCCGGATTCCTCATTACAAATAGACAAGTCCTTTTTGAGTTCCCGGGTCGGCTGCCTCTGTGTGTTCTTGGGAAAGGCACCAATTTCTCATATCATCTGCATGATGTAGCCAATAATGTGTTAAACTTGCCGATAAGAACCAACCAACCAACCTTTTTCAGGTTTCGAAAGTGTATGAAAAGCGATATATGTCTGTAACGTTATTCTGAGATTAGACTGAATTCTGTCGACGCCAATCCATACATCACGAGCATCTTGATAAGACTGGTACACGTGCCTGATGACTAATGCAAATGTAGTATTCCCTAAGGCTGTCTGCAAGGACACAACAGGAGGAAACCGAGTGTTGAGCGAAGTCGATAGAGCGAATTATATCTATTCAACATGATTTGATCTGAATCATTTCTCAAAATGGTGTAGAATTTTAATTAATAATCGTTTTGTGATACTGACATGGGACCTAAAACTGGGTTAAATAAATTTCAATGTCATACACATACAACAATCATACCGTGTGTAACGACCATTTAAGGAACCATCTGTATGTGATCTTAACGAGCAGGTAGTATTTATTTACATGTACAGCTGTGTGTGCGTGTATATATATATATATATATATATATATATATATATATATATATATATATATATATATATATATATATATACACGAATATATAATAAAATAATATCATGAACATTAGAGAATTGGTGTATATTTGTAATTCTCTCTCTATATATACATGTATGTATGTATGTGTATATATATATATATATATATATATATATATATATATATATATATATATATATATATATATATATATATATATATATAAGTAAGTGTTCCGTTTAATGCGTGAAAGCGAGGCAAGCATCAGATTTATGATCGGTTATTACTTTTGATCAGATTCTTAAAAGTAAGATATTGTTCTCCGTTACATACTGGGAATATTTATGACCGAAAGGCTGGGAAGTATTACAATATAGTACAGCCCTGTCTATAAAGGTTGTCTGCATATGTATCCTGCATAAAAGGACCACACGTGCATTTCCAATGGGAAAGCTGATTAATTCATAGTTGGACAGGAATAGTTAGAGAGAATAACCCAATTTTCTAGTAAGAAAATGTCTACTTTTGTTTATATCTGTCCAACATTTTTCCCCAAATGTAACCTGGCCCCTAACACTTCTCAATTTCGGCAATATATTTTGCTCTATTTTTTTAAAAAGTTTACTGTTCGGAAAATTACGATAAATATGATGTTTTAAACAGACTAGTCATTTTAAACAAAGTTATGGATTACTTAATATATATATATAGGTAGCTGTGATATTCATGCATTTTAAGTCCATTTACTTGGCTCCTTATAGATACTTGCGTTTGAAGAACTGTGTTAGTCAAACTTTCACCCACAGTTGTTGCCTCTCTGTGGATAATATTTTAATACACTTCAGTAACAAGCGGGAAGAAAATTGATACATGTTTAAAAGAAATATTTGAAGATAAGAACTCAACATTAACACCTATATTTCAACTTACATCACATTGCCTTAAAAAATTTCACTGACGGTGGGTCTTACAGGTAGTAAATGTGTCAGTTATGACCAGTGAGAAGTTTAGGTCGAAGTACTGTCCATCAGTGTTTGTTATTATCCTTTGGGACATCAGCAACGCGACAAATGACCAATCTCAGTGAAATATATTGTTGGTTAAAATTTAAAAAATGATTCCTTCAAGAGCAGTCAACTAAAAATATGGTTTGGCCAATTTTGCAATGCATCATTTTAACGGTACTCTATTACTGTTCTTCGTTCTCGTTTCAGATCATACCTGCGACGAAAGAGTGTTGAAAACACTTACTGTCCAGAAAATGGCCTTGCCAGACAAGGTCCATGACCCACTTTTCCACTTTGAAACACATTTTCCGGAGCGCCTTTCAAGACTACATCTGAATCCTGAATTGAGCCACCATGTGCCGGTAGCCAGGAGAATTAGAAGGTCACGTGCGCACCGTCAAGGTGCGCGATACAAGACACAGCCCGTGACTTTTGATGAGATTCAGGAGGTAGACGAAGAGAATCTCAAAGAAGAGGATAAAGTAGACGGAGAGAAGAAGTCGGGATTAAAAGGTCAGTTTATGGCTTTTTCTCGCTCCATGGATGGATTAGTCTCCAAAATTTCAAGAATTCAGAAGGACACTATCCCTGAAAACGATGTTCTAGGTGGTACAAAGGATGATCAAAACCAGTCGGAAGAAAACGAAAATAAAAGTAGTTCTTTGATCGAAGCTGAGCCTATAAAAGAATCTCGTCTGGAAGGTGACGAAGATAGGAGGGAAAATAAAGAAAACGAACCGACAGATTTGCAAGAAAATTCAAATGCTTCGTTGCCCCCAATTGGTCCTCATGCACAACACAGAAGGCAGCGCATGACAGCTAAGGCCAAACGACGCCATATCCAATCGGAGTCTGAATCGCAAAGCAGTTGTAAGAATGAACAAGCCACGTAGAGGCAGTCATGTTGAAGGTTTAGGTGTAGCTACTTTAATATTTGTTATGTTCTTATTTGTCAACCGTAAATATGACATGCAATTGCCCAATTTTGTCAACCGTAAATATGACATGCAATTGCCCAATTTTGTCGAAAGTAAATATGATGTGCACTTGCCCAATTTTGTCAACCGCAAATATGACATGCAATTGCCTAATTTTGTCAAGCGTAAATATGACATGCAATTGCCCAATTTTGTCGAAAGTAAATATGATGTGCACTTGCCCAATTTTGTCAACCGCAAATATGACATGCAATTGCCCAATTTTGTCAACCGTAAATATGACATGCAATTGCCCAATTTTGTCAACCGTAAATATGACATGCAATTGCCCAATTTTGTCGTTCCATCGGGTGGAATGTAACTATAGTTATGACAAGCGGTTAGCGGTTGCCATAGATAGTGTTTCATAGGATGGAAACAAGCAGTGATCGGAGCATTGTGCAATCTTGTGAAATGCTAAATGACGTTTTT
This sequence comes from Margaritifera margaritifera, assembly GCA_029931535.1. Lineage (NCBI taxonomy): Eukaryota > Metazoa > Mollusca > Bivalvia > Unionida > Margaritiferidae > Margaritifera > Margaritifera margaritifera. The sequence goes on from JAQPZY010001332.1 coordinate 549,388, forward strand.
AAAATTCATTTTCGATGGGATGATGTATATTTAACATATGCTGGTGCCTTATTGTGTTTTATGTTTTGCATTTTCCGACGAACAGCCCTTTTTGTATGTAATTCAGATGTATAGAACCTAGAAAATCATCTTGTGAACATTTATTGTGGCGTACATTTACGAAACTGCTATGGAATCTTAGCATTCATATGAACCCAAGATGGATTCCACGCATACGCCGTTGTAGAATTAGCAGTAACTGATATTCGCTGTAATTTACCCTTTAATTTAAATGCACGCTATTTAATGTGTTAAATAAATTACAGAACTTCATATACTACACTGCAAAATATTCTTTATGTTTCTGTCTGGGCTAGTCGTTCTACAATTGCATCTTTTTTGTCGACTTCAAATATTGTTTCTTAAAATGAATGACTCCATTGTAGTCAGAATCTATTGTGTGTGCGTGTGTGTGTGTGTGTGTGAGAGAGAGAGAGAGAGATTCTATGTCAGTGCCAATTTTCATATACGAAATTTAAGAAGCTGTGGTAGGATTTGTATTGCAGACGGTAGCAAGCCTTCTTTTCGAGCTTTTGTATTTTACTGACCGAGATCCATGTGTAGAAATCTGATCAATTGTTTATTAAAGATCGAAGTTTTCAATTCTTATTGTTGCTTTCGAACGAATTTGATCAAGACTTCAGTTTGCGTCTCTTTGCAAAAACTTTCATCAATTAAGCTCTGGCCCTTGTTGAAGATGACAGGAAGCAGCAGTGATCGGTTTACCTTGGCTATCTTGGGACTATCATGTTACATGCAAACAACTCCTCATGGAACTCGTTTTAAAAGAGATGAATTCAAGTTTGAGCATACCTGTGATTTTATTTCTTATCACCTAATTTAAATGCAAACTTGCATACGAGTTTTTTACTGCGAGCTGACTGAACTACTACATGTCTGACCTTTTTGTGCGCGTTTATGAAAAGAACAACCATTAAAACGCCAGGAGAGGTGGAAAATACATGGTTGTGTTGTCTTAGATCTGTTTCAATGAACCGTTCAACTTAGACAAGAAGTTTTTATTTCACAAATTTGCAAGCTATATTTGTTGTCCAAAATTTGGAAGATTTATAAACGGCTTTCAAAAACATTAAATTGACCTATTCCATTCCACTTCTCATGTTGAAAGACTTCTTATCTTTAAAGAAAACAACAACAACAAAAGAAACAACAACAAAAAACAACAAACAAACAAACAAACAACAGCAACACTGGTATATGACATTTAAATCAAAACTTGCTGTGTTTGTTTCAGTCACAATTTAAATATGTATACTTTACACATGAATTAAACAACAATTTAAATTTGTTGATTTTATCATCGTCCATCAGGACTGGTACTCCTGGTCCAGATGCAGACTGCAAACAAATAATGACTGATGTTGACTGCGCTAAGTACGGTACGTTTATAACTTGGGCACGAAAAGAAGTTAACATTAAAGGTTAGTTCCAGTATTATCTGCTTCTTACGCTGCCGTGCTTAAAAGGCGGAACTATTTTCTCGTGTTATCTCCTAATGCCTGCTACCATGGAAAACTAGACAGTAAACATTTTCCCCCAAATGTGCATGGTTATATGAACATGACTAAAGCATACAGATCAAGCCTGATTATTATCATTTCGAAACGATCATCATTCTACATCTGATATTTCATATATTATGTTTAGGTTTAAGTAGAACTGAAAAAAATTACCGTATATATTCGCTTATTATCCAGGTCCAAAATGCAAACAAAATAGACCCTGATCTGCCGTCGCATAATGCGCCGGCAGATCAGGGTCTGTGTTGTTTTATCTACTGATTAGTCCTTACAAACTGCATAGACCCAGACCCAGATCTGCCGGCGCATTATGCAGTTTGCAGTTGGGATCGATTTATACGCGAGTATAGACGTTAGTATATACAGTTATAAAAAAAAGATGAAAGAATAAAGACTTGTGGAAAATAATTAGTATATACAGTTATAAAAAGAAAGATGAAATAATAAAGACTTTGGACAGATAAACATATAAACAGATATCCATTCCAAAAGACCAACAAATAAATACATTGTTACCACACCGAATTCGCAAAAATGCTTACTTGTATCTGCACTTAAAGAATTAACTCCGCATTAAAAGCAAAGCAGTAAAGAAACGGCTAAAGTAGCAACAAAATCGAGGTGTCCATCATATTTATGGTATTATCCACCAGCTTACAATATTTTTCAAATACTTGAGAAATTTGGGAAAGCGATGCAGTAAAGATGCAGAAGTTCGAAGGAAATGACAAATTTATCCATTTAAAATTTAGATAATGAACAAAATCCGCACTCTTTGCATTATCTCTCCATATATCCGTAACTATGACAAAAAAATCCTTATAATATTGAAAAATCTGTACATGTGGTCAGCCGAGAGAGAGACAGAGACAGAGAGAGAGAGAGAGAGAGAGAGAGAGAGAGAGAGAGAGAGAGGGGGGGGGGGTAGGTTGACCACTCTTTTCTCCAAACATCACTTCGAATCCAAAGTATTTCAATATAATATCATTCAATTTAATATCGAACCACTTTTAAATGTATTTTCTTTTTGTTATAATCACTGTAAGCCTCTGTGATTGACAGTTCTGTTCGATTTCATTAAAAAGTACACGTTGGTTTATGAACAGCACTTCAGGCTAGAAATGTTATTAGCCACGTTGTGTTTATTTTAACGATTAAGACACGGTCATTTAGGAACAGCTGTCACGTCTTGCAACTAATGTTACATAGGCATTAGTTGATAATCAGAGCATGGGCCTATATTACAGATATCTACATGGGCCCCTGATAAAAAATAACTTTGTTGTGGAAAATGTATTTTTTTTTTTCTTTTCTATTTTTTTGTTTTTTTGTTTGGTGTTTTACGGCACACAGGTTGGTTATTTAGTGCAGAGGCAGTAGGAGTAAAGTGCCTTGCCCAAGGATACAGCACATTAGCCAACTCAGGCTGATCGGATTGTTGGATTCGAATCCGCACCTTTTCGGTAGAGAGTTTGGCATGATAACAACTGTGCCCCCGCAGCTCCTGTATACAAGAGAACCATGGTATATAAACGACTTTTTGTAGACGTACTTGCAGGCGCCTTGGGGATGATTAGAGCCATAACGGTAGGGATTGGTGGTGGAAGGTGTGGGGTGAGGTGGTCTATGTGAGGTAGAAATGACAAGGGAGGAAACTTGCCAGGATGGTGTTCAGTACCCCTATAGTGTTCAAGTGTCCGTACCAGAAAGTGTAATATGCTAGACAAAGCATGACTTACAACGATCGATTAAGGAAACCATTATTTGGCTCTCACTGCCGTTTAAAAACTCTAGGACCTTTTCTACAATGTGTAATTCGTGCTTGTTATCGACGAATGCTGACCTCTGATATGTAAGTTCCAGCACGCCTGCACCTATCCTCCGCCCACAGCTAATCTGAACAGTCGGTTATAAAAGCATTGTGCCATTTTATTGTTTTATAACAAAAAGAGCCAAGGAAGGATGGAACAATTTTGATAGAATATATGAGTTTATGTCTTTCCTCGGCGATTTTTGGTAGAAAAGGATGGCAAAATACTTTTTGGTCCTATGACCCAGCAATCAAATTACCTGTGTGCGAAACTTAGGTGAGAACTCGATGGAACTTGCATATCGCAGATTAGTCAGATTAGCTGTGGGTGAAGCTTAGGGCCAACTCGATGGAATTTACATAGTGCAGGTCAACTTTCATCGCAAGCCACAGGCGAAAAATCAGCTACGTTCTCTCTTCACCCGTGGCTGCCTGTGTTATGATTTCCTAGTTTCCCATGAATAGGCATAAAGAGAAATACATCATCAACAAGAAAATGAAATAAGCTATTACACATCAAGGGAAGTGACCTCTTATCAATCGATAAGTGACTGCATTTGGAATAGAAGATCTGATTGGTTCACTCAGTGAGCATGATAGGTCATGTTGGGTCAACCTTCGGAGAAAATTTTACTCCGGCTCGCAATGATTGGTTAAGCAGATTTATGCATATTTATGAGAAACGAGGAAATCTTATCACAGGCAGCCACGGGTGAAAAGAGAGCGGAGTCGATTTTCGCCTGTGACTTGCGACGATGCACACGTCGTCAGCAAGCATGAAGTCAGCCTTTTAGACAAGATCCTAAAGTTATTGAACGGCAGTGATATAGGAATGTTTGACGAATCGATCGATGTAAGTCATCCATGCCTAGCTTTTTATACTATTTTGGTACGGATGCTTGAACACGACTGGGATACGGAACATCCGACTGACAAGCTTCCTCCCGTCGTTTTTATAGCACAGAGCCCTGGCCCCCGCCCCCTTCACCATCAGCTCAGCCCATTTCACCTTCGGTCATCACCTCTGTATGATGTTATTTGATCCGCTATCAAGATATAAAAGTTCTAAAGACAAACACTTTTGATGGGCCTTTTGGAAAATTTTTCATGAAAAATATACGCATAGTACCAAGAACGATATTTATTCATTTATAGGCATAAAGTTAACCATAGAGAACGTGACACAATCAGTATCTAATTTAAATCCTGCGAATGGACGCAGCCCACGAATAGGATTAAATTGGATAATACGCTGGCCCAGTTCTCTGTTTTGGCCTGTATTTTATGTGCCAGTGAAATTTTCAAGATCCTCCATTTTTTGTTTGTCAACAACTGTCATAATGCGATCCACTATACCTATCAGCTGACCATTTGGCGCGAAATATGGGCTCCATTCGTTTGGTTTTTCTCACACTGTGCATTGACCCATTTCCCGAGAAGACATGTTCAGTCCAAAATATTTAGTATTCATCATAAGGTGTCGAAAATTCATTGGCGTACTAAGGGTAAATGGCGCACGGGGCGACGATGATGGCCCAAAGGGCCAGAATTTTTAACAGCTGTTTTGGCGCCCTAAGACCTCTGACTCCCGTGGCAACCGCCCCGTCAGCCCCCCCCCCCCCCCCCCCCGTTAGTACGCTACCGCGAAAATTGACTTGTTTCAACGAACAAACTAGGAACTTTAACGGAGATTTCGCTCTAAATGTTAGGATTATATTGATCATGTTGGATATATCATATATCGTACTAGGGATTCGTTTTTTGATGTAATGGTATTTGTTTAATAATAATTGTGCTGTTGAAAACTGGAATTTCGTTTTGTGGGATATTATTTGTGCATGGATTTTAAGAGTATTTTCTCTTTAGCGGTGCACGGAAGTACAGAAGTTTTCTTAGTAATTTAGCTATTTTTAGTTGAATATTAAAGAAAATATTTCATAGCGGATGACTCAAGTGTAAACATAAACGTTTTGCGTATTCATTTTATAAGCCCAGACCACGTATTACAATTCTTTTTTCATTACTCATGTCGAATTTCGCAGCTTGTAATATTTAAATGGACGCTAAACGTTAAAGTTTTTTGTCTTAAAAGATACAAAAGGCGTCATATTTTCTCGTCATTGCCTTTGATGCATCTCTTCCTCCTGCTTCTTTCTCTCACTGTTTCTAAATGTATTCGTTTTATGCAATTATTGTTAGGATTATCTGTCAGTCTTATTTGCTTTTCAGTAATAAAATATGTTTATTATACAAAGTTTGGGCGAGTTACCGCTTTAGTGTTGATCTCGACTCTTTGATCCCTCCCGTTTGTACTTAGTGTCGCTGACATTGCCAAGGTGAAAGTAGTTGAACTTTATCGGATAATTGACAAATATGGTGCAGCTTAGCTGAACTAAAACTTCCAAAACCTGGAAGCTCTAATACGAGTTTTACCCCCGCCATTTGAGTTATTCTGAAATAAGCGATTTAAAGCGCTCTCGTGAAAGAAAATTTAAGCGGCCCATAATACAATTTAAAAGAAGGCCAGAGACAGCATGTCGAGCCCATGATAAAAGCATTCCTAAAAAAACAATGTAATCTAAACCTTAATAAACTGTTGACGCCATCGCCAGAAAAGTATTATGCCTCGCTTCCCACTAGCTTGGACTCGACAATGAATAATTTGATCAAACGGGCTTCTCTGCGGAATTACGGCGTATTGGCTGCCTCTCTCTCCCCCCCCCCCTCCCCCTCATCTGGAAAACAAAACAGCCGCAACTGTTCAGGATGCTGCGTTATGACCTTCAACTAGGACCTTTCAACAACCAATTTTAACTGAAAACTGTTGGTGATATTGAGTTTAATGTTTAGAAAAATTCAGTACAATCATCTGCCCAAATCCGAGAGAAGCTTGCCTATTTGCAGTGCTTAATGAAAAATACCTGCAGGAAACGAAAAGTCACACATATGCACAAAAATTACTTTCGCCTCCTGGGACCTGCTTTCTTAAAACGTCTCAACTCTCAAGTACCTACTCGGCTCAAATTCTCGGACTTATTTTTTTAGAACGGGCAATCTGCACGTTGCTTCAAACTTATGTTAGTCACAAGGATAGTCAAAAGCAAGCTGAAACGTGATTAAATCCCATGTAAATCTGATTTTGAGAAATTGTATGCAAAGTCAACATTTTTAATGGAGTACATACTCTGGTTGAGATGCTTAATGAAAGCTTGACCAGTGCTTTTACTTTTGACCCAAAATATATAGTTAACTGTCCTAAGCATTGGGAAGCCTAGCTGTGAAGTCTCACGAAAAATTACTAAAGAAATGACAATGTTTTGTTAAATGATCTTGACCTCTGACCCATTGATCCACAAATCCAGCGCGAGGAGCTCCTATGAAAATTTAAATGAGCGACCTCGAACTATGATTTTAAATCAGGTAAGATACTCGAGTTATTTGTGTGAAAACTAAACAAACAATTATCTGCTTTTGTTACTCGAAAGCAGCAAGATTAATGAAAAATAGCTAAAGGATGCAAGTGGTCGCAAAATCAGGAAAATAGTAATGCTGCTTCCAATATCTGTTTATTTTAAAACCTTAAAATCCCATATCAACAGCGAACCTAGAAGTACGAAGAAAACTGACTAAGCAAATTCAGTCATAATGTAAATCGAGCAATAATGACCTTTTGATCTACTTCTCGAACAATATATACTGAGCTGTTCCAACCGAAAGCATCCAAAGAATGTATGTAAAAAAGGAAGGAGACTTGGACCGCGTAACCTTTGCATGCTGTGACCTTGATCTTTAAGCTTAAAATATATAATTATGTAGCTGATTTGCCCTTACCGAACGTTCATGTTAAATGCCAAATATCCCGCTGACATCACAAAGAACTAACAGATGGACAAATAAACATCACTAATGACGGGTGCGCGACAGAACAGAACAACCACGCTGTCAGCATTTTCATCCAAATTCAAACACTTGACATGTTAAACCAGAATGTAATAGACAATTACATAGCGCGCCTCAAAAACGCTTGTAAAAGTCTCCTGCAGCCATTGTAAACATTAATGATCAAGATGAATATAAATTCAGACTAAAGTGGTCTTGACCTACAAAATGTTGGCCCCCGTGTAATGGCATAACAGACATTAAACAATAACAAAGGTCGCTCTTTTATATGATATCAAAGCAGAGGTACTATAATGAGTCATAAGAAAAGTCCCAAGTAGGCCTGATATCGCTCCCCAGACTAACTGACAAATGCATGCTTGTGAAAACAAATTCATACACGTGGTAGAACTGAAAAGTAGAAAGAAAGTTTTGGAGCACTTAGTTGCTACATTGTCTATTAGGCTTCACTACATACGAGTTTGACGGTTTCACGCTAAAAACAAGAGGCTCAAGTGGGCCTAATATCGCCCACCCACTTGAATAATTTAATAGTTGACCATTACACTAAGCAGAATTATGTAGTACTTTAAGAACACAACATAAGTAGGTACTCTATCTCCCATTCTTCATATCACATCAACTTTACCTATTTTACTGTATCCTGATAAAAACAATTTCTAAAATGAATGACATAATTAATATGCACAGTCTCTTGCTTACAATCGAAGTCGGGGCCCAGGGTAGCCGAGTGGTCTAAGGCGCTCGCCTTTACAGATCACTCACACATCTCACATCAACCAACGTGGGTATGTGAGAAAGCTTGCCAGTAGCTTCCCGTGGGTTGCTGGTTCCTCACGGGTTCTTCCTACACTAAATATTCTTGTCGCCATGTATAGCCATGTGCTGAAAAATGGCGTTAAAACCAACAAAACAAAACAAACAATATAATCGAAGTCATCCAAGATTTTGAGGATATAAACCAATATCCTAAATTTTATAGAAATTGGATTAAAAAAATAGTCTCTAGATCTAAAGAGGTAACAAACTTAGCCAATCAGATGCAAGGTATCTCAACAGTATAGCCTATATATGAAGCTTGATGAAAGTCAGATCAATAAAATGATCTGTATGAGAGGCAACAAGCTCAGCAAATCTGATGCAAGATCACCACATTAATATGCGTGGATCCTGTTCACTTTCCATATTGTCCAAGATGTTGATGATATAAGCCCTTATTCATATTTGGACTAAAATCGGATCAAAAGTATGGCTTCCAAATTGGTAATACGCTTAGCCAACAAGATTTAAGATCACCTTATTAATATGCGTGGATTTTGCTCATTATTTAATTGTCCACGATCTTGATGATACAAGCTTATATTTCAAGTTTGATCATAAACTGAATCAGAAGTAAGACCTCGAGCGTGGTTACAAGATCAGCCAATCTTATGCAAGATTACCTCCTTAATTTAAACGGACCTCGTTCTTTATCGAACCCATCCGTGATCTTGATGATATAAGCCCATATTTCAAGTTGGATTAAAATCAAGGCAGAGATGTAGCTTCCAGAGGGGTAACAAGCTCAGCCAGTCAGATACAATATCATCTAATTAGTATGCATTATCGAACCCGTCTGAGATCTTTATGATATAAGCATATATTCCAAGTTTGGTCACAATCGGATAAGAAATACGACCTCAAGAAGGGAAATAAACTCAGCCAATCAGATGCAAGATTATCTAATCAGCATGCATGGAATCTTGCTCATTATATAATTGGGTAGAGATCTTAATAATATTAGCACATATTTCAAGTTTGATCAAAATCAGAACAGAAATACGGCCCCCATAGAGGTAACAAGATTAACCAATCAGGTACAAGATCGCTTCATTAATATACATGAATCTCGCTCATTATCTAACTTGTCCGAGATTTTGATGATATTTACCCATATTACAAGCTTGATTGAAATCTGATCAGAAGTATGGATTCAAGAGTCGTAACAAGCAATTGTTGAAGGAATGACGCATGATGCACTATTCACGACGCGCGATGGACGATGCACGACGGACGCAGAACCATACCATAACCTCATTTGGCCTTATAGCCAAAGAGCTAACAATTGGGAGTGGTTGGTCAGAATATGATTTTTTAAAGTAATTTTTTCCTTGTCAATTTACCGAAAATAAACCATGGTTGCATGACCTAATTTTATTCCTTTGAGAAAAGACCTTGTCAATATTACTCAACAACCCGATGTTTTATTAGTTATATATACACTCTATATAATTACGTAAATAATTTGCGTTTGTCTGATATAACTTGCTGTCAATTTGAACCGACCACGATTTACAAACAGTATCCAAAGGTAGCCATTATTGAATCATGCTATTTAGTCTATGTTCAGCAGGTGCAAAAGAAAATTGGTTGAATTAGTAAACGTCTAAATGAGCGTGATCTCTAATGCTGTTACCTATGAACGAAATGAAATGCGGTCTGGTCACAACATTTGAAAAATCTGTAAGTTTTTGGTAAGTTGCTTTGTTCTTAAATTCCTATGAGCGGTTTCCAAAAACATGGCGAATCCGTATATTTAGGTTAATGACGGTAATTAAATTTATAAGTGGTTCTGGAGTAAAACATATTGGGTTATTATTTTTATTTTTATTGAAGGCCAAAAATACCACATATAAATGTAAAATAATGTGTCACAAATAACATTTAACATATACCATGCCATGTCATGCCATAAAGAATGAACATAAACGTAATAACATTAAAAAAAAATTTAAAAAAAAAAAAAAAATCAGGCATGTTCATATAGAACTATCATTTTAAGGTGTTAGTGACTTTTAGGTTTCATTGGACAATGAAGTTACTGGTGTGCATCAGAAATGCAAAAACAATACCTACCTAGTTTTTATGCTCCACACAGCAAATTCGTTCCCAACATTATATACAAAATAGAAGTTTACTTCAGACTTTTTCTTTTTAAGTTATAAACAAATTCATTCCAACTTTATATATAAAATATTAGTTCACTTAAACTTAACTTTTTCTTTTCTTTTTGTTATATTTTTTCAGCTTCAAATTAGAGATTATTCAGTGTAATCCCTAAGGTGTATTATTTTGCAAATTTAACTAACTTTTTGTATTGAAATTCATGTATCATGTATTCTAAAATTATTTTAAAAAGTTTTACATGTTTCCAAGGGGGAACTCTCTTCACAACACAAAACCTGTGATTTTTAATTGACCTGATCATAGATTACTTCCCATGCTTTAATATGCAAACTGCTATTTTGACCTCCACTGTGGCAGCAAGGTAAGTCAATCAGCTGCAAGATTACCTCATTATAATGTGTGGATCTCACTCATAAATGAACCCATCCAAGATCTTGATGATATAAACCCATATTTCATAAGTCTGATCAAAATCAGATCAGAAATATGGTTTCCATAGAGAAATATGGTTTCCATAGGGGTAAGAAGCTCAGCTAATCAGATGCAAAATTACCTAATTGGTATGTGTGGATCTCGCTCATTATCGAACTTGTCAGAGATCTTAATGATATAAGCATATATTTCAAGTTTGATGAAAATTGGATCATAAATATAGCCTACGGAGTTGTAACAAGCTCAGCTAATCATATGCATGATCACCTCATTTTTGTATGCATGGATCTCGCTCATTATCAAACTCATTTGAGACATTAATTATATAAGCATATATTCCAAGTTTGATAAAAATCAGATGAGAAATATAGCTTGCAGAGTGGTAACAAGCTCAGCCAATCTGATGCATGATGACCACATCAATATGAATAGATCTCCCTCATTATTGAACTTGTCTAAGGTTTTTGATGATATAAACCCATATTCCAAGTTTGATTGAAATCAGATCATAAATATGGACCCCAGAGTGGTAACAAGCAATTGTTCTTGGATGGACACACAATGCATGATGAATGCAGGGCCATACCATAAGCTCACTTGGCTTTATGGCCAGACAAATTAAAAACAAGAGATTATTTTTTCTTTTTTTTTAAAAATTCATTGTTCATAAAATCTGCCTCAGAAGCTATTATCATTGTCCACACCTAGAAGCCATATTTTACTGGGTAGAAGTCACACATTTCCAGTAACCTTGGGGTGAAAGCCAGTATGACCACTATTACAAGCAACAATTCATGCATCAGTAATTACCTTGGTTAGCCACTATAGCTGTGGCCTAACATGAAATGCATGCAGTCCACTATTCTAATACCTACTCATTCACACATACAATATGCAGATAACTAGTCGAGACAGAGTATCCTATCACAATATACAAAGTTTAGTCATTAATATGGAAAGTTAACCAATGAATAAACATATTTATTTCTACTTTAAACTACACCAATTAGAATGGACCTTCTGTATAAGCTATGATATATATATATATATATATATATATATATATATATATATATATATATATATATATATATATATATATATATATATATAATGGAAAAAGCTATGTGGTCATGAGCTAAACACAAATTAATCCATATTAGCAAAGCATAAAGTGAATGTTACTGTGACCTTCTTTGATTGTAAGGGTGTAGTACTAACAAAAATTCATCCAACTGTCAAGTTTTATGATTCTGACATGATCAACACCCATGAAATGAACTTTAAACATGCAATTTCAACAAAATCACTGAAGCATGAAATATTGGTCACAGAGATCTCTTTTTTCAATAAGGATGTAGTACTTATAAAATGCATCTCCTCATGATTCTAGGTACTATAGTATGCCTACAGTATGCCAAAAACTCATGTGGTCATGAGCAAAAAACAAAACTTAACCAAAGCCAGTAAAAGATGAAATACAGGTCACAATGAGCTTTTGTTGTAATGATGTGGAACTACTAGAGATGTATATCATCATCAATTTCATGATTCATGAACAGTGTCTGTGAAATGAACATCAAACACAAACTTAACCCATCAGTGAAGCATCAAATATGGGCCATTATGGCCTAATACTGAAATGTGGGAGTTGTGCTCATCAAGATGCATTTTCTCACCAAGTTTCATGATTCTTGACAGTAGTATATACATAGCAAAAAAAAACAAAAAACTATGTGGTCTTGAACTAAATGCAAAAACTAAATCTATGCTAGTAAAATTTTAAATGTTCGGCATAGTGACCTTTTTGTTTGAGTGTGGTACTAATAGAGATGTATGCAATCATCTAGTTTAACGATTCAAACACGAACAGTTAAAACACATTTAACCCAAGTCTGTGAAGCATGAAATATTGGCCACTTTGACCTACTTTTGAGATTTCATTTAGGTCCAACTAGACATCATAAGAAGTCTTCTGGTTAAAACCCCATCTCGATATGACCTTCTGTTTATTAGAAGAATCTATAACAAGATTTTCAAGATTGCTCCCATGGTGGCCATATTGGATGTCAGATCACACCATTTTCATTTAGGACCAACAAGATATCCTAAGAAGCATTTTAGTGAAGCCTCCAAGTTGATAAGACCATCAATTCAGGAGGAGTAGCAATAACAGACTTTCAAGATGACTGCTGTTGTGGCCCATATTGGATGTCCAAGCAGAAGCATTTCACTTAGGACCAACTACCGATAGATATCATAAGAAGTCTTCTGGTGAAAACCCCATGTCGATATGACTTTCCATTCAGAAGGAGTAGCAATAACAAGATTTTCAAGATGGCTGCCATGGCAGCCATATTGGATGTCAGGTTGGTATCATTTTCATTTAGGACCAACTAGAAGAAGTCTTTTAATGAAAACCCCATGTTGATATGACCATCCCTTCAGGAGAAGTAGTGATAAGATTTTCAAGATGGCTGTTGTGGTGAGCATATTGGATGACTGAGAAGCATCCATTTTCATTTAGAACCAACCTGACCTTGGGATGAATGTGTGTGTAGAGTTTCATGGCAATCCTACAAGTAGTTAGGAGGAGTAGCAATAACAAACTTGTGGTAACGGACAGATGGATGACGGATGTCAGACAACAGACAACAGGTTATCCCATAAGTTCTTCGTGTCTCCGACCAGTAGACCAAAAAACTATGTGGTCATGAGATTAAACCACAAAACTAAGGCAGTAAAATGTAAAATGTAGGTCACAGTAACCTTCTTGTGTTGTTATGGTGTGGTATTAATAGAGATACATACAATCATTTATGATTCTAGCATGAAAATTAGTTACAAAATAAACCTAAAACTCTAAATGTAACCAAAGTCAGTGAAGTGTGAATTATAGGTCACAGTGACCTACTTTTTTGTTCAGGGTGTAGTATTTCTCATGATGCATCTCCTCACCAAATTTCATGATTCCAATTATAACACTAAGCATACAGGGTGCAAAAAAACCCCTGTGCAGTCACAAGTTAAAATGCAAACACTTCAAAAAGAATGTAAAAATAATGTTGATGTATGTAGAAAATTTATTCCACTTAACTCCTGTCCCAGGGGGTAGGTGCTAAGACATACAATCCAACCTGTTGTCTGGAACTGAGGAAAACAAAATTGTTGAGATGCAGTGAGGCTGTACATAATTATTATGTATATGCTTTATATGTGGAGATGCCAACCCCAACACCGATGCATTGAGGAGTGTATAAGCAGTCCACAAAGTATTGTTGATGAAGTGTAGACCTGACTAATGCCACAGCTTCAGTGCCTATTGCTCAGTGCATGGATGGATGTATAATAATTGGAAAGGTAATAAGAACATTGGCAAACTGACAATCTGATTCCAAACCCATCCACAGTTACAAAGTCATAAAATTAACATTTTGTATACTCTGCTGCATTAATATGAGAAGAACATCACACAACATTTAAAAACATACTTTTATTTATTAAAAATCAGTTATTTCATCTTATTTACATAAACTTATGATTACATTATTAATTACCTTTTATCTTCCTAAAGGGCCATGAAGAAATTGATAATGAGTTAGATCGACAACACTAATGAAAAACATTCCATGAAACACTGCCTTTTAAATATAATGAAACAAAATTTGATCTATGTCAAATTAAAAAATGATTATAGCCTAACAAAGAGTGTTTCACATAGAATAACTAATACTTAACATAAAGAACACAGGTTGCTGAACTGCATATCCCATCAATGAGAATGATGAATTTGAGAATTGCATAGGTTATCACTTACAATGATGAATCCAGAACTGCATAGCCCATCACAGTCAATGATGACTACAAGTACATCGCATGTCTAATTTTTGTGTGTGTTTATATTTATTTATTTATTACTTTTACACTTATAAGACCCAATTTAAAAGTTTCCAGTAATACAGTACTAGTAGATTAATACATTTTCAATGCATTTGAGTTACAATCATAAAAATGAACAAGAGGCCCAAGTGTACCTGATACTGCTCACCTGGGTAGTTGAGATATGTCAGCTTGTAAAAGTAAATTCACACATGTATTGAAAATGTAGAGGGGAACAAAAAACTTGCAGCACAGAGTTGCTACATTGGCTATAAATGTTGGTGTGATTTATCTTCTTTCCTTGGCCATATATACAGGATCGCTTTCTCATCATAAAAAGGCCAAGTTATTTATACAACACAGCACTGTCCCCTGGATCTCTCCATGCCCCTGGAGACTAGACCCTGATTCATAACTTAAAAACTGTTCATAGCCCCATCCTTAAAGCAAACACACTTTCCTGTCATTATAAGTGGAATCATAACTTCGAAACCACCCAGGGGAGATGTGGTGGCTCACTGCTAAAGACACTGGATTCATGACCAGAAAGTTGCTCGTTCAATTCCCACCATCTTATCAGTCAGGATCCTCATTAATATGTGTGGATGTTGCCCATAATCAGGCTCATCCGAGATCTTGATGATATAAGTTTACATACAAAATCTGATCAGAAATATGGCCTCTAGAGTTTTCACAAGCTCAACCAATATGATCAAGATCACCTCATTAATATGGGCATATGTCATTCACACTCAAAATCACGTGAGATCTTGATGATATTAGCTTACATACCAAATCTTATCAAAATTTGATTAGAAATATGACTTCTAGACCATTCACATGCTCAGCCAATTAGATGCAAGATCACCTCGTTAATATGCAAGGATGTTGCTCATAACTGAACTCATCCAAGATCTTGATGATATAAGCTTACATACCAAAACCAGAAATATAGCCTCTAGAGTTTTCACAAGCTCAGCCTATCAGATGCAAGATCACCTCATTAATATGCATGGATGTTGCTAATAACTGAACTCACCAGAGGTCTTGATGATACAAGCTTACATACCAAATCTGATCAGAAATGAAGGCCCAACTGTTGACAGATGGACTAATGATGTATGAGGCGCAATGGACAAAAGACAATACCATAAACTCATGCCAGGTGAGCTAAATATGTTATGTTGGACCCAGTGTTTCACAATCATCTGTATAATAACATAGCTCACCACCCAAGCCCAAACCAGCATATGACATGCAAAAAGCCTGACACAAAACTTTACTGTTGATGCCACCAGAAAAGTGATGCATATGTCTGATCATGGTTGCACATGTAAGACAATAATGAAACCATAATGGTTACAATTTGCATGTCTCATGGTTACACATGTAAGACAATAATGAAACCATAATGGTTACAATTTGTATGTCTCATGGTTACACATGTAAGACAATAATGAAACTATAATGGTTACAATTTGTATGTCTCATGATGACAGATGTAAGACAATATTGAAACTATAATGGTTACAATTTGTATTTCTCATGATTACACATGTAAGACAATAATGAAACTATAATGGTTACAATTTGTACGTCTCATGATGACACATGTAAGACAATAATGAAACTCTAATGGTTACAATTTGTATGTCTCATGGTGAAAACTAGCAAGGGGTGATGTATTGTCTGAGTTTCTTTTGACCTTTCCCACTCTATGGACAGATATGCTGGGATGGGAGGTCAGAGTGCATCCCTTAATGAAAACATGGAATTTGCCAAAACCACATTATAGCAGGTTTAGTAACACAGGGTACTGGCAGCTGTTTTTACCCATGGGATAGAAAAATTATGCAACTTTATATCAAACCCTAGTGCCTGAAATTGATAAGAAGAATATTTATCCTCTCAGACATAACAATTAAAACATAATTTGTAACTGTAATTAGCTGATATACAACTCAATTATTCTTTACTGATGAACAGATTCTACATTGCAATGCAGCATACTTAGCCAGATGATTGCCACATCTCACAGCCTATATAATCAAACATAATTGCAATATTATTTGCCTTTTCCTACATAGACTGTTTGTCTCACATGATCGCTTGACCTTTAATGTAAAAACAAAAAATGAAGGCCACAAGATTTGGGATTAAGTGACCAGGCAATGTGAAAAAATGCCTAATACCAGGTCAAGTTTGTAAACACCAATTTTGTTTCATGTGTTGACTTATTGAAGAGGTGAAATATGTTTTAACTGTTATGAATGAGAAACTATGCTATCTAGTTATCGATTTCAGGCAAACGGGGTTTGATACAAGGTTGTATAATTATGCAAGCCCTTATGTAAAGCAACTATGCTGCTAATGCATGGTTTTGGCAGATTCTCTGTTTTTTTTTATAAGAGATGTGTTCTGACCTCCCACCCCATAACTGTCTAAATATTTAATATGAGGTGGAAAAGGTCAGACGAAACTTGGACTAGGTGATATAGATATGTCATTACACTAACAAACTGACCGTCTCATTTCAAAATGATTCACATACAGACCATGATAACTATGATCAGCAGAATGCAGAACCTCAGATATGCAAGAAGCAACAAACAGTTCCGTGGAATTTGCGATTCATTAATTCAGCAATATATATTGCAATTTCTGTCAAACTCTGAACTCATCTAATGCATTAACTGACTAAACCGTACATCTGACAAATGGCTGAACACAAAAATGTGAAAATTCTAAAAACTTCCAATCTTACTTCACTTATTGTTCCTTCAATTCCATTATTGATGCAAACCTGAATTTACTACTTACAGCTCTCCAAAAAAAAATATTCCATGCTTCCAAAACCTCCAGCCTCTATTACAGGCTCTGGGTTTTCAAAGTTGAATCTTTCATTACCAGCAATTGATGTTCTGAATATCCTGGACTCCCGTTGGGAGACCTGCATTCCTGAACACTTTAATTTTCAAACCCTACCAAGAACTCTGACTGTAACATTGCTCAAATGCCCGATCCTGATGCTGTTCCCATTTCACCCATCAAACCACTTCTTGCCACCTGTTTTACTGCTTGCAGACAATAATTTTTGCTTATACTGGTTGACAAGTCGGTCAAAACTGTCTGTCACTTCTTTGTTTCCTCTTTTCCTCTTTTTCTTTGGAACCTGGAAGAAGAATGTACAAACTGTTTTGTCAAAATGAATCTCAATTTAACTGAAGTTAGGTGCTGGAACTTGACTTGTAATACATTATTATGAATTTCCTTTCCACAAAGTGTGCAGTTTATTTTTAAGTTTCATGTTTGTTATGAAGTTACAGACATGACATAAAATTATCCACTATGAAAAAAGATTACCATCTTTCTTATCACAGGGCATCCAGTAATGCAGGTACCACTAAAAATGTCACTAGTACTGCAAATAATGACACTCATGAAAGTAAATGAATCCACAATATTATTTCAATCATACTATAACAACTGTTTTGACACATTTCTTGGTAACAGTGTGAACATCATGAGAATTTCCTTACTTTAAATACTGACTATGTGGCATGAGAACTCCTCTCCAGTTTATTGTATCCTGGAGGAAATTTCCTACTGGGCATATATAACCCCACCGGATAATATTTCTGCCCAGTTGAAAAATCTTTTAAGATGTAAGAACAGGAGCCAAACTTTATTCTGTTCAAACTTTATTCTTTTCAAGTAAGTAAAATTGTAATTTAGCTGTTTGTTTTCTAATTATCATAGAAACAGAATAACATTGTAGGGATTACTGTAGTTACTTGGCATATATTCTTGCCCCTTCAAAAAAACATAAATCCAATCAACTCAAGATAATGACCTACACTGAAGAAACAGGGCAGATATGTTGGAAAGAAAAACAACTAGTGCAACACAGTAGGTCAAGGTGAGTACAATTAGGTCTGAAAAGCTCTATCTTTCTCAACAATACATTAAATACAAAATTTCAACTGCAATACATTTTTTGCAAATTCAGCAACAGTACTGTACTCCCAATACCTTTAAACATGATTAAACTTTCAGAGTTTTTCCAATCAGCTCTGCATACATTTTCTTTGCAGCAATAGGATCTTTTAGAGCCCTCAAAGGCCAATAATGGGTCCATTTTCAAATGGGGCCCCAGGTGACTGAGTGGTCTAAGGCGCTTGCCTTTACAGATCACTGACATCTCACCTCTGTCCACGTGGGTTCAAGTCTCAGCTCGGCCAACATGGGTATGTGAAAAAGCTTGCTAGTAGCTTCCCGTGGGTCGTTGGCTTTTCCTGGGGTTTTCCCGGGTTCTTCCTCCACCAAATATACTAGCCACCATGTATAGCCTACCATGTGCTGAAAAATGGCATTAAACCCACAAAACCAAATCATTTTCAAATGAGAAATACTTAAAAATTCATACAGAATTCCCAATTTTAGCAAATTTAATCCTGCAAATTTCGTTCCCGAGTTTAATTTATTTCTGAAAGCAGTCCCAGGCCTCATTCCAAATTCCCCTAGAAAAACCCCTACAGGAATATACTGCCAAATGTACTGAATTTGCCAAAATTTAATGAAGCTAATTTATGATGATTTCCAGTAATTCATTTTAATGAGAATCTGAGTTTGAATCACATTTTTTCATTATTCTGCTTTAATCTTGTTGCAGTGAAAACTGCCCCTTGTTCTAGAATGAACTCTATTACACTAATTTAATGACTTCCTCATATTCCAACGTTATCTCTTTGTTGAACAAGCTTATCAAGAAACCCTTATCTTACTGTCTGTACTCGCTTATAAGTCGAGTCCACTGCAAATAACATATACCCTGATCTGCCATCATATAATGCACGTGAAGATCAGGGCCTATATTGTCTGTTCTACTGATTACTCCTGCCGGCGCATTATGCGACAGCAGATCTGGGTCTGTGCAGTTTACAGTTGGATTAGACTTATGAGCGAGTACAGATGGTGCCTACAATTCTGCTGATTAACTTGTCACATAGTGTTAATTGAATTAGTGTAAGATGCATCAACTGCTGTGTCTGAGGCAATTCTATCCCATCTGCAAAGTCAAACAACATTTAAAATGGTTTACTTACCCATAAAATGATATGCATCCAAAAAATCCTGATATGCAAAGAAAGTTCAGATTCCTTGAGGAAATTACCTGCTGTTTTCTTGTTTTTCTTTTTGCTTAAAGTGCTTGCTACATCATTTCAAAAGAATAATCTTTGAAAATTGCAGCAGTGGCAACAGGTATTTCCATGGAATTATTTACCACTTTTTATGTCAGGATTTTCATGCCAAAATGAAATGCAAACAAAAAAAAAGCTTTGGCTAACTAGTTTATCTTCGTACTTTTCTTTGGAATCTAATGCTGCAAAGAATTCAAAGTACAATGATAAATATTTATACAGCATATGGTCTTGAGAAAAAAAATATATATCATCCAGGCAGGATGAAAGCTGCTTGTAAAATGTCTAACTTGATGATCTTGTTCTGTAATAGGGCATTGAACATGGTTCAGCAAGTGAGAAGAAAGCACAGAATTTTGAAGTTTAGTCACCAAAAACAAATGCAAGCATTAAAAAACCTTAAAATAAATTATTTTGCATAAAATCATGTTTAC
The DNA here is from genome assembly GCA_029931535.1 of Margaritifera margaritifera. Classification (NCBI taxonomy): domain Eukaryota; kingdom Metazoa; phylum Mollusca; class Bivalvia; order Unionida; family Margaritiferidae; genus Margaritifera; species Margaritifera margaritifera. The sequence goes on from JAQPZY010001332.1 coordinate 569,570, forward strand.
TATATAATAAATAGTGTCAAGGTATGAGAGTGATGAATGCAAACAATCGTACCCTAATGCCATTCGGATCCATTTTCTACCCGCAAAAATGAAAAATCATCAGCACTGATGAGTGCAGAGATATTCACCCAAGAGTAATTAATCAATTTACCAACACAGATTCTTGCAATATCAACATAAACACAAACATATGATTGGAATTAATAATAATTTGAATATTTTAAAATACTGGCAAGGTTACATCATATGTACATGAGGCATCTGATTTATCTGGGAAATTCAAGCAGAAGACACTGAGAATCAGCTGTAATAATTCTACATGAAATTTCAAAGTTGTGCGGAAGAAAGACTAGTGATTACATCATTACCTGAGACTAACAAGAGATTTTAAGAATAAAGGTACAGATATGAATCATTCAGTTTCAGTTTGTATTGCACAATTTAGGAATTTTGTCCAAAGACATTCACAAATTTGAAAATGATTATTTTGTATTTTATCACTGTGAAAGGGCACTACTCTGATCACTGTGGAAAGGGGGAGGGATTTTCTGGAGCTTGTTTGCCATAGCAAGTTGTTACATCTTATGATATAATTTTTCACAAGTGCTAGTAAATATGAAGGAGGGGCTCTATTATAGAACTAAGATATAATAACACTAATTGTATCACTAGTGAAAGCAGTTTATTAATTACGTCTAATACTTTTTTGAGCTGAGGCTGTTGAAAATGGCAAAGTTTAGTCTGGCAATTTTAAATTCAGTGATCTTTCTTCTTTGTCCCAAAGTTAGCAAATTTGGGTGGACCATTCTTTACTCATACCATTTCCTTTACGTATAAAATGTATATAATAACATCTGTACTAAGAACGCACTAGTCACGTGCAGTTCATCCCCTTCCCTCCTCCCGGGGAAGTAATAAAGTTTTACAGGTCAAAAATGGGGAAGGGGGTGGGTCTTATATCTCTTACTGGTTTTTCATGCTGTGAAGTCCATTGGAATTTTCATGATTTTCCCTAAACTGCATATTTATTTTACTAGAAAGATAAAAAGGGGAAAAAATGAGGATAATTTACCATTTCATTTTGAAATTCAACGACTGAAATGGCTTACCAAGTACAATGCACAGCATATAATTCCATCTGTCCAAATGCCCCAGAAGTAACTATTGGCATACCATATAGAGATAATTCAGGATATCAGATATTTTGAAAAACAATGTATTGCAGAATAGATCAATTATATATATATATGTGTGTGTGTATGTGTGTGTGTGTGCATAATAATGCCTCTCCACCAAGAAAACATACTTCCTCTTCTCCAATACCAAAATATATAAATTAAAAAGATCCATTCTGAAGTATTAGATAGAATGAGGTCATATCTGGCCTGGAGAGATCCATTCTTAAGCATCAGACAGAACGAGGTCATATCTGGCCTGGAGAGATCCATTCTGAAGTATTGGACAGAATGAGGTCAGATCTGGCCTGCAGATCATCCATGCATTCTCTGTTATTGTTATGTCTCACAAGAAGAGCTTATGTTCAAAGTCTGAAAATTTGGACAGTCCATAACTTCAATTACAATAATATCTGAATCACAGAAATTACCAGAGATCAAAGTATCATATGTACTATTAGACTTGGATCTTGAGCTGGAGTTTTGTGCTAAAAAAAGTTTAGAGAACATGGAGCCTGGCCTTAAGTTTAAGCAGGAGCTTTTTGGGCACTACCAATCCTGAATTACTTGCCTTGTACAAGATCATTTTGATTGGCAAAGAATAACTCGCAAACTCAAGGTTGGCAAAGGATAACTTGCAAGCTCAAGCTTAAAAGTTTATCACCAGGATTTAGTTTCTGGAAAGATGTATTCTATCATACACCTGAACATAAGCTGTGCTTTCCAGTATGGAAAAGAAAATGCTAGAGTTGTTAGTGAGCAGGATCAAAGATAACCCATTTCTTTGGCATGAGTCAGTATCTTTAAAAGTGTTAAATCAACTGTAAAAAGCATGTCACAGCAATCCAGTTTTGATGTATGACAGTTTGATCCTCATGCACTTAAATTGCATATTTGGTGGCAATAGGATAACAGATGTTGAAATCTGAGTACAGAAACCATCTTTACATGATGTTCAAAATCTGGGAAAAGAGGTCGCAGTAGCCCTGTTTTTATGTGTGAAATAGTTTCATTCTAAGATGCACTCTTAATTAAAGTTTGGTAGTAATGGGTGAAAAGGTATTTGAACTAGAGCCCAGACAAGATTTGTTTTTTACCAATGTTTAATAAATCTCAGAAATAGGTTACAGCGACCCAGTTTTGGTGCAAGATACATGTTCATCCCAGGTTGCATCAACATTGTGTGTTTCATGTTAATAATATATATTTGAGTTACAGCACAGACAGGAAGATCAATAGGCACACATGTTAAGAAATTTTTAATAAAGCCTAGAAAGTAGGTTCCAGCTATGCAGTTTCAGTGCACAACATACATTCATCCTATGATACTCCTGTTGTGGAGACCAAATTTGTATACCTTATTCTTGACCGTAAGATAATTTTCCTTCCTCATATTCGATTCCTCAAGGGACACATGTCAGAAAACCCCTGGATTTAACACAAATTGTGGCAAATACTGATTGGGCATCAGATCGGAAGTTCTTACTCTGCAGATGCAGGTATTTAGTAAGATCTAAATTTGACTATGGCCCTATTGTGTACAGTCACCTTGCAATTCTTACCTGTGGATACTTGATCTGATACACAATCAGGGACTTGGACTTTGTCTGACAGCATTTAGAACTTCCCCTCAGAAAGCCTGATCCATCACTTTATCTCCGATAAATAAAATTACCTCTTCAGTATATTACCAAACTATCCTCTAATCTATATAGGATATGTCATCTTTAGGCCCAAATACCAAACCTTGTACAATTAGAAATCAAATTTCATTCCACCTTTTGAAATACAAATTCACCATCATCATGATGCAGCAAAAATCAACATTGCCAATATATTGCAAAATTCCCATTCCTAAATCAACACCTTGGTTAATAAAGCCAATAAAATAATATTTGATCTTTGCCATTATAAAAAACCAGTCCTCAGTCTTGTTGTTTTTCATCTAACTTGCATCTCTGTAAGCAGATTTCATTTTGGCACTTTTGGTGCTGAAACAAGCCAAAAGACATCATACACATCTTTTTATTCCTTGGGAAGACTGATTTGCAAATTAGTTGAAGGGCTCTAAACATATTATGATTATGTCTCCCCCCCCCCCCCCATTTGTTGGGAGAGGTATAGGTTTTGTGCTGTCCAGCCTTCATATGTACAGTTCATCTATCAATCACACTTTCTGATTCGATTTTCAGACCATTACAGTAATTTTTCCAATTTTTTTTTTACACATTTTTTAACTCTCTGGACTTTGACTTATTTTTATTTGGACAAAATCCTTGTTAGCATGAGTGAGTAAAAACCATCAGAGGTAGGCAAAGGAAATTTGTCATGCGCATTTGTACAATATGTTGATAACTTCATTAGATTTTTATGTCATTAGAGCATTTTTTGTTTAGTTCAGAAATGCTGGGACTTGGGCTTTTTTGGTCTGCAGTGTTTTTACAAATGCAAATCTCTTTGGTCCAAAATTTCAGCCAGGCGCCTGGCCCCTTTTCTGGACAAAAGTCAAATTTATCCTAATTTAGAAAAACTGACACTTTCTGTATGTTACTTAAAATGACTGAACTGTTTCAATCTAGTTTGGGGAAGACTAAAATCTGCACCATAAAATATGGGACTTTCCAGGGCTCAATATTAAATTTTGAGATCACTTTTTATTATTTGCCAAGACCTACATGTATTTCAGCTCAAAATGAAAAGGGAAGAAAAACTACTTCTTTATGAATTTATGACAGTTACATTGATTTAAATCTAAAACAAACTAAACTTTAATTAGATCGCACTGCTGTCAGCAACATTAATCTTGGTTCACAAGAATAAAATTGGACAATATTAAACATAACTTTGCTCTCTGGGATTCATTAAATTTTCTCAAAACAACGTCTAAAGCACCCACAGTTTGTTTGCATCCAGGATTAGCCACAGCTGCTGCACTAGATGGAGATATTAAATATCAGAAAGAACAGTATAAAGTCTTATTATTTTGTTTCAGGCAGTTAATGTCATATATTTTTTGAAGACATGAGCCGTGTTGGATTCATACGATTTGACTGAATCAAGTCTAAATACACATGTTCCACAAACAAAACTGGAACGAGAAATGCTGTTATGAGCACCATCCATGTACAGTACATAAAACATCATCCCCTCTTGCTTATCATGTTCCAGCCAACCAAACTGTTCTTTCAACTTCTGCAAAAACTCGCTTCTACACTTGCCCGATTCACACTCTTTCTTGTAGCTTTTCTACCTTTTTCCTTTCTTTTCTGAACTCCCATCTTTCCTCCCCTTTGATGATGAAAATCCAAACAAAAACAACATTGTGTTCACTCGTTTCATAATGATACAGCAAAAACTGTATTGTTCTGATTACAAATCTTAACTAAGTGACCAGTTCAAACATTATCTATAGTAGCATTGGCCTGCCCAGACTGTATCTGCATAGAGAATTTGCAGATATCAGACGAGAGAAAATATTGTAACAAATGCACCTCCTTGCAGATTGTTTATGTCAAGTGAAACATTTCTATAAATAATTTAATAGACACTTACGGTATGTAACCATGTTTTCGACATGCAAGCATCAATCCAATAGGAAAGATCAAGATAGCTGATATAGGACAGCATGGTACACATTGTTTAAAGTAAAAAATACGATATTTATACAAAAGGATTGTAATTATTGCAAGATATTTATGGGCAAAATCACGTTGTGCTGAAGATCAAATAATCACTTATCATATCAATTGCTTCAATTTTAGCCAACAATATTCATTTTATTTTGCTCATTGGTAATGCCTGAAAATCACTTGCTCAGCTGGTCAACTTTTGATAGACTTCACTTGTCCTGACCTCAGGTGGGCAAGCATTAATATCAAGCGCTGCTTTCTATATCACATTCCTAACCAAATTCCATTTTATTCACCTTATTCGATTTTTTTTCTTCCTTCTATCAAGTATCAGTGTCACAAAATAACATTAACTGTCATGGTGGAAGGGAAGACATATGTTTTTGCTTACAAAAACAAATCCCTTACAGATGGGTAATGTATTTAAGAAGGATACAGTGACCCAGTTTAGGTCTACAACATATGTTCATCCCAAGATGCACCTACAGTGCAAGTTTGATGTCAAAAGACTGAGAAGTATATAACTTATAGTTTGCACAAGGAGGACAGATGGATGGACAATACCACCCACCTCTCAAAGCAGGAACAAAAGACTTTGCTTAATAAAAAAAAGCTTAGAGCCAGCAACAGCCATTCTTATCTTCAGTTTTTCTACTATTATGAAATACACAAACATCCTTGAATTAACAGAATGAATGTTCCTCAGTCTATGCAAAGTACAAACAAGAGTACTGTGAACAGTACATTATATACCTGCCCCATGTTTAACAGTCCTCTTGCAAGTCAATAGTAGGTATTTTTTACTCTGGAGATTACTGACCAACGGGTCTCAATGACCTCAAGCTTTGGTCAAGGTATGCAGTTTTGAACTAAATGTAATGTGCAGAAACCATTATTCTCCTATTAGACTTATCATGACTCATGACCTCTGACCTTTAGACCCTAGAAACCAAAGGTTTCTTTATGATCCTAAGTGCAAGCCATCCAAAAAGTTTCATAGAGGAACTTATTCAAGAACAAAAGTTACTCCGCAAAGCCCATTTTTCTTTAAGCCACAATGACCCGAACATTGACCTTTTGACAGCAAAATCAACATTCTTTCAGTCACAATGACCTTGGCCCTTGAGTAACTTTGGTAAAGGTACATGGTCGATAACTGAATTTTTTGTCCAGAAACCTTTTTCTTTACCTTTAACCCAGAATGAATAGGTTTCTTCCTTACGCAAAGTGCAAGTTATCCACAATGTTTGGACAAGGTTTATGATTTATAACAAATGTTGTTATGCGGAAAACATATTTCTTTCTTTAGTCATTTGACCTTCTGACCCCCAAATCATTATGCTTCTTTCTTACCCAAAGTGCAATCCAGAAATTCCTTTCTAAAAGCAGTGTGAAGCAAAACCATGAGACTGGGTAAAAAAATTAACTGATACACTGCCAGTGCCAAGAAAACTATGTCAACTTATTACCATGGCTTTTTCTATAAAATCAGTTATTTGGAACATTTTACCAATTTATGAGAGCAACTTTCAACTGGTAGCAAAGATTTTACCCAAATTGGATGGATAATATTTAAATTAAAAGAATTTTTTTTACATGTTATCTACTGAAAATGACCTAGGTGCCTAACCAAATTACCTCCGAGTTAGATAAGCTCAATAATGCAGGCATAATAACATAATAATTAACCCTTTTCAGATGGGATATGATTCCAGTCGTATTTAACCTTTTCTGACAGGATATGATTCTGGTCATACGTTCACTACATTCCGTCTACCACTTCACAGAAGTGTGCATTTAACCATGTAATACATCGTTATTTTACATGTAATCATTTGAAAAGGAAACAAAGATAGAAGGTACACAAATGCAATAACAGCATGAGTTTAACAGACCCCCAAAACTGGTAAAGATTTGATTAAAAAATTTAGTTTTAACGTGCAGAGATCAAAATGGCAGTCAGTACTGAAGAGGCACGTGTTGGCAGTGATGTGCTTGCTGAATTTGTTGAAAATATAGACAATTTTGTGTGGAAAATTTACATTTTAGGCAGTGGGGATCATTATCTTTACTTCATCTAAATGAACTGAGTTGATGATAACTAGTTATTTGAAAATTTGATTTCAAACAGGAGTGTTAACGTGCAGAGATCAACATGGCGGACAACATTGAAGCAGCAAGTATGACTGTGATGTGGATGTAGATTCTGATGAAAATATTGACAATTTTGTATGGAAAATTGACGTTTTACGCAGTGCAGATGGTGATCTTGACTTTGACTAAATGAACAGAGCTGATGATAACTGGTTCGTAGAAAATTTTATTTCAAAACTGAATTTTAAAGTGCGGAGAGCGGGAAGTGATGGCAGTGGTGTGGATGCCGACTTTGATCAAAATTAAGACAATTTTGGTGGGGAAAATTGATCATGATCTTGATTACGTTGAAATGAACTGAGCGGATGATAACTAGTTCATTGGTATTTTTTACTTGGATATTGATGATGATGAAGACTTTTATGGTTTTCAATCTAGCTGGACATTTTGTGAACTTCACTGCGCATAAAGTTCGCCCGTATACCAAGGTTGGATATGTGCAAAATATTATGAAATTTAACTGCATTCCTGGAAATGGACCAAAATAAACCCAACAAAACTCTGATATTTTTATGCTAGAATTTATTATGTGAGAAAAATACTGAAACAAAATTAACAGCTTTGTTGACTTTCCTGTAAGGATCTGTTCTGCTTGGCTCTCCAATTCTCATGCAAGTAAATTTAATAAAATTGAAATAACCTTTGACATTCTTGATGGATTTTTATTATTTTGTCACCATATTAAACAGCGTAAAATTTCTCACAATTCACATACACTTACATATAGGAGGTAAAACGAATATTGCAGATAAAAAAATTGCATTGAAAGCAAGTTATAAAAAAAATATAAAGTGTGGTTTTTTTAAGTTTACTTAATTTTACTTTCAACTGAATTTGTGACTTTAAAGAAACTTCTATGCTTTTTAAAATGGTATATAACTTTAAAAAATTGTTTTACAAACTTGTCCAGTAAAGCCAGATTGACCAACATTCATGCATTCTCTCATGCTGATACACTACACCGCTGACTGAACACATTTCCAGTTCTACATAACTGCCTGGCTGATTGGGATTTGGTCAGAAAAGGGTTAACACATACCCCAGAAAGTGAATGGTTATAAGTCCATGAGAAATTTGAATTTATAATGACTGAATGAAAGACAGGTGGTGCTAGTTGGTTTGCCAATCACCTATAAATATAAATCAACAGCCCTGTAACGTTCACCATAAAGGGAAACTGAGAGTCACAGGTGATTCTATGACTGACAACTGCAACCACTGAAAAGGAAGCACAACATCCTCTGAAAGAAAATCTAGACATTTTTACTCATTTAAAATTGGCAGCTTTGTGACAAAAACAATCACAAATTTGTGTTCGTTAGACATAAATTTATGAAAATCTGTGAAATATACAGCATGCCATTAGCCGCAAGCAGCTTGTGACATTTACTAACATACCCATTTCATGATTTCACATCTGATAAAAAACTCATAAATGACCCTGTAACTAATATATGAGGGATTTGTTCAATAAAACAGGTGTCCCTTGAAACCCTGTGTCTCACTCGTGTTCAAGTGCTGATGTAATCCCTACCCACTCATCTCTATCTAACTGGGAAAAAAATTTAAGACAAAACTTAGACCTTGATAATTCTGTTACAGCTGCGGGAAAAGTGACACCTAGGTCTCATCATGGTCAGACAGGTGAGATAAAACTTAGACCCTGATAACTCTGTTACTGCTGCTGGAAAAGTGAGACAAATGTCACCTAGGTCTCATCATGCTCATACAGGTGAGACAAAACTAAGATTTTGATAACTCTGTTACTCCTGCTGGAAAAGTGACACCTATATCTCATCATGCTCACACAGGTGAGATAGAAACTTAGACCCTGATAACTCTGTTACTGCTGCTGGAAAAGTGAGACAAATGACACCTAGGTCTCATCATGCTCACACAGGTGAGACAAAACTTAGATCTTGATAACTCTGTTACTGCTGCTGGAAAAGTGACACCTAGGTCTCATCATGCTCACACAGGTGAGACAGAAACTTAGACCCTGATAACTCTGTTACTACTGCTTGGAAAGTGAGACAAGGGACATCTAGGTCTCATCATGCTCACACAGATGAGACAAAACAGTTTGTGAAGCTGGCATCTAGACAGTTACTGCTGTTCTGTACCATATGCCAAACTCTAATTCTTGATACAAAGAAAGAAAACAAGAATTAGGAGTCGATTCACCTTGCCCTGGTAACAAATTCTCCAGCTTCTGATGCTAGTTATTTACTGAGCTTCCACTCTATCAATGCTACTTCTAGTTACTGTGACACAAACCAAAACCTATTACTTCAGACTGCTTTTTTAACTTCAAACAGGAAGTTCATTTCTATAAAAAGATTGTCTGCAGTCTACACTGCCAAGATCTATATAAGTTTTCACAAACCAGGACATATTATTAAGATACCTTGAGAAATAAATTCAACTACACCAGGTTATTATCAGCAATTACAGGTGAGAAACAACTTTATTATTTCTATAATTGTCTAAACCTGAGCTAGGACAAAAAATTTAGGAGCAATTTTTGCCCATGTACTGATAATTACCATTAGGTGCACAAATTATTAAAGAAAGTGAAGTGTAAGCCTTAAATCAGCATTGGAATAAAAGAGAATGCTTCTTGTGAGAAAAACAAGTAATATCAGCATTGGAATAAAAGAGAATGCTTCTTGTGAGAAAAACAAGTAATATCAGCATTGGAATAAAAGAGAATGCCTCTTGTGAGAAAAACAAGTAATATCAGCATTGGAATAAAAGAGAATGCTTCTTGTGAGAAAAACAAGTAATATCAGCATTGGAATAAAAGAGAATGCTTCTTGTGAGAAAAACAAGTAATATCAGCAAGTGCTAAAACTGATCTACCAAAACTGCCAACATTTGCAGACAATAAAAATTGAAAGGAAGGAAAGATTTTAAAGCATGATTAAACTTACTTCTTGTTACTCTGATTGTATTAGTGTAACAAGCATGATAAAACTTATTTCCTTTTACTCTGATTGTATGAGTGTAACAAGCATGATAAAACTTCTTGTTACTCTGATTGTACGAGTGTGACAAGCATGATTAAACATACTTTTTGTTACTCTGACCGCATGAATGTAACAAGCATGATAAAATTTATTTCTTGTTGCTCGGATTGTATGAGTGTAACAAACATGATTGAACTTACTTCTTGTTACTCGGATTGTATGAGTGTAACAAGCATGATAAAACTTACTTCTTGTTACTCTGATTGTATGAGTGTAACAAGCACGATAAAACTTATTTCTTGTTACTCTAATTGTATGAGTGTAACAAGCACGATAAAATTTATTTCTTGTTACTCTGATTGTATGAGTGTAACAAGCATGATTACACTTCTTGTTACTCTGATTGTATGAGTGTAACAAGCATGATTACACTTCTTGTTACTCTGATTGTATAAGTGTAACAAGCATGATTACACTTCTTGTTACTCTGATTGTATGAGTGTAACAAGCATGATTACACTTCTTGTTACTCTGATTGATTGAGTGTAACAAACATGATTACACTTTTTGTTACTCTGATTGTATGAGTGTAACAAGCATGATTACACTTCTTGTTACTCTGATTGATTGAGTGTAACAAGTATGATTACACTTCTTGTTACTCTGATTGAGTGTAACAAGCATGATTACACTTCTTGTTACTCTGATTGTATGAGTGTAACAAGCATGATTACACTTCTTGTTACTCTGATTGTATGAGTGCAACAAGCATGATTACATTTCTTGTTACTCTGATTGTATGTGTAACAAGCATGATTACACTTCTTGTTGCTCTGATTGCATGTGTAACAAGCATGATTACACTTCTTGTTACTCTGATTATATGAGTGCAACAAGCATGATTAAACACATGATTAAACTTCTTGCTACTCTGATTGTATGAGTGTAACAAGCATGATTAAACTTCTTGTTACTCTGATTGTATGAGTGTAACAAGCATGATAAAACTTCTTGTTACTCTGATTGTATGAGTGTAACACAAGAAGTACAAGTATTGTATAGAATGAACTTTGAGTTCATGAAAGTTAAAATACCAGAAAAGAATTTTTAACGAAGGTCTAAACAATGGTATTCCTGACTCAGAGAGATATGATATAACTTTGCTCTGGCATGTGTCTGCACCAATTTGTATGGAGTTTGTAACAGCTACAAAAACACAAATTTGAAGACCCAATGAACTATGAAGACAACAGAACCCATCTTTACATTTGAGGTATATGAAACAAAATTTGTGTCACAAAATTCAAATTACATCTCAGAAAAACTTTTCCAAAAATATTTAAGCTTTCATAAGTTGCCCATGTTACTTAATACTAACACATCTAATAATTACAGATTACAATGCTTGTACTACTGGATATTGTAGGTAAGACCACAATATGCTACAGTTTAAACACTATAATTCATGTATTATATACCCCTATTTATTAATTAATAAAATGTATTTAATTGCATTACACAAAATCAAAGCAAATATAGATACGTTTAGAGAAAAAACTTTTTGTTCTAATTATCTGTATGACTAAATACCAAGTATGACACATGATTTTACGTACTGTTGTGTTATAATAGACCTATATCACTTACAAAGCATCAATTAAAAACTATTAATCCTTTTTTTCCTCTGTCTCTAGAATTATTCAGTACAGAAAGTTATTTATACCTACATAACAATGGTAAGAAAATACACTTACATGCCGTTTGTCTACTGGTTACTGAAACCATATACTTTGTATGATGTCTATCATAAATGGGTCGTGTATAAACATGTCAGAAAATAAACACTGCCAGAGTAAGATGTCCACCTTTGCTATCAATATTTTATGAGTCATCTTGAGATAACACATCCGTCAGGTCCCCTACTTCTGTAAAGACTCCTAATGAAAGTAACCATGGTCCAGACTTTCAATTTGTATACTACTTATGCTATAATTTCTTTTCATGGTAACATACAACAAAATATTTAATGCAGAAAATTCTAAGTATCAAAGGCACCTCTATGCCACTTGCTTGACATTTATGCCAAGTTTAGTTTAAATACTTTGAATAGTTTATGAGTTATGCTCTGGAAACAAAAATGTTTACAGACAGATGGACAGACAGATACAGCAATGGCTATATTTTCCCATATTACATGTCATTTCCATGCAAGATTGAACATGATCAGAAGCTTGAATTTTTGGCATAAAAATTATTCAGATTTTGGGACATAACACTTACGACTTGAATGTTACATTCCAGAGATGGCGAAAAATAATTTGAGAGTCGATAATTAATTTTGTTCTGAGGATCTTTGCATGAATTTGAACATGTATTTTTACACTTTTTAAGCAACTTTAATGTAAATGACTGCTCACAGTCTGAGAAACAAGGCATTATGACAGCAATTAATTATGACACATTCACTGCGGACACGATTAAACTTGAAATTGTCCTTGACATTTTGTTTGGAAAAATTCAATTTCTAAATTAAATATCAATGTTATTTCTCTACTGTTGACTGTAAATGACATAAGCACCAACTCTGCTTATTATTTCTCTATAAATATTTACATTTTTATCAAACTTAACACTTATTTTACACTTATTTTCTGACATCAAATTCTGTATCATAAACACGAATTTCAGTACCAACAGAAAAGCCATTTAAGGGCAAAAAAAATCTAACAAAAAGCACAAAGAGAACTGAATGCATAGCATTATCTGATTTAAAATGAATTGTTCCCATCTGATGTGTCACATTAAAGCAATAAATTGAGTTAGAAATTTAATAAGAATGTCCAAAGTTTCATGAGGAATCATGGGTAAAATTGAAAATAGGAGAGAAATCTAACCCTTTAGACTGAATAATTAGGATAATTCAAACAATGTAAATGAATGCATCTATGACTTGGGCATCGAGGAAAAAAACTTCCTTTTCTGTCATTAAAGAAAACAGAAAATGGGCTTTACTTGGAAATTTGTCAGCATTTTACTGATCATTTAAATGGACTTGTTGGTCACTAGAGAACTATTCTCAGCTTACCTTTTCCACTGTATCAGCAGGCCTCACTCTTTTCTGACCTGCTTTACCTCCTTTTGACTTCATCTTGTTCTTCTTGGTCTCTTTCTTTTGCTGATGTCTAGGTATGTGCCTTATTTTAGGGCCCCAGTGAGATGGCAGCCCTTTAGGACCTCCCTGTTCAGCTCTTAGCTTCCTGTCCTTCTCACTCATCTTCAGCACGTTGAGTACATCAGTTTTACTTTTCTTCCAATTTTTTTCTTTCTTCTCTCCTTCCACATATGTGTCACCTTTTGACTTTCTTATTTGCTCTCGTTTTTGCTGAAAGGATAAAAGTCACTTTTATACTGTAGCTGTGGTTTTATTTCCAAGCTTTTGCAAACTTAATTTCAAAATGATCTATTTTAAGGCAAGATGACCATACCAGCCCCATATTTAGGGGCCCTAAAACCCTCACATATTAAAACAAGGCATAGCAACTGAATTTTTGAATCAAATATGAACATCAAATTTTAGTAAAACTGCACTACACTGAGGTGCTTTATTTAGATGGAACATTGTATTTACACTGTAAAACTGACAGTAGCATGAGTGACCACTAAAACGTTTAAAAACGACCCAAATTTACTGGACGGGATTTAGAATTGAAGGGACCAGGTAAAAACTCTATGACAATAATTAACATTAATCCCTGGTGTTTTTAAATGAAAATAAACTATAATTCTCATGTCTTCCTTGAATAAATGTACTAAGTGAATGGAAATATATACCAAACATTTATTCAAATCTACTGTGCCATTTGAAAGATATGGCTGATTAATTGCAAACATTCATGTCCATAGTCTGGGCTGCACAAATCAGCATGAGGGATACAGTTGTGATGTCACTAAGTCAAATCTGGTCATTCCCTAATACATTTGTCCAACAGTTCTCTACTGCAATAAAGTTTTAGAATTGTTGAAAACAAAAATCACACAAAACAATGATGTTGAGCTATATAGTAAAAAATAAAACAGAATTCAAAATATGGATATACACAATTAAAGTTATAAGGCTGTCAAATTTGTGCACTCTACTCTGGGAACCTACCACTTTTCATTACAGCAACATGTATACTACTGTTTCACTACATAAACTAAATTTTATCATGATACTGTGAGATATTGTTAAGATGTGTACCATTAATATGGAATCAAATTATATCCAAATCATCTCAAAACATACTAAAATCTACCAAAAATTTGAGTCACTTTCAACCAACTAACAACTTGTCACATAACTGGGATGGACTTGCAATGTCATGATATAGACTATTTTGTGGCTTCCCTGGTGAGGAGCTTACAACTATACCAGACTCCAATGCATCGGGAAAATCATCAATTGTGGAAAAGAAAGTGAGCTGTAGTACCTAGTGTTCACATTATCTGCTGGAGGATGAGTAAAATATCCTCTACTTTTTCCGTGGAGTTATCTAATTTGAAATTACATTATACAGCAATAGTTGTTACATGTCATTCTGACCAAGCCTTATACAGTCAAACCTGTACATAAAAAAAATCCTTGGAACAATCACACTCACACATATAATGATTTGAGAGGATAAAAAAGGAAACAAGATCTGAACTTACCCAGTGTCGTTCAATTCTTTTCTGTTTTGCCTCAAGAGCTAACTTGTTTTCCAATGAAAATTCCACAATTAACCTCTGCAAAAGATTATATATTTTATATTATATATATATATATATATATATATATATATATATATATATATATATATATATCAGAGATCCTGAAATTCTAATGACCCTTGCCAGACATTTTTTCCTGAAAATTAACTTGGCAGCCATATATTTGTGAAGTTTAATATAAAAACAATTAAAGGTGATATATTACAAGTTGTGACAAAAAAACAAACACTGATATACTTAATTATTAAATGTACTGGATAATGTGTCATTTTCAGTTCCAGCTTTGCTGCTGCTTTAGTGTTAGTATTAACCTTCAATGTTTAACTGGTTTCCTCTCAAAACTAATTATTTGTCAGAATCATTTTTTTCTTTCAGAAAACTGAGCAACAGAATTTCACCCAATAACAGTATTTTATCCCACTCTACTCTTTTTTTAAAAAAAGGTCCAAAAGATAGTTTACAATTTTCACCTTTAATGCTGATATGTATACTTATTTCATGTTCACTGCACCTCTCTTTACCAGTTACCATGGGGTTGGTCAAAATGTGGATGCATAAAGAAGGTGGCTTCTTAGGAAGGTAAAATGTATTGATGAAATGAAGAGAAGGGAACATAAGTACCTGCCTGGATATGGAAGGTAACTGTTTAAGGGAACTGACAATTATGGAAGACTGCACATGTATTGGCATTTGAAGTGGACATTTTTAAAGTAGATTTTTGGTGGGGTTTTTTTTTGTTTTAAGGCTTTCTAGGGATTGGAATCAGGGGAATTTGGTATGAAAACTAAATGCATATGAGTAACGTGCTGCATTAGATGATTTAAAATCCACCGAGTACATGCACAAAGAAGAGAGATGAGATTCAATCCCAAAGTACAGTATACTTTGATTAATATGTTTTCAAGTGTCTGTACTCAGAAGGTTGATTATGTTCTAATACAATTGTTTACATCAAATCACCTAAAATAATATTCCTTGTCATGAAGTATCTATATTAAGAGTTGATTATATATGAATGCACAAAAGCAAGTATATATGGATGTGTATAATTATTATGGTACCCATGTTTTGTTTCTGAATGCATGAGTTAAGAGAAAAGCGCAAGGCCCTGTAGTCATGACAACTACTGTTTAGGCACAAGTCCCTGTAGCCATGACAAGTACTGTTTAGGCACAAGTCCCTGTAGCCATGACAAGTACTGTTTAAGTTCTAGGGCCCTGTAGTCATGACAAGTACTGTTTAAGCAATCAGGGCCATGTATCCATGACAAGTACTGTTAAGTACAAACCCCTGTAGTCATGACAAATAGTGTTTAATCAATTAAGGCCCTGTTGCCATGACAAGTACAGTACTGTTTAAGTGCAAGTCTCTGTAGCCATGACAAGTACTGTTTAAGCATAAGGCCCTGTAGCCAAGACAAGTACTGTTTAAGTACAAGGCCCTGTAGTCATGACAAGCACTGTTTAAGCAATTAAGGCCCTTTAGTCATGGCAAGTACTGTTTAAGCAATTAAGGCAGTGTAGTCATGACAAGTACTGATTAAGCACAAAAATCAAACTCATGCTCAAATTTACCAAAATTTTGATCCTCTATAACTTTCCTCAAAGTGTGGTTACAATCATGAAAAGACTGACATGATCATAATTGTTCACACCTTCAAATACTTTCAATTTCAATAGTACGTACTGAGAAACTCCAATTATGAACTTTTCACATTGTAGGTTTTAGTTTGAGTACAATTTCTGGGATCAAACAGTTCTGTGACAATGGAGTCAAGGTAACAGATCAGGGCCTTTTCTTACAAGAACTCCCAAACCCTGACCAAAACTAGTAGAAAAGGATTGATTTGTGGCATTCTTCAAAGACAGAAGGCCGTTAAAGATATTAACTTTTCCATAAAAAGCTAGCTGGTTCAATGTATTTCTTTGAAACTCGTTTTTAAAAAAATCAAGAGTTTGTATTCTCTTCTAGACCACTGGTCATTTGCTACATGTATATGGATTTAATGTGTGTATTTGTAATTTGCCATTACGGACCCCTCCACACAGTAGTGTTGTGTCCACAGTTGAGGTGTCTGGAGAACACATTTTGTATGTTTTTATCCTCCATAATCATGAAAGGTACGGGGATTTTTGTCAAATTTGAGTGTCAATGGCACTTATTTTTGGGTGGGAATTAATTTCAGCTGGACTTTTTCTAAACACAACACTGTTACAGAGACACTGTCATTCTAGGTGATTTCACCTTTACACCATAATAGTGTCATAGGCATCACACATTTCATGCAAAAGGAACTTGAGGGTACAATTGTAGCTTTGGCCAGGTTTGTGTAAGTGAACTTGAGGGTACAATTATAGCTTTGGCCAGAGCTAAGCACCAGGAGCTCTTCAAAGGCATTACTAAGGCTGCTGTTGAGGTTTGTGTAAGTGAAAGAACAATTGACCTATTACTGTACTATAATCAATGCCAAAATACAAGGCAGGCTTGCCATTTCCAACTATTAGTCATAAATTGTAGAAGAAAAACACATTACATGACCTAGAGTGAAAAAGAAGCTACACGTAATAGAAGCTGGGCTGGTTGCAATGGCTAGAGTAAATACCAGATAAAAAAAGGAGAACTGTAAAAGGCCAATAATCCTGACCCATTGGAAGACAATAATTTTTATCTGGAAAACTGGTCATCAAGTAAATTGATTTTTAACCAACTGGGGCTTTAGTTTTTGGGGGACAGGGTGAGAGTCTGCACAAATGAACAATCTGGATAATTGGTGCTGGAATAATCAGTGTTCCATTGTACCATGGTGGCTCATTTAAAAGTCCAATGAAAATAAATTGATGAAATATTAAATTGACATAAGTCGTACCCATAGGAATCAACACCAGGTAGAAAAAGTGACCAAACACAATTTATTTTGTTTGGGATAATCAATACTGTAAGCATTTGAAACTAAAACAAAAAAGGTAATTGTTTTTTAAAGCATATAACAGATGTCTCCCCTCCCCCTCTTCTGCCAAGACTAATTATATCAACCTGTAACACTGATAAGAGAGTCAAGGAAAGGATAACCGACTGGGTGAAATAAATGCAACTGTGTTAAGAACATGCTCAATAAGAAGGTGATGTCCACTTATAAGCATGAAATGTCACCCTGTGGCCTTGAAAATAGGGTTAAAGGTTACCAGTACCTAATTTGGTCTTGGGAATCTCTTAAGGCATCTGCATGCTAAATAAGGTCATGTTTGGACCTACAATACTTAAGATAACTTTCTTACAATATGACATCCTTTTCTAGGCACAAAATGTTGCTCTGTGACCTTGAAGACTGGGTTAAGGTCACCAAAACCTAACTAGGTCTTGAAGCAATTCAAGGCATCTACACATCCAAGATCTTATTTGGTTTATAGTTTTGCAAATATTGTGCTTGCAAATTCAGTGTGACAGATGGATGAGTGATGGATAGGCAGAAATAAAACAATATGTTTCGACAAGGAGAGGGGCAATTTTAATTGAGGTATAGTCCTACCCACTTATTTCGACATCACTTAAGGTACAAGTTTTTTTTTCTTTCAAATTTTTTTTTTTATATGACCACAGCAAAGAAATAGTGAACAGAAATAAGAATAACCTTCTAATACTGAACTGCTGCAAATGTTCCTATTAAAAAAAAAAAACTTCAGAAAAGTATGATCTCACTGGTACATGAATAAGGGAACAATTACAACTCACTATAATTACATGGAAAATTGTAAGTGAAATAGATGTACCCTCTTGCAACAACATCAGTAAGAACTGTAGCAATTTGTTTTTGTTTGTTTTAACAGCACATTTAACACATTATTGGCTATATTGTGCTGAGGAAATTGGAGCTAAGTGCCTTTTCCAAGGACACACTGAGGTAGCCAACCCAGGCTGGCCAGGGTGGGTATAGAACCCATGACCCATGGATTATGAGTATGTCATGACAATCTACCACCTGAGGCTCCCAAGAACTGCAGCAGTCATAAATTCTTCTTTATAAGTGTAAAATTAACTGATCCATTGCTAGACCCTGATCAGTACCAGGTTAATGAGACTGACATATCCTGCCCCTTCACAGGGCTTAGTCACATAATGCAGTAAAAAGACACTAAACAGGTTATTTAACACATGAACAGTAAACACTTGCCAGCCTGCCAAAAGGGAGGAAAGCTGGCACTCATAAACATTATACCATATTTAACCAGTGATAGGTTTACTGTCAGCCATCTTGAAACATAAACCAGTCTCTCATTATTACTGCATGTTCAAAATTCTAATGAACTGCTGACTAATTCTAGCTATTGCAGGCCATGTGTAAATCAAGATTGTTGGACCTTAAGCAAATGTAATTTGGACATGAAGCAATTTTTTCTACATAACACTATTAAGATTTCACTATCTTTCATCAAATTTTCAAGAAATTTTCTGTGTATTCTTAATAATGTTCTAATTTTATGGTATGTAGGATAATTGTAACATGAAAGATGTGCTAACGAGTACCCAGTTATCTGGGCTTTGGCAACAAATCAATTTCTGATTCACCAGCATGAAACAAAGATCCATGATTTAAAAAGCAACACCCATTTGAGTCTCATCCATGCATAAATGTCTGTTCTTGACTAATTCTTTCATTATCATCCCTGAAATACAGACGCCTCTCAAAAGAAACCATCAGAGGCCACCTTGCCCAACACCAAATAGTATATTTTTACAATATCACCCCCCCCCCCCCATGAGAAGCCATTATTTTTACAAGGTCACTTTTTATTGCAGAAGGTTTGACTTCTTGAGAGGACCAATGGCAAAGTATCACCATGTATACTTGCTTAAGTCAAGTCCAACTGCAAACAACATAGACCCTGATCTGCCATCATATGATGCATCAGCAGATCGGGATATATGTTGTTTGTTCTACTAATTACTCCCAACAAACTGCACAGACCCAGATCTGTCATCACATAATGCACAAGCAGATCTGGGTCTGTGCAGTTTGCAATTTGACTTGACTTACCGTATATACTCGTGTATAAGCCGATACCAACTGCAAACTGCAAAGACCCAGATCTGCTGTCGCATAATGCGCTGGCATATCTGGGTCTATGCCGTTTGTAAGGACTAATCAGTAGAACAAACAACATAGACCCTGATCTGCCAGCGCATTATGCGACGGCAGATCAGGGTCTATGTTGTTTGGATTTGGACCCGGCTATATGCGAGTATATACAGTATAAATGAGTATACATGGTACCCCTCTAAATCACCCATAAGAAGCCCATGACTGATAATAAGCCCATGACTGATAATAAGCCCATGACTGATAATAAGTCCATGACTGATAATAAGCCCATGACTGATAATAAGCCCATGACTGATAATAAGTCCATGACTGATATTAAGCCCATGACTGATAATAAGTCCATGACTGATAATAAGCCCATGACTGATAAGCCCATGACTGATAATAATCCCATGACTGATAATAAACCCATGACTGATAATAAGTCCATGACTGATAATAAGCCCATGACTGATAATAAGTCCATGACTGATAATAAGTCCATGACTGATAATAAGCCCATGACTGATAATAAGTCCATTCCCTACTTGTACTGAACTTTCACAACTCCAAGTTCTTGGCTAAAAATAATTTGTAGAAATTCATGGTAAGTCCATTTCTTCCCTCCTTTTATCTTTAACAATTGCTGAGTATTTAAATCATCTCTGATATTCCTGATAAACTCCAACCAAATTTCCAAATTACCAAATTTGGTAAAAAAAATATTTTTTTACATGTTTCAGTTAACTCATTAACCCCTAGCGCCACGTTTACGCGTCATGAGGTTGTACCCTACTTCCGAGCTCTGTAAGATCAACATCATTTAAGATACACTAAAGTGGATGGTATTGCAGGAAAGTAGACATATGTAGCTCTACAATGATACCAAATAATGTTGACTTTCTACTCGCATTAAAAAGTACAGCGAACAAAATGCATTTTTTTAGACCCGATTTTTTTTAGGTCGAAAATTGACAGTTGCGGAACTGGAGTTTGTGTCCGGATTTTAGACTTTTTGGCCTTAGATCTAAAGCAGACCCGTCTGAACTGCACACAGACAGATGAACCTTTGCAAAAAGTAGGATAAGTTTGAGATTTGGAGAAAAAAGGGGCCAGGACACAAAAATCAGGGGTCCAATATGAAAAAAAAAATTAAAAAAAATAAAAAAGTCCAACTTTTACCCTTCTGCACATGTGCGAGCATAATAGCCAATGAAAAACAATGTTTCTGATACACCTAAGCATCCGGCTAAACGATAAACTTTCTTAAGCAGATCTGTTTGGCTGAATTCAGAAGTAACCCCAAAAATGTGTTGCCTAGCCCCATTTCACGCGAAAATGATAAAAATCTCCAGGGGTTAATGAGTTAACATATTCACAAGATAAGTGCAGTAAAAAAAATCGTTGTCATGGCTTTTGACCCTGAACATATACAATTGTGTATCATGGCTAGAAGATCACTGAACTTGTCTCAGATACTGTGAAGATGCTACCCACATTCTAAGTTTGGTTTGACGCCTACTTAATATTTTTTGGGAAAAAAACAAGTTCTTGAATTGATATCATTCACTGTATTCATTAGATATATCCACAAACTGGGTTTGATACAAATCCATTCGAGTATCTTTGTGTTATCATGCTCACATGCAGTCACAGATAAAAACCCCAGTTTAAACATTTTACCTTAAATTAAATGTCAGAGTGATGACTATCAACTTGTTTACTGAAAAACAACCAAATGTAAAGTTGGATCAAAATTCATTTGTATATTTACAAGTCACTGTGTTCATATGCTCATTGAAGTACAAAAATGCAAGCAGTGACCTTTGACTTGACCACAAGGTCAAGTAGGTCTGGTTTTTAAACTTGTTCATTAATAGTGTGGACAAGGTGGTGGTCAGGACCAATTACAAGTTATGTTAGCAAATTCCTTCACACCCTACGCAAGTCGAAAACATATGCTAGTGTTGGGAAGGTCATGAACTCTGAAGTCAGGTGGCGTAAGCTTCACCCAACAGCCAGACCATGTTTGGGATAAGAATGCAGTATTCAACAATCTCATAAATTCTCGTGCCTCCAGAGCACAAGGGCGAGTCCATTTGCCCTAACTTGTAGCCTTCTATGGAGTGAAGGTACACATTCTTTACCCCTAAAATTGTATAAACTGCTGCCCAAACACTTGGGATAAGTTGCTACGCCTCTACATCTCTAGAGTTCTGACTTCCTTTTGCTGGTAAGACAAATACATTTTTTACTAAATTTTAAAGACTCAATGCATTTAATTGTTATTTGAAGACATTGCTGGAAAGTATGGCATTTCTCTCTTGAAACATGTGTGTTGTTTTTATTCCGTAATATTAATTATAAACTATAATGTTTTATGGATTGTTTAAACTTTACTAGGAATTTATACAGTGTATGTATTGTAATGGCAGTATTGGATTATTGTTAAAACCACTTGCTGCCAACTTTATGCTCTAAGATAATTAATAAAGTAACTTTAACTTACAAACATGATATTTAGGTATTTAAGGTCCAACGTTTAATAATTTGTCCTTAACGACAAAGCGATTTTGGTATTAGTTAGAAATATCAAATTCTTTCTATATTCTAAGTATATTTTGGCTATCTTTGACTCATTCGATATTTAATTATTTACATCATAGTTTAAAAAGACAGAGATTTCAGAATCATATGAAGTTGGTAAACTTTGAATAAGTATAATAATTTTATGTGTATTTCTATATCTAGAATGTATAACTTCAACTGTAATTTCCTATACTGAGTGTTGTTTGTTGTTTCCTATACTGAGTGTTGTTTGTTGTTTCCTATACTGAGTGTTGTTTGTTGTTTCCTATACTGAGTGTTGTTTGATTTAATAAAGGAAGCCGCTACACCTCTGAAGAGCCAGAGTCCTGACTTCCTTTTGCAGTTCGAACCCAGTACCCCTTTGCACCCCAGCGATGAAACAACCATCATCACAAGGAGTGACACCTCCGCAAGGGAGGCCAGAATGATTTCTTCTCTCTCTTTCGATCTGAGAGTGTCCACCAATAAATAGGGATGGAAAAAGGAAACGATCATAATAGTAATTTATGTAAAAGTTCATTCTAATAAGGGGAAAGAAAAATCTTTACCATTACAAGTGGTGAATAAATCCTAAACATAATAGTCATAACAAGATATTTGAGATGACCACTATGGTTGGCGGTCGGAAAGTATCATTTTCATTCAAGCTCTGCAGCATATCGCTTATAGTGTTTTAGTGAAATACCCATGCTGATACAACCGTCCATTCAGGAGAAGTAGCCATAAGAAGGCTATTTTGAAGGTTAGATCAGAATCATTTTAATATTGGACTAACTACATATTGCAAGAAGTGCTTTAGGGAAAACCCATGCTTGTAACTACGACTATCTGTTCCGAATGAGCAGTCACAGCAAGAATTTTCTGATAATCGATGTGGCGGTCATAATGAGAAGTCGTATCTACACTATTTTCATTTAGGACCAACTACATGTCAAAAAGAAGTCTTTGAGTGAAAATCCTATGTCGATATATGCTGGATGTCAAATGAGCACCATCTTCATTTTGGGCCATGTACAAGTTGTAAGAAGTCTTTTAGTGAAAACACCATATTAATCTGATCATCTGTGCAGTAGGAGTAATGATAACGAGCATAAAATTGGTACTTTAGAAAAGTACCAATGATGACACGAGTGAAATATTGCATGAACATGCAATCAATCCAAATGAAAGATTTGTCTCTTCTTTCATGCTTATAATTGGATACAAATTAGAAGATCTGTGCTAAGAATAAACCAACAGGAAATTCTGCTGAACGATGTCTCACCTGGTTTGCCTGTATAGTACATAACTGAAAAACTTGGCATAGCCAGTTTACTGAAAAAAGTAGGTCATTACAAGCACAATTTACCATTTGTGAGTTTTAACACAAGTGATAAATGTGAATGCACACAAAATTGCATGACCATACATGCAACAGTGTCTAGGAAACTGAGCTACAAGCAATAAAGAGTGTCTGGTGTACTTTGCTACTGCATATATCTAACTACAGTACAATATGAGAGAGAGGGAGAGAGACATAACATTATAGTGTAAACTTTTACTGGGTAACACAATGAACGACTCACACAATCCAATTACGCAGCAAATGACTTGCTTTATCTACTGCTATAAAAACAGCGGATAAAAACTGCTTTACTCCTGGAGTTCAAACAATATCACCCCATTGGCAACAGCAGTAAATAGTTTTTTATTACCACAGAAATTAACGTGAAAGCATCTTGAGGGCCTACCTGCTATTATATACACCTCAGACTACACATTGAGGCATCACGTAACCATATTAGTAGTAGTCATGCTCTATTTTTAGATGGGGAAACCCCTATGTACATCTAAGCTTGACCATCTTTGAAGGTGATAATTATGGACACCTTATGTCTAATGGCTGACATGTCCAGTTAGCAAATGGTCATTTTAGATCATTTGTCGGTCATGTCTGACAAATACGGCCATTTTAGTATCTCTGATACACAAAGTTGCAAGACTCTGGAAACAATGCCTGAGACTGATCTGAACACAAAAATTGTACTGAAGTCAATGTGTGAAATATAGGTCATACTGACCTAATATTGGTAGGCTGGTGTTGAATTTGCAAATACAATTCCACATCAACAAAACTGGATGACTGGCCAAAAATGCTCAAAAAACTGACAAATGCAAAGATCTGGCACCTTCTACATTCATTGTGGGGAAAAATGATGCCAACTTTTAAGTATACAATCTCGAAACATTTTTCATTGATGAGGGCTGGATTTCTAAAGGAGTGGAAGAAACTCCAAACAAATTATCAGTAGGTAATGTATTCAAGGGAGACACATACATGCATTTTGTAAATTAAACATTTTGCATCTGTGATGAGTGGTCCTAGTTTGCTTCTTGGACGTGGGAAAGGGGTGGGGGGGGAGGGGAGGAGAGAATTTGAAAATGAATATTGTACACTCTAAATGCCCGTACAGGGAAAGGGATGGGGGAATGTAGCATCAGATCAGTATGGTACTGTACTTTTTGATAAAAAAAATTGCCCTTTGGCCATCAGTCTATGTTGTTATGACCTCAAGCACAAAGCAGTTATTCCTCCCAGCCAGCAGTTGTAGTATCACTCAAATTACCATATATATTCACATAAACTCACATGTCAGAAACAAATGCAAACAGCATAGACCCAAACCTGTCATTACACAATGCACTGGCAGATCTGTGTCTAATCAGTAGAACCAACAACATAAATCCTGCATCTGCAGGCACATCATGCAACAGCAGATCAGGGTCTATGTTGTTTGCAGTTGGATTCTACATATATGTGAGTACATGTATGTATGCCTTTTATGGTAACCATTTCTCCACAACCATGCCTCTTATATATCCTATTTACCCATGTGTCACACACACCTAATTAAAAAACTCAAGACCAAGATCTGGCGCCGCAATGTGTGCCTGGGGATCAGGATCTACCTTGTTCAACTTGTGATTTCAAGCAAACAAAATAAACCCTGATCTGACAGCCATCTATGTGACAACAGATTTTGGTCTATACAGTTTTGTAATTGACTGAGCATTAGAGATGGAGTAGGACACATAAAGCAACCAATAAAATTGAAAATGCAGTTACCTTCATCAACATTGAGGTGATCAAGTATTTTAATAAATATTTATATAATCATATCATTTGATCTCTAAACCCCATTCAGATGTTATTAACTTTACATTGAACATAAAATACAGTGAAACCTGCCTTAGCAGAAACCTCCAATTAAAGGACACCTGCTTGTAAAGGACAACAACTATGATCCCTTTCTAAATTTAACTTACCGTTTATACTCGCGTACAAGCCGGGTCCAAATGCAAACAACATAGACCCTGATCTGCTGTCGCATTATGCACTGGCAGATCAGGGTCTATGTTGTTTGTTCTACCGATTAGTCCTTACAAACTGCATAGACCCAGATCTGCCGGCGCATTATGTGATGGCAGATCTGGGTCTATGCAGCTTGCAGTTGGTATGGGATTATATGTGAGTATATATGGTATACATTCAACTGCTACATTAAGGGCACCTGTCCACAAAGAACACAATATTGGAGTTCCATAAGTGTCTTTCAAAGACTGGTTCGCTGTAATTTTTAGCATTATGCGGGCCTAAGGATGAAGAGTACCGGTAGGCATGATGCACTCTCCTGCATGTCGTAAAGAGGCAACTAATGGAGGCAGGAGTCAAATTATCTCGGTGGTTAGCGAGCCAGACTAGTGACCAAAACAGTCCGGGTCGGCTAAACTTTGTTTTCACGAGAAAGGCACTTTACTCCAATTGCCTCAGCACTAAATAACCTACCTGTGTTGCTGTACCATAAAACCCTGAACCAAACCAAACCTTAAGCATTCTACATCCAGATGTGGCTGATTTTTCCAATTTGTGTTTCTTTTCTTGTGTTGGGTGGCTAATAGTGCTGTTCTGATTTATAAATTTGGTTGAGCAGTGGTCACTTTCAATGACACGAACAATAAGTTGATCATTAAATCCTGTGACTGATTTTTTTTTTATTGAAATTCAGTTCTGCATCATTCCCAATATTTTGAACTTAAGGCCTGTTTAAAAATGGCCCTTGGGTTTTAGCAAGACATCATGTGGACAAATTAATTGATTATTGATTCATTAGCAAAAACTAATGATCAATCAAATTTGATCTAAATCTTAATACTAGCAGCTGTTTCTAAGATGTTCATAGCACTCTTGAGAATTCTTTAAGGCATTAATGACACTATATCATATCTAGGCTGCTTAGACCAAGCCTCATTTTCAATGATTTTCTAGACTACTATTATAGTGCCAATTTTAAATATTTCTGGTTGTATTGTAGTTAGCTATGCCTAAATTAAAAGATACACTGTATATCATTTTCTAAATTCTCGTGATAAATCATTATTTCTTGTTGTAGAGTAGTTAGCTATGATCCATAGGTACATTTGTACATGTATTTACTGTTAATTTTAGTAACTCTGGACTCCTGTTAAATATGGTGTTATCCATAGCCCACTCAGGCCTCACAGTGGGGTATGTTACAACTAGCTGTTGTTGGCCCATTGAAATAAAGCCCATTGTTGGTTGGAATGGTGTGTCTGTAGACTTACAATAAATCATTGATAGCAAGTTTCCCTCTATAGACAAACATTTAGTTTTGTGACCATTTGTTGTGAAATTTGTTGCTTTTTTAGTAGGTGTTAAGAGAAGTTAAGCAGTTACGGTGTCATTAGGAATTATTTAGCTCATAAGGAAATATTTTACACGCAATTTCCCACAAAATATAATATTTTAGGAAATTCTATTACACATTAAATGCCACAAATGTGAGTGTATGGAGAGTGGATATATGGGTATAATTTGGTTACAGAAGTTAGGCTTTGTGCATTTTGGTTTGTATACTAGAGATAGATAAATGGCTGCTGTTGAGACAATTTGACCATATGTTTAGCTCAGCATTAAGCCAAGAAAGGTCTTCAGGGAATGTTTTCTCTGAGGTCCACTAGTTTCATTCATTAGCTAGGGTCAACCAGTCAGAAATGCCCAAAAATTCAACAATAGAAAATAGAGTAAGCATTGAACAAGAAACTACTTCCACACAAACAATATTAGACAACATAAGGTGGTAAAGACCCAGACCATCAGGCCCAGGCCAAGGCGGCAATGATTGGACAAATTGAGAACAAAACCATTGTAAAATCAAGGTGCATATGCTCACAACTTAAGAAACCCTAATATATCACTCCTTGGACTGAGCCGAACCTATAAAAACATTTCATCACCTCCTAACCTTGACTAACCCTTCTAACAAAAATCAGCCACAAGAAGAGAGAGGTTTTATTCAAAATCGATATTACAAATATTAGATACGGTACAAGACTACACAAGTTCTTTTTGGCAAATAAAATCAAAATTTCAACCCTGGACCAACTGGAGCCCTCCAATGACATCAAAGCAAACTCCTCCTACACTGTTTCCAACTCCACCTTTGCCTCTCCCAGAGATGAATAATTAAAAAGTGTACATGCATGTATGCCTTTTATGGTAACCATTTCTCCTCAACCATGCCTCTTATATATCCTATTTACCCATGTGTAACACACACCTAATTGAAAAACACACAGTGTACCCATTTGACAAGTAATTACGAAGTAAGCTTTGCGTACGTTAACCACAAGCACATAGTCAAATAACTGCACGCATGTATAATCGAAATGAGTCAGTCAGTTAGTGCAGGCAGATGGCATGTAGAACTAGAAGGGTTCATACATAATAAAATCTATAACAGGAAAACCATCTCACCTGTCTAGTTCCCCAACCGAAGCGCATTTACAACAAATATGTGCTACAACAAGACACTAACAAAACCTTCCCTGGCAGACACGTCTACACACGACACCTTTTCATACAGGAAAATACTAATGAATCCATAACCCCAAATGCAAGCCAATTTTCAATCTTTATACAAAGGACATCTGCCCAAAAATGGACAAATCTTTTGTAATCCCTGGAGTGTACTTTAAATATAGGATACACTGTATTTAGTATTGCATAGAAGATTGTCATTCATCTTTGTTTTTCAAGACAATATCTGTTGTCTAATTCCTTTTTGTAATTGCCTAATTATTTTCATGATGGCTGGTCTCATATAGAAGCTACATGTAACTGGCCTAGATTGTCAGTCCACATGGCATTCTGAAAAAATATTTCTGGTTAACAGTTCAAGCAGAATTTTTTATGTGAACTTTTACTGTGTTACTTATTAAATAAGGGCTAGTGGACTTGGCAATGTACATACCTGCCAGATCATATGTCATGCAAAAAAGAAAATGATTTTTACTCTCAAACCCCACCGACATGGCCATATTTCTAAAAACACGATTTCCATTCAATCTTACTTTTTTTAAAAAGAGAGACCTTTCTTGATACGATATATACCCATAACCTGTATAATTAGTAAACAGTCATAATTTGCATAGCTTCATGCTGAATGGTATCACCTGTGATTAGTTCATATGGTTAATTGTCATACAGGCGATTATAAGGTAAAGGCGGTCAGAGATTAACAACCACCACTCCGCAGATTACTTACATGACATGAGTTAAGGTGATTTTGTGTTTGATATTCCTTTGAGCACTGCTGTGGGAGGGCTAATTTGCAAAGGTATAGTACACAAAGTTGAACACCCCAATTCATTTGAAGTTCAGTAAGTCGAGGAAGCATGTAGAAGAAACAAAAATGATTACACTTCGTTTCCTTGAATGAGAAAGTTTAAGCTATCTTGATTAAAGATTATTGGCTAGTTTGTGATCAGCGGTAACATTTCACTGAAGTTAGATTTTACTCCATACATAAAATACAAACTGTGACTATTTTGGTAGCTGGAATGGTAAAGCTAGCAGTGTGGAAGTGTGATTCATATTTGAAGGCATATGTTGAAACTTAAGAAAGGATGAGCCATCTGTGAAGCAAGCAAAGCCCAGCAAAACTCCTGGTTGACAAAGTTTGACTTTGTGAAGCTCAGCAGCAAGGGGGAGGATTTGATACTTTTCAAATGCTGCAAATACCATATCGGCATTAGTCATTCTGGAGTACACAACATCTGCAGACATTGCAACACTACCCTGGTTCAGGGCAGATGCACAACAAGCATTTACAATGTTCAGAAAAATTCAGCAAGATCTTCAGGAAGTTTGAACAACAGTACCATCCAGTCTCTAATGGGTGCAAAGATGAACAGTAATGACACCTGCATCAATTTCAAACCCTCCAATGAACTACAGAGAGCAGCAAAGTCAGCAGCTAATAGTTAATACTGTGTTCAACACTCCAATGGATTTTAAAGACCAAAACTTTGTGTACTTTTTTTAAATTAAATGTACCACTTCTTCTTAATTGTACAACAAAGCTTAATTGTGTCAAGTGCACAAACTTCCTCCCCCACCATCCCCTTAATTGTGTCACATGCACAAACCTCCTCCCCCACCATCCCCTTAATTGTGTCACATGCACAAAATCCCTCCCCCACCATCCCCATAATTGTGTCACATGCATAAACCTCCTCCCCCGCCATCCCCTTGGGACCACAAAACACTCTTCAAGTCTAAAAACAAGCCAACACTGTCTGGAAGGTATCATAAAAATTCTATACAAACATAAACTAGACATGTCTCATCACAGGAAATTAATGCAACCTATAAATATGTAAAACTGCATTTTAAGACGCAAAGACAAACTTCTATGTCAAACAGGGGTCATAACTCAGTCAGATTTTGATGGAAAAGAATACAAGTTAAATATGGACCTAGTTGTGTTTAATACATGTATAAAGACAATTGCAAAATTTGGTTTAAATGCACATAGTGCTTTGAAAGTTACTGAGTCAAAATGAAATTAATAACATATGGAATGGATGAAAAGATGTACATAGAATATGTATGGGGCATCAAAAACACACAAAAAAAGGAGTCCCTCAAAAGGGCTGATGCTCTAATGTTTGAAAAGAATTTCAAGAAATTTTAGATAAGACAATTTCTTCTCTTTAACTTAAATGAGTGTTGAAACCATCTCTGATATTCTTGAGAGTGACAATATTTTCAAATTTGCCACTGTGGCAGCAATATTGGATCTAAGATCGGCACCATTTTCATTTAGGACAAACTAGACAGTATTAGAAGACTTTTGGTGAAAACACCATGCCAATATGACCATCCATTAAGGAGAATTAATGACAAGAGTTTCAATATGTTGCTTGGGGCAGCCATATCAGATGTCTGCGGGGCACCATTTTCATTTAGGACCAAATAGATATCATAATGAATCTTTTGGTGAAAACTTTGTCGATATGACCATCAAATCTGGATGAGTAGCTATAATAAGATTTTCAAGATGTCAGATTAGCATCATTTTCATTCAGGACCAACTAGACACCATAAGAAATCTTCTGGTGAAACCCAACATGAATTTCCATTTAGGAGGAGTAGCAACAAGAAGATTTTCAAGATGGCTGCCATGGCAGCAATATTTGAGGTCAGACATGCACCATTTTCATTCAAAACCAACTAGACTTAATAATTAGTCTTCTGTTGATACGACTTTCCATTTTGGAAACCCCATGTCGATATGACTTTCCATTTAGGAGGGGTAGCAATAACAAGATTTTGAGATGGCTGCTATGGTGGCAATACTAGATTTCAGATTGGCACCATTTTCATTTAGCACCAGCTAGATATCATAAGAAGTCATCTGATGAAAACCCAATGTCAATATATCTTTTCATCTAGGAAGAATAATGATACAATTTTCAAAATGACTGCTTTGGTGGCCATATTTGACATCAGATTGGCATCATTTTCATTTAGGACCAACTAGACATCATAAGAAGTCTTTCAGCAGTCTTTTAGTGAAAACCCCATGTTGATATGACCATCCATTCAGGAGGAGTATCAATAAGATTTTCAAGATGGCCAATGTGGCAGCCATACTGGATGTCCGAGCAGAAACATTTTCAGTTAGGATCAACTAGACATCATAAGAAGTCTTCTGGTGAAAAGCCCATGTTAATATGACTTTCCATTCAGGAAAAGTAGTGAGAACAAGATTTCCAAGATGGCTTCCATGATGGCCATACTGGACATCAGATCGCCACCATTTTCATTTAGGACCAACTAGACATCATAAGAAATCTTTTTGTGAAAACCATTAATTCAGGAGTATCGATAACAAGATTTGATGTTCGAGTGGAACCATTTCATTTAGGACCAACTAGATGTCCTAAAAGTCTTCTGGTGAAAAATCCATGTTGATATGACTTTCCGTTCAGGAGAAGTAGTGATAACAAGATTTTCAAGATGGCTGCCATGGCAGCCACAATGGACATCAGATTGGGACCATTTTTATTTAGGACCAACTAGACATTGTAGGAAGTCAGTTAGTGAAAACCTTATGTTGATATGACCATCATTCAGGAATAGCAATAACAAGATTTTCAACATATTGGATGTTCGAGTTGAACCATTTTAATTTAGGACAAACTAGACATCATAAGAAGTCTTCTTGTGAAAAACACATTTCGATATGACTTTCCATTCATCAGGAGTATTGATAACAAGTAGCAGCCATATTGGATATCAGATCAGCACCATTTTCATTTAGAACCAACAAGGCATCATAAGTATTTTGGTGAAAACCCCATACTGATACGACCATCCATTCTGAAGAATAAGCAATAACAAGATTTTCAAGATGTCTGCTGTGGGAGCCCAAATTGGATGTCAAAGCAGCACCATTTTCATTTAGGACCAATTCGGCCTTAGGATCAATGTGTGTGTAAAGTTTCATGGCAATCCTACAAGTAGTTTAGGAGGAGTTGCAATAACAAACTTGTGCTAACAGACAGATGGATGTCAGATAACAGGTGTTAGACAACAGGCTATCCCATGAGCTCTTCTGGTCTATGACCAGTAGAGCTAGAAAAACCCACAATACAATAATCTAAGGGTATATTTCATAGCACTCTGGTCAAGGAATTACCAAAGTGTTGCGGCTGACACCAGTGGCATTGGTACTCACATACCCTTTAATATTCAGCAGTGTAAACTAGTAACCATGCCAAAATAAAATATCACTATTCTTTTGCAATCTTACATTTCAATCACATCAAGTCCATCAGGCAGTGTTAAGCAATCACTGAGTAATGTAACTCATCACTGTTTGTTTTTAAATGGAGATGCACTTGGCTGTTTATTTATTCAGAATGTTACACATGCTTCTTGCGTAAATAATAGCGTTTCATGAGAGACTATTGCCAAATACAGGAAGGAAATCTTGCTAAAATCTTTCATGTAAAGAAACATTAAGCATCAATTTCCACACATTCATGAAAACTTGTGTGCACTATGTACTACCTAATGAATTCACACATTCATGAAAACTTGTGTGCACTATGTACTACCTAATGAATTCACACATACATGAAAACTTGTGTGCACTATGTACTACTTAATGAATTCACACATTCATGAAAACTTGTGTGCACTATGTACTACTTAATGAATTCACACATTCATGAAAACTTGTGTGCACTATGTACTACTTAATGAATTCACACATTCATGAAAACTTGTGTGCACTATGTACTACTTAATGAATTCATACATACATGAAAACTTGTGTGCACTATGTACTACTTAATGAATTCACACATACATGAAAATTTATGTGCACTATGTACTACTTAATGAATTCATACATTACCCCTTGTTCAGTCATGTGAAGGGCTTAAAGTTCCAGAACGAGCAATAGATGGAGCCTTGCACAAATTTCCATCCTTATTTGCAACTCAAAGTCTCAAAATGGAAGACATTCTACCTCGGTCAGCAAACACATTTCAGACAATTCCCTACGATCTTTATTGCCCTTCACTTCAATCTGTGCTTAATGAGAGAATTTGCAAGATATGCCACGTGTACTTCAGCTCTCTGGTCATGCTGCGCAGTCACTCAGTCCTTCACAAAAAAATTGCAGTTCCATCGAAGCGCATCAGACCAATGAGAGTCGCTGCTAGAAGGCAATGCGACATGATGGTCATACTAGCAAATGCGGAGAATGGAGAAAGTGTGGATTGGATTGACGAGGAGGAGCTTGATTTGGAGGGAATATCCCTTCCAATAAACGATGTTAATCTAGAAGCAACTGGATTTCTTGTTCGTTCAATGGAGGAGCATCTTACTTTGCCTTGGGATAATGATAACTATGAAGAGAAGTAATTCATTTACAAATACTTCAGATTTTAAACCCTTAGAATTTTTGTGGATTTGTTGAAACTTTAATGTTAGTAAGAACTGAAGTGATTGATGTGTTTAATTTACATTTCATTTTATTTTTTGTTTAAAATAATTAAAAAAATTTTAAATAATTTTATAAACTTTTAACTAGCCAAGTAGTCCTTGTAAAAGCCTGATTAATAAAACACTATTTTACATAAAAGATTGTTGTTTTGTCTGTATAGTTAACTGATTTACATTACATTTACTTTTCAGTATTACAAATAATTGTGGAGAAAAAAAAGTGGGGGGGGTTTAGAGATTTGTGACGTCACGTAGAGGGGGGTTTGGGTTTTTGTCACGAAATTGAACGAGGGGGGGGGGGGGGGGGGTTAAAAAAAATGGCAAAAATTGCGTGACGTCATATGTGGACGACCCCTATGTACTACTTCATGAATTCACACATTCATGAAAACTTGTGTGCACTATGTACTACTTAATGAATTCACACATACATGAAAATTTGTGTGCACTATGTACTACTTCATGAATTCACACATACATGAAAACTTCTGTGCACTATGTACTACTTAATGAATTCACACATTCATGAAAACTAGTGTGCACTATGTACTACTGAATGAATTCATACACACATGAAAACTTGTGTGCACTATGTACTACTTCATGAATTCACACCAACAGCCCAATGCACCCTCATGTCTGTCATTAGAGGTGACTAATGGAGGCAGGAGCCACAGTAACTCAGTTATTAGTGTGCTGGATATGCGACTGAAAAGGTTTGCGTTAGAATCCTACCATCGAAGCAGCTCGGGTTGGCTACCATGGTGTGTTCTTAAGCTAGGCACTTTACTCCAATTGCCTCAGCACTTAAAAAACCTACTTGTGCTGTTGTGCCATAAGACACCAAAGCAAAACCAAACATTTCATCAATTGATAGTGGCTCATTTCCCACTACTTTCTTATTACAAACATAGTCCATCATAGTACTATAGGTAGGGCAGTTTTCTGTTTTAAGCATTAAGGTACTGCACTAGCCCACACTGACAGAAACCACTACAGTAATAAGTACAATCAAACTAAAGCCACACTTCAACTTTTGTTTTCCTCCATCATGTTGTTTTCCAAACCTATCTTACACCTGTTTATGATTAAACAGGCTATGACCTATTAACCTATTTACAACTGTGGAACAGCACAGATTTAGATCCATCAACACATAATGCACCAGCAGATCAAAGTCTACACTGCTAGCTGGAAATCTTTAGTAGAATGCACAGCACAGACTGTGATCTGCCAGCCCAATATATGATAGCATATGAAATCCAGACAGTTTTACAGCTAGATGTACATTACATATCGGCAAACACAGTACATACTTCTGGCAACAGTTTTAATCCTAACATATATACTCATGTATAAGTCAGATCCAACTGCAAAATAATAAAGGCCCCAATATGCCATCATATAATACAATGGCAAATCAGGGTCTATATTGTTTGTTCTACTGATTAGTCCCAACAAACTGCACAGTATGTATGTATGTCAGCACAATACTGGCTATATGGTGCCAATTAACGATTAAGTTTTATAATTGCATTACGTGATGGCAGATCTGGGTCTATGCTGTTTGCATTATGATCTCACTTATAAACATGATTGTATGGTAAATAATGAAACATAAAAACAACTTTAATTTGGCATCATTATACTGATGACCTTGAACTTGATTTACCATATATACTTGCGTGTAGGTTGGATCCAACTGCAAACTGAATAGACCCAGATCTGCCATTGCATAACACACTGGCAGATCTGGATCTATGCAATTTGTTCGGAGTAATCAGTCAAACAATCAACAAAGACCTTGATGTGCCAGTGCATTGTGCAATGGCAGATCAGGATCCATGTTGTTTGCAGCTGAACCCGACTTGTAGACAAATATATATGGAACATGTTTACTTCTGTGCAGCCCTACTCCAGATATCAAAATAAATGAGTGCACAAAAGGTTGATTGTATTACCAAGTTTCAGTAAACAAGAAATTCACATAAAAATGAAAATAATCCGATGATGTTTTATCATCAAGTTTTGAGAAGAAAAACATTTTTTTTTTAAAGAGTGTAAAAGGTGATATCTTAAATAAACAGATCAAGTCAAAGAATACATTTAATCTCTCAATGTGATTTTTGCAGATAGTGTATGCTATTATACCATCAAGTGTTATTCTAATTTGAAAATGGTCTATTAATACCTGTATCATTCTGAATCTATTTCCATATGAATTTTTTTGAAAGACCAATGATCTCTCCATGAATAAAATTTATAGTCAAGTAAAAAGAGAACTTTTTATAAATCAGTTTTGTATTAAAAACAATTATCCTACAAGACTTAGGATATTATGATACTCTCTCCATGTCTGCCTGTCCAGCCATTCAAATCTCCTAAACTGCAATTTACTTCTTCTTCTCCCTACCCCAGCAATCCATGGGCATGGTATATATTTTATTATATATACAGTAAAACCCCTCAATAACGCGATTTTTGGGATCCATAAAGTTCAATCGCGGAAAGAGCGGGGTCATGTTATTGAGGGGTTTTACTATATTTTACTTTATTCAGAGAACAACGTATACACGTCTAATGTATAGCATGAATAGGGTATCAACACCGTTTACTATCTGATATCGACCCGTCTTTGCTTTCCCACATGACAGCCCTTTCTGCAGTGTCTGTCAAATTTGTTTACTAGCACGTATATTGCTTCCATTTTTATGCAAGTCCGAACGATCTGTATTTGTATTAATATTTTTGTTTTGCTGTATAAACAGTGCTTGATGCAATAAAAGTTATGATTTAATTTGTATTTTCCTTTTCCATAAGTCAGATTTAATTCCCACGTGATATTTCCCGAGTTATCTGCCACTGCACGTAGGCTGAAAAGCCCTTGGCTTGTAAAGACAGTACTCGCTCTGTTTTCCAGTTGACAATCCTTTTGATCGTGCCGCAAATTTAATACTTGTTCAGTGCCAAGCAGAGTTCTACAACTTCCTGTGCATTTTTGACTTTAATCCCTTCTTTGTTTTCCCACGTGACAACTCTTTGATTGAGCCACGAGTTTAATACTTGTTCAGTGCCAAGTAACAGAGAGTGGTTAATTGAACTCCCTGTGATCTTGCCGCCCAAGCTCAGTCTCTACATAAGCACCCACATATGACAATCTTTGATCAGCCACCGCATTGTCTGGTGCTTGGTTGTGTATGCAGTTAAAGAAGAAACACATGTCGGATACTGTTTGAGCAATGATTGCATATATCATGAATTGAAGACAAACACAAAGAAGACTTACTGGCTTTAAGCATTGATCAGTAATAAGTAACATTTCCGATAATGCTTATTTTGGCATAACACTTCAAGAAATTGGTGAAATTGTTAAATTCCGTGTACGAGAAAAATACATGTATATAAAATTTCAGTAACCACGCCACAAACGTATTATACTCGAATTCATACGCGATCTCTTCGCCAAAATAATATTGTAATATACACATTTTATACACTATTTCTCATACTTCGAAAAAAAAAATTCATGTGCGAATGAATATACGAAATTTTGGGAGCCACGCCACAATCGCGTTATATCCGAATTCGCGTTATAGCAGGGCACGTTATAGCGGGGTTTCACTGTATATATATATATAGTCACAGCAGTAAGAAACATAATAAGTGTAACAGATTTTGTGTCTGACCCCTGAATCAACGTCTAGGGATGCAGACACGGATGGGAGAAAATGTAATAAAAAAACCTTTGGGTCTGTGATAGTGAGCCTCTCTAAGGTTTCAAAATTTTAGTTAAAGGTTTAAAGGTTTTGATGGGTGTAAAGTTTGGCTGCAGCCTTAAATATGCCTCCTAAGTGACTCAGTCTTGAAAAGTAAGGCAGACATATTTCTCTTCATTAAATGTTAATGTAAACTCACTGTCATGTGAATTATGTTTGCCAATGCCTCATCATTAGCATGACCTTAAATCTGAAATTTTATTTGGAAACATTATCACAGAGGTTTTGTGTTAACCAAAAAGAAAAAAACAACATCCACAACAACTCTACAGATAGTGAATTTGAAGCTGTATATGTTACATAGAGACAACTGTCCATGCAGCCAGGAGTTGACAAGCTTAAACTGTCCAAGTATAATTATATGATTCACACATAAACTGTGAAAACATTTTTAAAAAATCAATTAAAAGTTTAAATAAATAATGATTGATAGACATTTGGTGGTATATGAGCCAAACTTGGCAATTTGTCAATTTCTGATTATTGTACCTGACTAACACAAATAAATCTTGCAGGTGACACCTGTATATATAAGTTGCAACTGCTTAGTTACAAGCAGGGCACCTGACTGGAAATAAGTGGATCTAGGGTTCAAGTCCAGCTGCACATATTGCCCCTTGTAATAGCATTCTCACTCACCTGGGGGTTTTCCAGGGTGATGGGGAGCAGGATCTGGACCCATCATTATTAGAAAAATCTGGTTGATTGGGAATAGCATTTTCATAAGAAAACTGGTCCAATTGGGACTTTTAAATGATTTTGAAACCTTCATTTATTTATATTCTGGAATTCTGTACCATTTGAATTGAAGCTGTAGTTTATTTTTCGGCCCTGAGAGTCCTACAAATACCTTTCACCATATAATTTCAAGGCACTTGGATGTTTAAAATATTACATTTTTCCTGCTAGCAATAAATGGTACAAAGATATAATATAACAGAACATGCCAGCCTCCTGATAAGGGCTGCCATGAGTGGAGTATAAACATCTGGCAAGGCGGATGATTCCTTGCATTGTTTCCTTGTCTGATATGGATATATAACCCTCTACAATTTCATCTAACCTTGATTCAGGTCAAAGATCACAAGGAAGTTTATTTTCACAGGTGTCCAAACTTCTTGTTAAGATTAAGAATCCAAGACTGAATATTCTTGCAACAAATCTTCTTGAAACCTGTCCAATTCTTTTTTTTTCTTCATTCAACTTACAGTACAGTCGCCCTGCAAGTTAAATGGAACAAGGCACTCCAGGATGTTGGAGAAAAAGATTAACCCCAATGGAAAATCCTATTTTTTCATATAAAACATAACTTTTGTTGAGGATCTTGAACAAAACTGCACCACAAGAGAGAGAGAGAGAGAGAGAGAGAGAGAGTTTGGTATTTTATGGCACAGGAGCACAAGAAGATTATGTAGTAGCAAGGCAATTGTAGTATTGTAGTAAAATGCCTTGCCCAGGGACACACCATGGTAGCTGACCTGGGCTAACATGATCGTAGCATTCAATCTGTATCCTTGTAGTCACTGAGTCCAGAATGCAAGCCACTGAGAGAGAGAGAGACAGACAGAGAGACAGACAGACAGAGACAGAAAGAGACAGAGAGAGAGAGAGAGACAGAGAGAGACTCCAGTAACAGACTTGAGCAATCTTTACAGAAACTGATGGCCCATGTGACAAGGACTACAAGACATAAAACAATAACCAGAGTCCCAACTGGGTCTGAGTTTGCTAACCTCACTGACATCTGCCTAATACCCAAATGCAAAAGCATTTGGCATAGACTCTATGTCAGCAGGATGCTTTTCTGTATAAATTTCTTCAAATGCTATTGACCGCAGATGTTCTGAAAATAACTGTTTCAAGGCTTGTCTCTTTTTTTGTATCTTCATTAATATTTGATAGCACATATGCTATCATTTATCCAATACTGAAAAACCTTTCAGTCAAAGTTGATCAAAGTCTGTTTAGCAGCTTTTTTTAATAATGGTGGCCATATTTTACGTCAGATAGTCATCATTTGTATAAATCTGAAAGCCTTTCATGCCAGGATGCTTTCTGTCAAATTTGGTAAAATTCTTTTCAGTTGCTTTTGAGAAGACATTTAAAGGTTTTTCTATTGTTAGTAATAACAGCCATATTTAATACTGGATCAGCATCATTTGTATAAATTTGAAAGCCATTCATGCCAGGATGCTTTCTGTCAAATTTGGTCAAATTCTCTTCAGCTCTTATTGAGAATCAATCATTTAAAGATTTTTCTACCGTAAGTAATGGTGTCCATATTTGATGGCAGAGCAGCATAATTTATAAAAACTTGAAAGACCTTCAAGCCAGAATGCTTTCTGTCAAGGTTTTCGTATTTTGTTTTAGTAATAATTGTCATATACTGGCATCATTTGCATAAATTTAAAGGCCTTTATGCCAGGATGCTTTCTGCCAGGTTTGTCGGAAATTGTCCTGGCAGTTTTTGAGAAGCTGAAAATAGTCACTGCTGATGGACACACAGCATATAACGGATGCCCAATTGACCATGTAACCAGGTGAGCTAAATAAGAAAAAAAAATTATATGATATCAAAGTAGAGGTACTATACTGT
Organism: Margaritifera margaritifera; assembly: GCA_029931535.1. Lineage (NCBI taxonomy): Eukaryota > Metazoa > Mollusca > Bivalvia > Unionida > Margaritiferidae > Margaritifera > Margaritifera margaritifera. The sequence continues at coordinate 609,646 of JAQPZY010001332.1, forward strand.
GGTGATAAAAACCAGTGAGTAATTTTGTTTATCTTTTCCTTTTTTAAAATTATTGTTTTTAAAATCTGCTTCAAAGTTATTATTATTGTCCACCCCTAGCAGCTCGATTGTAATGGGTGAAAATTACATGCTTTGATTAAGCTTGGAGTAACAGCCAGTATGACCACTATTAGAAACATAGTTCATGCATGGGTAATTACCTTGATCAGCCACTACAGCTGAGGCCTTACATGAAATGCATGCAGCCCACTCATCCAATTCCTAAAATTCCTGTAGTGCCTGTCTAGATGCATCCCCTCACCAAGTTTCATGATTTTACGCAGGATAGTATGCATACAGTATGCCAAACAAGAGTACAGTGAATGGCACATGATATGCCCACCCAAGATAATTTAAATTTTTGTGCAGAAATCATTTTTCTTCTTTCAGTCACAGTGACCTTCACCTTTCACCTTTTGACCCCCAAGTCAATAGGCTTCTTTTTGACCCCAGGTTCAAGCCATTGACAATGTTTGGTCTAGGTCTTTGATACAGAACTAATGTTACTGTGTGGAAGTAATTTTTCTTCTTTCAGTTACACATACCTTCTTGACCATTGACCTCTCAACCCCCCCCCCCTTCCCCGGGTTTCTTTCTTATCCAAGTGCAGGCCATCCACAATGTTTGGCCCAGATATGTGATGTTGAACTAATGTTATTGTGCAGAAACCAGTGATTCTTTCTGTCAGTGACCTTGACTTTTGACATGTTCACCCCCAAATTGATAGGCTTCTTCCTTACACCAAGTGTAAGTCATCCACAATGTTTGGTCCAGGTGGGTCATGTAGAACTAATGTTATTGAATGGAAATAATTTTTATTCTTTTAGTAACAGTGACCTTGACCTTTGCACCCCAAAATTGTTAAGGTTCTTCCTTACCATAAGTACAAGTTTGGTACTGCAGATATCGGAGAACTTGCGTTGTTGTGCAGAAACCATTTTCCTTTTTTCATGTACGGTGACCTTGACCTTTGACCTTCTGACCCCAAAATTGATAAGCATTTTTCTTACCAGAAATGCAAGTCATCCACAAAGTTTGATAACTGAGGTTGGTGGAGAACTCAAGTTATTGTGCAAAAAACGCTTTTCTTATTTCAGGTATTGTGACCTTGACAAAACGCAACATTTAACCAAAGTCAGTGAAGCATAAATATGGACCATAGGAACCTGCTTCTGAATGAGTATGGCTCATAAAGATGAAACTGCTCAGCAAGTAAATTTATTAAATTTATTATGTATTGAGATACTTTGGATCAAATTTTATCCCAGAAACCTCCAGCATTCGTATCAAATCTCCAGCGTTTTTGCTCCTAAATTGTTAACAGACATACTAAGATCTAATAGACTGTATTGTTATCATATGAAAATGAGTAAAGTATCAGTGAAGTTTCAAAGTAAATTTATGGCTAGTGAAAGCTGCTTAGTTTGGACTGCTCAGTTACATGCATGGCACCTGTTTGGAAATAAGTAGATCTTAGGTTCAAGTCCTTGTCCAGCTGCACATACTGCTTCTTGCAAAAACACTCACTCAGCAAGGTAATTTCTAGGGTGATGGGGAGTAGGATCTGGATCCATCATTATTATATAAATCTAGTTGATTTGGAATAGCATTGTCATAAATAAACTGTTCCAACTGGGACCTCTGCATACTTTTTTAAATGTCCATTTATATTTTGGAATTAGGTGCCATCCGAACAGATATTGGGGGCTTATTTTTTGGCCCTGAGGACCCTAATAAAAGAACTTTCACTATGTAATTTCAAGGCACTTGGAGGTTTAAATTTTACATTGTGCCTGCTAACAATAGATGGTACAATGGTATGATATATGAGAAACTGGCAGCCTCCTGATAAGGGCTGCCATGTGTGCAGTATCAACCTCTGGCAAGGCAGATGATTCCTTACATTGTTTACTTGTCTGATATGGATATATAACCCTCTAAAATTTCATCTGAGTGAGTAACCTTTATTTGGGGCAAAGATCACAAGGAAATTTATTTTCAAAGGTGCCTAAACTTCTTGTCATGATTAACAATCTAAGACTGAAAATCCTTGCAACAAATCTTCTTGAAAAAATATCGAAAATTCTTTTTTTTTGTCTTCATTCAACTTCAGTACAGTTGCCATGTTAAGTTAAATGTGACACAGTAATCCTGGTTCTTGGAGGAAAAGATTAACCCCCATTGAAAATCCTTTTTTTGAAACTTGGGAACACCATGTATAACCAGGAAAGAATTCTGTAATAAACATCCATATGATGGGTACTAAACCATGATGTCAAAATGTTGTTTGGAGGAGATTGTGTATTACCAGTGACTTTTGAGCAGATGATTAACTTTCGTTAGCTGTGAACAATGTCATCACACTGCAATATATCATGTTGAATTAACAAGGAAACACTTTAATAACAATACTAGTTTTTAACAGACATTCTATGATGAAGATGGTTGTATTGTTTATCATATGGACAAGGGAGAAGTACCAGTGAAATTTCAAGGTCATATTATCACCAGTGAAAACTGCTTTCTGTCCTTCAGGCTGCAATGTTTATCTAAATTTCTAAACGTGTACATGGTATACAATAACTGAAAAACAATGCTGTTTAATTGAACCTGCTGCAAACACAACTTAGTCCCTGATCTGCACATTGAGATTACAGCTGACAACTATTTATATGTAAGCCATTCACAAGGTGCATACAATACCTCATGAATCTTGCAATTGTTTCATTTGCTTTATGACTTTTACCTCTTACTATGACAGGATTCAGTTTGTAAGACATTTCTTTATTGAATATATCTGACAATTTATGCAAAACACCCTTAGTATCATCATGATATTTTTTCGTACTGCAACATATTTATACTGCTGGAAAAATCAATAATGTAACTAGATGTAAATCCTGCACATCCACACTGGTTAATACCTGATATACCACATGCATGTTCATTTACATGGTGACCGATTTTGTAAACATTTACAAGCAGTAAACTAAATTAAGCCATTTACACTTGTAAACATTGCACCTTACCTGCCCTGTAAATGTTTCCTCAATGGATATTTTTATAGCCTAAAAATAGCAAATGAGAGGGACGAAAGTTGATAGGGACAAGGACTGGCATGTTATAATAATTCATGTGTCCTAAATCAACAGAGAAAACAAAAAATTATAGAACACCCTCTGCAATTGTCTGTCTTGCTGACATTTGTATTTGAACTTCATAGAAAGGGACACAGATTTTTATTTCCCATTCATTAAATCTAAGCATGCAAACAAATATTAAGCATCCCATCACAACAACATGCTCCCCAATAACAAGGATCAAAGGGATTGAACATAAATCGTAAGATATTGGTATTCATGTCCTTTTTAAGATCATCAGCAAATACTAATATCCCTTTTAAAACATTTAATCTCACTTTAAAATATTTTAAGTCTCTTCCTCTCTTTATCTCTTAAAAGAGAATTGATTAAAAAAATTCATAAAACACTTTGACAGAAAATATTTATGCAATTACCTCTTATGAACATTTTCTACTGAAATGATTCTACTGTTTGAAGTACTACACAGAAGCTGTCAAACTACACCAAGAGAAGTAACCACTCCAAGTCTAATTGGTTCTCTTATGGGTTAAAATTTGAGTTATGTCCCTTTACATATCTAGATGACATTTTCAAGGCGAAAAGGCCAATAGGTCTGAATGCAGAAGGTGCCTATAATTAGAAACAAAAAATATTCCTAGTAACAAAGATTAAACAGCATGTCATAGGCTTTGGAGGGATAATCCTTCCAAGCCAAAAAATAAAATAAAAAACAAAAATTGATAACAATGAAGACTGAGACAAAGTGTGTCGGAGAGAACGAGTGAGGATACCTTATGTTCACCAAAAATCTCTGGATTGTTGTTAGTATTTTGGAGTGCTGTAAGAGCATGCTGGTGATCTGTGAATGTGATGAATGCATATCCTCTGGACTTGGCCTTCCCAGCTGAATTGACGCGCGTCAAGTCTCGCATTATCCGGCACTGAAAGAATCATCAGTTTACAATTTACCATGAAAAGTTGTAAATATATTACTCATCTTTTTTATTTTTTATAAACTTTTCTTCGATCAATTACTACACAATAAATTACAGTAAAAAAAAATGAAACAGCAATTAAAGGTTACATTTCCCATGCTTATTGAAATAGCATTTATTAAAGTAGAGAAAATAGTGAAGAACAATTACTTCAGTCTATTGCCTGTAATTTCATCAATAATACAGTTTTTGCAAATCTAGTATATTCAGCATATTCATGATGGAACTAATGTCCCAAATTAATGATGGACTAAATAAATTCAATGCTGGATTAAAGACTTTATCTTAAAAAAATATTTTTATAAATTTAGTTTGCTCTCTTAAATTGTAAAAATCTTAACTCATTAAAATTTCAAGACAAATAATAAACTTTAGGTCAGAACATAAAGCGATTCTATTAAATACATAGTTAAAACCAACCACAAATCAGGAATAAGTATTCCATGAATAAATGGATTCACAGCAATGGAGTGAACAAAGAATGCCTGAGCAGTGATAAAAGTGAAGTTCAAACCAGTAAATGACAACTGTTTCCTAGGTGTTTAAATGCTATAGTCTCAAACTATTAAGTTATCAAACAGTTACTGTGACTAGCTCTATAACTCTGAAACTGTGAAACTAAGTGCTCAAACTATCATTTCTGTTGATATTATAGTGTAATTAATAGCTATAAGGAAGCTGACTGAGACTTGTCCAAGACCCCTAATGCACACAATTAGTTTTTTTGAAATGGAAAATACTGACTCAACACTACAAACAAATCCCTGTCACCAGTCAGCATGTTGATACCTAGATTGTGTAGTACACTTGATGTTTGAGCCATACTGAAAAATGCTTTATTATGCCACATTTACTGATGATATTATATAAAGCTGAGGAAATTAAATGTTGAGGCAAAGATTCTGCTTGTCCATACAAACCTCATTAATTCTGGCCTTCTTATCACTGGCAGCCTTCCAGAATATTTCCTTGAGTTGCTTGTCCTCCACCTGGACAGGAATATTCCGTACACACAGACGCAAAGGTGAGATGAAAATATTAAGATTGTTTAGTTTTTCTCTCTTTAATTCTTGCATCTGGAAACAAGTTAAAAGAATAATATAGGATTTAGTTTGCACAAAATATACCTGAAAAAATATACCAAATATGCCCCATTTCACTATAATGTTTTCAATTTTTCCTCCAACTGAGAGTAGATTATACATTATCTTGCAAATGTTACTCTTCACCATAGTGGGATGTTTATCAGATTCAGAGACCGTACAAGTATAAAGACTCAGATTGCTGAGTAGAGAATTTTTATCAAAATATCAAAACTGAGTTGAAAAATTCATAGAATTTTGAGCATTTTTTTCATTTTTGAATCAGAGTAGAAACAACTGCTTACTTAAGGATTCAAGGTAAAAAGATTATATTATCTGTAATGTTTGATGAATTTTTACTCTAATTTCAAGAAATGAATACTCAGATTTTAAACAAGAGTCCCTTGAAGGGACTGATGCTCTACTGGCAGAAAAGAATTTCCAGAAATTCAAGAGAAGACCATTTCTTCTTTTTAACTGCTGAGTGCTGAAACCATCTCTGATATTCTTCAGTGATACAATTTCAATTTCGCCACTCTGGCAGCCATATAGGATGTAAGATCAGCACAATTTTCATTTAGGACAAACTGGACACCATTAGAAGAATTTTGGTGAAAACCCTATGTTGATGTGACCATTCATTCAGGAGAATTTGTGACAAGATTTTCAATATGTTCATTGTGGTAGCCATATTTGAGGTCAGATGGCACCATTTTCATTCCGGACCAACATAATTAGTCTTCAGGTGAAAACCCCATGTTGATATGTCATTCCAATGAGAAGGAGTAGCAATATCAAGACTTTCAAGATACTGGATATCAGATTAACACCATTTTCATTTAGTACCAACTAGACATCATAAGAAGTCTTCTGGTGAAAACCCAATGTTGATATGACTTTCCATCTAGGAGGAGTAGAGAGAATATTTTCTAGATGGCCACTGTGGTGGCCATATTGCAAATCAGATCTACACAATATTTATTTAAGACCAACTAGACACCATAAGAAGTCTTCCGGTGAAAACCACGTGCTGATACGACCTTCCATTCAGGAGTAGAAATAACAAGATTTTCAAGATTGTTGCTGTGGTGGCTATATTGGACATCAAATTGGAGAAGTCTTTAGTGAAAGACCCATGTTCCTATGACAATTCATTTACTCCAGAGCTGTGATAACATTTTTCAAGATGGCCACTGTGGCAGTGATATTGATGCCTATTTGGAACCATTTCCATTAAGGACCAACTAGACATCATAAGAAGTCTTCTGGTGCAAACCACATTTCAATATGACTTTCTGTTCAGAAGGAGAAGCGATAACAAGATTTTCAAGATGGCTGCAATGGCAGCTATATTGGACATCAAATTGGCACCATTTTCCTGTAGACCCAACAAGACATCATAAGTCATTAGTGAAAGCCTCATGTTCGTATGACAATCCATTCAGGAGGAGTAGTGATAACAAATTTCAAAATGGCCACTGTGACAGTCATATTGACGTCCATGTAGAACTATTTTCATTAAGGACTAACTAGACATCATAAGAAGTCTTCTGGTGAAACCCCATGCTGATATGACTTTCCATTCAGGAGGAGTAGCAATAACAAGATTTGATGGCTGCTGTGGTGGCTATATTGGATGTCAGATTGGCACCATTTTCATTTAGGACCAACCAGACATCATAAGAAGTCTTTTAGTGAAAACCCCATGCTGATATGACTATTCATTCAGGTGGAGTAGTGATAACATTTTTAAGATGGCCTCTGTGGTGGCCATCCTGGATGCCCGGTAGGCACCATTTCATTTAAGACAAACAAGACATTATAAGAAGTCTTCTGGTGAAAACCCCATGTTGATATGACTTTCTGTTCAGGAGAATTAGCAATAACAAGATTTTAAAGATGTCTGCCGTGGTGACCATACTGACATCAGATTGGCACCACTTTCATTTAGAGCCAACTAGACATCATAAGAAGTCTTGTAATGTAAACCTTATGTTGATATGACCATCCATTCAGGAGGATTAATGATAACAAGATTTTTAAGATGGCTGTTGTGGTGACCATACTGGATGTCCAAGCAGCACCATTTGCAGTTAGTACCAACTAGACCTTGGGATGAACAATGTGTTTAAAGTTTCATGGAAAGCCTAAAAGTAGTTTCGGAGGAGTAGTGATAACAAACTTGTGCTAACAGACAGATGGAAGACGGACAATGGACATCAGACACTGGATAATGGACAACAGGCCAGCTCATAAACTCTCATGGTCTATTTAGAGCAAAAAATTAAGTGGAGTTACAGCAGTAAATTCATGAGACATATAAAACTTCTTTCAGATTATTCAGATAAACTTCTGACCAGAAAGACCATTTTTCAGTAAATTATGTTTCTCTGAGAATACTTACCCAATCACATTATTGTTAGAAAAATAAGCTTGCCAACTCCTTAATCCAGCTCTCCAAAAAAGACGAAAATCATGTCTATATCATATATACAAAGGGTAGTAACTCTTGTCCAATATCTCCCCTTGATGCAGCCAGGTGTCACTAGTTTTAAGCTGAGCAATATATCTACAAGGATGCTTGCATGGCGGGGAGGTTGGAAGGGTTTTAAAGTAATGTGATTGGGTAAATATTCTCAAAGAAACATAATTTATTGAAAAATGTCCTTTCTCCTTCAAATATGTTTCCCAATCACATTAACATCAAAAGAATAGGTAATAGGAGGAGGAAATGCTGAGCATCCTAACTATACCAGAAGAAAAGGTGGATTCCCTATAAGATAACCTGCTCTCCTAACTTGAATGCAGCACAGCCAACAGTCAGGTGATACATGACAACTATACCCAGCTAAGAAGAAGATTACTGAACTATTCTTGAGACAAACTTTTTACAGGTGGGTCTGGTGGTCATCTGGGCAGCAGCCACTGTACCCACCAGATTAAAATCTCTCATCTCCGTGAAGCTAAATTCTGGAGATAAAAACTTGAGAAGGTTGACTGTGCATGCCAGCCAACAGCTTTTATTATGTCTTGGATTGAAATATTATGTTCGAAAGCGAGGTTTGCAGAGATCACTCTTATTAAATATGAGATGAAATCTTCACGAGCCGACTCTGATCTTTTGAGACTTCAGAGTACACAAAGCACATAACCCACTTCACCCATAATGATAGGGCTTGTGGGGTGATATCCTTTTCTCTGACATTCACAGGGAGAAAGAGTAGTTTTCTTGTTCCACAACTTTTCTCTGTGTGTTTCAAATAATGCCTGAAGGTGCGGTCACGATCTTGCATGGTTGCTTCTCTAGACATATCTATCAAACAGAGGGAGCATATGATGACTCTCTAATGGATTATTCTTGGCTACAAAGCCTGGTTGCATCATTAGGACTGTGGAACCATCTGATCTGAACTGGAGATATTTTGGGTCAATTGAAATGACATGTAACTCACTCACCTTCTCTGTTGAAGTTAAAGCTATCAGGAAACATTTTATGTATGATAATAGCTTCAGCAAGGTTCTAGCTAAAGGCTTCAATTCATCTGAATTGAACCATATCAAAACCCATGAAAGATTCCATTTCGGAAACAGGGTGAGGGATTTTGGTCTATTCAAGTTAAAATTGGCTAATATCCCCTCTGCCATGATGCCTGAAAATGTTGGATATCATGGAGTAGTAGTCTTTGATGGTAATCAGGGCCAACTTTTTCTTGTACAGCCAGAGAAAAAGTCAAACAGTTTTGGGATTGAAGCACTCAAAGGGACATGTTGTTGACTTTGCACCAGTCCTTGAATACATGCCACTTTCCCTCACAAGCCTTCAAAGTGGAGGGCCTTTTTGCTCGTGAGATTCTCTCCACAACTGAAGGTTTAAATTCTTTCCTTCACAAGGCTCCCCAACAAGAGCCAGGCATGAAGGAGGTGTCAGTCCAAACAGGGATGGAATTCCTGTGACCACAGTTGTTTGAAAAGATTTGGCTTGGCTGGAATTTTTCTGGGCAGATGTATCACCGAATCAAGTAGATCGCTGACCCAATACTTGTCCTATCTGAGAAATAGTTTGCAGTTCTGACCCTTCAACATCTGTATTATTTTTGGTACTAAGACCATGGGTGGGAAGGAAAAGGCCCACAACCCCTACCAACTGATTGAAAGTGCATCCATGGCCCAAGTTTCTGGGTGCAGAACTGGAGAGACGTAGGTGGGCAGTTTGTGATTCCACATTGTTGCAAAAAGGTTGATCATTGGAAGCCCCCAATATAGCCTTCATTTCCAGAAGGTTGATGTGAAGAGGCATTTCCTCCAACCCCCACTTGGCAATGACAATATCAAAGTCCGGCAATAGGTGGGCTCCCCAACTGTACGTATTGGTATCCATACACACTGTAACTCCACCATGGGGCTTTTCCAGAGGAATTCCTGTCGTAAGCCAACCATGGTTGCACCACTGATGCAGGAATGATACGTGGTTTGTAATCCTGACCTTTTCATTGCGTGAACTGAAAAAGGGGTGCAACTGAACCAGCAAGGTCATCTGTAAGGGGTGCATGAAAAGATGGCCCAGCAGAATCATATCTGCTGCCGCTATGAATAATCTGAGGAGCTGCAAAAGCTCTCTCACTGTAATCCACTTCCTGTTGGAAATAGACTACGAGTTTGACGATCTGTACAATGTGAACATGGGGGAGTCATACGAGATTGAGATCGGTGATAAACGCCATACCAGATGGACAAAACACTGTGATGGATGGAGGACGGACATTTCCCAGTTCACTAGAAAACTGAGATAACTCAAAAGGGATAGGAGATCACTTCTGCCCTTGACAATAATAAAACTTATCATATGTTTCTGGAGGATGTTGTCCAAATATGCCACTGTCGATGTGGTTGAAATTGACTGGAACAGGGTGACGACACAGTTCATAATCTTTCAAAATGCCCATGGGATGATGTTTAGACCAAATGGAAGAGCTTGAAACTGGTATATATTCCATTCGTATGTAAACTGAAGGAATTTCTGTGACACCAGGTGGATAGGGATGTGAAAGTATGCATGGGTCAGATCAAGACTGATGGCAAAATCATCCCCTCTGATGGAGTGTTGGATCAATCGTGCTGTCTCCGTCTTGAATTTTGGCAGAACTATGTATTGGTTGAGGTGGTTTAGGTTGATGAATGGCCTGAGCTTGCCTTTAGCCTTCTGCACAAGGCAGAGCCAGGAATAAAACCCCGAAGATTGCATTTTTCAAACAATCTCCATCGCCCACTTGTCAATTAATAACCAGATCTCCTGCTGCATAAGTTTGTCCTTCTCCGAGTCTGAAGGTACATCTGTCATGAGTAGAGAGGACAAAAGAGGGGGTTGGATAAATGAAATCCAAAGCCCCTCTGAAATGATTTGGATTGACTACTCATTTTGCGGGAATAGAGTGATAGTTACAATGCAGAAGTCTGGCACCCACCAGTAGGCTGTCTGTGACAGTCAGGGTGGGGAGTCAATGGTAGGAGTTAGGAGGCTTGGGGAATGAGAAACACCATTTCTTGCCCCCGCTATAATGCTGCCTTTTAAACTGAGTAGGTTGTTGCCTCCTGACATCTGATTGGGATCAAGACTGATTCTGTGATTGGGCAGTAAACGATCCCTTATCTCTTTGTCTCTGATCATCTCTCCTTTGACACCAAGATTGATTGGGCTTATACAACTGTGTAGGCAGAACAGCAAGGTGGAGGGGCAGTTCCTGAGCCACCTATCTCCTCATTTCCTCAATGTATCTTCCAAACAGCAATGGCGACCCAAATGGTGTCAGAGCATAATGCGACTTATGTGATGTCGAACGTAGACATATGTCTCGTTGCATCAAGTCCAAATTAGCAGAGGCAGTCAAAGCATTCACCATGGAATGATGTGCTGCTCTATTGATGACTTTCACAATTTGGGCCATTGTCTCCCAGGCATGATCGTTACCTGAATTTTCAGCAAGCCGGAAACATCAATGCTGTGGTTATGATATTACAATCTAGTTTCAATGTAGCATGAAAAACATTTGTATCAACTTTATTGAAAACAGGAGCAGTCATATTTACAGCCAAAAAAATCTTGTCTTAGGCTTGATGCTTAGTCTGAAAGGCATCCAATTGAATTTTGTGCCAGCGATATGAAAAAGATGCTAGTAATTGTCTTTCTGAGAAGAAAGCCTTAGAATTGCCTGGATCACATATCTTGATGGACATGACGGTCTGCAATTTCTTTAATTTTTGATGAATACGTAAGAAGATGGAAAGAGGAACTCTCCTCCTCATCTAAGTCTACCGAAATCATGACCTTATATGCCTGAGTGGCAGTAGGGGGTGGAGGGCATTCCAAAGCCTGCAACACCCAGTAAATTTCGTCCATGGTAGCCTTGAAACTGAGCTCAGTTCTCTCCATTGTTGGATCTGAGTACATTAGATCAGGTTTATTCTCACACTCACTGTGTGGGTTATCCTGATCCAGCTCTGGTTCCATGTCTGTGTAAAATATGCCCGGTATCATTGAAGAGGCATTTACATCATCCCTGTATGATACACCATGAACATATGGCTAGCCAGATCTGTAGGATGAATTTGTCGCAATTGTACGGTCAGCTGGCTCGCTGGTAGAAAGGTCAGTATGGTCGTCGACTGTGCGGATGGTGGTACAGATGGCTCTGGCCACAGGCATGGTGAGATCCCTGTAAGTGTCCACATTCCACAGATCTGTATGTTGTACAGGTTGAAGATGTGACCAATCTATGGTCACTGGAAACGAGGTATGGATAACAGGACGGCTGGACAGGCTGGTTGGCAGCCGAGACAGCATCATACCATACTGCAGTATGATAGATTGGATCATTAGGATCCATTAAAACCCCATGCTCCCAGATTTACAGGCCCGAAGGTCATGCTTAGACATGTGGGGGGGATTCATGCCCACTGGGCTGCCTAAAAAAGGGGGGCACTTCCCCATATGGTCAAAACTATCTATTGAGGTAAGATGGATATACTGGCAGAAACTGCCCCGAATTTAGTAACTGCGTTGTCACCTCCTGCACCTGGCACGACACATCTGTAGCTCTCAAAATGGGGTAGAGTACTGCAAGGGCAACAAAACTGCAGCGCCTTGCTCCTCCAATTCTGCAGATGTAATGGTAGCAGATGGTGTCGTATCTTATTTTCGATGGGTAGATGGGGACCCCAACAACGTCCCCCTGCCACTAAGTTTGCAATAGATTCCATCTTGGGGTGGATATTCAAAACCTCCGACTACTCAGTGCAAGACTTGGACCCTTTTCTCTGTTTTTAACACTCTTCCGCATGACAGTTGATCAAATTTCCTCTGACCAGATTGTGCATACACTGCATGTCTCAGATGATGTACATTTTGTACAGGCAAAGCACATGTCATGTGTGTCCTCATTGGCCTTGAACTTTTTACATTTTGGACATTTCAATGTCATTGTTTAACTGAAATGACAAGAACAACAAAAAGTTAATAAATTAACAACTCATATGTGTTAATAAGTTGCAAAAACAACACCTGTTACTAACCAAGTGAGTGAAAAACACGCAGTGAGCATGAAAACATGAACAACAACATGCATCAGTGATACCCGTGTTGGAGCATAATGTCAGAATAAATAAAGTCCATGAATGTGAAAAATTCATACAAAAATTGGTCAAAATAAAAAATAATGTATACCACCTGTAGTAGATTCCTACACTAAAAACCAAAATTACTGGATGGATGGTTGAAAAACACGGAGCCAACTCGGGATTTTTGGGAGGTCCACATTACGATGTTGCTTGTATTGAAGCAAAAACTTAAAACTGGTAGCACCTGGTGGTGGCAAGAGGATGTAATGGGAAAGAGTTATTGCCCTTGTCTTTTTGCAAGGGCTGGATTTGGGAGGTAGCGAACTTATTTTCCTAACGTTAATGTGATCGGGAAACGTATTTGAAGGAGAAAGACATTTGCAAAGTATGATATTTCCAAACTAATTAATTCTCTGAAATTCCATACAATATAAATTACAAGTTGAAATGGACCAAAACTGTAAAATATAATAGTTTTTGCACCACTTAAACTTTACTTGTATGATCCTAATGGTAATAAATGATAGTGTTTTGGTCACAGTTGTGAATGTTCTTTTTTATAATGTCTGGCATTTGAGGACTCAAAGATGATTTTTTTTTATCATGAATGAAGATGAAACCAGCAAGAAACAAGAGGTCTTTATTTGCATAAATGAATGTTCTAAAGAAAATTATGTTCTAGCTGTCAACAGTGCCATGATGTTTGACTTTCAAAAGCTTGAAATAATACTTTCATACAAAATCTTAATGTCATGCAGAAAAATATTTGCCGCTGGACCGGTTCTTGAAACTGGGACTCCCTGACTCTAGACAGGCATTTTACCACATGAGCCATCTAAGCTGATGCACCCAACCGGTTCCTGTGACATATTTCCCTGCTTTCGAAGACATGTCCTCATGTCTCCATTATTCTAAGTCTGAAAGTCAAGCTCTTTCTCAATATTACAGACCTATATTGCGTGATCCCAATGCTGACACCAAATGTCACTAGGGAAAAATTCATGGCCAGACCAGATCTCCTTAACTCCAGACATATGCTCTCTACTACTGGAGTTATCCAAGCCAATGCAGCTGACTGGTTCTTTCCACATTAACATTGTTGAGTCCTATACTGCAAATGGAAGAGTGATACTTCTGTCTTGCTACCTGCTAATGCAGGCGGGACAAAACTGTCTTACTCTCTGATCCTACCTGGTTTCTCTTTTCCAGATCAGCAGCTGACAATCCTTGGGCTGCCTGTGTTCCTGGTCTTATCACTGAAAATACAAAGCAAAACTTACTGTTTAATATTTAGATTTTTTTACAGCTTCATATACAGGAAAAAGCTGGAGCTATTAGCAATTGGAGCATCACAGAAGGGGATGAATGAACAGATGTACAACATGATTACTATCAGGCTCTGCCAACTATGTCAAGCAGGGTCTTAATAACCTTCAATATTTTGTGAAATCCAAATCATACAAACACATTTGATCCTATTCTATCATACAGAGGTCACAGCCTTTAAATATTTTGGGGATATGCTAGAAAATCAACGGTATTAGTTGGTATTTCTATCGCTGTGATGAGTAATAATTCCCCTTAAGATACAAAAGTTTCTAAAATAACTCTCCGATAGCTACAATATATACTTGCGTATAACCCGATACCAACTGCAAACTGCATAGACCCAGATCTGCCATCGCATAATGCACTGGCAGATCTGGGTCTATGCAGTTTGTAAGGACTAATCAGTAGAACAAACAACATAGAACCTGATCTGCTGGCGCATTATGCGATGGCAGATCAGGGTCTATGTTGTTTGCATTTGGACCTGGCTTAAACACGAGTATATACGGTATGTATGGTTTTAGAGAAGTGTTACTAGTTGGTAAAATTCCATTATTTACAGAACTTACTATAAAATCCATTGCCTATTTACAAAAGTTGATAACAGCTGTGTCCCTTGGAAACTAGATCAAATTTAAAGTATTCCACTGGAGAAGACCTGAAAAACAGTCTTCACTTTCACTTCTTGGATATATTTTAAAGGAGCAAAATATTTAAAAAGCGTAAACTGTCTATATTCTAATTAGGAACCACTCAAGCTAGCAAATTCTGTTTAAATTTGTTAAACTTTCTTTAAACTATCCATATTTGAACATTTTTGAGCCAATCCTCCCCCAAAGTGTGAAAACTGTAAGAAGTGATATATTTCCAAATCTCTCTGTTTAAGAAGATCATTTCGTATGCTTTTTTTCCTGATAATTCTTTTCATAAATTATTTATGATTTTCATATCAAATTATGGCAACACGAGAAAAAAGCCAACCTTAACAAGAATTGGGTGTACCATACATACCACAATGCATCAGGTTGATTTACCAATAACGTTAACAAAACCTTCTCTGAACTATATTACTTACTTTTAAAAAAGGATGTTCAACAGCTGAACATTTCATTAGTAAACAGCTGAACATTTCATTAGTAAAATTATATTTCAAAGAAACATTGTTTCAAGTGCATAAGCCAACACACAGTTTCTCACTATTATAGATCCTACGAAAGCAATGAAACTGGTTACATGAAAGTTGTGGACAAAATGAAACTGGGGGAAATGAGAATGATAATATTTCATTTTTAAATTTACAAAACATGAGATGCACTGCAAATTCATGTTCATCTGATTTTATCTTATATTTAAAAGTCCTGAAATATGAATATGAATATGAATGTCTTTTGTTTGATACCTACAGTATCTGGCATCTTAGCAATACAGAATCAGTTCCTTTGTCCTAACCATCATTTAGACTGACCTGAAATCTGGCAACATGTGCTTTTAGTCAAAGTGCTTTATACATGGAAAGTTAACACCTTGAAGTGGTTGATAGTAACTACCCATGACACTATAATGAACAAAAATGGATCTTAATTATGTTCAAATAAAGCTGAGACAATCCTTTGCTCGAGCTATTTAATAACTAGTGGAATAGGTATTGTAGTCATAGAATGACAATATGAAACTTGGATGGTATTGTTGTGAGTAGAATGAACATAGTAAACCGATGGATTAAAAACCATAAAAATCACAGTAACTTGTTTTTCATGCTAGTAAAGACCAAGTAATGTATGTAGTCACATAGTTATTATCATTTTTAGCACCTCAAAAATGGTACTTGTTGATCTCTGCAAGCTGAAACCCTCTAAAGCTGGTGCCTCCAAAACTAAGATCCTGTAATATTTACTAAGTACAGGTGCTTCCAAATTTGAAATGGGCTGAAAAAGGTACCAAAATTAGAAATTTTATGGTATTTTGGAATCAATCAATCATAGCTAATCTTCTATTCTGAGACTTTTCCAATTCATGTATCAGTGGGTGGACTCTACTGACAGGTGTCTTGTAGAAATGGAAAACACTTAGTCATTAAGATTTTACACAAAAAGGAACAATAATACAAGTTTTAAAAGTTGTGAAAATTTTATGATGCAAACCTAATTGTAGTTAATTTTTTTCCACTGAGTTTCGAGAAAACAAGGTCTTACTTCCTTCCCTGATCAGATGCAAATTTCTGTTGTCTTTCTTCACCTTCTTGTCAGATTCTTTCTCCTGCAATTTGGATGCTTCTTCCTTTGTCACAGCCAGTGTGACATTAAGCCTCCTACCATCCAACACCAGCCCTCCTGACTGTGGGATTGGAAAATTAAATTAATCATTGATTATCCAAGCACAGTTTACTGGGACTTTTTTAAAAAAAAATCATCTGTACTCCACACTCAAAACTTACTCTTTATGAATTTTTGAGATAAACCCCCAAACAATACTGATTTTCCTCCCCCAATCATGTGATGAGAACGATGTGATTTGATGCAATTTCCGAAAAAAGCGCAACAAGCAAACGGTCTCCAACCCCATGTTTAAATGCATGTCTATTGGTCTCATCCAGCAAGATTTTACTGCTTGTACTTAAACTTATCTGTGTTTTTACATCAAGCCTCAGCTATTAAAATTGCTATGCTCAATTTCAAGTGAAATGTGTTTTGTTTGAAAGGCAGTCAAACATTGCACTTTGTCAAATATAAACTTAAAAGCCAGGAATATGACTGCGGAAGTTATGAAGATAAGCATGACCATTTATTGCACCCTGAGCACGGGACTGCGGGTTACCAACAATATTTTAGTCCTATATCCCCCAAATTTGTACTCTTATGTACATCCCGGTTTCACTGTTATCATCAGGGAAAAATTTAAAAAATATGTTTACTATTTTTCTTTAGTGCATGTCTGTTCCATGTCTATTTTGTTGCTATAAATTGCCAAAGTTGCCAAAGGTGATACAAATTTTCATATGGCAATTCATTTACATTAAAACAATATATCTGGCAATTTAAACATTTGAAGGTTTGTCCAGCAGTCTGCTGAGTTGCAATGTAAAGTCACTGATAGCCACTGTATTATATTTTGGAGGTTGAATTAATTACAAAAGGGACTCAATTTCTTGGGGAAAAACTTACAGAAATACATAACTTGGCATCTAATCAATGAACTATTAGTTTGAACAGAAAACAAAGAGTATTTCAAAGGGACTAATGTTCTACTGGCTGAGAAGAATTTCCAGGAATCCAAGATAAGACCATTTCTGCTTTTTAACTGCCGAGTGTTGAAACCATCTCTGATATTCTAAAGCAATAACAAGATTTTCATAATGGATATAAGATCAGCACCATTTTTATTTAGGACCAACTACACATCAAAAGAAGTCTTGTGTTGAAAACCCTATGTTGATATGACCATTCAATCTGGAGGAGTAGTGATAAAACTTTCTAGATGGCCATCATAGTGGCCATATCAGATGCAGAATTTGGCACCATTTTTATTCAGGACCAACTAGATCTCATAAAAAGTCTTTTGGTGAAAATCCCATATCAATTTGACATTCCAGCTAGGAGAAGTACTGATAATAAGATTTTCAAGAAGGCCATCATAGGTCCGATCTGCATCATTTACATTTAGGACCAACTAGACATTATAAGAAGCCTTCTGGTTAAAACCCCATGTTGATATGACTTTCTGTTCAGGAGGAGAAGCGATAACAAGATTTTCATATTGGATGTCAGATCAGCACCATTTTCATTTAGGGCCAACAGAAGATCATAAGAAGTCTTTAGTAAGAAACCCATTTTGATGTGACTGTCCATTCAAAAGGACTAGCAATAAGATTTGTATGATACTGACCTGCCAACCCTAACAACACCTTAGTAAGGCAGTCAATTGTTTTCCGTAAAATAGACCAATTTCAATAGGGTGTAACAACTTTGAAAACATCCATTTGAAAAGTTCAGAAGTGGGATCTGATGCAGCGAAGGCAACATTATGTACAGCTAAAAAGTTGTCAAGTACATTTAGACCCTAATGACCGTCAATTCAGTTTCAGAAACTGCAGTTTCAAACCCCACAGAGGTCAATGCCTTCTTGCTAGATATCTCAACTCAACATAACGTTTTTTTTTTTTATTTCATGGGTTGGAGGCAATAATCTCTCCTGCCATAAGCAATACTCGAATCGACAAGACATGATGTCCAATGAATGTAATTGTTTCTTTCTTGGTTTTTCTCCAAACACAGCCAAGAATCTGAATATTCCTTTTTATACTTTTGTGCCGATTGTTTGAACTTTTTTAAGATGAAAATTTTTCACTTTCACCATCAATGTGTTTTCGTTTGTTGGATGACATTTGTTGATAATGCTATAATGTACAAGCAAAAACTTGATCATGCAGGTGTTTTGCAAGAAAAACATGGGCAGATTAAAGCATCTGAGGTACTATTGTAAGGTTAGTCTGGTTCTTTGACCAACTCTACTGAATCTAATATGAAAACCTGAATTTTAACCAAACCCAGACAAGTCAATATCCAGATTTGACTGCAATGTTCGTACTTTCGTATTTTTTGCATCAGTAAGATTTATGGTCAAGTTGTAAGGTTGGTAGGTTTGAAGATGTTCAAGTATCACCATTTTTGTTTAGGACCAGTGAAACCTTGGGATGAATTTGTGTGTCAAGTTTCATGGCAATCCTCCAAGGAGTTTAGGAGGAGTAGCAATAACAAATTTGTGCTAAGAGATGGATGGACAATGGACACTGGCCATTCCATAAGCTCTTCTGCTCTAAAACCAGTTGATATAAAAATAATTCAAAGAAAATGGAAATTATGTTATAAAACACTGGCAGATAATGAGTGAAGACTAAAATTAAATGAGAGAAAGATCCATAATGGAAAATTCCATAGTGAAACTCTGTTTAGGTGAATCAGATATTCAAACATATCAACCTTTTTATGGGTTACTTCAGCAATTGATAAAATATATTGCAATAATGTAAGAGTCCAAGAAAAAGATGACAGTGCTGAGCAGACAATAAAGTTAAAATTGAAAAACTGTGAAAGCAAAATAAATATCTTATTTTTTGTTACTACTACTTGTGCATCAAGTACTTTCTCGTACTTTTCTTGTTCCTATACAATTTTTGTCCCCGAAAATTTTCAGAACAAGGAACACTGTCCCTTGCCCTTGTAATCCTAGGTGCAACACTGCAGAACATCTCAGAATCTTAATCCCAGAAACATCAGATTACCACGGCTTGAAGAATGTGAATAGACTGTGCTTGATGGAAAAAAATGATTATGCTTTGCTGCAAATTTCTAGCTTTGTGGATGTGACAGATTTTAAATCAACTGACTGATTGTGATAAAATGCTGAAATCTGCAACATCAACAAAAACCCTTGTAATTTTCACTAAATATAATGTTAAGTCCATACCTTTGAGTCATCAATGGCCTTTTGTAGACAGGTACAGGCTGCTTCTTTATTTTTGAACTGGATAAATGCTGACCCTGCAAAAGAATGGCATACTCGATTACACATACTGTAGTCATATAATTAAAACTGAAACTTACATTAAAGAATATAGAAAATGCTCTTGTAAGACATTTATGTATGATCATGCACATTAAGAAAAATCTGAGTTTCTTAAATCTAAATTTGGAACTAAATGCATTTTGCTATTATTGCTTTGATTTTACTATTATTATGTAGTGAAAATCAGACAATATTACATGATCAAACTTAATGTGTATGTATACAATATTAGTACAGTACTTCATGAATAAGAAAACATTTAATGCAACCTTCTTGTCCTTCCCTGAAGAGTCTTAGGGCTGTTCCAGTAAAACATATACCCCCCGGGGGGAAGGCACTTTCAAATTCAACCAACCCACAACAGAAGCAATTTTAAAAAATTATGATCCACCCTCTGATGTTTTTTAATAGAAAAACATTGCCCCCTACAGAAGTGTATTATTTTACATAATTTTACATAAGGGTTAGTGGGCGGTAGAAGCAATTTTAATTTTGGGTTGTGGACAGAAGTGATTTAAATGACAGCTGACCTGAGGTAACCTACACCGAATTCTTATATATTATATAATCCACTGCATATTTTTATTTGTATTCATACATTATAATCAATCATCTTTTGTTTGTTTGTTTGTATGTCAGGCATGTATGTTTCTGCTACTGTAAAATCAAAAATTTTCTTGCTGCCTTGTTATTTGTAGATGTCATGGTTCAGTCACTTAATACCTACTAATTTAATGTTCGGGATTTTTCTTATAATGCAGATATTCATGAATGTGCATCCTTACTAAACTGTCATTTGTTATGACTATGTATGTGTGCTTATTTCAGTGATCGCTATGTTTTGCTTAAATTTCTTTGTTCTTAGGCATGCTGCTTTTGATTTGCATGATAGTTAAATCTTCTATTGCTTTAAATGTACTGTCAGATGCTGTGATTTATTTTTATGCTTTTTCTATAAATGTATTTGTAAATAGATATTATTTGATTTGTCAGAAAAAAATTTAATGCCAATGGAAATGATGTCACATTATTTCTGCCAACTTTTACACTATATAAATTCTTCAAGAAAAATATATTTTTAGTGACTGATATGTCTTATTTTTATGTCTTGTTGCATGACTAATATCAAAATAAAAAAAAAAGAAAAATAGCATGTCAAACATGGTCTCATCATCATCCCTACTGTGATGAGTCAGATTATCATCAGGCCCCCCCCCCCCCCTCCCCCCAAAAAATATGTGTGGTTCCTAATGTACTGGTTTTAAAATTAGGTTAGGCAGGTATTTTTTTTTTTTTTTAACATTATATATAAATCAAATAATATTTAAAGCACTTCGAAGTCCTGGGCAAAACTGGCTCAATTAGATTTTTTGTTGGCCTCATCATCAATGCCGATCAGTTTTCTACCATCATCAGGCTACAATCAATCAGTTCTTAGATTTTCATCCCAACTTCCCCTCACTGGATGTAGTTAAAATATTTGATACAATGGCTGTCCCTGTCCTGAAAAAAAATTGTTTAAAAAAAAAAAAAAAATTCACAACCCACCCCGAATTAGATTAAAAAATGGATGAAAATCTAGGAATAATTTTTCCTTGACCCCTGCATACTCTTAAAGTCAACATCATTGCAGTTTTCTGTCTCTGGTCAACAGCAGAATCAGTGTTGCTTCTATGATTTTTCAAAAGAGGGCCAACTCCCCCATCCCTTTTCCAAAAGTGGGCCAATTCTAAATTCAATGGGACAATTTTGCCCTTCTTCCTTGAGAAATATGGGTCACACAGAAGAAAATATTTCAAGTGATTGCAGCATTTTCAAAACAGGCAAGCACAAGGTTATTGTGTGATTTATTGTTTCTAAGCAATGTTTTTAGCTTGTATACCTGATCCACGATTTAAAAAATATTTACCAAATGTAAATGTGTTCCTTTTCGATGGTGTTCATGTATGTCAAAGATGGGTATAATAAAGTGTACAGGTTAGAATGTCAAGTTTAAAAGAGTTATAAAGAAAAAATGATTGAATTTTTAAAATAGTTAACACGAGAAAAATGGAAAAACAAGAATACAACTTTTTGAAAGAACTTTATAAACAACTCAAATTGGTGTGGACTTTAACAATACCATTGCAGAACGAAAGTGCAAAAGAAGCTAGATTTAGTCAGGCCATTAATTACCAGTTCTAAATTCTTTTCACAGCATCTGCCCATACAGCTGCCACATGATCAGCTGAATTGTATGTGCCTGTCTATTGTACTGGTCCTATAGTTTGTGCATCCTACAGTAAAAGTGATTGTTTTTCTGTGTTTCACACAGTTTACACAGCATCCCCATCTCTGACTTTTCTAACCACAACAATTCCCCATGCCAGTTTGACTGGAAGTTGTGCACGAAGTTTTACTTTGTTGCTTGCACTTGCTGCACTGCTATGTTCAAATCAAATAATTACATTTCAACAAGAGATTCTCCCTCACTGTTTCTTCATTTATAATAATCCTGCAAAATTCTTTTTGATATTTATGTGTGAACTTGCATGTTTCTCCTGACTTAGCACATGCCAATGTTGCTGGCCACCATTTACAATTCGGTGCAACTGTAAAATATTTCCCCATTTCATTTTCACCTAGGTAATGAGCTTCTAAGCAACAAATACATAACAGGAGATGTATCTTTTAATGTTAGGCTTGAAAATAATGTGGAGAATGTGAGAACAGAATTCTGCTCAAGATCATAGTCTGTCAAGCTTGTTATGGACAAAAAACATACAAGAATTAAATATCTTTTACACCGTTCCAATCATATCGTGCATGTGACTGCAAGAAAGACGTCTGCACTCTGTTAATTTTTCAGCCTATAGGATTGTAATATGGGCATAAATTTGTTTGGGGAAAGGTTTAAATAGTTTAAAGTTTGAAATGATCGCAAAATTTATGTCTGAAAGGCCCCGATGAGCTGATATTTTGGTAATAATTATTACGGGAAAGGGAGGGATGTTCTTGTTGAAAGACTTCATTACATGATAAGAAAACAGAAATATATCCGCTTTTGTATGCCATTTTGTCCAAATTCGCTCTCTCCTTTTCGTATAAAAAAACAATAGCCAGCATCCAATCACACAATCAGTGCCAATGGCAATCAAACTGTTGGGCTTTTGATGCATAGGTTCGTTCATTTTGGGCCAGCTTGTGATCAATCGCAATATTCCCGCAATCCTGTGTCCTAGAAGCAACACTGTTGCAGCATCATCATCACTGATGGCCTAGTAGTAACATGGTGAACTTTGAATCCAGGAGTCATGGGTCCCATATTCTGCTTCCTGTCTTTCATACAAAACTTCTACCTGATGTCCGAGGAACCTCCATGGCAGAGTGGTGTAAAATTCTTATCTTCTGATAAGCAGCCCCAACTTATGTCGCGACAAGCACTTTTGTTAACAGTTAAATAAAACATGTATACTGCGCAGGGTACGTTTTTAATATGTGCAACTTTAAACTAATTTGTGGGATTTCTTGCGCATCACTGCTTTCCAACATTGTGAATTCGTACAAAGTTTGAGCGATTAGCACACTAACGTGCCCTGGCAGCAGCTATGCCCCTGTATATTGATTCGCCACAAGTTAGACTGCAAAGAAGGGGTTAGATGTGATTTTAAATATATATATGCATTTTTTTCCGACAACCCCACCTGTGATTTTTGATTTTGTCGATGCAACCTACACCAGAAGTGATTTTCCTAACCAACCCTCCACTATCAGAATCAAATTAGTTTGAAACACAACCACCTGCAGAAGTTTTTTTGAAGTGCCATCCTGGGTGGGGGGATATATGTTTTACTGGAACAGCCCTTACATAAATGGTAAGAAATCATAAAGAATGTGTCACAAGAAATATTTCTGTGTGATTTATTTCATGCAGAGGTAATTCTCCATAATATTTCTAAAACAAACAAAACATTCTGAAAGTCTAAAAACCATAATATAACAAATTTTCCAATGTGAAGATGAATTCAGTCTTAATACAAAACAGAAGTTGATGGTTGATGTGCTCAGGTTTTCAATGACTTGATACCTTGTAAAGGGTTTAAGTCACACAAAAAAGACTACCTGCCATTTCTAGTTTTAAAAAAATTCAACATATGTAGTAAGGGCCATAATAACTAGTCTACCCTTGGAAATGGTTAGTGCCTCTTCATGGGGAGGAGGGATGTAGGTTAAAATACTTTCAATATATGACAAAACTTGAAATTTGACACTCAAAACTATTGAATCATTTACGTCCTGTTTGATGTTACTGTTTTGCACAGGAAAAAATTACCAAATTTAACAAAACTATGGAGTTGGCACTGAAAAGTTGTGTAACTCAAAACTGATCTGTAAAACACATATGCCCCCAGCCTTACTTGCAAAAGAACTGTAACTCTATCAACATATGCCCTAGGTGTAAAAATCAAAATAGGATTATTATAATAATGTTAAATTTGACTGCTATAGACAGTTTCTGTAGAATTGCCATAAAAGCATGAAAGGGCTGAAGGCATTAATTCTCTAGTATAAAAAAGATCCACCACTGCATCAGATTTTGCAGCAAAAAGTATGAAAATCTAATGAATGTAAAATACATAAAATAGTTATAAAAGTGTATAATTTTGTTGCTATACATGAAATAACTTCCGTGTAATCATGCTAAAACAGATTATAGATTGACACATGGAAGAGTGGCTATAATGACAGGTGTAAAGCAATATGCTTCCACCTGCAATAGATGGGGAATTAACCGATGAATCTTCAAACTCCACCTACCTACCACCAGCTGTAAGTGAAGCATTGTTTATTTAGCACTTCAATAGACTGCTTCCCACTCTTGAGCCACTCTCTTTATTTTATTAAGAACATCTGGAATGCTTGTCATACAATAAAGCAGACTGGTTCACTGAAGGTCTGCTACCTTCGACAAACTAACTATGTACCAATTAAAACAATTATAGCTTCACTATCTGTCTCATAATTTTTGTAAAACTTTCATGAAGAACAAAAATATACTGTCTATCTTTGATTTAAAGAAACTGGTATCATGCTTATTAGTAGGCACAGTTATCTCTAATTTCGTAAATTGCTACTGAAATACATGTACCTCTTGAGTGTTCTGTGTTTGGATCTATAACAACTTTGCAGTAGTTCAGCTCCCCAAACTCGGAAAATAATTCTATAATATCTTCTTCACAACTGTCAAACGACAAGTTCCTGAAGGAAGAAAAATATAATAATAATATCAAGTTATGTTGTAAATATGTTCCACTGCAATTGTGACACAGATGTTATTTCTTTAATTTTGATAGTTACTAGGAAATTTTGTAATTTAATTTACCACTTTGGAACATTCCATGTGTTTTCTTTTCAAAGTTTAAGTGCTTGCTATCACATACATTTTGTAAGTTCCTTAATTTTCATGATTTTTTTACTTGATTGCAAGAGTCGCAAAAATAAAACAACGATGAAATTTTCACAAAATACTGTTTTATGTATCTGCTTTAAAAGCACAATATGTTAGAAGACAATTTCTCATTAACATATTCATACATATGATTCATTATTGTCAACTCATGATATTCCATTAAATAATAATCAGATTGGAAATGAGTTCATAGAATATGAATACCATTCCACCCACTTTATGTATGACCCTGAAGACAAATTTGCAACCTAACCGCAAACTTAACCAAAGTACTGAAGAATGAAAAATTCGTCAGTGACCTACCATATTTACTTGTTTATAAGTCGGGTCCAACTACACAGACCCAGATCTGTCATTGCATAATGCACCAGCAGATCAGGGTCTATGTTGTTTGCAGTTGGACCAAACTTATAAGCAAGTATGGTACTTATGGTTTTAGGGAGCTCTGCTCACCAAGATACATCCGCATACAAAGTTTAATGACTGTATGGCTAACATTGCCCCAGAAACTGACCTAAATGCATAACTTAACGAAAGTACTGAAGAATGAAATATAGGTCAGTGACCTACTATGGTTGTAGGGAGCTCTGCTCACCAAGATACATCCACATACAAATGGCTCTATCACTAAAAGTGCCTTAGAAACTAACCTAAATGCATAACTTAACTGGAGTCATTGGTTCATAAAATATAGGTCAAAGTGACCTACTTTTTTTGAGGTGGCACCACATTCACTTAGTCAAATCAACAAAGATGCATGCCTTTGTGGCCAACAATACAAAAGAAACTTAACTAAACACAAAAGTTAACCAAAAAGTCACTTAAGTATTAAGTTTAGGTCATGGTGACCTACTTATGGATCTATGGTATTGAACTCACCAAGAGGTATCTACAAACAAAGTTACATGATTCTTAGGACTAAAAGTACCAGAGAAACTGACCTCAATGCAAAACTTAACCAAAGTCACTGAAGCATGAAATTTAGATCAGTGATCTACTTTTGGTGAAATAGTCTTGTACTCACCAAGAAGCATCTACATACAAACAAGCATGACTCTGGAGCCCACAGTGACAGAAAACATGACCTAAACATAAAACTTAACCACAGCGTGACAGACAAACAAGGGTAACACTATAATGTGTTGACAGATCAGGGTCTATGTTGTTTGTTCTACTGATTAGTACTTACAAGCTGCATAGACCCAGATCTGCAGGCGCATTATGCAACAGCAGATCTGGGTCAATGCAGTTTGCAGTTGGTAAAGGATTATACGCAAGATATACGGTAAGTACTATTAATTTTATCCAAATCTGAATATTTCACTTGATACGTGTTCTTTTCTTTTTTGGTGAAGACAAACACATCATCTGCCTTCGCTCTTTGACATCTTGAAACTGATGCTATCCCATAATATCACCCATAGTCATGTAGGTGAATAACTGAACTTCTTTCTTGAATATAAGCATCTAGCTAATTCAAACCAATTACAGTTTTAGACTAGTTCCCCAACCAATTATTTCATAAGATTCTAAATTCTCTGCCTTTTCTGTTATGGACACAGAAAACCAACACTGTGCATTACAGGAAATATACCTGCAATTTTCTTTTTTTTTGCATGCTAATTCAAATGTTTGTGATACTTCAATAAAACATTATTAGTCGTCAGGGAGAACCAATTTTCATGACTCTTGTGCTTTTACATGAAACTTAACATGCCAAAAATAGTAACTTCAAATAATCACTCTCAAGAAATGAATCATCAAAAAAATATGTATTTTTATTACTTTTTAAAACAGAAGTATTAGCAGTTCTCCTATCTTTCTTACTTCTGATTTAAGGAAGAGTTATAATTAAATAATTAAAGACCTATATAAACCATTTAAAGCATCTTTTTCCTACTAAAATGCTTTCCAATTTGCTGTAACATAAATGCATATATATATATATATATATATATATATATATATATATATATATATATATATATATATATATATAAATGACACAAAAGCAATAGACCAGTCAACACATGGATTTAAAACTTACCAAATCTATCAAAGGAAAAAAAAAAAAGACTGATATATTTGTAATGGGTCAGAAAACCACTTCATGAATTTATGAAGCCAAGGTAACATAAGTTGAGACTATACACTGCATGAAAGGCGAACAATTAAATTTTTACCTGATAAATAAAGTCTTGCCTTCTGAGACATCACTTTTCCTCTGAGATTTATCTGGTTTACCTGTGAGATAAATAAAGTCCAGACATTGAATTTTCATGATTCATGATGAGTTATTTAAAGGTTTTTCTATTTTTAGCAACAGCGGCCACATTTAATAGCAAATTAGTATCAATTGTATAAACCTGAAAGGCCTTCATGCCAGAATGCTTTCTGTCATATTTGGTTAAATTCTGTTTAGAGGTTTTTGAGGAGAAGTAGTTTAAAGGTATTTCTATTCTTCATAATAGCAGCCATATCTGATGACCAGTTGGCATCAATGGTATCGACATGTAAGGCTTTCATGCCAGAAAGCTCTCTGACAAGTATGGTTGAAGAGAAGAAATTGAAAATAGCAACTCTTGATGGACAAAGTACAATGGATGCAGGACCATACCATAAGTTCACTTGGCCTTATGACCAGGTGAGCTAAACAAGAGGTGCAAGTAGGCCTGACACTTGGCTGACATCTGCCTAATGGTCAAATGCAAGAGCAGTTGGTTGAAAAATCTGGATCAGTAGGATGCTTTCTGTATACATTTCTTCCAATGCTGTTGATTGCATAAGTTATGAAAACAATTGTTTCAAGGTTACACTATTATTTGTATCTTCATCAATATTTGATGGTATATTAGCATCATTAGTCCAGTATTTAAGGCCTTTATTCCTGGATGTATTCTGTTAAAATTGGTCAAATTCTGCTGAGTATTCTTGGGATATAATTGTTTAAATGTTTTTCTATTTTCAGTAACAATGGCCATATTTGATGGGAGATCAGCATTATCTGCACAAACTTGAAAGCCCTTCATGCTTTCTGTCAAGTTTTGTGAAAATTCTGCAGAGTGGTTTTTGAGAAAAAGTCATTTAAAGGTTTGTCTATTTTTGGTAATGGCAGTCATATTTGATGACAGATCAGCATCAGTTTAAAAAAAATGTAAAGGAAATGATGACAAAATGCTCCCTGTAAAATCATGTACAAATTGGTCATGTGGATTTTTATTAGAAGTTGTCAGCAACAATTGTAATTTACCATGGACAAAGGACCATACCATAAGCTCACATGACCTTTAGGCCAGTTGAATTAAAAAACAAAAAAAAGATTCATAAAATTATAATTCAACCTCCCTAAAATGCAGATGTCCTTTATTATACTTTAGTTAAACTGATTTAAATATCTCTGGAATATTGCAAATCTTAGATCAAGCATATATAAGTTGCATCCATGCATGCACATACACACACACACACACACATATATATATATATATATATATATATATATATATATATATATATGCAATATATTCATATTCTTTTAACATTAGGTTAAGAATAAATACATGTGCTAAAGTGTATATAGTCTCCTTTTTGATAAACAAGGTAACTTAAATAATGAAGGAATGAATTCATTTCAGTTGTGCCCATTTCAACAAACCTGAGAACAATGAAGAAACAGTCAAGGTATACAACGATATCAAAATGTCATAAGAAAAGCTGTCACCTTTATACTTCTTCTTTGACTCATCAGATTCTTGGTCAGAACTAACATCTACCTCACTTTCATCTTCATCATTTGCATTTTTGTTTTTCTCAGCATCTTCACTTTCATCACTCATATCTTCTTCACTTTCATCATGATCCGTATCTTCTTCATTATCATCATCACCAAAGCCTTCATCTCCAGGGGACTCTTCGTCCTCATCAACAGACACATTATCATCATCATCACCACTTTCATCACCAACTGATATGCGAGTTTTCAAAGCTTTTGTAACTGAGAAAAACAGGACAAATATTAGAATCGGGCTTAGATCGTTCAATTTTCCTGCATACAATCACACCTGTTTATAAAGATCACCCACAGGACTTGCAATATCTGGCCATTATACACAGGTGGTCTTTATATACAGGTACATCCATATTGA
This sequence comes from Margaritifera margaritifera, assembly GCA_029931535.1. Classification (NCBI taxonomy): domain Eukaryota; kingdom Metazoa; phylum Mollusca; class Bivalvia; order Unionida; family Margaritiferidae; genus Margaritifera; species Margaritifera margaritifera. Next base: position 638,941 of record JAQPZY010001332.1, read on the forward strand.
TTAATGTATAAACATGACTTCATATACATGACCTTTATGGACAGTTGTACTTTATACAAAGGTGACCATTATAGCAAGCCGGACTGTACTTATCTTCCACAATATTCCAAGGTACACTCCTACTTAAGCAGTGGTGAAATACAGCAAAACCTCTGCAGAGACCACAATCAGGAGGTTATCAGACTTAAAGGATAAGCTTCATATTATGTACAAAATAAGAACTCAGAGTGGTTACTATTGGAGAATGGTTTAATTTTGGTTGCAGTCAGGAGAGTTATAATGTAATTGTGCACCATTGGGCACTCATTGTTTTACACTGTCACCTCTTAGGTTTGGTAACTCTGTTCAAGGTGTTATCTGAAAATAGGCCACATTTTTTGTCCATTCATTGGCAATTCAGTGGCAAGGATTTTTCAAAGATGTCCCAATAAATTCACCTGCCATTTAAATAGCATGTGAACAGAAATCACCTGAAACTTTGTCAGCTGAATGCATCAAAGTTTTGAAAAGATTTTTGCATTCAAATCTTGACATTATAAATCGAATTTGTTACCTATGTCAACAATTTTTAACATGTTGCTAAGTTAGTTAGTTGCTAGGGAATGAATCAATGTTGTGGGAGGACAGAAGCCTGAATATTATATAATTCACAGACACTGAAAGAAAGAAGAAAGAAAGAAAGAATAAAGATGGAAAGTATCCTTTTTCTTATCCATCCATTCCCCTATCTATCAATTTAATAATCAGAATGATGACCAGGATGTCAACTGATTTCTATGACACTATGTTACTATGCAAATCAGAAACCTTTTGATGACATTTTTATGCAATAAGAAGCACAAAATGGATATAGAGATAAAGGTATACTTGATTATCACTTGACTTTATGGACAGGAGTTCTTCATACAGAAGTGAAAAATGTTGGTAAACTTAAGAAAAGGGGCTATAAATACTGTCCTTATAAGCAGGTGTCTGTTATATAAGTGTCCACTAAGGCAGGTTTCACTTCATGAACTAAATATGTTTAGCCCACCTGTTTCTGTAGTGTCCCTTTCTGTACTGAATGATCCCTCATCAGAATCAGTGTCACCTTTTTGCCTTCCTGTAGTGAACAAATATTCAGTAATGTATTAAATCAGTGTACATTCTAATACTGAATCATCCCTAATTTTCATGACTATATAGTTAGGACATCTTTGTAACAAATTTTCATTAAATTAATGATAAACTAAATGTATTCTATTCCTTTACCCTGAAACTAGAAATGTGTTCATATGACAGAGATGCCCCTGCAATTATGAAGAAAGAAAAAAAAACAATGAGCAAAGTTTTAAGTCAAACAGGACCCATAACTCCACAAATTTTTCTCTGCAAAATAGTTAAAATAAAAACTTGATCTAGGTCTTTTCGATGTAAAGTTTCATGCCAAATTTGGTTTCAATCAATGAAGTCTGACAAAAGTTATTAAGTGGCAATGAAACTCATGACAGATGTGATGTTATGTGATGGTACATGAGACTATATGCCCCTACATAGGTATGGCAGGGGCATAAAAAAAAAACCTATGTGAAGTCAGAGTCACTGCTAAGTTTATAAAATCTATTGCTTGGAAAAATTTTGCAAGTTATGGTAACTTAAAAGAAGCATATACAAAAGAGCCAACTGAATTGTCATAAAATATTTATTCAAGTCAAAGATCTAGAGACATGGATAAATGAATTCAATGTCATTAACAATATTATAACTTTTGAGATACACTGCATTTAGGTAATTCTTTGTTTTACTTTGGTTTTCGAAACTTTCATGAGCTACTTAATTGTCACAAGAATGTTGCAACATTAGATTTATTAAAGTCCAGACTGAAAAAATAAATGGTATCCGACTACAAATTGTTCAGCTAAATCAGGGTCACATTAAGACTTCCACTAAAGCCAGGAATAAATATCACATGCCTTGAATGTTCTTGGTTAGTTTTTAATGGTACTTTTAACACATTGGTTATATCGTGCTGAGGAAATGGGAGTTAAACGCCTTTTCAAAGGACACATCGAGGCAGTGGACCCAGGCTGACCTGGCTGGGTATCAAACATGCAACCCTTAGATTATGAGTCTGGTGCTCTACCAGCTAAGTTATTGTGGCTCCCTCAGGTGACCTGAAATGAGACTAAAAGTAGAATGTCTAACACTAAGAGTTATCTAACCTGACTTGACAGATTTGTCTCCCTTTGTGACTGCTTCAAACTTATCTTTGGGAAGGGCCCAATCCACAGCAACAGGACGACCTTGTGGAAAAAAAATATTGTTTATCAAATATGACAAATAAAAATGTCTAAAACAAGTAAAATGATACAATTTGACCTAGCATCAATGAATTCTTGTAGTCCAGGGATTTACAAATCCACTTGCCCGACTCCTGGGACAAGCTCAAATTCGGCTCAAGAAAGCTCAAGTTTCCAAGGTGCATGCCTGCAGGAAAGTCCCAAAAATTGAGAGAGAGAGAGAAAATGGTAGAAAGGGGTTGTGTTCCGTTCGTAATGCTTTATGTTCTGCAAGGTTTATACCCTGGGATCTCACCACAGTACATGTATCAGCACCTTTATTTAGTGTTTATATGTACCACATTCTTCTATTACAAACTGGCCACAGTTTCTTTCATCTATCATATGTCATTTCCAGCTTGCAGTCAATGTCAAGGTCAGTCTCACATTTTCTTTCGCAGAGGTGATAATGTGAATATTTACTATTTAAAGCAAGTTTTGACAAATAAGGAATAAATATTTATATTTTAATTTATCAGTTACATTTGAATCATGATATGTGTAGTTATTCGGAATTCACTGACTTTCAGGTCTTAACCTAGCCTTGCACAGTTTATGAGCTTGCTGACTGTAAACAATCAGCTTGTCAAAGATTGTGTTGATGTATGTCGCTGATTTTAACATGAGTAGGTGTTAATTGTTAATAATATAACTCGTGAGATTTCTTTGACAGGTGTCCTTAAAAATAAAAGGCACTTGTGTCTAACGATTAACCACCAGGAGTATTTCGTTCAAAGTGTGATTGATGTACCGAACATGTAATGTCCACAAGCGGTGTTTATGATCTGATGTGCTAATTACAGGAGACCAATACATACTTACTGCTTAGCAAACAATTAATGGATAAAAATAAGTGTTCTCAATCTCAAAAGTCAGCTTGTCAAATATTTTGAAGCATATCGCCAATTTCGATGTGAGTGGATGATAACTGTTAAGTAAATGGATAAAATAAGTGTTCACAAATCCTTCAGTTGTGAGTATAAATAAATCATTACAAACAGTCTAGCTTTCATTATTGTTGATGTAGTTGATGAAATGAGTCTGCTATCTTATCTAGGCAAAAACGGAAGTTGTTTTAATGAATCTGTTTTAAAGAAAAATAACCATTATGATGCTATGAAAGGTGCAAGAAAGTTCCAATCATCATTGATTAATAAGTATCCCTGCCTAAAATATTGTTATTGGTTGTTGACTTTTTCATTTCAAGGTCTTTTACCTAAACATCTCTCCCTATCTCTCTCTCTATCCATTTATCTGTCTATATACATGTACATGTCTGTTTTTGCACTTCTGACTATATCTGCATTTTAACCCTTTCTCAGCAACATATCTATCTACATGTATTATTTACATATATATTTTTGATAATTTTAATTATCAGCATATGGTATTAAAGTGCCAACAAAGATAAAAAGAAAACAAAAATTTTAATTAAAATGGCACAATTTCCTTAAAATATTCCATATTTTATTTATCTCATTTCTGTATTCATGTTGGGATATTATATTTGGGGCAAGCTCAGATTTCCCAAGGGCAAGTTAAATTTTCCAGCGTGCTTGCTCTGGGCAAGCTGACTCTTATAAAATGTGTAAATCCCTGCAGTCCCTTGTAATACTGAATTGCTGTTTACAACATTTTATTAAAAAAATATGTGTTCAACTTTAATATGAAAAAAATGTTTCGTTCCATACTTGCCAACCTTCAAAAATAAAAAGTGAGGTCTTTACTTTATCATTTAAGTACCATACTAGTACTGGAAGTGACTGAGAGTGAGTAATAAAATGAGAATAATGAGTTGCACTAAATGAGCCTAAAGACCATACTACAGTAAAACCAACTTGATTTTTGTGAGCTACTTTTTTTCATGGAATTTGTTGGAGGACTGCAAAATAATTAGACAAACCAGCAGTGATAGGTTCTTGAAATTAAATCAGTAAGAAATTGTTTTACATTCGGAAATGAAATTTGTATCGTAAATTATGTTTCTCTGAAAATACTTACCTGATCACATTAACATCTGGAATACATTTCTGCTACCTCCCAAATCCAGCCCTCCCAGAAAGATGAAAAAATGCCTTTCACATCTATATACACCTCTCCCTCGCTAACTCGCACCCGGATAACTCTCAAACCCACTTATAATGCGAGGTCAGGCATGGATCCTGTTTGTTTTTTCAAGATAATACCAAAAGAATTGGCTCCTATTTGTTGCACGTGAAGAAAATCGTGATTAAAACTGGAAAATGAAACTTTGATATATAGCGCGTTTTATTGTAGAAAACGGCAATGAGTGCTCAGAAATTTGAATCAGCATCATGAAATTCGCAACTTTTAATAGGAAGTCATATATTTTGTTATTTTCTTTAAAAAGAAATTCTCAGTACACTGTAAATAATATTCAACAATATTTCAATCCATGAAAATGTCAGTAATGCCTACTGGTGGCAGCACTTTAAGAAATACATACAAATGAAACAAGTTTTGTCCAGTGAAATTCGTATTCTAGTTCTCTTTTCATGTGGTTTCAGTGTAATCATCACAAATGCAATAGGCCCTTTTGTATTCAAACGTGAAAAGTGTCAATCTACCGTCACAGCTATGTCCGTGAGCGTTTATGAGAACCTAATTAAATTCTGACTGTGTTTTGATCTCCGATTTGTGGAAGTGTTTGTTGTATTGTTACAATCAATTAAAAGTAGACCTGCTTTGTATTACCACATTAATGATGTCTTTTGTATCAAATCAAATAAAGGAGGTGGAATAAAAATAAAGTTAAAAGGCATGCAAATCATATCCATATAAGAGTTAGCAGTTATGGTAGTGGGTCAGATCAACTCATGTCAATTGACCGACCAATTGATCACTATTATAAATATTATTATGTAGGTAACATAATTAATGTATCCAACATTTTACAGTGGTTTATCTTACTAATTATCAAATGTAATCAAGGACAGCAAGAGAAGCAAGTGAAAGGAGTAATCGGTGCATAAAAAACTTTGTTTCACTGATATGGTTCATTATGGAGAAGCAAGTTCCAAAGTTTGTATTGAACTTTAAAATTCTCGAATTGGCACTCAGAGGTTTGCTCAAGAATTTCACTATTACTTGCAATGAAATTGCGGCATGAATATTGTAATAACAGAATTTTAAAAAATCAAGTTTCAACATTGATAGCTGCTGTTTCACGAATTAAATGTCCCTAGTTTTAAACAAATTTAAATCTTGTTTTATAGTGAATCAACAATAACACTCGAATATATCCACATTCACATGCACAAAGTAGTGACGTAATACACAATGTTTTCGCAGCTGCACATGTGAGTGTGTTGAAACCTTTGGAGTAATGTTATAAACAATGTTTCAAAGGTTGGTTATCTTGAAAATAATTGTAATTTATACAGAAAAGCAAACAACTTCATTTGAAGTGACAATTAGTCGTGATTAAAAAACAAGTATTAAACCATAAAACAGTAACCCCCTCCTTGGCTTTTTATTGTTGATGTCCAGCCGTGATGGCATCCCCATATTAATTTTTCAGAGGTCCCTTGGTAACTCGCGCCTTCACTTGTACTTCCGTCAGTGCTTTTAGACCCCATTGTGCACAAGTTATCAAGAGAGAGGTGTACAACACAGATGCTAAGGTGGCAGTGGATACTTTCATAAGTTGGCCCCTGTCAAATTTCTTAACTTACGGCCATGATGTGACTTTTTCATCTATTATTGTGTAGTAATTAAAGATATGGATATATTTATGAATTAGGTATTTTCGGCTTGTGTTGTTCTTGAAATTGATGTGAGGCATGTACACCTCCCATAGTTACTTCACAGTATGTAGACAGTGAAATACCAATATTCGGCTAGAAAGCAGAGCTAGCCACCCATAGCAGTACACATGTGGGTTCAAGGCAAGTAGAATATCTCAAAAACAGCCTGCATGGCAACTATTTTGAATTGCATCAAGCTGTTTAGTACAAAATGTTTTTCAAAATTATCACTATGGGAAAGGGCTTTCATTTGCACTGTGAGCATCACTTTATGTCAAAAATTATCATTGGACATGCAAAATGTATGTATAAATTTGGGGTTGGGGTGCATAAACTTCTTTTGCTATGAACTTCCATTGAATGATATTCTTTTGTTTTGTTTTATTATAGCTATCCAAAAATATGGACCTTTTTGATCTCTCTTGTGTATTAGATCTTTTTATGAATTTTTATATTAGGCAGGTGGATGCAGCATTAAATTTGTGCATAAAAACTGTCCCTTGCACCCTAAAAAAAATAGTATCTATGGGAAGAAACTCTTCCAAGATAATGTACTATTATAATTAGCTCCCCTTGTCACCACTTGGTGGCTACCTGTATATTGGATGTTCTTCAGTTTAAGCTTTCACTCAGTACAGGTAGCACTGTACTGGTATACCTCCAGAAATCTGTTGGATTTCTCTGGAATTTTCAGATATCTCTCTACAAAGTAGGTATTGTTTTATTGTATTATCTTTGCTTTAAACATTGTAGCTCTAGTTCCTGTTTTTCATCAGTTTTTTTTTGCAAATTTTGTGGTCATTGTGGACTTAATCACTGAGATTGCCATTTTACATTTTTGCTGTTTGAATGCTGTAATAATGTTTTTAGTCGGTACCATTGGATTTCTTAGACTTTTCCATAAGTTATAACTTTGACTTGTTAAGTGGTGTACAGTCTGCACCTTTTTGTGGTTCATTACATGACTAAGTCATTTTTCATTATCATTACAGGTACAAAATAGCAACAGGATGCAACAAGTGAAAAAAGTGAGATATGCCTCTGATGTAATAAATGTACTTCATCTAAACCATGCAGTATCTGCGCAAATAATCAGAAGGACTTGGTATACTGTTCTGTGGAATAACTGAAAAAGGTAAGGAAATATTCAAGATTGAAATCTTCAGATGTGAAAGTCCTCAGTCTTCATCCCAACACTGAGTTAGTTACCAGTATGGTGGGGGTTGCCCCTATGGCCCTTCCCAAGATTGCTCAGACTTTGCTTAGTCAACGACCGCCACTTCAAGACAACTAGAGCATGAAGAATGGGATATTATGGTTTCAAACATTTGCCCCCTTCTCATTCGCTGGTTGAATCTCAGACGAGAAGATTGATCCAAGAGATGATGTCACAGACGTTGGCTTCTGGAGATCTTCTTTCTCGCCTGTTGTCCCACCTTTTGACTACTGACATGGGTGTGATGAGAGATCTTACCCCCTCTTTTCCAGCCCAGTGGACACAAGTCCCCTGCATGTCAGAGCAGGGCCAGAAAGAATATGAGTCTCAGTGCATGAGGTTTTCTACTGACTTTGATGGAGTTTTCTGCCCTTTGCACCAGCCATCTATGCCGCTTGCTGTTGTACCAGCTCATGACCAGTCCATCCAGCTGGCTAATCGGCTGTCCTTTGGCACCTTTGATTAGTTCCATCATCTATAGCCTACTTTGATCAGTTCCATCATCTATGGCCTACTCTGGAGATCCATCTGGTTGGTCCATCTGTATGGTCATACCAAAACCAGCCTGGGTGGCTCCCTCAGCAATCCAACCTTAGTTGGCTGCCCATCCATTGTCCATTCAGATGATGCGTCCACAATTTACGGCTTATGAGAGAACACATCCACTGACAATAACTCTTCTTCCCTTCTGCACAATATGATTTACATGGATGTGGAAGCCTTCCTGGACAAGGACAATCCTCAAGTGAATGACGGCACAACCTTGATCAGTTAATGAACCCAGATCCTACTAAGGAGAGAACTTAGTTTAGCTTTCAAGCTCCAATTGAAGAGATCTATAGGATCTTGGAACTGGGTGAGTACATGCCACCGCTGTCACTGAACCACTTATATTGGATCAGGGCCTCCATCGACTTCGATCCTGTGAGACAGAAGTATTTTGAAGTGAACTGCATGATGATGTACCACCTGAGAAAATCTTAGATTTTCTGAGGGAATGCAGTTTATATTACAAATTTTGACCATATTTTTTTAGAAATTTATATGAGTTACATATATCTTTTATTTTATAGACATTTTACAGAATTTTATAACATCATTTTGTTTGTTATTTTATCTTGTTGTAGTTCCTGTTTACATTTATTTTGAAGGGTTTATTTTCCTAAATTTTGGTGCAATCCGGTTTTACTTTCATCAAACTTTACCTTTTAATTGGCACCATATAGCCACTTGTTTGTGCTGATATGCTGTAAAATACTACTACATACAGGGGAGCCATGGTAGCTCAGTGGTTAGTGTGCCGGACTCACGACCGAAAGGGTGCAGGTTCGAATCCTACCATCGGACCAGCCTGGGTCAGCTACCGTGGTGTGTCCTTGGGCAAGGCACTTTACTCCAATTGCCTCGGCTCTAAAGAACCTACTTGTGTTGCTGTGCTGTAAAGCACCAAACCAAACCAAACTACATACATATATACATTTAATGACTTTTGCTAGACATTTTTTCGAAAATTAATATGGCATATATTTGTGAAATTTATTATAAAAACATTAAAATGAGATATAACAAGTTGTGAAAAAAAACCCCAAAAAAAACCAAAACAAAAATATAGCTAATTATTAAATGTACCAGAAAATGTTTAATTTCTGGTTCTGGATTTGCTGCTGCTTTTGGAATAGTATTATCCTTCTATGATTCCCAGTTTTCCTCTCACACTAATTATTTTTAAAAAATAATTTCTTTTCAAAAAACTATATGATAGAATTTCACCCAACAACAATATTTTATTTCACTCTACTGTTTTTAAAAATTAATGATTAATTGACAACAACCAGACTTACTGCCTTGAAAAATATGTAACACCTAACTGACAGGCATTTCCAGTAAAGTCCGACAGTGAAGTTTTATTTGATCAGGTCCCCAAACAAGACTTGAAGGATGATAATATATTTTATTAAATTTTAGCCCAGGCTACACGTATCTTGTTCTAAAAAGCCTGGTGCAAGGGACTAAAGTAATGTTTACAGTACAGACCCTTTGGCAATCTTCAATTATAGAGTTTTTGTAAGTCATGGAGATAAGCTTTCATACCTCTTTTGTCTTGTGCTTTGTGGCTACAGAGTGTTTAACCAACTGAGAAAACATACCGACCAAACAAATGCATGGGATAATTATGGGCACCTTATGTCCAATGCCTGACGTGTCAAGTTTGCAAATGGTCATTTCACAGTTTTTAACTCATTTCTTGGACATGTCCAATATACAAATATAAGACAATATGGATAAATCCAAAATTTAATCGCAAATATCAATTCAATGCAGACATTCTAAATGCTGTATAACTTACCAAGAACTGGTTTGGTGTTCATACTGTCCATAGCCTTCTGTGCACAAACCATATCTGTAAACTGCACAAATCCAAATCCACAGGGAGATCCATCTAAGTGGAAAAAGATAGTTATTATGAATAAGTCAATGAATAAATAAGTAAAACTTGATACTTCTGCTAGTTGATATCTATATCATTATCTATGTATATCTGAGAAAATTAAAAAGGATGGGGAATTTTGAGCACATTAAAATCTTTGACACAGATGGCTTATTGTCCAATTTGAAAGAAATCATTACAACTAAAGTAGTCCAAAGAGAAAATACTTCTAGATTCTGCTGAAACCAACAAATATTGATTAATGTTTGTAAATTACATATCCTCACAAGGCAGACCACAAAAAGGTATTAAGTCCAAAACAAGAGGACCAATTAGGCCTGATATTGTTCACCTGGCTTACATAACTTAACAACTAATTATTTCACTAAGCAGACTTATGTAGTATTGTAAGAACACATCCTATGTAAACGATCTCCCAAACATTATATCATGTTGATTTTACCTATTTTACTATAACCTGAAAAAATCTTTTTAATGATAAAGGCATAATTAATATGCAAAATCTTTTGCTCATAATCGAAGTCAGCCAAGATCTAATGATATGAACTCATCTACCAAGTTTTCCGTAGTTGGATGAAAAATATAGTCTCTAGATCTAGACAGGAAACAAGCTCAGCCAATCAGCGGCAAGGCATCTCATTAATATATGCAGATTTAATTTATTAAAGAACCTGTCAATGACAATGAAGTTTATTCACCAAGGTCGAGTGAAACCCCATTCGAATTCAGTCTCCAGAGTGGTAGTAAGCTTAGCTAATTAGATACATGATTGCCTCATTAATATGCAGAGATCTCATAATCAAATTTACCAATATAAGACTATTTAACAAGTTTGATCAAAATCTAATCAAACAAGCTCAGCCAATTAGATACAAGGTCACATTATTAATATGCATGAATTTCACTCATAATCATACTCAACCAAGATCTTAATGAAATAGGCTTGTAAGATCACCTTATAAATATGCATAGGTCTCACTTGTAATAAAAATCATCTGACACCTTGATGATATTAGCCTATTTACAAAGTCTGATTATAATCAGGTCAGAAATACAGTCTTTAAAGTGGTAAGAAGCTCAGCCAGTCATATACAATCATATATGTAAATCTTGCTCATAATAAAATACATTATACATCTTGACAATATAAGCCTACTTGCCAAATTTGATTAAAAAAAAAGTAAAAAACTAAAAAAACAAACAAAAAACAAATATGACCAGAAATAAAGTTGCAAAAAGGCTGACATGCTCATCCAATCGGATGCAAAATCACCTCATTAATATGCATGGCTATTGCTAATAACTGTACTCATTCTAGAGCTTAGTGATTTAAGCCTAATTACCAAGTCTGACCAAAACTGGATTAGAAATAGTCTTTCAAAGAGTGCTTATTGTGAGGAAACCATTTTTCTTTATTCATCACAGTGACCTTAATCTTCGAACTTTTGACCACAAAATCGATAGGGTTCTTCTGTGTCCCAAGTGCAAGCCATCCATAAGGTTTTGTAACTGTTGATAGTGAAGAACTCAAGTTATTGTGCAGAAACCATTTTTCTTCTTTCATGACCTTGACCTTTTGAGATTTTAACCCTGAAATTGATAGAATTCTTCAGTACTCCAAGTGCAAGCCATCCACAAATTTTGCAGACAGTAGATGGTGGAGAACTCGTGTTATTGTGCAGAAACCATTTTTCTTCTTTCAGTCAAAGTGACCTTTACCTTTGAGTTTTTGACCCCAAAATCAACAGGGTTCTTCCTTACCCCAACTGCACGCCAGGGTATGAAAATAGTGGTGGACAGAGGTCTGGGAACAGGTAATTTCTAATACAGACCTGCCCATTTTTCCAGTCTGTAGTCAGTCAAACCATCCAAATTGATAAAATTTCTACCATAACATCTTCCAATGTATCGCTAATCCAAAAATGTTTAACTTAGACAAGCAGCTATAGGTGTTTCTGCTTAGACTTCCAATAAACTGATTATGATTTGACATCATGTACATTATCACATGCTGAACAAATGCACAGTGGACCCGATTTCAAAATAGAGCACTTGAACACATTTTAAAGGATTGTAATATTTAAACAACCAGTCTGCTCTAATTGTCTTGAGCAGCCTGATATACACAAGAGGTTATGGGAACTTGTGCAGGTCACCAGGTGAATGACACATCATAAGTCTATTCAAGTTGTCTTTTTCCACATCAGTGTTGAAAAGCAGAGATGTGGTCAAAGGTCACGACTTGCAGTAAAAATTACCAAATCAAAGGTTAGAATTCATTTTATTATTTATATATTGGAATCACCATTATTTGAATAAACCACAATGCATAATGATATGTAGGTACTTTTGACTTTATATGCATGTCTGAAAATAGACAACAGAAAACAGAAAATTACAGTTAGAGGACCACTCGCTATAGTTTGAAGACCTGCTATAGTATGTCCAGGACTTGCCACTAACCAGGACCCACTGGTCATGGGCCTTATGCAAGCCATCCACACAGTTTGGTAACTGTAGATGGTGGACAACTCAAGTTATTTTGTGGAAATGAACTTGGCAATAGACATATGGACAGAAGGATGGATGGATGGACAACATCATAACATAAAAGGTTCTGCTGTATGGCAGACATATCAAAATTGTTGTAATAGCTCCAGAAACTAATCAGGTCATCTACTAATTACCATGATAAAATGTGTACAATTTTAAAAGTTTTTTGCCCTGTATCAAGGCATGGAGAATATTAATTTTGGAAGTTATTTCAGCCATTTTAATGTCAATGTACCTGAAATTCATTAAGAATAAAGACCTGATTCACCGAAGTGACTAACATACATTAGAGTGCAATACTAACTAACTGTCTAATATCTGTGTAGGCAGAGCATGCATGCTTTTTCTGTCAGCAGCTTTAGTAGCTAAGAAGGTGTCAATTGCTGACTGGTGCAGAATAAAGTTGCTACATGTACATTATTTTTCTTACACTAATCGGGCTTATATGCTGGCACACATATTTATGAGTCTGTGTGATGTCAATCTATGTTATATTCAGAAATTTCAGAACGTCTTATGTAGTATAATTCTTGGTAGGACTAAATTCACAGGATCTGTATTGAGGGAATTTTGGCAATAACCTTAATTGCAAGGAATCAGGCATGTAAGATTTGCTTTTATTTAACATATATTAACATGAGATAATACCAATGTCCATTGCATGCAACTATGATTTGGTTTCTGTTGGTTTTAACAGCACTTTTTACACATTATTAGCTATATCATGCAGAGGAAATTAAAGTTAAGTGCCTTTCCCCAAGAACACACAGAGGCAGCTGACCCTGACTAGCCTGGGTGGAAAAGGTATATATGATTTCTACAGTAAATCTCAAAGGTGTAGGTCACTGTCTTCTTGTCTTCACAGTCAACAAGTAGTTCTTCAAAAGCAAAATACCAAAACAAAAACAAAATATTCTTGCTTTAAATAGATTACCTGACCTACTTCCCCTGCCTCGTGCCACCTAATTTCTTTGTGTAAGTTTCTTTCTTCCTTTCCAAACCATACAGCAAAGCTAACACTCTTGTGCTAAACCAGATTCAGGATGGATATATGGATGGACAGCAGAAAAACATTATGCTCCCTTCTGCGATCACAGTCAGCACACAATAAAACTAAAAGTCATTATTTTCTCTGATAATTAATCTACCCATACCTTTTTTTGAAGGAATCTTGACCTCTGAAACGTCTCCAAACTTTTGAAATGCTTCACGTAGATTGTCTTCTGAACACTGCAAAATTTATTATACATGAAAATTACCCAAACCAGACACTACTGGGACCTAAACTTTTCTAAACCAGACATTATTGGGCCCTAAAATTTTGTCTGATTTTTGGAGAAGGTCAGTTGACGGAGATTTGATTAGCATTAGAACAAGCCTTAATGGTAGTGAAATATATAAGGCCAGTTTGTATGGGAGACCAGGATTTAGAGAGACTTTATGACTTGCTAAAAGGACAATGAAACATAAAGCTCATTTCCTGAACCATTTGCTGAAATATGAGGCACAGGGTGCAAAACCATGGCTTCATCAGTCAAAGACTGACATAAGTTGCAAGTCAATGTGACCTATATACAACCAAAGGATATAGAAAAACATGACACCCTGAATGAAATACATGAAAATAACATAACAAAATCAATTCATACATATGCCTGAAAATCACTACAGTTACTATCAACATTTATTACTGATTCAGATCACCGACTTCATTTTTATAGAAGAGATGAATGGCAAGAATGCTGGAAAATTATTTAGTTAGCTACTTGTCCTGAAGGGGAAGTGACTTGGAACTTTAAGCAGTCCTACATCAATATTACTCATCCTACACTGTACATGACACTAAATCTGCTTAAAATGCCACTCATCTAAATGGACAAGCATCTTGAAAAAGTGACTTGCCCTTCCTCAACCACCACTCATAAATATGAAAGGATGCACATATGTACCGAATAAGATGCTGTGATTATGGCAAAACCTAAAATGTGCAAAGTTAAGTTAGAGACGTGTGCATCACAATGGGCCCTGCTCAATACAATGTGCTCTGCAGGGTCTTAAACTGAGAAACAAGCAATCAGGGTGCATAACTTTTTTAAATGATAATGTGGAATGCTGGAAATTAAATTCATTCAAGATCTCATCAGTATCAAGATACTTGCCAAATATGACTGAAATCCAACCATCCTTGGTAAATTAAAGTTGCAGACACAAGAGTAAGGAGGATGGAAGATTAGGGGCATTACTCCTGCAAATTGTCATAAAACACTGGAAAAAACTGAAATCATCCAAAGTCTCATCAAATTTAAAGCTACATGCCAAGTTTGGTTGAAATCCAACATATCTTGGTAAAGTTATGCTGCAGAAACTAAAGTCAGTAGAATGGGCAATCAGAGGGCATAACTCCTGTAAATGATGTCATGAAAAGGTGGAAATCAAACTCATTCAAGGCCTCATAAAGCTGCATGCCCAGTTTACTGAAATCTATCAATCCTTGGTAATGTAATGTTGCAGAAACAAAAGTAATGGAATACAGAAAATCACAGACTACAGTGTTTCCCTTTACCCTCATTTGTGCATCAGAGACTCCCAAATTTTTAATTTGACCCCAGTTCTGACACCAAGGTTTGTTATATACTCAGTCTGACCCCCAGTTCTGACACCATGGGGATTTTTGACTCTCAATCTTGCACCCCTCGGGGAAACACTGGGCTTAAGTCCTATAAATGATACTATGGAATTTTGTAATTCAAACTCATCCAAATTGAAAATCAATATAAAGCTGTGTGCCAAATTGTGCTGGGATGAAAAAAAAATTGGTAAACTTATGCAGCAGAAACTAAAGTCATGAAAAAATTTAATCAGGGGACATGACTTCCATAAACAATATTCCCTTATATGGACTGACACCCTACTGGCCAAAAAAAAAATTCCAGGAATCCAATATAAGACCGTTTCTTCTTTTTAACTGCCAAGTGTTGAAATCATGTCTGATATTCTTGAGCAATAACAGGATTTTCTAGATCATAAAAAGTCTTTTGGTGAAAACCCTATGTCAATATGACCATCCATTCAAAAAGAGTAGCTATAACAAGATTTTCAAGATGGCCACCACATTGGCCATATTGGATCCCATATCAGCACCATTTTCAATCAGGACCAACTAGATATCATAAGAAGTCTTCTTGCGAAAGTCCCATGTTTATATGAACATCCATTCCGGTCGAGTAGCAATAACAAGATTTTCAAGCTGGCCTGCATGGTGGCTATATTGGATGTCAAATCAGTCTCAGTTTCATTTGGGACCAATTAGACATCATAAGAAGTCTACTGGCAAAAACCCTATGTCAGGCATGTGCAACTTCCTCCAGGGTGCGGGCTGGATAAGTGATTTTTAAAGCAAAACCCTATGATGTAAATAGGCGGATAAAACCAGGTCGCAGGCCGTAGGTTGCACATGCCTGCCCTATGTCAATGTGTCTTTCCATTTTGGAGGAGTAGCACTAATAAGATTTTCAAGATGGCCACCAAATTGGAACTCAGACTGCCACCATATTCATTTAGGGCCAACAAGACATCATAAGAAATCAACTGGTGAAAATCCAATGTTGATATGACCATCCATCAGGCGGAGTAGCAATAATAAGATTTCCAAGATGGCCACCAATGTGGCCATATTGGATGTCAAACTGGCATAATTTTTATTTAGGACCAACTAGAAGAAGTCTTCTGGTGAAAACTGAAAACCCCATATCAATATGACTTTCTGCTTACGAAGAGTAGCAATAACAACATTTTCAAGATGGCTGACATGTGACCATATTGGATATCAGATCAGCATCATTTTCACTTAGGTTAAACTAGCCATCTTAAGAAGCCTTTTTGTGAAAACACCATGTCGACATGACCATCCATCCAGGTGTAGTAGTGATAACAAGATTTTATAAGATGGCCACCATGGACATACAGTGGATGTCTGAGCTGCACAATTTTCATTTAATACCAACTAGACATCGTAATAAGTCTTTTACTAAAAACCCCATGTAAATATGACCATCCATTCAGGAGAAGTAACAATAACAAGATTTTCAAGATAGCCCCTGTGGTGGATATATTCAGTGTCTGAGCGGAACCATTTTCATTTAGGACCAACTAGACCTTGGATGAATGTGTGTGTAAAGTTGCTTGGCAATCTTCCAAGAACTTTAGGAGAAGTAGTGATAAAAAACTTGTGTTAAAGCACAGCTGGACTACAGACAACAGGCCATCCCATATGATCTTTTGGTCTGTGACCAGAAGAGTTAAAGATATTTTAGGATGCTGAAAGTCAAACGCATTCAAGGTCTCATCAATATAAAGCTGCATGCCAAATCTGGTTGAAATCCAAACAAGTTTTGCTGCAGAACCAATGTCAGGTGGATGACCAATCAGGAACTCCTGTAAATGATGCCATGGAATGCTAGAAATTGAACTAAATCAATATCTCATTAATATAAAACTGTATGCCAAATTTTGGCAAAGTTATCTTGTGGAAACCAAAGTCAACTCCTGTAAACAATTTTGTGGAACACCATAAACTGAACTCATTTAAGGTCTCATCAGAATAATGCTGTATGCCATATCTGATTTAAATCAAACAATCCTTGGTCAAGTTAAGATGCAGCAATGAAAGTTACGAGGTCCAATTTTTAGAGGCCATAACTCCTCTAAATGATGACAAAGAGTGCGGAAAATTAAACTCTTTCAAGGTCTCATCAATATATGGCTGCATACCAAATTTGGTTAAAATCCAAATACTTCAAAATAAAGTTATCCTGGAGAAACCAAATCGTTGATGGACAGATAGATGAATGGACATACATGATTACTATAGGGATCTGCAGACTTTGTTCAGCAGGGCCCTAAAGAAGAAATCTTTATTTTTGCCACTTCAACTAATGCACATATTTTTTCCATTATCTAGAAATGTGTCCATATAACACAGATTCCCCTGCCAAAATGATGCAATTGAAGATCAAAGTTTAAGTCTAACAGGGGCGATACTTATAGCTCTTCCTTGTTATAACGCGGTAATCAGAGTCTTTAACAGACACCCACATTATAGCGAGAACTGCGTTCTGTATGGAACCCTGATATATCAAGAATAGCGTAATATACCAAACAGCAGTATAATGGGAACTGTCAAAGCTTGTTAAATAATGGTGTTTTGAAAACGAAATGAAAGATATAACAGTAAGCACTATATCTGGAAAATGCATTATAATAAAGTGCATTATAGTGAAAGAGTGCTGTATGTTAAATTCTGTTGGAAAAGTCTTCTTCACGTAAATCCTCATAAAATTTTTGTTTCAGTCTATAAGTCGTTCAAAAGCTATTGAGTAGAAACAAAATTAGCAAAGGATGTGATGCTACTGGATGGGACAATACAGGATGGGCAGACATGGGTAACACTATCTGCTGCATCCAGAGATATGACAGGGGGGGGCATACAACTATTAAAAACTTATGACATTTGCACTGTTGAGAAAATTATCAAAAAATGCCTGTAAAACTGTGAAATAAAAATTAACAATAAACAATCATGTATACATATAAATGGTTACAAACCTTAAAAGACAAGTTACGAATGATAAGTCTTGACCTTTTTAGCACCTTCTGTGGGATGACTCTGTCTTTTGTCTGCTTTAGAGGAATGGCACTGAGTTCATGACCTAAATTTTGAATTTAAAAATGAAAATCTGATATATTCATCTGTTGTACTCTTTGGTGAAGTAGAATTTGTTTAAAATTTTAAATACAACAAGTTATGACCACAAAGATGCTTTTTTATGCAAAGGGAAGTACAATACCAAGGCAATAATATGACACATTGCTAACTAGTCGATAAAGTAAAGAAAGATGGTAATTGTGACCTATTCTTAAACTATTGTGCAAAACAGTATCTTAACCTGAGTTTCATAATCTATAAGACTAGTTGCACACACATGAATTATCATACATGGTATATATATTTAACACAAAAAAAGGGGCATAAATCTGGAAAAACTCATCAGATTACAATGACAGAATGATATGCATGTGTTGACATCGTGCCAAAATGTCTGTCAAGTTTCTGGACAATTCATCAACTGTTGTGAGACTGGTTGTACACACAAGAATTATCATATACAGTATATATCTTTATGACCAAATAAGGGGCAGAAAATACATCACAGCACAATGACAAAGCGATATGTGCCTGTTGGACTCATGTCAATAACATCTGACAAGTTTTCAGGTAATTCCTCAAAAGAGGTGGGACTACTTGCACATACAGGAATTATCATATATAGTATCACTGTGCAAGACCCAAAAGGGGCATAACTCTGGAAAAACTCATATGACCACAATGATAGAATGATCTGCATGTGTTGACCTCCTGCCCATAATATCTGCCAAGTTTCAGGGCAATTCATCAATAGTTGTGGTACTAGTTGATCACACAAAAATTATTATATACTGTGGTTGCATTTATTTACATGGGTATCAAGTTTTGTGATTTTGTAAAAAAAAAAGACATTTTCATGGGTACATACATTCATGGATTTACCTCTGTGAAAGTTTGCATATTTATAGGCATTTTACTTCATGGATTGACTTCTACAAATGGCCAACGTAAAAATACAAACAAACAAACATTGAAATGTGCTGACAACAAACCTGAATGGTTGAAACAATACTACCGTCAGTAGAAGTGCAAATCAAACACCTGTCAAGATCAATCCCAAACACTGTGTTTTCTTCTGAGTACTTAACATCCAACGAAGCTGACGCAGCCAATAACTCTTAGCCAAGCAGTAACAGAAACATATATATATGTTCCAATGATCGTGTTATGCGGATAATGTCTTCATTCCATATGTGAACCAAATATGTGACCAACTGCCTCTTGCTCAATGTAATCAGAATACTGTGGTAACCTTTGATGTGTTGTGGTGGAAAGTGTCTCAGGATAAAATGTCTGAGAGATTGGTCCTAATTATCTGTTGCTTTGAGAAAGCTGGACTAGTGTAATTTGCAATTTCAGGATTATTTACGTGACAAATGTTTGTGTGTATCAGGAGACTTGATTGACATAATGTTTATCCAGTAGTTTTGCCTGAAAAATCACTGACTTGTTGTTCTTTGGAATTAAAGATATGTGGATAAAATGAGATGTGCTTTCAGCAGAATTACAATTTTAACAGTAATCTTTGCTACCTGCTTTTAGAAGTATATATATATTTGTACTTATCTATGCACTTCTCAGGAAAATCAATTCATCCTCTCATCCTGACTGGGTACAAATTGGCTGTGCAAAGGAAAACTTTAGTACTTACTTGTCCCTGGACTGAGCTGATGTAGATTTGCCCCTTGAAATACAATCTGAGTGCATTTGATTCCCTTAGCAAGTGCCAAAGTTCAATGTTGCTTAACATCTAGCGTTTGTCAATTATGAATTATATTTGCCTACTTTGCTTTTTGCACAGGTACCCGACACAAACTTGGTACTAAAATGGGTCCATATCATGAAAATATTGTTATGAGTGAGTACCGCATGTTTAAAAACCTTCTCACGCATGGCCACTTATATAAATATATAAGAAGGCACAAGGTTTGTATACTAAATTGAGAAATTGCAGTTTCACACCAAGCTCCGATTTTCTTAATGATATTCATGTTTACAGTGACACTTTTAGGTAATCTAGGCATTATTGTAATGTGGAGAAATTGTACTTAACAGGTCTGCTAAGTGAGAATTTGTCCCAATGGCTGGGCCTATCGAAAATTTGAGTGTGTTGGATAGGGCTGCCTAATTTCTCTTCAAAAGACAAGAGAAGAAAATCAGCCACTGTGCTCATAGAAGGACATATTTCCTACTCCACCAATCCCCAAGGATTCTCCACTTGGCATCATAGACCTTTTATACAGATCTTCTCCTGGACTGAATAATGAACTTGGGGACTTGTTCCAAAACTGAGCCTGTCGGAGAGGTTGTGTGGGAGAGAGCCCCTGTGCCATGACAAGAGGTCCCTCCTCTGAGGTAAAGTCCTCAGATGATCCATCAGCAGGATGAGAAGATGAAAGATGTGGGCTATCAAAGTGAACTGAGCAGTGGAGTTCCTTACTTGTGAAGTACCAAAGGGATGATTCTGAAGGATGGGAAGGTGTAAGCAAGCAGTACGATCCCACTTCAGGCTGAAAGTGTCCTCTGGATGGGGACTGGGGAAACGAGAAAGGGGAGCTTGTAGTTTCGCCTTCAAACAAGTCCACCAATGGTGTCCCCCAAACTTAGAACAGGGAATCCCCTATGGATTGGTGTAGAGACCATTCTGTGGAGACTATCTTCCCTTTCCTTGACAGAATGTCCTCCAAAATATCCTTTTACAAGGAACGTGGCTAGCTCGGAGGATAATCCCTTCTGAGGCACCCAGCAAAGGAGGTTCCAAAACTCCACACAGAGAGAAGGGACATGTGCGCCTCATTGTTTCCTGAGGTACACTACCAAAAATGTGACGTCCGACTAGACCATCACACAGTGAACTCTTATTTTCAAGACTTGTTGTTTTTAGTGAATGCATGTATGTATGTGTGTGTGTGAGAGAGAGAGAGATGAAACAACGCTATGTCAGTGTGTAAGAACGTATGCATTCAGAGCAGTTTTTACTCGTAGCTTTTGGAAAGAGAGAGAGAGAGAGAGAGGTTACAGGGCAATGGTATTGCTGAGTTACCTGATGATTGTGATATCACTCATTTGCAGGGGTATTACTATATTCCATTATCAATTAATTCTTCTGAATAAACAGTTCATTCTTGTTTATTTACATCCATTGTCAGAAGAACCACATGGCTCTGCAGTGTTATTTACATGCTAATTAAATATCCCCACAGCTTTGGCCATGTCATTCCATTTTACACCAGCAGTAGATGTGATCAAATTAGTAAGCCTACCAATAGGGAAATGAGGCTACCCATAGGGTATTGTAATGGATCCTGCAAAGCATGCTAATGTATGCAGTACTGTGTAATGACCTGTAATGCGAGGTGTTTGCTCATATAAGTTTCTCAACCAGTGACATCTTTTATTCTCGCCGACGGAAGTGTCAGAGCTTTTGAATTCATGAGCAAAGATCAAACCAAAATGCTGCCTAACTAAACCTTCGGGAAAGCACCTTAATCATAACTGAGTGAGGAGCAACAAGAGATCTGGTTGAGAGTTAGCCCCAGAAAGTTTCTGTGTGAATTTTTGGTGATAATCTTGAAGATTGAAACATTATAGCAAATATAAATAATTATTAAATGGACACAAAATATGCACAAAAAACCCCCTCGAAAATCCTTTGTTTAAACTGCTTCAAGCTGCTCCTTAAACAGAAAAAAAGATAGAAGAGTTTACGCTATACTCAGGTTAAGAAAGCATTATATGGCCTGTGTAGGGAGTGAAGATGCAGATTTACAAAAAGGTGAAGTCAACTTTGCTATTCATCATATCTGTATGAAATGACAGGCCGTGGGGCAACTATTTCACCTGAATGGTCCCCAAGCATGGATCCTGACAATCACTTGATGAGCAGACTTTCAAACTTAAAATTTCTTCTTTCCCCAGGCAAGTTAATTTTCACAAGGGCAAGCAAAAATCTAGATTTAGATAACCATTCAGGAAAGATAAAATCTAATGCTGCATGTAAATGAAGTGGAATCAAAAGCTTCTGGACAACTGCACAAAAATAGATCAGACTGATGTTTTCATCCACATAATAAATGTGAAAAAAATCTGAGAATTTTGAGATTTTGAAAGGAAAAGTTACGTTGTATTATTTATTCAACATACTTCAGCAGAGTAACAGATAATTTGATCAGGCAAGTTAAAGTCTGAAATTCACATGCCTATGGACAAGTAAATTTCAAAAGAATTCTGAAGACCTGATAAGTGAACATTTTACTACTTGTTGATCAAGGTTAGTGCAGTTTCTGGAGACTTTTCAACCCTGTTATGCTGAGCATTATATATTTAGCACAAGAGAACACCTGCCCTCATCTGCTGTTTTCTTCAAAGATGATGTAAATTTTCAAATTACCTTTGTGCTGCTTTCCATGAATTTTTTTTATTCCTTTCTTGGCATCTCGAACCGATTTGAACAGGATTCTAATCTCTTGTTGATCCTTGTTGGATGTTATGGAGAATTTGGCCACATTTTTTACATTCCTGGAAAAGTAAAATATTGCCCCTTTGAAATTGTTTTTTTTTTTCAAAACTGAGATAATAATTTCATAAGAAACAGAATAATATTGCTTTTGTAAAAAAAAATTAAAATCATTGTTCTAAAATTCTGCTTGAAAAACTATTATCATTGTCCACTCCTATAGACCAGATTGTACTGGGCAAAAGTCACAGGCTTTGAGTAACCTTGGAGTGACAGCCAGCAGTACATAGTACTTGGATCAATAATTACCTTGATTAACCACTACAGATCGGGCCATCCATGAAAAGCATGCTAAATGCAGTCCACTTACCTAATTCGTATCCTAATTCACATGTACAATACACAGTTATCCTGCTGAGGGTAATGTATCACAATATACAGTATATAGTCATTAATATGGAAAGTTTACCTTTGAATACACATATGTATTCCTACTTCCAACTGCATTGGTCAGAAAAAGCATTCTGAGTAAGCTATGATGTATATAGGTCTAGCATAGATGAATCAATGTGATCATAAACACAAATACTTAACTCATGTCAGCAAAGTATAAAATGTAGGTCACAGTGACCTTCAGTTTTATTGGTGTAGTAGAAACATATGCATCCAATTATCGAGTTTCATGACTGGAACATAAACAGCACCCGAAAAATAAACTTTTAACACAAAATTTGATGGAAGTCACTAAGCATGAAATAAGGTCACAATACCATTTTTGGCAAGAGTATGTAGAACTTATCAAGATGCATCCACTCACTAAATTTCACGATTCTAGGCAGGATACAATGCAAATAACATGCCAAAAACGTGTGATCGTCAGCTAAATGAAAAACTCAACTGAAGCCAGTAAAAGAAGATATATAGGTGATGATAAGCCTCTTTCCTTGTAAAAGTGTGGTAGTAAAAGAGATGCATATCATCATCAATTTGATGATTCTAGCATGATCAGTGCCAGAGAAATGAACATCAAACATTAAATTTAACCCAATTCATTGATGCGTAAAAATGTGGTGAATACTGACCTATTACTGAAATAAGGAAGTAGTGCTCATCAAGATGGATCCGCAAGTTTCATGATTCTTTATAGGATAGTATGCACATAGCATGCCAAAAACCTATGCAGTCATGAGCTCAATGCAACAAAATAATCTAAGCCTGTAAAATGTGAAATATAGGTCACATTGATCATATTTTATATCAGTGTGGTATTTAGAGAGATGTATATAACCACCTAGTTTAATAATTACAGTATGAACAGTAAAAATGTCAAATTGAAATATGGGTCACAATGACCTACTTTTACCATGAAGGTGTAGTACTGATCAAGTTTCATCCTCTTGGCATGTTTCATGATTTAAGGTATAGCAGCATTATACAGTAAATAAAACACCAATGTGGTCACAAGCTAAATGCTAAAACTTTACACAAGCCAGTAAAATGTTAAATCTAGGTCACAATGACCTTTTGTTGTACGGGTGTGGTATTTAATAGGGATGCATGCAATCACCTAGTTTGATGGTTCTGGCACACAGTGCTTGAGACTGAAACCAAGGCAGTGAAACATTAAATATGGGTCATAGTAACCTACTTTTGTGATGAGGGTGTAGTACTCATCAAGAGACATCTCCTCACCAAATTTCATGAATCTTTGTTATAACAGTAAGGGTGCTAAAAGTAACCTATTTGATTTAAGAGCTGAACCCAAAAACTTAACCTAAGCCAGAAAAATCTGAAATGTAGGTCACAGTGGCATTCTTTTGTGGTAAGGGTGTGGTACTAATAAAGATACATCCAATCATCCAGTTTGATGATTCTAACATAAACAAAGCTTGAGAAATAAACTTAAAACACACTTTTTTTTTACCAAAGTCGGTGAAGTATGGAATATAGGTCAGTGACCAACTTCTGTGATGAGAGTGTAGTACTCATCAAGATACATCCACTCACCCACTTTCATGAATATATATAGTGATAAAAACCTATTTATCATGAGATAAAAGCAAAAACATCACCTAAGCCAGTAAAATGTGAAATGTAGG
The DNA here is from genome assembly GCA_029931535.1 of Margaritifera margaritifera. NCBI lineage: Eukaryota > Metazoa > Mollusca > Bivalvia > Unionida > Margaritiferidae > Margaritifera > Margaritifera margaritifera. The sequence goes on from JAQPZY010001332.1 coordinate 663,503, forward strand.
TCACAGTGATGTTCTTTCATGGTAAGGGTGTGGTACTAATAGAGATGCATACTACAATCATCTAGTTTGATCATTCTAGCACAAACAGAGATTGAGAAATAAACTTTATATTCAAAACCTACTCCCACCACCAACCAGCACTCACCCCCACCTGCCCAGACAGTGAACCATCGGTGATAGTGCAATATCATTGTATATATGAACCCTCTTCCCCTTCTGAATGCATATTATGAAGTGCAGAACATATTAAAAAATACCTCTAGCTGAAATGTTTGGATTTTGACCTTTGACCCCTTCCCTGGGACCCCAGGGGCAGAAGCTAATAATGGTACCCCTCTCACAGATGGTCACCATATGGGCAAAATAACTTCAAAGTTTGGTGAATTTCTACCCAGAACCACAGGAGATGTTGTAGTTACAGACAAATGGATGGAGAAATGAAGGCATCACAATATCACCAATACTTTTAAAAAAAGCGTAGGGATACCTGGAAATATTTTCAAGGAACACAAATATCCCACCACAATGCTAAACACCAAACTTACCCAGATGAATGTATGAATGGATTGACAAGTTTAATACTGAATGTCCCGAACGTACTTGTAGTATGACATGTCAAAAACTATAAAATTCTTAAATCTTAACTATGCAGGCATGACCATGTAAGAATATCTTACATAAAAACACAAAAGAGTGTTGCCAAAATAAGACTACTCAGTATATTGTTATTTCCAATATATTACTCCAGGGCTCGAAATTAGTGGTAGTCCGCTAGCCCGAGGCTAGTAGATTTCCTGTCGGACTAGTAACTTTCATAATGTAATAGTCCGGTGGGCTAGTAAGTTTCAGTTATCAACAGTCAGCGTTTGTTTACGCCTCTCCCTAATAAAGACTTGACTTCAGCAGATGTTCTGTAGAATCAAGGCAGTGACCATTGTAAACACAGTCATAAAATATTAGCATCAGAAGATAAAGTCAATTTCTGCCTCGGAAAGGTGCGTTTCTATAACAAGAAGCCATCCGATTTTGCGCATTTCGCTTAACAGCACCAATTATGGTCCTGTCATTAACAGCGGAAGTTTCGTAATTGATCCTAATTAATCTGATAACGAATGAAATGAAAAATGACGTGGAAATAGTCAAATGTTAGTTCTTAAGAGATTTTTATTTCCAACAAATTTATGGCATTCTACAACTTTATATGCGGAAAGTTATTCAGATTTAAAATCTCTCCCCTCAACCATAAATAAAATCAATTTTGTTTCTTGTGTTTCTTTTGGATCATCTGATTGCAACGCACGCTGATATAGAGGTGCTGAACTTCACTATATTAGACATGGATAGTGAAGCGATCGTACTTTTGTTTTACTTATTTCTTTTTCTCTTCATTTTTCTATTGCACATTATATATAATATATAAAATTGAGAATAACCTGTTTTAAAGCATCTCTATCTTTCTCTCCCACACGCACGGATACAACATGGAATCCAAATCATAAGTTCGGTAAGAGTTTACGTATTCCCTGATTGCCAAGCTTTCTGCAGTTAGCGACCTCATCGTTCACACCAAGTCATAAGGATGTGTCTTCCGTGAAAGATTTTTAATGATTCTGAAAATGTTTAGAAAATTTTTTCACCAAAGTTAACATTTAAAAAGTAACGCTAGAATGCTTATTAATTATAACCAAATTTTACTTTTTCAGTGCATGATACGATGACATTTTTAGGAAATATTCAGAAAATATTAAAATTTGACCATTTATAAATCTACACATACATAAATTTGGAAAAGTTCATAAAAGTAAGAAAATTAATACGAAAACTGTGTTAGACGTAGCGTCATGGAGCAAAAAGCACGAACGAATATTCCCACCATTGGGCGCAAACTCCCGACCTTGTGTTCCAGAGTCAAGTACGTTTGCGTGTGTGTGCATGCTGGTATGACACTTTATCCACTCGACCACATTAACAAACTACAAAGTGGTATACCACACACAGAAACACGACAAAAACTATTCAAAGAAATTAGTTTGTATGTTTGTTTGTTTAATTTTTTTTTTTTTTTTTGGCTCGCTAACCAAACGCTTAAACAGTCACAAACGGGAAACTGCATATTTTACATTTGCATCTAAATAATTATAAGAATTAGATCAATGTTACGATTACGTTACTGACACATCATTTCCATATAACTACTTTTTTCTATGATGATAAAAATAGTTTTTATATTTTTCCCTTACAAGAACGAATGAATACATTAAGGTCAGATTAATTAAGAACAATTACCAAACTTCCGCTGTTAATGATGAGACCATAATTGGAGCTGTTAAGTACAACGCGCCGAGTCAGATGGCTTCGTTTGATGGGAACGCACCTTTTCCAAACTGAAACTAACATTACCGTCTGATGCAAATATTTTATAACAGTGTTTACAATGGCCACTGCTTTGATCCTGCAGAACATCCACTGAAGTCAAGTCTTTACTAGGGAGAGGCCATTTAATTTTAAGGGGGGGGGGGGGGGGGGGGGGGCCCCCAGAAGCACATGCTTTGAAACATGTTTCTTGCTCTGATTTTGTTATATAAAGGACACTGTGCCATTCCTTTTCTTACTTTAAATAATCCGCATCAGCTATGCTGTAACATCTCGTATTTTAAAATGAGGCACAATTCCCTCCTTGCAAGACAGGCAAAATGTGGCATTTTATAGAAGGTGTTCAGCCACCGGAAAAAACCAGAAGTTGAATGAAAATGACATAAAAGAGAGGAATAACTGTTATGATAGGGAAAAGCGTAATCAAACGTTTCAGAAGACATGGTCAAAAGACAGGGAATGGCTGAATTATGATGAGGAGAAGAACATTATGCGGTATAATTGGGTTACGGAATTCGCAAAAACAAACACAGAGAAAACATCCAGACGGTTAAGGAGACCAGAACAAACCCGATATGGACCTAGAGTGCAGGTGGAGGACAAGAAAGGAGACCTGGATCCCTTTCTGGAATTGGATCCAGATTATCTTGAGAAACAAGGAATGTGAATTGACTGATTGATGATTTGAAGCAAGATTTATATTTCTATACTTCTGCATTTCATATGATAATGCTATTTATGAAATAAAATTGTTGTTAATCTCAATACGAGTGTGACATTGTTTTGTGGACAGGACTAGTAAAGATTTGGCAGGACTAGTAAATTTCTCAGTATACTAGTCCTTCTGGCTACAAAGAAATTTGTGTTAAATTCGAGCCCTGTACTCGCATGTAATTTGGATCCAACTGCAAACTGCAGAATCAGATCTGGGTCTATGTAGTTTGTTAGGCATAATCAGCATAACAAAGAACACATACATTGAGCTGCTGGTGCATTATGCAACAGCAAATCAGGGTTGTTTGCAGTTGGACTAAACTTATACATGACTATATATTACATTTTCTGCAGGAGATTCTGAAAATCTTTCTCTGTAACATCTGGAGGAAATCCACCAGCAATGACAGTTTTGGCTTTCTGGTAGCTGATGTCACTCGGTGATTTTTCTTTACTTGTTGCCTTGGCCCTGTTACTGCTGCCATCTTCCTCAGAGTTGTCTTCTATAGTCAGAAAAGGCAAATATGGTAAATTGTGCTGCTATGAAACTTCCTACAACATTAGATTGTTAGTGTCATACAATATTTTAAAATATGTGCGTTATCTTCATAAAAGATTTTTTTTAATATCAATGATATAAAAGAGAAGAATATATATTTACATAGTATTCTTTATTTCCCTAAGTTATAACATGATTTAATGTCAAACCCATTTGTCTTTGAATTTAAATAAACGATATCATTCGTTTCTTCACTTCCCCATATATTTTGATTGCCACATTAAAATTAAAGTATTTTAGGCAAAGTTCTTTTGTAGTAATTGTCATAAGGTAATTCAGCATCCTCTGTGTCAACCTGTTCCTTAACACACTCTTGATCATCGTAGAGAATGACCTTTCACAGTCTGGAAAAAATGGAACATAAAATTTATTAATAGATGAACAAAAAGATACAAAACTACCTAAATCCCAAGTCAATTACCAGGGCCAAATTCTTCAAGAGTCAAGACAGTGATGTGTTTTCAAATAATCGTGACAGTATAACTAAGATAATACATATTCCTTTCCATCAGGAACAATATATCAATGTGTTTTGTCATTGTTTTATTTATTCACTGAATCAATGTCAGAGAGATAAAATATTGTTCAAAAAAAGGCAATTTTTTTCAAATGCCTGTCTAAAAGACATGGACTCCTGGATATGCACCAAGAGCTGCCTTAAATTGTGCCACTCCACCTTCACATCATCAAATTTTGCACTCTCCTGAAAGTGGTCAGTCAAGATGTGAATGCTGCTAAAAATCATGTAATACATTCAAACTGCAAACTAGTTGTTTATTGTTTGAAAAATAAAATCCAACACTTTTTATGTACATGTTTTCAAAACAGGTAAAATTTGATGAAAAAAACTGATCTTTTTCTTACTGGGATAGACAGAAAAAAGAAATGAGAAATTAAGTTAAGGTCGACTGATCAAACTATTATACTATGTAAATATAAGAACTCGTGGATAAAATGCAACTTTCATTCCTCATCACATTTTCCAGAAAAAAATAAGAAAGACAACTACAACTACTGCTACTACTATAAAAACAAAAATATTATATTCTAATAGTGCCTAGGAATTGCCCCCCCCCCCCATCTCATCTGTTGATACTTAAGGTTATCTGAACTAAAATTTAGCAATAGGGAAAACTTACCATATGATTCAGCAAATTCCACCTAAGGATATAAGTCTTCCATTCAGTGTTGAACCACGTCCTTCGTTTCTTAAGCTCTTTCTTTGGGGGAAATCACGCTATCTGAATCAGACTCACCATTGGAGTCACCAATCTCTGATCTTCGTAGCCAGGCCAACATTGGGCTAGCCGAGCACTGGGTAATTTGATGTATTTTTGAAGGTGGTGTGTCCATTTTTCACAAGAATTTGCTTAACTTAAAACATAATATGTGTAACTTTATAGCTGGTAGTGGAAATGACTAAAATATATATAACATACACTACCAGCAGACTCCATCCTCGCTGACCGATCACGTGACTATGTCAGTGTAAATACGAACCCAACATCAAAGGTTTCACACTTGCTGATAGAAGTAAGTTCCATACAATGAAACAATTAATAAATTAATCAAAATAATGGAGGAGCATCCTGTACTTGAAGACTTCAATAAAGAGAATGTCATATATACATTTGTAAAGTCAAAGAACAGGAAAAAGTAAAGAAACTAACTCATTTGAAAAACAAATTTGCAGATGGTAGAGTGCAGTATGATGTAAAGTATTTTGGTCAATTACTGAAAAACAGTTTGTCTCTAATGTGATCTTATGAGGCTAAGAATTTAATCCAGATATGTAATCAAAATAATGATCATGTATATTTTCCTTTTCCTTTTTATCCTTCTGAAAGTGATGGACTCGCAAGTTTATGCCAGTGACTCTCATAAATAGGCTATGGACTCCTGAGTTCCATGAGTGAAGAGTCCAGGACTATTCATCCTGAAACTCAGTTGAGAGCCCTGCACAGGTCCTGTGACATTGTTGCATGACTCTGGCAAAAAATCCACTACGCTCGTTTTTTTCACCGATTTTCGATGGTCCAGAGAGATACACTGAGGTAAAACTGATATGCTGACATACCAACCAACAGAGAGAGAGAGAGAGAGGGGGTTGGGGGTTGGGGAGACTTAACATAAGATTATTTTGTATTGTCCATCCTTATGTTTCTCTGTTGGTCGATTAGTCTGCTGCTTGAACATCCAACACAGTGAGAGAGAAAGAGAGAGAGAGAGGCCTTCGGACATTTTAACATTTAAAATAATCTGTTTTTAGAACCTTATTATAGGTTAAAAAAACATAATCAAAACAAACCATTAAATAGATTACAGTATGTGTGTGCCTCTAACCAAGAAATTTATAGTACAGTCTCGACAGGCTATTGCAACTTTGTATCACTGGTATTGTGAACACTATAGATAAATCCTATGGAAAGAGTACACATACCATCACGACGACCCTAGGTTGTTGTAGGTTACTTGGTGTAAGTTCAAGTTCAAGGGTTTCATCCAGCTCAAATTCTTTTCCTCTCTCACTCTCCAGTTTTCCACATATTTTTGTCCCTTATGCATGAGAGAGATATGCATGAAAGAGAGAGGGAGAGAGTGAGATAAAAGGAAATCAGAGGAGATTTCTACAAAATTGTGTACCATGTTTAATTCATTTAGAAAACAGTGATTATTAATATTTGCTCTCATTATTTTCTTACGCCAATAATGATTAATAAGTGGAAATTTGTCACTGATCTAGACAGTATAGAAGCAATAGCCTATTGCTGAAACCAGATTTATATGCATATTCATACCCATGGGTAGATCACAATTTGATATATCAACAGGATTGGTATATCAAATTGATTTATAACAACACCTTAAAAGCCATGTTATTTTTAATGTATATATATATATATATATATATATATATATATATATATATATATATATAAAAAACACTTATGATAAATAGATAAATATATATAACACTTCTATTGTTACTTTACATGCAGAGAAAATCAACAATGGTCCGGTCTGAATGAAAGTCAATATTGTTTGAAGTATAGAAAATCATGTCTTACAGGATATACGATGAATTCACTTATTGTAAAGGGTATAAAATTGGGTGGTTTTGGAGAATTTAAAAACCTAATTGTAAGAACTTCATTGCCCTGATTTAAAAAAAAAAATCCAAGTAGATAATGCCACGATAGCTCAGTTTGACGAGCATTGGACTGGTAATCCAAAGGTCGCAGTTCCATACCCTCCCAGACCAACCTGGGTCGGCTGCCACTGTGTGTCCTTGGGAAAGCAGTGTTTATTTTTGGATGTGACATTTACCATTATTTTTCATTTTTGGTGTAATAAAGTTGCTATTATTGATACGATCACTATACACATAACATAGACACCAGAAAATGAAGATAAAAAGTCCCCAGTAAGCCAGCTAGGGGTGTGCTCAATTCATTCAGTCTAAAATCAACCACAAGATGATTTTAGACCAACTGAATTAAGCGCACCCCAAGCTGGCTTCCTGAATAGAGTGTGCTCATTGCAAAAGAAGCATAAGATGATCAATTTAAATGGCTGAAATATCTTACTGATTAGCTTGGGTACCAATTGAGAACACATGGTTGATGACAATGGATAGACAAAGTAAAGATGAGAAGATGAATTCTTCAGCAAAAACACTGCTGCATTTATTTCAAAATTAGCATAGAGAGAGGAAAAAACATAGACTCAAATGTCCAAATAAATTCTAATGGGGAATCGTTACTCAAGAATGAGGAATTCAAATCCAGCTACAGAAGGCCTGTGGCAGGGGAGACTGATACTAATATATTTAACATTTCTTGAATAAACAAGATCAGGTAAGGATATCCGCAACCCATTTTTTTTCTAAATGATACCACCTTTTGACTTAGTAGGGGCCATTGGGCACCAATTTTCCATTTCTGGAATGAACACTGGAAAAGGCACTTAGGTCCCATTTCCTCAACCAACTAAGCAAAGGATCATTTCAGACATAAGAAAGAAATCACAGAGTCCTTTCTTTACTAAACTTGAATTTCAAATACTGAAAATTACAGCAGAATAAATTTTATACTGATTTACTAAATTGAGCATAATCATAAATAAAAGTCTTGAAAATTGTTTTTTTTTTCTGGATGCATATTGACATATTTACATGAATATTATTTTTTACTATATTTAGCTTCCCTTCTAAATTGACTGTAACTTAATGCTCACTAAAACCTGGATTTAAGGTATAAGAACTGATTCCATCTCCACAAGTATGCCATACCTTTTGTCTTAACTCCTTTACCATTTTCCTTAGACTCCGTTGACTCTTTTCCCTCTTTTTCTTTCTTTTTCTTGCGACTTTTCTTCTTATCAGCATAAGCGATGAACAGTTTCCTGCCATCCAATGACTTTATCTCATCTTTGGCCTTGATGGCATCTTCTCTGTCAAAAAGAAAAGATCTACTTCAAATCTCAAGCCTTGCAAATTTTTTGAAAGTTTATTTAGCAAATTTCATAATTCTATCTGGCAATGCCCATGTAAACTTTAACTTCACCTGCCTAAGACTGTTACAAATAGAATTTGACACCTTCTTTCCCAATGGGTTATCTGTATCTATGTGTCTGCTTGCGCATGTCAAAATTAACTTGCCCTGGGCAAAGAGCAATGGAAATTTGAAGATTGGAATCTCATGATTGTTTTTCTAACACAAATACAAAACTATTTGAGATTAAATTGTTAATTAAAATTTGTTATATCTATTCCTTGTAGAAATTACTTTTCCTTAAAATCATGAAAAGCATTTGTTCCCTCAATTCCCCTTAAAGCGAATAAGCATATTTTAAACATGGATTAAACCAATATTCAAAACAATTCATGGAATGATTTTTCAATATGTTCCAAGTAACAATGGTTTACAAGTAATGACCCATCTGAAAAATATCTCATGAGACAAGAAATACAAAAAAAAGAATAAGAGTACAATAATTTTCAGTTAGGAGAGAATAGATTCTGTCCTATCTTTAGGTTATTTCTGACATCTAAAAGAACATTTATCCTCATAAATAAAACCTCTGCAAATTTATTTGAGCTGCCTTTTTATTGTTTCCAATTTGTTTTTATTTTAAATCCTTTCAACAGCAAGAGTCCTTTAAGAAGACTGATGCTCTACCAGCCAAAACACTTCCAATAATCCAAGAGGAGACCATTTCTTCAGTCATTATTTTTTTCAAATTACGAGTACTGAAACCATCTCAGATATTCTTGAAAACTCCAACATATCAAAGCGACATGTCAAAATGACCATCTACTCAGGAGAATTAGCAATAACAAACATAACCATCGCTGTCTGAGTTGCATTATTTTCATTCAGGCCCACCTAGACATCACAAGAAATATTGTAGCGAAAGCGCCATGCCAATATGATCATCCAATCAGGAGGAATAATGATAAAAAGACTTTTAAAATGGTTGGCATTGGATGTCATATCACCAGCTTCTTTTAGGAACAACTAGACATCATGAGAAGTCTTTAGGCAAAACTCAAAGTCAATAAGACCATCCATTCGAGAGAAGTAGCGACAAGATTTTCAAGATGGCTGCCAAGGCAGCCACATTGGACATCAAATCAGCACCATTTTCATTTAGGAGCAACTAGACATCATAATAAGCCTTTTGGTCAAAACCCCATGTAGACATAACCATCCGTTCTGGAGGAGTTGGAACAAGAAGATTTTCAAGATGGCCACCATGGCACCATTTTTGTTCAGGACCAATTAGGTATCATAAGTCTTTTGTAAAAAAAAATCCATGTTCATACGACCATCCACTCAGGATAAGTAGTTACAAAGTTTCCAACACGGACACTGTGGGTGCAATATTGAAGGTCCAAGGGGCACCATTTTCATTCAGGACCATCAGACCTTGAGACAAATGTGTGAAAAATTTCATGGCAATTCTTCCTGTAGATTATAAGGAGTAGTGAAAAAAAACTTGTGTTAACAGGTGGTGAACAGACAACAGATGATGGACGAACGGCCATTGCATAAGCTCTATGACCAGTCGAGCTAATACAAATCATTGTTTATCAGCAGAGTAGAGCAATTAAATTTTCTCTGATTTCAAATGACGGGAAACATAAGTCTGCCAGAGTGCATTTAACCCAAGTGGAAAGACTGACATGACAGGTTAGCAGTATTATGATGTATGACTTTCAATAACTTTAACCCAAAAACCTAACACTTTTGATGATGACATCCCAACTATATACTGGTAAGTGATACTTATGTATCGTTATCTGCTGATGCAGATAAAACAAATATTTTTCTCCATACTTACCGCATTGAGTACATTACATATCCAAAGCCTCTGCATTTATCAGAACCTGAAAAAGATGCAAGTAATGAGTCACTTACAATGAATTTTGTTTGCATTTTCTTGTACAAATTCATCATGGGTATTGCATTATTGCATAAGGCAAGTCTTGAGCTGTTTCTAAAATTTGATGCTTTTGTCACTGAACTAATCCAACAATTCTGACTGTGGACAATCTTAGGTTCTGATGGTGAAGATGGAGTTTATCAGGGATTGCTTAGTTCGAATAAACAAAAATAATTTTTTTTATCAATTACTATGCAACCTTGACCTTTTGTTTCTAAACTCAATAGACCCCTAGGTATGTGATGTAGAACTTGTGTCACTGTGTGGAAACTATTTTTATTCCTTCAGTCAGTAACCTTGACCTTTGACCCCCAAACTGATAGGCTTCTTCTTTACCACAAGTGCAAGCCATCCAAATAGTTTGGTAATGTACATAGTGGAAAACTCAAGTTATTGAGAAAAAATGAAATTGGTAAGAGACAGACAGACAGATAGCATTAAAACATAATGCACTCTGATTTATGACTTGCATATATGAACGATATGCTTGGTGACTGAAAATTTAGGGGCATGTACTGTTGTCTGCAGATTTTTTGCTACAAAGTTGCTAATATCCGAGTACCGTATTTTCAAGGCTGTATAAAAAATGTAAGACATGCATCTTAACAAAGGAATATGCAGAAATGCATTATACTGCAATAAAGCAAACTTAAATTAGTTTCAAAAGAAAACAAAATGAGAGAAATGAGGTAATTATAAATTAAAAAGTTAATAACTGGTAATGACTAAAGTTGAACAGAAGTTGGATCTGTAACAGAAAATTCAGAGTGCAGTCTTTTCTTGTGGATTTGGTAATCATATATGTCAGTTTCCTTCAGAGCAAAATTTTGTGACTACATGAATGATCAATTTTACATTATAACCCAAACTGCTCAGAACATTGTCAATTAATCATCCATTTTGTAATCTGATGCGTTGTTGAACCATCCTAATAGTCACATGAGATATTCCTCATGTGACAGTCACATGACAAATCTACATATGCTCGAGTCACATGATTAAAATGACCATATAATTTGAGTAAAGTCACATCTGCTTCGATCTTCAATATTTACTGAACAGCCGATTATCCACTGATGTAGCCCCATAATTCGAAATGGTGACAGGAAGTATGCTGTACAGATCGCCAAAAGGACCCTTCAACTGACCGTAACTCAAGGGCCCTGAGTAATACATGTGTCTAAAAATGGTTGATATGTGCACTGTCATTGCAGATAGATGTATCTGCAATAACTTAAATGTTTTATGAATAGGTGAGATCAAACCCCAAACCAACTGCCAATATAAAAACAGCTTGTGCGTGTTTGTGTGGGGGCTGATTTATTGGACTATGTAATATAATTTTCTCCAGAATCCTCTGCAGCTTGTAACCCTATCTGCAAAAGCACAATACCGTTAAAATTTGCATGAAAATAATTCATTTCTTTCAAATATTTTGAACTTTTAAACGAACTTGCCATATCACCATGCAAACACTATCACATCCATTTCCATTCCAATGAACAGTTTGGCTAATGTTAGTCCCACACCATCAATTTGTAAGTCAAAAATACCTCTTGGTAATCTTGACTACCTTTATCCAAAAGCATGCTGGGCTGCTGGATGAGTCTGTTTTTGAGAAGAGATGACTACCCCAGCAACTATCCATTGTACGGTCACTTAGTTAAGTATCTGAAGCCAAAAAAACAGCTCACTCCCATAAGCACAAAATGATTAATTTACCTAAAAATAGAAGCATGTCAGGGTTCACTGTAAACAACAAATGTCACAGTGACCAGGACTAATATGTTGTGGGATTAACACTGACCTTGGAGATGCAAAAGATTGGTTTAAAAATTTAAAATATTTTAAAGAAATTAATCATTTTTGTGCTAATTTTAGCAATAATGTGCTTTTATTTAGCCAAATGCAGACAGGGGTAAAAGCCACTTTGGGTCCCAGAGAAAACTTAGGAAGGTTTTTAGGGGCAAAACATTTAACTGGGGGAAGGGGGCGGGGCAGGGAAAAGGGGATTTGTGATATTTCTGAAGAAAAAAATATTATCTTGAGGTGAAAGAAAAAATATATTCTGGTCCACTGGGTTCTTAAATGTGCTAATACTACAAACAATTTTCCTTTAATGAACTAACGACCACACATTCACGAGACTCCTAATTTCACACTTGTATGGTTTTTCATGCTTCAAATTCATATGATTTATCAGCACATTTTTCCAAGAGGCAGACTGGAATTTCATGCCACATACTACAAAACGTGACCCAAAGACTGCATTCATTGAAATAAGGCTTAAACCCTGTCTTCAATCCAGATTTTCATAATTTTTATCAATTTCGTATAAAGCCTGTGCAGCACTAATATTATGACTCCAACCTTCCTTCGTCCACCTATCTAAATGTCAGTCAAGGCTATGATATCATAGCCACAGGCATGTGGTGCTAGGTATAGGACTGTCAGGGGACATAACTGTTTCTGGCATCCCAATTTCTCAAGCCGCTTAGGTTCCAGAACAGTGGTCTACTTTTACGGTATATTTTGTGATAACTTTGGACATTTTTTAATGCAAAATCATTGGAACCCGACAGAATAAACATCTGGACACATGTTTATGACACTAAGCGGCCCGTGGATTGAAAAATAATTTTTTTTTAGAAGCATTGAAAATTTCAGAATTTTTTTTCAACATATTAAGAGGAGGTATTAATCAAACACCATAGGTCTTAAGCTGACAACATTTTGAATTTATCCAAATATGTTTCATATTTCTGAGTAATCTATTTATTGTATGAAGCCTCAATTCACGAGTCCTATTTAGTCATTTCAGCCATATGCCTGACCGGTGCATAGGCCAAATTGTCCCTAAAATATTTTCGCGCATTGTCATTCACCAACATTATTCAATTGTTGTGTGAAATTCGATTTAGTAAGATAACTTTCGTGAAGTTATTTCATATATATAATGATTTTCATTAAGATTTTATAAAATAAATGTATGTATTTTACAACCTGTTTAAATTCTGTGCTTCATTTGTTAATTGAAAAAAGATGCTAATTTTGTGCATTAATTTTATATTCTGTAGCAATTACCGAAAATAATGTCTCTAATTGAGTACTCAAATTGGGCATCAAACTCAATTGCTCAAGCATTATGGATTTAAAGCAATTAGTACTAAAGCAAAGATTATATTAAAATCAATTCAAGTAAGACCTATTAGACCCACAGTGATACCAAGATACAAGTTTCTTTTATAGAAAATTAATTTTTTTCAATATATTGCCAATATTTGACTTTACTGCATTGTCGGTAATAGGAAATGTCCACTGAGTTATCTCCCCCTTATTATGGTCCCTGTACAAATATTTTTTCATTTCTCAAGTTTAGTATTACTTAAGCATGGATATATTCTGTTGAAATAAGTTTATAAACACATATAAAACACTTGTAATGAAAGTCCAACAGTTGTGTTAGATTTCATGAAAATAGATATGGGGTTGGGAAAAGGGTACATGTATTCCTCAGATGGCTACAAACAAATGTGACTTGACATAGCTTTCATTCTTTGTCCTAATTAAAACTGAAGCTATAAACGTGTGTTTTAGAACTATAAAGATTTACAGACTCTATTCATTTTCATAAAATTAAGTGGGACCACGTGTTTCTGAAAATTGAATTTTGGGAATTGCACACCCCCACCCCTTTCGTGTCCAGAAATCATGTCAAGTAGCATCACAGAAACATTTCAGACGTCATTTTTATCATTCTTAGATGTGTCTCCATTGAAAAAAAGCTTGGTTTAGTTGCAAAAACCAGTACATCATTTTTCATGTCCTATACCTAGTGGTGCTCGCTAACACATTCTGCTTGTTGATACTATCGAGAATGGGGATTAGTTTAAACAAAGGCATTGTGGAGAGAGAATTACGATAAATACGAGCGTACCTTTCTCTTTGACAACAAAACATTGCTTAATAGGACCTATTTCTCCAAACAACTTTTCAAGTGCTTCATTAGTTGCTGAAAATGGTAAATTTCTAACAAACAACGTCTTGCTCTCATGTGCCATTTTTCACGTGTATTGAGCTCAGTGGGATGGTTCACCTCCACTCGCATATGATTTAAAGATTTTATCACAAAACCTTACACCAGTCTTAATATTCGAGATTTCCTCTACTTTATTGAAAAGGCAGTTAAATTGTAGACTGCTCCAGTGTCGGAATGTTTAATCACGTATATAACAATCGGAGCATCATCGGATTTTTGCATGCTAAGTTAGTCGACTCGCATCGGAAAGAAATGATGATGTTCCGAATGAAGGAAATGGTATGTTCTTACATGCAGGGACTCGGTTAGTTAAACTGATAAATACTGGCTGATTTGGAACATTACTGTTTCAGACCAAATTACGGGCGGATTCGGACCATGTGAAACATTATATAGTAAAAAAAAAAAAAAAAAAAAAAAAAAAAGGAACACACATATCTGTTTTATTTTAATTTATCATTAAATATCTTTGTAAAATGGGTCCCGCATTTATTGACGGATGATCGAAACCTCACCCTTCACCCCCACCGGATCCGCCCCTGCAGCGCATTAGTATTCAGAACTTTTAAAATACCTCTCGTATTAACAAGAGATTCACGATTTTTAAATGATTGTATAAAAAAATAACCGAAACCATGTTGTTGTTGTTTTTATTTTCTTTAAATTGACCACACCTTTAAAAGACAAAGCCAAAACTGCGGTTTGCTTCTAAGTGATTATTGTAAAATCATATACTTATTCCGTTTTCTTGTAGAAATGGTCTTAGCGTTTCGAGTGTCATCGCAGAGATTAGAAAGTGAGTCTGGGAAGTGTCAAGACCGTAAAAACCAACTGAAGAAAGGTTATATTTCATATATAATATACTGGAGGATGAGTATCATTTTACTTTAGAGTGTCACTAATATAAAGATTTAAGATATAGATAAGTATTATTATAAAAGACCAAATTAAACCTTTACATCTGGAAAATATTACAATTGTACGCAAGTTTATATATTTACGACTTTGAACTGAGAAATAGTATTCTCTATCTAAACAACTGATACTTGATGATGATGATGATGACGACAACGACGACGATGTTGATTGTTGTTATCAACATTAATATTTTATTATTATTATTATTATTATTATTATTATTAAATACCCAAATAGGTTTATATAAAAAATTAATATATCTGAATTCTTGATTTCCATATGAATCATTTCTCCCAAATCCTCTTTAATAGAAGAATGTGTGCGTGCTTTTGTGTGTGTGTGCGTGAATGAAAGTATCGCTTATGTATGATTGTCACTCCTTTGATACAGTAATGGTTTTTGCTTCGGAAGATGTCTGTACTTTCAATATATATCACTGTAGCGATGTTCATATATTGCATTATCTGCCACTTATGTACCGAGTTTGTATCCTCACAGTCCAAATGAGCTAATGGAATTAAATCAAGTTTTGTCTTGTCTTTCAATGCACTAATATTTTGGATTGCATGAGATGCATTACCAGTATAGTCATTATTTTTATCTTGTTCACAGTGATTTACGTTCAAATATATTGAAAAGCGTCCGAGATGTTTTTCTACGCATGTTATTAAATTAATTTTAAAAAATACATTATATAAATATATAGCCTGTGTCGGATATCAAAACAAGAGAGCCACTTACATTTAATGAATGCATATTTGTTTTTTTTAATCCGTCGTATATTCATAGGCGAACGTATAAGTTTGGTGACCGTATTGTAAAGAAGCAAATATACCATATGGCTACTCCCCGCTACACCTTTTTCTGCAACTCATTTCAAAGATTGTTGATTTTTTTTCCATAAAAGTATCCAAATCATGGCACGTGTTTGTGGAAAAGAAATAAACACACACACACACACACACACAATAAAAATGAAGACAACAGAAAAATAAAATTACATTATTCAAGATTATAGATATAAGTGATTATTAAAAGAAGTAGTGGATTTCTCAGAAATACACACTATAAACGTTAAATGTGAAGGCTTTAGTGGTCTATTGTTTAAAGATAAAAAGTCACAGTATGTGTCTCCGAAAACGCATTCGACTTTGTGTTTGACTCAGTGAACATGGAACATTGGGTAATTGGATTTGAACAATAATGATGTTAAAGTCCATCACTCACAATACGGTTTAATTTTTCAGCTCTAGGGAAGAAACAATTGGTGCAAGAATAACACGAGTCTGTTTTTTTTTTTTTTTTTTTTTTCCATCTAATTAAGTTATGAACGCTCGGATCAACGAATCTTTGGACTATTGACCACTAAATTCTTCGAATTTGCTAACTTTCGAAACAATGGAACTTTGGGCTAAAATGTTCGGAAAATAGAATTCTTCTGGAGAAATATTTCGGATTAATGATCCTTCGGACAAATGAACCTTCGTAACATTGAGCAGTTACCACGCCAGCTACATGATATCTAGCGCCATTTATCATTTGTAAACTCGGCGAGGTTTCGCTAAGAGGTAGATATCGAATGACGTATAACGGATTTCTTTACCATAGTATCGCACTAAGAGGCGGTAACAGTTACCATAGATATAGGGTGGCTTTTCGTCCGATTTTATACCGGACAGTCAGGTTTTCAACTGGCATGTCTTATTCTTAACGTGATCATTGTTGCGTTTGTGCAAAGAAGTGTATAGTATTCTTGAGTTTCGTTGGTAGCCACTCTATGCAGTTGTGATGACACTAGTGAACAAGCTGGTAAACACACAAACAACAGAGACAAAAGTGAAAGAGAAAGTGAAATTTCCGACAAAGAATTGGATTCCACAATGGCGGGGGAAAAAAGAGGAAAACATTATTACAACCCAAACAAATCACCTGAAAGCTAAAACTTCGCAAAAGACCGATGACTATAATGTTGGAGGTGCATACAATTGTAGACTTGGACTTCTCCCGCGCTGTTAGAGTAGGGTTAGAGTTATTATATAGGAGAATCATACAGTCAAGATGGTTATTTATTTGGGTTTTCATGCAAACAACGTGTAAAATACACCATGTCAAAGATATTTATTTTTATTATGTGGTTTGCCCATTATGATTACACTACTGGTACACTTTATCAAATGAAGGGCGCCAATCGGCCCCGTTTTTGTCAAACTTGGCTGAAACAGTTTCCAATGTTTATACTGGAACCCATGATCAAACTTGAGACTGCAAAGGTCCAGAGCAAATGTATTATCCCAACACTGTCAGGGCCCATAACCATGACATGAATTTTACTAAACTATACCATCACTTTCATGAATCCAAATCTAACTTTTGGCTCTGCTGGTTAAGCTAAATGTGAGCTTATTAGTTTCTACAGAGAATCACCAGCTTATTTGTATTCGGTCTTGATTGTGGAGTCTCTAGTGGCAGCAAGAAAGACCAAATCAAAATAAGCTGGTAGATCTCAATAGATACTAATTCATCATTTTATCAGCAATAAGTCAACGAGAAAAATGAATCCCCAAAAATAGAATGTTAATGAGAGAGAGAGAGAGAGAGAGAGAGAGAGAGAGAGAGAGAGAGAGAGAGAGAGAGAGAGAGAGAGAGAGAGAAGGTTGTATGTGTTGTAAATCAATTTTAGTTATTATTTATTTTTGATCATTATTTTAATAGTAGATAATGACAGTATGTGCATATGAGTAAAATCAATCATTGTGTGGACAAATCTAAATGTGATATTTTTAAAATATTCTTGAACATCCATTTCTCACACAATGCGACAAAAATATATGTTATATGCTATGAAGAAAATGTGATCATAGGAATTGAATCTTAAAAGATGAAGTATAGCAGATGGACAAACAAACAGGTAGAATACTTGATGCAAAATATTTTCTTTACTGAAAGCATACTGAGAAATCCTCAGTAAAGTTCATCTAAGTGAAACCACTGATCAAATTCTGTCAGAATTTAAAGGAATTCTAAATATAATACAAGACACTGTGCTGGCAAATTTAAAATGATCATTTTCTAAGCAATCTCAATTGTGAAAAAGAATACAGAATTTGATAATATATATGAGAATGAATGGAATAAGCGTTGATCCTTGCCACAAAGTAACCAGATATCCTAGACTTTGAAACTTAGATTTTACAAAAAAATTGCCACCAAATAATTTTATAAATTCTATCTATATATATATATATATATATATATATATATATATATATATATATATATATATATATATATATATATATATGTAGAGAGAGAGAGAGGGGGGGGGGGTAACGGCGCAGTTACGTAACAAATAATTGTGTAGAATCTGCGAAGAGAATTCAATTCAATTCATTTCACACAAAGACAAAAATGTATAACGTTTTGTTTATAGAACATGGCTAAACATTTCGTCCGGCAAGCAGAGTTGGGTTTGACATTACATGGCAGTTGTAATGTTGTTCTTAAACACAGCAAATATGTGTAGAACAAGGGATACAACTCTCGCCAACTTTGTGCTTCATAACATAGATTTAAGGGTGACTTTTTAAAAAATATTGTACATAAACCAATTTATTTTATTTTCAAGTGTCATGAATGAAACAAGAACCAGTCAGCTGTCTAAACATTTAAAAGATATGTTTAAACACATTATAATGAGATTTAATAATGTCAGTGCAATAAATGATTACGAAAGAACATAGTATGAAGCTTTATAGGAGATGCAGAGGCAACCACCACAATACCCAAGATATCATCACAGAATATCAGGATACAAGACTATTGGATGATAACCAGGACAGTCAAGTTATTTCCCCAGTGTCTCAAGAAAGTCGAGAATAAATGGACTAATAACCACAATAAGAAAGTCGCGAATCAACAATCACCAGATTTGCTGCACTTACTATTAAGACTAAAGACAGAAATAGAGAAGAAATATATTTAGAATAAACAAACAAAACAAAACACACAAACACACAAACACACACACACACACACACACACACACACACAAAACCAAAACAAACCCCAAATAAAACATTAGAAGACAGTTATTACAACAACAGACTGATAACTGGCAATGTAAACATGGACTGTTCTTCTTTAGAAAAATGTATTTTAACACTGAAAACGTTGGACAGGCTCATTGAAGGCGATAAATAAATTATTTTAAATACCAGTATAAAAAGATAAAGTGCTTTACCTTATAATAAAATATACAACAAATAATTTGAATGATCTTGTGCGATTTCTGAATATCGCAAGGGACCAACAAAATCTATTAAATGTAGACATTTCCGCCAGGTTCATTATTAGAAATCTAAATATTATTAAAGAAGTTTGTGAAAAATCAGGATGGTAATACCCGTGCTTTCCTATTCAGGTATCTTGCTATCATATCATGTAATTCGTGTAATTTGTTTTAGCTATACTTACTAAATTGTTAAATAGATTGCAATTTTAAACTGAATCTGAATTGCTAATAAATGACACAAATGTAAATTACTCTATTTCTTGTATTCATATTGTGTATCAGTACACTGATAACATATACTTTTTATCCTGCGCCTGAAAGTACCGGAATATAGTGATTGCGTCTGTTCGTCCGTCCGTAGACAATGTGGTTTCCACAACGTAACTTCAGTTTGCTGTAGTCTTCTTTTAGTTATCAAACCTCATATGTGACTTGCCCATGGATAGACGCAAAAGCCTGTCGATTTTGGCGCTGCTGGTTCTAAGGTCACTGGACGAATTTTACCTTTTGTAATAACTTCTGATGGCTATTTCTGTTCATGCTACCTTTCCACAGAAACATATACAAACAATATTGCTATCTTTGTTCTTCCTGTCCATCAAAATACACAATTTGTAGTGAAATATATATATATATATATATATATATATATATATATATATATATATATATATATATATATATATATATATTAAAATATTGTTAGTTAAATAAATCAATGATGGATGCTTATATCATTGATCAACCTATTCCAAAACAAATTAGACTTTTTTTCTTACAGGTCCAATTAATACATGTACGTTTCTCGACTCAAAAGGAACCAAGACGTATGAATAAGGAAAATGTAAGTAGAATTATCATTGAAAGACTTAGAGATTTCTTTAAAAGAAATGCAGATGAGTATTTATTATAAAAATCAAGATTTGTCTGAAATTTTCAATGAAATTAAAATGTATTTAATTAAAATTTTCATTTGTTTAATTGCACAACTTGTTATGTTAAAGTACAGCTACATTTTAAAAACAGACTTTTGAAACAACATATTAAAGAAAATCAACAATCTGAGTACAGATTTTTTTAAATACACAACCAGACCCATACCACCAGCAACAAAAACGAGCTAGAACAAATAAATAGAAACTGCATTACATTTCAGACATGGAAATTAATTTTTGCTGACGAAATTTTGAGTCGACTCCGTTCGCGTCTCTGTGAAGTTATTTCCCCTTACTTCCTTGACAACAATGATAAAGCCGCTGTAATATTAATCTGGTATTAACGAAGGAAAAGAAAATTTTCTTTTTATTATATACCAAACTGCTCCAGAATCGAAGCTTTGAAGATTAAACTCACTCTTCACTCCACCCCCTTTTTGTAAGTTCACTTCACTTTCATAGGCTGATCATATAAATATCAGTAACTTAAGAGAGCGGTAGGATTGGGATGACATAATCTGTCACAGTAAATTACATTTGTGACATTTTGCAAACTACTTTATCATATCTAACCACAAAGCAAGTCTGATTCAGTAATGCATCATAGCGGGTTTATCATTGTTGTCAAGGAAGTAAGGGGAAATAACTTCATAGAGACGCAAACGGCGTCGAGTCAAATTTCTACAGCAAAATATAATGCAGTTTTTGTTTATTTATTTGTTCGAGCTCACAAAGTGCTCATTTTTTTGCTGCGGGTATAACTTCTGTAGGCCCACACTGTAGCGTACTAATGGGGGGGGGGGGGGGGAGAGGGCGGTTGCCCCAGGCGCCAGAGGTCTTGGGGCGCCAAAAGAGCTGATACAAATTCGGGCCTCGTATTTTGGCCCTTTGAGCCATCATCGTCACCCCGGGCACCATAAATGTTCGAGAAAGAGGGTCTTCGAATTGATGAAAAATTCTGTATTCGCGAAACAAATTAAAAATTTGAGAAAATATGCTCGAACAAATCTAAATATTTCAAATATCACAAAGATCTTTCGTTTGCTAGGAGAATGATCATAGGTGACAACTTAGTATTGGTAAGTATGAATAGCAAGAAAATCAAATCAACAAAATTAATTTACGGTGGATTTACAATATTAGAATCATCCAAATGGTTGATGCACGAATTTTATTACAAGTTGAGAAACGAATACGGTGATAGAATTAGACCATTATCGACTGATACTGATTCATTGTGCATCGTTGTCGAAACAGAAAACTGTTACAGCCATGTGAAAGATTATATAAAGTTCTATGACACTAGCAATTATCCAACAGAGAACAAATTTGGTACGTTCTTTCGCAAATACATTACCTTATTGACAGATGAACACAGTCATCAGTTATAAATAACATATTGGTTCCTTGGTACGTATCAATCAATAACTCTAGTAACTTCTCTCAATTTTTTTCGGGATCTATCAAGGTCAACTTTTTATCTTTGAGGCACCCCTTTGCATTGTTAGTCTTGTTATACATCGTTATATTCGTCCGCGATCAGATTGAGTGAAACAATGTTTCCCCACAATTATTCACGCCACAGATTATCGTGTCATGAGAGTAAATAAAGTTTTTTTTTTCTTTCTCTTCTTTCTGTTGTGGTATGCGCCAAGGCTTTGCTCTTGTAAGCGCCATTCTTTCAAATACATTTATCCCTAGGATAAAGCTACGCTATTTATTTCTGCCTAAAACATAATTGATTTGAATTAATTGCTTTGAATATTTGCTTTTTGTGAGCATTAATATTTTCTTTTCTATTGATTTGAAAGTGGATATCTGTTGTACATTAGCTAGTTTAAGATCGCTACCATGCACTTTATTATCATGTGTACTTCTCATATCAAGCCAGATACAACCAATGTTAGTGTAAAACCATATTAAAACTTACGTTACCAACTTCTTGTTGTTCATCATAGAAATAATTAGTGCCTGTTATCCCTTTTGAAAACCATGAGAACAAACATTTTTTCTCACCGAGATCTTTTCTACTGCTCAGTTGTAAAACCTTTCAGGGTCACTTTCTCAACTCTTTTTGCACAGTATTATAAAACACCCTTTAAACTCATCCTGGCAGAATTAAGTGTGAAGTTAAAAAACATCATATTAGCTGTTACGCAGATGATTCTAACTCTCATGCTGTAGTCGTAGAAGAAAGCAATTCCATTTCTGTACTTATCATTAATCGATTCCGCAATTGATTCATAGGTAATCTTATTGTTCTATATGCAAATGTTTTCCAGTTCATAGTGTTGATTTCCTCCTTCTATGACTTAAACCGATGTTGCAAGTGTAATGTTAAATCTAAACCCTGCTGAAGACCACAAGGATACATCGGACAATAATCTGTGAGTATATGAAGGTCACGTGGTATCCTAAATATGTTCCATATACCACAAACTGTACAGCTTCAGTAAAAGTATTTTGTGCATTACCTGCCCCTGATCTCCACTTTCTTAATTTATCATTCATGATGCTTTGTTCAATCTTGTTGGTTCTAACACAAACAGGTAACGACAAATATTTTCTATGTTATGAAAATGTTGTAGTCACTAAATTTGAAACGATAATGGCTTTAGTATGATATAGTGACGTGTTTTACAAGCATTCTATACACATTGTTGACTACTGCATTGTTAGCATCTCATTTCACCTGCATATCAAACGGCACGAAGAACCTACCAGGTACAGTTAGTATATCTGGAGCTAACTTTGGTACTGCTGTCTGTAAAGTTTGTTAGTGCTTAATGATGCTCGGGACATATGTAATACAATGATATATTTGACTGAGGTATTTAACAGCTGGCGGTGTTTTGTTTCCTGCTTGTTAAGAGTTAGGTATTTACCGTACGATGCCATTTATTGTGCCAAAAGAAAGGAAACAAATACAACAAAAACAACCTATGGTCTTCCTTTTATAAAAACTTGAAAGCACCACACACACACACACACACACACACACACGTAAACACACACACATGACAAGTGCACTGAATACGTATTCGTATTGGCTTGATCATCAACAAGATGGTAGAAATCTTTCAGTTTTTTTTCTGCATCGGGGTTTCAAATTTTACATTATCACTATAAGCAGACGCGTAAAAACCTTTTTATTTCTATTTTTCATTCAAGTAGTCAAGTATATTTGATGTGATTAATGAACTCTTCTTTTTGTCTCTGGTACAATTTTATGGTATGTCGTGTCCAATTCCTTCTTCATCAGTTCCATTAGATCAACTAACTTGAACATATAGTCGATTCCTGTACATGCTAGACCATTAGCTCTTACCCCTTATCATAACTGCTGCTGTGCCCTTCCATAGAGATGATTGGCTATTTATTGTGATGTATTTGTGAGTAACAAATATTGATACCGCTGCCATTTTGTTTACACGCTGAACTGGAATGGTTAGGTTATTTTTATCCATTTCATTCTATTTTTTAAAAAGATTTTTCTCTTCCAGATAGTATTTACGTCTTTCTTGTACGCTGTCAGTTATATCTTTAGATAGTTTGTTATTATTAAATGAGTAAACAACACGTTCGTTGTTTGGCTCTTATATAATAAAGAAACCCATTTTTGTCCTTAGGATAAGATCTTAAATTATTTACATTCAAGTTGATAAAAATAGCGTATAATCCTGATCTATGTATTTCTGTGACATATTGCTGCAAAGCATCTATTGTGTGTAACTTTCAATCAGCAAAACGTGATGGCGGATAGTTGAAATCATAACTGTTAACCAATGTCTATGGTGATGTTTCAACTTGAAAAATATCCAACAACCCTTTTATTTCTTGAATATCATTATCGGGTTTAATAATTACAATTTTATCTATTTGATACTAGTATTCAATTAATGTAATACCATCCAGGTACTTCTGACTCGGAACAATGCCAAAAACCTAAAAAAATGTTCAACCTGGGACTAGTTTTATCCCCTCCAACTCCTGTTTTATTTATCTTTTTTATTTTTCACTGTTGTCATTCTATCAAACAACGCAATATTACTTACTCCCATTTCCGTATTCATTTCTTTTTGAATGCCTCTATGTTTTCATATACTTCGGATTTAACTGCACCACTGCTACCACTTAATGCGGGAGTCACATGTGCTGAAAAATGGCGTTAAAACCAGCAGACCGAACTAAACCTTTTTCCAAATCTTTCACAGTTTTTTCTCATTCGTTTCATTCTATTGTCCATTTGGTCAATACTACCTAGCTCCACATCAATACTACCTAGCTCCACATCAATACTACCTAGCTCCACATCAATACTTTTTTAACCTAGTCCTCTATCAGCATATTCTTCGTTATCTGTTTTAGATTGCTCAAGCTCAGTGTGCAATCTGTGGTAAACGTGGTGATGCTCAAGCTCAGTGTGCAATCTGTGGTAAACGTGGTGATGCTCAAGCTCAGTGTGCAATCTGTGGTAAACGTGGTGATGCTCAAGCTCAGTGTGCAATCTGTGGTAAACGTGGTGATGCTCAAGCTCAGTGTGCAATCTGTGGTAAACGTGGTGATGCTCAACCTCAGTGTGCAATCTGGTAAACGTGGTGATGCTCAAGCTCAGTGTGCAATCTGTGGTAAACGTGGTGATGCTCAAGCTCAGTGTGCAATCTGTGGTAAACGTGGTGATGCTCAAGCTCAGTGTGCAATCTGTGGTAAACGTGGTGATGCTCAAGCTCAGTGTGCAATCTGTGGTAAACGTGGTGATGCTCAACCTCAGTGTGCAATCTGAGGTAAACGTGGTGATGCTAAACCTCAGTGTGTGCAATCTGTGGTAAACGTGGTGAATGAAACATCGTTTATCGTGTTGATCTTAATACTCAAATCTATGATATATAAATCGTATGTTTTTTTAATTGATCCTATCGTGTTTTCATTTACATTAATTTTGTTTTTAATGTCCTCTGTCTTTTTGATTATCTCTGTTAAATCATTAATTTTCTGAAACGCTGAAAGCGTATTAATATTGGCAGTTATCATGTTGTTCATATCAGTAAATTTTGTGCCAAATCGTTCACTAGCTTTTTCATTTCTTGATCATTCTCTTGGGTTTCATTATTCACATCTCTATAATTGTTCTAGCTAAGATTGTAAAATATTATAGTCTTCCAGAGAAATTTGTATTTTCTTAACGTCACTCTCCAGGACATATATCTGACACTGATTCGGAAATTTTAGAAGCTCTAGCATTTACAAAGATTGCATAGGTCTTACTCAGTCGTTTCTCGTTCATGTTTTTTTTTAACCGGTTACCGCTTTGTTCGATCTATCCACAATAGGTATGTTGACTTCCCGTTTGTAATCTTCCAATTCTGCAGAAATGGTGCTATTCACCTTTGGTGATACATCGTATTTGCTATTTCTATGGGGTTTTTGTTTGTTTGTTTTAATCCTAATTCTTTTTCTAGCTGTGACGTATCCATTTCTTTGCTATTCAAATAAGCGAGAGAAAAAAAATGTCTGAGGAGAGGAGATTTTGAAATGAGAGAATTTGATAATCCTGCATGTGAAGATGATGGTGTGGTAGATACAAGTTGATGATACGGTAAATCTTCCTAGCGGTTTTGCAGATCAAGGTCTAGGACGTCTTGAAGATGTTGCTCCAAGCGAAGGTACTAGTATTTCACGCCATATTCATGATCTGTACAAAGAGGACACAAAGGAAGGTCTTGGCACGAATTAATTAGAGTGTAGCTTGGAGAAAAAACAAAAAAAAAAAACAAAAAAAAAAAAAACCCAGCATTAGAATACCAAAAATTCCACTCTTTTAAGAAAAACTACATGGACAGTTACTTCAATTTTCGAACGAGGCAACATCAAATGTTTGCTAGTACCCAGCAATATAGCAAGTAAAACTGGAAGGAACATGTTACTCGGACTAGTTTTGCACAAAAAATACGGGGATATTTTGGCACTTCCTGGTAACTCTATGCATCAAGGCTCCACAGTCAGTCGGTCACAAATACACAACCGAAATAAAACAGCCGCTTGAACCTCCTGTCGTGTAGAGTCAACACATTCAAGTCCATGAAGAAAAAGAGATGCAATAATAGACACAAATGAGCCGTTTGATCAACTGGTAAGAGAAGTAGCGACTATAATTGATGATTACCAGGGAAGAATCCAAAGCGGAGAACCCATCTGCAGTGAAAAGAATATACACTACAGAAGAAGAAAGAAAACTAACAGGCAATGTAAATACTTTAGAAGCTGTCAAATCAAAAACAGAATCTATGAAATCTGATGTTGAAACGTATGACAAACAGATAGCCGAATTACAAAAAGACAACAGCAAAGAACTAGTGCCAAACAAAAAAGCTGTATTGCAAGATCATTTAGATACTACTGACAGGACAAAAATGCATTTATTTACACATCTAACATAGCTGGAACGTAAATTTAAACAAAAATACAAATACATATCACTGTATTAATTACAAATGACTTTACATTAATGCGATGTCCCAATTCCAAATTGCTGAGAGAATTTCAGTTAATGTTTCCACATTTAGACTCATTTGCTGTCCACTTTCATTTGTATTGCAAGAACTTTATTAACTGATCAAAATTGTAAAATTGTAAAGGTATTTTGTAGTTGATGAAAATGATAAGACTGAAACTAACACTACAGCCATTAAGTCTTTTTGACTTATAAATAATCCCTACATTTTACAACGCAAATATGAGAATTACTGGTAAACTACCAAAATGCTCCCTTAAACTTTGTCTGTGTTGAGTAGTGTAACCAGTCATTTCAAATTAGCGAGCCACTAGAAGAGTATATTAAAAACTGAGATAATGATAAACATGCAGCTAAGTATGAAACCAAGAATGTACTTCTACTTCGCTGGATAATAATGCAGACATCAAGTATGCTTACTTGTTTGCTATGGCTTTGCCATAACTGCATTTTTGTTTCCCGTTTGTTACCGAACTGCTCACTTTGCTTTGTAGGAGCGAAATATTGCCGCCTACCTCTTGAACATGAATATCTACTTCCTTTTCCGAAAAGATTGCTTTTCTTCCACGTCCCTAAGCAGTGTTTACATCATCCATGATGATGATCACATTTAGCTACGGACATGCGCAGAGAACATGTATTTGTGCGTGTTTCCGGTACTTACAAATGCGCACCTGTACTTATGTTAAAAATCATTTTCGGACACTTTTATGAAACGTAACTTACGTAAATTACCAACGACCACGTAGGTAAACCTAAGTAGCTAAAACCACGACTTACCTAGTTTCAAACACTTGGTCCCTTTACTTTCTTTATATGCATGACTTGCTAAGGTCAATCTAATATATGCCTTGGTTGTAATTTAAACTAAGTAAAATTCTTCGTAAAAATGCGTTAACATGTGTTTTTGCAACACTGAAATTGTACATGCTCACTGGAGCACGTACGTTGTCAAATCTTCAGTTTCGGACCTAGGTAAATCTTGCATGCCAGTCTGCAATCCCATAATGCCTACATAAAAGTGGTCGTTTAGCCTGGTACCCTTGGCCTTCCTTGAATCTCCGCACACAAGAGCATTATGGGAATTCAGAGTCTCAGGCTAGTGACCTTTAGTTTGACCCGACGCATATTTATGTCTCACAGGAATAGTGAGATGGTCTAAATGTAAAACAGTTTGTAAGGAGCGTGGAGAATCAGAAGTAATTGTTGTGATACTTCAAACTTCATAAGTTCCGGTATTTTTCAAAACTGATCACTGCCGTCTAGGCATTATGGGACTGCGGACTACATGCAATATTTACTTATCTCCGAAATTAAAGAGCTTGACAACATGCAAAAGTACACACCTCCGAAACTGAAGATTTGACAACGGAAGGGATCCAATAAGCATGGGCAATTTTACGTACAGAAAAAAAAAAAAAAAAAAAAAAAAAATAACGAAGAATTTTACTCAGTTTAAATTACAAAGACATATATTAGATTGACCTTAGCAAGGCATGAAAATAAACAAAGTAATGGGGCCGAGTGTTTGGAACTATTTTGTTACTCTTAACGTACAGACGTGTCCTCCGAGCTGGTTGGCGTAGGGATAATATCCAAAATTGGATAGTAAATCGCCAGATACCAGAGGCGCTGACTTAGCGGCGAGGGTGCAGAGTGGTGATACCCCCATGCCCATTGCAATCGGAATGACCTCGACTTTATTCCGAGACAAAAATATGCCTTGAATGTATGTCAGCGCAGTCATTTACAGAAAATTCATACATTTTATTCGCCTGAAATTTATCCACAAAAGAAAACCTCAATCTATTCGGATTACCTCGGCTATTTTTACGATTGGATTGGTTGTAGAAATTGACCGAGAAATTACGAATGATAACGTAGTTCGCTGAATTCGCAACTTCTCTGTCAATCCTTGTTTCGTAAATAGCCGAGATGATGCGAATGAAGCAATCGGCATACATTCAAGGTGTCATCTGTAGGATTGACCTCGACGTTGCGAATGATCAAACTTGTAAGTTTCTGGCGAACGAACATCTGGCTAAATGTGCGAAGAATTGATTCCTACAAAATGATAGGTGTTGAATATAATACTCAACGACGTTCCAACAATCAATGAAACACATCCACTTTTAATTTTGTATGCAACTTTGTAATGAAAAATGAACGAAATAATTCGATTTCAATAGCCTGAAACTATTGCTGTTAGTGAATGTGACGTCATTGAAGTTATGACGTAATAACAACCACGGGCTTGAAGGCATTTCAAAATGGCTATTGTTTACATCCGATGTTGTTTTCAAGCATGCGATGGAAAAAGCCGACGATATTCCAATTGCGTGTCTTCCTTGTCTTCCGGTAGAACGGATTATGTCATTTCTAGGTAGAAGACGGAAAATCAAGTGAAAACTGGTATGGTATGATAGCTTGAAAATTTAAGCTTGTTTTGTGAGTCTTTTTGCAAACACGATACTTAGACATACAGGTATCTATCGTAGTCACCAGTGAAAACTGTTTGACCGACTCAAATCATAGGCAATCGAAGTTAGCAAAGTAAGTGAGCAAGTTCTGAAAAGTTAAGAGGAAAGTGACGCTGTCTGTAGACTGTGTAGTAATTTCTTTGGAAACTTTTGTGACTCGTGCTCCTACACAATGGGTATAAACTCGGTAGATACATTCCCCATCGATCTCGTACAGTTACACGGGTATGCAGAATAACAGAAACTAACCGGGTCGAACCGCAAAACTAGCCGAAACGAAAGATACTACTATGTTCAAATGCATGATAATAATTTATAATCATTTTTATGTTGTAGTATAATAGACATGCCTAAAACGTAAGAAATTCATTGAAGCATCTGACATAAATCATAAAGCCTTGATGAAGTGTATAAAATGAAAAGTTTGAATTTGATTAAAGCAGGGGTGGGGGTACCAACTTACAGTTAAACTGTTCAAAGTTGGGACACCAATCCTTGTTGGCCATGTTATAGAGGTTATTAACAAAACACTCGTCTAATATTTTTCCTGATTGTTTGAAGGAAGCAAAAGTAGTTCAAATTTTTCATAAAGAACAATCCTCCTGATGAAAGTAACTGCAGACTGGTTGGCACTTTATCCATGATATCCAAACATGTTGAGAAATCAATTGAGACCTAGTTGGCATAATTTTTTGATAAAATTTTAAACAAATACTTAGGTGTTTTTTGAAAAGGTCATGGATGTCAGATCACACTTCAGTGTTTACCCAAAGACTGGAAGAAGACTCTTGAAAAAAAGAAACATGGTGATGTAGTTCTGACAGATTTATCTAAGGCTTTTATCTGTCTCCCTCATGATATTCTCATTTGCAAGCAAAGGTCTTAAGTATGTCAGATGGCTTAGTAAGTCTTTGGTTGAGCTGTCTGTCAAGTTGTAACCAGCAAATAAAGATGTAGGGTGTCTTGAGTAGCTGGACTGAAATTCCATAAGGGGTTCCACAGGGGTCAGTCCTTAGATCTTTACTTTTGAATGTTTTATCAATGGTATTTTTATATTTTATTAAATATGGTTCTGTGTATGACTATGCTAGTGACAACTCTCTGCCCTTTTCTTCCCCAAACTTTGACACTCTTATTGAAACACTTGAAAATGAGTCATGTGTTCTGATCTACTAGTTGATTATGAACAGAATGAAAGCCAACCCTGAAAAGTTTAAAGCAATAGCTGTGGATTAAATGACATTCAGTATGAAAAGTGTACTTAACATACACAGTGATGACATAAACTTTGAAGAAACTGTTAAACTACTAGGAATTGATATTAACTACCAACTGCAACTTGATACACATGTAAAAGATCTTTGCAGAAAAGCTTCATGACAATTTACTGTCTTAAATGTATAGGTCAGAAGGTAACAAGACTAAACAAGCTGACAGTCATACATACCTTTATCCTTTCCAATTTCAACTTCAGTCCCTTAGATTTGTATATGATGATTACACCATCAGTTACCATAAACTCTTTCTTAAGGTAAAATGCCAACCATGAAAGTACATAGACATAGGTCAATGTCTCTAGAGACTTTTAAAATTCTGAATAAGTTTTCTTCCCAATGTTTGGATGATTTGATATGTTTCAAACACAATAAATACAATATTTAGATATGCAGCTGCCATTCAGTGGAATGAGCTACCATATAATGTTAGAGAGGAATCAAATTTATATTCAGTTATATTCTTAATTTTATTCTAGAATGGTAAAGAATGTAAATGTAATATCAGCAATTAATACCCCACCTTCCAAACTCTCCTGCTATGATGACGACAACTGATATCTGTGTCACTGTTTGTTTTACACTTTTGTTTTATGTACGTTAAGTGCCCTACTATTGCCTCCTTTTTCTTCTAAGTTTCCCATTTTATAAGTAAGGCTTAATTTGCATCTTGGCATGCTTTTAATCCAGACCTGTGCTTCCTTTTAATTATTTAAGATGCCTAGACTTTTTAAAGTTTCTCTGTTTTGCGGGGGTTTTCTTTTAGAATTTAATCTACTCCTTAGCATCCTTCAGGTCCTAACATATGCATTGTTTTAGTTACCTAAACACTAAATTCACTTTTAATTACTGCCTTTTTTTAAATTGCTTTGCTAGCTTGCTTATAGCTTAGATTCGATTGGAATGTCGTCTATTTCTGCGAGACAAAAATATGCCCTGGATATATGTTTGCACAGTAATTTACAGAAAAATCATAATTTTGTTCACCAAAATTTCTCTGCAAGAAAAGAAACCACAATCTATTCAGATTATCTCAGCTTTTTCTACAATTGGATTAATTTTAGGATTGACAAAGAAGTTACGAGTGAAAAAATTGTTTCATGCATTCACAATTTCTCTGTCAATCCTTGTTTTGTAAATAGCCGAGGTGGTCCGAATGCAGCTGTTAACATAAATTTGCAGTGTGATCTGTAGGATTGATCTTGAAATTGTGAATGGCTTAAATTATGTGCTCTGTGATTGCATGCTTGCTTATACATGTGTCTTAAGTGATATGTGATTTATGTTTGTAAGTCTTGCAAATCATGTTGATTTAATGTTTTTGTCGTTTTATGTAATGTTGATAAAATGCTCATTAGAGCTTATATTTAATTGTTGTTTTAATCATGCTGACTATAAATAAATCTTATCTTGGACATCTGGTCAAGTAAAATATTTAACAAATATACAACACTTAACTTTCAAGATATTTTTGGTATTAATTACACAGAAAGCACATCCATTGGGGAGAAAAACAAATCAAAATTTGAAGCAAGAAACTTTTTTCCTGGACTCGTGGAGGGTCTGTTCTAGAACTGACAATTGGGGGGGGGGGGAGGTCTCCCCCCTCCATTTGAAAAAAAATCATCTGTAATTGATTAGTAATTTTTTAAGTAGTCACAGCAGGTAATTGTTGAAATCAGAAACATTTAAATTGAATCAATTACGGTTTTAAAAAAATTCCTGCAATAAAGACTACATTAGATTACAACATCATTACATTTTTTCATGAACAGTTACTTACAACTTGAACTGATTTGTAGTATTTTGTTCTTAAACTCAATGAAAAACAGGCATGTGGATATATTGGAAGGTTTTGGCGTTTTATTTGAAATTTGTATAACTACATTTTAAAAATTTGTCTTATTTGCCTTGTTTTACTTCAGCTTATTTTGTAGTTCCGAATTACATATCTGCTCATGAAAAAAGATACTGGCACTGCATTTGCTGTTGTTTTATACAATATTACATGTGTTTGGGTTGGAAGATAACACAACTGAATATTTCACAAGTATAAACTTTATCAGAGGTTGCTTAGTGCCTGTTTAAGTTCAAGTAATAAACTTGGTGCATATGTGTACAACATATAAAACCCCCAGCTTTATTTAGCTTTTTCTACTGACTTTTTAAAACAATAATTTCAATAACATTCAGGATTATTCATACACAGGACAAATTACAAATGTGCAATATATTTAGTACAGTAGTACATACATGAACACATGACTTAATAGAGGACATACATAGACAAGCTACAAACATTGATGCAAAACAGTACAGTAGTATAAATAGTAACACATAATTTCACAAGACTTGACAAAGTATATATATGAATACATACATATACATAATTTTAATAACTCTTTTAATGACCAATAAAATCCCCAAAATGCATATAAATAACAAACAGTTCAGTGGGTATATTGGTCTACCTTTATGTGTTTTTCATTTAAATATACAATAATTGTGGTTACCGTATTTACCGCATATCTTGGGACAAGATAAAATAAATGATTTTTTTCCTGTCCCATAACTTATGGTTAAACTTTTTTCCAACTAGATCATATGTCCCAGAACTTAAGAACCGAAACAAATTGTGTTTAATTTGCTGCCCCCCCCCCCCCAGCACTTCATGTTACAATAAGGTAGGTAAATTTAACGTTTATTTGATAATAAACTGAAAGAAACTAACCTTGTACTGTTCTTTTTTATTCCTCTTTTTTGTTCTTCATAAGCAATTTATGTATAAAAGACACAAACGTATCCACTATCACTAACTTATCCACTAACACGACATGGTCTGGTAATGTAGAGTACCGGTCGTGTGTATAGATTATGTCCGGTAACAACATTGACACATTATTTTATTGACGTGAATATAGATAAACAAATCATGTTTGGCTGTCCTAAGAAGTTTGAATACCGGTATATTATCAAACTGAAAATTGGATCCAGCAAAATCACAAACAATAGAAAGAGAGAGAGACCGAGAAATAACCGATTGCTTGAAGGCATCAGCAATTCACGCATGATCCGGTGTATGGTGCAAAATAACCAAGAGTGTATTATATCCAGGTTAACAATGTAATAATATTTCGCAAATAAAAATCATTATTAGTAAATACATTGACTGTGAGTGAAAATGACAACATTTTTGCTAGCATGGGTTACCCTTGTACAAAAAAAATATTCTTAAAGACAATTAATGCTGTGTATGATGTTGCACCCATGTATTTACCCTGCAAACATCAATTATAATGACAGGTGGCAAACAATAGATGTTTGGGTGGTGAATAAACACACCTGGTAGAGACTTCGGCTATCAAATACAAAGATTATTTTATTACAAAGCAAGCCGACCCCGGAAGCCGACTTTGGATTCTTTCAAGTATGCAGATTTTTTATATACAGAGTAGGCCGACCTAGGGAAGCCGACTCTGGTTTCTTTTTACTGGTATTCACAGCAATTTCAAAAATAAATTGAAACAATGGAACAGTTTGAATGGAAAACTTATCACACATTGTTACAATAAAAGTGACTCCTCACATTCATTGTTACCGTACTATTTTAGCATATATAAAGGGGAATACAAATAAAACAAAATAAACCACATTATACATCTCAGCCGTGATGGATAAGTTTGTAGTAAGCAAGCAGACCCTGGAAGCCGACTTTGGATTCTTTTAAGTGTGCAGATTTTTTATATACAAAGTCGGTCGAGCAAGGGAAGCCGGCTTTGATTTCTTTTTAGCAGTATTCACTGAACCGGCGTCAATTGTGCGGCATGATCACAGGAAGTTCAAATAAATTCTGTCAGCTTAATATAGGACTCTACTTGGCACTGAACAATGAACAAGTATCAACTTTGCGGCTCGATCAAAGGGTTACGAAAACAAAGTGAGCTCGATCAAAGGGTTGGGAAAACAAAGTGAGGCTGCCTTTACAAGCTAAAGGGTTTGCACTGGCAGATAACTGAGGAAATATTACTTGGGAATTAGATCTGGCTTATGAAAAAGGCAAATATAAATCAACTCAAAACTTTTACTGCATCAAACAGTGTTTATACAGTAAAACAAATTATAATACAAGTACAGGTTGCTCCGACTTGCACGTATTTTGTACGTAGTGCAAACATCTAGTCTCCTATATTGCCCATATATTTATCAAAATTTGTTCTTCAAAAGTTTGCAGTTAAGAAGAAAAGTGTAAACAAACAACACTGACAGCGGTTTTTATTTTATTTATGTAATAAAATATAAGTTTGAGTGCATTTTTTTACCAGCTAAGCTATTGATATTATGATTCAAAAGGTGTCCCACAACTTACGACTTGAAAAAAACGATCTGTCCCAGAACATACAGTGCACAAAAAAATTACTTTAAAAATAAATTTATGGTGTCCCAAGATATACGGTGTCCCAAGATATACGGTAAATACGGTATGATACTTTTAGTTACTCTAGATATAACTCGTTACTCCAAAATTGCATAATATCCAGGAATATATTTATGATTTTAGATAGAAATATAATCAATATTAATTTAAATGTAATTTATTACATTAAAAAAGTAATGTAATTTAATCAATTACTGTGCCCAAAAAAAGTAAATGTAATCAAAATTTCAAAAGTAATTGTGATTTAGTTCATTATGTTTGAATATAATTTTTTGATTTGAGTGATAACTGAAATAGCACATATTCTCCAGATTATCTATCAAAATACTTAAATTCAGGTCAAATTCCTACAGATTGGTCCAAAGTAAATGTCTTATGTTAAGTTTGCAGCATATATTAGCTAGGGGTGAAACGATAAATCGATATCGATGTATCGATACAAGAGGGGAAGAATCGATACAAAATGATACTTACTCTATGCAAGTTACTTTAATCTTCAGCAGTCGTGAATAATTATTAGTCATTTGCTTTTTCATTCTTTAAATTGATAATTCATCTGAGACAGCCGTAGCAAGTACATGCACTCAGACATGTCAGTAAAAAATAAAAGCAATTTACAACACCCACTCGCCTTCTACAAATTAACACAAGGTGTCTAACTTTCATGGTTCGAAATCTGCCCCCTTCTCCGGCCCCAGTTCCATGCAAAGTAGTTTATCTCCTCTGAATCTTCAGCCACTGATAACATATATCAACGGAAAGAAGACATTGCAGATTTCTTCCCTATGTATGATTTAAGTATTTTACTGATCATTTAATAACCACTTTTACGCGAAATTTATCTGTTGCATCGCATCTTGTCTACTTGGATCGAATTGAAGGCTACACAGCTTGTGTGTCACGCAGTGTTACATGCAATTCTGATTAGTGGTTATTGTTTGTTCAAGTCCAGGGTAAAACAATAGCCACCAATCATAACTAACTGTAGCGTGTTCACTGCGTGTCATACCGGAAATATTGGCATCCAAACTCTATCCAAATAGATACAAAGCAACATAGAAACTTTGCACAAAAGTGACTATTAAATGATATGTGTAAAGTATTTAAGTCATACAGTAGGACCCCGTTATAGCACGATGGTCGGGGTCCACAAAACGAGATCGTGCTATACCCGAACCGTACTATAACCGAACAAGACAAAACCAAGTCATTTAGCTGACGAAAATGAGGGGGGGGGGGGTAAATTGTGGTCTGAAAACAACGTGCTTCATTAAATCAATGCATATTAAATGAGAAATACACATGCAATGAAAACAGAGATTGCACATATAATATTTAACTTTATTCAGAGAACCATGCATTGGTACATTTATATATACATGTCTAATGTATAGCATGAATAGTTAAAGGATCAACACATGTACTCACCAACCGATCTCATCGCATGCGTAGGAGTGAGTCCATAATAATTCCATCGAAAATATGCACACAGAAGTATAATATCATTGTCTGATAAAGTTCTGAAATCCTACATCGTCGTCTAGTCATTGTAAATCGTTGTCGTCTAGTCATCGTAAATCACATCCGACTCCGAATGCGTTAGCTTTACTGTTGTATGCAGGTGCTTACGCAGAGACTGAGCTTGGGCTCTGCAAGTAACACTTTGATCATAAAGTCAGAAATCAATTAAAGGATGCAACTGGACATGTGTCAGTTGTGCGGCAAGATCACAGGGAGTTCAAATAACCACCCTCTGTTACTTGGCACTGAACAAGTAAAACTCGCGGCTTGATCAAAGGGTTGTCACGCGGGAAAACAACTTGAAAACATAGTGAGTGCTTTTATAAGCCAAAGGCTTATCGGACCACGTGCACTGGCAGATCACTTGGGAAATATCACTTGGGAATTAAATCTGACTTGTGGAAACACCGGACTTAATCCTGTCCATGGCTTCAAGCTTCTTTTTAACAGTAAAAGCTTTACGTTTCCGTGTACTGTTATTCATTGTAAATAACTACTAATTAAAACTCTGACACCTATTTGTTTGAACGACTACAGCAAGAATAATTGTTAATCAACAATGGGGTCATTTTTATTGGGAATGTACAATATTATTTACTGGTCAACTGATTGCGTGGCGATTGTCTAACAACACCGACAAGCCACGTGTGCGCGTTGGCGGCTTTCGTTTTTTTCATGTTTTATAAATCATTGCCGCATGGTTTTAACAACCTTTAGCTTTGAGATTACTTTGATGATTGTCAATGACTTAAATTAATTGATTTATAAATTGAGGTGCGAATCTTTTATCAAATACTGCATTGTTTGGTGCTTGGCTGTGTATGCAGTTGAATGAGCAAACATATGTCTGCTATTGTTTGAGCAACGATTGTACACAGAATGTATGGAAGACAAACATAAAGAAGACTCAATGACTTTATTGTTCATGTATCAGTAATAATAAGATTAACACTTATCAGCTTTAAAATGAGCTGACATCTTTCAAAAATAAACTAAGATCAAAGAGCAGTGATTGACTACTGACACATTTGAAATGAACATTCACAAATAGAAATGTTCAGCATCTTTATTCATATAAAGAACGATGCAATCATAAGACACTTTTTCTTCAAGAATACAATACAGCTTACCAAATTATTAAATCAAACTCTTGTTTATTTTGGCACAAGACTTTGCAGTAGTTCAAGAAATTGGCGAAATTATTATAAAATTTCGGTAGCCATGCCATGATCGTATTATATCCGAATTTATACACGATCTCTTCCCCAAAATGATAATTAATTTTTTACACATTATTTTTCGTACTTGAAAGAAATTTTTTTTTTTTCATGTACGAAAAAATAGATGAAATTTCGGGAGCCACGCCACGATCGTGTTATATCCGAATTCATGCTATAACGAAGCATGCTATAGCGGGGTCCTACTGTATATGGTGAATAAGTTTGGAATATCTCCTTTTACGTTGATATATGTAATCAGCGACTGAACCTGCTGATGGGAAAAAAAAAGAAAAAAAAAAACCCCACAAAATCGGAAAGGGGGCAGATTCCAAACCGCACGAGTTATAGCCACCTCGTCAATTTGTAGAAAGGGAGTGGGTGTTGTCAATAATTTCCTTTTCCACTGACAGAAACAAATGTCTGTGGCCGCGGCAGTTGATTTGCATCTGCAGGAAATACAATGTAAAGGATTTGGCTATTAGTCATCTCCGCTCCCACACTCGGACTTGTTCTAGATAAAAGAATTTCCTTGCACAAGGAAATTGCACTGTTTCTTCTGTTTTGAAGATAACACCGTAATCTCTTCAACATTTAAGTGAAGACATTCATTCAATGTAAAACAAACGGTGTGGTGACCAGGATGAGTCATGCACATGATCAAATGGAGCAGCCTGAAATGGCCTAATAGGGTGAATAAAAATCACTAACAGCTAGTCTGTTTAGAAGTATTTTTTAAAAAAAATCTTGTCAAGGATGAGAATGGCATATGAACAGATGATAAGTCTATGTTTGTTTGTAATCTGCACACTGGTAATACACCCATTATGTTAACACATAAAAAATGGCACCACCCTAGCATTGACAAACATTCTAAAGATGAAAAGACCATCAATTTGATATGCGTATCGATAATGTTTCGTTTTTAGGCTGTGTATCGAGAATCGTATCGATGCGTGGCAGAGGTGTATCGTTTCACCCCTAATATTAGCATCTAATTTAATGAAGCACTTCAACAAACACAATATACTGTGTGACTTACAACTGGACTTTTACAAACTTTCATTGCATAAAAAGCTTGATTATAAAATCGAAGATAAGCATGTTAATGTTATCATCTTCGATTCTTTAAAAATTACAATTTTCCTAAACAAATAATTTAGTTTAAGGAACAAGGAAATATGGTGTGAAAAAAGCGACAACAGGATTTGAACTGGGTTCACTCGGATAGTTGTGCAAAATGTTAAAAATGTGCCAATAGTTCTACTGATAGTGCTACAGAACCTACACTGTAACAAAGTGATCTTTTTGTGTCCTACATAACTCATCTACCCACTTTACACTATTTCTTTGAACTTTACTTAACATCTGGTTGTTTTTTTCAAATGTCACAGAAAGTATAAGTGATAGAAAATGTATGAAATAATTATTTGATTTCATATATATCAATTTACTAAAGAAATAAAAGGACATTTCTCTCAAACTATTAAATATATTCATATATTTTATATGGTTTAGATTCATTTGTCGATTAGCAAAGAATAATAGAATTGATCAGTTATGATAAATACATAAATAATTTTATACATTCCAATTTTTCATTTTTTTATTGTTTTGAAATGTATATTTAATATTAAAGATTAACTTACCTTAAATGCATTGTCATCTCCAGAATGCATTAAAAGCTTGCAAAGAGTTTCTCTTGAAATCGGTATCGGTCACTCTTGAAAATGGCAAATCACTTCCGCATAATTATGACGTACAACAATTTGACATCATACTTTGAGTGGAGTTTTCCAGTGTTTCTTGCTCAATGTCATAAGACCAGTTTTCGTATCAACTGGCTCATATATATATATATATATATATATATATATATATATATATATATATATATATATATATATATTGATATCATTTTTATATTGCATTTAGGTTCATCAAAGTGATCCATGTAGGCAACAACTTCCCTACATCGCTACAGGAAATTTAAAATGGCATCCTGGGATGGGGGGGCCGGCAAAGGCCCACCAGATCCCCCCTTTTCCCCCAATATGAAACAGATGCAGAACCCAGATATCTTCCATCAAGATTCAGAGGAAAATGTGACTCAACAGACAGAGGATGTCTATCGTAATTTCCTGTACCAGACATACAGGAATGAGAAAATGCAACAAGACTTTGATGGCACTCCCTCTGTTCCAGAGTTATCCAACTTTACTCAAGACCCTTTAAGGTATAAATGAGATTGAATCGAAAAACTTGGGAAATAATTGTGTAAGCTAGCATTTGCTTGCTTCAACGCTTTTTTTCCTGTTGCTTTATAGTCCTTTTTTGTCAAGTCTGTACATCCTTTGGTATCTTTCAAATACATTTTTTAAAAATGCTAGATTCTTCCAATAAAATGGGCTATCAACCGTTCTGTCCAATTTAACCTCATTAGAAGATTCATATTTGTTTCAGGCTCTGAGGAATTTCAAAATCAGATGGTAGCCCAGCTTGTTGTCAAATTAAGAACCTGGTAGCCCAGCTTAAATTAGGCACTTTAATGAGAAACTGTTAGCTGTAAAACTTATGTTTTTCCTTGCTGTGAGTCATAAATACTTAACTTCCATTTTCATGGTTATATTTTGCAAAGAATGTTGAATAAGTAATGATATAATGTAGTTGTCCATTTGGCTACCTGAACTCAGTACACCACTCCCTTGATAACTTGTGCCCGGATAACTCGTGAACCTGCTTATAATGTGGGGTCAGGCGTGGATCCCTTTTTTTTTATACTTGAAAATACCCCCAAAAATTGGCTACTATTTGTTGAACATGAAAAAAATCGCGATCGAAAACAGTGGTTAGTACCAGGAAATTTGAATGAACATCATGAAATTCTCAACTTTTAATAAGAAATCATATATAAATAACAATATTCGACGAAATTTTGATCAATGAAAATGTCACTTATACCTACTGGTGGCAACACTGTAATAAATAAATACCAATTTTTGTCAAATGAAATTTGTGTTTTAGTTCTATCTTTTAATTTGATTTCAGTGAAATCATCATAAATGCAATATGCCCTCTTATATTCAAATGTGAAAAATGTAATTCAGCCGTCACAGCTATGTCCGTGAGCGTTTCCGTGAGAACCTAATTAAGTGCCGCCGTGTTTTGATCTCTGACTTGCAGAAGTATTTATTGTGTTGTTACACTCAGTTAAAAGCAAACCTGCTTTGTCTTACCAAGTTAATTATATCTTTTGTATCATAGCAAATAAAGGGGGTGTAATAAAAGAAAAGTTAAAAGGCGTACACATGTTGTTGAAACTGATTGGACTAATGATGTTATGATCTTTCAGTGGTTATCTTGAAAATAAAGGTAATTTATACAGAAAAGTGAACAACTACATTAGAAAAAGCTCTTTATTGACAATTATTCCCAGTGCAAATTATAGAATGAGTATTCAGCTATTAAACAGCCACATACCCCCCCCCCCCCCACGCGGTTTTCTCGACGTCCAGCGGGTATGGCATCCCCTTCTTAATTTTTTGTTCAGGTCCCTCAGTAACATGTGCCCTCACTTATAGTGCAGTCTATGTTTTTATGTTTTTGGACCCCGTTGTGCGGGAGTTATCGAGGAAGAGGTGTATATTGTAGCCCTGATCAAGCTTTCTGGTAGCCCCTGGGCTTCAGCAACAAAATTTGTCAGACTTTGTTTTTAAGTCATGCTGTATTTTCTATTCTATAATTGGGAGAGGTTAGACTTGGTCTCATATTCAGTTTTCAGTTGCCAAATTTGTTCAATGACAGAACAAGTAACATCTTTTCATAACTAAGGTCAATGTAAGAAAATATAGCATAGATCCAGGGCTTCAACAATTTCCAGAAAAGTTCTCAGATTCAAGATTATCATAGAATTGCACAAAAATCTGAATGTCCCCCTATATATTCTTTGTGAAATCCTTCGTAAGTCTCAGACTCAGTCAGATTTCCAGCTTGTCCTGGGCTGCTAGACAATTAATTGTTTTCCACAACTGAGACCATGATCTGCTGGTGCATTAAGCAGTGACAGGTCTGGTTCTGTGCTGTTCAGTGTTGGATGTTTTGTAACTGGTTACAGCTAATTTTAGAGGGTCTGCACTAGATACCGCATGGATCCAATTACCACACAATTGTTACTTATTTTTTATTCTATGGACTATTTGTATACTTTCCCCACCACCACCACTACATCTATCCTTGTGTTCATCCATTCATCCATAGCTCCATCTGGCACGGGGGCCCCGGGTGGCTGAGTGGTCTAAGGCGCTCACCTTTACAGATCACTGACATTTCACCTCTGTTCGTGTGCGCTTGAGTGTCAGTTTGGCCAATGTGGGTACATGAGAAAGCTTGCCAGTAATATGCTGGTGTATGACAGAAAACTTGAGAATGCAACTAGTCTCACATTTTTCAGTGGATCATCATGAAACTGTGTGTATGTTATGCAGGGCTCGAATTTAACACAAATTGCTTTGTAGCCAGAAGGACTAGTATACTGAGAAATATACTAGTCCTGCCAAATCTTTACTAGTCCTGCCCACCCCCCACCCACCTTGAAATTAAATGGCCTCTCCCTAATAAAGACTTGACTTCAGCGGATGTTCTGCAGGATCAAAGCAGTCGCTATTGTAAACACTGTTATAAAATATTAGTATCAGAAGATAATGTTAGTTTCAGCTTGGAAAAGGTGCATTCCTATCAAATGAAGTCATCTGACTCGGCCCGTTGTACTTAACAGCTCCAATTATGGTCTCATCATTAACAGCGGAAGTTTGGTAATTGGTATTGTTGAAATTAATAATAAGGTGGAAAATTTTCAAATCTTAGATGCTCAGAGATTTTAATTCCCAACAAATGTACGGCATTCTGCTTGGATATCTCCACGTGTATTCAATTATTTATCATCATAGAAAAAAGTAGTTATATGGAAATAATGTGTCAATAACGTAATCGTAACATTGATCTAATTCTTATAATTATTTCGATGCAAATGTAAAATATGCAGTTTCCCATTTGTGACTGTTGGAGCGTTTAACTAACGAGCAACAAAAAAAAAAAAAAAAAATTAAACAAACAAACATACAAACTAATTTCTTTGAATAGTTTTTGTCATGTTTCTGTGTGTGGTATACCACTTTGTAGTTTGTTACTGTGGTCAAGTGGATAAAGTGTGATACCAGCACGCATACACACGCAAACACACACGTACTTGACTTTGGAACACGAGGTCGGGAGTTCCCACCCAATGGTGGGAATATTCGTTCGTGCTTTTTGTTCCATGACGCTACGTCTAATACAGATTCCGTATTAATTTTCTTACTTTTATGAACTTTTCCAAATTTATATATGTGTAGATTTATAAATAGTCAAATTTTAATATTTTTTGAATATTTCCTAAAAATGTCATCATGTCATGCATTGAAAAAGGAAAATTTGGTTATAATTAATAAGCATTCTAGCGTTACTTTTTAAATGTTAACTTTGGTGAAAAATTCTTCTAAACATTATCAGAATATTTAAAAATCTTTCACGGAAGACACGTCTTTATGGCTTGGTGTGAACGATGAAGTCGCTAACTGCAGAAAGCTTGGCTGGCAATCAGGGAATACGTAAACTCTTACCGAACATTATGATGATTTGGATTCCATATTGTATGCGTGTGTGTGTGAGAGAGAGAGAGATGCTTTAAAACAGGTTAATCTCAATTTTATATATTATATATAATATGCAATAGAAAAATGAAGAGAAAAAGAAATAAGTAAAACATAAATACGATCTCTTCACTATCCATGTCTACTGTAGTGAAGTTCAGCCCCTCTATAACAGCGCCCGTTGCAATCAGATGATCCAAAAGAAACACAAGAAACAAAATTGTTTTTATTTATGGTTGAGGGGAGAGATTTTAAATCTGAATAACTTTCCGTATATAAAGTTGTAGAATGCCATAAATTTTTTGGAAATAAAAATCTCTTAACAACTAACATTTGACTATTTCCACGTCATTTTTCATTCATAAGTTATCAGATTAATTAGGATCAATTACCAAACTTCCGCTGTTAATGACGGGACCATAATTGGCGCTGTTAAGCGAAGAAACGCACCTTTCCGAGGCAGAAATCGACTTCATCTTCTGATGCTAATATTTTATGACTGTGTTTGCAATGGTCACTGCCTTGATTCTACAGAACATCTGCTGAAGTCAAGTCTTTATTAGGGAGAGGCATAAACAAACGCTGACTGTTGATAACCGACATTTACTGGCCCATCGGACTATTAACATTATGAAAGTTACTAGTCCGACAGGAAATCTACTAGCCTCGGGCTAGCGGACTACCGCTAATTTCGAGCCCTGTTATGGTCATCATCTGAAGATGTGCATATTTACAAATGGGTGTGCACAATTTTTAGCCCTATTAGTCATAGACCAGTAGAACTTATGTGATGGCCGTTCATATGTCATCCAGTGTCTGTTGTCTGTTAGGACAAGAAAATGGTGCCGATCTGATATCTG
Organism: Margaritifera margaritifera; assembly: GCA_029931535.1. Taxonomy (NCBI): domain Eukaryota; kingdom Metazoa; phylum Mollusca; class Bivalvia; order Unionida; family Margaritiferidae; genus Margaritifera; species Margaritifera margaritifera. The sequence goes on from JAQPZY010001332.1 coordinate 707,764, forward strand.
AATAAGAAAATCTTGGAAAACTCCTCCAACACAGATGGTTATATTGACATTTTGATCCTTTCAGATAACAGTAAGTGCTCCATACCAGTGTTCTGCATTCACTGCCATCATGCATTAATGTTACTTATTGCGTGTCAGCATTGTTAACAGTGTTAAGCTTTTATTTAATATTAGTAATACATTACCTGCAGCTCTGCGTTGCTTTACTATCCAGGATGGAAATTACCCTCATCCATATAAGAAAATTTCATCCTCCCATTAGAGGGAAAGTTCCAGAAGTTCAGAACTGTAAAAAAAACCCAGACCCGTCTGTTTCCCATGTCATACATGTAGACCCATTTGCAATAGTTATCGTCTTTGGATGACATCTTTGTTTGGTTGATTTGAGCCGGTTTTGCCCAGTACTTTGAAGCACTTAAAATGTTATTTGATTTATATATAATGTTAAAAAAAAAAAATACTGCCTGCCCTAATTTTAAAACCAGTGCAATAGGAAACACACATATTATTTCTTTTTGGCCTAAGGGTGAGTATATCCTTTTTTATACCAGCTTTGAGGCCATCAGCCTCCCACCGCAAATTCAGCAACACAATAGTGACAGATAATGTATTACTGATATTAAAATGTAGTTTTTTTATTGTGGTAGGGGGGAAATAGTTAGTTTGAATGATGTAATTCTTAACAGTTGCTTTTGCCAGATTCCCTCCTCTCACCATATTTTTGATGTCCCACAAGTAGTCTGTGTCCATAAGAAAGAGGACAGCTACTGTGCATGGGCCTGTGATGTGGGGAACAGGGTCCAGTTTTGAACATATGAAACTTTCCATTTGATGCGAGGATGGAATTTTCTTGTATGGATGAGGATAATTTCCATCCCGTAAAGCAAAGCAATGCAATAGCATCATAGTATTGTTTACAGGCAAGCTGGTGTTTTGCAGAACCCCAAATTTTGTGTTCCTGGCCATTATTATACAGTTATTGCCTTTTGATGAGGATGCTTCAAGGATTTATCAACCTCAGGAAAACTATTCACTGAGGCTACAGGCTGTGAGGAATTTAAGGCTACAGGTTGAGAGGAATATTATTTTTGTGGGTTTGATAAATCCTTGTAGCAACTAAAATCAAAAGTCAGTAATTGTTTATTATATGACTTTTAATTTTTTGATAATCTTTTTACAGCACTTGATAAATTGTTGAATAATTAACACACAAAAAATACACAGAAAAAGTGCATCAAAAGATGGGCTTTTCTTTTCATTAGGTAAACTAGTTATAAATTTGATTGTTCAATATCATAAAAAAATAAAAAGTAAACTTGAAATGTTCGGATAAAAAATTACTTTTTCCTTGTAAATTGGTTTTTAAACTCATTTAAAGTGCAATTATGGACAGGTGGGAAAGAGGCAAGTAGATGGGCGAACAGACAGAAGATACATTTCATCAATAATTAGTCATGCATGATTCCCACTCGAGCTGAATCATGTGCTCAGAGTAGGTACTCAGGGATCGCCCTGTGCATCGCCAATGTCGCAAATTGCGATTTTTTTTCCTGATTGGCGACAAAATATACCATCTGGCGATTTTTTTGGCGACAACATTTTTGGCTGTTAAAACTTGTATATACAATCTTGGGTTTGGAGTGGAGGAATTCAAAGGCACCATGAAAGGAAGCCGCAAACTTGGGTATACAATGCACCGGAATCTATCTATTGTTACATAAACAAATCCATTGTTCATATTGACCTCTTATGCTGACATCTGGCCTGAGTACTGTATGCGGTGATACACTCCAATAGTCATGCTACCAGACTAGCTACAATCAACCAAACGACCGCTAATCCTTTTTTTTTTTGTTTGGAAAAATGTACCTTAAAAAATAAAAATAAAAAAAAATTGCTGAAACTTCGAAGAAAACTGATTACCTTTGAAGCCCCAATCGTTCTGTATAAATACGAAGTAAATGAAAAATAAAATTCAGTCTCAATCAGAACTATATACTGTAATGGGTAAACGTAAGTTAGACTTTTCGTGTTCATCATCTCATCCTAAGATTAAGTTGACTGACTTTTTAAAATGGCTTTTTATGAGGGGCCAATTCCAAAGTTCTAACCAGCCATATATGCTGGGGCAGACAAAGGAAAAAGATTAAGTTAAGTGCATCCGACAACCCAGTAACTGAAACAGATGTTATACCTGACAGTCCAACATCATCTACTTGTAGTGCAGCTGGTAGTAATGCGTTAAGTACAACACCACATCATGATGAACGGACGCCTAAATCCCGAAAATTTCTTGACAGTTGTAAATTTGGGCGTCTGTGGCTGAGATATGATAGAAAATTTAAACTGATGTTCTGTGATATTTGTTTCATACTTTTCGGACAATCTTCAAGAATTTTACATTCAAACGATTAGGTCCATCCCGATTGAATATTTCCAAGGTTACCATTTATTCTCATACATAAATTGATTTTACGCAAATGTATTCATGTATAAGGCTTTCTTGCCCTATAAGAGGTCAACTATTTTCAATAAATCCTATACACATAGGAGGCATACTCTCGATTTTCCGTGTGCTGATTATCTGTGTGTCAGTGCGGGCAAAAAAAAAAAGAAGAAATATTATAAAGAAAACTAGTCTTGAACGGTAGTCTTCAGAAACTTTAGAAAACTATATTGAAACATGTACATAATAAAGCTTTGAGGCACACGACAGGATGTATCAATCACACCCCTGTGACCCTATGACACTAAAATTTCATGGTTGTCGTCTAGCTAAGACAGGCAGCTTAACATTCTACTGTTCAGCCGACACAAGAAATTTACAAATACTGAGTCTGTAATAAACTGGATACAGTGTATCATTTAATATGATAAAAAGCCGGTCAGTTTATACAACTGTTTAAAGACAATTAAAAGGTAAGGCGGTCAGAGATAAACAGACACCTTTCAGAGATTTATTGAATTGGCTCACAATAGCTAGGGTGATATGTCAAGTCAAATCCTTTGAGCACTGCTGAGGGAGAGCCCATTAGGCTAATTTGCATAGGTAAAGTACACTAAGTGGAACAACCCAATTTGTCTGAAGTACATCAAAGAGAGAGAATCTAATGAGAATCAGCACGTATGAATGTGAAGGAGACTTCGACTTTGAAACTGCATTCAGCAAGTGGGAAGCCGTAAAATTACGACGCATACTCATGTGACATTCGATTTTATTATTTTTATGAAACAACATTTTAATAGTGCAAAACATTATAAATAAGCATACAAAAGTCATGTAATGATTTATTCTGTTATATTGTGGTATTGTATTGTTTGCTGTCAATAAAGTAATAAATACTCCATCTTTTTCAATTTTCGATGCCTACGACATCAATAGACATGGAAAAATACCCACTCCTTGCTTGGCGACACTTTTTGAAAATTGGCAACAAAATATTGAGATTTGCGATTTTTTTGGCGACAACTTTTTTAAAGCCAGCACCATCCCTGGGTACTCTAGTGATATGGCGTCAAGTGAGCTGTTGGAATATTAAAACCATGAGGGTACTATAACATTGTAGCAAAGTCAACAGGTGGTGTTTTAACCCATCATAGCAAAGTAAACTTTGAAGTCATATAATAATAAAAGATAGCAATACAATGATAACAAGGTTTTTGGCAGACAGCATCAGCAAGATCAACAGTATTAAAATTTTAATTTTAAAGTTTTAGATGTTATACACATCATCGCACTATTCACAAATAATATTTTTGTTCCATGCAACTTTTGTTTTATTTATTTGCATTCAAAACCCAATAATTTATATAATTACATGATTATGGGTTGATAATTAATGAATATATTTGACATTAGATAATTACAATTAGTGCTACAAACAAGATTTTCAAAATGTTACTATTTTTCAGCCCAGCATCTCAAGTGGGTCGACAGTTGGCTAAGATTGGAGATGACATCAATGTAAAATATTCACGTGAATTTGATCAGATGATAAATTCCCTAAATATCGATCATGCTAGTGCCTATGAAGCCTTTGCTGGTGTGGCCAGAAAGTAAGCATTTAATTTTAATTAGGTACAGATCATCAATTCTCACAGATGCAAGGATACTGATAGTCATGTTACTGTATATAATAATAAAACCACAACAATATCAGTACTCTCAGACCCCAGAAAACAAGTTCAAATAGAATAACTTGAAGGGCAGAGTTTGATAATGATGTTGGCTAGATGGAAGAGCAGCATGAAAAAAGGACTCGAGATTTTATGGTATAGAATTTCCAAGGTTATTCAGATGTAATTTTTAATTCCTTTTGTCTTAGAAATGAATATCTATCCCATAATTGTATCTAGGCTATGCCATTAATTAATGAATAAGAATAGTTTGGTCTGTGGGAGTCATCTATGTCTAGATGCATTGTATAGTTATGATATCCTCATCTGCACTTTCAGTAATGTGGGAACCTGGATCATATATGTATACAATTAGTGTTTGAAATATGATTTTTCAAACAGGGAGTGTTGCAGATGTCTATTTTGGAGGTGGTGACCTTGATGATGCACTTCATATTTGACCCAGTTTATAGTAAATTCCCAACAGGTAGATCCTACCTTTTATACCAAAGAGTCAACAACATTAGTGTTAATAATGTCATCAGTCATTGCCAGTAACGATCAATGTTTACTTTAATCAAAGGGGTGACAAATGGTCTGCTGGCAACCTGCTAATCCTACCAACTTCAAATTCACTGCTTATCACATGTATTAATGGGCAAACAACAAGACGATCAAGTGTAGTATCTGACATTCATAGAAAATGTATGAATCTGAAACCCTAATCAATAAGTTACATTTCAGAGTCTATGATGGGGAAATTTAGGTGAGATAATTACCCTAGTCTTGTCAATTTCCTCCTGTGCGATGAGTTGACTTTTCCTTTCCTTGAGCCAGTGGATTCCCCCTTCCCCTCTCCATTGAAAACTACAGCATTCTGGATATAAAATCGGCTTTTATGTCACTTGTCAGATAAAAGTGCAGTCTAAAAGATTGTTACTAAATGTCACATACTTTGATATAAACATGTGTGCTGATTTATTGGCTAGTTATATCAGCAATTAGACAGAATTGTGCTGAAAATTCACAAATGAACCTCTAAGAAGTGAGAGAAATTTCATACTTTTGTAGCCTCCACATGAGCATTACTGCCTCCATGGAGTTTTAAAGGCTTAATACTGTGAAGGAGACATTAATTTTATCGAATGTATCATCTTAGTAAAGGAGGAAAATAGGAATTCCACAATGATTATCAGTCACCACATATATCATTCAGTTCATGGAAGTCAAATTTGTGAATTCTTTGAAAAATCTTGAAGTCTTGATTGCAGACTGATACGGCAGTTTATTCAGCAACATGGTGACTGTGGAGCATGCATATGCAACATAATAACCCTTTATATTGTTCCTTTCATTTATTGAAGTGTTTCGAGCAGTTATCTCATTGCAATCCAGTGTTGCACCTTGAGCACAGGATAGTGGGTTTCCAGCAATTTTGTGTCCTGTGTCCCCCAAATCATGCTTTTTCATCAGGACAGAATTGAAAAACGTGCCTACTACTTTCTTTAGTGCATGTCCATCCACATCTACGTTGCCACTAGCAATAACCAAAGTTGCTACAAGTGATAAAAACAGTGAGATGGCAATTAGTATCCATTTTAAAACAGCATATTTGACTATCAAACATTTAGGGTTTGTGGTAATCTGCTGAGTTCCTGTGCAAAGTCTTTGATGGCTGCTAGTATAACATATTTTTGATGTTGAAGTCACACCTTCGCTGATAAAGATATAATTTATTTTGAGGTTAAAAATAATGATAAAAGGAATGAATTTATGCAGAGACTCAATTTTGTCATTTAATCAATCAAAATATTTGTTTGAAAAGAAAAGTAATTCAGAAAAAAATGATAATTGTTATTATAATTGCTGGTAGATAATAAGTGAACACTAAAACTAAATGAGAGCAAGATCCAGAATGGAATGTTCCATAGTGCAGCTCATTTCAGGTAAATCAGATAATCAAAGAAATTTATATATTTTCAGGAGTAACTTGAGTACTTGATAAAACATTAATTGCAAACTTATAAGTGTCCAGGGAAAGATGGTAGAATAGTGCAGATGAAAAAGTTAAGGTTGCAAACCTGTCAAAGCAGATAAGATTATCTTATTTTTTAGCACTGCTAATGCATTAAGTACTATCATTTATTTTCCTTGTCCCTTTAAAAGTTGTGTGATCCCCAGGTTTGGTCATGGTAGCCATCTTCAAAATCTTGTTGTCACTATTCCTCCTACATGGATGGTCATATCAACATGGGGTTTTCACTAAAACACTTCTTATAATTTCTAGTTGGTCCTAAATGAAAATGGTACAGATCTGATGTCCAATATGGCCACCATGCCAGCCATCTTGAAAATATTGTTATCACTACTCCTCCTTAATAGATGGTCATATCAACATGTGGTTTTCACTAAAAGACTTCTTATGATGTCTTGCAAGTCATAAATAAAAATAGTACCGACCTGTTGTCCAATATGGTCACCACGGCAACCATTGTAAAAATCTTATCACATTGTTATCTCTACTTCTCCCAAATGGATGGCTATATCAATATGTGGTTTTCACCAATAGACTTCTTATGATACGTAGTTGGTTCTAAATGAAAATGGTGCCAGTCGTACATCCAATATGGTTGCCATGACGACTGTCTTAAAAGTCTTGTTGTCACTACTCCCCCTGAATGGATGATCATTATGACATGGGGTTTTCACCAAAAGACTCTAATGATGTCTACTTTGTCCTAAATGAAAAAGGTGCCAAGCTGTCATCCAGTATGTGCACTACAGCAGCTAATTTGAAAATTTTGTTATTGCTGAACAATATCGGAGATGATTTCAACACCTGGCAGTTAAAAGGAGGAAATGGTTTTAAATTCATGGAAATTCTTTTTGCCCAATAGAGCATCAGTCCCTTTGAGGGACTCTTGTTTAGTGTTGAAGTTGAAAGTTTGACTCTTCAAACTCGGGTTTTTGCGCTCCAAATTTAGACCTGCGGGCCCTGACTCCCCATCCTGAATATCTATCGAGGGCAGTGATCATAATTTAGAAAGTGTTCATAATGTGGGTAAATATAATTAGGCTGCATAGATACCTATTCAAAATTTTCGTCTTGCACTTCTTGATAAAAATAGAATTAATATGATTCTACCTGTATATGCATTCTCTACACTTGTTATAGTGCCAACATTTGTCCCCATACAAAATTGGTGTTATTATGAGGGTGGTGGTATAAACGGTTATAACTTTATGAATCATTAAGACCAAGGATAGACATATATTAAATGTAAAGAATAATATAAAACAGAAGAAGAAGAACTTTATTGTTTCGTATAAGGCCATTGTCCCAAGTACTATATGATACAATGAAGAAAATATATAATTGGGGTGGACACATATTGGTATTTTCTAAGTCTACAGTATGGTGGTAAGTCATATAATCACATACATATGACAGAATATCCATAATTACACAATTTGTAAAGTATTTTTCCTTAGCTTGAAGGAAAAATATATAAACTGTGCTGTTTTTCTGATTACCTCATCAGATTTATTACAATATAAATTGCAAAATATTTCATAAAATGGGTTTTCGTAATAGTACTTTCGAAGAAACTTAAATCAATTCTGAGTATTTTAGTAATTTTAATAAAAAATGGTATTCATCTTCAATTTCCCTGTTGTCACATAAATAACATAATCTACATGCCCTATCAACATTTTATTGTCCACCTGTAACTACATGAATAGGAAGTTCTCTTAATCTAAAGAGAGTGTATAACTGTCTTATTTCATTATTTTCAACAACATATAAGTATGTTTTACATTCTATAAGACTCTTATAATTGCTATAATTCTTTAGAGGAGTTAATCCATTTACTTCTTCATGCCATTCTTGCAAGTTACAATCTATTAACTGTTGTCTAAATTGCACAATAAATAAGTAAACATACTTTCACTATCATCCAGTGCCTTTAACATCATGTAGCATTTCCTGGGATATCTAAAGCTAGGCATATGCAACAATTTACACCAATATTTTAACATCTAATATAATAGTCAATATACATATTATAATGTCCACATTTACCAAGAGCTTCCATGTTTGAAGATTGTCTTCCAAGAGATAAATAAAATTTACAGAACTGTTGATGGAATTTCTTCACAGATTTTCTTTTCTTGTATCCCGAAATCTCTGATAATAGAGGAGAATGGGCTTAATATGAACATCAAATAATTTGAACAATGTTCGGTGATGGAGATCCGAGTTTTGTTATTAATTTCTTTACTGGAATTAAAACTTTATTAGCTTGTATAACAAGTCTTTCAATTGTTTTTGACCAATTCAATCTGCTAGAAAACCTTACTCCCAAATAGTTGTAATAAGTTAAAATTTGTAATTCTTATTACGACAAGCCTACTTTCCAAACTTATTAAGTCTACTACCGTTTCGAAAAACAATGATATTTGTCTTATCCATGTTTACAGTAAGACCCCATTTTACACAAAAGAGCTCCAGTCTGTCTATCTTTTGTTGTTGTTCTAAAACTGTATCAGCCAAAATACACAAGTCATCAGCATAAAGTAACAGAATCATATTTTGTCATTTATTGTCAACAAAGATTCCAGTTCCACCATTTTCATTCATTATTGGTAATAAATCATTTAAAAAAAGGAGAAAAGGAGAGGACATAATATACATAATGTCTCACTTCAAGCGTACATTCAAAATACTCACGATCTTGAGAAGTCTTTACAGCTGATTTAATACCTGAGTATATATTTTTTTAAATAGCCAGCATCCTACCATGTACATCATTTTGTAATAATGCATACCACAGCCTCTCTCTATCCTCTGAATTAAATGCCTTTTTAAAATAGACATATAAGCAATAGAATGTTCCCTTTTTTTTTGAAAGATATTTCTGTATCACAGATTGCAATCTAAAAATATTATCTGCTGTCAAAAAACATCCCGTCTATTATTAGGTATCTTATCATAGGTGGTGGCCCAAAAGTCTTTCATTTAAAATTGTAGTAAATAATTTACTGTAAGTATCTAGTAAAGTTATTCCTCTAGCTAAGAATTGTTTACATCACAGGGTTGCCTTTCTTAAAAGGTGGTATAATTAAACCCTTTCTTCATCTATCAGGAAAGGTACCATTGTAGAAAATAGCATTAAAGAGAGGTGGTAAATAACATACTATGATATCTTTTTTACTCTTGAAAAATTCTCTAGGAATAATTTAAAAATAATATAAAACAAAATATTATTTAATAAATCAAAAATCAGTTTAAACAATTGCCTAATAATTGACTAATCCTTAATTGATCTGGTAATAAACAGTATGTAATGCCCCTACTGAAGGCATCCTGCATCATTTGTTAACGTTCAGTGAGATAAAGAGATGTCAGCATAAGTCCATCTCAGAAGCCTATGTCACTCAAAGAAATATTTTTTTAAAAAAATTTTGATTCTAGATTTTGTAATAATTTAAGCAGATTTCTTATAATCGTGTAGGAAAAATAAATTTCAAATGAAGGATATGAATCATTGTTAATATGTACATTCTGCAAACATTTATTTGACATGAGTCCTCTTTCAGCAGAATCTTAAGTTTTGCATGGGGTATGCAGTGATTTTTAAGTTTTTCACATATCAGATGTCTTGTCAGCATTATGGTAGAAGTTGAAAGTGTTAAGAATATACTAAACACAATATTATTACTTTTGTCAAGCTAATCCTGGTGGAGACTCATCATAGTGGTCACTTTGGTGACCATGTGTTTTTTATGACTGTCCCTAAGTCTGTCTGTACATCCATCTCTCTCTTTGTCCGTACACAACCTAGGTTAAGATTGGTGTTAAAGTTTTTAAGATTTTTTAAGGTCAGTATTAAAGGTTTTTGCTTTATTCTAAAATAGAAGGCAGACTTGACAAAAAGGGAGTCTGTTGTTAAAAACTTATTACTAGGAGACAAAAGGAGGATATTAATGCTTGCTACAATCAGCTGGTGTTAAAACAAGGACACTTAGTGTAGAAAATTGTATTTTTATCCATTGTTTACACTCGCAGATGGTGTTATGTGATGGGGGGAATTTAATAGCTGGGAAATCCTTTCTTGGCATTTGATAGCATTAAGTGGGGATGCAGTATAGTACATGGCATTATTATAGGATAGGCTGTACAGACATGTGCTTGTTTGACCAGATATATATATCTATTTGCACATACATGCATGTGTGTCTTGCTGTGCATGTATATTCGTACATCATTTAAGACAGAGGCTTCAAACTTTGGGATATGCTGTAGGGTAGATTGTAACAGTGCCACAGGAGTCTTCAAATTAGATCTTGGATATTTGTAGTAGGGGTCTGATGGGGTGGGGTTAATGAGTAACAGAGCAAACACCAAGAAATGCAGTTTTACTGGATATCTCGATTGGTTTTTATTAGCTCTACTGGTCATAGACCAGAAGAGCTAATGGGATGGTCTGTTGCCCATCATCTGTCATCCGTCTGTCCATTAGCACAAGTTTGTTATCACTACTTCTCCCAAACTCCTTGCAGGATTGCCTTGAAACTTTACTCACACATTCATCCTATGGTCTAATTGGTCCTAAATGAAAATATTGCTGCTTGGACATCCAATATGGCCACCACAGTGGCCATTTTGGAAATCTTGTTATCACTACTCCTCCTTAATGGATGGTCATATCAACATGGAGTTTCCACTAAAATACTTTGTATGATGTTGCGCTGGTCCTAAATGAAAATGGTGCCAATATGGCCACCATGGCAGCCATCTTAAAAATCTTATCACAACTCTACTTGAATAGAAAGTCATATTGAAATGGGGTTTTCACCAGAAGATTTCTTATAATGTCCAGTTGGTCTTAAATGAAAATGGTGCTGATCTAACATCCAATATGGCTGCCACAGTAGCCATCTTGAAAATCTTGTTATTGCTACTCATCCTGAATGGAAAGTCATATCTTGAAAATATTGTTATCTCTACTCCTCTCCAAATGGATAGCTGTATCAGCATGGGGTTTTCATCAGTAGACTTCTTATGATACCTAGTTGGTCCTAAATTAAAATGGTGCCAGTCGTACATCCAATATGGCTGCCATGACAACTGTCTTAAAAATCCTGTTGTCACTACTCCCCCTGAATGGATGATCATTATGACAAGGGTTTTTCACCAAGTCCTAAATAAAAATGGTGCCAGTTGTACATCCAATATGGCTGCCACGATGACTGTCTTAAAAATCTTGTTGTCATTACTCCCCCTGAATGATGATCGTTGTGATGTGGTTTTCAATGCCATACTAGAATGATGTCTACTTTGTCCTGAATAAAAATGGTGCCAAGCTGACATTCAATATATGTACCACAGGAGTTAATTTCAAAATCTTGTTATTGATGAAGAATTTCACAGACGGTTTTAACACTCTTCAGTTAAAGAAAGAAATGGTCTTATCTTGAATTCCTGGAAATTCTTTTCACCCAGTAGAGCATCAGTTACTTCAAGGGATTCTTGTTTTCCAAGTAGTGAGGGTCTCTTTTTGTGCAAACATGCAGGTGTGAAATGTTTGAAATGGTTTTAACAGTTTGGGTGTAGTAGAGAGGATGAAGGGTAAGGAAGGTTGGAAAATTACTTTATATTGCTTGCCTTTTTAGAATTCAGTAAAATTCCTTTTTTTAATTTTTTTATATATTTTTAGGTTGTTTGAGAATGGAATCAACTGGGGCAGAATTTTGGCATTATTTTGTCTTGGATACAGGATAGCTATGAGGGTGTTGAGACTGGGAGACAGAATTTGTGAATTTGCAGATGTGCTGAAGAATGTAATCAGGAACATTGTCCGATTTATTGGTGATGCAGCAGGTGGGATTGCTAGATGGATTGCCAGGCAGGGAGGCTGGGTAAGTATAGAAATTATAATTGATATGTAGAACCTCTCTTGAGAGATCATTTTTCTGTCCAAAAAGTATCCTGTCAAGAAAGGTGGTCTCTTAGTAGAGGTCACATACATGGTTCCCCCTCTTATAAGGCCACCCCTTTAGCAGCAGGAAAGTGGTTTATAAGAGGGGTGTCCTTTCTAGAGGGGTACCACACAAATGTGAATAATAATTATTAAGAAAAGCATAACTAATTTTTAAATATTTAATAGTTTCATCTAAAAATCGCATGCATGTTATGGAATTAATGTGATGAAACTGATATTAATGTTATTTTTAATAATTTTGAATAATCATCAGTTGTGGTGCAAAATGATTTGAAACCATTGATGATAAAATTAAGGTACAGACATCTGGCTTAAATATCATTCTCCATCCATTCTATTTTCCCAATGCTGCAGGATGTTTAATTGACAATGTTTATTTCAATCTTTTTTTGCTTAGTTGAATTGCTTTCACTTTTCCTTCAAACTGAAAATGTCTAATGACAGTTTGCCCTCTTTTACAACAGCTTACTCCTTCATTGGCAACTGTCAGATTAATTTGTAACTATTACATGAAATGGTCTTTGTTTACAAAGGAAATGAGCTTGTCATGTGATCAATTGGCTATAGTCAGGTACCATTTTGATTACATTTCGTAATCTAACTGAGAGAAACCATGATGGCTGACATACCATTTTTACTTTATAGTCACATGACGTCACACTGACATGAGCTAAAAAAAAATCGTACTTGTTAGGCTGTTAGCTTTTGTCATCCTGATAGTCATTGGTTGTAGCAATTGCCAGTAATTATGAAAGTGACAAAACCTGACATCTGATTAACACAAAGTAGTATGGATAATCGGATTACTTACCCTTATTATGGATTAAAGTTAGGTACTTTATTGGCATGTTGGGACAAATGTCAATGTGTTGAATTTAGAAATCAGCAAATATTCATGATATTTCCATCTTTAAACCCCAATATGTGTCAACTCGTGATGGTTAAATTTTTTAAAATATATTTTTGTTTCATGTATTACTAGATCAGAACTGTAAGTTTACAGTTTTTTCTTACTAGAAGTCATCTTAATCACAACAAAAGCTTGGCATTGCTTGTAAGTGCATTTAATAATAATAGATCAGAGTGCTGAACCCTAATATATGGACGAAATTACCTCTTCAGCCAGAATAGGTAAAGTTGGCAAAAATAGGGTGAAGTGTATATAGAAAGTTTAAAATTGTCACTTTAGACTAATGTGTTTGCATATTTTCATGTCAGATTATTAAAATGATGATGAAATATTATTGTAAGCGTTTAAAAATATTAAAACTTTGCTTTTTTCGTGTCACAGCAGTTGTTGTATAACATAAAACTGCAACCTGAAAAATAGGGTACAGTTGAAAATCTGCAACATCTTCCATAACAGGCATCCTCTTTTATATGATGAAATATTAGATAAAATGATTAATTTTGTTTAGTAATGGACCTGGATATTATGTCCACTGAGCCATAATTTGCTTCAGATTGGGCAACAAAAATTACATTTTCACTTATTTTTCAAGGTTCCTGTGTGAATTCTCTGCATGAATTCCATAGATAGCAATGTAATTGACTACAGAACATAACACTTCTTTTCAAATCATTCCACCTTAATCTTTGAAGGGAAAATGGACACAAAAGTTGACATTTTACATTAATTATTAATGTATTGTATTGAAACAAAATGGGGTTGGGGTAATGCCATGAAATAAATGCAGGGCAGAGAGAACTTTGCCTTTTGGGCCTGTTTAGAGAAATGACAGACTCAAAGGGGACTATTTTGCTTGAATCACCCACTAGCATAGATCCTGTAAGTATTCGGATTCTCCAACAGACTTGGATTGTCTAAAAGCTGACGAGAGCAGACAGCTCCCCATTTCCATAATGACAGATATGTATTCCTTCCATAATTAGAAATTTTTTGTTGAGTTGCTGTTTGGATAGTTGACAGTACATATTGGTAATGGTCAATACACACATTTTGTGCTTTGAGTTGCGTATATTCAACACATGGCCCGAGATTCATCTGCCAAGGTATGCTTGGTCTAGTGTGAAACGCTAAATGACTTTTCAACTAATTTACTTCTAATGAATCAAATCATGTTTTTATGACATTCTATTTCATGCTTTTTTTGAAAATTAAAAATGGAATATAGTTTTAAATAGTGTTCAGTATTCAAGTTTGTTGACTGTGTCTACCTGGTAAATATGCAGCAAAGATTCCTATCCATTAGAACATGGAACTTCAATTTGATGTGAAACTAACTAATGGTGCCATATGATCATAAGGCACTTTATTCCAATAACACCTGTAAGTAACAAACAAACTTATTATAATGCAGCTTAAATTTATATTATGTACGATGAATAAACAGTTAAATTTGTTTCATATTATGGACTTGTTATTAAAAAAAACTATTTTTTTTACACCAAGAAGACAACAACAGCAATGTCTACTACCACTACTATTTAAAAAGGCAACTTCTCTACAAAACAAGAAAAAATTATATAACTACCAGTATTTTGATTTATAATATTCATTTTTTGTATATGCTATAAAGGGACACCTGAAAATAAATTGCAACAAAAATGACAAGTGATGAGGTTTAAGAGATTACCCAACATAAGTCTGTGTAAAACATTTGCCCAAATACTCATTTTGCGATGAAAAATCCCCAAAACTAGGGACAGGGGCCCCAAATATTTTTTGGTTAGAATCTTCCCTGATTATACATTAATACATGGACACAGTCAGTCACATTGAGGTATACAATAATACATGGACACAGATGCAGGAGTATACATTAATACACAGACACAGTCAGATATGATGGGAGGATACATTAATACATGGACACAGAGACATAGGGTATACATTAATTCATGGACACAATCAGATACATTCATACATTGGCACAGGTTAGATGCTGTATTTTCATGGGACACTTTTTTTATAGGTAGTTAATAAATAATTTATGTATGTTGTATTTTGATCATGTATGAAAAATGATCATTAAAGCTGTGTTTAGTGTGATATCTTGGTGCCCGGACCTTCAAGTTACGGTCATACACAGAGTTTTCCAAATTGGGTCTAAAGTTTTCTTTATGTTCGACTCCCAGTTTATTATTCCCACACTTTAGTGTTAGTGTAAATGTTAGTGTGTGTGTGTGTGTGTGTGCATACATGTGTGTGTGTGTGCATACATGTGTGTGTGTGTGTGCATACATGTGTGTGTGTGCATATACATGTGTGTGTGATACATTTCATCTGTTCATCCATCTATAACTTTTCTTCTCCTAAACCATTGGGTGGAAATCCACCAAACTTTGTACATAGGTTACCCATCTGGTAACCATCTGCAAAAAGTGTATACATTTTGAAATGCTTCCTTAGGGGTCCCTGGGAAAGGGTCAAAGGTAAAATATACAAAAACCAAAATTGCAGTGACATATTTTAACATTTTTTGACCAGACTTTATTCATACACTCAGAGTAGGAGGACACATATAATATTTGTAACAGATTTTGGTTGGCAGCTACAGGTCCTGGTCTTGGAAGAAAGGCATGGAATAAAATGAGTGGGTATTAGCCATTATGAATTATAGAAGTGGCTCGAGTATACAAATGTGGCTCAGAAATTCCATTTTCAATGACCTGTTGAGAACATTCAATCATACTTAGTTTGCTAAGTTCAGACATCTGCTGGAACTTTACTCAGAAAGACTTAGAACTCCCATGCTGAGACTCTTCCCTCCTCCTTGTACAGATGTTCTGCTGGAGATTTAATCAGAAAGACTTTGAACCCCCAGGTTGAGACTCTTCTCACCTTCTTGAGCAGGTGTTCTGCTGGAGCTTAACTCAGAAAGACTTTGAATCCCCATGTTGAGACTCCTCCATCTTCCTTGAACAGGTGGGAGCTGTGTTAGGTCATTTGGTAGAGCATCGGTCTCAAAATCCAAGGGTCACAGGTTCGGTAAATACCTGCCCAGGCCAGCTTAGGTTAGTTGCCTCAGTGTATCCTTGGGAAAGGCATTTAGCTCCCATTTCCTCAGCATGATAGCGAATAATGTGCTAAAATTGCCATAATATGGAACAAAAACAAAAAAGGACCTCCTTGAACAGGTGTTCTGCTGGAGCTTTGCTCAGAAAAACTTTAAATGTCCAGCATGACACTCATCCTGCTTCCTTGAGCATGTGTTCTGTTAAAGCTTTTCTCAGAAAGACTTTTAACCACCATGTTGAGATTAATCCCTCTTCCTTGAGCATCTGTTCTGCTGGAACTTTACTCAGCAAGACCTTGAATCCTTATGTTGAGCTTCTTCCCTCTTCCATAAGCAGGTGTTTGAACAAATCGTGTATGACCCCTTTGTATTATGAATTCTTTTTTTATTTTTCAGATGGCTGCCATGTCTTATGTGCCAACAATGGAAAACAAGTACTTGGTCTTCTGTGTCTTTGCAGCCATATCCACAATCGCAGCTGTGCTTTACTTCCGAAGATGAGGACTTTGTTGTACTAAATTTCTATCAATTTGTAGATAGACAAATATGTCTATGGATTTGACAAGGCTCAATGTAAATACATTTTTACCCCATTTTGTCCATGCCAAAACTGTGATCTCAGTTGGACATTATAAGATGTTATATCTATGTATTTTAGATATGTTAGTTCTAATCACATATTTCCGACAACATGAAAATACATTCATAATAAAAGAGATCCATTTTAGTTTACCTGCTTGGATCAGTACTTTCTCTGGCCATTGTTCATTTCCACCTTTACAGATATCAAGGTATCTCGTTTTTTTTCACATATGCATAGTCTCCTTCAATTAGACCCAGACCTGCCAAACCATAAAGATTTTACTGTAAGACTTACTGGAATGACCCTTAAAGTACATACTTAGAGAAAAATAAAAAACAATATGAAAATACAATGATTGCAGTCAAGTCTGGATATTGGCATGTCCAGGTTTGATGTGGATACAGGTTTTCGACACATTAGAGTTGGTCTGGGAACCAGACTATGTTTACAAGGGTACCTCAGATGCTGTAATCTGCCCATGTTCATGTAAAATGTCTTTATGATCAAGCTTTTGGGTGGCCTAGAAATTTCATCCAGAAAAGGAGAAAATGTTGAAGGTGAAAGGGGGCAATCAGACTCTTAAAAAGTCCAAACAATCAGCACAAAAATACAAAAAACACATGTTTGGATATTTGGCCATGTTTGGGAAGAAACCAGGAAATCTGACAATCACCATTATTGGACATAATGTTGATTTGATTTGAGTATTGCTCACAGTGGAATAGATGATTGGCACCATAACTTGAATGAGAAAAATATAAAGATTATATCGACTTGGAAGATCTGGTAAGAAGTCGTTTATATGTACCTCCATGGGGTTTGGAACTGAAGTTTATGAAACTGGAGATCCTAGAGTATACTTTACAAATGTTTTAGTTAAACATAATGTTGCATTTGCTGCATTCAGACCACACTTCTAAACTGTTCAAATGCATGTTTCCAAGTTGACAGTAGCTGTATGTGATATTTCACTAACCTTACTGAAAATTGGTCTAACGTATGGTAAAATATCAAGTGCCATTCTGCGATGATATTTTTAGGGTTGGCAGGTTTGTAGACCTCTTGTGTGTCTCTGAGATCTCTGCCAAACAAGAGTCTGGTAAAAGATAAGCTTCCTTGCAATGCAAGAACAAGGTTAAAATTTTAACAAGTGATTTGATTGGCTGATGAGAAGAGGTGATGACATTACACATCATTGTGATGATCAGATTGTGTCAAATTTTGCATAAACATAGACAGTTTCATTGACTTATTGAGACACTTCTCCAGCATTGGCTTCTGTTTATAAAGTAATGTTTAATGACATCCTTTTAAGCTCCAACAAAATTTTGACTTGAATGATTGCAGAAAGTATGTCATGTCAATGTTTGAGATAGGGAGTTTTGCTTCTATGTAGCACCTTTAATCAGTAATAGAAATCAATGAAACATTTTACCAGACCTTTGTATAATGGAGTCTGGTTGAATGAGACTAAGATCACCAGGAAAATATATAAATATTAAAATATAAAGGCTTTATCTTGCATAAGAGTTTTCTCTTAGTTTTCCACAAGTGCTTTCTCTTGTTTTTGTTTTTTTTCTCAAGTATTCATTAGTCAGACTGATTAGAACAGAGTATGTTAAACCTATGATAAAAAAAAGCTTGAAGATCTGTTTGCTTGAGGATCTACAAACATACCAAGAAAACAGAAAGAGATTGTTTAACTCATCATGATAATAACTTAGCTGCCTTGAAAAGCACTTCCATTTAATTTTGTATCTCGCATGAGGCAAAAAGTCACATATTAAGGACAGAGGTTCTCGTTCGATGCACATCCTTCTATGCAATGACATGGTTTTTGTTGTCATACAAAACTTTTGTTTAAACAATCAAAAAATATGGACAGATTTACAGAGAAGTTTATACATTTGGGTTGGACACATTTTTTCACATGCAAATGTTGATGTTTTTTTCAATTATTTTTACCATATGCAAAATTCTGATCAAGAGCAACAACTATCTACCGACATGCACCAGTGTGTACATGTTTACATGCAGTGGTGCTGAAACAATTATAACTGATATGGGCATATGAAAACGTTTAGCAGAGCATCTATAAAATATTAGAAAAGGGTGTTTTTAATGGGTGCAGCAAGAAAATGGTTGAAATATTGCATAAAATGATCAATTACCATGTGCCTTTCATACTAAAGTTGGGTGAGCTGCAGAAGCTTAGTTGGTAGAACAGCGGACTCTTAATCCAAGGGTCACAGGTTCAGTACCCACCCAGTCCAGGGTTGTCTGCCTTGGTGTGTCCTTGAGAAAGGCACTTAGCCCCCACTTCCTTGGCATGATAGAGCCAATAACATGTTGAAAGTTCCATTAAAACCAACAAAAACAAAACCAAAATGATCATACTAGCATTAAGAAAAGAAAAACTTGCTTTATCTGGAGAACAACAATAGTGAGGGTCCATTTTTATGTTAATTATGCAAAATACAGACCCTGTTTTGTTGTGTACAAGAGAAATGTTTCAGAATTCTTTTCGGTAGAAATCAGTTTAATCTTTTCATTTTTCTTGTAATGGGTTAGATTTTCAATTTTTAGGAAGAATTTACCTTGTCCAATATGTTATCAGTTTGGGTATCTCAGCAACAAATGTGGAGAATCATTATTTGAATAAAGGAATTCTTATGAATCGGTGAGTAAATATTTAGGCATTCTCCTTGGAAGATGTTTTCTTTTTTTTTAAATGCTGGCAATCAGTCAAAAGTTCTGTTTTCAACGATTATATGCAACAGTACTCAGGACATCATCTTTTTTGGAGCTTCTTTGAAGTCGCTAAGTTTATTGATACCTACTTTTTGTTCATTTTTTCAACCATGCACAGCTTCGCTTCTTTTGGAAAATGTTTCAAACAAATCTCGCATAGATCTAACTATACCTTACGTTCTTAAAGAGTCATTTACAATTCTTGTAGAAGTTTTAAGTCCAGTATTCTGTGTCAGGTGCTTGGGAGATTGTACTCATGGGCACTAACTCTTGCACAATCCCAACCATTTGTGTTAAAATATACAATATTTGCCATAACGTTGGTTAATCATTTAGAAAAAGAATTTTGTACAATCTTATATTAATTTTGCTTACAATTTGTTCAAGTTGCTTAAGTTTGAATGTATTCATTGTTATCTGTGAAAGCTAGTTATACATAAATTAAGTAACAAGTTAATGATTCTTCTTGAACCCTAGATTAAGTAGACATTGTGAGTAAATATACCATCCTTAGAGAATGGAGGCTCTTTATCGTGTGTTCAGAAGTTTGATAATTACTACATCAAGGTTATTTTGTAAGTCATTAAAGACCCCAAATTCTATGCTATAAAGTCTTTCGAGTATATACAAAAATATGGAGAATTGTTATTGTTCATTGCAGAATATATTGCTGTTCTAGAATTACCCAGCCATTTTGTTATTGTGATATTTAGCCATCAATTATGCAAAACAAACATGCAGACAGCATAGACCCAGATTGATCATTACATAATGTGCTGGAAGATTAGGGTCCATTCAGTTCACTGGAAATTATAACAAGACAGAACAATATAGACACTGATCTGTCGGCACATTACACAATGACAGAAGTTAGTCTATACTGCTTGCACTTAGGTACATGCCATATGGTTTTTCTTTGGGGTATTGGGGCTCTGCTGAAAGAGGGGAAGGTACAGGGCAAAATTATTAGTTGTACAACTCTCACAATACACATGTATGTATTTATCCTGCTTGGGTTGACAGTTATTTTTATTTTTTGTATCACTATTAGTTATTTTCTGAAAGTGCACTTATGAAATTGTAAAATATCAGAAAACTAAAAATGTTATCAGATCATTTTTTTATGGTTTACGTTGGAAGTTCAGGAAGTGAAAATAGCCATGCAAAGCTAGCAATCTTCTGACAGAAGCCCAGTTTGGTATTCTCAAACCCAAATCAATCCCTATCTGTCAGATATCAAAATAAAGAAAACTGTAGGTTCTTTACACTTACTGTAAGGTATACACATTCCTTTTTATAACTGGGATTACCAGTGGAGAAAATTCAGGGAATATGTTTCTATTTCAATTTTTAACCCTGTGCAGAATGGCAAAACTATGGAGTGGAGCAGTAGGCAATTTTGAACATTTGCACAACCATTAATCTCTTTTTTTATATGATGTATCTTTTTTTGAATAAAATGGTACATTAATATTGATGATGTGGCCAAAGCTCATGTACTTATGCCTATTTTGCTCTTCTTCATAGCACATACCTTGGGGCAGAATTGTGAAATATACCGACTCATAGAGAACTTAGAAGTCTTAGGATATGGAAATAAAATCAACTAAATTAAAAACCTCTGAATTAAATAGAAGTTAAATATAGAGGAAACTGTTATTTTTGTTCATTTTCAATAAAAGTTTGGATCAAATAATGAGAAAGCTGCTTTAGAGGCTTTCATATACTGATGTCTAAAGAATTGGTAACGATTTGTCCCTTGTGATCTTTTATCCCAGTGACCCTGATCTGTTCCATTCCATTTCAGTTGCAGAATTTATCTGTGACATCTTGGGAATAATTGTGGCAAGTTTCATGTACCAATCATTTAAACTAACATCAGTTGCTATGCTGAAAAGGTGCAGTGGGCATTCTGACAACATCACTTTTGACATTTGTATGTTATGGGGGGGGGGGGAGATTTGTGAAACTTTGGTACCGAAACATTCTTATTTGTGAAAGAAATGTATGGTGATTATTCAGAACAGTGGTTGGTCTAAATGCTTTAGATTTAAATATTTTACCTCCTGCCGCTCACAATAAATCATACAATAACAACATATGTTTGGTCTTAAGGTTCAGCCCCTGGGTTTTGGGGCACTGCAGGAGGAAGGGAGAGGTACAGGGAAAAGTTCTTTGCAACACACATAGTGTGGAGAAGTTAACATACACCTATATGTCTTTCACATGCAAGGGTTGACAGTTATTTTGTAATCACAATTAGGACAGCCATGTGCTTTCAGAAGCACACAGCTTATGAAACTGCTCCTGTGTGCTTAGAAAATGAATCTGAAATGGCACAAATCACACTAACTTTGCCTGTTCTTAAAATATAGAAATTAATTTCACAGTGTAGGCATTATTATTTACTGAAAGTGCACTTGTGAAATTGTAAAATATATTTTTAAAAAAACAAAAGGTTATCAGCTTGTTTTTGATGAGGCCACATTAGTGGAAAGTAAGACATAGCAGTCACTTTTACAGTAGTGGTATCAATGTTGTCTTGAGTTTGGTAAGGATTTGGTGAAAGTTTTTAGCTTTCATATATTTCCTAAACCACTTTGATAGATTCTCATCATGATTAGCATTAATCATGAAAGAGCTAAAACAATAAATTCTGTGATGTGTGTGCTCACCCCTTCAACTTTAGGATCTAGGGAACAGTCATAGAAAATTTGTGTTCACAGTTTTGGTTAAAGATTTTTCATACGCCTGACATAAGGCTGTGCATTATGATATTGTTCATCTGTCTTTTCATCCATTCATCTGTCTGTCACCAATTTCGTTTCTGCACATTAACTTGAGTTGTCCACCATCTACAGTTACCAAACTTTGTGCATGGCTTGCATTTGAGGTAAGGAATAACCCTATCAATTTCAGGGTCAAAAGCTCAAAGGTAAAGGTTACTGTGACTGATAGAAGAAAATTAGTTTTCACACAATAACTCGAGCTATCCACCATCAACAGTTACCAAACTTTGTGGATAGCTTGCACTTTGGTTAAGGAAGACCCTATATATTTTGGGGTTAAAAGGTCAAAGGTAAAGGTCATTGACAGAAACAAGAAAAATGGTTTTTGCATAATAAGTTGTTCTTCACTATCTACAGTTACCAAACTTTGTTGATGACTTGCACTTGGGGTAAGGAGGAGCCCCATTGATTTCTTAGTCAATTGGCCAAAGGTCAGGGTCACTGTGACTGAAAGAATAAATATGTTTTCTGAACAAAAACATTAATTCTACCTGGACCAAACTTTATTGATGGCTTGTACTTGGGGTAAGGAAGACACCTATTGATTTTGGGGTCAGAAGGTCAAGGCCATGGTCACTGTGACTGAAATAAGAACAATAGTTTATGCACTAAAATTTCAGTTATCTGCATAGAGGATTATTAAACACAGGGCAGACATAATGTGCCATTCATAGTACTCTTATTTTACTTATATTTCCTCAACCTTTTGATAAACTTTATTCATACTGGGATCAGTCATTATGAAGCTAATATGGTCCATTCTGCAACATGCTGACTTGCCCCTTTTAACTCATTTCAAGGTTACAGTCAGAAAATTTGTGTTAAGGCTTCTGTTAAAGTTCTTTTATTTGTTGATGGATTTTGTTCTTGCTTGAGGTGAATCACTAAGATTTTGGTTAAATTTTTTTTATTCGTTTATATTTCTGAAACCCTTTTATGGGTTTTCTTCATACTTTGGTTGAATCATTATGAGGCCAAGACAATTCATTCTACAACCTGCTCACTCAATCGTTTGACCTTGGTCAATGTCTTGCATTTTGCAGTAATGCTTTGATTATGTGCTCGGCATGCAGGCCCTGGCCTTGTTTTATAAGTTACTTCTGAAATTCAGAAAGACAAAATGGCCATGCAGAGCTAGCAGTCTTCTGAGAGATACATATCAGAAGTAAGGCCCACCTTTATACTCTAAAACCCAAATCAGCATTATCATTCAGGCATCAAAATAAAGAAAATTGTTGGTTCTTTGCAGGGAGTACTAGTGGGAAAAATCTGGGAAATAGCTTCTCTTAAAATTTGTAATCCAATGCAAAAGTGCTAAATGCTAATTTCCAGAGTGGAACCTATGAAGGTAATTATAATAATGTTGGCAATTATGCATTAAAATGTATATAATCACTTCAGGTATGGTTAGGTATTTAAATGTATAAATGCATAATCTGATCCAAGATCAAGATTGTTTTTTGAATGTTCAGTCTTTTATTGATTAGGCAAGGGAAAAGCACTGCAGTTTGAGATTGGGAAGTGCTGTATGGTGTGGTAAAAATTCAAACAGTCTTGAATTCTGTCTGGCATCTGCATTCACTGCACCACATATTTCTACATGGGCTGGAAGAATTCACTTCTGATGACTTGAAACGAAAACTAATTGGTAAAATCAAAAATTTATTACATAGTTTCAAATTGACTACCCTGTATGTAAAATATATTATCACTGATGAGATTATACATGGAACTTTAACAGATTTTGCATAACAGAAATAATTGATATTATGTAACAGAACAAGTTAATTCATGTGCAAAATTTTTTGCATAGATAAGTTTCTTTGAGGAAGGATTGCTTTAATGTTGATCTTATTTATTATGAAGTTTAATTAAATTATTTTATTACTCTTAATAATTTTTCCATTTGATCTTTTGTCATTTAAAGTCAACATCTTGTGTTCCCCCAGAATACAAAATTCTTTCTTTTTAAAAGAGAAGTGTTCCATGTAGTTGATGATATCAGTACAAATGGAGAAATTGTTGTGGATTTTTGTTTTTAATTTAATAACAGTTGCAACCTAGTCACAGATGAAAATGTGGAATGAATGTAATAATTGCTCTGTTGATCCAAAAATTACAGAATGAATTGAAAGCTAAGATCTGTATCTTTTCTTGAAAGATAATTATTTTGTGAAGAAAAGAGGGGAATTTGATGGTTCAACTGTAGATTGGCACTGTTTTGTCATTGACCTTTGTAGATTATAGTGGCATTTTATCATTTTTATCACATTCTAATTGTACTAGTGCATGAAAGTCATTGAAGCAGTGTAAGCAGTACTGAGCAGTTTACTTTACACAGCTTAAAGAGCTTTTAATGCATTTGTGTGATATTGTTAATAATTCTACCATGTGTTATCAACTACCAAGGACTTTGATATGACTTTTCTACAGTAGAATGCATAATATTCACCTTTATCATTTATCCTCTTATCTTTACACCATTTCCAATATAATAGTTGTCCATTTACAAATATAAACATTTCCAGTTCGTTAAATGTTTTTCTTTTTTTTGTTTTATTCATATAAAAATTTTAATGATTATGTGGTTCACCTAACAGATTTGTATTCCTTGTGTGATCATTTTACCTTCAGTGTGCTTGGGAGATATATTTTAAGTAGGTAAAATAATTTTATGTTACCTCCCTTTGTGGAATTTGGTTGCTCTGTAAGCTGCAATTCACCATTTCTAAATGCTTTTATTTTCAAAGAAAAATGTCCTTTTTTGAATCTTTTATTTATATTATACAAATATTGTGCTTTCCATATTTTTCTCCATTTTTTCCAGACTAAGATAATCATCTGTCAGCAACATGGATGAAAAAAGTGTCATACCTTTTTCTTGTGATGTTGACATTTTGTGTATTTACCTAATCAAGAGGTTTATCATAATGTAAAATTTATCTCTAGTAGTTATTATTTTGTTATATAAGGAGTTACAGAGAGGTTTTATTGATATATTAAGGGAAAAGTGTTTATATGTGAATTAGAAGTGTTTGTGTATTCATGAAATGTAACACATGTTTATTCTTTATAGATACATGTATACTACACATAGGGTACTTATTGCAGTGAAAAAAGTCAAGTGGTTATATGCAAACAACATTTTACAACTTGTGAGATAGCTATGACTTGTGGGATGAAATACACACATTACCATGATATAAACATCATCATGATGATGCCTCTGAAACTATACATGTCTTTCACCTTTTCTTGTATACAATCAACTAATAATATAAATGTCTTGGTAAGACTGAAACACTAGTAGATAGAGACAGTCTTTTTTAGTAATAGAAATAGAAATTGAAAGTTTAATCTACAATTTTGTGTCAATTTATGACTCATTGTGTCCTTAACCAGTTCCAGAAGTTATGTTCCCGTCTTAACTGCCTTGACAGTGTGACACAGATCTGGCATGTTGGATGCCAAAACAGTTATGACGTTACAAAAGGCCACCAGTAATGTAATAAATGTTTAGGTGTCCAAGTACAAAAGGATGTAAGCATAATGTGCCAGGTTGACACAGATTTTATATGTCGTTTCACCTGACTTAATAACTTGTATAGTTAATAAAATTCTGCCAGTGTTTTTAAGCTGGTGATTTTATTAATGATATAAAAGTAAAATTAATTCATTAAATGACATTATATAAAAGTATTAGCTATGCCTTTCTAATTTTCTAAAACAATTGGAATAATATACACATTGTGTTTCTTTTTTGTATACTGTAGATATTATCCATGCATCAATTTAATTTTTCTGGTTCAGACCAAAATAATATTGCTCTTACTCTTCTGACTTTGTGAATATTTTGTTGAATCACATTAACAAATATTCTGATTCTTGACAAATAATCATACAATTATGCAAGCAACCACCTAAATGAGAATAACAGCTTTATATAATGTTTGTCAGTATTTGTATGTCTGCAAATTGAAAAACCTGTAATTTTTCTCCAATGTCAGTGTATTACCAGTTATATCCAATTGTATGAACTTGATAATCATCATATATGAATGGATGCAATTTGAACAGAATTACCTGGCCTTTTGACCTCTAATCATGAAGGCCTATCCTACTGGACAAACAGGTGATAATTATTTATTTATATAACTCACCAATGTGAAGGATACATAGTGCATGTGCACCACCTAAAGTTTTCTTTGTTAAATAGACTAACCTTAATTGAATTTCTTGTAAAAGGGTCCAACTCATGGGTTATTCTGGTCAAGCAGTGTAAATTACACTATGCTACTATTTCACCTATCAGTATTTACTGTTAATAAGAAATCTGGCTGTATTAAACTGCTGATTAGAGTTCATTCATATTTTAATGTGTTAATAAGACATCTGGCTGTATTAAACTGCTGATTAGAGTTCATTCATATTTTAATGTGTTAATAAGACATCTGGCTGTATTAAACTGCTGATTAGAGTTCATTCGTATTTTGATGTGTTAATAATTCTAAACAGCATCATTCCCTCCTCAGATTCATGCCGAGAAACTATTTATAATCATATTATATAATCTGGCTGTATTAAACTGCTGATTAGAGTTCATTCATATTTTCTTGCAAAGATAATTGTAAACAGCATCAGTCCCTCCTCAGACTATTTACAATCATGTTTATAGCTAAACAACTATTGCTAATAATTTGCATTTTGATGTTCAAGTATTAAAATGACTCAGGGTGCTTTATGGAATACAAATTCAGTTAGATTTCAGGTAACAGACATAGTCTATTTTAATAATATATTATCCATCTATATACTATGGTTCAATAATAGGATTGTTACAAAAATAACATATCTAGCTCTTGTTTCCTTGGAAACAGACATAGTAATCATGCAATTGAATGACAATCTATTTGCATTTTTTAACCCATAATGCTTCTGGAAGTTAAGATAGTAGTTTGAAATGTATACCATACTATTTTGTTGTATTCAAATGCTTGCATGAAAAACCTTGTATTTATCACTACATCACATTCATTCTTAATTTATATATAAATTATGTTTTATTTGTTCAGGATGTTTGAACAACAGGCATGGTATCGAGGAGAAAGAATATATGGGGTTTTTTTCTTCTGTTTTCTACATTTTTCATCCCAGAGAAAAATTCTATCCTTCAAATAATTAAACTGTTTTCATAGTTTCTGATTCTTGGTTTTAGTTTCTTCCCACGTGTGACAGTTTGTCCTTGTGAAATAGCCATGACTGTTGGGACTGAATGCACTCAATAATGTGAAATAGACAACATCATGCTAATCACTCGAGGCATGTCAATCACTTCTTTTCTTCCTTTTTTTAATTTTACTTTTATATTAATAAAAGTGTATTTTCCTTTTTGCCTTTTTATTGGTCATAGTTGCATTGGTGAAAGTCAAGTTGTATTGGCTCAAGTGTAGTTATATAGGTCCAAGGCAGTGATGAGGACCTGTACAATCAGACATGGGTCAATATGACTAAACAAGGACCTAAAATAAGTCCAATAAAAAAACCCACCACATTTAACAACATTTGTATTAATTAACTTTGTATATTGTTGTGACATCAACATCCTTATTTAATGTAACTCCCCAATTTAAACATTGTATGGATTGTGTACTAAATACAGAATAGCCCATCGTATAAGCCATAACAAAGCAGTCTGTGTACAGGGCTTTAAACAGGGTCTATATGATTGGAACTACAGCTGAGTGGTATGTGGCATTCTGTTGTAGTCGGTACCACTTGGTCAAATGCTGCACAGCATGTATTGTTCATCTAATGTGATACAGTGTGTGCTATATCTGTGGATTGCAATATAACTGTTATCATCTCAGTTGAATGTGAAAGTTGCAAATTGTCATTCCCCAGACATATATAGGCACTGACAATTTACTAAAATTACCAGTATTGTGTGATTCTAGAGCTGCCGTTACTCTGAAAATCCATTCCTTGTCTTATATGCCTGCCATAAGGCAGAGCGTATTATGTTACAATGTTGTCTGTCTGTCCATCTCTCAGTTACCTATTTTGTTTCTGCACAATAACTTTAGTTGCTATTAGACTTTGTGGATGGTTTGTACCTGGGGTAAGGAAGAAGCAAATCAATTCTGGAGTCAAACGCTCAAAGGTCCACTTCACTGTGACTGAAAGATAAAAATGGTTTCTGCCAAATAATTTGAGTTTGCCACCATCTACAGTCACCAAACCTTGTGGATGGTTTACACTTTGGATAAGGAAGAACCTTATTGATTTCAGGTTCAAAAAGTTAAAGGTCAGTGTCACTATAACTAAAAGATACAAAATAGCTTCCACACAATAACTGGAGTTTTCCATCATCTATGGTTACCAAACTTTGTGGATGGCTCACAGTTGGGGTAAGGAAGAATCCTATTGATTTTGGAGTCAAAAGGCCAAAGGTCAGGTTCACTGACTGAAAGAATAACAATGGTTTCTGCAGATTATAATTAGTTTTAAATCACTTACCTGGATCAAACTTTGTGGATGCCTTGCACTTTGGGCAAGGAAGAAGCCTATTGATTTTGGGGTAAAAAAAAAGTCAAAGGTCAAAGTTACTGTGCCTGAAAGAATACATGGTGTCCGCACAATAACATTAGTTCTACATTACATACCTAAGCCAAACTTTGTAGATGGCTTGCACTTTGGGTAAGGAAGAAGCCTATTAAGTATGGGACCAGAAGGTCAAAGGTCAAAGTTACTGCAACAGAAAAAAAAAAAAAAGGTTACTGCACAATAAAATTAGTTCCACATCACCGACCGGGACCAAACTTTGTGGATGGCATTCACTTAGAGTATGGAAGAAGCTTACTGATTTTATGGTCAAAAGGTCAAAGGTGAAGGTCACTGTGATTGAAAGAATAAAAAAAATTTTTTCACAAAAATTTCAGTTATATATAGGACTCCTAAACTTGGGGGTGGGCATGTAATGTGCAATTCAATAGTTTTATAGCAACAGAAAGAACTTGACCTTTACAAAATGAAGTTTTATAGTTGGAAATACTAGTAGATGTTTTTGCAAAGCTTTAATATATCTCATTAGTTAAGTTTGAACTCTTCATTCTGTGGGTTTTACTCTGTTCAGAGTTTAATTGCATGTCAAAATACTGAAATGTGTCAAAACATGACAAATAATTGTGACAAAGCTGTAATGAAATGTTTTACAAGTGATTCAGTGATTCAGGATCAGTAAAATATTTTTTCTGTTTATTGTCTCTGTTCTTCAATAGTTCAAGAAAGTATGTTTAATATAATCATCACTTATTTTAAAATATGAAATTCATAATTCAAAATATACTAGACCATCCCTCCTCTCCCCGCAGACACACACATGAATCTTTGATTGGACAGATGGAGTCACAGAAAGTAACTGATATATTTGACATATGGCCACATATCTCCATGCAGTTGTCATGACATATCTGTAAAGATACTATTAACTTTTCCATACTTAGTCTGGATATTACCATGATTCTTTGATATGAATACTAATTTCTCTTTCAAATACATTCCCTGATCACATTAATGTTAGGGATATGAGCCTGCTACCTCCCAAATCCAGCCCTACTAAAAGACAAAAAAATCGTCTTTTCTGTCTATCTCATATGTAAACAAAGGGAAAACAAACCTTGCCCCTTACCTCCCCTTGTCACCACCAGGTGTCGCTAGTGTTTAAGCTTCCCTGCTGTACTGATAACATGTACATTATACATCCAAACAATCCAAGCCATCTTAGTGTTAAATTGGACCATTCAACTTTAAATTTAGATTTATTGTGTTGGACAATCATTCTTCTACATGTTGTGTACATTATTTTAAAACAATTATCCATAATTGAGTGACTTTGTCACCTTTTACAGACTTAGTCTATTTAAGATCACATTACAACACTCTGTCGTTGTTTATGAGTTAGTGCAACACTGACTAATTTCGCTTATTCTTTTAGTAACGGGTGTGGTATTAGCGAGTTAGTAACATGCTGAATTGCTAATTTGTGCTTTGTTTTCACTTGTGTCGTTTCAGTAGAAATGTCAACTAAATGCATGAAATGCAAAAAGTTCAAAGCAAAAGAAGACAACCATGACTCTTGTATTGTATGTACTAAGTGTATATCATCTATGCCATGCATCGTGTGTAAAATGTGGTCTGCAGTAGTCCTGAAGGCAGCAAAAGGGAGGGAAAGACTGAATAAGTAGAGGAAAGATAGCATTCACATCCTCAGTATACATCCAAAGTCAACCTCTATTGTGAGCCTTGTGGTGGATGCTGGGTCTCCCCCTCCCCCACCTAAAGTTTGTCATTTGCAACCGTCAGCCACAGTAACATCAGTGGCAATGGAGGAGCATAATGTTGACCTAGTACAATCGTCCGCCTTAGAACAGATGCGTCGTCTGGTCCAGGAAAACGACGACTCAACTGTTGACATCAGGCCAGATATTACCCTTATTTCCCTCGCTCGCTTCCACAACACCCCTCCCCCATATCAGAGCATGGACTTCGGGTCTGTAAGTCCGGACGCATGGGGTTTTTACCGGATCCATTTCATTATACAACCTCGCTATCACCGGCCGTCCCAGCATGAAGACTATTGATAAAATGGTCTGGCCAGCTAGGATTTACGGGAATCTTAGTGACAGATCCGTCTGTCTTGCTGTACCATCGGTGACATACCCATACTATGACGGAGATTTTAGTGAGAAGAGATGCCGTCCTTCTGGCTCCTTCACCAATAGGCAAAATTAAGGAGGTCAGTGACTGTCTTTTAGGATGAATATGTGATACGGGGAATGCTAAGGCTTTCTTTTCAGAAAACCAAGTACCAGTGTTGTTCTCATCTTGCTGGTACAAAACTCGCTCAGACGCCTTCAGTACTGATCTCGCGGCCCTGGACAAAAATCTAGCAGTCGTTCAAATGTCTGTTCCATTGTTTTATAAGGTGGACAAAAATGTGTTCCATGCCACATCAAAGCTAGTCCAAAACGTAGTCGCTACGTGTTCAATGTTAGAATTGGCTTCATTGGCCATTTTCTGACTCGCTAAAAAGTCAGCAATGACCACGCTTGGGAGGTGACGGCCTGGATTGCTAGCTATTAACAGGGCAGCTCACCATTCCATGGCCAATGCGTTGACTGCTGCTGCCAATTTGGAACTGATATGATACAACGTGACGCATGTCTGCGATCCATGTTGCTGAAGCCTCATCATACCCTGGCTTTACAGATGACCCCGTTTGGGTCACCTTTATTCTTTGGAGGAAAAATTGAAGATGTTCGGAGGAAGGCATCTCAGGAACTGCCCATCCAACTCGCCTCACAACCCACACAGGCGTTTTGAAACAATTAACCCCAGCCACAGCAGAGGGACGATAGGCAGACCATGGACATGGGATCTTTTGAGTCAAATGGCCAGTATAGATCCCAGCCCAATGCCAGGAGACAACAGTCTAACCAAGCTAGGAGGCAATTATACAGAGGCGACAAGAAACCAAGTTTCTTCGCCTTCAAGCCTCCTAACTCTAGACTTTGACCTACCCTCCCCACCGCTCGCAGACAGCGTACCTGTAGGCGGCCACCTCCTGCAATTTCCGGCTCACTGGATTACCCTATTTCCTCAGAACGATTGGGTGATCAAGGTAATTTCGGAGGGACATCGGATTTCATTTATCCAACTCCTCCACTTTCCTCCTCTCCCCTCTTCACGGACGTACCGTCAGATCGGAAGAAGGATGCCTTTCTACAACAGGAGATACGGTCGCTCACAATCGCCGGAGTTTTATTCCAGTCTGTTTCTTATCTAGAACCGAAATTCAAGATGGAAACGGTGAGATCAATCCGTCCCTCCATCCGACGGGACGAGTATGCCGTCAGTCTCGATATGACCGACGCATATTTTCACGTCCCTATCCACCCCGCGTCACTGACATTTCTCCGTTTTGCTTACCGCGACACGGTTTATCAGGTTCAAGTCCTACTCTTTGGCCTCAACATCAGCCCTTGGACTTTTACCAAGGTTATGGATTGCGTCATCACCCTGTTCCAATCGACTTCATCTACAGCGACGGCAGCGTACTTGGACGACATCCTCCAGAAAACATATGGTGCGTTCTATTCTACTCAAAGGCAGAAACTATCTTCTCTCACTTTTAGATCATCTAGTCTTTCTCGTGAACTGGGAAAAGTTCGATCTCCATCCATCCCAGAGTTTTGTCAATCTGGGTATGGAGTTTCTCACCAACCTGAATCTGGTATGGCTTTCTCGCGTACGCGTAATCCAGATCGTGGAACTTGTCGAGTCCGTTTCCAACAGGACTTGGATTTCAGCGAGAGAGCTCTTGCAACTCCTCGGATTATTCAATGCAGCGGCGGACTTGATACCGCTCGGCCGTCTTTTCATGCGCCTCTTACAAATGACGTTGCTAGCACAGTGGCGCCCCTTTTCAAGTCCCCTCGACCAAACAGTAATGATCATGCCCTCTGGAGAAGCCCCAAGCGGAAATAACGGTATGTACTGACGCCAGTACGTACGGTTGGGGTGCCCACCTGTTGCCGGACTTCGCTACCGTCAGCGGCACGTGGGAGCAAGCGGAGCGGCCTCTCCACATCAACCTTTTAGAAATGAAGGCTGTCATCAATGCCTTTCACTTTTGGAAGGATCGACTCTGAGGCAAAACGGTCCTCATTGTGTCCGACAACTCTGTGGTGGTGACATACCTCCTCAAACAGGGGGTACCTGTGCGTTCTGATTTGGCAGTTTCTACGTTGGTGCGACGACCTCCATATCAACGTACAAATCAGACACATTCCCGGCAGACTCAATGTCTTGGCCGACTCTCTTTTCAGGAAAGGTCAAGTCACACGGAATGGTCTCTCTATCAATCAGTCTTTCTTCGGATTTGCGTACTTTGGGGGCGTCCGATGATTGACCTTTTTGCGACAAGGTGGAATCACAAGTTGGCCACCTTCGTCTCTCCAGTTCCGGATCCAGAAGCTTGGGCCGTGGACTCTCTGTCAAACAACTGGGAGGGCTTGTGGGCATTCGCCTACCCTCCCACGGTCTTGGTACCGAAAATAATCCAGAAGTTACGGGGTCACAACTGCAAGATGATTCTGATAGCCCCTCTCAGATGGAACAAGTAATGGGTTACCGATCTACTCGATCTAACGATAAATCTACCCAGGAAGATTCCGGCCAGCCCGAATCTTCTCAAACAACCGCGATCACGGGTGTTCCACCCCTGCCCGGACCGTCTTCTTCTTCACGCTTCTCTCTTGTCCGGACAGCCTTGTGAGACAAACAATTTAAACCTTCGATTGTCGAGAGAATCTCGAGAGCAAGAAGGCCCTCCACTATGAAGGCTTACGATGGAAAGTGGCATGTTTTCAGGGACTGGTGCCATATCAATAACATCGTCCCTTTAAATGCCTCAATCCCTGAACTGGACGACTCTTTGCTCTGGCTCTTCGAGGAGAGACAGTTGACCCCAGGTACTATCAAAGGCTACCGCTCCATGATATCAGACACATTCCGGCATCATGATAGACGCGATATCGGTAATGATAAAGATCTATTTTGATCTCAATCGACCAAAACCCTCACCCTGTTTCTGAAATGGAATCTGTCCTGAGTTTTAACATGGCTCAATTCAAATAAATTCGAGCCTTTAGCATGCAGGGTGAGCGAGTTACATGCCCTTTCCGTCGACCCGAACTATATTCAGTTCAGATCGGATGGTTCGGTTTTCCTCTTGACGCAACCAGGCTTCGTAGCCAAAAATAGGTTACCGTCGGTTGGCAATCAAAGAGTCGTCATTCGCTCGCTCTCTTCCATAGACACGTCGAGAATAGCGGCCATGCAAGATCCTATTCGCCCACTCAAGCACTATTTGAAACGCACAGAGGCTTGTCGTGGCACGCGCAAGCGCCTCTTTCTTCCGGTGAAAGCCGAGAAACAGGACATCACCCCTCAAGCTCTTGCTTCGTGGCTGAAGTGGGTCATAGGCTCGGCGTACTCTGAGGTCTCATAAGATCAGAGTCGCCTCATGAAGTTTACAGCTCATGAGATTAGAGCGATCTCTGCGAGCCTCGCGTTCGAAAGTAACGTTTCGATTCGAGATATAATGGAAGCTGTTGGCTGGCATGTAGAGTCAACCTTCTCGAGTTTTTATCTCAAAGATTTAGCTTCGCAGAGGCAAACATTCAATCTGGTGGGTCCGGTGGCGGAAGGCCAGATGACCACCAGACCCAATTAATAAACAACACAGCCTATCAGATTCGCTGGATTCGCCAGTGAAATTTTGTAGGTAAGAAGATTTCAATAGTCATCTTCTTAACCGGATATAGGGTTCACAGATCACGTGACCCTAGGCTGTGTTGCTTATAAAATTAGGAGAACGGGTTATCGTTCGCATGGGGAATCCAGCCGTCATTCCCTAGAAGGATACCCGAGGTAGAGGTCTGATGCTCAGCATTCCCGCCTCTTATTACCTATTCTCCTAACGTTAATGTGATAGGGAAACGTATTTGAAGGAGAAAGCAAATTTTTAAGTAAATTATGTTTCTCCGATAATACTTACCCGATCAATTACTTAGAAACCCTTCCAACAACCCCGCCATGCGAGCGTCCTCGTTGGTATATCGCTCAGCTTAAAAACTAGCGGCACCTGGCGGTGGCAAGGGGAGGTAATGGGCAAGAGTTACCGCCCTTTGTCTATATGAAGTAGACAGCAAAGACGATTTTTCGCCTTTTAGTAGGGCTTGATTCGGGAGGCAGCAGGCTTATATCTCCTAACGTTAATGTTATCGGGTAAATATTCTCGGAGAAACATAATTTACTTAAAATTTGCTTTCCGTATTCTCGGAGAAACATAATTTACTTGCAAATTTGCTTTCCTCTCGTATATATTTAATGTCAACCGTCAAGCAAAATACAATTTGAGCAAACAACACAGTCTCCTTCCCGTCCTCCATCCCTTACTAATATGAGTCACATTTGGTTCCCGTGGTCCCAGTCCTCCTGGTGGCTTACTTAGAAATTCAGAGAATCCTCAACTTGAGACTTATAAACTCCATGGATGAATCGATTCCTGGTAGTCAGTCTCTGGACTTTTTGAAGACGGACTAAATATGGATGTTACAAAATTGTATGTACCACTATTAATGCTACCTTTTAAAGACATTCAGGATTTTACTTCCATCAACATAAAGTATTAATGTATGTCTCATAAAGCAGTATCACTCATCATACACTGAACGGCGATTTACTGCGAATAAGCAATGTCGGACGCAGTCTTAATATCACAACACCAGCAGGCGACTTACAGATTGCAAACGCTTTTCTTTTTTTAAAATGTAGCCGTGATTGGTTTTAATAGGTAAAAGGATGTAAAAAGACATTTGTAACTCTCATTTCTGTAGGTTTAGAAGAGTGCAACTAATAGTACTACCACGAAAATCTTATTTTTCTCAAGTTATTCATTTAACATAAAAAAGCAAACGCAACCTCTCACCCACACACCGAAATTAGAGTGAGTTCTTTTCAAAGACCAGCATTTAGTACAGTGGACATCTATTGTTTGAATCAGTCTTTATATCCGGCATACACTGAGCGAATAGATCTAGGTCAACAGCCGGCGTCTCGATATTTATAATAAAGTGTTTGTTTGTTTAATATATTTTTTTGGGTGTTCGAAGTAAATTGCCGTTCCCTTTTCTATTACATAAGTCCACTTTCAAACTACTGCATAGCTGTCCATAATAACGTGACTTCATAAATGTTCGTGGGTATCAAATTCCGTGCTTTTGCGAAAAAAGGCTTTTTCGCCAGCGTATCAATTCGTGTATATGCCTCTGACTGTGATAGGGTGCTATTATCTTGGGTCTTTATATTCGCAGTTTGTAGCAACTACGGAATCCACGAAAACTGGTACCACACGAATAATAGTCAAATCAGTACAAGTTTTCCCGGCAGGTTTTAGGGGAAAACTCTTGGTACATGCTTTGTAGTTATACAACAAATAACGTCGAGCCCCGAGGTTCATGGACTAATATTGTAAGAGAGAGAGAGAGAGGGGGGGGGAGGGAGATAGATAATTTTCTGTGTTATTATGTTCTTTTATGGTTAGGTATGACGAATTTGCTGAAATGTGTACAAATCTTTTTAGATGAACATAAATGACACTTTTTACATTTCTCCCATACATTTACGATGGTCACAAAGGACCCTCGTTTTTAGGTAAAACCATGACCGCGAAATGTGTTACCAAGGTAAAAAGATGCCCTATGAAACGACAATTTACGCTTCGTGCAATATATAAACACCACGTGGCAACTTCGAAAGGTAAGATTTTGTGTTTTTATTTATTGATTTATCAGAACTCTTTGCCAGCCAGAATATAATTACCGATTACATGGCTCGCCTCTGCGAAGTATTGCGTAGTCTCCAGCTGCCATGCAGAAAATAAGTTAATGTCAAAGTGATCGCAACCTACAAAATGTTGGCAATTGTGACAGGTCATAAAATACATAAAACAATAAAGAACATTCCTTTCTGTGATATCAAAGCAGATAAACCATAATGAGTTGATAAAAACCAAAGGATATATTTTTTTCCAAATCATTGTTAATAAATCAGCCTCAGAAACTATGAATCTTCACCGAGTATGATCATTGTTACAAATATAGTTCATGCATCAGTAATTGTCTTGATTAGCATACAGCACGTTGTCATGAGTCCCTCATAACTTGAAATTTTCAACATGCTTATCAAGCAAGGATGTCACCAAATTGTGTGAAGTAAAATATCTTTGTAGAATATATGAATGAAAATGAACATGGGTTTCGTTGCCGCATAAAGCGTTACCAGCGGGTGTATACTGTCAGTCTTGGCCATTTCAAAATACTGAATTCAGTTCACTCATTGATGCCCACACAGAGTGCCGGCGGTAAGAAAACCGATTAACTCGAGTTCTCTGGCAATGGATTTGACCACAACCAGGGTACTTATAGCCAAAATTCTCTGAATCGTCACAGTACAGATGAATCTTGTCCGGAATTTTCAGCTGTAGAGCTGTCACGGGGAGTCATCGAACTCTGGGGTTTTGTGTAACCCAGATACTGCGGTCGATGGTGACGATGGTCCGAAGGACGGAATTGGTTCACTCAGTATGAGGGACCACTCGACCAGCGGGTCTGCTGTATAGAGATGCTCTCGAGGGATTCTTATGACAGGCTGGGAGGAGATGACCACGCGAGGCCGTTCATTCACCATTGGACGGGAGTTGTGGAATCGGAAACATCTCCTGATCGTCGACTCGCCACGAGATAAATGGCATCATATGTTTCACTTTTGAATCAATCAAATTCATTGTCACTATATGTATGAAAATCTAATTCGATGTCACTGTATGCGTGAAAATAAAATTCAATTTCACTATACGTGTATAAATCAATCATAGACCCTTCATATTTGTTGATGAACCATATATCAATCATACATCCATCATACTTGTTGACAAACCATATATCAATCATACTTGTTTATAAATTTCATACATTGATCATATCATGATGATAGATCCAAATGTCACCCATACGTGTTTATAATTCCATATATTCATCGTATCTGGTGATAGTTCCATACGTTGATCATATCCGCTGATGCACGGGATAATGTTTGTTTATTTGGTGAAATTCCATACTTTGATCAGTTCAATTTAGGAACGATATCATTTTGTTATATCCATTGTTGGACTTTATGCGCATGAGTAAGATTCATTCATCATTCATATGCATTATAAATAAACATCTCATTCACATAATTGTGTTTAGTTTCTTCGATAGACCCAATCCCACCCGGCTTCAATCCTGTTACAAAGGATTAAAATTTGCTCAATATGTTTAGACAATATCTACATACATATATTTTTTATCTTTATGTTTGTTGTTGTTACCAATCTAGTAAACTTTGTAATTCATATATATATATATATATATATATATATATATATATATATATATATATATATATATATAATATATATATATATATATATATATATATATATTATTGACCGGAACTTTTACTAAGTTGTGATTCTTTTCCAAACCACTTTTCATATTTTGAGCAACGTTGCGCATCATTATTTTGTGGATGTAACGCTGATAAAACAACCCACTCAAAATATCTGTTATCGTTGTTTCCGATATTGATCCATTTTTCGTATTTTGTATGGCTAATGATAAATTAATATACTATGCCACGCAAAAAGGCCTGTAATTTTTATATATGAAAATTTAAAGATAGATCATTAATTTATGCTCATTGTGATCCAGTTTACACATACTCGGAAACTTTATTTAATATATGACCATAACCATGTTTGATCGCATAATATATTTCATTTGTGTTTAAAACGGGTAACATATAACTTGAAAAATACAAATACACTTTTCAGCCTTTAATGGTTGTGTAAATTCAGTTTTAAATACGATTTAAAATTTTATCCCATCATCTTTAATTTCTTT
This sequence comes from Margaritifera margaritifera, assembly GCA_029931535.1. NCBI lineage: Eukaryota > Metazoa > Mollusca > Bivalvia > Unionida > Margaritiferidae > Margaritifera > Margaritifera margaritifera. The sequence goes on from JAQPZY010001332.1 coordinate 746,557, forward strand.
TTTTAATATGTTAAAAATATCCTTAGTATGATTTTTTAAGAAAAAGTGCACATATTTCTTTTCGTCTTCAGTATTTTGTTTACTGCTTGCGCAATATGTAATCCTTAGCAAATGTATTAGATAACTGTTGTTCTAACATAAATTTAAAAATAGGGTTATCAATTTGTATAGGCCGGGCTGCAGGCATTTGCATATGCTTTTCAGGCAACGTGTCGGCATAAACCCGTGTTATATTGATTAGATGACCTAGATGAGTAACGTGTTAGCATAAATCCGTGTTATATTGTTAAGGTGACCTAGATGTGCAACGTGTTGGCATAAACCCCTGTTATATTGTTAAGGTGACCTCGATGTGCAACGTGTTGGCATAAACCCCTGTTATATTGTTAAGGTGACCGAGATGTTCAACATGTCGGCATAAACCAGTGTTTTTAGTTGATTTCAACGCCTTTTTTCAAAATGAAACTATATATGTCTTTCACCTTTTAATCAACTAATAATATTAATGTCTTGGTAAGACTGAAACACTAGTAGATTGAGACAGTCTTTTTAGTAATAGTAATAGAAATTGAAAGTTTAATCTACAATTTTGTGTCAATTTATGGCTCATTGTGTCCTTAACCAGTTCCAGAAGTTATGTTCCCGTCTTAACTGCCTTGACAGTGTGACACAGATCTGGCATGTTGGATGCCAAAACAGTTATGACGTTACAAAAGGCCACCAGTAATGTAATAAATGTTTAGGTGTCCAAGTACAAAAGGATATAAGCATAATGTGCCAGGTTGACACAGATTTTATATGTCGTTTCACTTGAGTTAATAACTTGTATAGTTAATAAAATTCTGCCAGTGTTTTTAAGCTGGTGATTTTATTAATGATATAAAAGTAAAATTAATTCATTAAATGACATCATATAAAAGTATGTGCCTTTCTAATTTTCTAAAACAATTGGAATAATATACACATTGTGTTTCTTTTTTGTATACTGTAGGTATTATCCATGTTTGATACATCAATTTAATTTTTCTGGTTCAGACCAAAATAATATTGCTCTTACTCTTCTGACTTTGTGAATATTTTGTTGAATCACATTAACAAATATTCTGATTCTTGACAAATAATCATACAATTATGCAAGCAACCACCTAAATGAGAATAACAGCTTTATATAATGTTTGTCAGTATTTGTATGTCTGCAAATTGAAACACTTGTAATTTGTCACCAATGTCAGTGTATTACCAGTTATATCCAATTGTATGAACTTGATAATCATCATCTTTGAATGGATGAAATTTGAAGAAAATTACCTGGCCTTTTGACTTCTCTAATCATGAAGGCCTATCTTACTGGACAAACCAGTTATAACATTTATTCATTTAACTCACCAATGCGAATGATGCATGTGCACCACCTAAAGTAACCTTTGTTAAATAGACTAACCCTAATTGAATTTCTTGTAAAAGGGTCCAACTCTTGGGTCATTCTGGTCAAGCAGTGTAAATTACACTATGCTACTATTTCACCTATCAATATTTACAGTTAATAAGAAATCTGGCTGTATTAAACTGCTGAGAAATCCTGCTGTATTAAACTGCTGAGTTCATTCATATTTTCTTGCATAGATAATTGTAAACAGCATCATTCCCTCCTCAGACTATTTACAATCATGTCTATAGCTAAACAACTATTGCTAATAATTTGCATTTTGATGTTCAAGTATTAAAATGACTCAGGGTGCTTTATGGAATACAAATTCAGTTAGATTTCAGGTAACAGACATAATCTATAATAATAATATATATATATTATTACATATTATCCATCTATGTCTTATTGTTAAATAATAGGATTGTCATAAAAATAGCATGTCTAACTCTTGTTACCTTGGAAACAGACATAGTTAGCATACAATTGAATGACAATATGTTTCTGCATTTTTTAACACATAATGTTTTTGGAAAGTAAGATAGTAGTTTGAAATGCATCCTAATTTGTTGTATTCAAACGCTTGCATGAAAAAGCCTTGGTTTTACCACTACATGACAGTACATCATGTTTATATTTGTTTCTGCATAAATTATGTTTTATTTGTTCAGGATGTTTGAACAACAGGCATGGTATTGAGGAGAAAAAATATATGTTTTTTTTTTCTTTCTATGTTTTCTACATTTTTCATCCCAGAGAAAAATTCTATCCTTTCAATCATTAAACTGTTTCAAAGTTGTGAAATAGACAACATCATGCTAATCACTCGGGCATGTCAATCACTTCTTTTCTTCTTATTTTAAATTTTACTTTTATGTTAATAAAAGTGTATTTTCCTTTTTGCCTTTTTATTGGTCATAGTTGCATTGGTGAAAGTCAAGTTGTATTGGCTCAAGTGTAGTTATATGAATCCAAGGCAGTGATGAGGACCTGTACAATCAGACATGGGTCAATATGACTAAACAAGGACCTATAAAAAGTCCAATAAAAAAGACCCCACCACATTTAACAACATTTGTATTAATTAACTTTGTATATTGTTACAACATCAACATCCTTAATCTAACTACCTAATTCAAACATTGTATGGATTGTGTACTACATACAAAATAGCCCATCGTATAAGCCATAACAAAGCAGTCTGTATACAGGGCTTTAAAAAGGGTCTATATGACTGGAACTACTTTCAGTTTGTGATGGAGCTGTCTAGGCCCTGTATAAAGCCTGCTTTGCCATGGTATGGCATAGTTTGTTGTCAGTGTACAGAATTACACTTAGTTGATTCACAATACCAAAATATGTTGCTAAGATTGAACACTAGTTGGTAGAGTTAGAGATGTTGATAACTATAATAACACATTCAAACAAGCTGGTACATGATCACTCATATTTAACTGGTTAGGAGTGCAATTCTTCATTTATCTAAGTGGTATGTGGTATTCTTTTGTAGACAATACCACTGCGTTAAATTCTGCACAGCATGTATTGTTGATCTAATGTGATATATCTGTTTAATATAATATAACTTGTACCATTTCAGTTGAATGTGAAAACTGCAAACTGTCATTCCCCAGACACATATAGGCACTGGCAATTTATTAAAATTACCAGTATTGTGTGATTCTAGATATGCCGTTACACTGAAAATCTATTCCTTTTCTTGTATGCCTGCCGTAAGGCAGAGCATATTATGTTACAATGTTGTCTGTCTGTCCATCTCTCAGTTACCAATTTTGTTTCTGCACAATAACTTGAGTTGTCCAACATCTACAGTTATTAGACTTTGTGGTAGGTTTGTACCTGGGGTAAGGAAGAAACAAGTCAATTTTGGGGTCAAATGCTTAAAGGTCAAGTTCACTGTGACTGAAATATAAAAAATGGTTTCTGCCAAATAATTGGAGTTTGCCACTGTCTACAGTCACCAAACCTTGTGGATGGTTTACACTTTGGATATGGAAGAACCTAATTGATTTCAGGTTCAAAAAGTTACAGGTCGGTGTCACTACGATTTAAAGATGAAAAATTGCTTCTACACAATAACTAGAGTTTTCCATCATCTATGGTTACCAAACTTTGTGGATGGTTTACAGTTGGGGTAAGGAAGAACCCTGTTGATTTTGAAGTCGAAATGTCGAAGGTCAAAGTCACTGACTGAAAGAATAACAATGGTTTCCACTCAGTGAAATTAGTTTTACATTACATACCTGGAGCGAACTTTGTGGATGGCTTGCACTTTGGGCAAGGAAGAAGCCTATTGATTTTGGTGTAAAAAAAGTCAAATGTCAAAGTTAGTGTGCCTGAAAAAAAATGGTGTCCACACAATAAAAAGTTCTATATCACATACTTGAACCAAACTTTGCAGATGGCTTGCACTTTTGGATATGGAAGAAGCCTATTATTTTGGGACCAGAAGGTCAAAGGTCAAAAATGAAAAATGGTTTCTACACACAAATTTCAGTTATATATAAGACTCTTAAACTCGCGGTGGTCATATAATGTGCCATGCAATGGTTGTCATAGCAACATAAAGAAGTTAACCTTTACAAAATATAGTTCTATAATTAACAATACTTGTAGATGTTTCTACAAAAGCTTTGATATATTTCATTAGTTAAGTTTGAACTCTTCATTCTGTGAGTTTTACTCTGTTCCGAGTTTTAATATGTGTCAAAATACTGAAATGTGTCTAAACATGTCAAATGATTGTTACAAAAGTTGTGATGAAATGTATTACAAGTGATTCATAAGCAGTAAAGGAGTAGTAAAATATTTTTCAGTTTAATGTCTCTTCTCTTCAATAGTTGAAGAAAGTATACTCAATATAATGATCACTCATCTTTAAATACAAAATTCATAATTCAAAATAAAATATACTACCCCCCCCCCCCCCCCCCCCCCCCCCGTGACACAAACACAAATCTTGGATTAGGCAGATGGAGCAACTGGAAGTATGATATATTTGATATATGGCCACACATATCTCCATGCAGTTGTCATGACATAGCTGTATAGATACTATTAACTTTTCCATATTTAATCTGGATTAATTCTTTGATATAAAAAAACCACCAATTTTTGTACCATGTAAGTTACAAAAACCAAACAACTCCAAATGTAACTGCATGTATTTATTTGTCTTGTATATCTTTTTCTAATCTTTTGGCAGAACTGAGGGATAATATATCAGATATATGTACATATTAAATTCACATACACTGTACATACTTACTCAATAATAAGCTCATGCTTGATGATAAGTCCACCCCACATTTTTACAACATTTTGGGAAAATGTTTACTAAAAGTATCTTTGCCTGAAGAAAAGCCCCCGGCCACCTCCTCCCAAACACTTTTCGACAAATTTAATAGGCTGCCCCTGGTCTTATTATGGGAGAAATGCTGAATTATCATTCTCCAATTTTTAATATTCAGCCATTAGTACAGAAGCACTTAGGTCGATAGGGAGCCTGGGTGACTGAATGGTCTAAGGCACTCGCCTTTACAGATCACTGACATCTCACCTCTGTCTATGTGGGTTCGAGTCTCAGCTCAGCCAACGTGGGTATGAGAAAGCTTGCCAGTAACTTCCCATGGGTCAGTGATACTTTCTGGGGTTTTCCCAGTTTCTTCTGCTACCAAATATACTGGCTGCCATGTATAGCCTATCATGTGTTGAAAAATGGTGTTAAACCCACTAAACCAAACCAAACCTATCATCAGATGGAGTGAGTGTACTGTGGGATTTCTAGACTAGTTATCTAATTCAGAGGGTTTTGCTAATGAGTAAAGTTTCTGAAACAGTGTGATTTCAAGTACTTTCACTTTTCTTTGTATACCATTCCACTACAGCATAACTTCCCAAAACATAGTTTATACTGGATTAGTCGGTCAAAACAGTTATGATGTTATGGATTCATCTCCATCATCATAACTATTTTGACAGCCAATCTGCATGACTAAAACTGGATAACCTGAAGCATTTATGGGTAAGGTCTCTGCTTACAAAGCATTACAGAAATATCTATCAGGGGTTTACACTTACATTCCATTCTGTCAATTTATCTGTTCTGAAATATACATGTCTCACAAGGACTGACTGTAAACTGTATCTGGACTATCAACATTACTCAGATGGTGGTAATAGCGATTTGGACTTGACCCTAAAGGGACTCAAGGTAGTTGGTGCAAGTAAACCTCCATTTCTGAAATAAATATACACCTATGCTCTAGGAAATCTTTAGCAGAGTGCATTTTCATACCTCTACAAGCATGTTAAACTATACCGACTATGATTTTTACTTATGCTAATTGTAACCTTGCATCTATCAGGACAGTTGATCAAAAAGTTCTGTAACAAACATTGTAAATAACAAGTTACTTGTTTATAATAATTTTGGTAGTCCATCATAAAGTAACTTCCTTTTGACTTAATGCACTTATTTCATCTTGTGACCCATGTTCTGAACACATGCAGCAGCCCATCATGTGACAGCATTTGTAGCGACCTACATGTAGTGATTGCATCCCTTAATTCTTTTCTGCTTTCATATTGGTTTCCCCCTAATGGATCTTTAAATTTTGGAAGAAGCCAGAAGTTGCAAGGAGCTAAATCTGGGTTGTATGGTGGGTTATTTAGTGTTTCAAAACCAAGTTTTTGCAAGGTCTGCATTACAAACTTGCATGTGTGTGTGGGGGCATAATCCTGGTTTTATAAAGCCACCCCTCAGTAGGTCTGGACCCTTTTTTTTGCGAATAGCCTCACATAAATTACATCTGATGACTGGTGCTTAGTATTGTCCATTCACTGTGGTGTTCTCTGGTACCATGTGGTTTAAAATTATTCCTCGTGTGTTTAACAACATAATGCACTTAACCTTTCCAGCAGATTTGGAAAGACATGCTTTTATAGATAATGGCAAAATGGTGTGCTTCCATACACTCATTTGTCTTTTACTCTTGGGATCTAAGTAGTGTATCCAAGTTTCATGGCATTATTGTAATGATCTTATTTCTTGGTCAAAATTGTCTGCAATCTCTTGGACAGCAACACATCTGCCTTCCTTCACAAAATACTTCCACCAAATCGACTAGTTTTTTTGAAAGAGATGTCCTTGGTTCATCTTTTCTTATATCATCTTTAACAGTGTCCCTAACATCACTATAATGTTTCATCAATCTACTGATTCCAGTTTCAGTAATTGCTTTAGGTCCATAATCAGCATCCAAGTCAGTTTTTGTCTGTGTGATATAATTTTTATAATTTTGAATAAAATTTTATAATCAATCTGTTTGAAAATGGACTCATCTGCCATTTTGCCACCACATTTACATATATGACAAATATTACATCACTAAGCCTATGATGGCATCAACTTAAAAATGATGGCACATCCTGAACTGGAATGTTTGAGATACAGATGGGCAAATTTTTATGCTGTTGGGTTGCTTTGTTTAGAAGATATTGCATTTGTTTTAAATCTTTTTGATCAACCCTTGTACTGTACAGATACAGCTTACAGAGATGATCAAACCTTGTTTGCCAACATTTTATGATAATTTTCACAAGATGAAATTTATTTAATTCAAGCAATTTTTCAGGTGCATTTTTATATATACGGAATTCTCAACAATTTCTTCAGAATAAATCACTTAATTGATGAATTTACTCAGAAAAATTCCTTTAAAGAATTGTCAGCTTTCAGATCTTTTTCTTGATTCAAACTGGTCAGTATTAAAAATCCTAATACATTTCGGACATGTTTAGATATGTACAGTTATTAGATATTCTGTACGTGTTGTGGTGCATATGATCCTTTGTTACTGTATTACACAACAGCTTCAAACTGATTACCTCCCCTTATGAACTACTACTTGTATCTACTCCATTAAGATAATAAAGGACATCTAGGATTGTTAAACACTAATTAAACACTAAATAACACAAAGTCTGATTAAACTATCTACTTATCCAATTAAATTACAGCTTCATACAGCTGAAAGTGAAAAATTAAAAAAAGTGAAAATTACAGCTGAAAGTGAAAAATGTCATTTGGTATCATTGCTAATAACTCACCTTAACACGAAATGCAAAGCTTTATCTGATGAACTGCTAAAAATTTGTGCACGGGGATTTCAAGGATCACCTGAGCATGAACTTTTGTTGATGCCTGCCAGATCTCCATTATGTTGCATATCTCAATTTTAATCATGCTGAATTAAGACATAATTTCTGATTTTACCTACCATTTTGGAGGGTATAATATTAAGAGCAGGTTATAAATTCACCTTGTTGCTATAAATAGAACTGATGTAATTTGCTGCCATATTGCTTATGGACAAACAGAGCAACATTGGAGTGTTAAGCTTACACTTAACTACATGCTATACTCTTAGTATTTCTGCAATATGTGATAAAACTAGCAATGGTCATCCATGTATTGAAACTTAGCCACCATATTTCAAAGTTTGTCTGTAGGAGTTAAGACACTGTCCACACAGGCTATTTTTAGGCATGAGGTCATTACATGTTGCATCATGTCCCACCTCATTTGTAACCTGCCCTATTAGGTACAAATTCTGATGACGATAGCTGGACGATTGCAAACAGTAACCAAAACCATTTTAAAATGCAGTGAAACCCAACTTGACAGACACCTTATGTAAAGAACACCTGTTCCTGAAGAACAATTATATTTATTGGTCCCTTTTCTAAATTTCTTTATAATTTTTTTCAACCTTTATATTATGACACCTGTCCATAAAGGACACGTAGTGACTTAAGTATCCTTTATCAACAGTTTTCATTAATTCAATAAAATGGCGAGACAGACTAAAGCAACACTGAATTCTTTGACTTTACCATAAAAATAATTGTCCCAGGAAATGTGAATAGTGAAGGTAGCTTTCTTTAAACTTTGGATAGGTATGGCAATTTATAAAAGAACTTAAGTGACACAATGATTCTAAGAGATCTTTATTAGCAAATTAACTGTGTATCAATTCAGAAAAGGCATCTTAACAATGTCCTGTGAATTTTCTGCAAAGTTAAGAAATTTCAGTTTTTGTGGATTTGTGGCATAAATGCTGTTTTCATGGATTTAAAAAAAAGATGCATAATTGTCCAAAATTTTGATTTGCTGCTTGTAGGTTCTAAGTTCAGCAGCAGATGACAATATAGATCATTTTGAAGCACTTTTAAGGTCAGTATACAAATAACCTGTTGTACAATACAAAATATTTGACAAATCCATAAAAAAATAAAAATAAATAAACTGAAAAATTCCAAGAAATTGAAAACCTTTTTTGGGGGGAACAGTTACTAGCCACAACAATGATTGATTTTTGGATTGCCCAAGATTCTTTGTCTTTGGTTAGAAAGGAAATAACATAAATGTTCAAGACATTTAAACAGGTATGTAAAAATGTAACCAGAAAAAAGTAATGGTTTATTGTGAAATTACTTTAAAGTTAAATAAGTCCTTGGGTTTGGCTATTTCCGATGACCTGCATGTCAGAGAATACCTGAAGCATACAATTTATTAAATTTGCAGTATATAACAGAATTTTGTACAGGTCAATTGTACAATATAAAAGTGTATATTCTGCCAATGGAAAACATTGTTTTGTCAGCATTACAGAAGAAGACATACCGTATACACTCGTGTATAAGCCAGGTCCAAATGCAAACAACATAGACCCTGATCTGCCATCGCATAATGCGCCAGCAGATCAGGGTCTATGTTGTTTCTACTACTGATTAGTCCTTACAAACTGCATAGAGCCAGATCTGCTAGTGCATTATACAATGGCAGATCTTGGTCTATGCAGTTTGCAGTTGGTATCGGATTATACATGAGTACATAGGGTAATGAAATGAATCCCATCTTTATCAAACTTGTTAATAAATTGTAGTGCATTTTGGTTTTGGATCAGTCTATTGTATCATGTAGGGAGTGAAAAATATGAAACAGTCTAAGAGTAACACATGGAAAATGAGACCATGAAGAGCATGCTTTACTCTGAAACTGATCAATATGCTCAACAAGGGGAATAACTCTTTACAAAATGGAGGAGCTGGAACTTAACCTATAGAAGGCACATTTAAGTGAATGAGACAATATTCATACCAAATTGCATATGAGCAGGTTGAATGGTACTCAAGCTATGCCAGTTACATGCAATATCCCACGTGAAGATATGAAGTTGTCAAGACCACAACTTGATCAACAACGGTTCCTTGAATGGATTGATACTCTACTCGCTGAAAAGAATTTACTGGGATCCAAGATAAGACCATTTCTTCATTTTAACTGCTGAGTGTTGAAACAATCCCTCAGATCAGCACCATTTTTATTTAGGACCAACTATGCATCAACAGAAGTGTTCGATGAAAAACCCATGTTAATATGACCATCCATCATGGGAAGCAGCAATAGAAAGATTTTAAACATGGCTGCCATGGTGGCCATAATGGAGGTCAGATGGGCACCATTTTCAATTAGGATCAATTAGACATCCCAAGAAGTCTTTTGCTGAAAACCCGAAGTCAATATGACCATCCATTCAGGAAAGCAGCAATAACAAGCTTTTCAAGATGGTCACCATGCTGGCCATATTGGATCTTGGATCCGCATCATATTTATTTAGGACCAACTAGACATCATATGAAGTCTTTCAGTGAAAACCCTATGTTGATATGACCATCCATTTATGATGAGCAGTGATAACAAGATATTCAGTTAGATTTTCATTTAAATTTAAAATAATGGATGTCCAAGAGGCACCATTTGCATTTAGGACCAACAAGAGCTTGTGATGAATGTGTGTGAAATGTTTCATGGCAACCCTCAAAGTAGTTTAGGAGGAGTAGTGATAACAAACCTTTGCTAACAGATGGAGAAACAGATGATAGACAAAAGGCCATTCCATAAACTCTTCTGATCAAAACCCATAAAAAACACATCCAGGTTTATGAGACTAAGTTCATACCAAATTGTATCAGAATATGTCTAATGGGTCTTGACCTATGGTTACATGCAAAATACCATGTGAAGATATGAAATGAATTATCAAGGTCCATAGTTCTATAAAACAAGAGTCCCTCGAAGAGACTGACACTCTAAGAATCCAGATTAGACCTTTTCTTCTTTTAACTGCTGAGTGCTGAAACCATTTCTGATATTGTCGAGTGATAAAAAAATGTTAACATTGAGGCTATATTGGTTGTAAGATCAGCACCATTTTCATTAAGGATGAACAAGACATCATTAGAAGACTTTTGGTGAAAAGTCCATGTCAATATAACCATCACGAGGAGTAGCGATAAAATGATTTTCAAGATGGCCACCATGATGGCCATACTGGATGTCAGACTGACACCATTTTCATTTAGGACCAACTAGACATTATAAGAAGTCTTTTGGTGAAAACCCAGTGTCAATGTGACCATCCATCTAGGAGGAGCAGCAATAACAAGCTTTTAGAGATGGCTGCCATACTGGAAGTCAGATCAGCACCAATTTTCACTTATGACTAACTAGACCAGTTGTGCACAACTCAAAAGTTTACATGGGCCAGAAATGACCCTGATTGAATCTAAGTGGGCTGCACTGCGAAAGTTTTGTGTCTATAAGTCTAAAATAAAAGCATAAATACACATGTGTTAAGGACATAGGCTGTGGACCACACAAAATGTGTTGGCAGGCCACATGCGGCCCTTTTATCTATATGTTGTGCACCCCTGAACTAGACATAATATGAGATTTTCTGGTGAAAAACCCATGTTGATATGACTTTCCATTTAGGAGGAATAGCAATAACAAGATTTTCAAGATGGCTGCTATGGTGTCCATATAGGATGTCAGATCAGCACCATTTTCATCTAGGACCAAGCAGACATCATATAAAGTCTTTTGGTGAAATCCCCATGTCCATGTGACCATTCGGCTTGAAGGAATAGCAATAACAAGGTTTTCAAGATGGCTGCCATATTGGAAGTCAGATCTACACCATTTTCATTTATGGCCAACTAGACATCACTGGAAGTCTTCTGGTGAAAACCCCATGTCAATATGACTTTCAGTTTAGGAGAAGTAGTGACAACATTTTTAAGTTGGCTTCTATAGTGGCCATATTGGACGTAAGATCAACACCATTTACATTTAGGACTACCAGACATCATAAGAAGTGTTGTGGTGAAAACCTCATGTCAATATAACCATCCATTCAGGAGGAGTAGCAATAATAAGATTTTTTTCAAGATGGCTGCCATGGTGGCCATTTTAGCTGTCAGACATCATAAGAAGTCTTTTAGTGAAAACCCCATGTTGATATGACCATCCATTTAGAAGGAGTTGCAATAAGATTTTCAAGATTGATGTTCAAGTGGCAACATTTTAATTTAGGATCAATAACACCATATGATGAATTTTGTGTGTAAAGTTTATGGGTTTTTTCTAAGTTAGTTGGAAGGAGTATAGATAACAAACTTGCGCTAAATGGACAGATGGATGTCGAACAACAGACCATCCTGTAAGCTCTTCTGATCTATGGCCAGCAGAGCTAAAAACAATGGAGCAGATGAGACAAAACCCATAAATGGAACATGTTGGTTTTGAGACAACATTCACACCAAATTGCACCTGAATATACAGAATGGTTTGAGCTTGCCAGTTACGATCAACAGCCGATATGATGATATGAAGTCAAAAGGGCCATAATTCTATCACAAATGGAGTTGACCAAAAATAAATCCCATAAAGGACACATTTAGGTCTATGAAACAACATACACACCAGATTGCATCAGAATATGCTGAATGGTTTCTGAGCTATGCTGGCTACAAGATCTGCTTTAAGGGAGATTTAAAATCGATTTAAAAAGGGCAAAAACTCTACCAAAACTGGACTTGAAAAGAGAAAAGTTTTTCAAAGGGACATCTATATCTCATTGGCAATTAACCTAGGGCTGCTGAGATTTGGTGGTTACAAGAAATGTGAATGATGGACAGAAAGACCAATATTGATAGAATAGGTGATTACCATAGGACTCCTTCAACTCCTGTAAAAAGAATTCAATAAATTTAGCATTTATTTTAATGCTTAATGTCTGCTGAACTTTAAATGAAAATTGAATAACAGAAGACAAAGTATTACAAAAATAAATTTAAAATCTTAATTTGAAGAGGAAAATTAGAGATGATTAACTAACCTGGAACTAGATAACAGGTTCCACAGCAATTCTTTGGGAATAGTGACCTTTATCTATTCATCTCAAAGTAGAACAGATACAATAGTAAATACATATATACAAGTTAGTCAACACGCAGTTGTATAAAAAATATAAATTTAAGTAAGTATACAATTCTTTGAATATGTATAAAATATAACAAATCAACAAAGCACCGATAATAAAGACTAGGGTATAAACAAGTCATAAAATGTTGTACAATTGATAAAAATATAAAATGACATATACATCTTTACAAAATTCAAGCCCACAAGATTGTGGCACAGATGTTATAATTATGACAAAATAACAGTATGCCTGTAGTTATTGATAATATAATAAAAAGTAAGAATGCAACTTTTAAGGAACAGTATTTTTGAAGAATTGTATTATACAAACGGCTTGCAATATGATCAAATTATTTAGTTTAAAAAAGAAGTATTCTGATTTGCGTCCAGAGGCATACTGTAATTCTGTAATACAAGCCCATGCTTGATTATGAGCCCATGTTAAAACTTTAAAAATATTTTGGGAAATTTGTTTTCAATAAATATTTACAAAACTGGTAACCTGTGCTTATTCATGGGAAAAATACTGTAAATTGTCTGTAATAAGAAATAATGTCCATTTACACAACATGTAATCATGAATTGGTATCTATTTATGTATAAATAAACAAAATGCAAAGTTTTAGGACCTTCTCAGTTGCTGGTCATACTAAATAATAATACTTAGCAATATTTGATATTTATGCATTTTTTTAATTGCTGAAACTTTTTAAAAAAAACTGCTTTTAAATAAATTAAAAAAAAAATCTTTTGTGAAACACTGTATTTTGTAAGTCTGTGAATAAGAGTGTTATTATTGCTATTGTTGAAAATAGCTACTTGGAAAGAAATACATTTTAAAATATCATTTGAAACATAGAGAACTGAAATGGTATTTAAATCCTCAAACATATCAACATGAGTCCCAAGTAGGCCTATGAAAGCTCACCTGGCAGCCGTTTGCCTAATACTGTGAATCACTTTACATTTGTTTCGGTACAAATTTTCATGGTTTTTATGGGCAATTTAGATCATGAATTTAAAGTCACAATGAAATATGTACCAAGCTGATATTGAAAGTGACCACCCCTCCATTACCCAATGGTAAAGCATCACTTATCTGTGTGTTTGTTTTAGCACCAGCGTATTTATAGTGCTGAGGAATGAATATCATGATAAATTGATGAAAGTGGAAATTTATTCATTATGATTTATTCACATGCAAGATTTCATGAACTTTAAGGCTTTATACTAATGCACTGACTCTGTCAGATGCTATAGTAATAAATTATGGTTTGTGTCCTCTTTTACTTCCCAAGGAATATATATCAATTTATAATAATTAATACTCACTAAAACTTTATGCAATCCAATGAAATTATGAAACATCTGAGAACCATTATGGTATTAAAGTTCAAGAAAATTAATTGTCAATCACAGACTGTGCTTTTTTTAAGCTAGTGTCTATTAATTAATGATCATATTCAATATAAAGTATGGATCTTGAAGCATTGTATTACTTATATATATATATATATATATATATATATATATATATATGTGTGTGAAAGCAAATATTAGTCATTTGATAAATAAACTATTTTCACTGCATTGTGAATTCTGTTGATCACAAGTACTATTGACTATTCCATTGGGCAATTGGAACACATTAGTACAATTTTATTATTAACCACACTTCATACTTCATACATCTAACTAACTGCTGAATAAGCAATTAATAAATCAGTCCCACTTTCTCAAAATAAATTTTATTCAGGCTCATCTGAGGTTACACTTTGTAATGTGTGGAGATAATCCACTTTGCGTAAATTGCCTTAAATGTAGATGTCTTTAGATCGATCGAGGCCTTATCTGAGTGGACAGCTCCACTGTCCTCCCATTCATTTAACTGAGCAATAACCTGGGCGATGACATATAAATCTGAGGGTTCCATTCATCTAGCACAAACTGTGGTATGATGCTGTTTTCCCTTAAACAAGACAGCAGCTTCTCCCCACCATATGCTTTGAAAACATCAAAGAGCAGTAGCGCCTTTCAACTTTCCCATTTTTTTACCACTGTATTGGTATCACTGTGACAGTGGAGAGAGTGAAGCTCAATTTTGACAGAACTGTTTATATATGGAAAAGATGGGCTTGGTTTTGCTGTCATCAGTGTTGTTTTAGCACCTAACCCCTAATTGCCTTGAGTTTATTGTTTTATAGCAGTCTTTACAAACACTGAAAAAACTGATGTCTTAATACAAGTATTGGAATTAAGCTAGTACATGCGTGCCAAAGTTGCCAGCATCTTGTTTGATTTAGATCCCCGAATTCATGCTGAGTATTAGCAATTAATAACTTACCTAATTACTGCAGGCAGCATTAAGCCTGTTTGCTTGAAAAAAACATAGAAGCGGATGTTGGTATTATCTTTTATAGAGATATAAACATTGTTGCTCAATAGTTTGCAGGTTTTGTTTTTTTTCCTCAAAAGACAAATCCCTGAAAATAAGTTCACATGAATATGCACTTTCTAGCCAAACCACAAAATTTGATACCCAAGAATTTAAAGTGATTCACAGTAGCCAAATGCGAGAGCAGTTGGCCATGAAATCTGGGTCAGTAGAATGCTTTCTGCTGAAATTTCTTCCAATGCTGTTGACTGCATATATTATAAAAACAATTGTTTCATGGTTTCTCTAGTTATTACAACTTCATTAATATTTGATAGAATATAAGCCTTATTTGTCAAACATACCAAGACACTTTGTGTTAAAGTTGGTCAAATTCTGTTCAGAGTATTTTTGAGAAAAAATCGTTTTTCTACTTTTGGTAAAGGCAGCCAATCATAGAATGGCATAATTTGTATAAATAATAATGACATACAAACTAGAACACATTCTGTAAAATTTGGTAAAATTCTGTTAAGCAACTTTTTTGGAAGGAGTTATTAAAGGTTTTTATATTTTTAGTAACAGCAGCCATATTTGCTTGCAGACTGGCATAATTTGAACAAAATTAAAAGCCCTTCACGCCAGGATATGGCAGACTATAGACTAACTAGCTTTTCAGATCAATACAGTCTACGCTTCAGGGCCATACCATAAGCTCACTTGGCCTTATGTCCAGGTGAGCTAAAAGCTTTTTTAATAAATACATATATATATAATATTTCAATATATAAAAACTGTACTTCAATAGGCTGTAATAACTTTACACTGTACAATACATGTACATTTTTACATTTCACACTTTAATTGAGGAGATCCAAAGCAAGCACATTGGCATATGACATGAAATCAACTAAAGGTAAATTATACAGGATAATCATTTATACACAAATTTCAGCATATATTTACTTAGTATGTATAATTTAACATCAAGGAATGCTATCAATTGATTTGTGTTCGTAAAACACTGCAAACCAAAATGTCTATATCTAAGAAAAGTTGCACAAGTTTGAAAAAATGCTTTGACATGAAAATATAATCAGATTACCTACATATGAATGCAAATACTCCTACCAAATTTTATTTGCCAACCTATAGTGCATTTTGCTTAATTGTGATAACAAGATTTATTTTGTCTAAAAGGTCCAAGTCCCAAAAGTTTTAAAAATTGTGTAAAAAAATGGAAACACTCCAGTAACGGCCTGAAAATCTAATCAGGCCATCTACATATGAATAAAAAAATGCATACAAAATTTCATTTTTCTGCCTCGATTTTTTTTGCTTAATTGTGCTCACAAGGTTTTTGTCAAAAATGTGTGTAGATCAGAAGTTTGATTTATATTAAAAGTCCGCAATCAATGAATGACTTTAATGGACTTTTTCAGATATAATATTCATAAATATTAAAGTCCATTAGATGAATATGTGTTTAGGACCATGGAAATTGTAATTCTCATACATCAACACATGATGTAAACACTCCAACCCCATTTCCTCAATTATTAACCAAAACCTGAGCCTTCCTTGCCGATACCACAGTTGATACTTATGGACCCCATTGCTTGCAAGGTATACAGGGAGTGGTGTATGGAGTTTTGATAGATCAAGATTGAAAATCAACATTAGAAATACAGATTGGCTACAAATTATCAAAATATTGAACAACTGATGCATCAGAAAGTAATAAATATGCAAATTTTTTCCCCATTAGTTTATTCATCAATATTCAGCCAATTAAATTCCTCACCTGATGTCATGGTTGGTAAGGGAAATAACTCCTATATATGTACAGTATGACTTACTGAAAGCATTTATAGGTGACCACCCAAATTTAAAACTGCATTATTCTGGGAACCACACACATATGTTTTGATGAAAAAGATTATCACCATTTGCATACAAACATTTGCATACAAACATTTGCACACAACCATTTGCATACAAACATTTGCATACAAACATTTTCTGTTACAAGCATGCCTATATTTATTTTCACTTACCATACTTGCCAAGAAGAAGTAAACATAAAAAAAAAAATAAAAAAAAATAAAAAGGAATTACAACCATGTTAGAAATCATTGCCAATAACTATATTTGATTTCATAATTTGGTTTTACGGTAGTAAACAACTGCATTCATTATGAGGTACCAATAAATTCAATCTCATATATATATATATATATATATATATATATATATGGATTTCTGTATTACATTATTATATATCAATTTGAATTTTTTGTGTATAGCTTTTTGTAAATCTTACAACAAATATCTGCAAGTAAAATACGTGTAATATTACTGTTAGAAACTATTATTCACATTTTTTAAGAAAAAACTGCTTTCAGAATATGATTCTATAAAACTAACAAAGAGTCCTATGAGAAAATATTGTACAAACTTTATAATACTGTGTCAAATATATTTATTACTGTGCAGATCAAGATTATGTATATCATTAGATTATTCTCTCAACTTTAATATGTCATTCATGACATCAGTGCAGATCAAAATAACATATCATTAGATTATTCCCTCAACTTTAATATGTCATTCATGACATCAATGACATCTGTGCAGATCAAAATAACATATCATTAGATTATTCCCTCAACTTTAATATGTCATTCATGACATCAATGACATCTGTGTAGATCAAGATAATGCATATCATTAGATTATTCCCTCAACTTCAATATGTCATTCATGATATCAATGACATCTGTGCAGATCAAGATGATATATCATTAGATTATTCCCTCAACTAAAGTTACAAAGATGAATTCTGAATTCTCAGGGCAAATACCATATATACTTGCTTTTAAGTCGAGTCTAACTGCAAAATGCAGTTTGTAAGGAGTAACCAATACAGCAAACAACATAGACCCCAATCTGCCAGCACATTATGTAACAGCAGATCAGGGTCTATTTTGTTTGCAGTTGGACTCAACTTAATGACTGGACTCATTTAAGGTGAATTCAACATGCAGAAAAAGTATAAACAGTGCTGGAAAAATTCTATTTATGGCATACAATCCAAATAAATATTTCACCCATGCTATAGCTTTAAATATATACTCTAGGCTTAAATATATACTCTTGGCTAGTGGTATTGTAAAAATTCTTAATCTTTAATTGCTACTGACTGTAACAAATCTAAAATCCGAAACAAATTCAAGGAAACTAAACCGAATCATTACCTTCCCTATTAAAATCTGAATTATTTTCAGCAAGAAACACATATATCATACTATTTCCTTTGATCTGGAATATGCATGAAACTAAACCATGATACAATGCACCAATTCTTTGACTGTGAAATACAAATAACTAAATCATATAGAAAATATCTCTGTTTCCTTGTGGATTTCCTTATAAACAGAAGCTGTCTTAAAGTTTGTTCCGTCTGCAAACCCGGGATCACAGTTCTGTCCTGGGAAAGCTACTGGCATTTTCATACAGCTTGTCTGCTTCTTCATCTGTATCAGGATCTGGATGATAAAATTATTATTGAAAATGAATGGTCATATGGATTGTAAATGCTAACATTATTCAATGAAAATTTAAACTTTTATAATGGTAGATTTGTAAATAATGTTAAACCAGAGTCCCTCAAAGATGATCTACTGGCCAAAAAGAATTTCCAGAAATTCAAGATAAGACCATTTCTTCTTTTTCACTGCTCATTGTTGAAACCATTTCTGATATTTTTGAATGATAACAAGACTTTCAAATCAGCCACTGTGGTAGTCATGTTGGATGTGACAAATTTTCATTTAGGACCAACTAGACATCATTAGAAGTCTTGTGGTGAAAACCCCATGTCATTAATACCATCCATTCTGGAACTGTAGTGATAACAAGAGTTTCAAGATGGTCATCATGGCAGTCATATTGGCTGTAAGATTAGCACCATTTTCATTTAGGACCAACAAGATATCAAATGAAGTCTTTTGGTGAAAACCCCATATCAATATGGTTTTTCCATTTAGGAGCAGTGATAACAAGATTTTAAAGATGGCTGCCATGGTGGTCATATTGGATGTCAGATTGTCACCTTTTTCATTTAGGACCAACTAGACATAAGAAGTCTTTTGTGAAAACCCAATGTTTATGTGACCATATATGTTGGAGGAGTAGTGATAACAAGATTACCAAGATGGCTGCTGTGGGTGCGGTGCCATACTGGATGTCAGATCTGCACCATTTTCACTGAGGACCAAGCAGACTTCATTAGAAGTCTTTGGTGAAAACTCAATGTCACTATGACCATCCAATTTGGAGGCGTAACAAAAACAAGATTTTCAAGATGGCCACTGTGGTGGCCATATTGGAAGTCAGACTGGCACCACATTATTTAAGACCTAGTAGACTTCATAAGACGTTTTCTTAGTTAAATCCCTATGTTGATATGACCATCCATTCAGAAGGAGTAGCAGTAACAAGATTATCAAGATGTCAGCTGTGGTGGCCATATTGTTTGTCTGAGTGGCACCATTTTCATTTAGGACTAAAAGAAGTCTTCTGGTAGATTCACATGTTGATACGACTTTCTGTTCAGGTGTAGCGATAAAAAAAAATCAAGATGGCTGTCCTGGCATATTGGATGTCAGATTGGCATCATTTTCATTTAGGACCAACTAGACATCATAAGAAGTCTTTGAGTGAAACCCCATATTGATATGATCATCCATTCAGGAGGAGTAGGAATAACAAGATTTTCAAGATGATCACTGTGGTACCATTTTCATTTAGGTCCAACTAGACCATGGGGTGAATATGTGTGTCAAGTTTCATGGTAATCTTCAAAGTAGTATACTGTACGAGGAGCAGCGATAACAAATTTGTGCAAACGAAAGATGGATGATAGACAACAGACCATCCCATAAGCTCTTCTGGTCTATAATCAGTAGAGTATAAAATAAGATGTAGAGTTAGTTTTGTTGTTCTTTAAAGTTTAATTTTAATCAGTGAAAATAGAGTAAATAATTTTACAATCTTTCTTGTGATAAAAGTTTTATTTTTACAAGAATAAAATTTTACAGAATTGTTTTCATTATTTCATTCAAAGCTTCTTAAACTTTTCAATTCTAATATAAAATATATATGAGACACTTTAGCAGATATGGAAGGTAAATGAAAAAATGTATGTCAAGAACAAAAGTATTTAAAAATAAAACTTTCGCAATCAAAATACAAATTTAACTTGTTAATGTTCATCTGCACAAAGATTTTTCAAAGCATCAGTATGAATGTAGCAATATTTTACTTGCAAAATGTAAAAGTTAAAGAGTTGTCAAAAAGTAAATTAAGATTGGTTCAACAGATTAAACTTTTTTTCATAAAGACAAGGAGTCAAAACGTAACAAATAAAACATTACCAACTTCATGATCTTGTGGCCTTCTTCAGCCTAATTCTTTTATATTATGTATTAAAAGAAAACTAGATTTGTAATAGTAAATCATGTATGATCCCACTCAGCAAATACGAGTCCAAGTCCAAAAGTAAAGAAAAAAAAAAACCCAAGATAAAACTCTTAAAAATCATGGAAATGATACAACAATCCAATCAGGTCATCTATGTATAGGCATGCATGGTTACCAAATTTCATTTGCCTAGATTAAGTGACTTGTGTGTAATCAAGCTAAAAAGGTTTCAACCAAATCCCCAAAAATATGCAAAAGACTTAAATTTGTTAAAATTAAATGGCATAAAAACAAGATTCAGATCATCTAAATATGCATAGAAACATGCCTATTAAATTTCACTTGTCTATGTCAGATGAATTTTTACAGAAACATGCCTACCAAATTTCACTTGTCTATGTCAGATGAATTTTTACAGAAACATGCCTATTAAATTTCACTTGTCTATGTCAGGTGAAATTTTACAGAATCATGCCAACAAGCTAGCCCAAGATGGGTGGAGAGGTGCAAATTGAGATGTATGTGCTTCAATTGCAAAGGAGGCATAAAACTACTGGTATTTTGCTCAAGAATTTTAACAACTATACTAACATCATGTTTGTAGATGGTGTGTACAGTACTTATAACATGGGTTCCATGGAACAGAATGTTGAGCCTGTGGACGGCATTTACGCAGACAAGACTTGAATCCTCGGATATCAGTTTTAAACTTTAGGCAAACTTTGTCAAAAAATTTTAATTGAATATAGTGACTGATACAGAAGTTATATTACTGTACTTCTCAAAAACTGTAACACAAAATCAAACCTGCTTGCACCAGAAAAATGATACTGTACCTATGTCTTGCCATTCACAGGTTCAACAAAAATTTGCTTAATTCTTGGCATTTCTTTCCTTAAGAGTCAACCAATAAATGAATGACAAGCCTATATGGTACATGTATTTGTATAAAATGACAGATATGCAACATGGTTACAATCACAAATAGGAAATAACATACACAAACCGACAGGCTAATATTGAAGGAACCCGTGTGAAAAAAAAAGAAAAATTATCTTGAAAAGACGAAAGACTAATGAAACCTAACTCAACTATAGAAGTCAAACTGTTGGTACAAATGTACATAACTTGGTTGAACATGTCATATGAAATATTCCTACAAAAGTATGATTACAACTGACACATACATTCTGAAAAACAAAAGTCTCTTGAAGGGATTGAAGCTCTTCTGGCCAAAAAGTATTTCCAGGAATTCAAGATAAGACCATTTCTTCTTTGTAACTGCTGAGTGTTGAAACCATGTCTGATATTTTTGAGCAACAACAAGATTTTAAAATTATCCGCTGTGGCAGCTAAATTGAATGTAAGATCAGCTCCATTTTCATTTAGGACCAAGTAGACATCATTAGAAGTCTTCTGGTGAAAACCCCCATGTAAAAATGACCATTAATTCAGGAAAAATAGCAATAACAAGATTTTCCAGATGGCTGCCATATTGGATGTCAGATCAGCAACATTTTCATTTAGGACCAACTAAACTTCATGAGAAATCCTTTGGTGAAAACCCAGTGTCAATGACCATCCAAGATTTTCAAAATGGCCACCATGTTGGCCATATTGGATGTCAGATTGGAACCATTTTAATCTAGAACCAACTAGATATTATAAGAAGTCTTCTGGTAAAAACCCCATGTTGATATGAATTTCCGCTGAGGAGTAGTGATAACAAGATTTTCAAGATAGCAGCCAAAGCAGTCATATTGGATGTCAGATAGGCACCATTTTCATTTTTATCTAACTAGATATCACAAGAAGTCTTTTGTTCAAAATCCCATGATAATATGACCACCCATCTACATGTAGAAGGAGTAGTGATAGGATTTTCAAGATGACTGCCATGGCTGCCATATTGGATTTCAGATTGGCATAATTTTCATTCGGGACCAACTAGACATCGTAAGATCTTAAGAAGTCTTTTGGTGAAAACCCTATGCTGATATGACATTCTGTTTAGGAGTAGTGATAAGAATATTTTAAAGATGGCTGCCATGGTGGCCATATTGGATGTCAGATTGGCATGAATTTCATTTAGGACCAACTAGACATCATTTGAAATCTTTTTGTGAAAACCCCATGTTGATATGAACATCCATTCTGGAGTAGCAATAACAAGATTTTCAAGATGGCCATTGTGTTGGCAACATTTTCATCTAGGACCAACCAGACATCATAAAAAGTCTTTTGATGAAAACCACTTGTCAATATGATTTTCTGTTCAGAAGGAGTAGTGATAAGATTTTCAAGACGGCTACCATATTGGCCATATTGGATGTCAGATAAGCATCATTTTGATTTACGACCAACTTGACATCAGAAGTCTTTCAGTGAAAACGCCATGTTGATATAGCCATCCGTTCAGGAGGAGTAGCAATATCAAGATGTTAAAGATGGCAGCTCTGTTGGACATACTGGATGTCTGAGCAGCACCATTTTGTGTTTAGGACCAACCTGAACATGGGATGCATGTGTCTGTGAAGTTTTATGGCAATTCTCTCAATAGCTTAGGAGGAATAGTGATAACAAACTTGTGCTAATGGATGTATAATGGATAACATGACCTGTAGAGCTAGAAACAAAACAAACTTAATAACAGACTTTTAAAATTATTTGCTACAGAAATGAAACAGTTCTTAAGGAGGGTATAAGAAAAATAATTTGGTGCAAGATCTCACGGGGAATATTCCTGCAGATGTAATCATCATTGATCGAATAGTTTGGGACATGAATAACAAAAGGCAAGTGGGGCTTGACATCACTCACTTGACATCTAATAAGCCAAATGCAAGAGCAGTTGGCCAAGAAATCTGGGTCTGTAGAATGCTTCTGTGAACATTTCTTCAGTGCTGTTGACTGCATATGTTATGCAGACAACTGTTTTTAGGTTTCTATAATTTTTATATCTTCATCCATATCTGACAGCAGATCGTATTATTTGTCCAATATTGAAAGGTCCCTATGCCAGGACACTTTGTGCCAAAATTGGTCAAATTCTGTTCAGCTTTTTTTTCTACAGGTAAAGTTGTGTAAGTGTTTTCTGCTTTTAGAAACAACAGTCACATCTAATGGTTGAACATCATCCCTTGTATCAATCTGTAAGGCATTCAAGCTAGGACACTTTCTGTCAAATTTGCTCAATGTCTTTTAAGTGGATTTTACAAGTTATTAAAGGTTTTCTATTTTTAGTAACAGCAGCCATATTTGATTGTAGATTAGCATCATTTGTACAAACTGAAAAGGCCTTGATGCCAAAATGCTTTCTGTAAAATTTGGTCAAGTTTTGTTGAATAGTTTTTGAGAAGTCACTTAAAGGATTTTACATTTTTAGAAATGGTGGCCACATTTGATGGCAAATCGGCATTATTTGTACAAATGGTAAAACCCTTAATACCAGAATGGTTTCCATGAAATTCGGTCTATTTCTGTTGAGCATTTTCTAATAAGTTTTTTCAAGTTTGTTTCTATTTTTAATAATGGCAGCCATATTTGATGGTGTATTGGCATCATCTGCACAAATGTGAAAGCCCTTTATGTCAAAAGGCTTTCTGTACAGTTTGGTAATATTCTGTTGAGCAGTTTTCCGAAGCTGCTTATATGTTTTTCTATTTGTCAGCAACAGTGGCCATATTTAATCATGGATTGGCATGATTTGTATAAAGCTGAAAGCCCCTTATGCCTGAATGCTTTTTATGAAGAAGTCATTTCAAGGTTTGTCTATTTTTAGTAATGGTGGCCTTATTTGATAGCGAATAGGCATCATTTGTACAAACTTGAAAGGTCTTCATGCCTGGATGCTTTCTATAAGTTTGGCCAATCATATTTTAAATAGTGGCAGCCATATTTGATCACAGATCAGCATCATTTGTAAAAATTGTAAAGCCCTAAATGCCAGGATGCTATCAGATTTCATCAAAATTGGTCCACTGGTGTTTTACAAGAAGTTTAAAATAGCAACTTGTGACAGATGCATGACAGTGAGCTAAAAATAGACTTTAAGATTTGGTTGTTGGATGTACAAAAGTAGCTAAGGAGGCTACCAAACCAAAACCTTTGTTGGAATATTATTAAAGAAACATTCTTTTTAAGTCTCATCCCAATCAGCCCTGCATTTCTAGTGAAGATGTTGAACAAAATTTGCACACTTGGTTGCTTTGGGAGCCTAACAGATGTTAAAATGGCTACAGAAAACAAGACTTGGGTGGAATATGCAATTTTAAAAGTCGCTGCCAAGTTTGATCACAACTGGTCCATTGGTTCAGGAGATGTTAAAAGTAGCAGATGCCAAAACCACAAACTTAGTAGACTGTATAACAAGAGGTCCAAGTGCACCTGATATTGCCCACAAAAGCAACTGATAAATGTAAGCTTGAAAATGCAAAGAAATACAAATAAATATGACAGACAATTGACAAACAACAGACAAACTGTCACTACTATATCTATCTTTATGTCACACTTGTTAAAGGAAAGAAGGCATGACAAAATCAAGTCTGTGAAGAGACAAAAAGAAGGCCTGGGCCTGCATGTTGAGGACATGCTCAAACATTGCTATAAACTTTGTGACCTTGATTCCAAGGGTAAAGAAATGAGCATGCATTACAGAATGAACTACCTTGGCTTCATGATGATACATGCCAAGTATGAACATATATCCCTTAATGGAGTAAAGGAAATATATGCAAATGAAAACATGTAATGAACAGCATGGTCGCCATTGCTGCGATTGTCACTGTAAATGATTGCTATGACTCATTTTTCCTGAAACATGGGCTTAACAAAAAGTAAGATTGTGATAATGATGAAAGATTAGAATTATCTTTTAGTGATTCAACAGGAATGCTTCAACACAATCATCACTGAAGGAATTGAGATCTGAGGAGATTTCTTGCTTGATGCTATCAGTGTTGAAATTAGAAAAAAGAATTTGTAGGTAGATGACACAGACATACAGAAATATCACTAATGTGCCTGCAAAAATACTTATTCTTACAAAATCAGAATGGTTATAGTTTTTTTGATGCATGCAATTTTGTGGCATCAGCTGTGCTCAAACATTAGATTTTTGAAGGTATCTGATATATAATTTATAAGTAGTAATAAATAATGTAAGAATTGTTTGCAAGAGCATTTATAAAAGACTCTCAGCCTTCAGGGTCATTGTCAATTCTTATCTT
The DNA here is from genome assembly GCA_029931535.1 of Margaritifera margaritifera. NCBI lineage: Eukaryota > Metazoa > Mollusca > Bivalvia > Unionida > Margaritiferidae > Margaritifera > Margaritifera margaritifera. The sequence continues at coordinate 772,425 of JAQPZY010001332.1, forward strand.
GTGTTTCAGCAAATGTTATCAAATAGCAAACCATTTATGATTAAAGTATTAGATTAAAAAATGTATGAGTGCAACATCTTGAAAGTTCAAATGTCACATAACTGATGTATAGCATGGACAGAATTTTAATTTGTGATGAAAAGTTATGCTCTTTAGTGTACATTGATCAGGAAATGCAAGAAAATATTAAGATCTTCCATGCTGTAATAAAATATGACAGACCATTGTTAGATATAATGAGTTGACATGTAAGGGAAGATGTAGGGGAACAGTTACTTCCTTCGTCTTCCTCCATCTGAGTTTTATGCCTCGTAGGAGCTAAAATGTTGGGAAAAACATAGGTGATTTTCTGAGTTGGAAATGTGAAATATTTATGGCATTTAATATCAACATTACAACAACTGGCAACTCAGAGAAATGTAGAATGCTTTACATACTGTACTAATTAGCAGAACTATATCTTTTCAATTGGCATTCTTTTTCTTGGAAAAACAGGAATGCATATTTAAAGAGAACTTTTAAGTATACCTTGTGAAAATCTCTTGATAACTGAACATGATCAATCTAAATTAGAAATATCTGATATTGTATATAGTACAGTGAAACCCTGCTATAACATGATGGTCAGGGTCCACAAAGTGTCATTGTTTTATGTAATGTATCATGCAATATTGAGACAAGTTAGTTAACAGAAGAAAATATTGCATGTGTATCTTCTGGGCTAAACAAGACAGGGGGGTGGGGGTGAATCAAAACTATAGACTTCAGTGACACAGTTACAAACTTAAATTGATGGAATTAAATGAGAAATACCTAAAACAGTGGTTACATCTTTAAGTTTATGTATCTTTTTCGGAATTTTTAAATCTTTACCTTTCATCTTATCAGAGTACATGTTTACTTTTATTCCAAAGGGGTTATCTTCCTAAAGATTTTAGCAAATTGTTAACTTTATCATTTTCACTACAAAATATTAACTTGTCACTATAAAGCAAGGATTGTGCTGATGTACCATTAAGCATACATACATACATACCAATGTGATCAGGTAAAATTTCATACCAGTCTGGATGATTGATTGGTCAGCAGTCAATTGAATTGTATGTTAAAAAATAGTTGATTGACAGCTGGGTATCAACTGTTTATTCTACTTGTGATTTCAAGCTCTGATCTGCCAGCACATTATGTAATCCAGATCTGGGTCTAAACTGTACATTCTACCAATGATTTCAAGCACTGATCTGCTTAGGATTTCATGCCCTGATCTGCCAGCACATTATGTAACATCAGATCAGGGTCACTCTAAACTGTTTATTCAACTTAGAATGTCAATCCCTGATTTGATGGCACATTAAGTAACTCCAGATCAGGGTCAAAACCATTAATTCTATTTATGATTTCAAGCCTTGATCTGCCAGCACATCATATGACCCCAGATCTGGGTCTAAATCATTCATTGTACTGATCTGCCAGTACATTATGTAAACCCTGATCTGGGTCTAAACCATTATTTCTGCTCATGATTTCAAACCCTGATCTGCCATCACATTATGTAATGTAAGAACAGGGTCTAAACCATTAATTCTGCTTATGATTTCAAGCCCTGATCTGCCAGCACATTATCTAACTCCAGATTGGGGTATAAACCATTCATTCAACTTAAGATTTCAAACCCTGATCTGCTGGCACATTATGTATCCCCAGATCTGGGTCTCAGCTGTTCATTCTACTTAGGAGTTTATGCCATACATACATGTGATTCTAATGGTGGTAGGCCGAAAATACAGTTTTAAAGGCCGTCGACCACACATACCATTTAGTAGTTGAAATCCACCACTTTTGAAAATTAAAAGAATTTAAAAAAAATAAAAGCTAATAAAAAAAACCCAAAACGATATTTTTACACATTCTATCAACACACTAGAATAACCAGCCAGGAGCCATCTACAGGGGATAGGAAATGTTCCACCAGAACAACTACCGATGCAATGATGCATGGCAGAACAACAGCACAGGGGCTCATTAAGAGTATCAGAAGGTTGACCCCCCCCAGCCATCTATCCATAGACTGATACTCTTATGGACCCCTCCCAGCCATCTATCCATTGACTGATACTCTTATGGACCCCTCCCAGCCATCTATCCATTGACTGATACTCTTATGGACCCCTCCCAGCCATCTATCCATAGACTGATACTCTTATGGACCCCTCCCAGCCATCTATCCATTGACTGATACTCTTATGGACCCCTCCCAGCCATCTATCCATTGACTGATACTCTTATGGACCCCTCCCAGCCATCTATCCATAGACTGATACTCTTATGGACCCCTCCCAGCCATCTATCCATTGACTGATACTCTTATGGACCCCTCCCAGCCATCTATCCATTGACTGATACTCTTATGGACCCCTCCCAGTCATCTATCCATAGACTGATACTCTTATGGACCCCTCCCAGTCATCTATCCATTGACTGATACTCTTATGGACCCCTCCCAGCCATCTATCCATTGACTGATACTCTTATGGACCCCTCCCAGTCATCTATCCATTGACTGATACTCTTATGGACCCCTCCCAGCCATCTATCCATTGACTGATACTCTTATGGACCCCTCCCAGTCATCTATCCATAGACTGATACTCTTATGGACCCCTCCCAGTCATCTATCCATTGACCGATACTCTTAATTTGTTTTGTAACGAGTCCCTGTGGCAATAGGATTAGAAGTGTTAAAGAACAGCTGACATGTATACACAGCAAGCTGCTAATTGATTGTAATATTTCCTTGCCGATGGTTTCTTAGCATTGGGAGAAAGCACATGTTTCGGCATTTTGACATGAATTATTGTTGGAATTGGAGGAGTTTAAGGCCAAATGTAGTCCATGATGTCTTCTGAGCCTCTGATGAAAATTGGCTGACCCTTGGCGGAGGGGTGATAAACTGGAGATCGACCATAAAATTAAAGATGATTTTGACAGACACACTAGAGTAAGTATTTTGATTTTGTCTTGTTTAATTGCTATTGTATTGTTCAAGATGTTTTAAGAGGACAGCTCTTACATTTTTGGTTCATGTCAAAATGCCGAAAAATGTGCTTTCTCCCAATGCTAAGAAACCACCAGCTAAGAAATATTACAAGTTCAACAATGCTTGGATATCAGAGTTAAAGTGTGTGTAGGCGAGTAGCAAAGGTCCTGATTTTGCATTGTGTGTTTCATAGGTATGCTTCTTTTGTATTTCATAAAATATTTTGAAGTTTTCATGCATATGTATGAGCGCAACATCTTGAGAGAAACTAAAAAGCTATTGAATTTTATAAAAGAAAAATCTTTGCAGTGAACTATCAGATAAACAACTCTTCCTTTTTCATTATTTGACCGTATACTGACTCCTATTCATTAATCATTATTGTAACATTTTCCATTAGAATCCGAATCTGATTCATGTTTAAACTGGCTGTTTTATTATAGTATGAAAAGAATACATATTACGACAAAAAAGCACTTGTTTTGTTTTCCATTCCCTTGAAACATACAATTTATGCCAATACAAAATCTACTGGTTTAGACGCCAATCTACTGATCAAAATTTTTTAATCTACTGGTTTGAAATCCTGGTTCTGTCACATGTATGGCCCATGAGTCTAAACCATTATATGCATACATACATGTTACCTCATTAACATGCATGGATCTAGCTCATTATTGAACTCGTCTGAGAGTTTGATGATATAAACTCAAATTCCAAGTTTGATTGAAATCGAATCAGATGTATGGACTCCAGAGTGGTAACAAGCAATTGTTGAAAGATGGATGCATAATGAATGATACATGATGGATGCAGGGCCATACCAAAAACTAACTTGGCCTGATGGTCAGGTGAGCAAAAATCACTCCTCCCAAGTTTTATTGCATTTTGACCAGTGGTTCTCTCGAAGATATTAAAATTAGTAAATGTCAACAGACAGATATTGAACAATGAATGATACACAATACTTGACTTACCATACCATAAACATGACTTTTAGGCAGGTGAACTAGACATGCAAAAAACTCCCGTAAATTTGACAGACAACATATGTAACTGTCTCTACTATGTCTATCTTTATGTCACACTTGTTAAAGGAAAGAAGGCATGACAAAATCAAGTCTGTGAAGAGACAAAAAGAAGGCCTGGGCCTGCATGATGAGGACATGCTCAAACATTGCTATAAACTTTGTGACCTTGATTCCAAGGGTAAAGAAATGAGCATGCATTACAGAATGAACTACCTTGGCTTCATGATGATACATGCCAAGTATGAACATATATCCTTTAATGGAGTAAAGGAAATATATGCAAATGAAAACATGTAATGAACAGCATGGTCGCCATTGCTGCGATTGTCACTGTAAATGATTGCTATGACTCATTTTTCTTGAAACATGGGCTTAACAAAAAGTAAGATTGTGATAATGATGAAAGATTAGAATTATCTTTTAGTGATTCAACAGGAATGCTTCAACACAATCATCACTGAAGGAATTGAGATCTGAGGAGATTTCTTGCTTGATGCTATCAGTGTTGAAATTAGAAAAAAGAATTTGTAGGTAGATGACACAGACATACAGAAATATCACTAATGTGCCTGCAAAAATACTTATTCTTACAAAATCAGAATGGTTTTAGTTAGTTTGATGCATGCACTTTTGTGACATCAGCTGTGCTCAAGCATTATATTTTTGAGGGTATCTGATATATAATTTATAAGTAGTAATAAATAATGTAAGAATTGTTTGCAAGAGCATTTATAAAAGACTATCAGCCTGGGTCACTGTCAACTCTTTCCTTGTGTTTCAGCAAATGTTACCAAATAGCAAACCATTTACGATTCCAGTATTAGATTAAAAAATGTATGAGTGCAACATCTTGAAAGTCCAAATGTCACATAACTGATGTACAGCATGGACAGAATTTTAATTTGTGATGAAAAGTCATGTCCTTTAGTGTAGATAGATCAGGAAATGCAAGAAAATGTTAAGATCTTCCATGCTGTAATAAAATATGACAGACCATTGTTAGATACAATGATGGGACATGTAAGGTAAGATGTAGTGGAACAGTTACTGCCTTTGTCTTCCTCCATCCGAGTTGTATGCCTTGTAGGAGCTAAAATGTTGGGAAAAACATAGGTGATTTTCTGAGTTGGAAATGTGAAATATTTATGGCATTTAATATCAACATTACAACAACTGGCATCTCAGAGAAATGTAGAATGCTTTACCTACTGTACTAATTAGCAGAACTATATCTTTTCAATTGGCATTCTTTTTCTTGGAAAAACAGGAATGCATATTTAAAGAGAACTTTTAAGTATACCTTGTGAAAATCTCTTGATAACTGAACATGATCAATCTAAATTAGAAATATCTGATATTGTATATAGTACAGTGAAACCCTGCTATAACATGATGATCAGGGTCCACAAAGTGTCATTGTTTTATGTAATGTATCATGCAATATTGAGACAAGTTAGTTAACAGAAGAAAATATTGCATGTGTATCTTCTGGGCTAATCAAGACAGGGGGGTGCAGGTGGGTCAAAACTATAGGCTTCAGTGACACAGTTACAAACTTAAATTGATGGAATTAAATTAGAAATACCTAAAACAGTGGTTACATCTTTAAGTTTATGTATCTTTTTCTGAATTTTTAAATCTTTACCTTTCATCTTATCAGAGTACATGTTTAATTTTATTCCAAAGGGATTATCTTCCAAGTGATTTTAGCAAATGTTTAACTTCATCATTTTCACTACAAAATATTTACTTGTCACTATATAGCTAGGATTGTGTTGATGTACCATTAAGCATACATACATACATACATACCAATGTGATCAGGTAAACATTCACACCAGTCTGGATGATTGATTGGTCAGCAGTCTATTGGAATGTATGTTAAAAAATAGTTGATTGACAGCTGGGTATCAACTGTTTATTCTACTTGTGATTTCAAGCTCTGATCTGCCAGCACATTATGTAACCCCAGATCAAGGCCATTCTAGACTGTTCATTCCACTTAGGACTTCAAGCCCTGATCTGCCAGCATTATGTAATTCAGATCTGGGTCTAAACTGTACATTCTACCAATGATTTCAAGCCCTGATCTGCTTAGGATTTCATGCCCTGATCTGTCAGCACATTATGTAACCCCAGATCAGGGTCACTCTAAACTGTTTATTCAATTTGGAATTTCAAGCCCTGATTTGATGGCACATTAAGTAACTCCAGATCAGGGTCTAAACGATTCATTCTATTTATGATTTCTAGCCCTGATCTGCCAGCACATCATATGACCCCAGGTCAAGGTCTAAACCATTCATTCTATTTATGATTTCAAGCCCTGATCTGCCAGCACATCATATGACCCCCGATCTGGGTCTAAACCATTAATTCTGCTTATGATTTAAAGTCCTGATCTTCGATCACATTATGTAATGTTAGAACAGGGTCTAAACCATTAATTCTGCTTATGATTTCAAGCCCTGATCTTCCATCACATTATGTAATGTTAGAACAGGGTCTAAAACATTAATTCTGTTTATGATTTCAAGCCCTGATCTTCCATCACATTATCTAACTCCAGATTGGGGTCTAAACCATTCATTCTACTTAAGATTTCAAAGCCTGATCTGCTGGCACATTATGTATCCCCAGACCTGAGTCTCAGCTGTTTATTCTACTGAGGAGTTCATGCCATGCCCCATGGGTCTAAACCATTATATGCATACATACATGTTACCTCATTAATATGCATGGCTCTAGCTCATTATTGAACTCATCTGAGAGATTGATGATGTAAACTCAAATTCCAAGTTTGATTGAAATCAAATCAGTAGCATGACTCAGCAATTGTTGAAAGATGGACACATGATAAATGATGCATGATGGATGCAGGGCCATACCAAAAGCTAACTTGGCCTGATGGCCAGGTGAGCAAAAAACACTCCTCCCAAGTTTTATTGCATTTTGACCAGTGGTTCTCTCAAAGATTATAAAATTAGTAAATATCAACAGACAGATATTGAACAATGAATGATACACAATACTTGACTTGCCATACCATAAACATGGCTTTTAGGCAGATGAACTAGACATGCAATAAAACCCCCAAAAATATGACAGACAACAGATGTAACTGTCATTACTATGTCAATCTTTTCGTCACACTTGTTAAAAGAAAGAAGGCATGACAAAATCAAGTCTGTGAAGAGACAAGAAGAAGGCCTGGGCCTGCATGTTGAGGACATGCTCAAACATTGCTATAAACCTTGTGACCTTGATTCCAAGGTTAAAGAAATGAGCATGCATTATATAATGAACTACCTTGGCTTCATGATGATACATGCCAAGTATGAACTGATATTCTTTAATGGAGTAAAGGAAATATATGCAAATGAAAACATGTAATGAAGAGCATTGTGATAATGATGAAAGATTAGAATTATCTTTTAGTGATTCAACAGGAATGCTTCAACACAATCATCATTGAAGGAACAGAGATCTGAGATTTCTTGCTTGATGTTATCAGTGTTGAAATTAGAAAAAAGAATTTGTAGGTAGATGACACAGACATACATAAATATCATTAATGTGCCTGCAAAAATCAGAATGGTTTTAGTTAGTTTGATGCATGCACTTTTGTGACATCAGCTGTGCTCAAACATTAGATTTTTGAAGGTATCTGATATATAATTTATAAGTAGTAATAAATAATGTAAGAATTGTTTGCAAGAGCATTTAGGAAAGACTCTCAGCCTTCAGGGTCATTGTCAACTCTTTCCTTGTGTTTCAGCAAATGTTACCACATAGCAAGCAATTTATGATCCTAGTACAAACTCACACATGTATGAGTGGAACATCTTGAGAGAAAAGATGTCACAGAACTTATGTATAGCATGGATAGAAATTTAATTTGTGATGAAAAGTCATGCCCTTTAGTGTACATAGATCAGGAAATGCAAGAAAATGTTAAGATCTTCCATGCTGTGATAAAATATGACAGACCATTGTTAGATACAATGAGGGGACATGTAAGGGAAGATGTAGGGGAACAGTTACTTCCTTCGTCTTCCTCCATCCGAGTTGTGAGCCTCGTAAGAGCTAAAATGTTGGGAAAAACATAGGTGATTTTCTGAGTTGAAAATGTGAAATATTTATGGTATATAACATGAACATTACAACAACTGGCATCTCAGAAAGATATATCTTTTCAATTGGCATTCTTCTTCTTGGAAAAACAATGCTGATTGAAAGAGAACTTTTAAGTATACCTTGTGAAAATCTCTTGATAACTGAACATGATCCATCTAAATTAGAAAGATCTGATATTGTATATAGTACAGTGAAACCCTGCTAAAAAATGATGATCAGGGTCCACAAAGTGCCATCATTTTATGTAATGTATCATGCAATATTGACACAAGTTAGTTAACAGAAGAAAATATTGCATGTGTATCTTCTTGGCTAAACAAGACAGGTGGATGGAGTGGGGGGGGGGGGTAAAACTATAGACTTCAGTGACCCATTACAAACTTAAATTGATGAACATTAAAAAAGAACTACCTAAGTCAGTGATTACATATTTAGTATTTTTCTGGCACAGAAACATGCATGGTACATACATATAAATGTATAAGAAAATTGGCCCAAGGGAATGATTTTTGACAGACAATAAAATGCCCCGTAAAAATTGAACATTTGGAGTTTCTAATAGGAAACTTGAATTTAGGCTTGAAAGGTACTAACTGAAATTTGTACACAGGTATTGCGTTGTAATGTACTTGAGATGAACAATGCAACTGATGTGAAACTGACTCAACCAAGTTTCAGACTAAACCATTTGATTTCATGGGTAAAGAGCAATATCCAAACAACAGTTGAGTCATTGTCTCAAGGACAGAAGAAAGAATAAATTCAATAAGCCCTATATTGATTGAAACATTTGTTAAAAACGAAGACTTTGCACTACTGCAGAGCAAACACAGGGAGTAAATTTGATTATTATAGTGAATCCCTCCATCCCTTCAATTTAAATGGTTCTGTTCCAGTCAGAGTTCTATAACAGTACATGTCACATTAGCATAGCATAAGATGAGTGGCCTGTGTATACCTGAGTGATCTGAAGCTGATGTTTGCATTTCTGACTTTAGGAAAATGAAAAAAGATTGAGTCACATTTTAAGCATAGCCATATAATAACTTAAAAACTTCTCTACTTAGGATTTCATGCCCTGATCTGCCAGCACATTATGTAACCCCAGATCAGGATCAGTCTAAACTGTTTATTCAACTTAAAGTTTCTAGCCCGGATTTGTTGGCACATTATGAAACTCCAGATCAGAGTCTAAACCATTCATTCTACTTAGGATTTCAAGCCCTGATCTTCCATCACTTATGTAACCCCAGATAATAACAATAAGTAACGAGTCTGGCGGGCCATGTGTTTGACACCCCTGATCAAAATCATTCATTTTATTTATGATATCAAGCCCGGATCTGCCAGCACATTATCTAACTCCAGATCGGGGGTCTAAACCATTCATTCTACTTAGGATTTCAAACCCTGATTTGCTGGCACATTATATAACCTAAGACCTGGGTCTCAGCTGTTTGATCTGCCAGCACATTACCTAACCCAAGATTAGGGTAATTCTAAGCTGTTAATACTACTTAGGATTTCAAACTCTGATCTGCCAGCACATTATGTAACCCCAGATGTAGGTCACTCTAAGCCACTTAGGATTTCATGCCCTGATCTGCTGGCAATTTACATGTATATAACCCCAGATCATAGTCTATGTTGTTCATGATATATGTATATATATATATATATATATATATATATATATATATATATATATATATATATATATATATATATATATATATATATATATATATATATGAATAGAGTTATACACTGCGACCCATTCCATCATTTGGTGGGGATACAATTTCCTAGAGCGTTTCGGCGCTGACCCACAGTGCTCTCCAGGGGTGTGCCAACTCAGTTGATCAGACTCAGCCCAGAACCGATTATCTTTTCTATTGCTCCTCTCTCTTCTGCCAAATCCAATGTGAGGCTTCCTTGACTTATTTGCCAACCTTGGTGACTAAATTCCTGCATCTAGGTCCTGTAATCGCAATGACTCCCAAGGCACCCCAAAAGGTCTGCGCTGCAAAGCCACAGCATCCTATTTCCACTGGTAGATTCCAGGCCATCCATTCATTCTACTGGCACTCATGGATGAGTGGCTGATACTTGGCCAATTTCCTCTCATGGGCCTCCTCCATTCTAGCTTCCCAGGGCACTGTCATTTCCAACAAAATCACCTATTTGGTACCTCCTGACCACAGTACAATATCAGGTGCGAAGTTGGTGTTACAGATGTCTCTTGGAAACTTCAGCTGTCCTTTTACATCTGTCTGCATTTCCTAATCCTGCACTGTTGTCAAGATGCCTCTTGCTTCAGTCTTTTGCCTTTGTGTCTCACCGCTTCTCACAAAGCTGATGAAGTTGGGATCGCTTTTCACTTGGTGTTTCTTTCTCCTGGGTATATCCATGTTGGCAACAATATCAGCAAGCACATGGTCATGGCGCCAACGATAATGACCTTCTGTCAGGACTAACTTTGGAGGATGACAGCATATGCTCTAAATTTGCAAGTCTCCCACAAAGTTTACAGTTTGGGTCATCAGTTAGTCCCCATGTCTTGAGGTTTGTTGGTGTAGGGAGAACATCATACACTGAGCATAAGAGGAAGCTGATTTTCTAGGCATCAACTTTCCAGATGTCACTCCAAGACAGTTTCCTGGACTTCCCAGCATAGCCAATCTCCCTGCTCCCTGCTTCCTCATGTTGACAGCTTTAACTTGCCTGTCTTCCTCTTCTGCAAGACATACTTCTTTCTGGACCATGGCACACTTCTCTTTGGTGCTTGCTGTTTGCCATGTAGGTCTTTTCAGACTTCCCAGCCCCAACCTTCCTTTTGCTACTGTGCCTACCATGTCACTGTGTCTCAGTCTGGATTCTGCCTCTTCAACTGCCTTTGCTGCTACCCACTTTCTACCTGTCTGTACCTCCACTGCTGCTTCTCTCACCTTCTCATCTGCACTGTCTTTCAACATCATCACATGCCTGGCCTTGGTCACCTTGAACTCCTCTGTCACTGATGATAGTGGTAGCTGAAGCTTGTTGCCGGTATTGAACAAGCCGATACTACTGAAGCTCCTTGGTACTCCCATCCATTCTCTTAACTATGGCCATTAATAGGATTTGGTATACTAGAAGTGGCCAAAGGATTCTTGGTAGAATACCATGCTGGTAACACCAGGCCTTGTACTTCCCAGGTAGCCCATCTTGTTTATGGATTCCATCTAGTTTTTGGCTTGTTGCTTCATGTTTGCCACACTCTCACTGTCATTCGCAGAGTCCTTAAACCACTTGCCGAGGCTCTTAACTGGTTGCTCACTCAGTGTTGGTATCACTTCCTCTCCTTTTTTGAACCTGTATTTATCTTGCACCTTCCCTTTCTTCAGTACAAGACTTCTTGACTTTGATGACTTAAACTTCATTCTGGACCAGCTGATCAGGTCTCCAAGATCTTCTAACATCCACCTACCTTCTGGTACTGACTTGTATGTAATTGTCATATCATCTATGAAAGCCCTTGTAGGAGGCTGCCGAACTCGAGATGATATAATTGGTCCTCGGCTCATCTTCTATGCTGACTAGATATGGAGATTCATTGAAGCTGAAAATAGTACTACCAAAATGGTACATCCAGTTATGATGCCAGCTTCTAATCTCTGCCATGCTGTTGTGTAGTCTGACATGGTGAAGTACATTTTGAAGTTATCGAGGTAGTGTTGAAGCATGTCCCTGAACTTCTCTGGTACATGATACTTCTCTAGAGTCAGATTCACCAACTTGTGTGGAATGCTGCCATATGCATTGGCGAGGGCTAACCACAACACTGTCAGATCACCTTTGTTTTCCTTGGCATCCTGGATGATCTTAGTTAAGACACTTGTGTGCTCAAGGCAACCTGGTACTCCTGAAACTCCACCTACATATGATTTCAAGTTCTATGTTGTTCATTTGACATATGATTTAAGCCATGATCTACTGGCACATTATTTAACCCCAGATCATGGTCTATGTTGTTCATTCTACATATGTTTTCAAGCCCTGATTTGTTGGCACATTATGTAACCCCAGATTGTGGTCTATGTTGTTCATTCTACATATGATTTCAAGCCATGATCTGTGGCACAATTATAATTACATGACCCCTGGATCTGAAATCAAAAACTCTTGAGTTTTCAGCTCAACAATTTGTATTGACCAATTACAAATAACATTACATTTGAAAGGTCATTTCTGACTGGCTGATAACAGAAAGTCAATTTCAAACTCAAATTCAGTTTTATGACCTCTAGGCCAGAGCTGGGTCACTCTATGCTGTCTGTAGGTGGATATGTTTTACACACAGGTAAATATGATACATTATTATAGTGGTACTCAATATAACAAGGTCACTTTTATAAAGTGGGTAAGGTCATGGAACCCGATTCAGTATGTAATGGTACACTTTATGTCTCCCTTGAACAGTATTATCCTGAGGGATCACTGCACTTTGCTGAATTTGCATGTTTTTGAGAAAAAACATAAGTGGACTCAATGCGCACAATATTTGAAACTCCAACATTAACCTATTAACTCCAAGAGATCATATGGTATATTTTCTGTCAGGCGAAACCCCATTGGTTAACTTAAGTTTGATTTCTTAGTAAAAAGATCAAGATCAGAAAATGTAAAATTACCAAAATATCATGATCAATGAAAAAATAAAAAGAAGACACACTGACAGACAATAAATATATCATAAGGAGTATCAGAACATGACGAGAGAGTGAAAGAGAGTGAGTATTGACCTAGAACAATATAGACTAGACTATTTTCAGGAAATGTGAATATTGGAGGCATGTTTGAGGAAAAGTTGGCAAACCGCTTTTTCCAAAGGATCTGGGTATGCTGGAACTGAATATTTTGTTTGACACACTCTATTTTGATGCTTTAGGACTGAAATTGCCAAGAAACAAAATGGCCACCATGCGAAACTTCAAATGGTCATAACTTCTGAACGGGGGTGGTGGTGGTGGTAATAAAGCCATGATCTTTGTTTCTATTACAACGCTTTCAATGCCTACAAACTAAACACAAAAGAATATGGCTATGTTCAATATATCTGGGTTGAAACTATTATGAAGGGCATGATCCATGTAGCATTAAAACTGCGATCAAATATACAGTCTCATCCTTCATACAATGGAATGGATGGTTGAGAAGAGGCAATAGATTGTGTTCCATCAAGTGTTCACATGTCTCTACATCTATTGGTTGGGGGCCAGTCTCTTCTGGAAGCAGACCCTGTGAGATAGGATTAAGGTAAACAAGAATCCAACAAAAGATCCAGAGTGCAAAGTATTGCACAGGATCTTGTCTACAGAGTGAGTGGGGGGGGAGAGAAAATTACTCCAAAACATATTGGCCTAAGATCAACTCTGCACCAGGCTACTAGATCTAAACAACTCGTAGAGTTACTCCATAGTGCTGGTCACATTTTTAGCTACAGAGATATTTCACCAGATTGACACAGCATTGGCTGAAACCACATTGGAAAGCACAAACCATGAAAATGGAACTGTAATCTCACCTAACTTGGTGCTGGGACGTTTTGTTCATTTCTCAGCAGACAACATAGACATCAATAATTCAACTTTAGATGACAAAAATACTTTCCATGGCACACAAGACATCAATAATTCAACTCTAGATGACAAAAATACTTTCCATGGCACACAAATTGCTGCTTGGCAGAGAGGACCAGCCCCTGTCAACTTGCTGAATAACACAGAGTCATTGAAACATGCGACTTTGTTCAGGATGAACTCGAAGCTATAATCCCTGTCAACATCGCTGAAGGCACCATAGAGCAATAGCTCAGGGAAGTGAAAGCAATATGGTTTGAGCAACGCAAGGATTAACCTATGTCTGCATTACAAGCTGCAGCTACATACATGGTATTCATGTTTACACACCAATATGAACAGCTAAAACCCACCTGGACATCTTTCAACCCAAAACACTGTCAGATGGATCCAGAGAAAACTACAGTTGGATACATGCCAATTATTCAATCCCCTTTACATGACATAAGAATGTTGTATAAAACTGTTCAAAGAGTTCTACACGTAGCAGCCTCTCTTCAGCATAAGCATGCAGTGCTTACAGTTGATCAAGCTCTCTTTCCTGCATGAGGACGTGAACTTATAATACTGGTGGAAGTATATGAACATGGTCTGCATACTACTCCTGTCCATCTGGGACAAGTCTCATGGTCTCTGGTAGCTTCACCTTTTTGCTTTTCAGCAAATGCTTCCATTCTTTCATCGCTATGATCACACTATGCCAGGTGGGGTTGTGTGCACTTGGCTGAGATGAACCAGCTACATGATGAAGTCCAAGATAAGTTCTACAAAGGTAACTTTGTTGTGAAGGAATCAGACCAAAGACTCAACCAAGTGGACCCTGATTGCAACCAGTAGTGGCTAAATGCTACATGAAGATAGGTGGTGATATAATAGGAATTACAAAAACCACATCAGTGTTGAACAGATGGGCTCTGTCAGGATCTGCATTGTAACCAAAACGAGGGCACTGTTCATGGTTGGGGATGATGACCAACTGAGTCAAAGTGAAAATACTCCAGCTAGGCTGAAATGGGACGATGAAAATTAAAACAACATTGTGTCAGTTCTACAGTAATTCAACATGTTTGCACCAGACATGTCCTGTGGTGTTCTTCAGATTATTGATGGCAAGGATTTGACAACTAGTGATGTTCAGGAATAGCAGCTCGGCAATGTACAGCTTAATTTTTTCTTTTAAGGAAAGACTCATCATCTCTGATGATGGTCATACACAAGTCAAGTTCAGAGATCCCCTACACAAGTCAAAGGCACTGACCTTCTATTCTCTCTATGAATTAAAAGAAGAAGCCAAGTGAAAAGAATCCACTATGAAGGCAGACAGGAATATATATCAGCACCTCATCACTGCCTACCAGACCATGGATGTGACCTGTCCACCTGAGGTTACTCCTGATAGAACTTCCTGCCTGGTGATAGTTGGCCAAGCCCTAATAGTGGCACTTCGGAAACATGCAGGAGTCATGAACTTTGGTGAACTGGCAGATGCATTTGTCAAACTTGTCGTTCCTACAGGAAGTCCATTTGACAGGATCGATGTTACTTTTGATCAGTATAGAGAAACTTCAATCAAGGTTGGTACCTGCAAGAAATGCTTGAGACATTCTCATCTGATCAGAAGAGTAGTGAAGATAGCTCTGTGCCAGTCTGCAGCAACTGGACTGACTTTCTAGCCATGCCTGCTAACAAGGCAGACCTAGCACGCTTCCTCTCAAACCATCTGATCGCAAATGCCCCTGCAGACAAAACACTAGTAGTTGCTGGAGGATTCCAGAAAGTGGAAGAAGTACAGACATCCAACCCTGATTTGGACATTCAACAGCTACAGGCCAACCATGAGGAGACAGATACAAGGCTTGTCCTGCATTGTATGCACACCAGTGCAGAGAGTGCTGTTGTATCAGCACATAACACATATGTGTTGGTGCTACTGCTAGCACATTTCCACAAAAATGAAGTGAAAAAAGATGTGGATGAAGGCAGTCACATCCAAACATCGCAAACATATCCCAGAGCATGAAATCAGGCAGAAGCTTTCACTGGACATAGCAAGAAGGCTGCATGGAAAGTGTTCAACACAGACAATCACTTCCTTAAAGATCTTGGTAAAGGAGAACTGACACATAAAACAATGAGGGATGCGAAAATGTTTTTGCGCAAGTTGTACAGTGTACCAGAAACAAGCTGCCATAACGAGGCCTGCATTAAACTATTTTGCAAATGCAAATTGCTAGAAGCACTGCCTCCAACAACTGATGCGCTATGATTTCATATTTAATGAGCACACTACCAAAGAATGGTATGAAAGCAGGCCACCAATCCACAGCTTGTCCTACAACCACATGCAACAATGGACTGGAAAATGGAAGATGGAGAGTTGTCACCAAAGCTTGTATCACTTGCTCCAATTCCTGAATCGTGCAAGTATATTGTCTCATGTGGATGAACAAAGGGATGCACATAACACAATTGCACTACAGGAAGGGGAAAATGATATGCACTGGTGCTTGCAAGTGTGCAGATAGTGGCAGCATTTGTAGGAACAAATTTGTCTGAAAAGAACACCTGTTAATGTTATGTGACTGTTACTGTTATGTGAAGGTGTTCAACTAGTATTATATATATATATATATATATATATATATATATATATATATATATATATATATATATATATATATATATATATAGTATATTTGTTACATCATTCATCATTTTCCATAACTATTTTCAAGTGAAGTGTTCTTTATAATAGTTTCCACTCATATTCTGATTTGTTCAGTGTGTTTGTAGGCATTGAAAACATGGTATTAGACACAAAGATCATGGCTTCATCAACCCCTCACCACCCCCACCCACCCTAAGATATGGGCATTTGAAGTTTTGCATATCAGCCATTCTATTTTTTGCCGATTTCGGTCCTAAAACATCAAAATAAAGCACGGAACACAAAATATTGTTTTAGCATACCAAAATTCTTTGGAAAAAGTGGTTTGCCAACTTTTCCTCAAAAATGCCATCTAAACTTTACGCAACAACATATCTGAGAAATTGTCCTAGTTTATCAAAATTGTGTTAACTCTTGAAAAGAAAAAAAATCATTGTATGAGATGAAACACAAGCGAGGATTTATCACTTTTATAAGATACCTTCAAACAGTCTGAAAGGTCTAACATTGATTTTAAGTAATGGTTATACTTACAGCCATCTCCCATATCAATCTATTGGTTTTATTTCTCCAATCTTCATTTTTAAATTAAATTTTACCTCTCCTTACCATTAAAGGAGAAAATGTTCAAGTTCTTTTTCACCATTAAAATGGGGTTAAACCATACTGAAAAGTTCGAGTGACAAAGCATGGATGCTTTGGATTAAAATGGAGAATTTGAACATGTCATGTATCTAGTTGGAACATGTCATGTATTTTGTTGGAACATGTCATGGCTCTTGTTGGAACATGTCATGCATTTTCATTCACATTTTTTGCAGGAAGTTTTAGATCATTGGGAAAAACATACCCCAATGAAAATCAATACATCGATGGGCCTAATCATGTATTATTACATGATATCATGGACATAACTGACTTTAGATTTCTTATATATAACTAAAGTATGTTCAAGATTAGTTAATTCTGGCATAATTGGAGCACTAGAATGTCTTATATATGACATTATAACTGGATTTGTGATGTCATGGCTTTATGTAGTACACCAAACTGGTGACCAATTGCCATTGAAAAACCTCATAAAGACCATCAACTGCCATTGTAAAACCTCATAGAAACTATCAAATGCCATTGAAAAACCTCATAGAGACTATCAATTGCCATTGAAAAACCTCATAAAGACCATCAATTGCCATTGTAAAACCTCATAGAAACTATCAAATGCCATTGAAAAACCTCATAGTGACTATCAATTGCCATTGAAAAACCTCATAAAGACCATCAATTGCCATTGTAAAACCTCATTGAAACTATCAAATGCCATTGTAAAACCTCATAGACTATCAAATGCTGTTTTAGTTGCACTAAACATAGCATCAGCGCATGTTTACTTTGCAAGTTGGAAATTGTAACCTATTTTTTTATGTATATCTTGTTTATTACTCAAACATTACCATATCAATGAAATCATTACAGAAAAATGCAGGTATTAACTAATCCGGTGTATACTGTAATGAAAATATCAAACCATGATGTCAAAACTTGTGTTATGTCATATATGAATGCAGGAGACGAAGGCAGCCCAGTAGAAGAAAGCTGTAAGGAAATCAAGAAGGTGTGGATGGAAACTTGAGAGGAAACCCTAGGCTACACTAGAGCTGAACACAAACCATGGATTAGTTTGACTCGGCAAAAAATACACTAGTGGAAGAGAAAGAAAGAAGTGCTGAATAATAGCTGCAAAAGAGCAGAAAAAGTGACAGCACAAACACAGTATATGCAGAAGCATAGAGAAGTGAAGAACAACATCAGGAAAGATAAACAGCAATTTAGCAACACAGGCTGAAGAAGCAACTGAGCAAGAAATATGAAGGACCTATATGAGTTAATGAGGAAAATATCAGGAAGAGAAAAGAGAGACAGATCAATCAAGGACAACAAGGGAAATTCATTACAACACAGGAAGAGCAGAGGATAAGATGGGTAGAGCATTTTCAGGAACTTCTTAACCGACCAGCACCTATCAATAAACAAACAATTCCGCCAGCTAAGGATATATTACCAGTTCCATGTGAAAGGCCGATGAGAAAAAAATAAAGAAAACCATCAAAATGCTGAACAAGGGTAAAGCTGCAGGTCCAGATGGAATACCTGCAGAAGCATTAAAAGTGGCAATCAACAAATCTAGAAATGCTCTACTAGCTGGCATGAAGGATCTGGAAAACAGAGAAAATACTGGAGGAATGGAAAGAAGGCTTTATTGCTAAATTACCAAAGAAAGGTGACCTAAGTGAATGTAACAACTACCGGGGAATTATGCTTCAGTCCACACCAGGAAAGGTTATCAACAGAGTAATACTTGAAAGATTAAGATCAGTTGTTGATGCAAAACTTACAGACTAGCAAGAAGTCTTCAGATAACCAAGATCATGTGTAGACCAGATACAGACACTTAGAATCATCACAGAAAACTCCATTGAGTGGAATTCTTCTATACATAAATTTTATTGACTTTGAGAAAGCTTTTGATAGCCTGGATCGTGACTGTCTATGGGAAATTATTGCTAATCCGCAACACATACCAGGGAACCATGGGTTGAGTACTTCATAAAGGAGGACTATCGGATCGGTTTGACATCAGAAACGGGGTGGGATAGGGATGTTTGCTGTCACTATTTCTATTGGCAATAGATTGAACTATGAAAACCACCACAGAGTGCAGGATAAATGGCATACAATGGATGCTGTGGGAACAACAGGATGACCTGGACTTCGCAGATGACCTGGCTCTTCTCTCACACAGCCATGACCAGATGCAAGAGAAGTCTACTTTTCTAGAGGAAACAGCAGAGGGAATAGGCTTGCGAATCAATGTAGAGAAGGCCAAGGTAGTGAAGATAAATTGCAGGTCAAATCACCCAATCAGGCGAAAAAGAGGGGAAATAGAAGTACAGAATATTTTTTACTTGGGAAGCATGATGAGTACAATGGGAGGCACAGAAGAGGATATCAAGATCAGGATAGGGAAAGCTGCAGCTGCTCTTTGTAAGGTTGAAAAAAGTTTGGAAAGCTAGAGAAAACAAAATTACAACCAAGCTAGGCATATTCAACTCTAATGTCAAGGCAGTGTTGCAGTGCAGTTTGGAAACATGGAGATGCACAAAAAGCTCAATAGGAAAGGTGCAAAGTTTCACTAACAGATGCCTCAGGAAAATATTCAGCATTTGGTGGCCTGAGAAAATCAACAATGAAACACTCTAGGAAAGAACAATGTAGGTAGAGATGGAAGTCCAGATTTGCAAACAATAATATAAATGGATAGGACACACATTGAGGAAGCCGAGAAACAACATCACGAGACAATCACTGAGATGGAACCCACAGGGCAAAAGGAAAGGTGGAAGGCCAAAAAGCAACTGGAGCAGGAGATGAAGAGAGTGGGAGTGAGACTGAGAAGATGGCAGAAGAAATGGCATAGTGAAATGGAGAGGAGTCATCAGTGGCCTACGCTCTGCATGGGGTCGAAAGGCTTTATGTAATATATATATATATATATATATATATATATATATATATATATATATATATATATATATATATATATATGAATGCATCCTAATGCACTTAAGTAATTGAAAATGACTAGTTTCTTTCTGGTCAACATATCATTTGAAGAATCTTGCATTTGAGCTAATTAACTGAATCACTAAAACTGAAGTTGAATGATTATGCCAAAGCTTGCTACAAAAAAAGAAATTATGCATCTAATTGCATAAATTGTGTTGAAATAAGCACTCATGTAAGATCCTTTATATATATAGGGCTTAAGGTAACATACGTGTGAAACACCAACTATCTCCTTCTGTCTACCATATATACTCATGTACAAGTAGGATCCAAATGCAAACAACACAGACCCTGATATGCCATTGCATAATAAGCCTGCAGATTAGGGTCTGTATTGTTTGTTCTACTGATTAGTCATAAGAAATAACATAGACCCAGATCTGCCAGCACAAAATGAGATGGCAAATCTGGGTCTATGTTGTTTGCAGTTGGATGCAACTAATATTCTAGTATATGTTATATCTTTTCTCAGATTTGTCAAATTGTGTTCCATACTTTCAAAAACCACTCCTGACATGAATAATTTGCTCTCCATTTGTTTTCTTGTATTCATCTCTTTTCTCCCTTCTATATACAGATACAAATCTTGTATCTCTCATATCACTCTATTGTTCTAATCCATCTGCCCTACATGCATCTGCATCTCTCATATCACTCTATTGTTCTAATCCATCTGCCCTATATCCATCTGCATCTCTCATATAACTCTATTGTTCTAATCCATCTGCCCTATATGCATCTGCATCTCTCATATCACTCTATTGTTCTAATCCATCTGCATCTCTCATATCACTCTATTGTTCTAATCCATCTGCCCTATATCCATCTGCATCTCTCATATCACTCTATTGTTCTAATCCATCTGCCCTATATCCATCTGCATCTCTCATATCACTCTATTGTTCTAATCCATCTGCCCTCTGCTTCTCCCACATTTATAAAATTAAATATAGCATATTTAGAAGGATGCCATAAAGCTATATAAATTTAAATGAAAACATTATTGTCAATAACAAGGACCATGCATTTGGACTTGAAAAAGTGATATGTGGAGGAGAACTACCGTATATACTCGCGTATAATCCAGGTCCAAATGCAAACAACATAGACCCTGATCTGCCGTTGCATAATGTGCTGGCAGATCAGGGTCAATGTTGTTTGTTCTACTGATTAGTCCTTACAAACTGCATAGACCCAGATCTGCTGGTGCATTATCTATGGCAGATCTGGGTCTATGCAGTTTGCAGTTGGTATTTGCTTATACATGAGTATATATGGTATGTTTTCTGAGTAGTTATATTGAATCATTTCATGACTGAAGTTGAAACATTGTATTGTCATGAGTGGTTAACTTGTGAAGTAAGTGGAAACATTTTGTATCGTCACTACTTGAGACAATACAATGTTTCCACCTCACTTGTGCAATATTTTTCCTTATAACTACTCAAAAAAATGTATATTTCTTTTTATTATATATTTTTAAAGTCAAAAACAATCAATTTGCATGGATATTTATTCTCCATTCGGTGTCAATGTGATTGATGGCTGCATTACTACACTAATACAAAGAAGATAAACTAATTTACAATCATTTTTGGGCAGCAACTTTTTAAAAATATAGCTCCTATGTGTAATGCTTCAGATTGTGTACATTGTCAAATTAATGAATGTTTTCATACTAATATGAAGCGATTTTTATTTTCATTAACACATTTCTTGCTCAGATTGATACAGTGAGCATTACTGGGGTGAGGGTATTGTAGCAACATCACAGAGCAGTCATATCTGACAGACTTCAGAGTGCAACATCTTTAAACAAAAGATTTTAATGACTGAATTTACCAAGGAGAATTTTGGGTTCTTTACTTGCTTATTTCTGCAATCAAATGTGAATTGTGTGGCCTCAGCAAGTCTGCAGTCTAGTTCAGTAACAGACACTGCACCCAAATTTTGATTGTTACATACTTTTGGTTTGTGGGTTTGAGTCCCGGGCTCGGCCAATGTCGATATGTGAGAAAGCTTGCTAGTAGCTTCCCATGGGTCGGTGGTTCTTCCTGGGGTTTGCCCGGGTTCTTCCTCCACCAGATAAAACTGGCCGCCATGTATAGCCTATCATGTGCTGAAAAATGGCGCTAAACCCACAACAACAACTTTTAGTTTGCAATCAACACTCATCTATCCCCAATTTCTCCATCATTTTCAAACATGATTATGATTGTGATAAGATCACCACTTAAAACAATTTTATTACTATATTTAATCAAGAGTTTTTCCCTAAAAACTTGTAGCATTTGTCGAATAGTGTAACTGGTATTACAATACTGTATTGGAGACACCAAATATTGAATAGAAAGCTTGTGTAAGTTCAATTATTGACAATTTGCACAATTCATGTGGAAAACTATTTTCAAAAAAGTTATTACTTGAAACCTAGTTTTTGTTGTTGCAGTTTGTTTTTAGACATTTTTTTAAATGACACTTCCTCACTGATTACAAAATGTATACTACAGTCTTGACATACTTTAATATCTGTTTATCCAGATGGAGAGAGGGCAAGAAAGGGAGGGTGTGAGAGAGAGAGAGAGAAAGAAAGAGCAAGAGCGAGAGAGAGAGAGAGAGAGAGAGAAGCAGATGAAGAAGAAAAATGAAATAGGCCTAAATATCGAAATACAAGTTGGAATAATATACATATGGGCAGATATCATTCCTAAATGGGGAAGAAAAAAAATAATTCCAGAAGTGGTATCACGACTGTGGAGGTGTCAATTTTCTCCCACTGATACATTTCAATATCTCATTATGAAATATATAATAAAAATGCATTACTAGTATTATTATAGTACACCTCTCCCTCGATAACTCGCGCATGATGGGATCCCAAAAAATAGACTGCACTATAAGTGAGGGCGCGAGTTACACAGGGACCTCAAAAAAGTTAAGATGGGAATGCCATCTGGAAATCGGGGGTGGGGGTAGGGGGTGGGGTGGGGTGGTAATGGGCTGTTTAAAGGCTGAATACTTGTTTTATAATTGTGTTGGGAATAATTATCAATAAAATGCATTTTTCTAATGAAGTTGTTTGCTTTTTGTATAAATTACCTTTATTTTCAAGATACCAAACCTCTGAAAAATCGTTAACAAAATTACTCCAAACGGTTTTAACAACAAATCACGTGTACACAAAAACATTGTATATTTTGTCACTGCTTTTTGTTGTTGTTAATTCAGAATAAACCATGATTCCTATTTTTCAAAAACTAGGGACATTTATTTTGTGAAAAAACTGCCAACGTCAAAACCAAATTTTTTTATTGTTCTACTAGTAAAATATTGATGCTGTGATTTCATTGCAAGTAATCATGAAACTTCTTCTCATCCTCAAGGAAATCTCTGAGTGCCAATTCAGGAATTTTAAGTGCACTACAAACTCTGGAACTTGCTTCTCCATAATGAACCATACAAAGCTTTTATCCACCAAGTACTAATTTTCCTTGGTTGCCTTGCTATCTTTGATCACATTTGTGAATGAGTAGGCTAATTTAAGGTAGTTCAATTATTATATTACTTACATAATAATATTTATAACAGTTTTCGATTCATCAATTGAAAAGATTTGACCTGACACATGACCGTAACAGCTAGCTCTTATGCAGGTTGGATTTGCACACCTTTTGACTTTTCTTTTATTCCACCCCCTTTTGATTTGATACATAAGTAATGTGATAATACAAAGCAGGTCTGCTTTTAATTGAGTATAACAACACAATAAATACTTCTGCAAGTCGGTGATCAAAACACAGTTGCCACTTAATTAGGTTCTCACAGAAATGCTTGCAGACATAGCTGTGACAGTAGATCAACATTTTTCATGTTTGAATACAAGAGAGCATGCTGCATTTATGATTACACTAAAACCGAATAACAAATGATAGAACTAAAACACAAATTTCACTTGAAAAAACTTTTTAAATTGGTATTTAATTTTTAAAGTGGTGCCACCAGTAGGCATTAATGACATTTTCATTGATCGAAATTTCATCAAATATTGTTGCTTGCAGTGTACTGAGGATGCTGTTTGGAAAGAAAATTTACCAAAATATATGACTTCTTATTAAGAGTTGAGAATTTGATGCTGTTGATTCAAATTTCCAGGTACTAACCACCGTTTTCAACAATAAAACGAGCGATATATCAAGGTTTCATTTACCAATTTTGATTGCGATTTTCTTCACGTTCAACAAATAGGGGCCAATATTTTTGTAAATTTTTGTTGTAACAAAATATGATCCACGCCTGACCCCGCGTTATAAGCAGGTTCACGAGTTATCTGGGCGCGAGTTATCAAGGGAGTGGTGTACATTGATCAGGAGAGTTGTATAATCTTGAATGTGTATGTGATGTCAGTCAATTTTGTGAAACTAGAAGTGTCAAGTGTGATCTGCTGATGTCACATACTCACTATATGTAATACAGCTTTCCCAATCAATGTACTACACTGATTATACCGTTTTTATATATCTTTAAGGAACTTTTTTTTGTTGAATTATTGGAACTACTTTTTATAGCACAAGAAGGTTATTAATAGGTGATGAGGTACCACATAATGTGTGTGGATATCCTGTCCTATTTCTGGATACAAAACATCTATATACTCATGAATGTGTTTACATTGGATTTAATCTATGTCAGTGTCAGTAATCTGAATTCCCCTTGACTTGTAGGATTGTGTTAATATAAATGGTTGACAATGATGTTGCACTTTTGCACACCAAAGCACCGAGACATTTCACCGATTTCACTGTTCAAACTGGATGAAAATGGTGTGAAACTTGAAGATGGTCTGTGATCTCCATGTGACTACTGGTGGGCAGTTAAGGATACTGTTAAATGTTGCCAAAAATAGTGTTCGACTTTATCATTTATAGGTATATAACGTAAATGTTTAGCTGTTTGCTATCAAGGGTGAGAAGACAATTAAAGTATGTTTTGTGCTCTTTCCAACTCACCAAATGCCTGATTTTCATATAGATTTTCCTCAACTCCTTCCTCCATCTGTTTTCTCTGCTCTAAAAGGATCATCAAACACTCATGGATCATAATGTACTGTTGCTGTAAAAGACAGCATAGACAAAATAAAATACTTTAACTAGTCCATTGTCATAACACTGATGAATTTAATCAATACAAATAAATCAAGTAGTCATGAATGTGGTCTACAACAAGAATTCTGCTGAAAGCTCTATCTTGCCAGCTCTGCAGAGGCATATTTCAAATACCCAGCTAAGTCACTGGAACATAAAAGTAGGACACTGTGACCACCAGTTAGATCTATGTCTCACCTCTTTTATCATATTGATATATGTTGGATACACCATCATATTGACTGGAAATACAAATTATCCTGGAATAAAAATTTATGAATGTCTTTAGCATGTCATGAATGACTCATTTAAATGAACAATGGACATTACCGTATATACTCACCTATAAGTCGGGTCCAACTGCAAACAACATAGACCCTGATCAGCTGTCACATAATGTGCTGGCAGATCAGGGTCTATGTTGTTTGTTCTACTGATTACTACTACTAACAAACTGCATATACCCAGATCTGCTGGTGCATTATGCAATGGCAGATCTGGGTGTATGCAGTTTGCATTTGGAATCGACTTATAAGCAAGTATACATGGTAGTTTCAGTCCTGCAAACATTGAATTTGCAAGTTAACATCAGATGTTAATATGCTGAAAAAGAGTAATACAATAAATGTAGCTGGCAGAAGACAGCATATATACCATATATACTTGTTTATAATTTTCATACTGATATTTCATCAGGAAATACAAGCACTTTTCAAGGTGAAAAAAATAAAATATTAAGCACTATAATTAACTACATATAAACTTAGGACAAATGTTGGATATTTCAGAATCAGGTATTTCGTTCTTAAACAAGAGCTCCAAAATATTTTTTGTTAAACTAGGCCTAAGTGAAGACAGAATAGCTCAAGGGGCTTTGGGAAAGAGTTACAGCCATTTCAGCTATATCACTCTAGGAGTTAGCAGTCTTGCCAGAGTTTTTAACACTTTGGGTTTTTCATGTTTAAGCAAAAAATGTTCCAAATTCATTACTTTGTTGATATTTCATTCTTTTATGCTTTTCACTCCAGCCATGAAACTTCAAAGCAATTTTACTCATTAATCCAGATGACGTTACTTTAGCTCTGTTAAGACCCTAGTCACACTGATGCATACCTGCCAACCCCTTTAGAGGTATAAGTGTAACCTAAGTGGCAAAAAAGCGTAATCTGAGCATAAAAAGTGTAATCTATATACTAAATGCCATAATTACAATAAACTGTATGAAAAATGTACATTTATTTTTGCTACTAACCTGGACCTGTAGCTGGTTATAGTTCTTGTCACAAATGGCCAAAATCCAGGTGAATTAGTATCAGAACACAAACCACAAAACATATTGGCAAATTATATAGTTCACGTGTCTAGCTTTTGCTGAGTGACTGTAAAGTAAACTCCACAAATTCTGCAACGATCATTACCATGTGCTCAACTTCAGTGTTGTATTACACTTCTCATGTTAATCTTTCTAAATTTGTAAAGCACTAATGATTTGTCTTTTTTCTGAGCAGACATGTTTTAAAGTTTAAAAAGATCTGTCTTCTCTAACATTTTTCAGTCAGTCCAAGAGTCACATCGATAAAAGCCTGTTTCATTTAACATCTGCTACCATTTTTTAAAAGTACAGACTGGTCTGCTACCATATTCAGTATATTAATATAATGAATCTGTGAGAAAAAATTTTAAACTGAAGAAACCCATCTGTTTTCTTGGAAATGGGTCACATACAGCTATAAACAGAAAATAAGGAAAGTACACAGAGGTCTATAACAAATGCATTTTTACGTTATTCTTACGCAGCAGCCTCCTTTTTGTTTTAGAATATTCTCAGATTTATATGATGTGTGGGATTAGAGAGATGATAATAAAAATGACAAACTTTTTATGATTTTTTTTTAATGTACCAAAAAAGCGTAATCCATATACACGCGAGCGTAAGACATAATTAGATGAAAAAAATGTGGAATGATTATGCCAAAAGCGTAATGGTTGGCAGGTATGCTGATGGTGTGGACTTTACAGCTAAAGTTCAATGCATATGCACTTTCAGAAGAGTTGCCAGATCCCAGTGATTTTGCACTCGATGCTAGTTCAATGCTATTTCTAGATAGATTTTAACTGAATCAAAAATTCTACTGTATTCTACAAGCAAATTTTCTACTTGTTTTGAACAATGTTAGGAGTTACAAGGGCATAATCATACCATTATTAAACCTTTAATTTTGATTACCATGATCAGTACACAAGTCAGTGGTTATGTTCCCACCATCAGTATGACCTAAGATGATTTCAGCTACCTCTGATACAATGTATTTCGATAAACACAACACATAGCTCTTTGTTTATTGCTTGGCCTTAGCCATATATACAATGTGTACATCTCTTATGGCAATCATATTTGAAAATATGTTTTCCACCGCAGAGCACTTTACCAACTTTTTGTTATCAGTCTTGATGACCCAGTCAACACAGTATCCATTCATTTACATCATGAGGTGGTGACAATGC
Source organism: Margaritifera margaritifera (assembly GCA_029931535.1). NCBI lineage: Eukaryota > Metazoa > Mollusca > Bivalvia > Unionida > Margaritiferidae > Margaritifera > Margaritifera margaritifera. The sequence goes on from JAQPZY010001332.1 coordinate 800,192, forward strand.
CAAACAAGGCCGAGTACTAGTAATCATGTAAGAGATCCAACCAGAAGTCTTATTTAAAATGTAAGTGACCAACATGGAATTAAAATTCCAGGAATATCTGGTTTCTAACTTTTATAATGGATCTTTATTTTATTCTTGATGTTTATGTCAGTAAATTATTGTTTTTTCAATGAAATGTGTTTGTTTCAAAATTTAAGGACTGCAAAGTATTTTCAAACACTTTTCCAGTACTTCATGGAGCAACCTCAAATTCAAGCAGTTTTCAAAGTAACCACTAAATTCCAAGCACTTTTCAAACTGGTGCATAGTCTGTTCTCTCTCAATAATTTGTTATAATGTTTATGCTATGTTTTCTGAGCAAATGTGTGAAGATTAAAAAACACAAAAAAATATATAATGCATGTTGTTCTTTTGCGTGCCTCTAAATGAGATAAAATAACCAACCACTATGAGTATTAAAAAACACACCCACAACATAGCATGTTTATCAAGCTACAATACGGATCATTACAATGCAGCGAACAGTGTGGCAGTGTTTCAGCAAAACTTGAAAAAGTGGACCATTGGTGTGATCATAATTAGCCAACTTCATAATAATATGATATCACTTACAAAGTCTGTTTTACATGTTACTGGCATAAAAAAATCAAATAAATAACCTTCTTTACTTTATGAATATCCTCTCTGATACCTCTGACCAAACTCTAACAGCAAAGTCTAAGTCGAAGTCTACAATTTTATGACCCTCCAACATTATAGTCATCAGTCTTTGTGAAGTCTCATCTTTCAAGTGATTTCTTGAGGGTGTGATAATATTTTTCTTCTTCGTTTTCACCATTTTGGAATCCAATTCTTCATCAGACCTTTCAATTTCTGTCTGACTTTTGTGGGTTTTACCAGCTTGTACACTCGAGACATCATATCTGCAGTCATTGTTATTGCTTTCATGAACTGAGTGTGATACTGGGGTGAAGAAATCTGTCATCTGTTGTTTGGTATCTACCTCTTAGCGAAACTTTGCAGCCATTACAAATGATAAATGGCGCTATACCAAGGTCATATCATATGACTGGAAGCATGTGCTTACAAAAATTGACGAGACTACAAAATTTTATATTAGTCAAAAATGTTAATAAAACAGGAGTGGAAGTTACCTCAATACGTTACTCAAGACTATTACAATTTGGTCACATGTCAAACTTATTCTTAACCTCTCAACAAAGAAATATTATGGGATATACTGAGTACACAAATTATTTCTGGGTGATTCTGAGTTTGGCCATATCTGGGATTAAGAGAATGGGGGAGAATAGATGGAAATAGATCGGAAATGATCACTTGATGGATTTTGTTCATTTTCATAAAAACAATCCTTCAGCAGTTTGGACACTTAATGATTGGGTTGGTGCATCTGTTTCAGATTCAAGGTTAAAAAAATGCATCTCGTATATTTTTTTGTGCCATTTTTGGTGCATTAAATCTCTTTTTTTGCAAGACTTTTGTCTATTTTGTGCAAATTCTGCAAGGGCATGTTCTGGTTGAAACACTGGTGTGGGAGATTTGGACATGAACACAAAACTTAACTGTCATTGGAGCTTGAAAATTAGGCTACAGTAACTAATTTTTAGTGAAGTATATTGTGAATAAACAGGAAATGATGATGGTTGATGGATTACCTCTACTTGAACCATCAGCGTCCGGTTGTCTCTCATGGTTAACACGTAATCAAATATGTCCACATCTTCATTGAAGTCAAAGTCAGGAGAGTTTACAAGTTGGTGCAGGCAGTCCACTGTTATATAGGTCCCTGTTCTCCCCACTCCAGCACTTGGAAAAAGTAAAAATATATTTATACTAGATATGTATACATGAACATGAATGCCCCTTGCCGATATGATACATTTAAAAAGCAATGCTCTAAGTAAAAAAAGAAGCTATAAAACAATATAATTGTGTCAAAATTAAATGGCGGTAATAGCACTTGATCTAGATCTTCTTCATGAAAGCCTCATACCAAATTTGGTTTCAATCCATGAAGTACTGAATCAATAAAAGGCCCAAGTTGGCCTGAAATTGTTCACCTGGCTGGTATCTGCATGATAGCCAAATGCAAGAACTGTTGGTCAAGAAATCTTGATCAGTAGGATGCATTCTGAAAATATTTTTCTTCCAATGTTGTTGATTGGATATGTTATGAAAACAATTGTTTCAGTGTTTGTTATCTTCATCTATATCTGATGGCACATTAGCATCATTTGTCCAATATTGAAAAGCCCCCTATGCCAGGACACTATATGTCAAAGTTTTTTGTACAAATTCTGTTCAATGGTGCTTGAAATAAAATTGTTTAACGTTTCTTTTTATTATTGGTAATGGCCATATTTGATGGTGAAATGGCATCATTTGTATACATTTTAAAGGCCTCTAAGCTAGGAAAATTTCTGTCAAATTCTGTTATTTTTAAAAGAAGTTATTAAAGGTTTTTCTTTTTTTAGTAATGGCAGCCATATTTGCTGGCAGATTGGCATCATTTGTACATCTGTAAAAACCCCTAATTCCAGAATTCTTTCTATACCATTCAGTCAATTTCTGTCAAGTAGTTTTTAAGAAATCATTTAAAGGATTTTCTATTTTCCGTAATAGTGGCATGCTTTCAATACTAGAATGCTGTCAAATTTGGTCAAATTCTGCTAGGCAGTTTTTTACAAGTCGTTTAAAGTTTTTTCTCGATTTAGGATTGGCAGCCATATTTGACAGGACTTTGCGCCAGGATGCTTTCTGTTAAATTTGGTTAAATTCTGTCAAGCAGTTTCTAAGAAGGAGTTGTTTAAGCATTTTCTAGCTTTAGTAATGGTGGCCATATCTGATGGAAGATTAACATCATTTGTAAAACTTTCAAAGTCCTCTAAGCCAAGATACCTTCTGTCAAATTTGGCAAAAGTATGTTTGGAAGTTTTTAAGAAGAAGTTGTTTAAAGCTGTTTTTTTTGTCTATTTTTAGTAATGGCAGTCACACCTGACATCATCATGACAGATCAGCATCTTGTGAAAAAAATAATGGCCTTGATACCAGAATGATCCCTGTAAAATCAAGTGCAAACTGGTTAAAAGCAGTTTTTACGATGAAGTTATAAATACAATTTCTGAATGGAAGATGGATCATACCATAAGCTGACTTGGTCTTATGACTAGGTGAGCTAAAATTATAGACCAAAAACTAAATTTGTTATGGATGGGAAGTGACATGACAGATGGACATATGTAACGCTATATGCCTCCTCCATGGATATGGCAGTTGCAAACTTGAAGAAAATATAGGTGGAAGCATACAAAGCTGTTTTGAACATCCCAACAACCTTATCTTCTAGCCCAACCCTGCCATGGTGGCTTAAAATTCTATAATTATTGTGCACACCTACAAAGCATTCACTAAAATATCCTAAGTTTTGAAGTCTGTCTTTTATGTATGTGATATTGTTCTGAACACTGTACATATATCCCAGCACCAATATATTTAATTAAACATTGGCAAGATCACACAGTCTCCAAATCTTTTTTTTTTCAGACAGGAATGAGACAATACTACTACTACTAATAATAACAACAAATGCAATGGCTCACCAGCACAAAAACCAATGTTTTTCACTGCATATTAAACCTCTTCCCTCCACCTCCCATACTCACCCCCACCCCACCCACATGCATGTGTATGACACATCTTTCTGCTATGACTGTATATAAGATAATTATTTGGTCAGAAAATATTTGGAAATGTAATTCTAATTGAAATTTTTGTATGCATGTCCTTTGACCCTCTCCAAGAGATTCCTGGGGTGTGAGCCAAGGAAGACAGCCCTCGCACAGATGGTTATTATAAGGGGAACATAAATACAAAGTTTGTGAATTTCCATCCTGCATTTTAAGAGATATAGGAAAAGACAGATGGACAGACATATATATGAATCAGCAGATGGATGGATAGAAGAAGGATCACAATATCCCTGACTCTTTTTTTAAAAAAGCATGGGGATGATAATAATAATAATAATAATAATAATAATAAATGTACAGCCTATTAGCCTTACACAATTGGATTTTGAATATTGCAGATAAAGTCAGACAATATGTTAAGTAAATTAACAATATGTTAAGTAAACTAAACTCTTATAAACATTTTTGACACTAAAATAAATGATTTAAAGCATTCTCACAACTCTGTGTAATTTTGCCAGCTACTAACTCTGTTTGATACATATGGAACAGATGGATAGACACCTGTACTGCAAAGATTATGCACTCATATATATTCATGCCTTAGTGAGTATATCAAAGACCCAAGTAAAAAATCATGACTTGAGTTCCATGCTGTGAAGGTGTGTGTGGTAGCTCTTTATTAACTCTAGCAATAGAATAGTAATCATTTTTGTTTTTCTATCTGATGGAATAAAAAAATAAAATCAGAATACAGTGTTCCCTCTCTTATATGCTCCCCCCCCCCTCACCAATGGCCATCTCTTCTCGGCACCGATGAGTTTGCATACAAAAGTATTCCTCATGGGCGGCGACCCCTCTGATGCGGCATGTGGCCCGCATTGTAGTCCAAAAATGTCAAATTTACCCCTCACAAGCGGCCACATTGTATCTAATACGGGTTCAAAAACCAATATTTAATTCATATGGTAAGTAATCCGATTATATATTTTGGTCTGTTTCCAGATGTCAGGTTTTTGTTACTGAAATAATTGCTGGCTAAAGTACATTAGAACATGTACCACTACGGTTCATATTATTTCATTATCTACAAGTGCTGAAGTTTACAGGAAATGGGGTCATCAGTGCTGTGATTGGATTTTGGGCTTCACACATCTGTTGAATTCTTCTCTTTGATGATTATGACTGGAGGTAATTGTCAAGATCATAACTTGGTCAACATAGGATAGCTTTTGCTTTTGTGGATTTACACACAAAGAGAAATGAACCTTGAACAAAACATGGTACCAGGTGAAGACCGAAAATAATTGTGACAGTACATGTATCACTTCCTTTATAAACAAGGCATTTTGTCTACTCTATAAAGATTTTGGCTGCATGATTAAATCACAGTACAATATGCAACATAGGAACAAGTCATTACAAAAGTTTAACATGTCATCACGTAAACGGAAAATTCTATCTTTAGAAGAAAAATAAAAGTTATTCAACTCTATAACAATGGGGAGAGTTCAAGTTCTTGCCGAAAAATTTGATGTTGGAAAGACTCAAATAAACAATATCGTAACAGATAGGGAGAATATTCTGCAGCGGTGGGAAAATGGAGTGGTTTTCCACTGTGCATGCCAAGAACATTCCAATTAAGAATTAAGAACTATTAATGTATGTTCACTTGAAATAAATATATTCTTAAGACAAGAAGAACCTTTTCATAATTAATGTGACTTTTAAATGAAGATATTAAATGTTTTGAAGTTACATGTAGCTTTCTTACTTCATACATATACATATTCTTCTCACAAATATAGTTCCCCTCTGGAAAGACCACCCCTCTTATAAGGCCACTTTCTTGATGCAGAAGGGGTGGCCTTATAAGAGGGGGACCACTGTACATGTATCAATCTGTCTAGTTCATATATAGCTACCTTTTTCTGAAAAAAATGCACAAATTTGCAACCCAAATTTCTCAAGAGAAGGTGGGTATTGTTTTCATGTTTTTGATGAAATCAGTGGTGTTTGGCTCTTTTGTAATAAAAAAAAAACATACTGAAGACCACATCAAGTCTGCCAGTTCAAGTTCTGTCGAGCATATAAAGCCAAGATTTGGTATGTAATGTTACAGGCTCTAAATTACTGGTTAGATAAGAGAAGTCACACAAAATTTACACCTCCTTACCTACAATGTACCACAATAGGCCCATGCATCTTACATGGGCTGTGCTGTCTAACAGTCTTAACAAAGTTCACAAATGTTAAAAAGTCCACATCTGCACTGAAATCAGGGAATTCTTGGAAATGGAAATGCATCACTCTCCTAATCTCGTCATTCTGAAATGTATATATAGCTCGTTATCCTAGGATTATCAGCAATTCCACCCTCTTTGAATACAGGATTATTATGAAGTTGATGATGATGATTAATATTGTTACTATTATAACATTAAATTAAAGTAGTACCTAAAGACAGCAATTATGAATAAAGGAAAAAAAATCCACATGCTATAACATTTAAAGAAGGAAACAATGATCATAAATATTTATGCAGTTCTGTAGCTGTCTGTCTCATTGTCAGTTGTGCTCTCTCTCTCTCATGATCTACCATATGCACTTGCTTATAAGTCAAAGTGCAAACTGTAGAGATTCAGATCTGCTGTTACATAATGTGCCAGAAGATCTGTATCTATGCAGTTTGCTAAGAGTAATAAGTAGAACAAACACCATAAACCCTAGTCAGATGGCGAATTATGTGACGATAGATCAGGGTCTATGTTGTTTGCAGTTAGACTGAACTTACAAGGTAGTATATACGGTATTTAACTCATGAGAATTAAACTGTGGTGATACATAATCAAAAGTAATAGAAAAATCTGTAACTATAGTAGCATGAATAATAACATTACCATGGTGACGTCAAAGACATTAATATCAAACTTGTCCATATTTGAGATAGATACTGGGCTGACAATAATATCACCATATTGTCTGGCCTCATGAAGTTCATTAGGCCAGTACATCTCACATTTTACCTGTAAAAAGAATCAAAATTAAGACTTAGAATCAAAGAATCAAAAGCGAAGTCCCCACTATAAAATAAAGTATATTGTATCTAGGCTCAGTAGGAGGTTAGCCATAGACAGCTCAGTAGGAGGTTAGCCATAGACAGCTCAGCAGGAGGTTAGCCATATACAAAAGTTACTCCTAACTGGAATCTGATTGGCTGGTAGGATATTATCGCCTATCCTTTGAACAATATTTTGCTAGAAGATGAAAGCTTTACACTTGGCTGATCAGCTAACAATTAAATTACATGAAATTACCTTTATAAATATCATTTTGTATGCTTTTACTATAAAATTATATTCTTTCGTTTCTGAAGAACGCTGGTGACACAGCTGATGACGTTATTATCTTGAAAGAAGTGCGTTATATTGCGAGAAACATGGCGCACGATTGAAGGAGTTCAACGATTACTAGCCGTTGTACGATATTTTATTAAATGGTTTCATCTGAAAATATAAGATTTCATCCCGAGTACCTTTTATATAATACTATAAGATCCCCCCCACCCCCACCCACCCACACTTCCTCACCAATTACATTCAAGGCTAAATTTGTGATTCTTCAATTTTGTTTCTACACTTGACAACAACTTACTCTGTTCCCTTCTTTACATTTTGTTAACATGACAATCACAGTGACTTTGTGTTCCCAGACCATCCTCCAAAAATCATCTATAGTGCCAGGCAGTGGTCCTTGTGTAGCGATATAGGCTCGCTGGTGTTTTAAGTCCTGTGTAATGAAGTAAATTTCAAGAGATGAGAATTTCTGACATTTTCAAGTTAAAGTTTTGTACTTTGCTAGTTTCATGACTACATGATCCATAATCTTAATTATACTAGAGCTGTCTTACTGACATATATACACAATTAGGAATAGAAAGTTAATGTGTATCATAGAAAAATTTAAACAATAGAGTACTGTGAAAGGTACATCATACACCCATCATGTGTTTAAAAGTCCTCTCTGTAGATAACTTTAATTTCTGTGTAGAAACCAGAATCCTTCTCTCAGTCAGTGACTTTGACCATTGACCTTTTGACCCCCAAATCAACAGGTTTCTTCCTAACCTCAAATGCAAGCCATCCATAAAGTTTCGTTGAGGTATGTGATGTACAACTAATGTTATTATGTGCAGACTTTTATTATTTTTTCAGTCATGGTGACTTTGACCTTGACCTTTTAACTCCCAAATTTCTTGGGTTCTTCCTTAGCCAAAGTGCAAGCCATACACAAAGTTTGGTAACCATGGCTGATTGAGAACTCAAGTTATTGCATTGAAACCGTTTTATTTCTGTCAGTCAGTGTGACCCTGATATTAGACCTTTTGAGTCTTAAATCAATAGGGTTCATCCTTATCCCAAGTGCAACTCATCTACAAAGTTTGGTAACTGTAGATATGGAGAACTTGAGTTATTGTACATAAACCATATTTCTTACTTCAGTAACAGTGACCTTGGCCTTCGACCTTTTGACTCCAAAATAAATTGATTTCTTCCTTCCTTACCCCAAGTGCAAGCTATCAACAAAGTTTGGTAACTGTTCATGGTAGAGGACTTTAATTATTGTACAGAAACCATTTTTCTTCTTTCAGTCAGTGACCCTGACCTTGTTGAGCCCCAAATTGATCAAATTCTTCCTCAATCCAAGTGCAAGCTATCCACAAAGTTTAGTAACTGTAGATGGTGCAAAACTTGAGTTATTGCACAGAATTAAATTGGTAAAAGACAGAGGAATGGAGAGGAAACATCGTAACATAATAAGCTTTGCCTTATGGCAGGGATAAAATATAAAACAGGAGTACTCCACCAAACAGCACTGGATAACCTGCCAACATAAGGTCAGTTATTGGAATGTATTTTTGGCAGTATTGTCTGTGTACATGTCAAAAGTCATGTACTGACACGGTTTAAATAGTACTCCTAGATAGATCTTCTGGATTTGTTCCTTACCTAAATTATCCAAAGAAATGAGCTGTTCAGGGTTCTTTTTAAGGCAAAGGAACATTTATGTACCAAGTTTCCTTGAAATCAGTTATACAGAAGTTCGGTTATTATCCAGAAATGAAATGCAAATGAATTTCAAGTTACCAAATCCCAAATTGATATAGTTCTCTCTTAGGTAAAAGGATTATAACATATGTATCAAATTTCATTTAATTTAGTTGAAGAGAACTTAGCTTTTGGTCCAGAATAATATGCCAAGGCTAAATCTATTTATAATAACAGTGACCTTGACACTTAAGGTACACCATCCCCAAGAATCTTTCTTAGAGGAGAACACATGTACAAATTTCATACCAATGCATTGTGTAAATGATGAAGTTATTGCCTAAACAATGAAATGTAGTTGTCAAATTTTTTTAAGTGACAGCAAGCCTGACCTTAAAGCTACTGACCTGCAAATCAATAGGATTCTTCTTCGGGATAAGTGGAACAAACGCATACAATTATGTTGAAAAATGTTATCTAGAACTTAAATTATCATCTGTAAATGAAATGCACAGGCAAAATCTATTTTTAACAAAGTGACCTTAAACTTGGAGGAAATAAATGTACTAAATTTTGCTGAATATTGTTTACAAGAATGTAAGTTATCAACTGGAAACCAAAATGGATGCACTCTTTCCCACTAGTCATCCTAGACAAACAGCGGTAAACAAATGGATGCGCTCTTTCCCACTAGTCATCCTAGACAAACAACTGTAAACAAATGGATGCACTCTTTCCCACTAGTCATCCTAGACAAACAGCGGTAAACAAATGGATGCACTCTTTCCCACTAGTCATCCTAGACAAACAGCGGTAAAACAAATGGATGCACTCTTTCCCACTAGTCATCCTTGACAAACAGCGGTAAACTAATAATACCCTGCAGCTTTAACTGGCTGGTTATAAAAACTTGCTGTACATGGCAACCATAAAACTGACCATATTATATCTGCGGCCACGTTACAGGTATGTTCCAACAAGACTCAAAATAGAGCACAATACCAAAAAAATAACAGATATTTAATAACGTGAAACCTCATAATGATTGATTCTCATTAGACAGAGTTAAAAATAAGAAAATAAATTAAGTAGCAATAAAATGACAAAATTTACCCAATTTAATTGGACCCATGATCATACCTGCATTATAAGAGGGATAGCAGTATACTGAGGGGCTTCATAATGAGGGACCATTGTATTTTTATCAAAAGTCCAGGGGACTCACATTATGGAATTTTAGAAACAAGAGTACTGCGAATGGCACATTATATACCCATCCCATGTTTACTAGTCCTCTATATTGATAACTAAAATTCTGGTGCAAAAAAAAACTTTTCTGCTTCGAGTCAGAGTGACTTTGACCTTTGACCTTTTGACCACAAAATCAATAGGCTTCTTCCTTTCTCCATGCATAAGCCACCCACAAAGATTGGTCCATGTATGTGAAGTAGAACTAATGTTATTGTGTGGTAATCATTTATATACTTTCAGTCACAGTGACATTGACCTTTGACCTCTAAATTTACAAGGTTCTTCCTTACCCCAAGTGCAAGTCATCCACAAAGCTTGGTAACCATATATGATGATGAACTGAAGTTACTGTGCAGAAACCATCTTTCTTCTTTCAGTCACAGTAACCCTGATCTTTGACTCCAAAATGGATAGGTTTCTTTCTTACCCTAGGTGCAAGCAATCCACAAAGTTTGTTAACTGTAGATGGTGAAGAACTCGAGTTATTGTGCAGAAACGAAATTGGTAACAGAGGGACGAATGGATATATGGATGGACAATGTCATAATATAATACACTTCGCTTTATGACATGCATATATAAAAATGAAAACAAGCTGACCATCAGACAACTTTCTTTCATAAGTTTGCCTAAAAATTTTAAAAGTATGGGATGAGCTTATCACAAAGCATGGACCTGTGGGAGAATTATGGTGGTAACCAATCAAATGGTAGGATAATGTGACCCAAACGACCTCGCATTATTACAGCTAAACCAGATTATGACAAAGAGCTTGAGGCCAGTGAAATTCCTTAGTTACAAAGATAATTCACTAGTCATCTGCACATATATCAGAACTTTGCTATATCCACAAATATGCTAAATCTAAATTTTAAATAAATTTTATATTCCTGCAATGTAACTGCAACAGACAATAATTCATAATTAAATGAAAATGAATTTAAATCTTGTGAACTGTAGGTGACTAGCAGTTTATGTACATGTCATTTTGCTTCAAGATTAGATTCTGTTCAAATTTCAAGATATCAAATGAAACTATTGCTTTCAAAATACATGTATCTGAGTGCATGCACTGTCTTGAGATCTTGATCTTAACACGTTTCTATGCCAGCTTCATGCACACAGAATAAAATCAATGCTGAGCTAACAGAATACAAAAAGATGAAAAGATAACAGACAAACAAACACACAGACCAAAAAGTTGGACACACAAAGACCTACAGCCATCGTTGCAAAGCATGGACAACAATCCACTACACTCCTTTATCACCTATAGCTGCCTGTGCCGAGACTTTGTTTTTCATCAGTATAGATAAACAAAATATACGTCATCAACAACACAATGTAACAATCTGTAAGACATCAATAAAAGTGCCCATTTTATTGATCAATAAGTGACTGTGTTTGGAAGAGAAACTTTGATTGGCTCATTCAAACAGTATGAAAGGTCATGTTGGGTCACAATGGTGAGAACATTTTGTTCAAACAGGTTTATGGATATTCATGAGAAATGAGGAAATATCAGCACAGACAGCCATAGGTGATAAAGGAGTGTAGTGGATTGTCACCCGTGGCTTGTGAAGAAAACCTACGGCAAGAAGCACAAAGTACACACATGCATATATGACTATTTTACACTTAGATAGCAATGTTATGAGACATGTGCGAAATTGTGAATGTCTTGAAAAATATATTTCCTTTTTTTCAAAATAAAATTTGATAAAATTAAAACAAGAGTCATCTACAGACAACATATCCCCCGGTCTCCTGCTTATGTAAAGACTTCTAGGACAGGTAAGCTAAAAATATTGAAACTTAAAAACATAGAAAAGCAAAAGGCACATCTGACCCTGTATTCTTGAAACATTCTGAGATGGAAACAATGGTCCTTTTTTTCCCACATAGATCACACAACTGTGCAATATTTCAGTACTCTGTTAACCAATCAAGTGGACACTAATTAGTTAAGGCCATGTAGATGGCATAATTAGAACAGTGGCAAACCATCAGGGCTCAGGAAAAGCACTTGTCCACTCGTCCTGACCAGGTAAAAATTGGCTGGGCGGAGTAAAACTTTACTACGTACTCATCTCTGGGCCGAGTAGATGCAGAATCATACCTTGAGAATAAATCTGAGTGCATTTTCTACCCTTAACAAGGACTGAAGTTCAACATCGCTTAACATTTGGCATGCATCAATTATAAATAACTTATGCCTAATCTGCCTACTTGTTGCAAAGAAAATGGCTTTTTTTTTTTTGCTTTTTTTAAACACTAGTACCTGATGTAAGCTTGATACTAACATGAGTAAATATTATAAACATATAATGTTGCAGTTTCACACTTTGCCCTCGATTTCTTCATGGTGTTTTCATTCACAGTGACACTTTTCAGTAACTCAGGCATCATTGTAATGTGGAGAAAGATTCCCTTTCAATGAGCTAACACATCTTTATGAGTCACACCACTGAGAAGTTAAAAGACTGAAAATATAGAAATTTGTCTGATTTTTCATCTGGCCAGGCATTATTACAGTTGCTGCAGGTCACCGGTGTTTTCAAGACTGAAGCTTTCTTGATACATTGTCATACTAAAAGGATGATGCTAGCAAATATTTCTATATGCATATAATTACTTTTCAGAAGTAATTTATTTGCCAACTTACATTTGAAATGATTGTTTTAAGTATCTCTGCTGATTCCCACCAACTTTCACACAATGCATGCTGTTGCAATGTATTTCTAAAGCAGATAATGTCAAGACAATAACCGATTGGTCAAAATTTAGTTGAGATAATGACCTAGAAATGTTCCAAATCTTTTGGCCAATCAGCAATCTACCTTTTCATGGAGCCCATGTATAGCTCTCTAGAATGGAGGTTTGACCAAAATGGATCATTTAGCATGAAAGTTGGTGGAAATTGAGATGGTTGGAATTCTTCTTTCAAATGCAAGTTACTGACATCTGTCTTGTGAAATGTACTTTCAGACTTATATAAATATATGCTGGTGTCTTTACTTTGGCATGACAATGTACTAATAAAGCTACACAGTCTTGAAAGTACTGGTGATCTGGGGCAAGCATAACAATGTCTGACGAGACAAAACTCATAAAAAATTTTGACATTCTGTCTTGTAACTTCTCCCATATCTAACTTATAAAAATGTGTGATAGCTCATTGAAAAGGAAAATTATGACACCTAGATTACTGAAAGGTTTCACTGTAAAGATGAGTACCACTAAGAAATCAAGGGTTATATATACAACTGCAATTTCCGGAGTTACAAACCTTGCCTCTTATTCTATGCTTATCTAATGAGCCACGTATTAGAACCTAATATTTTCATGATTTTAGTATCAAGCTTGCACCAGGTACCTGTGACTCTTTAATAAAAGTATAAGCAGTGTAGTGGAGAAGTGTACTGTGTTGAGTATAATGAGGACAGGGACAAGTAACTTGTGCAACTCACTCATCCTAGGGATGAGTGCTTGTGAAAATGTTCCTAAGCCCTGCACCATATAAAGGCTCTCAACATGATTTTGACATGTGATATCTACTTCAAAAGTATCCATAATGATGGTACTATCTAATGATAGGGTATTGAGTTGGGGAGTGAAATATCAGATAGGTATCTCAAATCATTGTTATGTAATACATCCTTTTGACATCCTATCAATATGAATCAGATGATGATTAATTTTCCATGAGGTTTAAACTTAATCAAATATTGAGTTTTGGAATATTAATATTTCCCCACCCCCACCTCCCATATCAAGTTTCTTTACCATATGTTATTATCTCTGTGCAGTTTTAACAAGAACCAGGGATACAGTGATACTCTCCATCTGTCAATTATTTTTTCTTGTTCTAAACAACAGAAAAAACCATGAACGTGGTTATCCTTATGGTAATTGGCAATCATGTACAAGGGGGTATTATTTGTTGACTTCCTGCTTAGAAGTCCCTACAAGAGAGTCAAAGATTGAATGTACTAATAAAAATTTAATAACTGTAACATTTTAAATTTGTGAACCACAAAACTCAGGGCAGTTGTATCAGGAACATACATAATATATATGACACATTTTGCTATTATCATTGTACACCCCTAGAGGCCAGATTCTACTGGGTGAAAGTCAGGGCTTTGATTACCATATATACTTGCGTATAAGTCGATACCAACTGCAAACTGCATAGACCCAGATCTGCCATCACATATCGCATAATGTGCCGGCAGATCTGGGTCTATGCAGTTTGTAAGGACTAATCAGTAGAACAAACAACATAGACTCTGATCTGCCAGCGCATTATGTGACAGCAGATCAATGTCTATGTTGTTTGCATTTGGACTCGGATTGTACGCGAGTATATACAGTAACTTTGGAGTGAAAGTCAGTTGTACAAGCATATTTCATGCATCAATAATTACCTTGATTAACCACTACAGGTGAGGCCACACATGAAAAGCATGCAGCATGCAGTTCATTCTTTTAACTCCTACACTTATTCATGTGTACAATACAGAGTTAACTTGCTGAGGATAACCTATCACAATATAAAATATATAGCTATTAATAGTTTACCACTGAATAAACATATTTATTCCTACTCCCAACTGCAATGGTCAGAAAGGGCCTTCTGAATACAGGGCTAGCATGGATGATTCTATGTGATCATAATACAAATACTTAACCTACGTTAGTAAAGCATAAAATGTTGGTCACAGTGATCTTTGGTTGTAAGGCTGTAGCAGTAACAGAAATGTATCCAATTATCAAGTTTCATGATTTGAACATAAACAACACCCACTAAATGACCTTTTAACATAAAATTATAACAAAACCAATGAAGCATGAAATATAGATCACATAGACCTCTTTTTGCAATAAGGATGTAGAACTTATCAAGATGCACCCACTCACCATGTTTCATGATTCTAAGTATCAATGATAATATAGTAGAACCTGTCTTGAAAGATCACCCCTTCTACCAAAAAATAATGTTCTCTCAAGAAAGGTGGTCTCTCATGACAGATCATAACACTATATAATCAATAAATCTGTGAATGAAGAAACCAAGCTCTCAAGACAGTTGGTCTCTCATAGCAGTGGTCTCTCAAGACAGGTTTTACTGTAGTATTATATAGCATATCATAAAATTCATGGTCATGAGCCAAATTCAAAACTTGCATATAAAACTTAACCAAAGCCAGTTTTGGATGAAATATAAATTGTGATAAACCTCTTTGCTTGTAAGGGTGTATTAGTAAACAGAGATGCATATCGTCAGCAATTTCATGACTCTAGCATGAACAGTGTCTGAGAAATTGACATCAAACGAATTAACGCAAGTCACTGAAGTATAAAATATGCACATAATGAGCCACTACTGAAATGAATAGTGTTCGTCAAGATGCATCGAGTCAACAAGATTCATGATTCTAGATAGGATAGTATGTACACACGATACCAAAAACCTATTTGGTCACAAGTTCAATGCAAAAGCTTAACCTGAGCCAGTAAAATGTGAAATGTAGGTCACAGTAACCTTTTTTGGTATGGGGTATAGGACTAAGTGATGTGTACAATCATCTAGTTTAATGATTCAAGCATGAACAGTAAAATTTCACTTTAACAAAAGTCAGTGAAGTGTGAAATATGGGACACAGTGACCTACTTTTAAGATGAGCATTTAGTTCTCATAAAGATGCATCCTCTCACCAAGTTTCATGATTCCAGGTATAACTGTATTACACAGAAGAAAAAAGAAGCAACCCAATATGGCCATTAGTTAAACACAAAACCTTAACCTAAGCCAGTAAAATGTGAAATGAAGGTCACAGTGACCTTCTTTTGTGGCAAGAGTGCAGTATTAATAGAGACACATGCAATTATCTAGTTTGATGATTCTACCATTAACAGAGCTTAAGAAAAAAAAAAAACAATACACAAAATTTAACTAAAGTCAATGAGGCATGAAATATGGGTCACAAAGACCTACTTTTGTGAGAGGGTATAGTACTCATTAAGTTGCATTCTCTCATCAAGTTTTATGGTTTCAAGCATGAAAGTATTTATACAGTGTGCAAAAAACCTAAGCTAAATGCAAAAATATGACCAAGAATGTACAACTAATATACATATACATACAAAGTTAGTTTCCTCATCCCCATCCCAAAGGGGTAGGTGTTATGAAACCCACTCCACCACTATTGTGTGTGGACACTGATGTCAATGCCTGGGGTAGTGCAATATGATACCGTTTTGAATTAGTCAATAAATAAAAACATGCATCATGCACTATGCAGTGAATCTGCAACGGCAACCCAAAGAGGCTGCTTTAGTTTTGTCATATTTTGTCATATTTCTTGGAGAGAGAGAGAGAGAGAGAGAGAGAGAGAGAGAGAGAGAGAGAGAGACTTCTTGGTGAGTAAAACTTGGATTTGATATCCAAGAGCAGTAAAAAAGGTCTTTTTCAAAGCTCTTATTGTGCAAAGTAAATGTGTATCCAAGTAAATTCTGCAATCTGAATTCATACATATTTTAATGTTATTCTAGTTTTTCCATGTGCAGATGGCATCCATTCTGTACTTCACGCCTCTGGCTTTGAAAAAAAACCCCAAAAATTTAGATGGAAGCAATCACAAATATGTGCACTTTTTATTTTTGATCCACCACCACCACCACTTCCCCCACCCCCATCAATAAGGCTGCATTTAGAACAAGAAACTGCTACTTTCATTGTCATCTACTCATCCTCATAAAACATCGTACCAAACATGATTACACTCCGTCAATCAGTGTACATACGATTACACTCCGTCAATCAGTGTACATATGATTACACTCCCTCAATCAGTGTACACATAATTACACTCCCTCAGTTAAGATATTATATCCAATCAGTGTAGATATGATTATATTCCCTCAATCACTTTTTTAGTTTTGAACCACCCCCACCAACACCTCCCCCACGCCAACCAATAAGGCTGCATTTAGAACTAGAAACTGCTACTCATCCTCATAAAACATCCCACCAAAGATGATTACACTCCCTCCCTCAGTGTACATATGATTACACTCCCTCAATCAGTGTAAATAGTACATTCCCTCAATCAGTGTAGATATGATTACACTCCCTCAATCAGTGTAAATAGTACATTCCCTCAATCAGTGTAATATGATTACACTCCCTCAATCAGTGTAAATAGTACATTCCCTCAATCAGTGTAATATGATTACACTCCCTCAATCAGTGTAAATAGTACATTCCCTCAATCAGTGTAGATATGATTACACTCCCTCAATCAGCCTAGATATTATACCAATCAGTGTAGATATTATATTCCCTTAATCAGTGTAAATATGGTTATACTCCCTCAATCAGTGTAGATATGATTACACTGCCTCTTTCAGTGCAGATATAATTACACCCAATCAGTGTAGATATTATTACACTCCCTAAATCAGTATAGATATGATTGCACTCCCACAATCAATGTAGATATAATAACACTCACCCAATCAGTGTAGATATTATTACACTCCCTAAATCAGTATAGATATGATTGCACTCCTGCAATCAATGTAGATATGATTATACTCCCTCAATTGGTACAGAGTTCAAGTTACAAAATACATGGAAGAGTCCAAATGGCCTATGAAAATGTGACTTTGATCCATATCCCATATCCTTTATTGTGAAGTCAATTAAAAAACTATATGATGATGTACCACAGGAGAAATTGTTGGATTTTTTTTTTTTATGGAATGCAGTTTTGTATATAGAACATATACTTGACAAATATGTGGAATGAAAACTCCACAAACAAGCTTCGGAATATGAAACCCATCATTGGAGAGTGGCATGCCTCAAGTGCAGTATGCAGAGTAAGTTTATAGTCTAAATGACCAATTACCAGCTATGGTAATCAGAATTTAAGAGAAATATTGTATTTCAGTAAACAGCAGAGATAAAGAAGTCTATAGAGTGAGTTAGCATTCTAAGTGAAAATTAGCAGGGCATATGAGCAGACTTTATAAAGGGAAATAGTACAGTCAACAGTGCTAAATACACAAACTTTATAAGATTTAACACCATCAACTGTACTCGATTATAAGTGGAGTCCAACTGCAAATAAAATAGACATTGATCTCCCGTTGCATAATGACCCAGCTGATCAGGGTCTATGTTGTTTGTTCTGCTGATTACTCCTAACAAACTGCATAGACGCAGATGTGAATGTGCATTATGCGATAGCAGATCTGGGTAGTGCAGTTTGCAGTTGGACTTGGCTTATAAGAGAGTATATACAGTAGCAGACTGCCAGGAACATGGTGCTGTTAGCAAATTAGGTTTGTACTAGTAAACAGACAACACACTACTAGCAGGGTAGGTAAGCAGGCTTGATAGTTAAAAGTGCAACCAGGTGGGATAAGTCAGCACTCTTTGTGGGTTATTACATCATTAGTAGGGTTAAGTAAGCAGACTTACAGGGATAAAATTAGCATTTATGTAATCTGATGTTGGGTCATCTTCATCTAGTAGCTGCAACTTCACACGACTGTGGTCAACTTTAACAAAACAGGACCAGGACAAAATGCAAATGAATGAAATAAACATAAACAAAACAAAACGAACACAATAATAATAATGCACAGGAACCCTGCCATAATGAGCTTCATTACAACACAAATTCAGATATAACATGGTTGCATCATGGCTCCAGATTTTTTTGCCTCTGATGTCACTTATTCTCTGATATTACTCAAAACATCAGCCAAGCTGACAAAACATATAATAAAAAAACCCCATTCAGTTAAGTTTTGGAAACCTATAGCGTACAGATCATAATAAATGTTCTTACACAGCAATGATTAATTTTAATTGAGCAAGGGCTGATCTTAATCCAATATGTTCTAAAAATTGGCATGTAGTAAAATAGTTGCAATATGTTGAACTGGCACTTTGTTTATCCTCACCTGACACTCATATACATATTCATCCAAGTTTTTATTATTCTAGCAGCAGCCAACTACCTCATTATGGCAGGATTCCTCTGTAGTAATAATATCAATAATAATAATAATAATAATAATAATAATAATAATAATAATAATATCAATAATAATAATAATATCAATAATAATAATAATAATAATAATAAAAATAATAATATCAATAATAATAATGTCAATAATAATAATAATAATAATAATAATAATAATATCAATAATAATAATAATAATAATAATAATATCAATAATAATAATAATAATAATAATAATAATAATAATAATAATAATAATAATAATAATAATAATAATAAAAATAAATCATGTAAGTAAATCAAATTAACATAGGAGTAAATAAAACACAACAAAGTCCTGTACATAGGAAAGTAAAAAAATGTCGTCTAATTTTGTACATAAAATTATGACTAAACCTATACTGTTTGAATCAGTGAACTTGAAGTCAATTTTGAACTAGTGAACTTAAAAGCTGCTTTCAGCTCGCTGGCTGAAAATCTTTCCAAATCAGTGTTCTAAATGTTGTCTTTTATCATTGTGTTTAGTTACCGCTGGTTCAATGCACTTTTCTGTTTTATACTAAATGCAGAAAATACTATAGCACTTGTACTCATATCTGTTTTACTGGTGAGATTATGAGGGTGCACCAAAAGATTTACATTATCAACTAAGCTTACTATACTACAAAAATACATTAAAATCTGTCCAGGATCTATTCTAGGATGCAAGATCGTGGAATTCATGCTATTTTCTAAACAATCATGCCAGAAAATCCACCAAATATGCAAAAAATCATGTATTATATTTGCACGCCCTCCTTCATTTTTTTTATAGTAAATCCCTCCTGTATTTAGAAAATTGCCCCCATTATCAAACGAAGGTGAGAATATCCACCCAATTTTAAGTTCTAAAATAATCAAACAGTCCTGCTGTCTAACTGCACACCTGACACTGAGGTTATAAAAACATTCTTATGCTCAAACTCAGCTTGGACTAAAAACTCGGACATCTGATTGGCCAGAGTTTGGACATTAGCCAATCAAATGTCAGAATTTTTAGCTGAGTTTGAGTTTGAGAATAAAAAAGTTTTCATAACCTCCAGGCCTGATTTTGGTAGAAAATGCCACCAAAGGGACATATTTTTGTACAATAATATATCATTATATGTTATTTTAGTCCGAATTTAAGGGACACCTGTTTAAAACTGTTAGTATGTTTGTTAACTATCCACTATATTCAGGTTTTTGTACAGTTACACAATTCAAAAAGAAGATGATGGGAGCAGTTAAAATAAAGACATTTTCTTTAGTATTTTTTGTTTACTGCTTCTTTCATGATGGTTTTAAATACTTACATTTTATAAAACCATGAATAAGATTAAATTATGTTTAAATATACAAAAGAACTTTACTGAGACTTGGTTGTACAATAATTAGAAAAATAACTGATGCCCAAAATGCTTTCGAGATTAAAAGCAATGAAGTGAAAATTTTAGATGAACAGTTAAGATGAAAATTTATCAAAGTTACTGAAAACAAAAATATATATACAGATTATTTAGCATGTTAGATAACACAATGATAATACAGTAAGCATGTATACAGTGATTTATCCAGGAATTTCACATGGGGAATTCTAACTTTGGCATTTTCATAAGGGGGAGGGGGATATGGGGGGCAGGGTAGGGGGAATTTTCAATTTATAAGGGGGCAGTTTTATGTGAGAACAATATCTATAAACGGATCCCTTATAGTATTTTTCAACAAATGTGGCTGTGATAAATAACTTTTAATGATAACTTTTAATGAATATTAGATTAAACTTAGTTGTTTTATCTTCACTATCAGTACAGTAGCAATAGTGACTGTGTAATGATAAGTGCACAACATTATATGCATTAGAACTGCATGTAACAGCTGAGACATTAGCACAGAATACCAAAACCTGCATGTCTGCCATTGTACAACCTCACCAAGTGCAGTTGGTAGTGAGCTTTAAATAGCTAGATAATCACTGAAAGCATCACTTAGTAGGTGCTTGATTATGGTGGTGGATCTAAAAGTCAAGCACTTAAATGGCCAGATTTGAACTTCAATAATATTAATAAATGTTATGGGATTTGTTATGCTTATGACAAATCAACTGTATTATTTTTGTGCTTGCTTATTTTTAAGGGGGGGGGGGAGAAAATTCATTACATTGGTTATGGGGTCACACAATTTCATGTCCTGGAGAAAACACTACATATATATCAAATAGGTGTTATGTCAATAATGTTAGATAATAACACACTCATGCAATAACTATCATCAATCAAGCTATCATAACAAAGGAATTAGAACCTATCGTTTGCTATTATAAAACTATAACTATCTGCATAGTTACTAATTAGTTCACTACTCGACTAATCAAATATGCATTTCTAGTACATGTATGCAAACAGGTAAAGAAGCACTAGTTAACTAAATAAACATGTATTATAACAGAACTATCCTGATGGCTACGATACACAATAACTTTTATCTTAAAACATTTGTATGAATGTGTTCTAAGCTAATAAAGTTTACATTCGTCCAACATTTTCTTTCCTTTTTTGACAAAACAAGTTGCAACTTCTCTTCATTTACTTGTCTCCATACTTCAAACTATTTTATTGGAATAGAAAAGGACAGCTAACTAAATGATACATTACACTGTTGCACAAGGTAAATTCTACTGGAAAGTATGTTTCATTTCAAAAGAAGTCTAGTGCATCTCCTCCCAGTCGAATGAAAATTACCTTTCTTTTGAAGTAGACTTAAAATTATGCTCTATGGAAGATCACCACAAAATAGCTTTACAAAGTTGTAACATCATCCCCACCTCTGATATAATGTAATACAGTATAATCTCACTGGTTTGAACATTTTGGATCTTTTAAAAGTATGTTTAAAACCAAATGAGGGATTTATCATTATATTTAATATAATAACTCAAAGTGTGGATTTCTTAAACCAATTTGATAGGTGCCATAGATGTTTAAGCTACTGAGATTCTACTGTAGTTACAATAATTTTTTTAATTTTCTTTTTTCTTAAAACAAGAAAGAGCTTAATAACCTGTCTGTGACCCATTAGGGATATTTTAGTACACTGAAACCTGTCATTCCAAAACAGCCTTGTGATCAGAAAATAGAGTGAAACCTGCAATAGCAGACATCTGCATATAATGGACACCTGATATAGGACAATATTTTAAAACCCTTTGCATAATTTCATTGAAAAATGTTAACCTATGTACATGGCATCTACTCATAAACACAAATTCCCTCACCAAAAGCGACACATTTGGAGTAGCCAAGAATATACAGACTGGTATGGAGAACATTTGGAGTAGCCAAGAATATACAGACTGGTATGGAGGATTGATGCCAAGGCAATGGTAGTTAAGTGCCTTGAATATAGATATACCTAAAAAACCCAATCCATCCAGGTCTGGACAGGATTCAAATCTGTTACCAACTGGCTGCAAGTCTTAGCTAACATCTTGATTTAAAATTTTGGTTTTCATGTGCATGCCATCACTGATAGACCTGTGATTACTTGCATGTAATATATAATGCTTTAAGGAATTTTTAAGTGTGTGACTCACATGCTAAAATATTGACCCAGCGATTCTTTGACTTGTTTTCCCCTAACAGTGCAGCCTCTGTGGAATGTCTTGGACTCAGCTTCTGAATATCCTGCATGAGAGAAAAAATAAATATTAAGCAAAAGCAGAAATAAAAATTTGCATACTACATAATCAAGAACAAAATAATAATTCCAAGACATGAAGACAATTCACAAAACCGATCTTTTCTTTTCCATTATTTTTCTAACTTTTGCAACCAAAACATTTGTGTTTGACAAACAAATGTTTTATAAAAAAAATGGGGCAAAAATAAATGTGCAATTATGGAACCCTCTGAAACTGATCTTTTCCCCTTGAAAACATTTAACAGTAGAATTTCACTGGTTCAAACACAGTTCAAACACCCTGGATCACTTGAATATAAGACCCAACTGAAAGTCTGTAAATATATTAAACCTCATTCTCTAAAACAATGGCTCTCTTGAACTAATTTGCTAGGTTCCTATGATGTTTGAGCAAAAAAGTAATTCTATTGTAACAATAATTCAACATTTTGCAGAAATAAACTGATTCCACAGACACAGCAATTTATTATGAAATATAATGAACCAATCACAATTCTGGTGGCAATTTAAAAACTGTATTTACCTTTGTATAACACCCACACACCAACATTTGTGAACAGCATAGACCCAGACCCAGACCAGATGTCCCATAAGGCACCAGAAGATATAAGTGTACACTGTTTGCAGCTGGGTATGCATAATAACAGGAAATACAATACTGTGAAACCACTATTTTTTATAGGGTAGTAACTTTTATTGATTTCATGGTTTTGACAAACTATAAATTTAAAGACTAAACAAAGAAGGATCCATCTGTGTTAATTTCCTCAATTCATAAATTTTAAGCATGCCTGCCATAACATGATGCGTCACATGAAAAACACTATTTTTTAAGGCTCCCACCTGCACCCCCAGACATGGTTGTGTTTTGAAAAACAAACTTTCCTAGTAATCTTAGCAAATAATAATAAATAAAACAAGAGACGGAGAGAGACCTTTCTTTACCACCATGATATATGCCCATAACCTGTAGCCTGTATAAACAGTTAACAGTCCTAATTAGTGTTCATGTAAAACTATCCTTGGGGCAGTTTTTACATTTGATTGTCATAAAGGCAATTAAAACTGTACATAAGGTGATCAGAGATAAACAACCAGCATTTCACAGATTACTCAACTGGCTGAAAATAATTTTGCTGATGTTAAGTCCTTTAAGCACTGGTGTGGGAGAGCCCATTAGGTTATTTGCATCAGAAAACGTACACTAAGTGGAACAACCTAATTTTTTCATTTGTTAAGTCCTTTAAGCACTGGTGTGGGAGAGCCCATTAGGCTAATTTGCATCAGAAAACGTACACTAAGTGGAACAACCTAATTTTTTCATTTGAAGTTAGAGATTCATGCTGAAAAACAAATTTAAGTTCAACTTATTAAACATCACTGCCTTGAATGAGTGTGTTTAAGCTATCTTTATTAAAGGTTGTTGGCAAGTTTGTGATCAGTGCCAACGTTTCTTTGAAGTTGGATTTTATTCCATATATAAAATGCAAAACACAATTATTTTGGTAGCCGAACAGTATACAAGTGTGACTCATTTTTGAAGGCAAAATGTTGAAATTCAGCTGTGATTCAGCATTCTGGCTGTCAGGTGTGAATTTCCTATCCCATACAAGTGCATTTGATGGTTTCTATTATTCTTCCTAACTCTAGGTCTAAAGAGTATATAATTGTCAAGTTATTGTCAACTAGGGGTGAAATGATACACCTTGGTTTTATTTCCAGTATGAAATTACAGACAGACATAGACTTATCATCTGTTCATATGCCATTTTCATCCTTGACAAGTTAAAAAAAAAAAAATACTTCCAAAGAGACTACCTGTTAGTTGTCAGTGACTTTAACTCAACTTTTTAGGCCATTTGAGGCTGCTTCATTGGATCAGATGCAGGACTCATCTTGGTCACTACGCCATTTGTTTTGCACTGCATGAATGCTTTAAAAAAAATCTTGTTACCAATTTCATGTCTTCACTTAAAGTTGGAATGCATTACGGTGTTATCTTCAAAACAGAAGAAATAGTGCAACTTCCTTGTACAAGGAAAATGTTATCTAGAACAAGTCTGAATGTGGGAGTGGACATAACTAACAACCAAATCCTTCACATTGTACTCAGAGCAGATACAAAACAATTGCTGTGGCCACAGGCACTCATTTGTGTCAGTGAAAAAGTTATTGACAACATCCACTTCCCTTCTACAAATTAACAAGGTGGCTATAACTTGTAACTCGTGCAGTTTGGAACCTGCCCCCTTGCCGATTCTGTGCAAATTTGTTCTTTTGTTAATCCAGTCGGCATGTTCAGTTGGTGATTACATATATCAGAGCAAAAGGAGATATTCTAAACTTCTTCCCCATGTACAATTTAAGTACTTTACAGATGATTAAAAGCCACTTTTGCGTGAAGTTTCTATATTGCTTCGTATCTGTTTGGATTGAGTTTGGATTCCAATGCATCCGGCATGTCACGCACCAAACAAGCTACAGTTAGTCTCATTGGTGGTTATTGTTTTTTCCTGGACTTGAACAAACAATTACCACCAATCAGAATTTAAAGTCACATATTTCACTGCGTGACACACTGGAAGTGCAGCCTTCAAATTCGATCCAAGTAGACAAGATACGAAGCAACAAATAAACTTTGCATAAAAGTGGTTATTAAATGATCAGTAAAGTACTTAGATCATATATGGAGAGCAAATCTGGAATGTCTTCTTTACGTTGATATATGTTATCAGTGGCTGAACATGCTAATGGGATAAAATAATTAGCACGGAATCAGCTTGGGGGGCTGGGCAGATTTTGAACCACGTGAGTTAGTCACCTTTTGTTAATTTGTAGAAGGCGAGTGGGTGTTGTCAATAGTTTTTATTTTTTACTGACAGAAATGAGTGCATATGCCAGCTACGGCTGTCTCAGATGTATTCTCAATTTAAAGAATAAAAGGCAAAATTACGAATAATTATTCACGACTGCTGAAGATTAAAGTAACTTGTATAGGGTAAGTATTGTTTTGTATCGATTTTTCACCTCCTGTATCATTATCGGTATCAATATGGAAACATTATCGAAACATCGATTAATTGTTTCAACCCTATTGTCAACATCATTTGGATTACACCTTACCTCATATTCTTTTGCAAATCTCAGTCTGGAGTCTTTGTTCAGCTCTTTTAAATATTCCTCCAGGTTTGAGAGCTTGAAAGGTCTATAACAAAGGACAATAATCAAGTGATAAACAAGGGTTCCAGGGAACCCGAGTCTCCCTTGCAAACTGTACTATGAGGTATCCCACTACACATGCCTTAAAAAAACTTAAAAATAAAATTGAGTCTAGAATCCTAACATTGACTGATGCTGCCACTATTGCTAAAGCTGGAATAGTGATGCCTTTGTCTCACAATTTTAACAGGGCAGGCAAAAAAAGGCTGTGAATCCCACAACATAACAAGTAAATCTAAATTTAATTTAATTTAACAGAAATTAAGTCATATAGTTCACATATTTCCCATAAACAAATGGCAACAATTTTGTCTTGCAAATATGTTGATCTTTTGAAGAAAAAAAAAATGCAGTCATGCAAAACAATTATGATTTACAGTACACAGCAACAATAGCAAACAGTACAAAATGTTCATGTTTTATATAGTCAAACCTGTCAATAGCAGCCATCATAGGAAAAGGCCAAACTAGCCTTTGTTCATAGGTGACCTCTGTATGTAGGTTCACCTTTCAAACTTGGGTTTTGAAAAAAAAACTATTCACTGAATACCATTATTATTATTATTATTATTATTATTACATTATCAACAGATTTAGTTTAGTGCACTATTCAACAAAATCGTAAATACATGTATATGTTGTTCTCTCCCAAACTTATGTTCCACGCAAGATTATTGTATCCTGCTCACTCTCTAATCAATCCTATAAATTAAATCACTGGTTCTTAAAAAAAAAAAATCACCAATCTTAGTTTTGTGCACCACAACAAAACTTGTTTAACTAGTAACAGACAGCTTACATATGACTGTGAAATAGAGGGTTAACTTTTTGTGCTGCCAACTTGTATAATTCGGCTTAAAAACAATTGTTCACACTTCAAACACTATCTGGATTAGCAAGTTGCTCAACTTGCTGAGATCAAAAGGCAGTCAGTTTATGTGAGAGGCCTGTGATGAATTGGGAATGAAAAAAAGGCCTTATGTGGCTATTGTTAGTAACACATGAACTGAAACATCACCTGCCTCAGTTTTTAGTTTGAACAGTATTTATTCAAGAGAATATCTTTATGTATGATTTATAACAATACAATACATGGGGATTCAGTAGAAAGATGGAAGCTTGTTGAAAACTGTCTCCCCTATTACAGTGAAATTTTAACAATCAATAATTGATAGGTCATATACATGTACAGTACAAATATAAATATATACATGATCAGTTCTTATATCTAGTATATGTAATTATTTCAAAGATCATATAATTGTTAGAAAAGATGGAATACACTTGTGTGGTTGTGACCTATGTATTAATTTGAAAAATATTTTGACAATTTTATAAAGGTTTGCACTGTCATAAATATTTGTGTATTAATGTCATCAAAATACATATGATTGTCGGATAATAATGTCTTAATTGTAAGTCATTATGGTAATGTGAAGAGAACACAATGTCTTAGAGTTGTACATCTTTTACATTCTAACAGAAAGTGTTCATCTGTTTCTATTTGTCTGCATTTGCAGTACCTATTGTTAGAAACAAAATTTAGGAATAAATCGTTATTTAAGTTACTGCATTTGGTTCTCAACTGCTTAAAACTATGCTGAACTTGATCCACCCAATCACCAACATAATACGAAAGAATTTTATGTTTATCCCACTTCACATAAATTTTAAGATTTTGAATGGATGGGTCACTTATTATTTCAATCGATAAAGTGTTCCACAGTTGAATTGTGGAAGGCAGAAATGATTTTTGACACAAGGTCATTCTGCACAAAGGGGGTTGAATAGTATTAGATGATCGAGTGGTGTAGGTCTCATTGTTAACAAAAAAAGGTTGAATTACATCTTGTAAATACTTTGGAGCAAAACCATGGTACATTTTAAGCAAATGAATTAATTTATGCTTATAACATTGAAAATTCAGGCTATCCCACCCAGTTTACTCTATAATAGTGCTCAAGCCGCACTCTTAGTAGCACCCGTTACTATTCTCATAGCATCCCGATTTATTTTTTCCAGTGATTCTTTTTCTTGTGTAGAACAATTATCCCTGATACAATCAGCAGAGTCAACGAGGGAAGTATACAAGATTTATACATTCTTTCGAATCTATATTTCATCCAATCTATATTTCAAATTTTTCAAAGTGTTAACTTTCTCCCAAGCCTTTTAAGACAAATGCTTGACATGTGCATGCGAAGCGGCATCACCAGACAATATAATACCTAAATGCTTATGTTGGAATACTTCTTGAATATCTTTGCTACACATATGCAGTATAGGATGATTATTTTTGAATTATGTTTTCATGTTATGAGCAATGACTCTGTTTTGTCTGGGTTAAAGGTCACTAGCCTCAGTGTTTAAATACTGAATGACCCTTGACCCCAATGAAAAGGGATGTAACTCCTATCGCTCCTAAAGATTAACCTTTTTCATCAGTGACAGTTCTAATTCACTGTCATATAGATGAAGATATCGTCCTATATCCGTCACACTGGCACAAAAGGTGACTCCCATTTCTGCTGTGACAACATGACTGATTTTCTCACCATCCAGCAAATGAATTGCTTTGATCCTCTCCCCTAATAATAAAAACCATCTCACTTTTGAATTTGACATACTGACACCACAGTGACTACAAGCAAATAAGAAATGTTTAAACATCAATTCACGATATGCCTTTATCTAAACAATGTCTTCCTCATACAACGTCTAGTCTGCATACGCTGAGCAGTCACTACCAATATGCGTCAGTGACCACTTAAAGCTATGAAAAACCATTATTTGGTTAGGAAACATCTGGCTACTGACCGCAGAAGGCTGGTGATCATTATATTGAGTCAAACCTGTCCCAATGGTCACCTTTACACAGTGGTCACCTGGTCATAACAGCCATTCTACCGCCTCCCCCCACCCAGTCCAGCAAATTTCCTATATAATAGTCGTGTACATAATGGACATCTGCTTTCTACAGTCAGCGGCCAAGTGTTTCCTAACCAAATAATGGTTTCTCCCTGCTTTAAACAGTCACTGGAGCATATCAACAGTGACTTCTCTATGCATTAAAATTAAACTTTTGTTTGATGAGGAAGTCATTGTTTAGATAAAGGAACAGCATATGAATCTACGTGTAAACATTTCTTATCTTGTATGTACTCACCATACTCCAGCCACACTGTCAATGTAACTCAAACAAAGTGTCAATATGTCAAATTTGAAAGCAAGGTGGATTTTATGATTAGAGGGAGAGGGTCAAGTAATTTGTTAGCTGGATGGTGGGAAATGTAGTCATACAGTCACAGAAGAAATGAGAGTCACCTTTAGTGACACTGTGGCAGATATCATTTAAAAACCTAATTTTGTTTTTATATCTGATGAAAACAATTATTCTATGAGAAGAGATATGAATTCAAAAAATTTCATTTGGGTCAAGTGTTAATAACAATAGCCACATTCAACTTATTTTAATTCCCTATTTATTACAGGCCTTTCACTTAAGCAGAATCTTTTGACCTCTGCAAACTGAGCAACTGGTTAATCCGATATTGTTTTGAAATGAAAACACCTGTTTCTGAGCCTAACTATGCAAGTTGGCCAAAGAAAGAGTCAGTCCTCTTTTTCAAAATCATATGTAAGCTGTCAATTAGTAGTGAACTTAGTGTTTTGTAATGGTGCATTTTACAAAAATCAGTGATTTTTTTTGCATCAGTGATTATTTAATTTATAGGATGGATTAAAGCAAGCAGGATACTGTAATATTGTGTGGAACATAATATAAACATGTACTGTGTGATTTGGTTAAATACTGCACTAAATTAAATCTGTTGATAATAAAAAGAATATTGTGAAATTGTATCTTGTAATAATAATAATAATAATAAAAATAAAAACAATACTAATGACAATGATATTGATATTCAGAGCATAGTATTTGTTCAAACGACCAAGTCTAAAAGGTTTATCCTGCATACAGAGGTCACCTGTGTACAAAGGTCAGTTTGACTTTGTCCCATGGGTTGCTGCTATTGATAGGTTGGACTGTACACGACTTTTATATAGGAAATCTACCAGGGGAAAATTATAATAACTGTTGCAACTAGGTGACCACTATATATAGGTAAACATTAGAACAGGTTTGACTATATCATTACGATACAAAGAACTGCTTTGTTTTATTAATCATACAGTGCAGAAATTGGTGATGGTAATAAAGTATGTTTTCTAAACTCCAGTAATCTCATAGATTACATTTTGGGATCATATGTGCTACTTAAAAATAAGACACCTGTTATTAACATAATTTATCTTCTGGAGGAAACAAAATTGTTACCAAGAAAAAGTGTTCAAAACTGTCAGTTACAATCTAAGTGCTAAGTAAAATGTGCATCAAGGCAAGAAGTAAACTAAAGATAAGCTACAGTTTTACCAAAATTATCAGATACAGTTTCTTACGCAAAATTAGATCTTCCTTTAAATGAATTACAGCTTTCCATCATTATCACACAGCTGTTGGAGTCCATAACCACTGATCGTGTTATGAACTGAACTGTGGTATAGTGAGAACCATATATGTACTGAACCATGGTATAGTTGGAATAGTTGAACTTTGTCAAATAATAATATTTTAGAAAGGAAATAAAGATATAAAATACTAAAGCATCATGTTGTATTTCTTTCAAGCCATACTGTCATATGTTTGATAGACCAATTCAAATACAGTTGTTTAATTTTTGTCATGGGGTCCATAATGGTACCACATTTTACCCAGAATTGTTATAAAGAAAGGCATTATAATGAGAGCTGTATTGAGACGGATCATTTCTACCACACTTTAACAGTTTAACATATTTCTGGCCTTTTTATCATCATCTGTAGTATATAATGGGTGGATGAAACACTACATATTTTTAATATTATAAGAATGAAAGCAGACATGGTTTGCATATGACTTTGTAATACTAGAATAATTTTGCTCCTTAATTGACACATTTAAAAGTAATGTAGAAAAGGAAAAGAAGAAATTAGGCTATTATAGAAGAGCAAAGCTTACCTGCACATATACGGACTTAAATATAAATGGTGTTCATTGCAAAAGCTAACACTATGCCTCCACCTCTGCCACCTACACCATTGTGTTTATAGCATTAAGCTCTCCTGCATTAGGTGTGGACAAAGAAACATTTCTAGATAAATTGTTACCTCACCCCCCCCCCCCCCATTTGCTTCTTAGCTGTCCGACATTTATGACATTCTTACCTTTGAAATGAGTAAAATTATTGACTGCATAATGGATGGATTTACCATTAAAAAGGGCCAACCCCTCTAACTAGTTTTGGTTTGAAGCAACTTTTTAATCTGTGGTATATCACATGGGAATAGTCTTGTCACTCTTCCTTCTTCTACAATACATGATTATTAAGAGCTCCTCGTGTGTGTGTGTACGCAAAATACAGAAGTGGGGGGGGGGGGGGCTTACAGACAGGGGGAGAGAGGGTTAGTTGCATACCTTTTCCTTACAATATGTTCAGTGTCTTCAGTGATGTGGTTAAAAGCAACTGAATCTTGTTGGTCCCTAGAATGTTTTCTCATTGTGGCAAGAATCCTGTAAGGAATATTTACTTCAATCACATAAGCTGGAGAAAAATGCTTAACTAATGAATTTTGTTTTGGTTATTTCATGGGGCTATTTTAAACTCTTCTAAAACAGTCATCTATCAGAGTACTCAACTACTGGACTTTGTCTAAGGAAAAAAACAGTGGTCTCTGTATAACATGCTTCTATATTTTGTGGTACCTTATATTATACAATAATGGATACATTTATTTTTGAAATTGCTGATTAATTTGCTATACCTGATCTTGGTTCTTGCATTATTATAAACCATTATAATGAAATTTCCCGTAAAACACAATCTATCATAATGTGATTTTGCACAAGACATACTCATAGCCTAGCTTATGATCTACTTCAGTAAAAGGTGGCCCTGTAACATGGTACACTTTTATGGCTCCTGTAAAATGGGTTTATAAAGGGAGATAACTTTAACTCATTAACAAGGAGCTGCCACTAACATGGCCATTGTCCTCTGCCACCGAAAGACTTTAGTATTAGGAATTGGGTGTAATATGAACGTGTTATTATGTCAATCAAAGGCAATAACTCAGTAAAATATGGTCAGAATGTTTCTTAAAATTGATATCATATAGGACCTTGCTAATATGAAGTTTCATAGCTAATTGAAATTTTTTTAAAAAGTTAATTCTAGAGTATTCATAAGCCATTAGGATATTGATCAAACTCATCAGATATCTTGTTGAGATAAAGCTTTTCAGGAAATTTGGTTTAAATCAAGCCAGATCAATGATAGAATGTTAAAAAGACATGGATGTCTATTCTATCAAAGGTCATAACTCTGTTAATATATTGTCAAAATTTGGTCTTTGTCAAACTCAGCTAAGACCTTGTTGAGGAGTTTTCTTCTAAAATCTTGTTGAAATCAAAGATAAAATGTGAATGCTAAATTGTTCATGAACCAGTGTAATGCAAAGTCATACAGAGGCCATAACTTTACAAAGTATCAAAATCTGACCTTCAACAAACACATCTATGCTCTCGGTGAGATGAAACTTCACAGCAATATGGATGTTAAAGTGTTCACAAGCTTGTACACAGACAGACAGATGGATGGATGCAGCTAGGGACAAAACATCGGCACTTGTGGCAATACCGATATGATTTTAGATCAAATCAGAATTTTATAAATCCACGAGAGGCATACTGTGGGTTCACTCTCATCTGTTGGGCACCAACATTAGTGTTGAAAATTTGATAAAATTTAATGATCGATTTTCAGATTCTGATAACTGATTGATGATTAATTAATAATCAAATTATTTGTTCATAATATCTTGCATGTCTTGCTAAAATTGTGGCTAATTTTCAAATAGCCTGAAATCCAAAACAGCAGGAATGACACAAGCTGAATTCTGACCAAAATCAATCATGGAAATTGTATTGAAGTAATTGGTTGTGTCAGGGAAAGTGACAAATTTTCGAGCAGATGTTTGACAAATGTTTGACCAAATCAATTCATCAGAACAGCATTAATCAATATCCATGGAAAAATCTCATGTTTAATGACACAAGTTAAACAAGTTAAACCAATCCAACTGTAAGGAACAAAAGAAGTTCCATTTTGCTCAGAGAATTCAAGTATCAATGAAAACAGAATTTTTTTGCAAAACCACAAAAGATGATATCTAGTAAAAATTAATTTTTATTGCTTCAGTAGGAGGTTTTAAATACATAAACTTACATGCACATCTGATTGTTTGCTGATTTACTTTATTTCCTATACATATACCATGCTAAAATAAAAATGGGGAGCCATCAGTATGTTGTGACAATATTCCAAAGAACAGAACCTGTTCTTTCTTCTTCATTTGCAAGAGTCTCCAACATTTCAAACAAAAATGAATTAACATTTTAAAACTAAACACTGACTTACTGAATAAATGAATGAATAAAATTATGGTAAACATGACTACAAGCATACAGCTCAGTCATTACATCAATGTAATACAGTCCCACCCGTTTATGTCGACATCCTCGGGCCCGAGGAAATATTGTCAACATAAGCAGATGTCGAGATAAGTGTTTGGGGGGGGTGGGGTGACCTGTCGTCAATGAGCCAGATTTACACTATGAGGAAACAAACAATGGAAATTTTGAGTACATGAAGACAAAACCAGCGTGAAATACACGTCTATATTGACAAATTACATTTTGGTTACCTTGGTGTAATAAAATCCAAAATGCATTAAGTGTATGTATATGAAAAATCCATGAATTCGTGTACGGGTCTCATGTTAGAAAATGTATGCATCGGTCACATCCCGATAGGAAACACATGTATAAAAAATGGTTGTCCTCATTTGATCTAACACGTCTTCACAATTCACTACGATAATCATTGTCGCCAGCAGCTCACGGTTGCATAGTTGTTATTTACATGCTACAAAGTACATGCACATGTACTTAAATTGGCCTAGATTTTGGTCAGCCTGAAACAATGTTCCCATCTTACTGAGGCTACCAAGGGGATGGGGCTATTCACAGGGAAATGATAACATGTATTTATTTAGGGAAGTCATCGTGAAAAGTACATAAAATTGAACAAGAGATATGCGGCTGATATGATTAATTTACCTTCAACGTAGCCTTTCTTTATAGACTCATCAGCTGTCATCCATCTAGACCAACAAGTTGTTCTTCTCCTTTTTTTTTTTTTTTTTTTTTTTACTGGTCTGCCACCAGTTAAAAAAAAATTAAAAAAAAAAAAAAGGTGGAGAACAACTTGTTGGTTTATCATCCATCCTGACAGGGTGTTATGTTTAAGTGAAAAGTTTTCACAGACATATTTGCGAGATGCCCCACCTTCAACTTCCTTAACAGATAGATATTTAGTTTCCAGAGACTGTAAATTTAGTCTGTGTTTTACGCTGCCGTTGGTAGTCATCATAAACATAAATAAAGTTAAAAAGGAAACTTTCACAGCACAATAAACTTGTTTTAGTCACTGATCACTTTGGAAAATGCAACAATCGATCAGATTTCATTGCTTTTATTCAAGTTTGGTGATGATTTTTTTTTTTAATGAAGGGTGGATTGTTTTTATTGAACATTGTAACCGGCTTGCTTTGATGAAGGGTACATGTGTTATTTAAGTCGCCGCGAGAGGCCAACTTTATAGGACCAAACAAAAGCCTGTTTTTAAATCCACCGAGACATTAAAGCCTGGCGGCAAGATCAACTAATTGTTGAACAAAGTACAGGTCGGAACTGGCCGCTTGTCGACATAAATGACCCAGCGACAAAATTAAAGCTTGGCGGCAAGATCAACTAATTGTTGAACAAAGTATGGGTCGGAACTGGCAGCTTGTCGACATAAATGATTAGAAAACAAAGGATTTGTTCAAGCTGGGACCAAGGGTTTCTGTCGACATGTATGTTTATTTTTTATCTCGACGTCGACATAAGCATGACAAATTTGGTAGTAATAGTAAACCAAGGGACCGGGACTTTGCTTTTTTGTCGACATAGGCGGCTTGTCGAGATAAGTGGGTAGGACTGTACAGTGAAACCTGGCTAAAACATGCTTTGTTATAACACAAATTTGGATAGAGCATGATCATGGCATGGCCCTTGAAATTTTACAATAAATCCATGTTATAGTGGGGTTTTACTGTACCGCTTGCTGCACATATAATGCAGATTTGCCTATAAATAACTAAGTTAATTTTTGTGAAGCATATGATATAAATTCGGGATTTTACACTCTGATTATGAATTCGGGATTTTACACTCTGATTATGAATTCGGGATTTTACACTCTGACAAATATCTACTGGATGGAGATCATTTAGGAACAATTAAAACTGCAAGATCAGTTGCAGTCACAAAATTCTGTCATTCATTGCATCGAGCTGAAAGTCAAAGAGGGCAAAGGTTCTTACAAAAATCAAGGAAGTACAAAGATTTATCACTATGTGAATCTTTAGATCATGACCATAATATGTATCAAGTTTCACAGCAATCAATAAAAACCTGCAAGACAAGTTGCATTCATAAGATTCTGTCTTAGACTGCATTCAGCTGCAGAATGAAAAGGGCAATTACTCTAACAAAAACTGAATGTGATTTACCAGCATGCACATATTCAGATAATGGCCATACCATGTACAAAGTTCCATTGTAATACACTGAAAACTGCAAGACTAGCTAAGTTCACAATATCAGATAATGGCCATACCATGTACAAAGTTCCATTGTAATACACTGAAAACTGCAAGACTAGCTAAGTTCACAATATCAGACATGAAATACTGGAAGAATGAAACAAGTGTATATAGGCCAGTCGCCTAGGCCCACATAAAGGGTGAAGCCCTGGTGGGTGTGATGGTGGGGTGGCCAAGGGCTGTCAAGTGCCCTGTGGATGCAAAGTGTTTTGTCCACATAAGCATCTTCAGGTGATAAATATAATATTGAACAAGTTTCATGGCAGTCCATCAAAACCTGTGGGCCTAGTTGTCCTAATGAGATTGTGTGCCAGACGCACACAAGGATTACTATATACTACCACCTCTATAGTGTTTTTTTTTTGGGGGGGTATACAAATTTGATTTGTCACTCTTTCATAAAACAAACCGCCCAAACTTAAATATACTCTTATGTTAGATACATTTTCAGCCTTTCAAACTTTTTGACATTAAAAAGACTTTTAATTCACAGCTATCAAAAAGTGAGTTTAAATGTGCACTCAAGTTGATGACATTTGTGAATACTGGGCCAGTATATTAATTTCATATGAACTGTTGTATCATCCTGAAATAATTTGTCCATTACTCCTTTGTCACTACATGAAATGAGTGTACCATGGAATTTTCTAGACTGGTTCTCTGTTTGATAACGTTGTGCTCATAGCCAAATTGTAAAATGGGTTCCAAATGGTGGACATTACACATATGAAATCTGGAGGAGTAATGTGTGAGTGAAATCCACTGACTGCATGAGAATGCAGATCAAACAGAACCCTGAATGATCAAGTTTGATCCTGGTTTGGATACTCTCTGTGACATGTGGTTTAACAATTTATATCAAGTAACTGTGGTGTTGCATGATCTAAAGTGATACCTATCTCTTTCCATTTGCTAAATGCAGATGGGATAATTACTTACCGAGTGTGATATCCCTTCCTGTAGAGTACTACACCCCCAACAACTGCTACGATAGCCAACAGCACCAATATGATTGCTACTGCAATGGTAGCGGCATTGGACGGAGGTTCTAGAACCATAAAATGGAAACAAAAAATTTAACTAAATGGTTTGTTGTGCTGCCAATGTATGATCCAAACATTAAAAACTCATAAGAGTTATTTGAGCATGATAATATTAGTTATCATGAGAGGAATGGAGTTAAAGGTAAAAAGAAGATACATATGATAATTAGCTCCCTGTAACCTACAATCCATTCCACTATAACTGCTACATTGACCAACAATACTGGGGGAATTTGTGATATGCTCCAGCTGTCTATCCATCCCTCCATTTGTCTATCCATCCTAACTCATATCTGCTAAACCATTATGTAGATATTCACCAAACTCTGTGTATAGGTTGCCCATGTAACATAACCATCTCCGAAAGGGGTATAGCTTTTGGACCCATCCCCTGGGATCGCTCAGATGGGTGATAGGTCAAATAATACAAAAGTTGCATTTTACAATGACATTTTAAAATATATTTTACTAACTTAAACATGATGTCATAGTATAAGACACATAATATATGTAATGCATTTCATATTGTGATCCCATGTTCAAGGTAATTGTATACATGTCAGGATCTTGGGGGTGGTGTTGGGTATATATATATATACATATTAAAAAGTGTGGGTATTTCCCATGGTGAGCTGTGGAAGTATAGCTCTAGTTGATCCTGCAATGGCAATGGCAGTGACACTGGATGGAGGTTCTGAAACTATAAAACAACAAAGGCCCACATAAGCCCGATATCAGCCACCTGGCATAAACTGGTCCAAAAGGCAAATATAGTAATAAGGCAGGTGTAACTTCAGCTGGACTAGATGGTGCTTTGGCATTTTTTGTATGAATCTAAAAAGTGTTCTTGTTAGGACTCTATCTATTGTATCTGGTCTAATATGATAAGGCAGTTATGAAAGAAAATATGTTCTATGATCATAACTTTTTTATATATTAGAATCAGCTTGCCATACTTGATGGGAGATAAGTATACTCAGTTTCTATGGAAGCCACACAGATACAACTTTGATTGAGCATATCCCAACAAATTCATACCAAGTTTTATCAAAACTGGCTGGTCATTCTGAGAATGAAGTTGAAAATAGGTCATCCATATGTTTGCTATGGAAGGCACATTCTTGCTAGGGCAGCCATATCACGCACAACTCTGATAGAGCAATGTCCTGAAAAAACACTCATACCAAGTTTGATCAAACTTGGTTCAGCCATTCTAGAGAAGTGAAAAACAGGTTTTCCACTGGGTTGCTAAGGAAGCAACACTGTTGCTAGGGAAGCCAACATAAAACAATTTTGATACATGTCCTAAAAAATATTTCTACCAAGTTAAATCCAAAATGGCTCAGTTGTTCTGGAGAAGTTGAAAATAGGTTTTCCATATGTGTGCTTTGCAAGTCACACCAATGCTAGAAGAGCCACCAGGGATTAAATTTTGACAGAGCATGTCCTAACACACATTCCACGTTTAACTGAAAATGGCTCAGTTGTTCAAGAGAAGTCAAAACTAGCTTTTCCACTTAGTTGCTATGGAAGCCACACCACTGTTTGGGGAACCACCCTGGACAGAATTTTGATAGAGCATGTTCTAACAAACATTCCTACCAAGTTTAACTGAAATTGGCTCAGCTTATCTGGAGAAGTTGAAAAATGGGTTTCCATATGGTTACTATAAGAGTCACATCATTGCTTGGATAGCCACAAAGGACAAAATTTTGACAGAGCATATCCTAACAAACATTCCTACCAGGTTCGATCGAACTGTTCTAGAAGTCAAAAATAAGTTTTCCATAAGTTGGTATGGAAGCCACACTGTTACTAGAGGAGTCATCCAAAACATAAATTGGATACAGCATGTCATAAGAAACATTCCTACCATGTTTGATAAAAATCTGCTCATCTGTTCTGGAGAAGCTGAAAATAGATTTTCTATATGGTTGTTATGGAAGCCACACATATGCTTGGGGATCCATCCTGGACAAAAGTTTGATAAAGCATTTCTTAAGAAACATTCTTACCAAGTTTGATCAAAATTGACTCAGTCAATTTAGAAAAGAAGTCCAAATCATTTTTTTTTCACTGGTTGCTAAGGAAGTTACATCACTGCTAGGGGAGGAACCCTGTATACAATCTTGACAGAACATGTCCTAAGAAACATACCGATCAAGCATGATCAGGAGTGGTTCAGCCATTCTGGAGAAGAAGTAAGAATCATGTTTACCAACCAGTTGCTTAGGAAGCCACACCATTGCTAGGGTAGCCACCCTGGACACAATCATGATAAGCATGTCCAAAGAAACATCTGTCTAGATAATAAATAGGTTTTCCATTTTAGTTGCTAAGAACAACTGCTATGGGAACAATCCCAAGCACAACTTTGGTAGAGCATGTATTGAGAAATTTTCATACTAAGTTTGCTTGAAACTGGTTAAGCAGTATTTGAGAAAAAGTTGAAATTATAAATGTGTAGAGATGTTAGACAACAGATAATGCAAGCCAGATGCAGGGCCATACCATAAGCCTACTTAAGGCCTGGTGAACTAAACAACAAAACATTCTAGATGAATATACATGTACTCATAAGGTTCACGACGATATGCAGCAGTTTGAAAAAGTAGGTAAATACAAAAACTTATGTTAGTGCTTACTGCTACAACAACTGTCAACAACAACTGCAGCAATGACAGTCAGAAATGGTACTTTGTCTTGCTGCATTTTAGGCAAATCTACACTCATGATTTGAACTGAGGAAAAAACAACACATTTTGTTAATTAAAAGGTAAGATTAGAGAATACAAACTTGTTGTGTTGTGATAAGTATACTGAACATTCCGATTCCTGGAAAAATAAAAAACCTGCAGCTGAAAGGCCATGATTGTCAGCCGACTCTAACTGGTCCTTAAAATCTGTGCCAAATGTTATCTTCCCTTAACTTACACCAATCATATCAGCTTTCATAAACTACCAGAAAAAAGGGCCTCAACAATTAGTATCTGTTTTATCAAGAGTACAAAAGATAATTTTTTATTATATAATTAAGTGTGAAATAACAAAAATTATTGGTGAAATATTTTTCATATTTTCTTTAAAGTCCTATATTATTACATTTGAAAATACCAGATTTCCCATCATGCCACAACGATGATTGTGTGTGCCGATAGAAGTTATACTTGCAGCAAGAAAAATGAGCATTTTGTGAGCTTGAACAATAAATAGAAACTGCATTACCTTTCAGACATGGAAATTATATTTTTTCGAAGATATCTGACACAACCATTTTGCTTCTCTACAAAGTTATGTCCCTTCAAAACCTCTACAACAATGTCAAACGTCCAGTGTGCTGCATCGTTCAATTGAACTTGCTTTGTGGTCAGATAGGGTAAAATAGTTTATCAAATGTCAAAAATTACATTTATTGCAACATATTAGGTTATCCCAAACCTACCGTTCTCTCAAAATTGCTCACATTTTTTTATGCTCAGAACTTATGAAAAGAGGGGGTGGGAGTTGTGTGCTGAAGAATGAATTTTATCTTAAAAGCTTTGATTTAGAAGCATGATTGGTATATAATTAAAAAAATATTTTCTTTTCCTGCATAAATACCTAATAAATTTCATCTTGTAGTACAAGAAAATAACACTTTAGCTCGTGGCTTCGCTACTTATTAAAATATCATGTTGTTTGTACCACATGATGAAATGTATCTTGTATTAATGTAGGAAAAGAAAATATCCTCAACTTATTTTTTTTTACTGAACTGAATGAAAAATTAAAACTATATGCACAGGGGCAGACAAATACAGTGTCTGGCAGCCTGGGATAACAAAATTTTGCACTCAACCAGACAACCAAATTCTAGCCGCCATTAGTTAATGCAGAGTGTATTTACTTTGATGTAAGGCCAATAACAATGAGCTCCAGACTGTTTTTTCCTCCACCACTAATGCTGAGAATAGTTATGTCAGGTGTCACTTGTACCTGATAAGTACACATCGTAATCCTCACTAAGTGTGACTGACTGATAAAACATTTACTAACTGAGGCCAGATTTCATTGATCCAAGCAACGATGCCATGATCTTATTTGCATACAGAAGTGCTTGCTTGAATCAGCAAAACTAAACATTTATCACTGGTCAGAGTTTCCAACTGATAGAATTTACTCTTCTATTCCCATCTGGGTGAACAACACATTATAATTTAAAATGTAACAAGCACTATCTAATGAGTAACTGATCTAGGCAGATGGGATACTTTTTAGTGTAATTCAGCATGATTCAAAAAGAGACAGATCACTTGGGTGGGATATATTAATTAAAATGAATAAAATAAAACTTCCATGTGGATTTACATTGTACAAGTGATGTGACTGAGATGAATTGGAGCTCAAGCTAACAAGCCCAAGGGTTGTCAATCTCATTTGTTCCACCAGAGTGTGTCATGTCATAATGTGTATTCACTGACACGTCATATTAGTATAGCTCTAATTTTCATGAAGGATTAGCATTTTATAAATTTATTTATAATGAGCATATGATTGTGCCTTAAATTAAGCTCAAACACGTGCAAGTAAGCTGAATTATAGTGTAATTGGAACCGTGGAAATTTAAGGCAACCAGGTTTTTGAAAGCTTCTCCGCCCCGATGCATGGCTTGCAAGATTAAACAGCTGATTGACTGTGCTTTTATCTTCTATACAATAATAGTACATATATCTGATAGAAATATAAACCCTATGAGGTGGATTTGAT
Organism: Margaritifera margaritifera; assembly: GCA_029931535.1. Lineage (NCBI taxonomy): Eukaryota > Metazoa > Mollusca > Bivalvia > Unionida > Margaritiferidae > Margaritifera > Margaritifera margaritifera. Next base: position 841,780 of record JAQPZY010001332.1, read on the forward strand.
TTAACTGTTTGCTCTACTGATCAAAGTAATTACGAACAAGTATAAACTGCAAAGACTCTGTGCAGCACCTGCCACTAGGCAGATTGTACATGATATTCACTTTGTGAGTGTAAGTGCCCATAGCCAAGTGAATTAGATGACTGGTCTACATGGAATATTTCTGAATTGGCTGTTGTGTGTTCAAGACCACAAGGTGGTTGTGTGGCTTTATTCCAATGCCTTATAAAAAAATTTAGTTCCAAGAGTGATAAGAAGAAAAGAAGAACCTTGGTTCTTGTGAACCTTGGTGGCAGCAGGCAGAAAATATCAATATGTTTCAAATTTTTTTTACCATGTTCTAGTGCTCTCTTTCTCTCTCTCTCTCTCTTGTGCATGTACACAAGTGAAATGCATGGTCATATACCTGGTGATTTAAGGGTCCTATATGGTCCATGGTATTTGGAGGTTGTACATCCAGCTCTAGTGCAGACATACACACTCAAGCTGAAATGATAAAATGTTATAATCACTGTTGATAATGATAATTGATTTTACTTTTATTATTATTATTATTATTATTATTATTATTATTATTAATATTATTATTGTTATCATTATTATTGGTGGTGATGATAGTGGTGTTAGCAGTAGCAGCAGCAGCAGAAGTAGAGTGTCTCAGCATACGGTGATCTGAACATCAAAATGGTCATGGATCCCATTTTATTAGGAAGGTTATATTTTTTTGAAATCACTACTCAGTTTTTTATTTGGTTGATGATGACTCAAGGTAATGTCATTTCACATAAAACATGATCCCAATCATAGTTTGATTTTGCATACAACATAACCTGTAAAAATTAGAAATCTACAGCAAAGCAACATTATCCCATTATCCCCATGCTTTTCTCTGTTACCACTACTCTTGCACGTGTCCCCAGACCACCAGGCTCCGCATCCTATAGGTGGATATAAATTCCAAACTGTTGTGCATATCTGCAAATCACCCATAACCATATTCAAAAGTTTCAAGTACCTATCTTAAAATGTGTAGGATTAGTTGCACAGAATAACAAACACATAAATGCACATCCAGTTGGAAAGGATAAAATAATCCCCACCTTTTCTTTGAAAAGCATGGCAATAATTAAATATTTCCCAATGTGAACAAGCATATTCTGTGAATTTTTGTCATCTGTCTACTATGGTGAGGTCACAAAAGTTCACAATAATGAAATCTGACTGTGATCTTTAAAACAAAGCTGTAATGTTACTCAGTGAACATGGAAAGTAACCAAGATTCTTGGCCCTATTACAAGGGCATTAGAGTAAAAGTGCAAAACGGGAGGAAAAAACGTAATCAGTGACCTTGAACTTGAATATAAAACCTTGACTGAGATACATGAGATGCCATCACAATGAGAAGCAGAAGAGTACCATAGTTCATCCCTGTACCTCAAACAGCTTTTATGATCTAAAGCAGAAATAGAAACCTTACAGTGTTGACCAGTGACCTTGACCGTTAGGATAGAACCTCAAACGTGAAATGTAACACATTTTCTAGTGACAATATATAAGGATACCAAGTTTTATCCATTTATCTCAAACAGCTCTTAAGTTAGAACACAAAAGGAAAAATGTGATATGTGACTTTGACTTGAAGATAGGATTCCCATTGTGGCACATGACACCTTCTAGTGATATATATATTTAAATCAAGTTTCATCCCTCCATCTGAAATGGCTTTAAAATTATTAAACTGAAAGAATGTGTGTGAAAAAATGTATCATCCAACAGTAACTTTTGGTTTTTTGATGTAGATTTTCATATCAAAGTTGAAACTAGTCCAAATATATACTGGGTTAAATACACAGTTCTCCTGAACACTTTCTTTAGAACCTGCAAATGGATCTCGATGAGTGAAAAATAAAACCCAGTAAAAAATAACTCAGAGTAGAAATCCCTAAAGGGATCAATTTGTTATAAGGGACCCTACTGTTTACTTCATTCAAAGGGATAGAAAGACAGCAAGAAAATGCATACTTTTGGATGGTTCATATCATTTAATTAATGTTTCATCATCCTGTATTGATAGTTCAAGTATGCATTGTGATACACTATTGCCAGAGAAAATACTGCAATTCACTGATGTATTGATGATACTGAACCAGCTCTAATGAACAGACTGAGTGATACCATCTAATTTTTCCAGACAGGCATATACATTTATATAAAAAAAAATCTTATCAACAGTATTTTTTTGCTGTTGCTCCATTCCACAAAAGATTAAAACAGTCTACTGTTTGTATAATGAAACTTGTATTGAAAGACCTCTTCTTCTGCCACCTAAAAGCTTTCTCTCAAGACAAGTGGGTTCCCACTGGAAATCATTACATTACACAGAACAGTTGATCTGTGTATACAAAATCTCATCTTTCATGACAGGTAGTCTTCCAAAACAATGGTCTTTCACGACAGATGATTTTCAAGAATGGTGTTCTTTCAAGTCAGGTTTTACCAGACTTGTAATGTACTTACTAGAATGATGTATCTTCGGGTAGATTTTCTACCTGGTATGAGGCAACCATTTCTGAAAAACAGACAATATGCCATCATTCTTCCATGACAAGTCCATGCTTGATGATAAGCCAATCCCCTACAACTGCGAAACTTTGGCTTTTTATTTTACTGTTGACACAACCACTGCCCTACCAACCCCTTCAAACAAGAGTACCACAAACAGCACATGATATGCTTGTCTCATGACCTTTTCTCAACTAATGACCTTGACTTTTTAGCTAGAGATTTGATATTCAAATGAACAGGTACTGACCTGGGTAAAGTCTCATAAAAATATATGTAGGGGTTAAAAAGGGACACCCTGGATCAGGAAACAGAAAACTAACTTGCATTATCCCTTTATGTGACCTTGGCTATATGGCAGGAGGCATGACTAATTATTTGAAACATTGCCAAGTCAAGATATATAAAAAGTTCAAGTTTCATTGGATGGATAGGTTTTGGTGGTATATGGCACAGCAACACTTTGAATGTTATCTCATGCCAAGCCAGGTAGAGTGTAAGGTGCCTCGCCCAAAGACATACTATGGTAGCTGATAGGGGCTGATCCTGTGGTGGAATCAAACCTGCACCCTTCTGGTCACGAGTTAAATGCCTTAACTACTCAGCCACCATGCCTCCCCCTCCCCCTGCCCAATACATGGACAGAGGTCAGTGATTTAAAATATCCTTTGTTGCGACCTCAACCTTGAGGATGGGGGTATGGCTATGGTATGTGACATACTATCTAGTCATGATAAAACTGATTAAAGTTTCATTCAAATGTCTTCAATGGTTCAATAGTTATACTCCAGACAAGGATATAAGTCATAGAAATACATTTGTGGTCAACTGTACTTTATAAACTACCCCATATAAAAAACTGTTAACTTTGAGGTTAATCTAAAGTGATCACTTAGTCATTCTTCAACCAAGGTGGGCTCAACCAATTAAGCCTCCAATGCAAGACCTTCACAAAAGAAAGAAAGATGGGGGGAGGGGAGCAAATTTAAGCGTCGATCTTCACTAATAATGAACAAGAGCACAGTAAACAGCACATTATATGCCTGACCCTAGTTTAATTGTCATCTATGTAGCCAGTAGACTGGTATGGTTGACTCTGGAGATGACTGAACAAGGGTCTCAATGACCCGACCATTGGTAAAGGAATGTGGTCTTCAACTAAACCTAAAGTGCAGGAACCAATATTTTCTTATCAGACTTTCCACGACCTAGACATCTGATCTTTAGACACCAGAATCTACAGATTTTGTCATTACCCAAAGTGCAAGCCATGCACAAAGTTTGTGCTAGGAACTTACTCTAGAACAAAAGTTATTCCGCAAAACTGATTTTTCATTGAGCCACAATGACCTTTACATTTGACCTTCAAAATCAATAGGCATCTTACATGCCTTAAGTGCAGGCCCTCCACAAACTTTGGTCAAGGTACGTTGCCTATAATTAGAGTTATTATTCAAGAACCCTTTTCCCTCTTTCAATCACAGTGACCTTGACCTTTGATTCCAAATCAATAGTCAACTTTCTTACCCAGTGTGTAAGTCATCCACAAACTTTTGTGTTCTTTTTTTCAGTCACTGACCTCGACCTTTGACCTATTGAACCCAAAAGCAAGAGGCTTTTTCCTTGCCCCAAGTGCAAACCATCCACAAAGTGTGGTCCAAGTCTGTGATGTAAAACTAAAGTTATTGTGTGGAAACCAATTTTTGGAGTAAAGTATGTTTCTTCAATAATACTTACCTGATCATAATACATTAGGAGTGAGAGATATGGGAGAGATATGGGCTAGAGATATGGGATATGGGCGGCTAGAGATATGGGATATGAGCTTAGAGATATGGGATATGGGCTAGAGATATGGGATATGGGGATATGCCTGGATGCAGCTTGTAGAAGAATTTCCCTCCTGCAAATCCAAAGGAAATAGAGTGAGCCTGCTGAAAGAACTGGGCAGGTAGCTTGTTGTGCTCTTGCTATAGGTCCCACAGGTCAAACTGAGCCCTTTGGGATGAAATGTATGTGAAGAAAAAGCAAGAGAAAGCAGCCTCTGTCTTCCAGCACATGGCTTAAAAGATGACAATTAGGAAACAGTTTGGCTTGAATGCTAGGCTAGTGGCTACTGCCCTAACCTTGTGAGCCAATATGCACAAGAAACTTGTTTGGTCTTGGGCTAGTTCTCTATATGAAGAGCAGGTAACCCATCATACCCAGGAAAATAGAGCTTGAGCTAATATACTGTCCTTTCCTTTATTTAGTGGTAAAAATAAATGACATCTCCCTCTTCTAACAACTCAGTATGCTTGAGGTACCACTTCAAAACCTCTACTGGGGTCCTGCAGATGTCACTGAAGTGAAGGATCCAACAAGGAAAGAGGTTTCACAACCAAGGACTGATTCCCCATGAGTTGGAGTCTGTTCTTGGCAATGAAAGCAGGAGCCATCATGAGTGAACCATCGTGGCAGAACTGCAGATAGTTTCAATTGAATGACAAGGCATGTATCTCACTGATTCTGCCTGCTGTTGCTAGAATGACTCAGAAAGCAGGTTTTGTTGCAGCAGTGAGTCAAGGAGGTTCTAGACATAGGTTCAAAATGTGCTTTATTCAGCCATGTCAGAGCCCATGGTAGATTCCAGTTCGGACACAGGGCCAGAGCCTTTGGTTAAGACAAATCCCAGTTCAAAAGCAGGTCAGAGAGGTCTTTGCCTTGACCTATATCCTTCCTTCCAAGATAACACATCAGAGATCATTGAACAGTAGCCTTTGATAGTTACAGGGGCTAACTTCTTCTTTCTGAAGAGCCAAAGAAGGATGTTAGCTATTTGCGGTACTGAGGTTTTTAAAGGAGCGATGCATTTCTGCTCGCGCCACCAAGAGAAACTCTCCACTTCCCTGTGTATGCTTTTAAAGTGGTAGTACTTCTTGCCCAAGCGATTCTGTCCTCTACTTGTTCTGAGAAATGTTTACCCCTGAGGGATGAACCAGGCAGGTTCAACAATTCTGGGTTTGGATGGAACACCTGCATTCGTGGTTGCTTGAGCAAGTGAGGAAAGACCAGGATTTTACTGTTAATCTCCACTGTCAGGTTTAATAGCTTGTTTATCCATGATTTTGTCCACTTAAGGAGAGTAATCAGTACCAGAAGGCAATCTGATTCCCTTGCTTTCTGCAAGACTTTGTGGATAAGAGAGACTGGAGGGAAGGCATATGTCGCTAGACCATTTCAGTTCAATGGACAGTAGTTGTGCGTTCCACCTTGTTGCAAATAGACCAACAAGTAGTTGAACCCAATGGGCAAAGATTTATCTCAATACAGAGGGGTGAATGGACATTTCAATCTGAATTACCTGATTCTGTTGGGACAGTGAGTCTGCTAGAATACAGAGTCTGACCAGAATGTTGTGGACCTGGTTGTGAATTTGTTGATGATGACACCAGCTAAGAAAACCCCAAACCAGGTGGCAGCAGTGTCAGGATTTGATTCCCTTTGCTTTTTGATGTAATTTACCACAGTGGTGCTGTTGGATAGGATAAGAATATCCATTCCAGACAACATCTGCTGCCATGATTGAAAGACATTGATTATGGCCTTCATTTCCATGAGACTGATGTGTAATAAATGCTCCTGAAGGGGCTACACCCCAGCAACTTCCCAAAACGATGGCAGGAGGTGGGCATACAGAGCCAACTGTGGTGGCATCCATGTAGATCATAATTCCCAGAGGCTGAACCTGCAAAGGAATACCCAACATGAGTAAGGTGACATTGACCCATTTGCTGAGATGGAACCTCGTGTACCCCGAAACTGGGACTGCTTGGTTCAGTGGGCACAGCTTCACTTGCCACCAGGATATGAGAATCATCTGCACTGGTCTCATAAAGCGGTGGACCAAGATGATGAAGTCCACTGATGCACTGAGGAGACCCAATAGGTGAAGAAATTCTTGGGCTGAGATGCAATTCTTTGAGAAAATTGTAGATATCATTTAGATGATTATCAGGGCATGTTTGTGAGGAAGACAGACCCTGTTTAAATGTGTTCTGAAATCCATGCCCAAGTGGGTAAAATGGTGGGACAAGCTGATACTGGGATGTTGTTTGACACTTGGGTCTTGAAGTTGCCTCTCTAATGATTGTAATAAATCAGCAACTTGGTTGGTGTTTCTTGGCCAATTGATTAATACATGTGGAAACTTTGTAAGTTGTCAATGATGCAGTAGGAGGAGGCAGTCAAAACTCTGGCTGCAGAAGCTGGAAAACGTTTTGGATTGATGCATGGAAGGCTATACCAAGATGTTACTGGCCCCTGAGGTACTGCCAAGAACACATTCCAGTTCTGGTGACAAGGGCGGTGCTGGTGCTGTATATGAAGACCATGATCATCTGCCATGCTTTATTTCCTTCTGGACCAGTGAGTTTTCCACCTTCAACATCTCTACTATTAGGAAGCTGTAAATTGAGGTGGCATCGAAGGCTATACCGATCGAGTCCACATCTTGTGTGTTTCCTCACCCTCTCACTTGCCTGATTAATTTGTTTGGCCAAGAAAGTCGCCCTTACATTTTCTGACCGTTGTGTGCATATGTTACAACTATGGCTCAAATTGCACCTGATACAAGTCAGACAGGTAGCATTGTTATTTTCCATCAGCATGAAACACTTGTACCCCATGCACTTAGTCCTGCCCAATATATTGACACCTGCAATTGTAGAGAGCAAAACAAAGGCATATACAGGTGAAATCAGTCAAGTGTCTCGTGAACTTACTGTCAAGAGGATATTAATGAAAAACTCAACTGCCTAAAATAATTACATGAATGACCTTATGGCTGGTAAAAATGGTCAATTACTTGACAGAATTCAGGGCCAGTATTGAGATGAGGCATTGTAGACCTCCGGCAGATAAGTAAAATGGTGCTGACGTGAAAATCATAAGACAAAGTTAGACAAATAAAGTTTGAATTCTTCATTTATGATAGAAGCAGAGTGAGAAACAACTTCCCTGTTGTGAGAAGACTCCATAGAATCACTCAAATGGTGTAAGGAACAAGCAGATTTGATTTTGCGAGGTCTTGAAAGAGAGCATGCTTCCAAGCACGAGCAGATTAGTAACTGACATATAGAGACAGGATTTAGCACCAATCCCTCTCTACCCATTATAATTGGGTAACATATTTGAAGAAACCATTTTTCTTCTTTCAGTCAGTGACCTTGATTTTTAACCCCGTAACCCCAAAATCAAGAAGCTTCTTTCTTACTCCAGGTGCAAGCCATCCACAAAGTTTGATCACAGTATGTGATGTTGAGATAATGTTATTGTGCTGAAACTATTTTCTTGTTTCAGTCACAGTGACATTGATCTTTGACCTCAAAGTTGAAAGGGTTCTTCCTTACCCAAAGTGCAAGCGATTCACATAGATTAGTAACTGTAGATGGTGGGGAACTTGAATTATTGTGCAGAAGCCATATTTCTACTTTCAGTCATACTGACCTTGACCTTTGAACCATGAAATCGATAGGGTTTTTCCTTATCTCAAGAGCAAGCCATCCACAAAGAAATTATTGTGCAGAAACTAAAATGATAACAGACAGCTGGGATGGATGGACATCATCATAACATAATACACTCTGCCTTAAGGTGGGCATATAAGAAATTATAACTGAAAAAAAAATGACAAAATTCCATCAAAGTTTATGTACCATCTATACTCACTTATAAGTCAATATTTTTTACTAAAAATTTTATTAATGCAGAGTAGGGGTCGTCTTATAAGTGCGACATACAATTGTTTTTAAAAATCAGACCCTAATCCCTCAGTGTATAAAGGTAAACATGCTTTGTTTTTCCAAGTTCACAATCTTTTGATTGAGATACTAATTTGATAATTATGACCTTAACCCCTTAGCTTGTAAATGCAGCACTGCTTTGTTTTCCCCGGTGGACAATCCTTTGATCATGCCACGAATCTGATACATGTTCAATGTCATGTTGATCATACTGTGCAATTGACACCTGCTCAGTTGCGGCGATCCTTTAATGAGATTTCAAAGACTGTATGATCAAAGTCTCTCACAGAGCCCAAGCTCAGTCTCTACATAAGTAATGGTCCAAGTTTATGAATCATCAGTGTTTTGTCAGTCACTGTGTACTTTATCACTTAGATATCATACAGCGTGAATTGCTAAACTTAGGTACTTTCACCAATATGGGGAAAAGACAACATAATGCGTCCAATGGAGTATTTAAGTTAAAAGTTATAGACTTTGCAGAGAAAAATAACAACTGCGCTGCAGAACGTTAATTTGGTGTGTCGGAGAAACATGTGTGTCACTGGCGCAAGAAAAAGTCAATTATAGGTGATAGTGCCAGGCATCTGAAGAAAATTCAAGTAATGGAAAGCCCTTATGCAAACTGGGAGTTTAGTTTCAATGAGTGGGTTCTAGAGCAGCATCAAAATGGGCATGCAGTGACTAGAAATGGCATTAGATTGAAGGCCCTTTCTACTGCCAAGGCTAACGGTGATGAATGTTTTAAAGCTTCAGCTGGATGGTGTATGCGATTTATGCGATGTCGCGGACTTTCACTTCTACAACACACTCACACAGCCCAGAAATTGCCTGTCGATGCTGAGGAGAAAGTGGATATTTTTTAAAAATTTGTTATCTATGAGAGAAAACAGAATAATCTTGATTTGGTACACATAGGAAATATGGTCGAAACTCCTATGTTTTTTGATATCCTGGGAAATTCAACTGTACACCCAGCAGGAGACAAAACAGTGACTATAGGGACTTTGGAAAATGAGAAACAACATTTCACAGTAGTATTAAGTTGTTTAGCAAATGGTACAAAACTGAAGCCTCTACTTGTGTTTAAACGCAAGACGATGCCAATAGAAAAGATTCCAAGTGGAGTGGTTGTAACTGTTAACCCTAAGGGATGGGTAGATGAGGCAATTTGTTTGGTCTGGATTGAAAAAGTATGGAACACTAGACCAGGCGCATTGTTGAAACATAAGGCATTGCTTGTGTGGGACATGTTTTGGATGTATTTGATGCAGTCTGTGAAGCAGAAGTTGGGGTGACATCGAACATACCAAGCTGTTATCCCAGGTGGCATCATGTCAGTATTGCAACCATTGGATGTTCATCTAAACAAGCCATTTAAGGCAAATATGCATAAACAGTGGCACAAGTGGATTGTAGATGGGCCCAAAGAAAAGACACATGCAGGAAATCTGAAGCGTCCAGGGATTGAGTTAGTAACTCAGTGGGTGTGTAATGCATGGGAGGAAATTCCAAATGAGAATGTGGTCAAATAATTTAAGAAATGTGGTATTTCCAATGCAATGGATGGGACGGAGGATGACAAACTCTTCAATGATTTCATTTGTGACAAGACCAACACCGAAGCACCCACAGATGACAGTAAAGACAAAGAATCAGAGTGGACGAGGAATCAGAGTCGGACGATGTTTACGATGACCGGATGACAGTGGAGGAATTTAGAACTTTATTTGGTAACTCCAACGATGAGGATGAATTCTTGGGCTTTGAACCAAATGACATCAGACAGTGACATTTATAGGATACTGTGAAACACAAAAGTGTAGACTTTACATTAATTGTTTATTTATAAGACTTTTGGAATTAATATATCACGAGATATTGTGAATCGCATCATTTTTGACTACCAATTTGATACCTTTATGTGACCTATAATCCAATGCATGGATTTATCATATAAATGGATTAAAAATAAAGCATTATGGATTTAATTACACAAAGATGTACAAAATATAAGTTGTCAATTTATTTGTACATATTCAACTCAATAATAGAACTGTATTTATTCTATGTTGGTTTTGTTTTTATTTGCCCTATCTATCTACATGTCTATCTATCTATCCAGTTTGGCTTGTTTATTTGTACTAGGTGCAGCTCCTACTCACTGATGACATGTCACCCCTTGCAGATGGATTTGATTTGCAAAAAACACCTCAACTTATAGGAGGGTGATAGAGGAATTAGCTTTTTGTGGCCACGAAAAAGAAGGGGGTCTAGTTATAATCGAGTATATACGGTACATTAGGATTGAATATTTGCTAATTTTCAATAACTGACATGGACTATTTTGAAACACTATGTAAAGAAAAAAAAAAAGAAATAGATGAAGAGTGAATTTGTTCAATTTGATCTATTTTGTTTATGCCAAAAGTTGGGTTTAGTATGCTGATGCTATTTTTGCACAAGTGTTACATGCAAATATTGTAAGCATTAATAATATGAGAGTTGGCAGAGCAAAGTGCATCACGTATTCTTCAGCTATCTTAGTACCACTCTTCTGACACCAAGTATTGTTTTTCTGCTAAACCTAAACATAATCTAAAACCATAACAATAATATGAACACTGTGGATGTTTACAGCCTGTGGCCTGTAAATTACAAAATTATCCTGACCTATCAAATTGCCTTCACATGCATTACACATCCTGCACAAAGTCATGTCAAAATCATCAACAGCGCTAGAATAAGTACCACTGCATTAATTTGATTTTGCTCAAGCAACAAAAACAACAATCAAAGTTATAAATGACCAACGCACATACCGTTATTGTGAACTTCACTTGCCAAGGAACTCAAATTAAACTTGTAAGGAAATGTATCTGGTTTTCCTTGACCAATGTCAGGTAGTTTTTCAATTTCCACATCTGGAGAATTTCCTGAAACAAATGAATTAGCACCATGAAAGGAAAAATATACTTTCTCAATATGCCACCAGTACTTTTCTTAAACAAGAGGCTTGAGTAGGCCTGATTTCACTCACCTTGCTTACCTTACTGCACCCCTGCAAGAAGAAATTCATGACTTCATGCATACTTGTGAACTGTTCATGAATGTGCATGAACTGTTCTTTAAATGCTCATGATTAGTTCATCAATCTAGTTCATGAACATATTCATTAAAGTTCCACAACTTAGTTCATGAACATACTAATGAACTTTTTTGAACCATTATAATAACTTACAAGTTCTTGAAATGTCATGAACAACTTGGTTCATGAACAATTCAAGAACTTTGATGCACAACTAAAATATTTATTGAAAATGTTGATGATATTTATGATACAATTGTATTTATAAAAAGTTCATGAAAATTCATTATACAAACTTTATCACTATATTTGTGAAATAAATAAATTAAAGGTAAAAAAATACAAAAAATATGATAATGAATACTGTAGAAATGTTTACAAAGATTTTTATTCAGATACTTGTGTTCTTAATCTGAGTAGTCTTGGACTAATTTGGGTAAATATCTTGGCTGTTTGGATTTCTTCATCTGATCAGCTCCTTTGTTGCAATGACCATAACATCCTGGAGATGCACATGCATATATGTCAAAATCATTTGGAAACAGCTCATTACAAGTTCACAATAATGGATTTCATTTGCAATATCACTACCTAACAGGTCCCACATCTTCTCATAACTTAGCTCTCTGAGTGGTGAGCAGTCTGGAAATACTTTTTTCATTGTTGAAACTACATCACTGCCTGCATGAAGTAGCTGAAAATTTGTTTCTCAAAAAACATTAAAAAAATGTCATTTCCTTTTCTTTGTGGGCCGAATAAGATGCAGATTGATAGTCCTCTTAATCAGATGAAAAAACTGACACACCAGAATCCGAGAAATCACTGTCTACACTGTTTTCATCATCATCATCATCAATGTCACTGCTATCATCATATTCATCACTGTCATCATTGTCATCCCCACCACTGTCTTCTTCATCACCAATACCACCATTGTCAACATCACTGTAACTTTCCTTATCATCAAGCAGATCAGGACTAAAGTTTTCACACTGTGCATCAACACTGCAGTTTTCCCTTGAAGCACCAACTAATATAATTTCATCATTCTTAATCTCCACATTTTCTGGCTGACCCTTGGCGCTTCCATGATATTCATTCCATATGCTTTCAGCTGCCATAGGAAAATAACCTGAAATATGTAAAACAATTTACCAGTACTCAACTTGTTTCATATTTCAGAAGATATGTCAGCTTCTTACATAAATTTATTTCTTGATTTATTGCGGTTTTCTTTTGGTTCTTATACAGACCCTGAAACATTTATGTACCCCTCTTAAATACAAACAGAATGAAGAACGAACAGTAAATGAATGTAAAACAAAACAGCAATAAAAAAAGCAACTTTGCATGTGACACAGCCTAGTCATCATATATACATATATGTCCACCAAGTTTCACAAAAACATGTTAAACTAGTGATCCTGGGAGTGATCATGGAAGTGTTGGAATAGAGAAGTGAAATCTATGTCACCAGCTTTTTGTGAAAAAGCAGGGAGTATTAATGCTCTCATGAAAGTCATAAGGTAGTTTTTCTGAAGATGGAATCATATCTTTTTAAGTTCCTTTTCAGCTGATTGTTTCACTGGACTTTCATTGCTGCTTGATGTTTTCTACTGTTGTTTATTTCTAGTTTCGTCCTCCGAGTACTTCATGGTATCTCAATGAATGTGTCATCTAAATACCTCTTTGTCTTTTCAATGGACCTAGAATAAGTAAACATCATTAGCCCTTTCACATATTATTTAACATGGTCATGTGATTTGTCATTCAGATTCAACTCTGGCAGGGTGACAGGATAATACAAAGAGTCAATATGTACAAGAGTTGTTATTGCTTATAAATTTATCAAAAACCAATCAAAGTTTCTAATATTCAAATGAAAATGGATTGAAATCGTACTAACACAAATTTATTTGACAATATAATCCTGGTCCATTATAGAACTTAAAATTACACAAATAACAAGAATGTAACAATTTATTATCGGATGCAGTACAACATTCATGTATTTTGCATACAAATTTTGTTGCGTTTTAAAAAAAAACATGCTGTAAATTTTCTATGCAAATTAAAAAATGCCTCTATTAGATGTGTTTTCTTCCCCCCAAAATTTTGCTTATATATCAACATGAATTGCACCAATGCACTCCACATCCATTGCCAATGAAAGGAACTTTTTGTTTTTATATTGATGACAAGATATAAGTGCAGTGTGGTTTACAAACAATGAAAATACTATTAAGAGCTGCTGTGGACCACTCACCAAATCCAACTTATAATCTTACAGTGCACTGGGAACCTCATTTGCATAACAATAGGGAACTTGTGATCTTTGGTGGGCTATGTAGGAAATTTCAGATACATAGCAATGTTGGAATTACTTGTAGAGGGCTCAACCAAATTTAAAATTATCTGAATGTCCTACTTGGCCTTCATTCATTACTACTAGTCCACAATTGTTGACAAGATGTAAGGAAAGTAGGACAGCTTCAGGATTTATTTTTTTTAAATCTAAAAAAATGGAAATCTATACTTCGGGCATGTAAAATTTTTCTATCCCTAACTTCCTATCAGTAGCATACTGACGATACCTGCATGAATTTAATTAACATTCGTTAAAATACTCACTCATATTGTGTGCAGAATATAAACGGTATATCTTGGAATGCAGAATTCTGCAATAGTTTTGGTATTCAAAGCATTTTCGTCCATTACTGTCGTGAACTACGGCATACTCTGTTGACTTTCCACCATCATTTGTTGCCATCTTGCCATACAAACCGAAATATGTAAACAACGATTATTCTGATTGGATGTTAGCGGAAGCAGACAGGACATGATTGGTGAATATATGCGCGTGGATTCAGCAGCAGCTGAGCCTTTTTTCCCACAAACAAAACAGCGTACAAGTGGGTGAACAACGGATTCAAAACCTCAAACTAAACATATGGACTTTTGTGGAACTGACAGAGGAGAATCTTTTCAGTATCATTTCTTTTGAGTCAACAGAAGTGCAGAGAAGAGATTATGAAGAATATAAAGAAAATGACTTGGTGAGAGCAAATTTCGGGGGGAAAGTATACCAGCCAGGATTACAAAAGTCCAGTGAGTATAAATTGTCATTAAGTGATTCTTTCAATAAAATTTATATGGATATTTTATTGGTTTTCATACATAATATATATTAATTGTAATGAAACTCACAGGGAGTGATTTTTTTTCAAACCCAGTTTGTGTTAAGAGCTGCTCTTGGAATTTTTGAAAATCACTAAACATTATTCAGCTCCCATTCTGAATCATCCCACCTTTCAATCTCGATACAAGACACTGTACTGTATCTACTACAAATCTATATGTGTGGCATCATTTCTGATTTCAAAACATCACTATTTCTATAATCCGATGTACTGTTTGGTAAATTAAAAACTGAACTGTCTAGTTAATGTACCAAATCGTACACAACAATACAGATGCAAATAGTGACCTGATGAAACTGGAAGCAATACCTAACATATGCGGAGTCAAAATAAAAGGTGCGATGAAACCACAGCGACAAAATTCTCCGAATAAGTTCTGTATAGATTTTTTTGTATCATTTTGTTTTCTGAATTGTATGCCAAACATTACATAATAATGTAGTCTGGATACAAGTGCTTTAATCCTATAAATTTGTGTGATTCATATTTGGATAGTATTTACGATGTAAGCAATTAGACTAATATTTGTTTGAAAAATATATGCAATATAGATGTTATTTTCTATTGCAATACAACAAAAATAATTAAGTAAAAAATATCGAATTAATACTTGTAATAATTATTATTATTACTAAAATGTGCTTTCAAAATCTGATTAAATCTCTTAATTTTATTTCTATTTTACTTGCATTCATCATTGATTTTTATTTACTTGTTTTACTGAGTCATCTGAATATAATAATTTTTACTTAGATTTCATTATGAGGCACATGTTAATAGTTAATAATAATAATAATAATAATAATAATAATAATAATAATAATAATGTCTACATTACTTTCACTCTGATGTAGTCAAAGCACTTATGTTTTAAATACAACTGAAATATGATATTAAAAATATTATAGGGCAATGCCACTTTATTCAGAATGCATTATTGTCGAATGTTTGGTATATAATTAAAAAAGGATTAAAAATAAAATCTATACTCAACTTACAGAACATTTGTATAATTCAGAGAATTTTGTCATTGCTTTCATCTCTGTTTTATTTTAATTGTAACTGTTGTGGAGATAGGTACCTTGCATGTTGTAAACAGTATAGTATATACATGTACTGACTTGTTTTTCTTTTTTTTTAAACCTCTGCAAGAATCCAAGTCCATACCTTGACTGAAACCTACTGATCTGGGGACACAATGTCAAGGTAACCATGAACCAAGGAAAAAAATGATTTCTGGACAATGATTTTACTTCTAAACAATTATCTTAACCAAGCTTCATGGATAGTTTCAGCTTTGGGCAAAAGAGAAAGCTAATGAATAATTTGAGCAGAGAGAGGGGGCTCAAAAGGTCACAAAATGTGTTGTGTATGTGTCTAGCATTCTGATGATGAAGTGCCTTTCAAGCTTAATAATTCTGGTCCAGTCATTGTGAACTTTTTGTGAAAAGTCCCATTTAAGTAAATATCTAGAATTCTTTGTGAGGTTGTCTGTACTAATAAAACTTGCTTTATCTTTCTTTCACATCAGACAGTAGAAAAGTAAAAGAAGTAGAGGATTAAGTTGGCAGGTTAAGGAAGAAAACCAGAAAACTGGAAGACCGGATGGCCAAGATGGAGGATACATTAAGTACTGACTGCTGCAGCAATGTGAAAGATTCAAATGGTGGAAATCAATCAGGTGATCAGATGGAACAGCTCAAGTCAGAGATGGAGAAATTCAGTGGTGACAATGAGCATGAAGTGACTAAATTATTGGCCTGAAGATCTTTATAAAAGATGAGTTATCCAACAGGTCAATCTCTGGAAAGCAATTGGTCAAGTCAGGAGAAACCCCAAGACAGCCCCTTGACCAGTCAAAACTGAATATGGTTGAACAATTGGTGAAGCCAAAATACCCCATTATCTAAAAAAAATTTTATAGAAAAATTACAGAACATACAAAAAGTGTTACGAAGATAGTAAGAAAATGAACATCATCTGTCAATTTATATGTGCTTTGTTGCATGTTAGAAATTTATTTAAAATTAAAAAAGACTGTTTTTAACATAATATATCTTGCATTTTTTTTTTACTGTTTTGCAATCCCACCACCATTGTTATTTCATGATTAAGGAGGAAATGTTAATATCGGTATTTGAGAGTTCCTCAGATAATCAAATTTTGTATAGGAACTGTTCATGAACAGTCATGAATCATTCATGTTTAGAAACTTTGTTCATCAATAGTTCATGAACAATATGCTGGTGCCATTTCATGTTCATGCACCGTTCATGAACAATGACGACCACATTTTTTAACTTTTATGGACTATGCATGAACTTGGTTCTTGAATAATTCATAAACTGTTCAATAACAGTTTGTGAAGTCTAGGTTCATAAATTCAATTTTCATGAATTGACCTATTTCAGTTCATGCATATTCATGAATAGTTCATGAACCTTTTCATGGACTTTCATGAATGATTCATGAACCCAGTCCATGAATAATTCTTGAACAGTTCATGCCAGTTCATGAATTGTTCGTGATCATTTCACATTTGGCATGATTTTATAGTTTTTCCAAGCTGTTACAACTGGGTAATGTAACAAAAGAAAAGACTCAAACAAGCTTTCAAGATTTAAAATACAAATATTTAATTTCCTAAAATATTAAAATATATCAACAAACAATTAAAGTAAAAGAATTAAAAAATAACTTACAGTATAGAACATCCTTAAAAGTCCTAAATTGTTATAAAGTTCACTGATCCGGAAGTTAATCCAAATATTCTGAATGAGATTCCTAATGAAACCTTTGCTGTAATGATGTGTTAATAAGAATCAGTATATCCAAGTTTTATAAATTCCAAATAATCCCTGTGAATGGAATATCACAAGTTCTAGAAATTTTTCCGATAATTCCATGGAGCTGTATGATTATTAAAGTTGAAGAAACAGTACTAATCCAGAATGTACTGTATGATAATATCACAAAAGTAGAATATCCCACACACAAAAAGAACCAAATTCGTTTATGACCTCTCAATCCAGTGTAGCTATGAAGAATGCCAGAATGCTGCTAGAAGTCCTATAATATAGTCTCTTACTACGCAGAATCGAAAAAAACCCCCATTTAATCCTTCTAGAACCAACTGTCTCCGAACCAATCAGAAACTAGGTTATGTGTGACATCTCTAAAGTACCAGTGTACCAATGTTTTAAATAATCAATAAAGTATTTACCTTAGAAATGAATCATAGAATCTAGGTCAAAAGTTCAAACCTCACATGCTGAAAACACATGACATGACTAAAGCTTCAGTGAAATATCAATCGAAATTACCGTATATGTACTCACAGCAAGACGACAACTGTTAGACCAAGAACAGAGATCATAAACTAATAAACTATACCATTATTAAAAGAAAAATGATATATAATTCCATAACTAAGCATACCATCTATACTCGCTTATAAGTCAAGTCTGATTGCAAACAACATAGACCCTGATCTGCTGTTGCATAATGCACTGGCAGATCAAGGTCTATGTTGTTTTTTCTACTTATTACTCATAATAAACTGCACAGACCCAGATCTGTTGGTGCATTATGTGATGGCAGATCTGGATCTATGCAGTTTACATCTGGACTTGACCTATAAGCATGTATGTATGGTATATATAAAGGTATCTATAAATCTTGTTCATACAAGCTGATCTATGTAGAATAATAAAAAAACTAATCAAGAACAGGGCAATAGGAAAGATGCTTTTCATAATAAAATTTAATTCAAGATCAAGTATATTTAAAAGCTGGTTAGAAATATGGCCTCAGGGTTGAAATGAGATTGATCAAACTGATAGAAGATCTCCTTATAAATATACACAGATGAAGCTCATAATTGTTTCTATCCCACCTTAATGATAAAAGCTGATTGACAATAAGATCTGCCAATTCAGCATTTTCATTTAGAACCTAGTAGATATTATAAGAAGTATTTTGGCCAATACCCAATGTCGATATCCTGGAGGAGTAGCCATAACAAGATTTTCAAGCTGGCTGCCAGGACAGTCATACTGGATCTCCGATCAGCATCATTTTCTTTCAGGACCAACTAGACACCATAAGAAGTCTTCACATGAAAACCCCATGTCGATATGACTTTCCATTTAGGACGAGTTGCGACAAGAACATTTTCAAGCTGGCTGCCAGGACAGTCATATTTGAGCTCAGATCAGCATCATTTTCAATCAGGACCAACTAGATGTCATAATTATTCTGGTGAAAATCCCAAATCAATATGACTTTCCATTTAAGAAGAGTAGCAATAACAAGATTTCAAGATGGCTGCCATGGTGGCCATAATGGATGTCAGATTGGCACCATTTTCATTTAGTATCAACTAGACATCATAAGAAGTCTTCTGGTGAAACCCACTATTGATATGACTTTCCATCTAGGAGTGGTGTTAACAGTTTCAAGATGGCCACTGTGGCAGCCATATTGGATATCAGATCAGTTCAATTTTATTTAGGACCAACTAGACATCACAAGAAGTCTTCTGTTGAAAACCATGCGTTGATATGACTTTCTGTTCAGCAAGAAAGGTGATAAAAAAATTTCAAGATGGCTGCTGTGGTGGCCATATTGGATGTCAGACTGGAACCATTTTCATTTAGGACCAACTAGACATCATATGAAGTCTTCTGGTGGAAATGCCATGTTGATATGACTTTCCATTTAGGAGGAGTAGAAATAATGAGATTTTCAAGATGGCTGCTGTGGTGGCCATGCTGGATGTCGGATTTTGGCACCATTTTCATTTAGAATCAACTTGATATAATAAGACATCTTTTAGTGAAAACCCCATATTACTACAACCATCTATTCAGGAGCAGTAGCGACAACAATATTTTAAAGATGGCTACTTTGGTGGCCATACTGGATATCTGAACAGGACCATTTCATTTAGGACCAACTACACCTTGGAAAGAATGTGTGTATAAAGTTTTATGGCAATCCTCCAAGTAGTTTAGGAGAAGTAGCAATAACAAACTTGTCATAACAGATGGACAGACATTGGAAGATGGATGTATGATGACACATGTCAGACACTGGATGACAGATGAACAACTGAAAACAGGCCATCCCATAAGCTCTTCTAGTCTATGACCAGTAGAGCTAAAAAACCCGATATTATCTGGGTTTTCTTTTTTTCAAAATCACTGTTCTTAAAATCTCTTTCTGAAGCTGTTATTACTGTCCTCACCTTGAAGTCAGATTTTACTGGGTGAAAATCAAAGGTTTTGATTAACCTTAGAGTGACATCCAATATGACCACTATTACAAGTATAGTTCATGCATCAGCAAATTACCTTCTTTCTACATTACCTTCAGTAAAGTACCTAATTATTTTCTTAGCAGCATAATGATTCATGACAAGTATGAGGAGAATCGATTTAGGGGTTTAGGAAATACATGCAAATTAAAAACTGTAACAAAAACCTTAACTGTTGATGCTGCCACTGGTACCAGCTGAAAAGTGACCACTATGTCTCACTTTCTTACTAACGTGGGTTCGACAATAAATATCTTTTACTGAGGATAGTGGATATATGATCATGTGCTTTTCTGTTTATAAGTAATGATGCTGGCTGGCATGTTTTACTAATGTGAATAGAAACTAGGACCAAGATGATACCATTTCTCTAAGTACCAGATAGAAAGTAATGACATTATGTGCTTTACTGTGCAGATACAGTTGTAAAACAATTTTGTTATGATCTTGAATAATGTACTTGTTTGGGTGTATACTACCTAATCACATATACTGAAATTTGTTGCATTGCTTTTTTTGTCTTTTCTAAAAGCTAAAAATTGCATTGACGAAATTCCCTTTGATCTGAATTGAAATCTCCTGGTGAAATTTTGTAAATCTCCTCATTTGACCTTTTAGAGCTGTCACATGTATGCCAATCATATCTTAAATCACCTCACAAAGATATGCAGATGTTGCCCATAATCCAGCTCAGGCAAGATCTTGATGATATCAACGTATTTGCTAGGTCTGGTCAAAATATATTTTGAAATACTGCCAGTAGTCTACTAAGAAGAATGCATATTAGATGCCAGATTAACACATTAATGTACATAGATGTCCCTGATAATCAAACTACATATGACCTTGGTGATGTACATGTAAGCCAACCATGTTTGCTCAAAATCTGTACTGAAAAAAAGTATATGGTGGTAACAAGCTTTAGCCAATTAAATGCCAGATTATTTCATTTATATGTATATAATTTTGCTAATAACTGAACTCATTCAAGATCTTCATGATATAAGCCTACATACCAAGTTGGATCAAAATTAATTTAGAAATTCTAGGATGGTCACTGGCTCAGCCAGTCAGACACCATATCATTTCATCAATATCTGAAGTTGTTGTTCACAAATGAACTTGTATGAGATTCTGATTATATAAACTTTCTGATCAGGTAAAAACTGGCTGTGCTGAGTAAACTTCATTACTTGCTTATCCCAGGGCCAAGCAGATGCAGATTCACATCTTGATACAAATTTCTGTACATTTTCTACCCTTAACAAGCACAAAAGTTGAACATAAATTGCTTAAAATACATAAATTATTAATTATTTGCATATTTTGTCTACTTATCATTAGTCTAGAACATGTTGGAAAGGAAGCGGGCTTCGTTTTTTACACAGCTTGATACTAATATGGACAAAATCATGAAAATATTATGTTCTGAGTGAAGACAAAGATCAGCATAACACTCTCTGACCAGACAAAAAAATTCCCACCACATCTTGAAAATCTGTTTCTTAACTTCTCTCGGGTCTAATTTATAAAGATGTGTGAAAGCTTGTTGAAAAGGACAATACAACTATATTTACTGAAAATGTCACTTTAAATGCAAATACCATTAAGAAATCAATGACTAGGTGAAACTGCAATATTTTGAGTTACAAACCTTGTCTGTTATTATATATTTATCTAAGGGACCATGTATTAGAAGGGTATTAAACCCACTGTCTTCTCTCCAAACATAATATTTTCTTGATTTTCACCCATTTTAGTACCAAGCTTGCAGCCAGTACCTATGGTTTTTCAGTAAGAGTGTAAGTTGTGTAGTGGAGAAGTGTACTATGTTGAGTAAAATGACGACTGGGATAAGTAACCGTTGGAAATCACTTGTCCCTGACAAGTGCTTGGAAAAATCTTTCCTGAGCCCCGTAACTGTCAACAGATGGAGTTGACACACAATGGAAGATGAACATAGGGCCATATGCCATAAACTAGAAGGGCTCCCACCAAGGATTATTCCAACATGATCTTTCAATTGTTCCTATACTAATTACTTGGAAAGGAACATGCATTTACCCAATATAGTAGATACAGCTACAATGTTGCATATCACCAACTGTACTACTCTTATTGATGTAAAATGGTCTCTCTCTTGAAGGGTTATCCCCTTTTGTAATGAAAAAATAAGTTCATCAGAGTGGGTGTCATCTCCTGAAGGGTAAGAAATGGTTACAATGAGCTAGCTACTCTGTTTCAAGACTCGGCTGATACTTGTCAGGGTATGGCCTCTACTGAGTGTAACCCCATTAGAGTGGGGCAACAGAGTTACCAATGGCTAGTGAAAACTCAAGTTGCTAAATCTAAAACACACATATCCTGTACTTCCCTTCATGTAATCTCTCTTTTTTTTTTAAAGAGGACTCAATAGGACTTGAAAAATACTGATCCAGTTGTTTCATACTTCCATGTCCAATGACAGGTACTTGTACTTACTATTTGACACAATTAATCCATATGTTACAACTTTTCCCTGCTTATCATTTCGAAAGAAGTCCAGGTAAAGTTCAACTGTCAATGAAGATGTACTCATCGCTTGATCTTTTATGAGGTCCTCACTGCCAGTATATGATGGAGGCTCTGATGTAATAAAATACAAATGTTAAAATGTAATAAAATACAAATGTTATTCTATTTGAAGAAATTTCTGTAGTACTTAAATATTTATGAATTTAAAAACTTTTTCATATACTATGCATATTTGACATGGGCAACTGCTAGATATGGATTGGAGACAAACATTTTAAAAATCATACATAAAATGATATCTCAAGCTAAAACTTGTGCTATTCAGGACAGGGACAAACTTGGAAGAATATAACAAAATAGAAAGTTCCTCACAAACAGTGATTAACTAACAGATGTGCAACAATAAAACCTACCGGTAACAGAAAGTGCCTGGCATACAGCAATTAACTAATAGATCAAATACCATAATAAAATAGGAAAGTTTATCTCTCTTTCAGTCATCTCTAAACTTAATTTTTTTTTTTTTTATCCAAAATCATCGAGTCAGTTTATCCTCATATTTTGCTGATTGACGATATATAATTTTTTTGGGTTGTAAAATATAGCGGGTCAAGTTAAATTAAGATATCAAGTTTCAGCATTGTAATAATTTACTCTTCTCCAACTTTTAATTTCAAAACTTAATGTATCTTACAGTTTATGTTACAATTCAGCACTAATTGTCCAAATCAATTATTACAGCATCCCCTCACTATAAGGTCCTTCATTCTAACATGGTTCCTTCATAAGGTGGGTATGATCAAAGATCTCATTTCATTAAGTGCTAGTAAATTCATATGTATCATGTACTTCATTATCAGACAGTCTGACTGTAAGGCAGTATACTCTATGGTTCTCATGGACAGCATAATAATAAACCGTGCATCATGTACTTCATTATAAGGCAGTCTCATTATAAGGTGGTATACTCTGACTCCCAACGACAGAATTATAATGAGTGGGTACTGTATCATGTACTTCATTATAAGGTGGTCTCACTATAAGTTGGTATACTCTATGGCTTCCATGGACAACATTATAATGGTGGTGTACTGTATTAATATTTTGGTCTAACAGCAGAATTACAATATCAAGAGGATTCAAAATAATTCACTATTTAAAAGTAATATTTGTGCCACGATTTGAATTGTTGAGCATTGACTGCAAAATAATATTTATTATCAAAAGTATTATCCATATTCTTAAGAAAACAAACATACACACTCTTTTTTAAATTAGTAAATTGTTCTATGCATGGAGGATAGCCTGCTAATCAAGGTAAGTGGTTTGTAAACACAGGCATGTGAATAAATAGGACAAGTGATCATGAACATCAATTCTGGTTCAAAAGCATGGTAAAGCATGTTTTCAATATTTACTGACTAAAAACTTGCTTCTTATGCCTTATGTTCGTTAGTGTTCCACAGTTATTTCAATAATCATTTCATCACATCTGTGAAACTTATGGGATCATACTTCAGTTTTATATTGTTTGGTCAGAAACTGGGACACTCTAGAACACACAGCTCTCCAAAAGAGATGTATCTGACAGATAATTTGTTCATTTTTTAGCAATACCACAAATTTCATGCATAATATAGAGAGCAATATCAAATTTCTGACCAATGAAGTTCATATGCATAAGCAAATGTGGAAACAATGCAGTAGTTTTCCAACAAGAGGCCCAATTGGGCCTGAGATTACTAACCAAGCTGACATCTGCCTAACAGACAAATGCATGAGCAGTTGGCAAAGAAATTCTGGGTCATTTTAATAACAGCAGCTACAGTACAGCTCACGCAAATTTTCAAAACCCCACACATTGCGATGGTGGTGGAGAGCGAGTGGAGAGGATTAAGAAAAAAAACTCCACCTCTCCATGTGTCCTGATGGAGTTGCCGCTGCATCTTGTGGAAAATAGCTCTGCACACCATGCTTTCTCGCGGATTCGCGTCTGATGACCACCACAGAGTGGATGTGGTCTCAATAATATGGGCACAGTTTACTGTTTATAACCCCTGCAAGCATTCTCTAAAGAGGTTCAGAGAGAGAGAGAGAGAGAGAGGCACCAATTTATCTACATCATTATCTCTTTCGGGAGCAATTTGTTTACTTTTTGATACTGAAAAAAATGTGATTATTCAGTTAATTACAAACATTTCCTAGTTCTAACAAAGATAATGTATAATACATAGTGCCAAATCAAATTTTATATAATATAAACATAATTACAATGCCTCACAAACTGTATTAATACTACATTTTGCGCAATGAATCCAATTATTTGTTTCCTATACTTTTTTAATGATCATATGAAGTCAGTGATATTGTACTCCCTGCAGAGAAATGAACGATAAATGTCAAACACATTAATAAAATCGCATTCATACCTAACTGAAGTGAAACAAAATCACACAAGTTCTGATGGTTACCCCATGCATGAGTTCTCATTAACATAATGTACGATTTCTTCTGACATCCAACCACAGCATTATAGAGGGCTAATTGAAACTTGAGAAAGCATAGTTCTGGCGGTTGCTGCATGAACATGCAAAAGCAAAAATTATTGCTAAAAAAAGCATTATTACAATTTTGTATCTTTATTTTAATTTAAACAGTACTATTTTGTATTAATTATCAAAGTAGCATTTTTTTAATCACAAATGGTTGCAAAAAGTCATCCTAGATAGATGTAGGTTGACACATACATTTTTCGAAGATAAATGCTTATGTGCAAACTAATAACCTAGCACAACAGAAGCCATCAACACGGTTTGTTTTCTTTGCTACTGAGGTGTTAATTTCATGTGCGAACTGATAACCTAAAAGCACAACAACAGATCTTCTGCATGTTTGTTTTCTTTGCCATTATGTTCACAATAAACAACGTACTCAGAGATAAGTGAATCATAATGTATAACCACAGGCTATTACATTGTTTAATTCTCGTAAAAGAAAAAACAGTGATAGAAAGAAAAAGTTGTGAACTAATCAATACAGCTATACTTTGTTAATTTATTTGTTGATTGTCTTCCATTCCTTGCATCAGTCAGATTAGTTGTTTAAAAAGGGACAATGGTCTTGCTTTGAACTACTTACAAAGATGTAATTCGACCTTTTGTTATTAACAATGAGACCTACTGCACTCTATCATTCGGCTCCCTTTCTGTAGAACTACCTTGTATCAAAATTAATTCCTGCCTTTTACAATTTACCAACAGAAATTATAAGTAACTGATCTATACAAAATCTCAAAACTTACTTGAACCGGGATAAACATATACCCATTTATTGTAAGTAAATACCGTACATCAATTATATACCTGTATATTTATATCACCAAGTAAACTTGAGCATCAGATGAAATTGATGTTATACTTTTTTCTTTTTCTGTTCATTTTCCTACTGCATACTATATATAATGCAGAAAAATGAGATGAACCTGTTCCAAAGCATTTCTAGATCATTAACTGTTTTTAGTAAAGTTCCTCTCTTCTCTCTCTCTCTCATAAAATATGGAATACAAATCACTACTGTGCAAGTTATCGTAATCAGTTGCCCTTAACATTAAAAACAATTTTTTTTTACATGCTTTGGTAACAGTATAAGTGTTCCCTGATTGCCTAGCTTTCTTCAATTAGTGGCCTCATCATTCACACCAAGTCAAAAAGATGTTCCTGCCATGAAAGTTTTTCATGATTCTGTTTATGTTTTGAAGAGTTTTTAACCAATGTGAGTTTCAAAAATAATGTTAACATGCTTATTAATGTTAATCAAATTTTACTTTTTCTATGCTTGACACCAACATTTGTAGGCAATCTTCAGAACTAAATTATAAAAAATCCACCGATTATATATCTACACATACAGAAACTGAAATCTGGAAAAGTTCACAAGTGGTAAGAAAAGAAATACCATAATAGACATTATAGCATCATGGAGGAAAAAGAAAGAAAGAAATTTTCCCACCAGTGGGCTCAAACTGACGACCTTGTGCTCCAAAGTCAAATGTGTGTGTGTGTGAATCTCACACTTTATTCACTCAGCCACAGTAACTGTAGCTGTAAAGCAATATACCACATACAGCAACATGCCAAACACTATTCAAAGAAATTATAGTTTACATTTTTTTTCTCTCATTAACCAAATGCTCCAACAGTCACAAACAGGTAACTGCATACTTTAATATCTGCATCAAAATAATTATAAGAAATAGATCAATATTATGATTAGATTATTGACATATCATTTCCATATGATTTACTATTTTTTCTATGATAATAAAAAATTTTGTTTTTATATTTTCCCTTTACAAAAATGAGCAAATAATAGGATATATACGTGGAGACAATACATCCATTCAGAATGCCTTAAATTTGTTTGAAATTAAAATCTCTGAACATCTGAGATTTTAGTTTTCCACATTATTATTTATTTCAGCAATAAGTTGAGTTCAGATTAATTACAAACAATTGTATTATATGCGCTGTGTTGCAAGATTAATTGGGAGAATAAAGTTTTTATATGGTTTATTTTATATACCGCTAGAAACAAGTTTTACGCAAAAATACAACAACTTGACCACATTGCGTTTCTCACTCCATATTACAAGTCCAAAATTCGTTTTTTCCACAAACAACAAAAAGATTTTCATTCAGAAGTTAATACTTCTTTTGAAACATCAGGGCTAAAAAAAAAGATTGAAGCTCAACACCTTCCTGAATGGCCATTGTTAACAAGCGTAGCAACTGACTTCAAAGTAAAATTGTCACACTTCTGCTGGTGCTTGATGATAGATTCACGAAAAAAGTGACGAAGAAAGTAACCTTTGTCATAAAAATCACTTCGTTTATGGCATAAACAGCCACTGAAAGAGAGCAGCCTTCAATACCGTGTAGACGAATTTGGCACATTTAAAAATTATCATGCTCTCAAATAATCAGTCATTTTCTAAGTCTACAGATAAAGGTATTTGTATCCTACTTTCAATAATTTCTTTAAACAAGGTTTTGGAAACAGTGTAGATATTAAAGGGAAACTATGACAAATTAATAACTAGTACAAGAAGCTCTTTTATGAAATATTATTGATTGAGAAAACACACTGAAGTTACCGCTTGATGCAGAACAATACATGTATGTACATGTAAAGTATCAAAGACTCACCCACTAAAGCACATTCACATACAGTTGGTAGTCTTTCGCCTACTAAGAAGTATTTATATACGTATATGGATATGGGTACGTGTATAAAAGTAATCCAGGGGCAGGGTTGACATGCTAATTGTTTATCTAATGCTCTTACATCCACATCTTTTGAGCGCTAGCATTACAGGATGTTATCCCAGCTTAAGTGGCTTCATTAAACAGAAGTGTTTTCATAACAATATTCCCATGATATGCTTGAATTCTGACTTAAGTAATTGACCTTCTACTCTATGTGTTACTGGGGGTGGGGGTGTGATAGGATTTAGCTTTATCAAAATTACACTTGTTGCGATTTTTAGAAAATAAAATATTAATAATTTTAGATGTGAATCAGGACCATTGCAGCTTGTTACATTTAAATGCTTGGTCCCTTATCCGGAAAATAAAAATACTATATATAGTTTGCTTTATATACCGCTAGAAACCAGTTTTACGCGATAATATCAAAACGTAACGGCTAAACGTTTCTCTGTCTAAATTCGCTCTTCACAAACTAATATCTTCTTAGTTTAAAGCGTTTGATTTTGTGACAACAAGAAACAATTTTATTCAACAGTGTTTATTTTGAAACATCGAAGCACAACATTGACCAGTAGCTACTAGGAACTCTCCTAATTTAAGTCAGTTAAGACTTCTACTTTGTTTGCTCATTACACAACGGAGTGGGGGGGGGGGTTGTAGGCTGGGAGAGAAAAAGAGATGGAGGGGATCTAATATAGCTGGAAACAAATACACTTGTTCTGATTTTTAGAAAAAAAGAACGAAGTTTAGATGCGGATCAAGGCCATTACACTTTTTTTTCCCTAAATTTAAGTTAAATGGTAGGTCTCTAAATGGGAAAATGAAAATAATTATATTTAGTTTTTCATATAATGCTAGAGACCAGTTTTACACGATAATATGAGAACTTAACATCAAATGCATTTCTCATTCCAAATTTGTTTTTCACAAACTAACATCTTTTTAGTTTTAAGGTGTGTGATTTTGTGATATTTTCATTCAACAGTTATTGTACTGTACATTTTAAAACATCGAAGCGCGACATTGAACATTAGCTGATGACATGTAGGAACTGTCCTGACTGACTGTTGTTTACTCGAGGCAGGAAGCTACAGCAAAAGGCCCAGCGACTGGCTTCAAAGCAAGAATGTCACTCCTCAGCCAGTGCCTGGTGATGCAATTTAGATTCATGAAAAAAGTGAGGACAAGTAACTTTTTTTCTCACTGAAATCACTTTGTTTATGACATGAATGGTCACTGATAAAGCGCAACAGTCAATACAATGTACGCGATTCAGTGCATTAATAAAATTGCTGTACTCTCTCATAAACAATGTTATTTTCAAAGTTTAAAGGTACAAGTACACAAGAACCTTTTCGTAGTATAGCTCGTGTATATTTTTTTATTTATAATATACTTTGGAAAGAGTTATGACATACATGTCATAATGTTCCAGTGTTCATGATGTTCAATATAAATATTACAGAGTTCGTTTGTAATCTCTTTTCGAGTTTTATATGTATTACTGCTTTCAATGATTTCTTCAAAGTGGGTCTTGGAAATAGTATGGAAATTAAAGGGAAACTATGACAAATTAATAACCAGTACACAAAACACTTTTATGAAATATCATTTATCGAGAAAGAACATCGAAGTTACCGCCTGATGAAGAATAGTATGTCAATTTCCACTTCTGTATATGCTAACAGGTACATATAGATGTATTCAATCAGCAGGGATGCAATTTTTTCTGATGTACACTTTGTCAGGGACAGGGGTGGGAAGATATCCAAGAAATATAAAACCTCGTATTTTTTCTATGTTTTGCGCATTTGTCTGTATGTATCCTTAGTAAGGTTACTGATAAATACCATAAGAAATGTTACCACTGTACAGGTAAGGGTATGTAATTGACACCTGCCATGTTCGGGTTTACAGTGTCGGAGTTTCTCCCATCTGTCTGTTTAGTGTGTCGACTCGCGGAGAGAATACAATAGAATCAGTGAGGGATGCCATAAAACCCACTATGTCTGCAATAAAATCCGTAGTGGACTTCCACTAGATTGAGTGGATTTACACTAGACTGGGGGGAAAATCCACCAGACTGAGCGGACTTCTACTACTCATAGTAGGCACTTAATCCCTTGCCCCTCTGTCCACGTCCACCGGATTAAGTGGACAATCGCAAAACTGCGATGTGAACTGTATCAAACTTCTGTTGCTAATGGCTGGACCATAATTGGGGCTGTTAGTACAATTTGCCAAGTCAGATGGCTTCGTACGATAAAAACACACATTTCCCAAGCTGAAATTGACATGATCTTTTGATGCTAATCCATGTCAATATTTTATAACAGTGCTGACAATGGTCACTGCCTTGATTTCTGTAAACATCCGCTGAAGTCAAGTCTTTATTAGCGAGAGACCATTTAATTTTCTAAAGGGGGTTGGGGTTTAAATGCTTGAAAACAATTGCCTTGTTCTGATTTTCAGTATAAAAAAGACATTATTCCATTCCTTATTTTTCTTGAAACAAATTTATCTTGTGATGAACGGAAAAAAAATATTACCATCAGAAAGAACATTCTAGCCCCATAAATTAAATGGTCAGTCCCTTACAGTATACATGCAGTTAGAACTGAACTAGTTCAAAGTTGTGTACATTAAGCCTCATGACTGTGCCTTTACTGCTCAAGAACTAAGCATGTGGTTTGCATTTCAGTGTAAATTCAGTGTTTTCTGTTCGTTTGGTTGTTTTTTTTTAAAGAGAAGCAGTTGTCAATTTGAAATTTAATTGTTGATATCTCAGAGAATTACTTTTCCTTTGTAACAATATGTTACATTTATGCTGTTCAAGAGAAGCTCAACAAGCTGTGCCTCTTGTCAAGTCAGTGCGTAATTTTTTTTCATATTTGCTTGAATAAAGTAAAAGCGTAAAATTATTGCAAAAGAAGTCGATCAACCTTTTATACATGTACTGAATATACAAGACTTTTGAAATTATTTTTTTTATTGTCCAAATATGTGATTGAAATAAAGATGATTGATTTTCCAAATGGAATCTAGTTGTAAATCCCTCTCGATGTCTCTGTCTTTCCACGGGTGGTCTTAATTCGTTGGCTGTTCAAATGTCAATCAGTAATGTCGACCAGCCCCTCCATGATGGAGTTGCCATTGGTGTGCCTGCCGAGGTGCGGTGGTGATTTGTAGTTATTTATCTCTCCACCGTGAAGCGAAAGTGGAGGGGATTAAGTCCCCCACTGTGAAGCATGGGGTTTCAAAAAAAAGCGTGAGCTGTACTGTATACCTGATGGCAGACTGGCATAATTTGTATAAATGTGAAAGGTTTTTGTGCCAAAATGCTTTCCACTTAATTGGTCACATTTTTTTCAGTGGTTTTGGAGAAAAATCTGTTTAAATACTTTTCTATTGGTTTCTATTTGATTTCTAACAGGGGCCATAGTTTATGGCACATCAGCATAATTTATACAAACTACAAAGGCCTATATGCCAGGATGCTTCCTGTCAAGTTTGGTCAAATTCTATTGATTCCAATGGCTGTAGTAATGGTGTCCATATTTGATGGTGGATCGGCATCATTTTGTACAAATCTGTAAGGTTTTCAAGCCAAGATGCTTTCTGTCAAAAATCTAATAAAATTCTGTTCAGCACTTTTTTAATATATATTTTTTTTGTTTAAAGGTTTTTCAAGTTTTAGAAATGGTGAACGTATCTGATGGTAGCTTGGCATCATTTGTAAAACTTGAAAGGTCTTTATTCCAAGCTTTCTGTCACATTTGGTCAAATTTTTATTTAGTACTTTTGGAGAAGGCATTATTTAAAATCTTGCTTCTACTTTCAGTAATGGTGGCCATATTTGATTGCAGATTGGCATGATTTTTAAACACTTGAAAGGCCTTTATGCCAGGATGCCCTGTGACAAGTCTAGATGAAAATGGAGGTTTTTGAAAAGCTAAAAATAGTAATTGCTGCCAGATGCCTGATATCACATAATAACAAGGCATACAATAAGCTCGCCTGACCTACATATTTAAGTCTGTGCATGAATAGGTTATAGAGATAACTGAATGTGAATTCACATTTTTCTTGTAAAATGGAGCAATTACAGCATATAAACATCACTGTAGTCTTAAAAATACATAAATAAGTTCACAAGAACTGCAAATAATGCCACTGTAGTGTCTTGTTTGCTTATGAGAGAAGA
This sequence comes from Margaritifera margaritifera, assembly GCA_029931535.1. NCBI lineage: Eukaryota > Metazoa > Mollusca > Bivalvia > Unionida > Margaritiferidae > Margaritifera > Margaritifera margaritifera. The sequence goes on from JAQPZY010001332.1 coordinate 873,712, forward strand.
TACTTCTGAAGAAGTGGCAAAATTAATTTTCCACTCTAAAAGAGAATAACTGCCATATTCACTTTCAACTGCTTACCTAAGTTTTCATAGCCTGACATGACTCTATGCATAAGTCTTTAAATGGAAAATTTGCAAAGCACCACAAACTTTGTGTTGCACGAATTTCACAACACATTTGTGATGTGCTTTCCACAAATACAAATCAGGCAATGTTGAAAAACAGCCACATGCACTTTTGTTAAAAGTTTAAAATCAAATGATTTTTACAATATCAGATCTGTACACCTGAGATAGTATTTTGCCAATCCCATTTTGTCAAACTGTTTTAGCACTTTTGGCACAAATTCATTAAGTCTATGCAGGTCATCCATATCATTACATGCAGCTGCATTTATTAATGTTAATGTTGTTAGCCTCAGCAAGTCCATCTCAACTCTCTTCTAATGGTAAAAAATCTTCAGATGAAAAATTGCTCCAAAATCTCCATCTGATGTAAAGAGTATTTTCACAGCATGTCTGCTAAGACATAATTATTCTGACTTGCATCTTTGACTGTCCACCTCAATTTGTACCCAATGGCCTTCTCTCACATGATTTTATGTGTTGTGAAGCATTTCTTTGATAGTTTTGACTTATTCCAATGATGTTTCTTTCAAGTTAATTTTTTCTTTGTTGGAAAAGGCTTTTTGGTAATCTTTGTCATGGTTGATATGTGTGAGAAACTGTTTCATTTATTTCTTTAAGCATTTACAGACAAAAAAACTGTTTTATCTACCATTTTTAATAAATGTACAAGTATTTATCATTCATCAAATATATATTCCTATTAATTCTAAATGTCCACAAATAAATACATAGCTTTGTGCCCCAAATTCTGTCTCATTTTTACTTTATGTGTGATAAGTTTTTCAAAAGGCATACTGTCAATGCATTATGTTTGTGTTTCAGACCAAATTGCAATCAGATCACTGAGAAAAATGTAGTCATTGGTATCAATTTCAAGACAAACAATTAAACCAAGGAACTGTTGCGAGAAAATTTTGAAATATTCATCATTTTATCTCACTAGAACACTTTACATTGATCTGCCATGTATTTACACTAGAAATGACATTAGCTGGCAATAAACAGGTCTCTTCATGGACTACAATTGTCATAATACACAGCGTTCTTCATGATCCACTTAAAGTCTAATTAGCAGGCTGTACCCCATTGCAGATCATTATTTTTCATATGCACTTATCAACAGAGAAATGTATTATGTCCAATACAACTATTTATAAACTTTCTATATAGGCTTGTCAACCAGTTTTAACAATGTATTACATGTACATAAATACGATTGATCAAAGAAAGGAATATCAGTAAGAAGAGAAATAAGGAACATAATAAGCATTTAGAAGAGCACATAAAATATCTTAGACATGTGCTTTCTTTAACACACATATGCTATATACAGTATTTCTATCATGATAAGACCAAAGGGCCAGTCTAAAAGATATGTCAAAAAGTAAGGAGTGGGCACTAAAAAATTTGGGACACCTTTAATTATTTATATAAATAATATTTTCATACTCTATAAATGTTGGAACACAAAATCATAGAAATTTTTTCATATGCTGCAAGTTTTGTGACACCTGAGAACTTACTTATTTGTCAACTTCATCAGCATATTATATCAACTGTAACATTAGAATTCTTGACATATAAATTGTTAAGGGGACTACTCCCATTTCTGAATAGAGGGGGTTGTTATAAATTAGGTTGGTATACTTATTTAAACAAGAGTCCCTCAAAGGGAATTATGCTCTAATGGCCAAAAAGAATTGGCATTATCTTCATTTACGACCAATTAGACATCATAAAAAGTCCTTTAATGAAAACCCAGTGTCGATATGACTTTCTGTTATGGAGTTGTGATAACAAGATTTTCTAGATGCCCATGATAGTAGCCATACTGGACGTCAGGTCAGCTCATTTTCATTTAGGACCAACTGGGCTCTTTACCCTATGTTTTGGACACCCTAAACTGTGGGATAACCTTAATTTAATGTTATTAATTTAATATAATGCTCAGTATTTGATAAACAAAATGATGACATATACTGTAAATAAAAGACTGTCAATAGTTGCAATTTTCAACTGCAGTTATACATAAATATCTTCTGGGAAAAGGTCTGAAAATCAAGATGTCTCAGTTTTACATTATTATATATCTATTATTATTGGCAAGTTGACATCGATTGATATGCATGTTAAACCAGATATCTGTATCAGTTGCAGTAAGAAGTTCTGTTTGAGTTCTGTCCAAGTGGCACCATTTTCATTTAGGACCACGGTGACTGGACCTTGGGATTAATGTGTGCAAAGTTTTGTGGCAATCCTCCAAGTAGTTTGAGAGAAGTAGCAATAACAAACTTGTGCTAACAGATGGACAGACATTGGAAGATGGATGTATGATGACACATGTCAGACACTTGATGATAGACAATGGGTGATGGACAACTGACAACAGGCCATCCCATAAGCTCTTCTAGTCTATGACCAGTAGAGCTAAAAAACCTGATATTATTTGGGTTTTCTTTTTTTCAAAATCACTGTTCTTAAAATCTGTTTCAGAAGCTGTTATTACTGTCCTCACCTTGAAGTCAGATTTTGGATAGATGGAGAAAGGACAGAAGACACACAATAGGCTATCCCATAAGCTCTTCTGGTCTATGACCAGGTGAGCTAAACATAATTTGTTGGGGTGATTTTCATGTTTACTTTTTATTTCTATTTCAAATATGTATAATTTCATTTTACAATGACAAGCATACCACAAGATCATATCTGCATCAACAACCTCACTTTTTGCATTAGTTTACTATTACATGTATTTCTTTATGCATAATTACATTAAAACTGTCAACAATCACCAGTAACTACATTTTCTGCCTTAAAAATTTAAATACCTAGCTCATCAAAATGTGGTACCAGTATTACAACAAAGAAATAAATGCCATGTATGGGTTCATTGCTTCCAATGAGTGACCTTGTTTAGATCGTTGCATCACCACATGTACACTAGAAATTGTAACTCATACCCAATTAACTCATTATCACCTACTGCTATGGTAACTATTTATACTTTACCTACTTAGTCTCCTATGTGCAGCAGTAAAGTGGTGCAATTAACCTTGTATGTGTAATGAGTGTTGGGACTGAGTGGTCATGAAGTTTTATCCTACATGATGAGTTAATATGGCATACACCATTGGTTTATTTCCACCATATATGTATACTTGCAATTCAACCAATGACATTTTAGCTTACATATACAGTAGAACCTGTCTTGAAAGACCACTGCTATGAAAGGCCACCTGCCGTGCGAGACCAGATTCTTGATGCACTGATTTACTGATAATATAGTGTTAGGACCTGTCATGAGAGACCATTATTTTTTGGCAGAAGGGGTGGTCTTTCAAGACAGGTTCTACTGCACTGAGGAAACAATGGACAACAAAGAAAAGAAAATTTGATTCTGATAATGCTAAAATCTGAGAAGTTATTTGAAAATAAAAACAATGGAATATAAGGTGAGTTAGCTGCTGGAAAGAGAAATTATCTGACTTACTCTCATGGAGAATTTTCAGAATTTTCATTGTCTGAAACTGACAGTGACCCTTTACCCACTGAAAAACAAAAGTCCCTCAAAGGGACTGATGCTCTATTATCTGAACAGAATTTCCGGGAATTCAGGATAGGACCATTTCTTCTTTTTAACCATTAAGTGTTGAAACCATCTTTGGATGTAAAATTAGCACCATTTTCATTAGGACAAACTAGATACCATTAGAAACTTTTGGTGAAAACCACATGTTGATATGACTATCCATTCAGGAGAATTAGTGACCAGATTTTCAATATGTTCATTGTTGCAGCCATATTTGAGGTAAGATCGGCACCACAGTCATTCAGGACCAACTAGATAGCATAATTTATCTTTTGGTGAAAACCCCATATCAATATGACTTTCTTTTTAGGTGGCTTGGTAGTAGGTTATTTAGTGCCAAGGTAATCTGAGTAAAGTGCCTTGCTCAAGGACACACCATGGTAGCTGACCCAGGCTGGTCTGATGGTGGGATTCAAACCCACACACTTTCAGTCATGAGTCCGGCATGTTAACGACTGAGCCACTGTGGCTCTCTCCTTTTAGGTGGAGTTCTGTAACAATAGCAAGATTTTCAAGATGGCTGCCACATTGGTCATACTTTATGTCAGATCGGCACCATTTTCATCTAGGACCAACTAGACATCATAAGAAGTTTTCTAATGAAAACCCAATTTTGATATAACTTTCCATCCAGGAGGATTAGTGATAATATTTTCAAGCTGGCCACTGTGGTGGCCATATTGGATATCAGATTGGCACAACTGTTTTGTGACCAACTAGCCACTATAAAAAGTCTATCAGTAAAAACCACATGTTCTGATGACCATCATTCAGGAGGAGTAAATGATAACAAGATTTTCAAAATGTCTGCTGTGGTGGCCATACTGGATGTCTGAGTGGAATCATTTTCATTTATGACCAACTATACATCATAGGAAGTCTTCTGGTGAAAACCCCATATCAATATGACTTTATACTTGCCATATTCCCAGACAGTGTTGGGGATTTTTTTGAGACTCAAAAAGTGTGTTTTGAGGTCCCAAGGGGGGTCAGTGAGCGTGACCCCCCAAAAGCGACATCATCCAAATGAGAATAAGTTATCTTTTCAAATCAGCCTATAGCAAATGATTGGAAATTCAAATCTGAATGAAAGAAAATACCATCTGTTTTCTCTGAAGCATTTAATATACTTACAAAAAAAAAAAACACACAAAAAAAAAAAAAATGGTAGACTTAGAATTGTCAAATAACATCACCACAAACATGGTCACAACCTCACATACATTAAATACAAACATACACCAAGTTACTCTCTTTAAAATCCATTGGACAGTGGAATGTAGTTTTAATTACATATAGTCTTTGCTGCTTTCAGCAGTCGGTCTGACGGTACTGCAAGTGTCATTTGTGTTCACAAATATGCGTACACTTTTCCTTCGCGAATGTGAATCCACATCTATGTTGGCGCAATCAATGGCCAAAGTCGCTAAAAGTGATAAAAACTGTAAGATGACAATGAATATCCTTTTCAAAACAATGAATCTGGCAATGAAAACATTGAAGGTTTGTGGCAGTCGACGTATTTTCGAGGTTAAAGTCACGCCTATGGCAGTGAAGATTTAATTTATTCTCAGGCTGAATTAATGAAAAAAGGTACCATTTTATGCAAATACACAATTTGTCATTTGATTATTGATTTATTACTTTTATATTATTAAAATTCCATTGTGCAGTTCATTTCAGGTTAACAAGATATTCAAATAAGTTGATGTTTTCATGAGTTACTTGATCACATGATAAAACGTTTATTGTAATCATGTAAATTTCCAAGGAAAATACGAGAAAGTTAAGGTAGCAAAACTGCCGAAGCAAATAAGATTATCTCATTTGTTAGCACTTCTAGTGGATTATGTACTACAATATTCTTTTGTCCCTTTAAAATGTTGCATGTCCCCCAATTCCGGAGGGTGAGGGACAGTGTCCCCTGACCTTTGGATCCTATGTGCAACACTGCATTAGAGATTGAATGGTGCTGTTGTTCAACCTACCAAAACAATCATGTTTTAAAGTTTATATAAGGAGTAAAAATCCGACTTCAAAGAAATGTTGCCGCTGATCACAAACTTTAATAAAGACGGCTTCAACATTCTCATTCAATGCAGTCAGTGATGTGTAATAACATTTGTTTTTCAACACGCATCTGTTTGATGTATTTAACTTCAGACAAATTGGGTTGTTCCACTTAGTGTACTTTACCTATGCAAATTAGCCTAATGGGCTCTCCCTCAGCAGTGCTAAAAGGATGTGACACAATACATCACCCTAGCTATTGTGAGTCAATTCAGTAAATCTCTGAAAGGTGTCAGTTTGTCGCTGACCGCCTCACCTTTAAATTGTCTCTAAAACATCTGTATAAACTGCCCCGAGGATAGTTTTATATGAGCTCTGAGCAAGACTATTTACTGTTGATACGTCCCACAGATTACGGGCATATACAGAGATGCTGCCAGGATTTTATCTAACGGGGGGAGCTCCCCCCTTGTCATCATAATAAGGGGGAGTAGAAAAAAAATGAGGTGGAGGAGGAAATGGCCATAGTTCATTTACCTAACACATAATTATCCATCTCTTTCTTTCTTCGTGCTCTATTGAAATCTAAATCCTCAAAAGATATCTCCTCTATTTGTATAAGCATTAATCTGCTGATCATTTCTGAGCTTAATTTGTGCCTTATCTGTGTATGAATATTGTTCTGTGCTGATAACCCTGTTTCACATATACATAGCTAGCTAAGCCAGCTTGAACAAGTTGGAAAAATGTTCTTTATGGTTGTTATGTACAATTTTCAGCAGCTCAGAGGTATTGTCTCTTGGATATCTGTGCTCCACAAAAATATTTTTCACTAACAAGAGCTCTGCCAAAGTTTCACTTTCTTGAATCAGTGCTTTGCTGACTACTACATGTATGCCAAATTTCTGATCTGTTCCACAATTTTGTATTAGGATTTTAAGTCCATCAATGCCATAGTCAGCTTGTTAGGACAGAGTTATTTTGATTAAAAATAAATATCCTTACTTTTTAATTTCTTTTTAGATTTTTATTTATACAATTTATCTTAACCCTTAGAGTGCTATATGTTTTGTACCACAAGATCCCTCAAGGCAGAATTGTTTGAGAAAAGAAATGAAAAATTGCACTCTACTTTTAAATTGCTTGTACTTTAATTAGGCTTAGTATTCTGCATTTTTGACATTTAATTTCGAAGGACCGCTTAATAGGGGAGTGAGCGGCATACCGTCTGTTTTTGTTCATCCAGCATGTACATAGGACTCGTATTCAACATCATTTTCTGGTTCAAAATTACTCACTGGTATTTCCAGTAACACTTTCCGAGCTCCAATAATCTCATATACTTCAAAACTTTAAAAATCATTGCTATCATCGACCAGTATTTGCCGAATGAAATCGTCATCTGAAGATGAACCATGTTGCAATTCAGCCATTTTGGATTTTCTAGGGGCCCTTACTTTAAACACGCATTTGTAAAACTTCCTTCATGAATGCAAGGTTAAAACTCGACAATGCTTGTTCCAGGGCCCAATATGCCAATCAAAGTTAGTTTAACAGACGTTCATATCAAGCTGAATGATGTGTAAACAGTTGCCTACTGGAAAAAAGACCGATAACGAGACAAGCGCAACGAGACTACTACTGGCGGCGCGACTTATGCCCTGACAATCACTTTAAGGGTCACCAGCTAAATAAATATTGTATACTGTGCAGAATACATTTTTATATGCGTGACTTTAAACTAATTTGCAGGAGTTCTCTCGCATCACTGCTTTCCAAGAGCGCGAATTCGTACACATTTTGTGTGATTCGTGCAGTTGCGCGCAATGGCAGCATCTTTGCATATATCATTGTGATCAAGAAATTTACTTTTTTTGTGGGAATTTTGTTTCCCGCCAAGATTGCTGAAAATTGTGTTTTTCAAAACATGGTCAGGAGGGGTTTGGAAGTCCAAAATCGTGTTTTTCCATTCAGAAGGTGAAGCAATAAAAAGATTTTCAAGATGGCTGCCATGGTAGCCAAACTGAATGTCAGATTGGCACCATTTTCATTAGGCCTGTCTGGACATCATAAGAAGTTTATGGTGAAAGCCCATGATGATATGACCATCCATTCAGGAGGAGTAGCGTTTACAAGATTTTCAAGATAGCTATGTTGGATGTCTGAGCAGATAGATGGACGATAGGTCATGGATGAAGGACAACAGGCCATTCTATACACTCTTCTGATCTATGAATAGTACGTCTGAAAAGTGAGAGCGACAGGAATGAGAGAGAAGGAGAAAACAAATGAAGGGAGGACTGATGGATCATTAATGACAGAACCCACATCCACTAGAGGTCATTCACCAGAACCACCACTAGGTTGGTTGGTTGTTATGGGTTTAAGGCCATTTTTCAGCACAAGATTGGCTATACATGGCGGCCAGTATATCTGGTGGAGGACGAACCCAAGAAAACCCTGGGAATAACCACCGACCCACGGGAAGCTACTGGCAAGCTTTCTCACATACCCACGTTGAACCACAATTAGGACCAAGAATGAATTTTGACCCAAATGCAAAATGAATTTGATTTTTTTTGCATCATTTTGAATAAACTGTGTTGAAGGCTGTATTTTATTCTATGGGAATTTGCAATATGAATTTCATGGAATTATATAAGAATGAATGGATTACTTAAAACAAGAGGACCAATAGAGAGAAGTAAATCACCCTGTTACCATTCTGCATGACCTTTTTATTTCTGCATGTTGCATGAAATTTATACATGTGCTATTATGCAATTTTTTTCATTGAGAACAACTTTGATGAATTTCAGCTTAAATAACTGAAGAAACACACAGCAAAAATAAGAAATTTCTTTTTAGTAACCTCTACCTGTATTCTGTAGGGGACTATCTAGCTGCTTGGCTCAGGGACAATGAGTTAAGTACACGTCCTGGTTTTTAATCACAGGCATCACTGCAATGACCTTATTTAATGCCATACACAATGATAGAGAATTCTCATAGTATAGATATAAACTAATTCTTTGAAAATATTTTTCTAAATTTCATGGTTAACAAATTTATTAAACTAAGCTCCAAATCATGTAAACCACAAGTAAGTGTTTTATGTAAATAAGGAAACAGATGCACTATAACAATCTTCTAAAAGAATGACCTGTACAAGGTACAATGGCCTATATATATCTAGAAAGAATGGATATGTGGCATGCATAAGTGTCATTTATCGATATTAGACAGGTGTCTTTCTTATCAAGGAAAATTATGGTTTTTGTTCTTAAATAATGTGTATCCAACTTTAAATAGCATAGACCCAGATTTGCAATTTCATAATCATATGGTGCAGACTTGATTGAATGTGGAAGAATGGAGAGACCACTCTGTATGAAGCACTTGTCCTCTCCTTGACAGTGAGTCAGCTAAAATGTTGAGCCATCCTGGTATGTGGCGGATCTGAATATTTATCTGGTATTGGGCATAGCACTGAAGGCAATCCCATACCATGATGCAAAGGTCCGGTGATTTTGTCCTTCCCTGTTTGAGGAGGTACAAGACCACTACCGAATTGTCCGACAGTATCAGGACCGTATGTCTGTGCATGCGTTCTACCTAGGTGTTGGAGGCATTGAGAATGGCTTTCATTTCTAGGAGGCTGATGTGAAGAGCCATCTCTTGAAGCATCCATTTGCCACTGACTATCAGAAAGTCCAGTAGCAAGTGTGCTCCTCAACCTGACAGACTGGCATCTGTACAAATCGTTATTTCCATCTGTGGGATTTCGCAGGGTATTCCATTTCCTGTCTTGCCACTGGAGAAGGAAGTGATGTGGTTGCGATTGTAGTGTTCTGATCTAGATGATCCATGAAATTTCACCATTGGGCTAGAAGGGCCATTTGTAACGGGAGCATGTAAAGGCACCCAGGGGGGTAACAAATCTGCCTCCGCATTGAATAGGCTTAGGGGTTGAAGAAACTCACTTTCCGAGATAAATGTTTTGTTTGAAATCCTCTCAGACACATGAACAATGTTTTTGATGCATTTGGGAGGAAAATGTAAGAGATTGAGATTTGTGAAAAACTCCACACCGAGATGGATAAATATGTTGAGCAGGGGTAAGGTCTGATTTCTCAATGTTTATTATCCACCCTAGACTGTGAATGAGGGCAAGAAGGTTATTCATATCCTGGATCAAAACTGAACTTACCCAGTGTTTTTGAAGGATGTCGTCCTGGTGTGCTGCCATCACTGTGGAGGAGTGATCCTGAACCAAGAGATTACAGTCTAAAGTTTTCGTGAATTCCCAAGAGCTCAAGTTGAGGCTGAAAGGAAAAGCGTGGAATTGATATACTTTGCCCTGATAGGCTTACAAGCGAAGGCGCTGTATGAATTGGAATTTGAAAATACACGTCGGAGAGGTCTAGGCTGATTGTGTAGTCGTTGCATCGCACTGAAAAACGGACAGACTTTGCCATCTCCATCTTGAATTTTGGGGCCAAAATGAATCTGTTGAGCCTGTTGAGGTTGATCACAGGTCTCAATTTGCTGTTGGACTTCATCACCAGAAACAGTCTGGAGAAGAAGCCTTAAGTGTACGGCTTTTGTACAATATCCACCGCCCTCTTTATGAGTAAAAGATGTATCTCCTGAAGTCTGTCCACCTTCATGGAGTCCCTTGGGGTTTCTGTCATTAAGGGGGACGACAAAAGTGGAGGAGGCCCTCTGACATGACTTGGATCACCCAGTTGTTTTGCGGAAAGAGGTCGATCCAAACCTGATTAAAAAGAAGGAGTCTGGTACCGACAGATGGGTTGCCAGTGGGCAGGGGAAACTGTAAGTCACTGATGGGTGGTGGCAGGCTTGGAGGAGGAGAAACATTGTTTTCTATCTCCCTTCCCTGCCTGATGGTGAGAAGTAGGGGTGCATGACCGCTATACTTTGCCTGGCCATGGTTATTCTGTTGTCTTTGGGAACTGCCTCTCTTGTATCCCTGCCGATGATGTTCCCGTCTCTGGAACGATCCCTTAGCAGGACATCTGGATATGGGAGCTTGCGCTGGCAGATGTTGGGGCAATTCTTGTGCTGCCTGTTTTCTGACCTCCTCAATTCAACCCCCAAACAGAAGGGAAGTGCGCAAGGCCACCACATAATGTGATTTTAGAGAAGAAGAGTGAAGGAGTGCATCTCTTCTGACTAAGTCCAAGTTGCAGGAGACCGTCAGGGCGTTAGCCATGGTGTGGTGAGAAGCCTATTCATGACCTTGGCAATATGGCTCACCGAATCCCAGACATGATCACTTCCAACCTTTTCAGCAATTCATAAAAACACCAAGGATGCTAAGTCAAGTAGTGAGAAAGTTGATATAACATTCCTCATTAGCTTGGAGGTGACACTGAAGACTTGCCAATCCGCCTTATAACAAAGTGGGGCAGTCATGCCAAAAGCTGAAACATCCTTGTCAAGATTAGGTATTTCCAAAATAGTATGCGTCAGAGTGCAACTTATACCAGTGAGACAACAAGGTAGCTGGCAAAAGATTCATGGAAAAGAAGGATTTTGCATTACTGGGGCCACACATTTTTTCAGAGAGAGACCCGGTGATTTCTGCAACTTTTGACGACTGAGGCAATGTTCTAAATGATGGACTATCAATCGTCGTCTACTTTTGCAGAGGCTTTGACCTTGTGGGCAGGGATGACAATAGGTGGAGATGGATGGAGACAGGATATGATAGATTTCTTCTACTGCTGCCTTAAATTCAAATTCCGTCTGTTCCATTGTCGGATTGGATGATTCAGGCATTCCATTTCATCCACATCATCTAGCTCGGGACTGTCCCTCTTTTGTACACCTTGGGTCCATGGGTAGAGGATTCCATATGACAATGATGATGCTGTATGCTGGTATACTAGAATCATGGTTCAGCATGACTGGTTTGGCTCAGCCTGATGGCTCAAATAAAGCCAGTTTGCTATGAAGAGGCATAGTAATGTTTGGTCTGGCTGGTGGAAGGTTTCGTTGTTCGGTATGTTCGGCATATGATACCATAACTGTCATAATATGTGGCAAGGCCGGCTCGCCAGTCTGAGATGAGCGACTTGGGGCCACTGTAGTCATATATTGCACATTCGTACAGCTGGACTGGTTGGTCAACAGTCGGAACAGCACATGGTGGAGAATATGGTGGATGATAAATGCCATGATGGTCAGCCAATACAGCCATCTGTCCGTCCGTACCAGTCAAATTGTGGCTCATTTGGTTGGCCGGCTGACTGTCCATCTGTACGAGTCAAACAATACACCCTCACATCCGGCAAGAATGTTGTCATGCACAGATGGAGTACGAGGTATTGTATATTCACACCTCATGGGCAGAGATAGGTATGACTCTGCACCCTCACGCCCCAGAGGTAGGGTTATATTTGACTTAGGATTGTCATGCCTTGTGGGTGGAGCTAAAGGCTTATCCCCAATTGGCCCCCCCCTCCAATTCTTCCTCTTCGGTCTCGATGATGAAGCCTTATTGATTAGAGATAGTGCTCTCTTTTTGTGGCCCTTGAGTTGTTTTTTAAGGGCATTTGACCATGTGTTCTCTTTCCATGCAACACACACTTTACAGGTGTGTGATTAAAAGCATTTGGCACAGAACAGGCATATTTTGTGGATGTCCTCCATGACTTTGAATTGCTTGCATTTATTGCCCCGTATTGTCATCTCTGTAATGAAGAAGAGAATCAACAAACAAGTGCATACAACAAATATATATATATATACATAATTTGAAATAAATACCGACCGTGTTATAAAAACAAGTCATAATTGAAGAAAGTGCCTAAAAACAGTGCCCAAGAAATTCCACCAGTGAAAATGTATGTTGCCGATCAAAGTCAATTTTGACGAAAGCGAATGGTATATTTACAAAACTATCGATAAAAATCTACCAGATTTTTACAAAAATGTTGTATGCACCATATAAAACAACATTTTGACTTACTGTACCACTCAAAAAGAAATGTGGATGAATAGATTTAAGTTATAGAAGTTATAGAACTTAACTGAATTGTCTAGAGGACATCTTTACCGCATGGCCAGCTAAAGTAAAAACTGGTTTAAACTGGATATAATGGTAGTCACCTTGCGGGTAGAAAGGGGAGTTAACCTGAAATAGTTGCTTCCCTTTGTCTATATAATATATAAACAGAAAGATGTTTTTCTGTAATCCGGGAGGGCTGGATTCAGAGGTAGCAAAGAAAGTTATCCTAATGTAATGTGATAAGGTAATGTATCTGACGGAGAAACATCCTTATTTGATAGATTTCACTGTAAATTAACTAACAATGACAATCAATTTATGACATTTTCAGATCTTAAAGCAGAAAAATAATTCCTTACTACATGCTGTTGAGTTGAAAGACTTTTCCACTCTTCTTCCCTGCTTTTCAGTCTCTGTTACAGCCCATACCTGGTATGTGAAAAATTGTACATGATTCTGAATAATTCACTGCATGTAAATTGTATGTACATGTAAATGAATTCTGATAAAATATTTCTCTCAAAGAGAAAAAATCAAATGGCTTAAATTGAATGTAACCTTTGCTATAAATAAAAGTTTGACTTGTTGCATCTGACTCTATTACAATATACAACTCTAGCTTTTACACAGGAATATGTTATGATACATGTCTTTGATTGAAATTTCTCTATCAACATATTAGACACAATCACAATATAGAGTAAATAATATCTGTTGTTTATTAAATATTTGTTTTAAAAAAGAAAAACAAATTAATAGCAATATTGCTCTAAACGCAGAAAATTTTCCAGCTGCTAATTTTTTCAAATTTCTAAGTTTTGCAAATTAGAGGTTTAACTTTTCTGACTTTTACAATCATGAAGGGTAATGTACTCTCTAGGCTTGCTTTGTAACTCAAACCATTCCCAATGACAAAAGAGTCAGATTTACCAAATCTGCAAGTCCACAAGGCTGCCCAACTGCTAACAGCATAGACTTACATCTGCTGAGCACGATGCTGTTTATATTACCTTGCAAACGAACAACATAAAACCCTGATCTGATGATGCATTATAAGAAGAACCTAGTAGCATTTTCTTCATGAGGACTATTCAATTAAAATTATCTATGGAAAGGTGGAACACATACAAATTATTTTTCTGTTAGTAGTATGAAATATGGACTGAACCCCAAAACATATATACACCTTTTCTTCACATTTATATTTGCACTGTGTGCTGGTAATAACATATAGTTTGTTTTAGTTTATATTTGCACTGTGTGCTGGTAATAACATACATTTGTGTTGATAAAACATGTATCCCCCATGCAACAGACCAAAAAGACTAAGTCCAAAAGTTTCTAAAACTTATAAAAATGGAAAAACTGCTAAGTGGTCTTGCTTTTAAATGCCCCCACCACCAGCCACCTGTTTTTATGTCCATAATCCCTTGGCACTGATGAACATGTGTTCAAAAGTACCCCTCTAGAATGACCAGCCCTCTAATAATGCCAGCAGCTGCATTTTAGTGCAAAAACTATCAAATTTACCACTCACAAGTGGACACATCCTGGGGTTTACAAATGGAAATTTCACAAATATTTGCTGATTTCTAAATTCAACACACTGCCATTTGTTCCAACATGTCAACAAAGTACCTAATTTTAATTCATACAAAGAGGAAAGAAATCTGTTTATCCATAGTGCTATGTGTTCTCTAGATGTCAGGTTTTTGTTAATTTGATAATTTTACTGGCTGTAATTACCAACAAGAATTATTAAGATGACAAAACGTAACAGCTGAGTATTGTTCAGCTCAAGTCAACATTATATCCAGTCACCATAAAGTAAAGATGGTATGTTCGCCATTGTGACTTCTCTCTCTTAGATTAAGAAATGTATTTGAAAGGGTAACAGACTAAAACCAGTCAATCATGTGACAAGCTCACTTCCTCTGTAAACACAGTGCATTTTGTCTAATAGCTACAAATTAGTTTTACAGTAGTGTAGATGCCAACGAATGACTAACTTGTTGCAAAAAGTGCAAAATGTCATCAGACATTCTCAAAAGGAAAAGTGGAAGCAATTCGACTAAATGAACACAGGGAGAGTCCTATGATCACTGTGGACATATTTGGCACATATATATTAGTGATTAATGGCACCTCAGCACAACAATGACTATGGCATCTGAAAGATGCAAATAAACATTGTTAATTATACAGTATGTACACAGGCATGATTTCTGTCAGTAAAATAGGGAAACTCTCTTTCTACCAATTAACTGGTAGATGGGAAGTGGGTGTTGTCCAAGGTTTCCCTTTTTACTGACAGAAATAAGTGCCTGTGGTTTTGCAACAGTGGGAATATGGACTGGAGAAAGATAGTTATAGCCAGATGTTTGTATTCTGGTTTTATTGACAAGGTGTTCAAATGGTTTTGCACCTCGACTGATGATTATTCATAATTATTTTAAATAACATTAATTTAGGTTTTATCACACTGATTCCATAACATGCATGTAACATTATATCCAGTCACCATAAAGTAAAGATGGTATGTTAGCCATTGTGACTTCTCTCTTTTAGATTAAGAAATATTAAATATTAGTTAAACTTTTTAAAAATTTACATTATGTGTAATTGTTACTGCCCTTTAGAAAAGCCATACCTCTTATAATGTATAATGTATAATAGCATGAAAATCTAATTACATGTAGGTCATCTACATATGCATACAAATATGACTGCTAAATTTCATATGTCTACCTTAAGTGGTTTTTGTTGGTGCTTACAAGGTTTTCATAAAAAACATCTGAGCCCAAAAAGGTAAACAACAAGCCAAAGTGGTCCTGAAATTGCTCAGCAGGCTGACATCTGCCTAAAAGCCAAATGCAAATGCAAGAGCTGATGGCCAGGAAATCTGGGTTAGAATGATACTTTCTGATGAAATTGTTTCCACTACTGATGATCACATGTATTACAAAAACAATTGTTTCAAGATTTTGTCTTTTGTATCTTCATCCACATTTAATGGTACATCAACATCATTTGTCCAATATTGAAAAACCTTTATGCCAGGGTGTGTTCTGTTAAAATTGGTCAAATTATGTTGTGCAGCATATTGAGATAGAGTTGTTTAAATTCATATATATTTTTTGTAATGGCAGCCATATCTGATGGCAGATTGGCATAAGTTGTACAAACCTGAAAGTGCTTTATACTATGATGACTTCAATAAAATTTTCTCAAATTCTGTTCAGCTCTTTTTTAAAAGAAGCCGTTTAAAGGTTTTTATATTTTAGGAATGCTGACCATATTCTGCATAATTTGTACAAACCTAGAAGCCCTTCATGCAAAGATGCTTTCTGTCAAATTTGGTCAAATTCTGTTGAGTGATTTTAAAGAAGTTATCCTTTAAATGATTTTCTGTTTTTAGTAATGGTGGCCAAATTTTATGACAGATAGGCAACATCTGAACAAATCTGAAAGCCATTCAGGTCAAGATGCTTTCGATCAGATGTGGTCCAGTTATATTGAGGACTTTTTGAAAAAAAGTCACTGAAAAGTTTTCTATTTTAAGTAATAGTGGTCATATTTTAAAGCAGATCGGTATCATTTTGCAAATTTGAAAGCCCTTCAAGCAAGGATGCTTTCTGTCAAATTTTGGTGGAATTGTATTAAGTGATTCTAGAGAACATGCTTACAGGTTTTTCTCTTTTTAGTAACAGGGGTATATTTTATGGCAGACCAACATCATTTGTCCAAAACTGAAGTAATACATGCCAGAATGCTTTTATCAAATTTTGTCCAATTCTGTTGCACACTTTATGAACAGAAGCCACTTAGAGGTTTTTCTATTTTTAGTAACAGGGGTATATTTTATGGCAGACCAACATCATTTGTCCAAAACTGAAGTCATACATGCCAGAATGCTTTTATCAAATTTTGTCCAGTTCTGTTGCACACTTTATGAACAGAAGCCACTTAGAGGTTTTTCTATTTTTAGTAAAGGTGTCCGTATCTAATGGCAGATCAGCATCATCTGTATAAAATGCTATCAAATTTGGTCAAATTCTGTTCAGAAGTTGTAAATAAATAATTATGCACAGATTATGGTTAACAAATGAAATACCATAACATTAGCTCACCAGGCATTATGGCCAGGTGATGTAAATATGTGTATAAAAATTGAAAAACTACTGTAATGACCTGAAATCTCATCAGGTCATCTACATATGCATAAGCATACAAATATACCTGCTAAATTTCATATGTCTACCTTATGCAGTTTTGCTTAATTGTGCTAACAAGGTTTGGGTCAAAATATCCAAGTCCTAAAAGTTTTTAAAATGTGTTACAAAATGGAAAATCTGCTGTAATAACCTGAAAATCTAAAAGGTCATCTACATGTGCATATGAATGTGCATGCCAACTTTAAATTGTTTGCATGGAGTGGCTTTTGTGTAATCTTGCTAACAAGCTTCTGAAAATAGCAGAGAGAGAGAGAGAGAGAGAGATAGGACTAAATTAAGATGCCCTTTTAAAAGAAACATGGCATACAAAATGACCAGAAACATCTGAAGTTTTAAAAACAGATCAAATTTCAAAATGAGAACATCTTTAATACATGCATGCCTGTATGTATTTTACCTCTACAGTGTACTGTTGTTCTGGCATGGTGTTCATAGCTGTCGTCCAGGTCTTAGATATCTTTAAATAGGGATCTGAATTTTCTATAATCTTGGTATAACTGGTAACTTCATGTCCTGACTGCAAAAATAAAGTATGCAGCTATAAGTATCTATCATGAAAGGTTATTGGATGGAAGTGAGAACAAAGCACAGCAAACAATATATACATACAGAGAGAGAGAGAGAGAGAGAGAGAGAGAGAGAGAGAGAGAGAGAGGAGAGAGAGAGAGAGAGAGAGAGAGAGAATAGATGGTGTTTTAACTGTAATACTAAATTCTTTAGACATGAAAGTTTAAACAAAGACTTCCAAAAAAATGCAAAGAGACAGACTGACAGTTAGATAAAGACAGGTAGATAGAGAGAAAGAAATATAGTATATAGGTGAGTGGACAAGTAGGTAGATATTGACACAAGCTTCTTTCTTTTGTACTGGATGAAATTTATCTTCAATTTCCATTTTATTTTTACATCTCGTGATGAAAATTAATGCTTTTCTGAGCATAATATCTGACTGAAATCCCTTGTCAGGTCAGAGTGATCTTGGAATCTGACTGCTAGAACCCAACATTGAGAGGTTCAATGTATCCTCATTAACAACCACTTGTTAAGTTTGGTGAGTGTATGTCCAGCAGAACTCAAGTTATCATGCAGAAGAAAAAGGTTTACAGATGGATGGATGGGCTAGTTGGCTCAGCAAGTAGAGAGGTCTCTGCCCTTCACAATTACCAGGCATATGAAAATCCTCCACTGTATATCTGGAATCTGGCTTGTAGGTGATGAATCTTTCCCAGAGTATACATGTTGGGTTCTTTTTCACTGTGTTTGCATTGTTTTAATTTGAAACAGATGGAAAATTCTGTTTAATTTATTTTCTTATTATTTCATTACTTAAAAATCTAGTCTACATTTTTATTTTTATTATTTCATTAACTAAAAATCTAGTCTACATTTATCTTTTTATTATTTCATTACTTAAAAATCTAGTCCACATTTTTCTTTTTATTATTTCATTAATTAAAAATCTAGTCTATGGTAATTCTACAATTCATCCAAGAAAGACTAAATAAACAAAGATCTAATATTCACTGAATATAGACAACTAGTTCATGGTTAAAAGAACATAAATTATAAAAGTAGTTTTATTACCATCAATGAAATATTGTATTTTACAATTTTCCCATTTCTGTCCTCAAGTTTTGGTTCTTTCCATCTAAAAGTCACCTTTCTAGCATCACAATAACTGTCATTTTTATGAAGCTCAATTTTTGGCTCAACAGCAGCTTCAGGACCTGTGAAAATGAAACACAATATGGAATTAAAAATCATCTCATTTTAGATTAGGACACTTATTATAATAAACTGATACCTGTCCAACAACTAGATCTAGAAATTGGTAGCAAAGCAGCATTATCTCCACACTTTTCTCAGTTATCACTACCCCTCCTACACCTCCACTGCACATATATGCACAAGTGTCTCCACCAACCCACTTCCCAAGCTCTGCCAGCAAGGAATGGATCCAAATTCCAAAACCAATGTGCACATCTGCAGTTCATCCCCCAATCATATTCCAAAGGCTGAAGTTTATATTTTAAATGGTGCAGTAGAGTTGTACAACATTACTCACACATGCATGCACACACTCATTTCCAGACAAGCAGGATAACATAATCTACATCTTTTCTTCAAAAAGCATGGGGATAAAAAGTGAGAATTATAAAAAACATGAGGCCCAAGTGGGCCTGATATTGCTCATTTGACATACATTCATCAAAAGGGCAAATGTAGTAGTAACAAGGCAGGTATTTTGGGTTGCAAGACACCCATATCATGACAATTTCCAGTCATTTGGTCGTATATGACACGTTTAATTGTGTTTCTACTTTAAGCAACTTCTACTGAACTAGATGGTGTATTGGTATTTTTTGCATGAATATTAAAGGTATTTATGCTAGGACTCTACCTAACAAATTAGGTCTAATATGGTCAGGCAGTTGTGGAGAGAACTTGTTCAATTATTGATATTTTAATATACTACTGTATTGTCTGTAACTTGTCATAACCTCTAATTTATCATACACCACCAATCCATTGAAATCATAATTATTTTGTCCTCATATTTTGGTTTCAAGAACTTTTTTAAATTAAAATTGTAAAAATTGTATGTACCTAAGGTAACAATAATAATAATTAATATTGTACCTATAATCATTGGTACACATGTAAAAATAATAAAAGCTTACAAAAAATTACAGACAATACAGTGGTAACAACAGCCATACATGATGGGTGATGTGTTTCATTTGTAGGTTTTCCACTTTGTTCTTATGAAAGCAACTCTACTGCTACTATTTGGCTTGGGAAGCTACACTAAGCATAATTCTGGCACAGCATTTCCTAAGGAACATTCCAACAAGGTTTGATCAAAATGTGCAAAGCCACGCAGGAAAGGAAGTCAAAAATAGGTTTCCCACCTGGTTGCTAATGAAGCACACCTTTGCTAGGAAAGTCACTCTAGATAAAAGTCTGGTAGAACATAATCTAAGTTTGTCCCTACCAAGTTTAATCAAAATTTGCTCAGTCATTCTAGGGAAGAAGTTAAAAATTGGTTTCCCATATGGCTGCTATGAAAGCCACATAGAACATAAATCTAACAGAGCATAACCTAAGAAATGTTCCTGCCAAGTTTTATCAAAGTTAAATCAGCTGTTCTGGAGAAGAAGTTGAAAAAATATTATCCATCTGGTTGCTATGGAAGCCACACCATTGCGATTGGAGTCATTCCAAACACAATTCCGCCAGAGCATGTCCCATGAAAAATTCCTGCAAGGTTTTATATCAAAATTGGCTCTGCCATTCATAAGAAGTTGAAAATAGGGTTTTCACTTGGTTGCTAAGAAAGTTACATTGTTGTTAGGAAAGCATTCCCAGATACTATTTTTATACAGCATATCCGAAGAAACATTTTTATTAACTATGAACAAAACAGGCTTAGCCATTCAAGGGAAGAATGTGAAAATAGACTTTACATATGGTTCCAATTAAAGCCACAATATTGCTTGAGAAGCTACCTTGGACATAATTTTGATAAAGCATGTCTTAAGAAACATTTGCACCAAATTTGATGAAAAGTGAAGTCAAAAATAAAGTTTTCGACCTGATTGCGATTGAAGTCCCATGGCTGCCAGGGTAGCCACTTTGGACATAATTTTGATACAGCATGTCCTAAGAAACATTCCTACCAAGTTTGATAAAAACTGGTTCAGAAGTGAAAAACAGGTTGTCCACCTGGTTGCTATAAAAACCACATGGTCCCCAGGGAAGCCACCCCACACATAACTATAACAGAATATGTCCTAAGAAACATTTCTTCCAAGTTTGATCCAAAGTGGCCAAGCAGTTATGGCAAAGAAGTAAAAATACATTTTTCAACCTGGTTGCCAAGGAAACCACTTTTGTAAGTAAAGGCACACTGAACACCTTGGTGCAGCCATGTCCTAAAAAACATGGACAGATGGTCTATAGATGCATGACGGACACAGGACCATGTCATAAGCTTAGACTGCCTTGGCCTGGTGAGCTAAAAGATTGAAATTTAGTATATGAAATCTGCTTGTATCCTGTGCTTTTCAGTTTGAACATATTTATTCATTTAGGATTCTTCATCTTTTGTTACAAAAACAGCTTCAGAAAAGTACTCAAGAACTGTCATATTAAATGAGTCTGAGAAATTGGTAGTTCAAGTTCACAAGATTTAGTTTAATCTGTAGACATTCTTCCAGTTCTTCAACGCAAATACGAACAATCCAAGCTTGCTGTGTTCAACGAGGGGAGTCTACTGTATTTCAATATACACCGATAACTCACATCCGGATAACTCGCGAACCCACTTATAACGCGGGTCAGGTGTGGATCCCATTTTTTTTAAAACTAACAAATACGAAGAAAAAAAAAAAGGACCCTATTTGTTGACGGTGAAAAAAAATGAGATCAAAATTAGTAAATAGAACCCTGATATATCACTTGTTTTATCGTCAAAACCAGTGGTTAGTACCCAGAAATTTGAATCAACATCATGAAATTTTCAACTTTTAATAAGAAGTTATATATTTTGTTAAATTTTCTTTCAAACAAAATTCTCAGTACACTATAAATAACAATATTCAACGAAATTTCGATCAATGAAAACGTCACTAAAACCTACTTGTGGCAACACTTTAAAAATAAATACCAATTAAATAAGTTTTGTCAAGTGAAATATGTGTTTTAGTTCTATCTTTTAATTTGGTCTCAGTGTAATCATCATAAATGTAATATGCCCTCTTGTATTCAAACGTGAAAAATATAATTCAACCGACCAAGCTGTTGCCGCGAGTGTTTCTGTGAGAATCTAATTAAGTGCCGACCTTTTTTTTTATCTCTGACTTGCGGAAGTATTTGTTGTGTTTTTACACTCAATTAATAGCAGACCTGCTTTGTATTATCACATTAATTACGTCTTTTGTATCAAATCAAACAAAGGGGGTAGAATAACAGAAAAGTTAAAAGGCGTACAAATCCTGCTGACGTAAGAGCTATGTGTCAGGCCATGTGTCAGGTCAACTCATTTCAATTGATCAATTATGTCCAAGTAAAGTCCAAGTAAGGCAACCAAGCCAAATGAGTACTTGGTGAATAAAGAGCTTTGTTTTACAGATACAGTTCATGATGGAGAAGCGAGTTCCAGAGTTTGTATTGAACTTAAAATTTCTAACTTGCTACTCAGGGATTTTCTCAAGAATGAGAAGAAGTTTCACTGTTACTTGATATGAAATCATGGCATCCATATTTTATTAATAGAACAATAAATAAATCGAGTTTCGACGTTGACGTTTGTTTCACGAATTATGTCACTAGTTTTTAAAAAAAGGAATCTTGTTTAGTTGTGAATCGACAGCAACAAAAAGCAGTGACGTAATACATAATGTTTTTGCGTACACAGGTTGTTGAAACCGCTTGGACTAATGTTGTTCACGATCTTTCTGAGGTTCGTTATCTTGAAAATAAAGGTAATTTATACAGAAAAGCAAACAACTACATTAGAAAAAGCTCTTTATTGAAAATTATTCTGAATGTAATTATAAAACGAGTATTCAGCCATTAAACAGCCCCGTTACCCCCCCCCCCCACTGCGGTTTTCTCGATGTCCAGCAGGGATGGCCTCCCCTTCTTAATTTTTGGAGGTCCCTCGGTAACTCGTGCCCTTGCTTATAGTGCGGTCTATGTTTTGGACCCCGTTGTGCACAAGTTATCGAGGAAGAGGTGTATCAGCACATAAACCATTCAATATTGGAAATGATTCTCATGTAAAAAAAAGATCAAACACAAAAACAATTTATACAAAAGAAGGCAATGACCCAAATATTCAGAACTAGAAATGTGTCAATATAACACAGATATGCCAATGATTATGACGAAATTAAAGGACAAAGTTGTAAGTCATAAACAGGGGCCATAACTCCATACAATTTTGTCAAAAAATAGTGAAATGATGTAGGTCTTTTTATGGCAAAGTATCATACTAAATTTGGTTTGAAGACATGAAGTACTTCAAAAGCAATTAAGCAGATAAACTTGTTTATAAAATAGTGAAAATTGGACTGGACAGAGATCTTAATGTGAATCCACATACCAAATTAGGTTTTAATCCATGAAATCCTTCAAAAATTATTGAGGGAAAACAAAAACTGTGACAGGAAGTAATAGGTAGGGACAGACGGACATGGGTAACCCTATAATTATGCACTCTCCACAGATATGACAGAGAAATAAAAATGGACAAAAACCAAATAGAGGTACACCAATACCTTTTTAAAAAATTTATGTATTTTCAATTGTTGGTAACAAGAAAGTGAACAGACTAATGCACACACCAAAAGAAAGAAGCCTACAAAATAGCTTTCAATATCCCTATCTCACAAATAGTAACATTACACAATGTCATAGCATACATGAATCAGGGCATCAACAAATGCATGCAGCATAAAGGTTTGACAGTAGCTGAAGGGTTTTCTGATTTGTATGTTAGAACTTACTAGTAAATAATGTTTTCAATTGTTTCTCTAACACTGAAACTCTCATTACTGGTTACAATTGTATTGATCCATAACATTCTCTAGGCTATGAGCTTTAAATAATTTGGATAAGGACAGATTTTGTACCTTGACACTATTGATCTTAACCCTGTCTGCCATCCTGAAAGTTCTTCTTGCAAGGATATCTGCACTTTCTGTCGTTAAGCTTGTTTGAGCAGTTTTAGGGAAGAGATTATTCATGTTGAATCCAATAGTTACCAGAAGCATCTCTTTCAGTGGTTGTAATATGAAGACTTTTTTTTCAACTCTTAGAAATATCTTGGAACTTTGATTATGGGTCTTGAAGATCAATGAAAAGTATCAAATTATCACTTCATGATTTAACATTCAACAGAAGAAAAAAAAATCAAACATATCCAACTAAAAGTTAGATCCAGTTTAGATAATAATTTATATTATCAAAGTACCATAAAAGCCATTTTGAGTGACCACCTCTTCTGAAAACACAATATTGTCTTTCAAGATAGGTGGTACTTCAATACAGAACATCACATTTTACACAAAATTATATTAAGCATTAAGAATCTGATCATAATTGACAGAGGGTCCCAAAATAATGGTATTTATGTTCAGGTTTTACTGTAATAAAAATAATTTGAGATTGTCTTACTTGCTTCAAGTGTTGTGATGTTGTCAGAGTAGTCACGAGAGCTGTTACCCTTGGAGGTACTAGCAAACACAGCAAACTGGTAAATCCAATACTCCTGTAGGTTTTGGACTGTGAAGTTCTGCACATCATATCCTGGCAACAAACAGCAATAATTTACAATGTAATATTTGCTCAAATACATTTTAACTGCAGCATGGAAGGGATATTAGTAAAAAGAAAAAAAAAACACCAGAAAATATCTAATAGCATTGAGATAATTAAGTCATGGCCATGTGATATTTTGTTGCGGCCATGAGAGAGACATCATTATGTCAAGAAGCTAAATTGTGGAAACAACTTAGTATCTCATGGCCCAAACATATTTATCCTGTGGCAAAGTTTTGTTATGTCGTCGCCATGACTTAATATCTCATGGTCAGCAAATAATATCCCAAATGTTTTTTTCTTAATACAGTGAAACCACGCAATAACATGAAAAGTGGGGTCCATAAAATTTGATCGCGGAAAATGCGGGGTTTTACTGTATTTTATTTTATTCAGAGAACAACGTGTACACGTCTAATGTATAGCATGAATAGGGTATCAACACTGTTTACTATCTGATATTAAGCCGTCTTTGCTTTCCCACATGACAACCCTTTGATTGAGCCGCGAGTTTCATACTTGTTCAGTGCCAAGTAACAGAGAGTGGTTATTTGAACTTCCTGTGATCTTGACACACAATTGACATGTGTTCAGTTGCATCCTTTAATAGATTTCACAGACTTAATTATCAAAGTGTTACTTACAGAGCCCAAGCTCAGTCTCTATACAAGCACCCACATATGACAATCTTTGATCAACCACTGCATTGTATGGTGCTTGGTTGTGTATGCAGTTAAAGAAGAAATATAAGTCAGCTAATGTTTGCGCAATGATTGTATACAGGATAAATTGAAGTCCAGTGCACGTGTTGGCGGTGTATGTTTTTTGATGTTGATTAAATTGTGAGAATCTTTTATCAACCACCACATTGTCTAATGCTCGGTTGTGTATACAGTTAAAGAAGAAACACATGTCGGGTATTGTTTGAGCAATGATTGTATACAGAATGAATTGAAGACAAACACAAAGAAGACTTACTGGCTTTACTCATGGATCAGTAATAAGTAACATTTCCGATAATGTTTATTTTGGCATAACACTTCAAGAAATTGGTGAAATTGTTAAATTTCAGAAGCCACACCATGATCAAATTCATTAGTGATCTCTTCCCCAAAATGATAATAAACTTTTATACATTATTTCTCTTACTTAAAAAAAAAAAAAAATTCTGTGAAAGAGAAAAATACATGTATATAAAATTTCAGGAACCACGCCACGAACGTATTATACTCGAATTCATACGCGATCTCTTCCCCAAAATGATAATATACACATTTTATACACTATTTCTTGTACTTTGAAAAAAAAAAATTTTGTGTGCGAATGAATATAGGAAATTTTGGGAGCCACACCACGATCGTGTTATATCCGAATTCGTGTTATCGCGGGACGTGTTATTGCGGGGTTTCACTGTACTGTCCCTTCCATGCTTCCATACAATTCGGAAGCATCTTGTCCACTAAAAAATAAATTTGTTATTTGCAAGACAAATAAATAAAAAATGGTGACAATTTTGTTCACGACAGCAGCTGCCAACTTCTCAACAAGAGTTATCTTGAGATGACATATTCCTTGGGTCACACTTATTTATGCTATACTTTGTTTCCATGGTAACAGAAAAAATTTTGAATACAAAAAGTTTTACATGTTTACCAAGTCTGACTGAAATATCTTGAACGGTTTGAGAATAATGCTCCAGAAACAAAAATATTTATCAGACAGACATACATATGGATATAGGGGAATCAAAAGAGTGTCATTTTTATAGATGTAAAATAATGTTGATGACTGGATGACTAATTGCAACTTATATAAAAATGCCTTAGAATACTGCAAATTTTGCATGAATTACCATCTTGATTCCAATTAAGATGCTGCTCCAAAGTTGTTAACTTTCTGTTTGAACTTGCTACAATTTTCTATAATACTGTATATCCATTCCCAAAGTTTCATCTTTCAGCCAAATTGGAATAAAAAAGCAAAAAATGTACCAAGTGATCTATTTCCAAATCTTTGCTTGTGAGGACTGTTTTGTTTTAAAAGAGTTTATTGGTAATTTGCAATCACAGGAAACCATTTTGGCAGAGTTAGGGCAGTTTCTGTAATAAAAGTCAGATTTCACCAAAACTACATCATACTTTGAGGGTAAAGTTAAGTCAGATGAATGTACTGGTCATAAAAATAATTAGATTTGCATTGTCTTTAAATTAACTTTGTTAATTTCTGTAAATGGTATGGGTGCTTAGAGGAGGAGATATCAGAAGTGAGTTTTTGACCGATCTTGTGAAAGCAAACTTGGATGGCATTGTTTTGAGTACACTGGCCAAGAGCAGTAAGATGGATAAATAATAAAAAAAAAAATCATGGACATAAACCAATTTTTTTCATGCCATTAAGAGCCAAGTTGTCATGTACTTATTATCAATTTTAGACCTCCCAAAACTGACGCAGTTCATCCCTGAAAGCTGAAACATCTACAGTTGGCACTCCCAAAACTGAAATCTTGTAAAATTTCCTTAATAAAGGCACTCATTTATTTGACATGGGCCGAAAAGGGTGTGAAGATTTGAATTTTTATTGTAAATATTCTTAAATGTTGATTTGGCAGCTCTGATATGTATCTCTCATAAATGACATGAAAGAGTTTTATTATCATTTATCATTTTTCCTCTGTAGATAAGGATACTGTGAAATAATTTATCAACTTCGGTATCAGGTATTATTTTATAAGATTTTTGCAGAAGAAGACATTTCAATTGAACTTTGATTCATAGATATGACTTAAAGGGGGTGGAGTGTTTTTCAAATAATCTTCAGAGGTGGTCTGTTTTATGTTAGGTCTTTAAATCATGTCTTCTAGAATCCAAAGTATATTTAAAAGATAATGACAAAATTAATGACATGAAATGGAATTCTTATTTAATAGCAAAAATGCTAATTGTCCAGACCCATTGGGAAACTGATTGTCTTTGCTAAATCGGTCATCCTGGTAATCAAATAATAATTGTTTGGGATTCATATTTTTAAAGGACATGGTGGGAGTCCATACAAGCCAGACTTAGCTGCTGTGGTGTATCCTTGGGCAAGGAATTTTACTAGCATTGATTAGGAACTAAATAGCCATTGATGTGCTGCTGTGCCATTAAACATCAACCAACCAAACAACCATACAAGCAAACAATCAGAATAATCTCCAATTGGATAACTGGCATTTGACTGTAGCAGCTAATCTCAAGATAGTGTGAGCAAATATGTAATTTGAAGGAACAAAGGAGTATGTAATTTGAAGGAACAAAGGAGTATGTAATTTGAAGGAACAAAGGAGTATGTAATTTGAAGGAACAAAGGAGTATGTAATTTGAAGGAACAAAGGAGTATGTAAGAATTGTGTACCATTTAAGGCAGTCTGTGTAAAGGTGAAGTTATTTTTCAGTGCACAGGTGCATTCATTCCATTCATATCTTGTTTAGAATAAACACAATGTGGAGGGATGGAAGACAATTTGTCCTGAACAGGTAATTTGATACAGATATTGTCAGATGAACATGCAGATAAATGTTAATAAGTGTTAAAAAGACACAAAAAAGTCAAAAGATGTTGAATGAATATAGTTATATTTTCAAAATCAAATTTCTTGTATTTTTTCTTTCATAACTTAAACTTCAAGTACCTTTTAAATTGTGAACTCTGCAATAAGCACAAAAAATTATAAACTGTGTTCTACAAGGTTTAGTCATCCTAAGTTGCATACAAAATGTAATTGCACAAACTGCACATTATCATCTACATGTAATTGCATCGTGTAGAAATATTTCACGTATTTGCTATCAATTGTTCAATAAACAAAAAATCCTTGAAAAGACTGATACTCTACTGCCTGAAAAGAATTTATAAGAAGTATTTCTTTTTTTTAACTGCTGAGTGCTGAAACCATCTCTGATATTCTTGGGTAATAAGAGTTTCAAATTAGCCACTGTGGCAGCCATGTTGGATGTAAGATCAGCGCCATTTTCATTGAAGACAAACTTGACACCATTAGAAGACTTTTTGTGAAAACTTCATGTTGATATTACCATCCATTCAGGAGAATTAGTGACAAGATTTTAAACATGTTCATTGTGTCAGCCGTATTTTAGGTCAGATTGGTACCATTTTTATTCAGGACCAATTAAATATCATAATTAGTCTTCTGATGAAACCCCATGTTGATATGACTTTCCATTTAGAAGGAGAAGCAATGACCATATCAGATGTCCAAGTGGAATCATTTTCATGTAGGACCAACTAATCATCATAAAAAGTCTTCTGGTGTAAACCCTATGTTGATATGATTTTTCGTTCAGGAAGTGAAGCAATAACAAGATTTTCAAGATGGCTGCCATAGTGGCCATGTCAACTCAGTACCACTTTCATTCACGACCAACTAGACATCATAACTAGACATGAAAACTCCATGTTGATATGACCATCCATTGAGGAGTAGCGATAAAATTTTCAAGATGACTGTTGTGGTGGTCATATTGGATGTCTGAGCAGCACCATTTTCATTTTGTACCAACTAGACATTGGGATGAATGTGTGTGTAAAGTTTCATGGCAATCCTTCAAGTAGTTTAAGAGGAGTAGCAATAACAAACTAATGGACTGATGGATGTCGGGCATTTAACAACAGACCATCCCATAAGTTCTTCTGGTCTATGACCAGTAGAACTAAAAAGCAGTAGGGAAATCTTGCAAAACAATGCTAAAACGTCAGTATCGTGTGGGCAAAATTCTTAAATCAAAACAAAAACAAGTTGTAGACAATAATTATTGCTTTTATTTATTATTTTCAATTCATTAAATATTGTTACATTTTTCCCGACTCTTTTGATGATCTAACTCCTACCCACCCATAAAACAAACATACACTCAGTTTTGATTCTTTCTAATACAAAACACTCTATCCCTATGTAAAAATACATGTAGGACCCTTAAGGATCTGTAGGATTCTTACAATATTATCAACTGTCAGTTGATCTCATGGGAACACTCTGATCATTGACACTGACAATGATGCCAATGCACCAGCAACAATTTTTCTACACACCAGCTATGATATAAATAGTTGAAATATGAGGTATGGCGAGGGTTCATAATTGATTTCTCTGTCTTATTCTGTTTCTTCTAATTGTTGTGTTGGTATAATTATGCAGTGGAAACCAAAGTCAGAGAGGAAAGACATGCTGGGGATGTAACTCTTTAAAATCATGATTTAGAAAGCTGAAAACTGAACACATTTGAGGTCTCATCAATATATGTAGCTATATAAATTTATCTTTTTATTTTGGATTGCTTGGACCCTTCCTTATGTAAAATATCAATATTTCAAAAAGTTTAATGCTCCAATATTTCACAATCTATCATCCTTAAGTTAAATAATGTCCACTCAACTGTCAACAGCACATACACAGATCTGCCATCAAATAATGTCCCGATGATTAGGGTCTGGCTCTTGTTTTAAGTGAAAAGTACATACCCTGATCTGCCATTATATCATGGTAAATCTAAGGCTACACAGTTGCAGCTGTGTGCATTATACAAGGTTAAATACAGTATGTCTCCACTAATAAGACCATGGGACCAGCCTTATAAATTCATCAAGAAGTAGAGGGTGTGGGTTTATTATCAGACAAAGATATCCTCAGTAAATATTTGCCCAAAATTTGGTACAATTTGGAGGTGGGTTTATCATCAGATAATTGAGGTATGATAGTTTTAACATCTGATCTAGAATTAAAAAAATAAACCAAAAGGACAACATTTATAAAGCAAGCATATATTTTCTTCAATATTTTAATGATGATTCTTACTGGTATAATAAAATCATGATTTTAAAATACACATTTCAAGGCTGTTGAGGGTAGTACAGCTGTATGTGGCTACACCACTTTTCATAAAATATTAATAGTTATAATGATTTAAATAATAATAGTGAAATAAAGTTCTATGTGCCATTTAATTCTTCACACTAATTTTTCTATTACATATGCAACACCTTCAATTATAAAAAAATGATGGTTTCTAATATAATTGCTTCTCATTCAAACACACTGGATTAGGCCACAGTGGCTATGACTCAATGAGGCATATCTGAAGTAATTATGTTAATTTTTTTACAACAATTGGAGGTCATGATACAAACAGAAGAAAACTAAACATTACTGTTTGTTACTCTCCCTATAACAAATGTAGCACTTAAGCTGTGAGCAATGTGATACTCAAATTTTTAACACCAGGTGTGAGTTTGAATAGACAACCTGTGTAACATGTTCTACATGTCGCTAAACGAACAACAGGAACCAACAATAAGACCTCGAGATGTGTGTTAAGTGTATACTCCTAACTAACCTGAGAGTAAGCACATGTGCCAAAATGGAAACCATTGGAGTCAGTACTTTAAGCTTTGCTCTAAACAATTTGAGTATTTGTACTTTCTGTGGTCTAAAATCACAAATATGTGTTGATTCAGTGTGCATAAAGCATGCTTTCATTGTCTGAATGTCTAATATGTATTTTTTTTTTTTTTGGGGGGGGGGGGAACTAATTTTAATGATGTGATACTTACCTGTTGCTATTGCATAGCTGGTACTTTTCCGGGTGGAATAATACCCAACCGTATGATGAGAATTTGTCCTCCCATTAGGTGAATCAGAAGATTCCAGAACTCTGGATCACCCCTGGGCCACCTCATAGATATTTTGCCCATGTGCACTGTCGTTCATTCTTTTTAGGACACAGCCTAACTTAGTGGGATATCAGTGTAGGACGGGAGGAGGGAATCTGGCAATAGCAACAGGTAAGTATTACATCATTAAAATTAGTTTTACCCTCCCCCACTACATTTTATTATCAGTAATATATACCTGTTGCTATTGCATAGCTGAATTTATCAGTTTGGTGGGAGGCTGATGATCCCATAACTGGCGAAGAAAAACAAACACATGTAATACTCACCTTCACTAAAAAGTAGGAGACTACTGTGGGATGGAATCCGCATGGGTCACTTTCTGAGTGATGACGATCAGTCCAAAGGACAATATGCCTTCACTTTGATGAGTTAACGAGCGAAGGTAAATGAGGAGAAAGTAGTGTGAGAATTCCAAAATTTGGCTTTCATCACATCCTCCAGAGACGAATGAGTTAGATAGTCCCATGAGGCAGCAATGACTAGAACCTCATGGGCTTTAATTTTCATGAATGACATGTCCCTATCAGTAAGGGACTTGTAAGAACTCTTGATAGTTAATGCAATCCACCTAGAAATGGTGGAAACTGAAATATCAGTTGAACCTTTAATTGGGAGGAAAAGACTCTTCCTACCCTTTCTTCTCTCTTTAGAGGCTGTAAAATAAAAATGTAAAGCCCTAACTGGAAATAAAAGTTTATCTTGATCACCCCCAGCACAGATATGACTGAGACTGGGGATCTCAACTGGGATTGGAGCAACCAATGGGAGCTGGTTTTTGCTAAAATACCCGGTAAGCAAAGGAGAGAAATTGACTCATAATATCCCCTGAACCTGATACAACCCTGCTCTATGGATACAGCATGAAGCTCACTCCTGAGTCTTGCAGACACTAAGGAGAACAAGAAAACAGTCTTGAGGGTAAGGTTCTCGAAGGAAGCTTCATCCAAAGGTTCATGGGTGGGGCGGGGTCATTAAGAGACCACAAGACACAAGAAAGATTTCATTCAGGCATTAATGAGTGAGACACTGTTCTTTGCAGCTTGAAATATCTGATTTGATCTGCTAAGTGAAAATCCATCCTGATGGCCAGGTCTTTCAAAAATTTGAGAGTGTTGGATAGGGCTGCTCGATAGCCCTTGATAGTAGAAACCGAGCATTGTTTCTTTTAAAAAAAGGAAGAGAAGAAAATCAGCCACTGACATGTTTTCTACTACACGAATCAAAAAAGATTCTCCATTTGGCATCATACACCTTAGATGTCGATCTTCTCCTGGACCAAATGATGCATTTGGCAACCCTAATAGAAAACTTTTCTTTGCAGAGAGATTATTTGAGATGAGCCAAGCGTTAAGGTGGAGAATCTGTGGGCTGTTGTGTACGAGAGAGCCCCTAAGCTGTGACAGGAGGTCCCTCCTCTGAGGTAAAGTCCTGGGATGGTCCACGAGCAGATCAAGAGAATCACTGAACCACAATTGCTGGGACTACAGAGAGGCTATAAATATGAGCTTAGCAGTGGAGTCGTTACTTTGTGTAGAACCTGTGGGATCATCCTGAAAGGTGAGAAGGCGTAAGTGAACAGACAATCCCACTTCAGGCTGAAAGCGTCCACTGTAAAAATGTAAAAAGGAAGCTTGTTGTTTAGCTTGGTGACAAATAAGTCCACCAAAGGAGTCCCCCAAAGTTGGAACAGCGAGTCTGCTACAGATTGGTGGGGTGACCATTCTGTAAGGACCATCTTTCCTTTCCTTGACAGACTGTCTGCCAGAATATTCTGTTTGCCGGGCATGTGGTGAACTCAAAGGGTGATTCCTTCTGTCAGGTTGCCCAGCGAAGGAGGTTCCAAACCTCCATGCAGAGAAGATGCATGTTTGCCTCCTTGTCTCCTGAGGTATGCTACCACAGATGTGTTGTCGTTGGAGACCATCATGCAGCAACCTCTTAATTTGTGGACGTATCCCTGAAGGGCTTAGAACACGCCTCCAACAGGGACATAATCTTGTCTATTCTGTCCCCAGGGACATGGACTAATTGTCTGTTTGCGAGGAAATTCATCCCCGTGTAGACAAAATCTTGAGATGGAGTGAGCTCTGATTTTTCTAGGCTTGGCAGAAGACCCAGCAATGACCAACAATGACACAGATCTAGTCTGAGGGACTCTAAACAGCCATTGTGGATCAACCAATCACCAAAATATTGGAGGATTGGGATACCTAGTGACATTAAATGCGCTGCAACTACTCCCATGATCCTGGTAAAATCTCTGAGTGGCAAGGCTAGACTGAATGTCAGAGCTCAAAATTGTAAGACCTCTCCGTCCAAGCAAACTGGAGGTACTTCCTGTGTGGTGGAAAGATAGAGATGTGAAGGTACGCATCCTGCTGATCGATGGAAACTACCCAATTGTTAGATCTTATAGCATTCCTGACTGAGGCCGTGGTCACCATCTTGAATGGTTCCTTCAGCAGAAACCTGTTTAGGGAGGAAAAGTCGATAATTAGATGAGACTTTACTACCTTTCTTGGGAACCAGGAAAACCCATGAGAAGAAGGCAGGAGATTGGCCGTTTAACACCCTCTTCCTTTAAGTGCACCAGATTTAACTGATGGAAGAATATGGGGAACCTTACTAGAGGAGGAAAATCCTGAAACTGGAGCCGATGGCCATCTTTTATGATAGAAATGACCTAGCCATCGACCATTATGCCAGACGAAGCCTCTGAAAAGAGGTTTAGTCTGGCACCAACAGGGAGAGGTACACCCCGCAGGAGAGGGAGCGAGTACCTAGGGCTGTCCACCCTTGTCCTTATGAAAGGAGGAAGGGCCTTTGCGGCACGCCCTTTGAGGGTCTGACTGCTAAGGGGCAGCTCTAGAATGGGGTTGTTGCTTTGATTGTGGCTGTGCAGCTTTAACGAATTAAGCCGATGGACCCTGAGGGTGGTCAGGATGATTTCGCTTCTTGGGCGGTTTCAAAGAGCCAGGAGCAGATGCAAGGGACCTGTGTTGTTGGTCTCTCAAGTCCCGAATAGCCATGCATGGGATGAGCCCTTCGAAAAGAGTCTCCATTCCCAGGGGGGCAGCCATCAGAAGGTTCTTACTGTGCTCAAGTAAGACCTCAGAAGCGTCCAAAGCAATATCCCTGTAGAGGTGGAGAAGCTCCACAGAAAAGACCATGGACAAGGACAATGCATGTATAGAAGTTTTTGCCACTGCTTTTCCAACAAATGATAAAAAGCCATTGGCGCGAGAGATTCCTCTTTCAGCAGGCTGAATGAGGCTGCTATAAAGAAGTCGGCATGCGAGGATACGATTACCAGTGACCTAGTCTTTTGCTCTAAGGATTCTAGAGTTTTTACTGGAAGGCGAGCCCAGGTCCCTGTAGAAATGCCCACTTGAGCCGCTTCAGAATCCAAAGTGGATAGTTTAGTTGGCCAGGAAGGGGTATGAACATTATAGCTAGAAGCAGCTACCAAGGGTTGCAACATAGAGGGGAGGAAAGACCACCTCCTATGTTGTCTAGTCAAATCTTGGCTCATGCTAAATCTTTGAGAGAGCTCCTAAATTCTGAAGGTTTGGGACACAGGTCCCTGGGCAACCTTGTTTACCGCTTTGTTGAAAGACCAGCTCTCTTCCTCCTCTGCCATCTTTACTAATGGGTGAGAAGAGGCAGGCGTCCCGATGGGAGGGAGTGCCACATTGTCCTGTTCTGTATCAAACTCAAACACATTGATGAGGACAGAAAGGACATTTTTGTCCTGCTCTCTCTTCTGAGAGGCAGGACTATGTGACCCAATGTCCCACTGTTGCTGGGGAGACTTGGGGGGGGGGGGGAGAGGAACCTGAATTGGTAACTCCTCCTGTGGAGCTAATGGACTGTCCTTAGCAGGAGACTCAGCAAGTGGGTGAGAGTGACTCTATACCCTCCTTGAGTGTTTGGGGGAATAAGGAATAAAGTCAGTCCCCCTCCTTCTTTTCTGACCCAACTTTGTAAGAAGATATAGGTCCACAGCCTGCAGCAACGACCTCACTACCACGTGGCCAAGGTCCAGAAGTCCATGGCTGCATGCTGGGAATGATCCAATTGTTTCCCTTCGGTGGAAGGCCCCACATACCATAGGGATTCAAAGGGTTATTTGGGAAGGTGGGGATACCGATCTGATCCCCTTCCCTATCTGGCATCTGGAAGCTGATTCCCAATCCCCTGCAGGATGAACTAGCAGTCTGGAGTGAGGGGGTGGGGGTCTTGACCCGATCCCTATCCCCATGACGTAGGGGCTCCAATGACCAATGACTGGTGCCCAGCACCTGTAACCGGGGCCGGGTGACTGGTCAGTGGTTAAAGACCAGTCAGGCGCCTCAGGTCTTGAAGACCCTTCTCCAGATCTGACAGACTTATATCTGAGCTCTCCCCTTACCATGTGGCTCAATCCCATTGCTGACAACTGGCCTGGTGACTGAAAGGGTGCTGCTCCCCCTGTACAGGGGGACATGACTCACTTTCAGCCTGTATCGAGCTGTGGGTGAGTAAAGAGTGCTGTTTCCCCCTCATGAGGGGTGCAACTCACTCTCTGCCTAGAAGGACGAAAGAGGGTGCTCATCCTCCCTGAGGGGAGTGCATGACTCACTTTATGTCCTAGTAGAAAAGAGAAAGTGCTATCCTCCCTCATTGGAAGGTGCAACTCACTTTCCACCTGTTTATAACCTCTCTTGGAAGAGGGCCCACTAACCCTAAGAGTCTCTGAAGAGACTTGGGTAATCCTTATCTGAGACCTGAGGGACTCAGAGAACGAAAACCCCAAAATTCTGAGGAAGATGAGGAAAGAACTTTCTTCCTCCTTTATAGGTATGTCTATGCTCGGCGAGATCTCAGATTTCGTCCACAGGCTGCAAAAGGGACTACCATCTGTCCTCTCACAGCCTGTACAAGATAGGCAATTGACCACACCTACCCACACCCTGCTTAGACACTGCTGTAAAAGAATGATGAAAAGAAGATTTATTAAAACACTTCTAAACAACTAAATGTAAAAACAAAGGTAATGCGTGTAACTAAGTCTACACTAATATAACAGCTAGAAGTCACCTTATTTAGGTGTTGTCACAAGAAATTAAAACCATCACTGATGTTTTAATGCCTAAAGGTAAGCAATACTAAGCTGAGTACTAAAAATTACAAGATAATAAAGTCAACCAGGCTTAATCAAAAGCGAGGGATGACTAAATTAGCCAAAAACCAGTTGGTAAGATTGCTAATTAAAAAATATAATATCAAGGAAAACTATCCGACACTAATTTTGAAAAAGAACTGGTGTTCAATAACCGAACACATTGATATGAAGGTAAAAATTGGTGTGTGACCTGCTTTTCTGAGTACAAAATTAGCACTACTGTATTCACAATATAGGAATGTGAACTACAATGATTCATAATGAACAATATGAATCAAGGCGAGTCCATAGATTTAATTATGCAAGGATAGGGAAAATTTAACGAAAAAAAACCCTATCCTAGCTAGAACAAGAGTCCCTCAAAGGGACCAGTGCAATTCTAAACAAAAGGAATTTCCAGGAATTCAAGATATGATCATTTCTTCCCTTTAACTGCTGAGTGTTGAAATCATCTCCAATATTCTTCAGCAATAACAAAATTTTCAAATTAGCTGCTGTAGTGGACATACTGAATGTCATATTGGGACCAGTTTCATTTAGAACAAAGTAGACATCATCAGAAGTCTTTTTGTCAAAACCCCTTGTCATAATGATCATCCATTCAGGTAGAGTAGTGACAGCAAGATTTTCATGACAGCCATATTGGACAATGACTGGAACCATTCTGATTGAGAACCAACTAGGTATCATAAAAAGTCTACTGGTAAAAACCCCATATTGACATAGCCATCCAATTGGGAGTAGAGATAACAATATTCTCACTATAGCCACCATGGTGAGGTTAAGTCATTTTCATTTAGGACCAAACAGACACAATAAGAACTCTTCTGCTAAAAACCCCAATGTCAAAATGACTTTCCCTTTAAGAGAAGTAGCTAAAGCTAGATTTTCAAGATAGCCACATATTGGATGTCAGATCAGCACCATTTTAATTTAAGATCAACAAAACATAATGAGTCTTTTAGTGAAACCCCATGATGATACGACCATTCATTCAGCATAAGTAGTGATAACAAGACTTTCAAGCTGGCCACTGTGGCAGCCATATTAGACCCCAGATCAGCACCATTTTCATTTAGGATCAACTAGACATCATAAGAAGTCTTCTGGTGAAAATTCCATGTTAATATGACTTTCCTTTCAGGAGAAGTAGCAACAAGATTTTCAAGATGGCCACTGTGTGGTGGCCATATTAGATGTCAGATCAGCACCATGTTCATTTAAGACCAACTGGACATCATACAAATCTTTTAGTGAAAACCCCATGTGAATATGACTTTCTTTTCAGGACGAGTAGCAATAAGAATATTTTCAAGATGGCTGCCATGGTGACCATATCGGATTTCAGATTGGCACCATTTCTATTTAGGACCGACTAGACATCATAAGAAGTCTTCATGTGAAAACCCCATGTTGATACGACCATCCATTCAGGAATAGCAGCAATAACAAGATTTTCAAGATAACTGCCATGCTGGCCATATTGGACACTAGATCAGCACCAGTTTCAACTGGGACTACCTAGACATCATAAGAAGTCTTTCAGTGAAAACCCCATGTTGATATGACCATCCATTCAGGAGTAGTAGTGATAACAAGATTTTCAAGATGCCTGCCATGGTGGCCATATTGGATGTCAGATTTGTACCATTTTCATCTAGGACCAAGTAGCCATGATGTCTTTTAGTGAATACCCCTTGTTGATATGACCATCCATTCAGGAGTAGTAGTGATAACAAGATTATCCAGATGGCTGCCATGGTGGCCATATTGGATGTCAGATTGGCACCATTTTCATTTAGGAAAAAGTTGACATCATAAGAGGCCTTTTAGTGAAACCCCATGTTGATATAACCATCCATTCAGGAGGAGTAACAATAACAAGATTTTCAAGATGGCTGTCATAGCGGCCATACTGGACTCCAGATCAGCACCATTTTCATTTAGGACTAACCAGACATCATAAGAAGTCTTTAAGTGAAAACCCTATGTTGATATGACCATCCATTCAGGAGGAATAGTGATAACTAGATTTTGATGATGGCTGCCATGGTGGCCATATTGTATGTCAGATCTGCACCATTTTCATTTAAGACCAACTAGACATCATAAGAAGTCTTTTAGTGAAAACCCCATGTTGATGTGACCATTAATTTAGGAGAAGTAGTGACAACAAGATTTTCAAGATGGCCACTATGGCAGTTATACTGGATGTCCAAGCAGCACCATTATCATCTAGGACCAACTAGATCATGGGATGAATGTGTGTGTAAAGTTTCATGGCAATCCTCCAAGTAGTTTAGGAGGAGTAGCGATAACGACCACAGACGACAGACAGACGATCAACGACAGACAACAGACCATCCCATAAGCTTTTCTGGTCTATGACTAGTAGAGCTAAAAACTGCACAACCAAATTAGAACACTAAGACCCTAGAAGGGTGAGAAACAAAAAAATGCAAGGCAGCACACAACATGTACAGAACAAATGCTAATAGCTTTAAAGAGAGCTCAAATTAACTCAGAAAAATCTCAATCAGGGGTATATTCCAAACATTTACAAAGACAATGCACATAAGAGATATAGTAATTTCACTTGTTAACCAATTAAGAGGAGGCAAATCTTCATCGACTTAAACAAAGCAGACATTACAGACATGCAATCAAAAAAGAATGAAGGACAGTGTGCATGGGCAACATATCAACTGGGTGGCCCAGGGACGATCCAGTGGTCTGGAATCTTCTGGTCCACCTTAATGGGAGGACAAATTGTTGTCATATGGTTGGGGTATTTTCCACCTGAAAAAGTACCAGCTATGCAATAGCAACAGGTATGTATTACTGATATTAAATTCGTCAAATAAGTCACATGATTTGCTTCATATTATGGAAAAAATAACAGGAAAGACAAGGCCCAGATATCGAGCCCAGTCAAAGCATTGCTGTAAAATGTCAATTTGAGACAGGTTGAGCAAGCATGTCACAGAATGAATTTTCTCACCCATGCGACAGACAAATCTAGCTGATTTGCTAACCTAACTTTAGTTATCTCCATCCGGTTGTCTCAGTCATTGTGTCAACACACTAGCCACAGCACTTGTAGGAACTACTTTTTCAAAAATTTAAAGTTATCCTTATAAACAAAATTATTTGTTTGTATTTTCAAGACATCCATTGATTAAATGTGATTGTATTGCAATACTATCAAATGTTTTTTGTTGTTATTTCTCATGCACAAAACTTGCGTACTTTGGATCAACTAGTCCTGTCATTTGCCTTAATTAACATATTCATATTCATGGGCTGTATTTACAAAACAACACCATGTGACTCACGATGCTCTTGGTGCAATAGAGACAATATGTAAAACTTATAACACTGTTAAATTATTATATTTTTTGGTAAGAGTGGCTGATATAGTATGATTCTATTGATATTATTATTTACATTTTCATAAACGAGAATGACCTATAGAAAAAGGTGAGAAAATAATAGTACTTGATGAATGCTCGAATTTGTGTTGAATGTGCTAAACTATACTGCAAAAATAAAGGGTTATTTTGATTTAAAAGGAAGAAATTGGGCAAATCAATCTATGTTGGGGTTGCACTGAGACATGGAAAAAATCCCAGTTGAGGGGTTAGATTCTACCATATTTTTCAGCATACAAGTTGATACTTTTTGACCTGGAAGTCCGGGCTTCATCTTATATTCTGAATCAACTTATGTATGGATTACATCATTGAAATTGCTTTAAGTGCCAGTAATTCCATGAATTTTAGATGTAATTGGCAAAATCGAAAACAAGTCACACAGCTGTATTCTTGTTCAATTACCACAGGCCTTGAATTTATAATCAATTTCTTTGTAGTCAGAAGGACTAGCAGATTGATACATTTACTTGCTTGCTGAATCTTCACTAGTACAAGTTTCCTCTGACCCTTCCCACCCCATATTAGATATTTTGATATTATAGTTAGGGTGTCGGGTCAGAGCGCATTGCCTATCAAAAAGTTGGAATTCACCACAGACTCTGCATGGTATCGGGCTTAGCAAACTTAAACGACCTTACATCGAGCCATACCTGCATGCAATCAATAGAAGATGATTTATCCTCTCAGAAATTGCGAGTATAACATTCATTATGTAATTTGCACTAAGAGCTTCTACTGATTATGTGCTGTACTAAGTATTATTATTATTATTATTATTAGTAGTAGTGGTATTAATCCACTGACAGACGAGACAAAACTACAGTGTTGATGAAATTTGACCTGGTACTCGCCATTTGCATTGCTAGTCACATGATTACCCAGATCTCGCAGCCTACATGTCCATGAAATCAGAGGTTCACTAGTCACGTGTGAAACCAACAAACACACCTTTCCAATATTGTTGTACAAAAAAATTCTAAAATATTAAATGAAAGTCACATAATGTTTGTAAAAAATATTAAAGAACACATCATTATCAACATAATTATTCCTAGAAATTGCTGTTGATACCAACAAAAACAACGTTGAAATATGCTTGACACATGCTCTCTACTTGATGAATCTGGCTTTCTCCAAGTAGCTGTGACAGCGACAAGTTTCTGGTCATTGTTATTGGAATAAATATGTTGAGAATTATGTGTCCTTTCATTTTTTTTTTTTTTTTAAACAAATAATACAACTTTTTCATAGGTAATGGGCTCTCACCCCACACCCCAATATAAATGTCAAAATATCTAAAATGGGGTGGGAAGGGTCAGAGGAAACTTGGACTAAATCTTCACTGGTCCCTCCCCACAAAAAATGTTGCCGACAACTGAAACTTTACAAGCCATTGGACTATACAAATTAGAACAACTACTAGTCCAACAGGAAATTTACTAGCCTCGGGCTATTGCACTACCACTAATTTCGAACCCTGTTACCATGTTAATAAATTGTTATAAACTAATATGACTGCTTTTATATTATAATTTTTATCATTATTTTGTATGCATTTATATGTGCTTGTATTTTCTGATTTCTCCAACATGAAATAAAGAAAACAAAGAGTTCACAATTGACAGGCTGCATTGTACTTACAGTCTATACTCTGTAGTGTACTGTACTTATGTAAAGCATATTGTTTGTTCCTAAAAAAAAAAAATTAAACAAATATGAACGGATTTTGTTTTATTCATCCTTTTTTTTTAACCATACCTCATTCTTCCTGATCACATTTTAGCCATAGGTCCATTGATATTCAATTTACCATTATTTTATTTGAACCACTCGATTGATTACTGGTACATCTTTTTCACTGATATAACTGATCCTACAAAGGGATGTAATCCATATTAATAACTCAAATGTTCGATGAATATTTTTAAAAAAAACGTAGATTAAGCACATAACTATAATATATTCACAATGCTGTCATATATTCAATAAAAGAATAAAGAATGCCCATAATATCGGGTAAAATTCAGAACAGAAATGGACTACTCGTAGATCATCAACCATCCATTTTTAGTTCTGCATTGCAGCTTAAAGCAAAATGTAATGTCAACACATTACCCAGATTCATTCTAAACATGCTGTTGTTTTGGTGTCTCTCTTTGATTATAATTGATGGATGGGTCTTTGGTTTCTAATCCAAGCCAGTTAACTGTGTAAACCCTGATATTGGTTTTGGGTAATAGGCAATGCTGGGACCCCTTTGTTCTGTCATTAATCCACATCAACTACTGGTTTTACAATCTCTAGTGGATTGAGAACCTCTGCTTTACATGATTGATTATAATACTGGTTATTTATCTGGAGGTGTGTATAATTTTATCCAATCCTAGAATAACTTACCTCCGTGCTGAAGTAAATGTGAACCCCATATATAGTGTTATGTATGATGTTTATATAATATTATATATATTTTAGGAAATTGTAAATGTTTCTTCACTTTAATATTTGCTTAAATCTTTATGTTTGTTAGGAAAAACATGTATAACTAGTGTCCTTGAATTAGGTTGTTTTGATCAATATGTTTCTCAATTTGAAGGTCAAGGTTGATTTTGTTTACAGTTAGAATTCCATTAAGATGACTCACATTCTAGAACATTCTGTCATGTGACCAATCTAGAACATTCTGTCATGTGACCAATCTTTATATATACCATGTTTGGTAGACATTTTGTTCAGTTCGACATTACCATCAGTCTTGTAAAGAGCTATTACAGTTGTGAAAATTCATTCCAAATTCTAAGAGAGGAATTATTTTAATTATTCATTGGATTATAACAGTGCTCATAAACTTTTGGATTTTGATTGACAATTTTGGAATTTATGTGAACTTATTCAGAGATTTTGGATTACTTCATTTTGACTTCAGCACATCAAGATTTCTAGTACATCAGGACTTTGGAGACCATTGGCACATAATAACATTCAAGGACACATTCTATATTTAGGACTTGTGATTAGAACAATCATTCTTATTGGATTATTAGGATACATAAACACATTACTGTAAGTGACTTTTTGATTTTTCATTTTAATTATCTAGTAATAAATTGCTTGTTGATTTTTACTTGATTTGTTGGTTTCACTTTCTTTCTGTTACATTTTTCTTAGACCATAGAGTCGTAACAGAAATTGGGGTCGTCATCCGGGATTGAATTTCTTTAAAGCATATTAGAGATATTAAATTTATCTTTGAAATTCATATTGATTTTGTCTCGGAGAATTTTTTTTTGTCTTTGGCAAAGATTTTTAATAAAGAAATTTGTTTTGTGTGAAACCAACAAACATTTACAATGGCATCTAATGTTCAGAATTTCATTTCAAAACCTACCCAGGAGGGGTTAGAGTGCATGAGAAAGGATGAGTTGCTCAAGCTTGCCAGAAAATACAGTCTATCTGAGGCAAAAGTATCATTGACAAAACAGGAGATAAAGATTATTTTGATTCACTATTTAGTAGGAAAGGGAATTTTTGATAGCAGTGCTTTAAGTTTGAAGAGAAAGCCTGTATCTGGTTCTGACAGGAAATTAAGGGAATTAGAGTTAAAGAACCAGATTGATTTAGAATTGGTAAAGCTTCAGATTCAGAGAGAGAGAGAGAGAGAAAGAAGAGAGGCAGATACAGATGGAGAGAGAGAAAGAAGAGAGGCAGATACAGATAGAGAGAAAGAAGAGAGGCAGATACAGATGGAGAGAGAGAAAGAAGAGAGGCAGCTACAAATGCAGAAGGAAGAGAGGCAGATGCAAATGCAGATGGAGAGAGAGAAAGAAGAGAGGCAAATGGAGAGGGAGAGAGAGAAAGAGGAGAGACAAATGCAGATGCAAAGAGAAGAAAGGGAAATGCAATTTAAGTTAAGAGAATTAGAACTGGCACACAGAGCACACTCCACTCCTTTAAACACAAGTCCAGGTTTTGATGTTACTAGATATATTAGGTTAGTACCCCCTTTTCAGGAAAAAGAAGTAGATAAATACTTTCTTCATTTCGAGAAAATAGCTGAAAACTTGAAATGGCCCAGAGAGCATTGGACTTTGTTATTACAAAGTGTACTTATTGGCAAAGCTCGTGAAGTCTACACTTCACTGTCAGTACAACAAAGCACTGATTATGATTTGGTTAAGGAGTACATCTTGAAAGCTTATGAGTTGGTACCAGAGGCATATCGACAAAGGTTTAGGAATTGTAGAAAAGAAACTGGACAAACTCGTGTCGAATTTGCAAGGGATAAAGAACAACTATTTGATAGGTGGTGCTCAGCCAAGAAAGTTGATCAAGGTTATGATAACCTCCGACAGCTCGTATTAATTGAAGAGTTCAAGAGGTGCATCCATAGTGATGTTAAAACCTATCTTGACGAGCAGAATGTGGAAACTTTGGAAAATGCTGCTCGTATGGCTGATGATTATTCCTTGACTCACAAAATTTCATTTGGCAATAGGTCGTCCTCTCAGCAGTTTTCTGGTAAAAAACCATTTCAATCTCATTCGAGTACTTCCAAATTTCACAACAGCACAACTGTTAGGAATCAAACATCTGATAAGACTGATCAGAAATCCTTATCTCTTCCTACGTGCACTTATTGTAAAACGAAAGGGCACGTTATTTCTGATTGCTTCAAGTTGAAAAATAAGCAACAGAGTAAAGACAGAGCTTTTCCAAATGCTCTTATTTCTACGAGGTCAAGGTCACGGTCTTGTATTGAAAGCAATACATTTGTTGGGTCAAACAAACCCCAGTCTGATTCTATTTTGGAGGCTTATGAACCATTCATGTCAGAAGGTTCTATATCACTTATTGGTGATTCTGCCAAACCTATCCCAATTAAAATATTAAGGGACACTGGAGCTTCTCAGAGTCTTTTATTATCAGGTACTTTGCCTTTGTCTGAGGAGTCTTCTTCAAGTGAAAGTGTTCTTGTTCAGGGAGTTGAGTGCGGCTTTGTAAATGTTCCTCTCCATTGTGTAAATTTGGCATCAGACTTAGTTTCTGGACCTGTGACTGTTGGGGCAGTGACTTCTTTACCCATAGAGGGTGTTCATTTATTACTAGGCAATGACCTAGCTGGAGATAAGGTTGTGGTTAATCCACTTGTAACTGACAAGCCTTGTTTGGATCAGAAAGTTGATCCTG
Source organism: Margaritifera margaritifera (assembly GCA_029931535.1). Classification (NCBI taxonomy): domain Eukaryota; kingdom Metazoa; phylum Mollusca; class Bivalvia; order Unionida; family Margaritiferidae; genus Margaritifera; species Margaritifera margaritifera. The sequence continues at coordinate 918,545 of JAQPZY010001332.1, forward strand.
TCGAAACTGAAATCCTTGATTTGTACCCTGCTTGTGCAGTTACTAGAGCTATGGAAAAAAGAGCTCTTGAGATTGATGTTGATCAGGATATTATTCCTTTAGCTGACACATGTATTGGTCAGTTTTTTGATGAGGTCACTTTTTCCTCAGGTATTGATCAATCAAATGGTATTGATCACAGTGATCCTCTTTTGGCAACTCATTCTCTTTGTTCTACTCAGGGTGACAAACGACAATCTCTTGTCGTTGAACAGGAGCAAGATTCCGAGATATCTTGTTTGTTTCAGAGGGCTATTAGTGAAACTGAAGCCACACAAGTTCCAGTGTGTTACTTTGTGAAAAATGGGGTCCTTATGAGGAAATGGAGACCACCTGATGTACCCGCTGGTGACGAGTGGTCAGTGAGCTATCAAATTGTTGTTCCTAAGTCATATCGACAGGAAATTCTTAATTTAGCCCATGAAACCCCTTTAGCTGGTCATTTAGGAGTCCGTAAGACTTATCACAAGATCTTGAATCATTTTTATTGGCCGAAACTCAAAAGTGATGTTTCTAAATACTGCAGATCTTGTCACACTTGTCAAATGGTAGGAAAACCCAATCAGAAGATACCTAAGGCTCATCTGCAACCTATTACTGCATTTGATGAACCATTTAGTAGAATAATAGTAGACTGTGTTGGTCCTTTACCTAAAACCAAGTTAGGCAACCAATACTTGTTGACCATCATGTGTGCATCTACAAGATTTCCAGAGGCAATTCCTCTGAGAAATATAAAAACTAAATCTATTGTGAAAGCTTTAGTGAAGTTTTTTACACTTGTTGGCCTTCCCAAATCTGTCCAGTCGGATCAAGGGTCAAATTTTATGTCTGGAATTTTCCAACAAGTTATGCATGAATTAGGCATCCAACAGTTTAAATCTTCTGCCTATCACCCTGAAAGTCAAGGTGCTTTGGAAAGATTTCATCAAACTTTGAAGAATATGATTCGATCATATTGCTTTGATACAGAAAAGGATTGGGATGCGGGTGTTCATTTGTTGTTGTTTGCTGTTAGGGAATCAGTTCAAGAGTCGTTGGGTTTTAGTCCCTTTGAACTAGTTTTTGGTCATACTGTCCGTGGACCATTGAAATTATTGAAAGAGAAACTTCTTTCAAATGAAGACTCAAAGATTAATCTTCTTGATTATGTCTGTGATTTCAAATACAAGTTGTCAAAGGCCTGTGAAGTAGCAAGAACTAATCTTCACACTACTCAGTCAAATATGAAATTAAGGTATGACAGAAATTCACAGGAAAGGAGTTTTAAACCTGGTGACAAAGTTCTGGCTCTCTTTCCCATACCTCAGAATCCTCTTCAGGCTAAATTTTTTGGTCCTTATACCGTTGAAAAGAAAGTAAATGACTTAAATTATATCATTAACACTCCTGGGAGACGGAAACAGAAACAACTTTGTCATATAAATATGTTAAAGGAATATTTTGACAGAGATAGCTCTCAGCTAATTATTCTGTTAATTTAGTTGTACCTGTCCCACACAGTGAAGATATCAACGATGGAGTACGATCAGACTCTAGTGACTCTGGTATAACCAATCTTCGGAATTCAGAGATATTGAACAACCTAGACCAGAAACTTTCACATCTACAACAACAGGAAAGAAATGAACTAAAACAGCTATTACATGACTATGAGCACTTGTTTCCTGATGTTCCAACACGAACAAGTAAAATTTATCATGATATTGACATTGTAGATTCTGCGCCTGTGAAACAGCATCCTTATAGGATGAATCCTCTCAAACAGAACTATCTGAAGAAAGAAATTCAGTATCTACTGGAGAATGATTTCATAGAACCAAGTAAAAGTAACTGGAGTACACCATGTATTCTTGTTCCCAAGCCAGATAATACATTCCGTATGTGTACTGACTATAGAAAAGTCAACAGTGTCACCAAAACTGATTCATTTCCAATCCCAAGAATGGATGATTGCATTGATAAAATTGGAAATGCTAAATATGTCACCAAGTTTGACCTTTTAAAAGGATTCTGGCAAATTCCACTGACAGAAAGGGCAAAAGAAATTTCAGCATTTGCAACTCCAGATGGACTTGATCAATATAAAGTCATGCCGTTTGGAATGAAAAATTCGCCTGCAACGTTTCAACGTCTGATGAACATGATAACATTTGGTCTTGATAATTGTGACGCATATATCGATGACATCATTATCAACAACAATACCTGGGAAGATCATTTGGAAACCATTCGAAAATTCTTCGATCGACTCAGTGATGCGAATCTGAGATTTAATTTGAGCAAAAGTGAGTTTTGCCATGCTTGTGTCACATTTTTAGGACATATTGTGGGACAAGGTCAAGTTAAACCTATAGAAGCTAAGGTCAAAGCTATCTCTGAATTTCAAGTTCCAATTTGTAAAAAGCAACTGATGCGATTTCTAGGTATGGCTGGATATTATCGGAAATTTTGTTCCAATTTTTCCAAAATTGCTGAACCTTTGACAAGTTTATTGAGTAAGAAAACCAAATTTCATTGGTCTGACAAGTGTCAGGAATCTTTTGACAAGTTAAAGGCCATGCTTAAGAATGCACCAGTTCTTTCTGCACCAAATTTTAGCCAATCATTTAAATTATCTGTTGATGCAAGTGATGTAGGAGTTGGTGGAGTATTGATTCAGGAAGACAAAAGTGGTGTGGATCACCCTGTGTGTTATTTTTCTAAAAAACTAAACAAGCACCAGAAAAATTATTCCACAATTGAGAAGGAATGTTTGGCTTTGATATTGGCTTTACAGCATTTTGAAGTGTATGTTACCTCAGCTCTTTCTCCAATTATTGTGTACAGTGATCACAATCCCCTTACTTTCATCAACAAAATGAAAGATAAAAATCGGAGATTGTTGAGATGGAGTTTGATATTGCAAGAATATAACATTGACATTAGACACATCAGAGGAAAAGACAATGTGATTGCAGATGCACTCTCACGTGCCTAGAAATGTAATATTGCTTGATGTAATTAAGTCCAGTATCATAAAACATGTTCTTATGTAATTTTGGTTATTATAGTATTAGATGTATATTCAAAAGAAAGCTTTATTATATAAATCTTTCTTTTTCTTTATGAGGGGAGGTGTTATGTATGATGTTTATATAATATTATATATATTTTAGGAAATTGTAAATGTTTCTTCACTTTAATATTTGCTTAAATCTTTATGTTTGTTAGGAAAAACATGTATAACTAGTGTCCTTGAATTAGGTTGTTTTGATCAATATGTTTTCTCAATTTGAAGGTCAAGGTTGATTTTGTTTACAGTTAGAATTCCATTAAGATGACTCACATTCTAGAACATTCTGTCATGTGACCAATCTAGAACATTCTGTCATGTGACCAATCTTTATATATACCATGTTTGGTAGACATTTTGTTCAGTTCGACATTACCATCAGTCTTGTAAAGAGCTATTACAGTTGTGAAAATTCATTCCAAATTCTAAGAGAGGAATTATTTTAATTATTCATTGGATTATAACAGTGCTCATAAACTTTTGGATTTTGATTGACAATTTTGGAATTTATGTGAACTTATTCAGAGATTTTGGATTACTTCATTTTGACTTCAGCACATCAAGATTTCTAGTACATCAGGACTTTGGAGACCATTGGCACATAATAACATTCAAGGACACATTCTATATTTAGGACTTGTGATTAGAACAATCATTCTTATTGGATTATTAGGATACATAAACACATTACTGTAAGTGACTTTTTGATTTTTCATTTTAATTATCTAGTAATAAATTGCTTGATTTTTACTTGATTTGTTGGTTTCACTTTCTTTCTGTTACATTTTTCTTAGACCATAGAGTTGTAACAATAGGTGAACTTGAAACCGCGAAAGACATAGACTAGAGATATCGAAAATGAAAATGTGGATTGAATTTTGCATATACACATGCTAAAAATTCTCAGTATCACTTAAAAGTGTATACAACACACATACTTGTGGAGTTTGAGTCTTTAGTTTTAAGCAATGAAGTACATTTCAAATGAAACTGGTGAAAAAGCATGTTAGTGTCAGTGACTGCAATTTCCCAAATAATCTGGAATAGCATACAGTGATACCATTAATATTCATGAAACTGAAAGTTACTAGTGAAAAAGACAATGGCAAGGTGTTAATCAGGCTTTGTGTTATACTCCACATTGACTTATATATGGATGAAGAATGGAAAATTTACAAAATCAGCGAAATAGACTTATACTATACATTGACTTATAAGTTGAAAAATGTGGTAAATAATGTAAACCCTCAACTGCAATTACCTTGTCTAAGTGCAAACCACGACATAGATTCTATTAGTGTCAGCTTCATAATGATTCATCCCAAGTATGAAAAAATCCACCAAGGTATTTAGGAATATAAGCAAAAAAGAAAATTTAACCAAAACTGTAACTCAATTTTTGTATGAATGTGACCTTGACCTCAAGATCATAAAGGCAAGTATGCATGTCATAGAAAGAATGAATTGTCTTAGCTTCATAATGATTCATGTATGTTAAAGAAATTTAAACTATTTGGTAGAATTAAATGGATGTCATTAAAATTACTGCAGCTTGTACAAAATAACTTGAGAATTCAATGAAAGTTGTAATTGCAGTCAAACCCGTCAACAACAGCCACCCATAGGAAAAGGCAAAACTGGCCTTTGTACACAGGTTCACCTTTACAAATTGGTTTTTGAACAAACACCATGCACAGAATATCATTATCATTATTAATATTATTATTATTATTATTATGCTATCGAGATTGTTTTCTGTGCACTATTCAACAAAATCGTAAAATACGCTTATATGTTGTTCTCTCCCAAATTTATGTTTCACACAAGATTACTATATCTTGCTCACTTTAATCCATCCTGTAAATTAAATCATCACTGACTTAAAATAATCACTGATCTTAGATTGTTTTGTGCACCATGACAAAACAATAATTTCCATACTGATTGACAGCTTACATATGACTGTAAAACAGAGGAAAGACTCTTTGGCCAGCCAATTTGTATAAGTTGGCCAGTTGCTCAACTCGCCAAGATCAAAAGTCAGTTGGCTTATGTGAGAAGTCTGTGATGAATAGGAAAACAAAAGAGGCCCTATATGGCTATTCTTTGTGACCCATGAACTGAAACAACACCTGCCTTCACAGTCAAGTTTTAAATATTGAATGACCCCTGACCCTAATGAAAAGGGATGTAACTCGCATCTCTTTTCAAAGACAAACTTTGTTCTTCAGAGATGTCTGAAGATATCGATCTATACCGGTCACACTAGCACAAAAAAAGACTTCCATTTCTGCTGCGATAATATGACTACTTTTCCCACCATCCAGCAAATGAACTGCTTTGACCCTCTACCCTAATGATAAAAACTGCCTCACTTCAAATTTGATTTATTGACACCTTTGAGTTGCACTGTCAAGTGACTGGAGTACTGAGTACAAGTGAGATAAGAAACGTTTCCACATTGATTCACATGATCTGCCTTTATCTAAACAATGCCTTCCTCATGAAGCAAAAATTTAGTTGCATTGACTGAGTGGTCACTGTAGATAAGTGCCAGTGAGGCAAGGATAAATCATTATTTGGTTAGGAAACACCTGGCCGCTGACTGTGGAAGACAGGTCACCATTACATGCATGACATTTATACAGAAAATTTGCTGGGGGGGGGGGATTAGAATGGTTGTTGTATAAAAGTAACCACTTAGTAAAGGTGACCGCTGGGACAGGTTTGACTGCATATTATTGATGGTTGCACAAGGAAGAAATTATTAAATTGTATGGTTTGTTTGTCATCATTTTTCAGAGTATTAACAATGATGAACAATGTATAAACTACACTGACACTATCCAGCACCTGCAGCCACATTAACAGTATTAGATTTCTTCTAAGAGTAAGTGCCAGTAGTCATGTAGTCTGTGATGTTTATGATATGATGTTTATGACAGGAACTGGAGGTCAGGGATCAGAGCTTACAAAGACCTAATAAGATATTTTTCCCATGATTTATTATGGGGTGTACAGTGCTACATAAAAGTATTCTCAATGAATGATGCACATGAGTGGTTATAATATTTCTACATTCTACATTACACTAGAGAATAACTTTATCATAGAATTGAGTGAGGTGGAGCAAGCTCCCCCCCCCCACTTCAACATTATTATCCCCCCCCCCCCACTTCAACATTATCCTTCAATGTCCGCACCCCTTTTTTGCTGCTGAAACAGGCCATGTTTTTCACAAGGTCTGCTGGATTAAATAAATTTACAAAGTTCCAAATAGTTTTTTAAGAATATGTATAAATTCATGGAAACATTCATACAGACTTTCATTCCAGGTGTTCAGGTTTTGTGAGATATGCATAGAGAAATAGAGAATGTTGGTGATGCATAACAGAGTGATACCTACTTTGGGAATCTGTTAAAATATATAAAAAGATATATGTATGCAATAATGACTGTTAAATAAACAACACTGTAAAATCAGTCATTTAACAAAATTTCAATGAACAGAAAAGGAGAACTTGAGAATCTTCGAGGAATAATGTTACCTCTTGATGTCTGTTTACAACTGATCAAAGGACTAAATGCCATGACCTCTAATGATTTTTGTTTCAATATGAACTTCATAAATAAAATTATATGGATTTGGTTAATTATGGTAATTTTTCCCTGATAATTCCATTTAGGAATCATAATAAATTCTCAGGTTCTAAAATTATTTGTATCTGGATATGATATTTGGTGCAACCTTGGACTTCACCCCTCAATAGTGTAGACAAGAGTCTTTAATATGGAGAAAGAGCAGTGACAATGTTTTTATCTTGACCGAGATGAAATAAACTGGGTGTATTCACATGTAGTGCTGACTCAACAGTTTACTCCTCCTCTATAATGACCTTCACAATTTCTATGGCAAAAGTCCTTATTGGAGCAGTTGGTTCTGAAACTGGTAATTTCAGCACAACAGGGCTCGAAATTAATGCTAATCTGCTATCCTGTGGTTAATGATTTTGACCACAGGTCACTAAAATCCAGCTGTCACTAATCCGCTGGAGCAGTAAAAATTACCACCAGTTGCTATGAAAATGTGGTCATGAGCTGGCATTCCCTTTAATGGTTAATTGATCTGTTTATTGTGTTAATTGAGTACCTACCAAGATCCTGCACTTGATGAGGTACAATAAATGCTTGCAGTGTAAATGGACAGGTGTTAAACCACTCATCAAGTAAATCAGTGTGATTATTGTCAAAACAGTCTTCATGCATATGGAACTAGCCTGGTGTACTACATCCAAGCACTGATTTTATTACTGATGATAACAAAAGGTGTAGGGTCTCAGGCTAGTATGGACCAATTGAAAAAGGTTGCATTTGGCGACACAATGAATAATCCTTAATTATACCGAACAATGTGTTTTAATATTTATATCGTTGTCGATAAAGATTCAATGCACTGTGGGGTGACAATTGTAAATATATGGAAGTATCTGCAAGGAGTGCAGCCGCCACCAAATTGTCAGAAATTAGATGATGACGAGAGCACATTTGCAATATTATCAAGAGAAGATACTAAGAAAGTACTAGAAATGCTGAGAAAATGAACACAAATGGCTGAATTTTGACACAGAAGACGCTGTGAGGTTGTGCACTTTCTGCAATGAGTATTTGGTGAAAGCAAATTTTGTAGTAAATTATGTTTCTCCAATAATACTTACCTGATCACATTACCGTTAGGATAACTTTCTCTGCTACCTCCGAATCCAGCCCTCCCTGAAAGATGAAAAAACATCTTTCTTGCTATATGTAACGTATAAACACAGGGAAGCAACTCTTACAGATTTACTCTCTTTTCCACCCACTAGGTGGCTACCATTATATCCATATGTAACCAGTTTTCAATTGAGCAAAACCTATAATAGGATGCTTGCATTGCAGGGAAGGTGGAAGGGATATTTGGTAAAGTAATCAGGTAAGTATTATCAGAGAAACATAATTTACTAAAAAATTTGCTTTCTCCATCAAATACATTACCTGATCTCACTGACATTAGGAGAATAGATAAGAAGAGGAGGAAATGCTGAGCATCCCGTTTCTACCCTGTCACCCAGAAGCAGCATGATTGCTCTACTAAAAGGATGAACTTCTCCTAATGTTAGTTTAGCAAACTGAGAGACAATTTGTTTATACATGTGCGAGGGAGAACCCCGTGGGATTCCGCACTTGATTAATGTCTCACCATCAAAACTTTTCCAGGCAAATCCAGCAAAAGTGGCAAATTCATGCCAGGGTCTTAGGCTGTACTTTCATGAATGGGGCGTGGTCACTGTATGTGCAGCTACCACTAGCCCAACGAGTTTCAGTTCTCTCCCTTTTGAGGCCATGTCACGCAAATGGAAGTTAGAGAAGGTAGAATGGGCATGCCAGTCACCTGATTCCACTATGTCCTGAACTGAGACATTATGTTTGAGGCCAAGCTCATCGAAGTTGCTTGTATTTTGTGAGCTGAAATCTTCATTATTTGTACCTCATCCTGTGAGAGTTCAGAGTACGCTCATTTAATAATTCCCTTTAGCCAAGTGGCCAGTGCTTGTGGGGTTATGTCTTGCTTTCCTGCCTTCAGTGGTAGGAATAGTCCGTTCTGGCTGCTGCGGATATTGTCTGTGCATATCAGGTAACATCTGAGGGTATGTACAGGGTCCTGTAGCTTTGCTTCTCTCGACAAATTGATCGAGGGAGTGAATAGTTATTCGATGGTTGACTAGTGATGGCAACCTGTTCTTAGAAAGGAAACCAGGTTTTGTCATTAGAATGACTGAGCTGACAGAATGGACTGCATGTAGTTCGGACCTACTCACTCTGCATGTTGAAGCTAGCGTTATTATAAGCTGCAAGTCTTGTATGATAGCTACTTCAGTGAAGTGGAAGACGGTGAGTTTGACCATGTCAAAACCCAGGAGAGATTCCATTTGGGAATAATGTGAGTGAGCATGGTCCGGATATGTTGAAATCGGACTGCAAGTTGGAGATTTCCTTGCTGTGGCCAACATCGTCATTCCATGAAGTCGGAACATTTCTGAGATCATGGAATGGTATCCCTTGATTGTGATAGGTCACTAACTTCTTGTCTTCAATAAGAGAAAGTCAGCCATCAGGGAATCGGTGCTGAGAGTGGTGTGATGCCGTTGATGTGACACCAGTCATTGACGACACGATTTCCCCTCGTATGTCTATGAAGTGGAGGCTCGTCAGCTGTTGTGATCCTTTCCATGATTGAAGCTCCAAACTACTTTTCGATCAGGACTTCAATAAAAGGAGCCAGGCATGAAGAAGGAGTTTCTCTGGACATGGATAGAATAGTGTTGATTTTCACTGCTTGAATGAAGTGGAGGTTGTTATGACTTGTCTGGGTACATCTGTCACTAAATCGAGCTGATAAATGATTCAAGATATTTTTCATCTTAGTGGGGTAATTAGAACTATTTGCAGTCTGTGCCTCTCATTTCTGAATTATCTTCATTATCAAGACTGATGGAGTGAAGGTATATGCCCACAATACCTCCCAGATGATTGAAAGAGTATCAGCAGCCCATTCTTCTAGGACCAGGAATAAAGGTCAAACATCGAATGGCCTCATAGGGCATAGACCTGATGGAAGGTTTATGGATGGACAACTCTGTATGAAGCAGATATTCTCTCATTGATAATGAGTCGGCCAGCACACTGAGCCAGCTAGGAATCTGTCGGACTTGAATATTACCTGATATAGGGAGCACCAATGAAGGTATTCCCATACCATGAAGCAAAGGTCCGGTGATTCTTACCCACCCCCACCCCCTTTTCCAAGATACATCACCAGAACCAAATTGTCTGACATTATCAGAACATGGATGTGTTCCGCTCAAGTGTGGGAGGCTTTCATTTCCAAGAGGTTTATATGAAGAACGTTCTCATGAAGCATCCACTTGTCACTGACCATCACAAACACTAGCAGTAAGTGTGCTCCCCAACCTGACAAACTGGGATTATAACAGCTCCACCGCAGCATTAAGTAGATTGAGGAACTGTAAGAAACTTCCTCCCCTAACAACATCATTTGATGCTTTTTCCAACATATGAGCTATACTTTCAGTGCATTAGGGAGAAAGACGCCAAGTTAATATGTGTTAAGAGTTCCATATCTAGATGGAAAAAATGTTGAAAAGGGACAAGGTCCAACTTTTTTACATTAATTATCCACCTGAACCTCGAATGATGGAAGTAAGATTGTTTATGTCATGAACCAAAATCATACTTACCAAATGTTTTTGTAATATGTCGTCCAGGAACGGCACCATCTTTGTGGAGGACATTCTGAACTGGGATATTGAAGATCCAACTTCAACGTCTTGGTTCATGCCTTCTCTGACATATGAATCATACTTTGATGTGTTTTGGAGGAAGACACCAAATTGATATGTGTTCAGGGTGCAATACTTATATGGACAAAATGTTGACTTCAGGGTTGCATCAAGGATTTGGTAAATGTGGGCACTTGCCCCCCCCCCCCAATCTGAAAAAAGAGGGGCCAACGTAGTGATATGTGGGGCCTCCCAGTATGGTGTAAAAAAAAAAAAAACTTCAACAGATTCAAACAGAGCAATAGCAAGTATAATAAGTGTATTAAATGCATATCATGTGTTCAGTATATTACAGCAGAACACTTAATGCATATAATGTGTTATGTATATTACAGTATAACACTTGATGTATACCATATGTTCTCTATATTACAGTATAATACTAAATACATATCATGTGTTCTGTATATTACATTATAACACTAAATATACGAATACAGTTCTGCACTGCAACCTGTTACATCAACAGGTGGAGATCCCCTTTCCTAGAGCATTTTGGCACTGACCCACAATGCTCTCCAGGGGTGTGCCGACTGAGCTGATTAGACTCAGCCCAGAACCGATAAGCTTTTCCATTGCTCCTCTTTTCTGCCAAATCCAATGTGAGGCTTCCTCGACCTGTTTGCCAACCTAGGTAACTAAATTCCTGCAGCTAGGTCCTGTAATCCCAATGACTCCCAAGGCATGCCAAAAGGCCTGTGCTTCAAAGCCATGGCATCCTATTTGGTAGAATCCAGGCCTTTCATCCATTCTGCTGGCACTCATGGATGTGTGGCTGATACTTGGCCATTTTCCTCTAATTGACCTCCTCAATTCTAGCTTTCCATGGCACTGTCAGTTCCTACAAAATCACCTGTTTGGTACCTCCTGACCACAGTACAATATTAGGTCTGAAGATGGTGTTACAGATGTCCCTTTGGGAACTTCAGCTGTCCTTTTACATCTGCCTGCATTTCCCAATCATGTGCTATTGTGAAGATGCGTCTTGCTTCAGTCTTTTGCCTTTGTGTCTCACCACTTCTCACAAAGTTGGGAGCACTTTTCACTTGGTGTTTCTTTCTCCTGGCTATGTCCATACTTGCAGCAATCTCAGCAAGCACTTGGTCATGGTGCCAATGATAACGACCATCTGTCAGAGCTACATTGCAGGATGACAGCACACATTCCACATTTGTGTCTCCCACAAGTCTACAGTTTGGGTCATCAGTTAGTGTGTTCTGTATATTTCAGTATACCCAGTAACACTAAATACATATCATGTGTTCTGTATATTACAGTATAGCACTTAAAATTGAAATCAAAGTCTAGTGTTTTTTAAAAACAGTATTTTCTCTACACACTTACTCATAAAGAATCAAACAAAGGGCTGCTAATTGTGTCACCCCTCTGTCCATTCTTATATCTTAAAAAAGAGAGTCATGTATTTCCTGCATGTTACATCATAGCTGTCATGCATGTAAGCATGTAGTTGTAACATTTTTGCTTAGTTTCAAATCCTGAATCACCTGTTTGTGAGTTGGTAATTAAACTAGTCTTACAATGTAAGACATCTTTCCTGATAGTTACCGTATATACTTGCGTATAAGCTGAATAATTTAGGAGAAAATAAAAGAGCCTGGAAGAAGAGGGGTCAGCTTATCCATGGGACAAGGTCTAAAGTTGAAAATTTTTAAGTTTTCTTGTTGACTACCAATATATATTGGAGGAGAATGGATGGATAGATAGACAGATAATTAGGAATAATAAAGACAAAACCAGTGTAAAATACAATTAGGTATATTATCCAGTGGAATATGTCACAAATAAATTGACAACTTACATTTTGTTCAGCTTCTTGTCATAAAAATCCATAGAAATCTATAATGATTGACATTTTAAATCCATTGATATGATAAATTCAGCATAAAAATAGCAGCCCAGAATGATCCAATTTACAATATCCCGTAATATGTTAATTCCATACATCTCACAAATACAAAATGAAAGTCAAGTCCACACTTTTGTGATTCACTGTACCCTATAAAGGTCACTGTCTAATGTCATCTGGTACAAAGCCCAAGAATTCATCTGCATCGTCTGAAATCCTCCATTGTCGTCTAGTCATCGTAAATATCATCTGACTCAGATTGCTTGTCTTTATTGTCATATGCGGGTGCTTATGTGGAGAATCAGTGTGGGCTCTGTGAGTGACACTTTGATCATACAGTCTGTGAAATCTATTAAAGGATGCAACTGAACAGGTGTCAACTGTGCAGCAAGATCACAGATAGTTCAAATAACCACCCTCTGTTACTTGGCACTGAACAAGTATCAAATATGCAGCTTGATCAAAATGTTGTAATGTGCGAAAACAAAGATGGTGCTAAGGGATTATGGTCATAAACATATTTGTAAGACATTTAGGACTCTACTTGGCACTGAACAAGTATCAAATTCACGGAGTGAACAAAAGGATTGTCATCTTGAAAAAAGGTCAGGCAGTGCTGCCTTTATAAGCCACGGGCTTATCAACCCATATGCACTGGCAGATAACATGTAAAATATCACTTAGGAATTAGATCTGGCTGGTGGAAAAAGAAAATATAAATCAAATCAAAACATTTTATAATGCATCAAACACTGTGTTAATTCAGCTAAACACAAAATATAATACAACAGGTTGTTCAGACTTTCACGAAAATGGAAGCAATATACTTACTAGTAAACACCCATGGTAAACAACATTGACGGACACTTCACTTTATGGTGGATAATATTTAATTTACTGGTAATATTTCAGGGGTCAGCTTATGTGTGGGTCATGCACTTTTTAATGTTTTTACCTATTCAGTTTGGGGGTCGGCTTATATGCGAATGGGCTTATACGCAAGTATATACGGTATGTTGTTTGGGTCAACATCTTACTTCCAAAATAAATGGCATTGTGTAGCTGCATGTTCCCTGGTCGATTGACAGGGGAACTAGAGGCCAAATTTTCAGGAATATCTCACACCTGGCAGCTCATATTGATGTTGGAGTATGTTTCTTTAACAAATCGAAGAAAAACATAATAAAGTTGACGAAAAAGATTAGATAGCTTCGTTTTGTTAAAGAAACTTATCCCTCCTTTAACCGACTTCGGCACTCCTCGGATACAACTGCATTTGAACCAACTAAAATGTATGTAAACAGAACTTGAAAACGCGTCCACTTGCTTGTGTCACAATTTGATTCCATCAGGAAAAAAATATCAGAATAAGTATAGTCCAAATAAAGCATTTAGCATTTAATTTGTGAAAAAGTGTCAATATGGGCTGCAAAGTGTGTGAGATATTCCTGAAAATTTGGCCTCTAGTTCCCGTCAGTTGACCAGGGAACCCACTACACAATGCTGTTTATTTTGGAAGTAAGACATCGCATCAAGCAACATCAATATCAGGGTGGACGTCTAACATTGTAGAACTAGTAATTAAAACGTGTCTGTCAAGGGTTAATGTCCTGAAATTATTATTTCCAAGTGTGAATGAATTTTCTTTGCCAGTTTTTACACACCAACTGCAAAGCATCTCATTTCTTTCATTCCTTCCAACTATGGTTGATTTATTTTCCAGTCTGAATTGAATGAGTATTGTTTTTTTCTTGATGCTGGATGGACCCTCAGTTTCAGCACCGCCATCTTTACATCATCACTAGCATCATCTGATACATGATTAGCCGGAGAATACATCTGTTTACTGTCAATTCGCCTATTGACTCAAACATCTGCACTCTGGATGTTATTAGAAGTATTACTGCTAAAATAATGAAAAAGTGTCAGAGTTTTAACTGGTTTTGCCATTCAATGCACTGTCCCACCAAGCTAGCCTCAGCGTCAATCATGTGCTTTCCTGACCTTTTTTTAGTAACCAATCATAACTGAGCATGTGACACAAAGGAAATACTTTACCTATTTCACAACTACACTACACTGAGTGACAACCGGGATTTTTACATTAAAATTTATTTTGAAAAATTTAAAAATAGTGCATTTTTCACTACAAAATGCATATAATTCTTATATTTTTTGTGATTTTGCCCACATAGAAATGAACATTTTGCAGGAAACTGTGAATTTTGTGGGAATTTTCATGATCACGCGTCCTAGATGCAGCCCTGGAGATGGGATAAGGTCCGACTTCTCTACACTTAATGAGGTAAGTAAGGTTGTCCATGTCATGAACCAAACCAAACTTACCAATGTTTTTGTAGTGTGTCATCCAGGAACATTGCTGTCTCTATGGCGTACATCCGAAACTCTTAGGGAAGGCACAAGGGCTAAGATTGGGGCTGTATGAATCAGTATATGGAAGTACACAGCTGATTGGGTGGGTGTGGAAATGTTGTACTACATCCCAGTATGCAAAACTAAGATATTTAGGTGATGCCGTACGAATAGGTATATGGAAGCATGCATCAGACATGTAAAGACTGTTTGTGTACTCCTCACATCACACTAGAAGGCAAATGTACTTGCCATCTCCATCTTGAAATGGGGCAGAATAAATTGGTTGAGTCTGCTTAGCTCTATTGCAGGTCTTAATTTGCCATTGTACTTCATAACCAGAAATGTTCTGGAGTGGAAGCCCTGTGTATGCCGTTTTCCACTGCCATTTACAATCAAAACAGATTTTTCTTCTGTAAAACATCACCTTCACAGGATCGCTTGGAAGTTATATCATGTAGGGCAACAAAAGTGGAGGGAGGTCGGATAATGAAATCTAGACATGCTCTGACATGGCTTGTCACTGATGATTAGTGGAAGGCCTGGGGAAGGAGAAACTGTTTTTCTCTCTCCCCTCCCTGCTTGCCTGTGAAAAGAGGGGCTTATGACTACCTATAATTTATCTGGCCAAGAGAAAAAACCTGCTGTTGTTGAGAATCGCCCCTGCAATTTCTCTGGTGACAATCATCCCTTCTCTTGTACATTCCTGATAGGGTTGTGCAGAGATAGGAGTTTGCACTAAAAGCTAAAAGGGCAACTCTTGTGCCTCTTGCTTTCTCACCTCAATTCAATACGCTAACAGTTGTGGCAAACGAAAAGGAAGGGAGTGGATCAAAACCCAGCTAAAACTGTTAGCAGCCTGTTAGAATGCTGGTCCAGCACTGCCGGGATGGCCTAGTCAGGTGGCTCCATAAGTAATGCTGTTTCGTTATGAATTTCATAGGAATGATCTGTTCAGTTGACTGGTCAGCTGGCCAGCTAGCTGTGTGGTCTGTTCCACGTAAGACACCGCTGCTGTCAGAAGATGTGGCTGGCTGGCTGGCTCGCCAGTTGGAGATAAAAGACTCCTGACCACTGTAATCGTACACCGCTCATTTGTACGGCTGGACTGGTTGTCCCTCAGTCAAAATGGCATACAAAAGATGATACATGCCTTGCAGTCTTGCTGTCTGGTGCAGTTTGGTTGGTTGGTCAACCGTATTGGTTAAATTGCAAACCTACACGTCTGGCTTGTTTCTTAATATTTTTAATGAGAGGAGGACAAGTTTGACTGTAAACCCTCATGCCTCATAGGCAGGGTGATATTTGATTGCAAGCCCTCACACCTCATTGGCGTTGTCCTATTTGTTTGTGAACCCTCATGCCTCAGAGATGCTGCCAGGATTTTATCTAAAGCGGGGAGCTCTCCCCTTGTCACCAAATAAGGGGGGAGTAGAAAAGAACAAAAAAAAAGGGGGGGGGGGAATGGCCATAGTAGTTTAATATTTACCTAACACTTAAATATATATTTTTCTTTCTTCCTGCTCCACTGTTACAGCTATATTGAAATAAAAATCCTCAAAAGATGTCTCCTCTAGTTGTATAAGCATCAATCTGATGATTGTTTTTGAGCTTAATCTGTTCCTCATCTGTACATGAATATTGTTCTGTGATGAGAACCCCCTTTCACAGTCTGCTGTCAGAAGGGGCACATGCATAGCTTGCTTAGCCAGCTTGAACAAGTTGGAAAAATGTTCTTTATGGTTGTTATGTACAATCTTCCACAGCTCATAGGTATTGTCTCTTGGATTTATCTGCTCCAAAATGTGATTTTTCACTAACATGAGTTCTGCCAACATTTCACTTTTTGAATCAGTGCTTTGCTGACTACTATCATGGCAGATTTCTTATCTGTTCCATAATGCTGTATTAGGGTTTTAAGTCCATCAATGTCATAGTCTGCTTGTTCTGAAGGAGGTATTTTGATAAAATAAAAATCCTAAAACTTTTTAATTTCTTTTTCGATTCTTATTAATGCAATTTATCTTAACCCATAGAGTGCTATATAGTTTTGTAGCACACGAGTCCTCGGGGGTGAATTGTTTGAGAAAAGAAATGAAGATTGCAATCTACTTTTAAATTGCCTGTATTTTAATTAGGCATGGTATTCTGCCTTTTCTACGTTTAATTTTGAAATACCACTGAAAAGGCATGCTGTCTGTTTTTGTCCATCCAGCATGTACATCGGACTCTTATTCAACATCATTTTAGGGTCCAAAATCACTCACTGGTATTTCCAGTAACACTTTCCCAGCTCCAATAAACTGATATACTTCAAAACTTTAAAAACCATAGTCATCATTGCTATCATCAGCCAGTATTTCCCGAAAAAAATCATCATCTGAAGATGAACCATCTTGGGAGTCAGCCATTTTGGGTTTTCTACGTAGTCCGAATTTTAAGCAAGCATTTGTAAAACTTCCTAGATGAATGCAAGGTTCAAACTATGACAGAATGCCTGTTCCAGGGCCCAATGTGCCAATCAAAAAAATTTTGTTGAACAACCATTCATATCAAGCAAAAGTACCCAGATTTTGTAAATTTGCCTACCTGAGAAAAGACATTTCGAGACAAGCGCTACGAGATCTCTACCGGCAGAGCAACTTATGTTGTGACAATCACTGTAATGGTTAACTATTAAATAAAAATTGTATATAGCGCATGGTACAGTTTTATATGTGCGACTTTAAACTAATTTCCAGGAGTTTTCACACATCACTGCTCTCCAATTGTGTGAATTCTATCAAATTTTGCATGATTCGCGCACTCACTTGCCCTGGCAGCATCTCTGATGCCTCAATGGCAGGGTCCTAGGCTTATCCCAAATGGGATTGTAATATATAATTGTCACTTGGACTGATCAACATATTGACAAGAAAGCCTTTTGAGTCATTTTGATCATACGCAATTCAAATGCTTGATTGGAATCATCTGTGGTTTCTACTGTATTCACGGATACTGTATGTTCTGCCACTGTTTCTGTGTCTTCATGGGGGATGGAGAGGGCATCTCGACATCACCAATGAGACTTATCAACAATTCTACTGTATTCACGGATTCAGTATATTCTGGCACTGTTTCTGCACCTTCAAGGGGGGTTGAGAGGGCATTTCGATATCTCCCATGAGACTAATATATGATTCAGAAGCAAGGCATATGTTCAAAAACTTGCTCTGATGTACTGGAGTCTGCTCGGTTTTGCAGCCCTTGAGCTGCTTCTTCAAAATATTGGACCAAGTATATCCGACCAAAATGCACACACATTACATGTGTGTGGCAACAAGCATTTGTACATGTAGACAGTGGCAACAAGCATTTGTACATGTAGACACATCTAGTGTCCATCCTCCACAACCTTAAATCGTTTACACTTCCTGTACTTGGTTGTCATCTCTGTAATGAAGAGAAACAAACAAGTGTACCATGTTATCAAAACGACTTAGAAGTGTAATAATCGATAAGTACAGTGCCTGAAAAAATGTCATCAGTGAAATTGTATGTTATTGATCAAAATCACATGTAACAATAATAAATGGTACGACAACTGCACAAATAAGAATAAATTCAACGGAATTCACAAAAATGTTGTATGCACCTAATTAAACATCATTTTGACCTACTATACCATGGAAATAAAAAAGTGGATAGCTGAATAAGAATAAATTGGTTTCCTGGAGATTCTTTACAGCATTAAGCAAAAAGCAAAAGTGAAAACTGGTTACATACATGTATAATAGTAGCCACCTAGCAGATACAAGAGGAGGTTAACCTGTAAGAGCTGCTTCCCTTTGTCTGTATGATATATATACAGAAAGACATTTTTTCATCTTTTAGGAAGGGCTGGATTCAGAGGTAGCAGAGAGAAAGTTATCCTAATGTTAATGTGATCAGGTGATGTATCTGACAAGTTGTTATTGTTTTAAGTTGATGTTAATGAATAATAAATGTTGAATTAAAAAACTGAACTGGCTTATCTTTGGTTTTAGCAGGATTAGTGAAAGTTGGGCAGGATCAGTAAACATTATATGTTGGTGATCCTGTGGATTAGTGACAAAAAATCATAATTTCAAGCCCTGCTTAATCTGAATCACACTTCCTTGGTTCAGTGCAAAATCTGACAATATGAAGTTACTTCTTTTTTTACCTGAACAGCATCTTTGGAGCATCTTTTCTGCATCGCTGTATATATTATATATATAAACCTTGTTGTTTTTTCTTAGACACAAGTCTGACTTGACTACTTGAAAATGAATGAATTCAATATCAGCTTCATGAATATGGGACCTTGGACTTTTCAAACCCTGCCATATTCTTGAAATGTTTATAGAGTACAAAAAAACTCAAGCTAGAAGTCCAACAATTCTGACATTTTATAACTTTTATTAGAATAAGGTTAGAACTGTAGAACTATGAGGACTGTCTCAATTCAACCATCATGCAAAATTTTGGTGATCCATAAATAGATTTATTCCAATTATTTTGTCTGACAGTGGAGTATGAAACTTGATCCAGAGTTTTGCACTCGTAAGGTTTTGACAATACCGGTCCAGAACTAGAATTTTTTCAAAATGATGTGGTCTTAATACAGGCGAAAATTTATTCAAATGATGTAGTCTTATAAACAGACCCTTACCTGGGACATTTATGGTATCATTCAAGTCACCTGCAATTATGTCATGGACCTCTAAATGATACTGTGTTGCACCAGTTCTAATCAGTGGGGCATGCCAACTCACAACTATCGCTGTTGAATTGATGGGTTTGCCTGTTACATTGGTTACATTTCCTGGAACTGAAAAACACATCTTGAGTTAAAACTTTTGTTACTGAATCCTGAATCAGAGAAATTTACATTCAATCACTTTCCTTATTTAGCGTGAAGATCTACATTCTACCCAAAGTGTTATGTAACATTTTGTGCCATTTTTATCCCCACGCTTCTTGGTGATACTCTGTCAGTATGTATGTATGTACATGTGTGATGTGTATGTATATGTGTAATATCCATGTATTTCTCCTACACCATTAAAACTAGACACATGAAACTTGGGTCAACAATATTCCTATGGGTGTGGATTGTGCCAATACTTTTAAAGTTTTTATCTCACTCCTAGGGTTGTGGCCAGAGGGTGATTTTACATGAATTCCAAATAACACAAAGTATTTGTCTCATGTGTCTGAGAATTAGTTTTTTTGTGATCAATGATTTAAGTGTCAACAAATGCCACAATGGGACCTATGGATCATGCTCTACGATACTCTTACCCCCCTCCCAGGAACAGAGGGTCGTATCATAGAAACTATTGGGATCACCAACTGATAACTATAATATACACTTACTGGGCATGAAAACACAAATTTATACATGTAAATGATAGTAACCCTATGGTCCATGCTTACCACTGGGACTTGGCCCCTGGGTCATAACTTAGAAACTATGAGATCCCCACCATACAACCTTATACATGTATCTGAAATTGGCCTCAGGAACCATCTTTACCATCCAAGGACTATGCTGCTGCTCCATAGCTTGGAAACTATGGACATTCCCACAATATACCTATGTACATACTTATTAGGCATGAAAGACAATCAGACACACCCAACTGAAACCTTTGGGGTACTTATTACTTTCTGGGACCTATTCAAGAGGCTACAAGTCTGAGGCAGTGGTCAAAACAGGGAAGTGCAGAAATATGCATTTTAGAAACACAGAATTCTAGTTATGCTTATGTAGCAGTACAAAAATATACATTGTTTTTTGGCAGAATATGGTGTTCAGCCTGAAAATGGCATTAAACAGGTGAGACATGAATCCTAGCATGCAAGTTACAATCTTTTGGCATGCAGTACTATTGTCCACAACTTTCCAAGTTTTATTGTTTAAAGCTGAACACAGTAACGGATATAAAAGTTATGTGACTTTCAAAAACTTACAAATCTTAACATTATTGACAACCATGTCATCATAGAGTGTAATCAATAGCTTACCTCAACTTTCACTAGTCTCCAGCAGCCCTTGTAAACATTATCATGCAGAAAATAAAATCAGACTAAAGCGATCCTGACCCCTTCTCCAACTAAAGATCTTGTTTTAATCATTTATCTTTACATTTGAACTTTTAATCGTTTTAAAATCTGAAATTTGAACTTTTTTAATTGGCACTACATTTCCACTATTGTGCTGACAAAGTGTGAAACCACCTACCTACCCCCCCCCCCCCCCTACTGTGACAGGGCATAAAAGACATAAAAGAATAAAAAAAAGAACATTCTTTTATATCATACCAAAGTAGAGGTAATAAGTTGATAATAAACAGATTAATGTTATTTTGTATTAATTTTCTCAAATCCTTGTTCTTAAAATCTGCTTTAAAACCTATTATCACTATCCCCCTCCCCCTCCACACACATACACCACACACAGAAGCCAGACATTACTGGATGAAAGTCCTAGGCTTCACATAACACTGGAGTGACAGCTAGCAGTACATAGTTTTTTTTATCAAAAATTACCTTAATTAACTACAGGTGAGGCCTCACATGAAAAATATGCAACATGCAGTCTACACATCTAATTCCTAAACTCATTCACATGTACAATATACAGTTAACCTTCTTAGGATAACATATCACAACAGATTATGTATAGTCATTGATATGGAAAGTTTACCACTGAATTAACATATTTATTTCTACTTCCAACTGCCCTGGTCACAAAGGGCCTGAGTAGGGTAGGATGCATATACAGGTCTAGCATGGATGAATCAAGGTGATCATCAACACAAATAATTAACTCATGTTAGTAAAGCATCAAATGTAGGTCATAGTGACTTTCATCTGATTATCAGTTTTCATTACAAGAACATAAATAGCACCCAAGAAATGAACTTTTAATATAAAATTTGAACAATGTCCCTGGGCATGAAATATAGGTCACAAAGACTTATTCTGGCAAAAGGATACAGACCTTATCGATATGGAGCCACTCACCAAGTTTCGTGATTCTAGGTAGGATAGTATGTATACAGCATACCAGAAACTCATGTGGTCATGAGCTAAATGCAAAAACTTAACAAACGCTAGTAAAAGATGAAATATAGTCACAATGAGCCTCTTTTGTTGTAAGAGTATGGTAGTAACAGATATGCATATCATCAACAATTTCATGATTACAGTATGAACAATCCTGACAAATGAACATCACACAAAATTTATCAAAGTAAGTGAAGCATACAATATGGTCAATACTGACCTACCACTGAAATGAGGGAATAGTGTTCATTAAGATGTATACCCAAGTTTCATGATTTTTTATAGGATAGTATGTATACAACATTTAAAAAATCTATGTGGTCATGAGCTAAGTGCAACAACTTAACCTAAGCCAGTAAAATATGAAATATAGGTTACAGTGACCTTTTTAGTGTGGGTGTGGTACTAATGGACATGTATAAAATCACCTAGATTAAGGAGTATAGCAATAACAGCAAACTGTCAAACTGAACCAAAGTTAGTGAAATGTGAAATATGGGACACAGTGACCTACTTTTAAGATGAGGGTGTAGTAATTATCAAGATGTAACCGCTTGCTATATTTCATGAGCAGTACTAAACAGCAGATAAAAAACCAAAGTGGACATAAGCTAAATGGAAAAACATAAGCCAGTAAAATGTTAAATGTAGGTCACAGTGACCTTTTGTTGTAAGGGTGTCTTACTAATAATGATGCATACAATCACCTAGTTGATGATTCTGACAGAAACTGTGCTCTCAAGTGAACCCAAGGCAATGAAGCATGAAATATGGGTCACACTGACCTACTTCTGTGATGAGGATGTAGTACTCAAGACACATTCCATACAGTATAATTTATCACATTTGCACTAGAGTCAATTTTTAAACTTAATGTATTTCTTTCTGAAAGAGGAATAACATTTTATAGTAAACTAGACCTCTCTTTAATAATACTGCATGTAGTTATTAGTGGTACATGCCTAACTCCAGACAGCAGTGATCAATGGATCACTATGACCTTTACTCTGACCTTTAACCCCAACACAATCACAGCAATAGGTTCCTACCTTTTCCAAGAAGAAAAATAATCATGCTTGTTGGAAGAAGATACAGTAAAAATAATTACAAATTATCACTAGGAAATAATTTTCTTCTTCTTTAGGTTGCAGTGACCTCTATCACTGACCTTTTGACCCTAATAACTACAGTTAACTTCCCATTTTGTAACAGCAAGCCATCCACATAGTTTGGTGCAGATATGTGGTCTGATATAGGGAGTGATTTCGCATACAACATTATCATTGTTTGTTTCTAAGTGACCCCAAAATACTTTTTTTTTCTTGCTCAAAATGCAAACCATTCATGAAGTATAGTGAGTATTTATTTGACTAAAACTTAAATTATCATGCAGAAAACAGTTTTCATCTTCAAGTCTGTCCTAGATGTTTTAAACAAAGTGTAAGCCATTTAAAAAGTTTGGTAAAGGTACTAGTCTACAACTAAAGTTATTGTGTAAAAATATTTTTCTTTTTCAAGTCCTAGTAACCTTGATCTTTGATCGTGTGATCCCAAATTAGATAGGTTTCTTCACTATCCAAAACACAAGGCATCCACAAGGTTTTGTTGAGGTATCTGATCTTGAACTTCAGTTATCATGTGGAAAAACAAAAAGGACAGACAGACATATGTGTATGGATGGACAGACAGACATAATAACACTGTACACTCTGCCTTACAACCTGCTATAAAAAGCCATAAGGTAATAGAACTCCTATATGGTGCACTTCTGATAGAGTCTCATATATGATAAAGATGAGGCCAGTTTCAGGTTAATTGATAACATGACAAACAGACATACAGATTCTTGTCACTCTATCTATTTGACAGAATGAGTGACAACAATACGTAAATCATGTACATACATAAATACAAAAAAGTATGATGAATTTATCAGTGAATTCCCTTCTTTGGTTCACAGCAAACTTAACCTTTGACCTATAGATTTCTAAGTACTCTGAAGGGCAATCTATGGTGTGGTGAAGGTATGTGTAACATAATTGTAGCTATTGCATGAAAACAACAAGTTAACAGATTGACAATGGTGTTGATCACAGAGCTAAAAGAAATAGGCTTTTTATATACCCTCAAAGGCAACATATCTATAAAATTTACTCACTTTACATTTAGCAGAACTTTAGTCATTGAACATAAACCATTTTTCTCTGGCAGGTCACAGTGACCTTGAATTATGCGGGGTTTTTTTCTTGAAATTTATAGGTGTTTTTGTACCCACCTTTTAAATTTGGTTAAGTTACATGAAACAGAACTCAAGTTCTGATGCTGTAGCAAAAAAGTTAATGGGTGGATGGATAGTCAGATGGACAAAACAACATTATCATTATGTACTGCCATAGGCACGCACATAAAAAGCAGATGCATCACTTTCAAATCTAGCTCAGATCATCAAATTCATCCCTGGCCATTTGCTATGTCTATTCACCATACAGCTTCTTCTATTTAGCAATGATTCCTGGTAAGTAACGGGGTAATCGGGGGTGGGGTGGGTGGGGGGTGGGGGTGTACATGCATTTCTTTACCTGTTTCAATTGTGCTGGTCATACTGGAATTTGGAGTGCCAGCTCCCACACTAGTGTAAGCACAGACAGTAATGCTGTAGTTGCTATAAGGCTTTAGCTCAGTTATATTGACAGCCATATTTTCTTCATTCATTTCAATTTTTTGCTCTGGATGTAATTTACATTTTGAGGACTCTTCAGAAGTCTGAAAATATGCAAAGATCTCTGCATAAATGGTGATGTATACAAATTTACCCCAACACTTGGTGAAAAAAATCTAGAATCAAATTTTATCACCAACCAGTCAGTTATTTCAAAATTTTACCCTAAACTGGATCAATATATCCTTGTTAGGGTTATGTAATTAATATTTAAGGACAACCAGCGACATAATTCAGCTGAAGTCATCAGCGCATAGTTCTGTTTTGATGAATCTATTTGGTCCAGCATGGGTCACTTTAAGTAAAATGACCAATAAATCGATTAGAATTTCTGTGACTGAATTTGGTCAAAATTGAATTTTGCTTCAATTTTGCTGTTTAAGACTTCAGGCTGTCTAATAGATATCCCTCAGTTTTGGTAATTTTGCAAGACATCACATGGACAAAAGAATAAATTTAAATTGATCCTCAACAGATGATCAATATGAAATGTTATCTTATTCATAAACATTATCAACACACATACTGTACTGTAAACATTCCATTTTCTAAAAGAGTTGAAGAAAACAAAACATGTACTGGATGTGGAAAAATGAAGAAAAAAAAGAAGAGGACCAAGTACGGTAAGTCTGAGATTTCCAACCTGGCTGACATCTACCTAATTGCCAAATGCAAGAGCAGTTTGCAAAGAAATCTGGATTAGTAGGGTGCTCTCTGCTAAGATAATCAGATTTCTTCCAATTCTGTTCATTATTTATGAAAAATTTGTTTGAAGTTTCTCTACCATTTTCAGCTATATTTAATCACAGATCAGTATCATTTGTGCAAAAGCATTCAAACTATGATGCTTTCTGCCAAATTTGATGAAAGTCTGTTGAGAGGTTTTTGAGAAGATTCAATAGTGTATGAATTTTTATTAACAGCCATACACGAAGCAGATTTGCATCATTTAAAAAAAAGTTAAAGAGCTTCATACAAAGATACTTTCTGTCAAATTTAGTTTCTGAGCAGATTTTTGTAAGAGAAGCCATTTCAAAGGTTTTCTATTTGTAAGTAATGGGGGCTAGATTTGATGCTGAATCTGCATCATTTGTACAAACATGAAAAATCTTTATGCTAAGACCTATT
Source organism: Margaritifera margaritifera (assembly GCA_029931535.1). Taxonomy (NCBI): domain Eukaryota; kingdom Metazoa; phylum Mollusca; class Bivalvia; order Unionida; family Margaritiferidae; genus Margaritifera; species Margaritifera margaritifera. The sequence goes on from JAQPZY010001332.1 coordinate 944,197, forward strand.
TTATTGTTGAATTTGGTCAAAAGTTGTCGAGTAGTTTTTGATAAATCATTTAAAAGCTTTTCTGTTTTTAGTAATGACAGCTGTCTAATATTGTTAAGCACTTTTGGAGAAAAAGTAATTTAAAGATTTTTCTATTTTTAATAACAATGGCCATATCTGATGGCAGATGTCACAATTTGTACAAATTGAAAGGCCTTTTTTACAAGATGACTGTGTTGTCAAATTTGGTCAAATTCTGTCAAGCAGTTTTTTGGAGAAGTCATTTCAAATTTTTGTTTCCATTTTTATAACAGTGGCCCTAATTTCAATAAACTTGAAAGGCCTTCATGCCAGAATGCTCCCTGCCAAATTTGGTTGAAATTGATCCAGTGATTTTGTGCAAGAAGCAGAAAATAATATGTTGACAGACAACACACAACAGGCAATGCATGATGGGCTCTGGGTCATACCATAAGCTCACTTGAACTAACAGCAAGGTGAGCTACCGTATATACTTACGTATAAACCGGGTTCAAATGCAAACAACATAGACCCTGATCAGGTGTCACATAATGTGCCGGCAGATCAGGGTCTATGTTGTTTGTTCTACTGATTAGTCCTTACAAACTGCATAGACCCAGATCTGCTGGCGCATTATGTGATGGCAGATCTGGGTCTATGCAGTTTGCAGTTGGTATAAGCTTATACATGAGAATATATGGTAATCATGCCACTGTGTGAAACAGGATAACCCTGTGCGAATGAGATTTGTGCAGGGAAGAGGCTAATACAAAATCGTGTCCTCTCTAGATCGATTTCCATATCCTGCTCACACATCTATGCATGCATAATGTAAATGCATCTTCTCCAAAAGTGATTCAAATATGGACTTTACATTGTAGATATTTTTTAAAATACTTTTAATTTATTGAAAAAACATAATACTTAACAATAAGCAGTGAAACCTGTTAATAAGACATAAAAATTGTTCTTTATGGACAGGTGTTTTTTAAATAGATGTCTGGTTAGGCAGGTTTAACTGTATCAAATATTTTAAATATATATTTGCCTTGATTACATAGAATAATACATTCATTTCTGAAAATATTTCATACATGCAATTTTCCTAAAGAAGACATAAACACACATACACAACCATTTTACATTAAATGGCAGTGAAAGGTCCTTCTGAAGTTGCTGGATTCATTTTCAGAATGTTCAGTATTGAATTTTTTTTTCTTCAGAAAATGGAAGTTATGTGGCTGGGGTCATGTAGAGATTATGAAATTGAATTTTGTCAGTATCAAAAACTATGGAATCATATAAGTGTCTTCAGGAATACATCATAATATTCAGTGACTGTCTTCTTTTTTTTTGTCCAAGAAATTTGTAATAATTAATTAAAAAGAAATTTTAAAAAATGTATCAATAAGGTGAAATTCTCCCCCTAGTCTGAAACCAGGACGATCTAGGAATAGAATCCAGAGCTTTGAGCATTTATCACCCATTCTACTGCCACCTTCCTTAAAAGAGTGCATACCTCTTTCCCTAAGGATTCCAGATTGGTCTGGTTAAAACAAAGAGTGGTCCTTGATGGCGGTGGAGGGTCTCAGAAGTGAAACTCATCCAGGCTCTTGATGATAATAAAGCCAACAAATCAAAATTATGGCTTCAAGAGTGGTAACAAGCTCAGCCAATCAGATGATCCTGCTTATTTTAAAAACTGAGAAAGATCTTGATGATATGAGCCCATATTCCAATTTTCATCAAAATTAGGTCAGAATTATGGCTTCCAGAGTGATTATAAGCTCAGCCAGTTACATGCAAGATCACCTCATAAATATTCATGGATGTTATTCATTACTGAAACAGTCCAAGAACTTAATGATAGAGAAATATATTCCAAGAGTTATCAAAATCGGAACATAAATATGGCTTCCCGAGTGGCAACAAGCTCAGCAAATCTGATGCAAGATTACATCATTAATATACGTGGATTTCACTCATTATCGAAGCCATCCAAGTTCTTGATTATATAATGTATGCCTGCAGGTATTAATGTTTAATGGCACCTCAGCACAATTGTGGCTATATGGTACCAATTAAAAGTAAAGTTCCACAAATTTAAAAACAAATAATTGCACAAAAACTTTAGGAAGATAAACCTTTCCAACTAAATGTAAACATGAAGTACACCAAGACAGAATATAAATGGTAAAGATGTTAAAATTCTGTAAAAGGTACACAAAATAAAAGATGAAGGTAAAATATGCAAAACCCTTAAAACATATTATTAAAATTTGTTAATAAACCACATTCCCTCAAAGAATCCAAGATTTTCTTGGGTAGTACATTATCATAAAGTTTCTTCATTGAGTTCACATCAAAATACTTCCATCTCACAGGATGGAAGTTGACACACTCGACAAGAATGTGTTCCACTGTCAGTGGACACTGCCAGGGTATGCACTCTGGTCGAGGTTCACCCTTCAGGAGGTATGCATCAGTCAGCTATGTCTGTCCAATATGCAATCAGCACAATACCACCTCATCTCTGCAATTTGTTCATTACGAGAGATGCTACTCTCCAAAAGTGGGCTTCATGTTCTGTAGCCTGTTTGTGGAGGAAGCCTATATTACAAGACTGATCAAAATACGATCAGAAATATGGCTTCCAGAGTGGTAATAAGCTCAGTCAATCTGATGCATGATCACTGTATTAGTATGTCTGAATCTTGCTCATTATTGAACATGTTTGAGATCTTAATAATATAAGCATAAGTTCCAAGTTTGATAAAAATCAGATCAGAAATATGGCCTCCAAAACAGTAACAAGCTCAGCAAGATAATCTCATTAATATGCATGGCTCTCACTCATTATCAAACCCATCCAAGATTATTATGATGTAAGCCTATATTGCAAGTTTATTCAAATTCAGATCAGAAATATGGCTTCAAGAAGGGTAACAATCTCAGCCAATCAGATGTAAGATCACCTCATTAGTATGCATTGTTCTCGCTCATTACTGAACTTATTCAAGATTTTAGTGATATGGGCATATATTCCAAATTTGATCAAAATTGGATCAGAAATCAGAAATACGGCCTGCAGAGTGGTAACAAGCTCAGCCAATCAGATGCAAGATCAGTTCATCAGTAAGCATGGATCTCACTCAAAATATAACTCATCCAAGATACAAAATTCAACATTTGATCAAAATAGGATCAGAAATATTGCTCCAGTGTTAACAAGATTAGCCAATCAGGTGCAAGATCACCTTATTAATATACAAGGATCTTGCTAATTATCAAACTCAACCAAGATTTTGATGATACAGACTTTAAGCAAAACCTTATCAAACTGCTGACACCACCATCACCATTGCTGTTGCCACTGCTGGTGGAAAAGTGACTGCTATGTCTTGCTTTTCACTAATATGGCTCAACAATAAAATAGTCAAAAGTGGCAAGTAATGTCGGTTTTCATTCATTAATGTATATGTAAAGTGTGCCTCAAGGCATAGACTAATACGGTATGTGTGGGTTTAGTTGCCAGGGCTTTGATTTTTGCTTTTTGTTGTCCAAACCATGTCCACAATGCAATATACACTTTCTTGGCATGAAAAGGTAGTCATTTATGCAACCAGCATTCACCCCTTGGTCTCTTCCTGCCCCCTGAAAACCCCCAGTTCATAACTTAGAAACTGTTCATTGTCCCACTCATAAAGTATTATACACTTAATTGGCACTGAATCATGATCAGAAGGGTGAGTTTGATTCCACCATCAATCAGTCCAGATCAAGTACCAAATTTCTCAGGATTTGTTGGTAAGGCCATGGATTCTATTTGCTCTTAGTAATTAAATTTGGAAGTGTTGGGGAAAAGCGTATTGGGTTATTTATTTTATTATTTTATTAAAAGCTAAAAATACAAAATATAAATTTAATAATAATTTGTGATTAATGGCACTGAATATAAGAAATGTCATAAAATAATGCATATACATGTAGTGATATAAAAACAATAAATATTTTTGACACTTTAACATGGCAATACCATTTTAAAATGTTTGGTTGCTTCGCTTAGTTTTTGTTGGACAATGAGAGTAAAGCTCAGGAACACAAAACAGCAAACTGATTCACAAGACTGCACACACTCCACTGTCTTCCACACTTGTCTTATCCATACTTTGTTTATCTACTAAGAGTGTTACTTGTTACATTTCTATTTTATATTTTTTCTTCTGATTTTTCAGATTTACATTACAGCCTTTTCTAATGAATCCCTATGTTGTACTATTTTGCTAACAATGTATGCATCCTGTATTCTAAAACAAATTTAAAAAAAAAAAAATCTATTTACAATTTTTTCTGGTAGGGATTAACTCTGTAAAACCCCAAACTTGTGATTGTCAATAGTCCTATCATAGGTTACTTTCCTTGTTTTAATAGGCAAACCGGAATGTACATGATGCTTTCTATCAAGCTGGGTAAAATTCTATGAAATTGTTTTGGCGAAAAAAGTAATTTTATTAAAGGTTTTTCTGTGTTTAATGGTTTAGAAATTGGAGTCATATCTGATGGCAGATTGGCATCATTCATATAAATTTATAAAATCTTCATGCCAGGATGCTTTTTTTAAAATTTGCTCAAATGTGTGAGCACTTTTTGAGAAGTTGTTGCTTTTAGGTTTTTATATTTTTAGTATGAGCAGCCATATTACACAGCTGATTGGCATTATTTGAACAAATTTAAAAGATCTTCATGCCAAGATGCTATATTTCAAACTTGTTCAAATTCTGTTGAGTAGGTTTTGAGAAGTACTGTAATGACAGTAAGTCTTGGGACAGGAAAAAATAATCATTATTTTTCATGTCCCAAGACTGACATGCACGTAAAAAATATAACATTTTCGGTGTCCCAACATTTATAGACACAAAAATGGCAACATAAAATTGGCAAGATTGCCATATATCAAACAGCAGTGATCAGCTCTTGTTCAGTTGCCATGTCAATAAACTGCTATAAACTACTATGATTGTTGTTATGTTATTTATTTTGCATATTTTCTGAATTCTTCAACATGAAATAAAATAAAAGTAAATAAAGACTTCATAATTCATGGACTACTGAGACTTTACTCTGAGACCTGTATTATAGAGTACAGTACTTACACAGTGCATATCGTACTTAGCATCACTTATATCCTTGTTTATTCATAAAAAATATCTGAATCCAATTTTGCTTTATTTGCTCTTTGTTACAAAATCTCATTCTTCCAAATCACATTTTAGCTATATGTACATTGCAGTTGTATTTACTTTGTTTCAAGTGCTCAAGATTTACTGTTTTTCAGTGATATAAGTGATCCTATAAAGTGATGTAATCTATATGAAAAGACACATGTTTAATGAATATTTATAAATATATTAGGCATATAACCAGAATATTCACATAACTGTCATATATTTATTAAACAATTTTGTTTTCATTCCACTTTTGATTTTGGCATGCTAGTTGTTTTGGTAGCTCCTTCTGATTATAATTGGTCAATTTGTCTTTTTGTTTTCTGACAGAAATCCAGACCAGTTAATTGTTTAAACCCTGAAACTGGCTTGGGTAATGAGAGAAGTGTATTTGAAGACAATGCCTTTGTTCTAACAACAATATTCTTTTTATGTTTTTTTTTTGCTACATAATATTAGCCCAATTACCGTAGCTGAGCAAACATGTACTTGCATGTACTTGTTTAAGGGTTGCTTACATCAAAGCAAACTACCACTGTGTTATTATTGCAATTATTTTCAAAGCATTATTTCTGAGACTTCTTTATTGTATTGTTGAGACATTATCGAAGTTTAGTGCAGTGGTGCCTATGATTCGAAACCAAGAGATGTACTTCATTCAGTGCAAGTTAAAATCTTCAATGAACATGTGGTGATGCCATGATGTAAACAAGGTTACTATAAATGCTAGCAATTAAGCAAACACTATTTGCGTTGTTTTAATACTGGTATCACATTTTAATGAGTTAGATATTTAAATTTTCAGGTCAGAAAATGTAATTACTGGTGACTTTAGAAAATTTTAATGCAATGAAGCATAAACTGACAATAGTAAACTAGAGCAAAAACAGGAAAAGTCACTATTAATATGGTTGTAACATTGTGCTAACGCTCAATGCTTGTCATTGCCTGATGAAATACATGTCTGAAATAGGCAGACATGACAAGAAAAAACAAGGATAATTAAAAAAAAATTATATTAATTAAAAACATTGCCATCTAATAATTCATAACGACAGTCCCTTAACAACCACAAAGTCTTTTCTTTTTTAAATGAAGTACGCAGAGTGGTCAGTAGAAAAATAAATAAATTTCTAAGGTACCCCAGGATTTATAGTACATGAAAAAATTGCTATAATTTCATGTTCCAACTGTTATAGGTCAAGAAAAAATTATTGTTGAAAATAATTAAGGGTGTCCCAAGACCTATAGTGTCTCAAGATGTTATTACGTTGTTTAAATGTTTTTCTATTTTCAGCAACAGTGGCCACATTTGATTGCAGATCAGCATAATTTGAACAAAATTGAAAGACCTTCATACCAGGATGCTTCATTTCAAATTTGGTCAAATTCTGTTTAGTGGTTTTTGAGAAGAAGTTATTTAAAGGTTTTTCTATTTTTAGTAACAGTGGCCATATTTGATGTGAGAGCATCAACTGAACAAATTTTAAAAACCTTCACATCAGGATGCTTTCTGTCACATTTTTCTGTTGAGCAATTTTTGAGAAAAAGTTGTTTAAATGTTTTCCTATTTTTTGAAATGATGGCTATATTTCATCATGGATCAGCATCATTGGAATAAATTTTAAAGAGCTTCATGCTGGGATGCTTTCCATCAAATTCCGATGAGCAGTTTTTGAGAAGAAGGTGTATATAACAATTGTGAATGAACTATGGATGATGAATGATACATAAGGGACAATGCACAATGGATGAAGGACCATACCATAAGCTAACTTGGCCTTATGGCCATGCGAGCTAAAAACAAAGAAAAGGAATTTCCATCTGATGAAAACCAAATACAGGCTTGTAGTGTTAACACTATGTGAATCTACATGTCAGGATTTGCCATTCAGATAAATGCTTAGCATTCATTGTTTACTACATTTTAAAACAAACTCCTAAGTCAACCAATGTTTAGTCATACAAGCAAGACATTCAATGCAACAATTATACTTACATTTATTTGGGTCTTATTTGTCATCAGCCACAAAATATGGCAATCTGATTTATTGTCATAATTCAAAGCAAGTATTCTGTATGCAGTAATGTTCCCATATGGATGTGAGGGGCGCTTCCACATTGCCTCTATTTTATTTTCGAAAGGTACAAATTTCACTTCTGTTACCACGTCAGGTCCTGCAATTGGATCAATATAGTGTATGTTAATGTGTAGGGATCTGTAAGTAAAATACAAGAATTAATGCAGCCATTAAAACAGGAAGGTCTTAACCTACATGTTACGGCCATGATCAAAGCATTGTTGTAAAAAAACAATAACATATGACCTTGACCACAAGGTCAAAAGGTTGAGTGAGCATGTCACAGAATTATTTATCTAAGCTTTATAATAATTCAACCAAAGCATGAAGAAAATCAATGAAGAGTTTTAGGAAATAAAAACAAATTTTAACTTTTTTTTAAACAAAACCTTTATGCAAATTTTCCATGATTATGACCTTGACTGCAAGGTCAAAGTGGCAAGTGATTGTCTCAGAATGAATCATGTTAGATTCATAATGATTCCTGCAAAGTATGAAGACAATCCATAAAGAGGTTTAGGAAATATAAGAAAATGAAAAACTTTAATCTAAACCTGAAACAAATTTTCTTTGATTGTGACCTTGACCCTGATGTCAAAGGGGTGAGCAAGTATGTCACAGAATGAACTGTCTTAGCTTCATAATGATTTATTCCAAGTATGAAGAAAATCCATATTGGGGTTTGGGCAATACAATGAAAAAGATTAACCAAAACCATAATGTAATTTGTCTGTGTGTGACCTTGACCCCCAGTACAAAAGAGGGGTGGGGGTGGAGGGAGAAACAAGTATGCTGCAGAATGACCTGTTTCAGCTTCATAATAATTTATCCCTAGTATGAAAAAATTTCATCAAGAGGTTTAGGAAATGTAAGCAAATGAAACAAACTTTTACCAAAACCTTAACACAAATTTCAATGACTGTGATCATGACCCCAAAGTCAAAGGGGGCAAGCATATGCATCACATAATAAATTGTCTTAGCTTCATAATAATTTGTTCTAAGTATGAATAAAATCCATCAATGGGTTTAGGAAATAGAAGAAAATGAAAAAACTTTAACCAAAAGCAAAACGTTAATTCTCTATGACTGTAACCTTGACGTCATAGGCAAAAATGACCATGTCATATAATTAATTGTCTTAGCTTCATAATGATTAATGCCAAGTATAATGAGAATCTATCAAAGGGAAATATATGAAAATTAAATACCTTTACCAAAACCTTACCTGGTTGAAGCCAATGATGATGCCACCAGAAAAGTAACTTCTTTGTTTCACTACCCACTAATATGGGCTTGACAATAAATGTAATGAATATGCATGTTAGAGGGAAGTCTTTGCAAATCAAGTTAGAAATAGAGTGGGTGAGTAGCCATTGGAACATAACACTGTATGCTACAAAGGACAAGCAAATGATACTGTTAAATTGATTTGTGTTTGTATAACATTTGTGCCTCAACTGCAGACAGTCAAGTCAAACACTTACTGAGCAAATGAAAACTGCTGTAATGGCATGAAAATTAAATCAGGTGATCTCAATATCTATACAAACATGCCTACATATTCCTACTTGTCTATATCAAATGGGTTTTGCATAATCATGTCAACAAGCTTTTGGGACAGATAAACCAAATCATGATGCCCTGCTGCAAACAGTGGGGACATGTAAATATGAATCTAAAATATGAATAGGCTCAATTTAATATACTGTATAAACTCTGCCTTACCATTAGGTGTTCCAGTGACCAAATCATTTCCAACTGGGACTAGTCTAGAAATGAAAATTTAGGTGAGGAAAACCCCCCACTACTTTTGAAAAAGAGGGAATTTTCTGAATATAGGAGGGATTTAATGAAGAAATAAAGGTAGAAACAAAAAATATGATGTGCAATTTTCAAGCATTCGTTAATTTGTTGGCAAATTTTTTTATAGAAATTGACATGAATCCCAAAATCGTTCATCCAAGAATAGACCCATTTCCAAAAGGGCTACAAAAACCTAATCAGGTAGAAATTTTAAAGTGAGACTTGTAATGAACATAAAATGATTTTGTACATTTCAGAAGGCTAGTCCCACACTGGACTCAAATATTTGGGTGAAGTAACTTTTCTCCCATGCCAGAATAGGTTGAAGTGGTGGGAAAGCAGGGAGAAGTGAGTTCTGAGTAGTCAAAGTTTAGAATGTTTAAAACAGTTGTTTTACTAAACTTTGAGCCAAACAGTATAAAAATGAAAGAAATATTAATTAAACTTTATTAAAATATAAAAAATTTCTTAGTCCGATTCAGCAAAATAGGTTTTACTATAGAACATGATGACAGATCTGGAGATATAAGTTCTCTTTACCTACTTTTACATGATGAAATATGAAATAAACTTGTTTACCTTTACTAGTAATCAGTCTATAAATCTCAAAAGAGTAATAACTTGTTCTTGATTGGGCTACATATGTATGGAATTTCAGTCACTTCAAGCTTCATGTGTAAATTTTCAGCAGGAATCTTGTAAATAATTAATAAATTGACACAGAAGTTGATCAAAAGGATTAAAATAATGGGTTGAAACTGTCTTGCATTGCTCTTTAAACAAAAAGAAAGACACAAGAGTTGGTATTTTACTTGGAATACATAAGCATTCAACATGGCAAACAAAGGCAGGGTTGGGATGGGGTTTGAAGACGTCAACTTGACAAAAGGTGAAGTAGCTTTATCTGCATGTTTGGTTGACATGACAGACACCAAGGTGGCGTTTTTGCCTTAATTGATCCCTGGAATGTTAAGCCAAATATTCTGACAATGAAAGCTGTCAAGAATTCTGACAATGAAAGCTGTCAAGTATTCTGACAATGAAAGCTGTCAAGTATTCTGACAATGAAAGCTGTCAAGTATTCTAACAATGAAAGCCATCAAATATTCTGACAATGAAAGCTGCATAGTATGAGCCAAGTTCTTAAAAAAATTTTAAGGGCAAATTATTATTATTTTATGGTACAAAGTTTGAGGAGACTGTTGAAATATAGTGCTCTAAACATGCTTATAGTTCTTTAGGATCAAGGCTGTTGTTTCAAAAAAATCCCAGAGGAGCATTATGCTCCTGAGTTAGAATGGATAGCCTCTATTAGGGGCTAAAAATAGCAGTGGTATGAGGTCTGGGACCAAGTAATTTCTAACATGGATCTGTTGATTTTTCCAGTCTGTGGTCTATTGGACCAGCTAATTTGTGACAATTTCTGACATAAAAACATCCAATGTATGGCTAGGATATTCAGAGTTCTGATAAATTGATCACTAGTTGAAAGCTTGTACTCTATCATGTGTTAAACGAATGCACAGTAGTACAGTTTCCAAAGTGAGAACTTTACTCTTTCAGTGATACGGCAAGAGAATCTATAGTTTCAGGGCCTGCCACAATAAGTCCAAAACAAGACACTAACCAGGAACCAATGGTCATGGACAAGTGGGTCCTGTGCTTTATTCTCAGACCCTGCCTATACATTCTGATCAAATGATTCATTAAAATCAGGAGTGATGAGTCAATGGCCCATCTATTTCCCTGCAAAACATTCTATTGGCAGTCAAGAGGTGTTGTTGATACTCACTTCCCTCACTTGTTTGTTTCTCTTCTGATGTTGCTGTGATATTGCTGTTGTCCTCCGAATTTATGCTGTACACAAAGAATTGGTAGAATGCTCCTGTAAAGGTACAAGACATTTTTAGTAACAAGTACTATAAATTCATTTATTTACAGGTGTATCAATCATTGTGGTTTTGGAAAAAAAAGTTTTCAACAGTTAATAAATTCATGGATTTAAAAGGAGGTTCTGTTTGTCATCACAAATGGATCTTTCTTCAATGGGTCTCTTTTTTCTTGTTTTTTAGCAACCATGAAATTGATCAAAATATGTGGTCTTTCCTTTGATATGAAAGCATAGGATAGATTTAGAAAACTTTTGATATAGCAGTAGCACTTTCATAGATGAAATCAATCAGAACAAGAACTTTAATTGAAGATCCCTATCTAGTACACACATCTAGTAAACCTTGCAAAGTCAATAGAGCAAGAAAAGTAGGCTGTTATGACCTTAACAGTAGGTCATTAAGGGGCATGTAACTAATATCCCTAATATATAAGTACCCATCAGATTTCATGACTGTACACACAAGAGTGTCTAAAGAACTGAACTAAATGCAAAGTCCTAACATAAACACTGGAGCATGAAAAGTAGATCCCTGTGACCTACTATTGCCCATGACGAGTAGTACCATCCAAGATAAATACACCCTTCAAGTTACTTGACTACATATAACAGTGTTACAGAAACTGAGCTAAATGCAAAAACTTAATGGTATTGCTGTAGCATGAAAGATAGGTTACTGTGACCTATGTACCCTCCAAAATAAATATGCCCAGCAAGTTTTATGACTTTCCAGAACTGAATTAGAGAAACTGTGTAAATGCAAAATGAATACCAGAAACAGTAAATAATACACCCCCAGTGTCAATGTAAAAACCAGTTCTTCTTTCAGTCTTGGTGACCTTGACCTTTGACCCCAAAATTGATAGGCGTCTTTTCTGGTCTCAAATGCATGCCATCTACAAAGTTTGGTCACGGTTTGTGGCATACAACTGTAGTTATTTTGTAGAAACTGTTTTCCTTTATGGAGTTCCTCTGAACTTGACCTTTGACCTTTTAGACCCAAAATCAATAGATGTCTTCCTTGTCTCAAATGCAAGCAATCTACAAAATTTAGTCAAGCATGTAGTAGAGAACTTGTGAAGTTTTGTGGGAATTGTTTTTCTTCCTTCAGTCCCTATGCTCTTCACCATACACCTTTTTACCCCCCCCCCCCCCCAAATAAAAAAAATTGACATCTTCCTTGTCTCAAATGGAAGCCACCAACAAAGTTTGGTCAAAATAGATGATAAAGAACATAAGATATCATGTGGAAACCATTTTTCTTTGTAGAGTCACTGTGACCTGGATCCTTAATCTTTTGACCACCAAATCAACAGCAAGCCATTTACTTAGTGTTTGGTCAAGGTATCTGGTATACAAATTAGGTTATTGTACAGAAACACTTTTCTTTCTTTTAGTTTATGTGACCTTAACCTTTGACCTCCTCAGCCAGATAAACAGATTTCTTTCTTGCCCCAAATGCAAGCTACTTCTGAAGTTTGGTAACAGTAGATAGTGGACAACTAGAGTTATTGTAAAGAATGTGGAACAGACAGGTGGACCAGCATCATCATAATATAATGCTCCACTTTATGGTGGACATATAAAAAACTTAATATTGACACCTAAGATAACAACAATGATGACTATAACAGGAAAATAGTGATTCTTATGTCGTGCCTATGCTTCATAGGTGAGACAACAATATATCATATTCATCATCATACACTTAATGTGATGTAAACACTTGTTTCCATTGCATTTATGTGCATACTAAAAGAGTAAGCTCCCTTGGTCTATGATAGAAGCTCTCTAGTACTAACATTATCAACAGAAAACTCATTTAATCCTATATCCATCAATGGGGCAGCCAAGTGTGGTTCACACCCAGGTGTTTTTTCCAACACTTTTGTTCATGTTTGTAGGAATCTATGCATAGTATTAGAGACTAAAAAATAGCTAAAAACAAATGCAAGATCTTAACAAAAACGTCTCTAAGTGTCCTCTAAACTATTGGAGCATAATATCCTCAAGAATATGCAACCATTTTGAATATAGCATCTGATTTGATGAGTACAACACACAGACAAAAAAGAGTTACATGTCATACAGATGCTCATTTTTTTGTAAGAAGAGACACAAACTGCTTTTTTACTTGGACTGTTATTTTGTTGCTCCAATAACAACAATAGGATCACTTCGCAGCCTTGACCCCCAAATGTCAAGGCTATGATATCACAGCTTGAAGATCTCAACTTGGAGATGCATACTCTCTCCCAATATCATACATGTGAACTTTCTGGCTGGGAGGGTTTTCCCCCTGAGATGAGGGGTATCTCCCATCCCTCCCATCACTCAAAATTATTAACACTTTCTGGAACAGAAATTTTTGCCCCCTTTTTTTCCCATGCCTTGCTTCTAATGTAGTATATTTTCCTGTGACCACATGACTGTGAACTGGTGAGCATGACAATTTAATTGCTAATTCAACAGACAACAACCTAAAAGTAATCATTGGATTATACTATATTTGATCAATAGTAATTCGGAAAGTATCAAAGACATTAATGGATTATGGTTGGATTACTAAAGAGCTCAAGCAGCATAAATCAATTAACATTACTTGGATTTTTTCAGCAGGGTCAGTTTGGCTTTGGTGTTTAGCATTTGTTGAGATGGATTCTACTATGTATGATCAGAAGTAATTCAAAAAGAATTAAAGACGTTCATGGATTATGGTTGGATTAGTCATTACTAAAGAGCTCAAGTGGTACATAATAGGTCTGTTTGGCTCCAGTATTTAAAGTTTCTTGAGATATCTAAGCAATGATTATCTTCCAATGCTAAAACACCAAACTCTAAACAACTGAAATATCACACAAAATTCAATAATGGATAGAAACAGGAATTTCAGTGGTTGGAATTAAGTTTAAAGGGACATGAACATGCGTTCTGCCATTCCTGTAAAGTCACTTTTAAGAGGAACTTCCCAAATTCGACCCTGACCACATCAATCTTGAGAAGTTCTGGCAGGCAGTCAGCAACCTGAATCTACCCACAGGCAGTCAGCAACCTGAATCTACACACAGGCTGGAAACAATTTATACTTCTTTGTGGACTCAGTAGAGTTGTATTGACATTGCCACACTCAATGCATACACTAAAAAGGACATTTTCCATTCTGAGGAAAATTCAGGCTGACTCTAGAGGAAACCTGGATCCAGTAATGATGCATCATCTCCTAGATCAACAGTGATGAGAACTGCCACAAATATAATCCAGGCAATGATCTACCAAGAAAGGCTAAAAGTGCTTGTGCTACATATAAGGGCAGCATGAAAGGCAACAAGTTACTGTGAAAGGACTGATGTGGTGAGATGATGTGCATATTTTAATTTAAAAAAGTAAATTTGTTCCAAAGTTGTTATTTCTGACCATTTGCATGCTAAAAATCTGGTCAATGAAAAGCCCCCTTATTTGAAGTGAAAACTCCTGACCAAATTTTGCAAATCTCCTGATCCATACTGAGCTGACCTCTCTGTTCTGTCACATGTATGCAAAATAGCTGTACTGAATAAAGCATAATTAAGATCTGTTTTGACTCTCATTTAACCCACATCATGTATTTACAAGACATCAGGCATGCATGGTGGTATGTTCCAAGACAGAATTCTATGTCTTGACTGCTCCACCAAGGCATAATCCACTGAAATGGATAATTCTACCAGTGACACAAAATCAGAATGCAAACAAAATGCAGAATGAAAGCAACTGAAATCAAGAATGAATGCAAATGAAATGATGAATGCATTTTAAAGCAACAGTACAAGTGAACAAGAGGCCCATGTGGGCCTAATATTACTCATCTGGCTTACATAACTCGACAGTTGACCATTTCATTAAGCAGGCTTATATAGTATTATAACAGCACATCCTATGTAAACTATCTCCCAAACTTTATATCACATTGATTTTACCTATTTTACTGTATCCTGATAAAAACTCTCCCTAATGATAATTAATATGCAGTCTCCTGCTCATAATTGAAGTCATCCAGAATCTTGCCGATATAAACCCATTCATTAAACTGTTAGAGAGAATGAATGAGAAATATAGTCTAAATATCTAGAAAGGTAACAAGTTCAGCCAATCTGATGCAAGGTATCTCATTAATATGCCCAGATCTCACTTATTAAACAATCTGTCAATGATAAATGTAATGTTGAGGAGGAGAAAAATCCAATTGGAATTTGGTTTCCAGAGTAGTAACAAGCTTAGTCAAGCAGATACAAGATTACCTCATTAATATGCACAGATCTTGCTCTTAATGAAACTCATCAAACATCTTGATAAGATTATGCAGCTAAGTTTGATACAAATCTGGAGATATATATCTGCTCGATTGTTGACAAGCTCAGCCAATCACATGCAAGATCACCTCATTAATGCGCATAATTCATGCTCATAATAAGAGCAATATATATCATGATGATAATAGCCTATATATCAAATATGATAAATTTGAAAAAAAAACAAGGTGCTGACAAGTTTAACAAAGATCTTTATGACAGAGACATATTTTACCAAGTTTGACCAAAATCCAGTTTCTAGAGTGATAAAGAAATCTCCAAAAATGATGCAAGATCGTCATAAATATGCATAGGTCTTGCTCGTAAACAAAAATCATCCATCATCTTGATGATATTAACCCATTTACCAAGTTTTATTAAAATAGGGGCAGAATCTCTCAAGTGGTAAGAAACTCAGCCAATGACCTCAATAATATGCGCAGATCTTGCTCACAGAAAAAAAAACATTATGTATCTTGATGATATAAGCCTATCTACCAAGTTTGATAAAAAAAATATGATCAGAAATAGTTGAAAAGCTCAACCAATCAGATGCAAAATGACCTCATTATAATACAGGAATCTTACTCATTATTGTACTCATCCAAGATCTTAATGATTTAATAATCCCACTGATCAATATAAAAATTGGATCAGGAATACAGTCTATCAAGTGATAATAAGCCAGCCAATCACATATAAGATCACCTCATAAATATGCATGAACCATATGTATTATCAAACTCGTGTGAGATCTGATCATATAAGCCTATCTTGAATTCGGACAGAAGTCAGATAAAAAATGCAGTCTCTAGAGTTGTGAAAAGATCTCCATATCTGATGCAAGATCACGTCATAAATTTGCAGAGGTCTTACTCATAATACAAATCATCCAACATCATGACGATATGAGCCTATTTACCAAGTTTTTTTAGTTTTACATACATGTATATGTAAATCTAGATATTTTGCATAGATTTACTTTTGTTGATCTGGCCGGATTTTGAGTATTTCTGTTTTTCCATATTTTGGCAAATTTAGGATTACATGATTGTAATTTTTGTTCTTTTCTTTCATGCATACTTTTAGATTCCTGTATATGCAATGTAATGTTCTTACTTGCAGGTTTAAACTGTAGAGTAAAAACCAAAAATCTGAATCTAATATTTATTAAACATTTATATGTACATAAAATACTGTATGGTTGCAATTTCCATAAAGATATGTTCGAACAGTTTAGTGACCATGACTAATTCAAGGCGAGTTGAACAATATTGCTCTATTGGAGCACGTGTTCCCACAATGATTAAGTAATATCATTTGAAACATGCAAAGAACATCCCGACTTTGTCCAGATGGCATCTACATAATAACAGCCAGTTAACTGAATTACTTAACTATGAAGTAGAGGTGATATGAAGGTGAGTGGAGTTGTCTGATAATAACTGTCATGGTCTGTAGGCTTGCACAAAAAATAAAACAAGTTAATTTAATATTGAATTAAAAAGTTTGTTTGTTTTTTTCCACTAGTACTTGTGAAGTGGATCCCATAGGATGCAGGAATCTTCTAGTAGTTAATATTGATCGAATGCGCCATCATCAAAACATGGAGTTTGCTTATGGCAATAGCAATGTTCTGGCAACTTTGGGCTTAATGCTTGAAAAAAAAATTGATTTGCATAATTTGAATGCATGAAAAACTTTTTAAATTTTTTATAGTCAGTTTGCATAAAATATGCAAATATGCTGCTTATCTAGATTTCTGATTCACCCTGTATGGGGAAACTGGCTCAAAGTACATGACCATTTGCTGATAGTTTTAACAGACAACAAGGCCTAGTCTCGCAGTGCTGTAAACCTTTATGACCTTGATCTAAGGTCAAAATCTGAGTATTGTGAGTATATTGCAAAACAAATTGTGTTTGCTTCATAATGAGACACCCCAGGTATGAACAGACTCCATTGTGTGGTTTAGGATATATAAGCAATGAACAATTTTAACCAAAAACCTTTACAACAAAAAGAGGCCCACTTGGGCCAAAGATTGCTCACCCAGCTGATCTCTACCTCAAAGCCCAAATGCAGGGGCTGTTGGTAAAGAAATCTTGGTAATTATATTAGCTCTGACATTTAAAGGTTTTTCTATTTTTTAGTAGTAGTGGCCATAATTGATGGCATATCATAATCATTTGTACAAACTTTAAAGGCCTCAAATTTGGTATAATTCTGTTCAGCAGGTTTATATTTGAAGTCATCTAAAGATTGTCTATTTTTAGTAACAGTGGCCATATTTAATGACAGATCTACATCATTTATAAAAATGTGAAAGGCCCCCATGCCAGGATGCTTTCTGTCAAATTTGGTCAAAAACTGAGTAAAATTCATTTAAAGTTCTTTTTTTCTGTATTTAAGACTGGTAGCCATACTTGATGACAGATCAGCATCATTTGTAGAAACTGAAAGGCTGCCACACCAGGATGCTTTCTATTAAAATCAGTCAAATTCTGTTTGTAAGTTTTTGAGAAGAAGACATTTTAAGGTTTATCTGTTTTTTGCAATGGCAGCCATATTTATGATAGCAAATTGGCATCATTTATATAAACTTGAAAGGTCTTCATGGAAGAATGCTTTTTGTCATATTTGGTCAGATTCTGTTCATCAGATATTGAGAAAAAGTTGTTGAAAGTTTTCTTTCCATTTTTAGTAATTACTGCAATATTTGACAACAGATCAGCATTATTTGTATGTTCACCAAGCCTGGATGCTTTCTGTTCAATTTGACCAAATTCTGTTCAGGTTTTTTTTTTTTTATAGAAGTCACTTCAGTGATCATATTTGATAGCAGGTATGCATCATTTGTTCAAATAACAGTGGTTCTTGAGAAGAATTTCAAGGTGTTTCTACTTTAAGTAAAGGCAGCCATATTTGATGGTGAATTGGCATTGTTTGTACAAATTTAAGAGGCCTCCATGTCAGAATCCTTTCTGTCAAACTTGGTCATATTATTTTCAGTAGTTTGTAAAAAGTCGTTTAAAGTTTTTTTTTTACTGTTAGCAATGTTAGCAATATCTGATGCCAAGATGCTCTCAGCTAAGTTTGGTTGAAATTAGTCCAACAGTTTTTAACAAGAAGTTGAAAATAAGAATTGCTGATGGAAGATGGATTAGCAACATATGATGTGTGATGAGCTAAAGAAAATGTATGATTGTTACATTGACTTAATGGCAAAAAGTCAAGGTCGTGTATCACACAATAAACTATCTTTGCTTCATACATTATTTATCCCAAGTATGAACAGAATCCATCCAAGAATGCATAAAATATAAACCCCCCCCTCCTCCAAAAATTACCTGTCACCAGAACAGAACTATTGATGACACCACTGCTGCAGGCGAAAAATTGACTGTCAAGTTTCACTTTTCCACAACCCCCAAAAAAACCTAGATTTTTTAATGGTCATACTGTTGAAGAGACATACTTTATCTTGTTAATTTTGGCAGTTAATATTAGCAGTAAAATTGATAAAAATATTTATCTACAGTAAACATTTCCAGTCTTATGGTTCACCAATAACAGGAAATCATGAATTTTGTTGTCCTAAATTTATACGATAAAAAGTATAAAGATCTTAGTGCTGTATATATTTGAAGGAATCATTTAGAGGTCAAAAGAACTGTCGTTATGAAAACCCAACCATACGAATAGAGTGGAGATTCAATTACCCAAATCTGGATTATGCAAAGTTTTACTTCAATTGAACCAACACCATATCCCCAAAACATTTCTAACATATATAAATATGGACTTAATTACTGGAATTCCTGATAATCCTAATCATTCTCATGTCCCATTAAGAGCTCAGATAATTAAGGTTCAACTGTATCTGTATGCTATGCTGCTGCTAGCTGTCACCAAAATCAATGATGGTAATCAAAATTTTCATGCTTATTCTTTCCAATATAAAGAAAAAAAGTTTGGTGACTGAAAATTTTGGGTCTTTTTGTTGTCCTCCACATATTTTTTGCCCTGGAAAGTCTATGTCAGTTGCTAATGTAACATTTTTGAGATTGTATTTAATGAGACTGATACTCAATTTTTTAAGAAAAGAATAAAGTCCTGCAGAAATGCATAATTTAGCATTCAATACAATATTCATTGGTTTGAAATGATAAAACTGCATAGAAAGATGGAAATCATTAAAAGAAACACTAGTTGGCAATGCATAAAGACTAAATTTTGACTGAGCAAAATCTGGAACAAAAAATTCCATCATGCAGCCCATTTAAGGCACACTAAATAATTGAACATATCAGTTCAAAATTTGGCAACTACTTTAATGGAAAATTCTAGAACCAACCCAGGTACGACATGCTAAACATATTTAACAAACTTCAAACTCATAACAGAGTTGATGAGAAATCTCAACAAATTTGTCCTGAAAATATAAATAAAGTAAAATTCAAGATGCTTTTTCGGGGTGAAATCTAAATTTCTTTGGATGGAGGTTATATAAATTTCAGTGTTGGAATACACACAATACAAGGAGTTTATTACAAACCTGCAGTCAGATTTTGTGCCAGAAAAAACTCTGTAGATAAGTTATGGCAGCCGTTATCATTCCATGTCTCATTAAAGTAAATTGTCTCCTTCACACAGATTGTGTATCCCTGTCTTGGTCCATTAAAGTCAACTGGCTTTGTCCAGGATATATTCATACTATTATTTGTGACACTGTCCTGCTGCACCAGAACATGAGTTGGAGGATCTGGTTCTGTAATGAAATTTGTCAAATCTTATGTAACTATGGTAAATATTATCACAATACAAGTATTTTGAAGTTTTCATATCAACCATCATTAACTTGATTTAACTTATTATATATAGATGACTAATTAAAGAATTAAAAAAGTGGAAAAGTAAAGTCATAGTCTGATGAGGTAACTGATAAAATATTGCACTAAAGAACAAAACCTTCATTAAAAGAACAAATTATATACCCTTGACTTTGTTTTCCTCTTATACATATATTCTTATTTTTTTATGCAAAAATACAGGAAGGTTCATATTTGCTTATTTTCCATATACGCTTACTTTCAGTATGCACTTAATATCCACATTTGAAACAATTTTGTATACAGTGCTTCATACTGACAATGCACCTGTGTTATTCCTGCATTATTGTTTCATCCGCACATGGTCAGGGGCATTCCTGATTCAGCATCCAGGAATCATCCCTTCCACTCACTAAGTTTTAGAGTCATTGACTTTTAATAAAATAACCCAGCACTTCTAACAATTTAATCTACTTCTAATAATTTTACTGATTTGGCCAAAAGATTGTAGCATTTTGTGCTAATGAAATAACATCATGGATTTCCCTGATCTTGGTCACCTAGATGTTGTGTTTGACATTAAAAAAGCATATTGGAACAAATGTTTTTGAGATCAAGACTAGGATATCCCGCTACTGATTTCATCCAAACAAGGTGCATACTTCTGCAAATCATTCAATAATATCTACTGATTGCTAATCTTGAGTGATCATACATTCTGATTTCGAAAATTGTCAAATATCAGAAAAATCATTCTGGGACAAAATGGGAACCATGCCTTTGTATGGAATGGCTAAGCAACTAAGTGTCAATTAATGACATATTTACCTTATAATAAACTGCATAGTGTAAGTGGCCCAATGGCAGATGATGATGAACACCTTCTTTCCAAATAAATTAGAGCTCAAATCAAATGGCATGTCTGAATTGATGTATGTAATTCAGTCTTATTGATACAAGTAAAAATAACCATTTTCATTCAACAAAAAATATCCACATGTGAAAATTTCACAGACAATTATAGATCTGTTACCTATTACTACTGAACTCAGTTGTGTTCTATATGACGACAGATAACTGCATTGAAGGTTACAAATTATACAGAATATGAATTAAATAATTAATAATTAATTAATTAAAAGGAATTGTCATCAACCAAACAATCAGATAAAAAATATTCTCTAGTAAACTGAAGGCTCAAACAGTCATTCAAGAGGCTTAACTCTATCTGTGAATGATGTCTCTGGTTGTAATAATTTTGAAAAATCATTGCTTCAGTATTATATTTTAATTGAATTTTAAAGTGCAGAGTAAACATTTATGCAAATAGATATTGATTCAAATTGACAAGGCAAATAAATTCTTACATAACTGAAATATTTACAAATAAAATATTGATTAAATGAATAGGCACTGTATCTCGTATATATATATATATATAATAAAGTTTTTACCTTAAACTTTTTTTAATTTTATTTTCCATGCAAATGTTAGAAATTCCAACCTCAATTTACTACCCTGCCCATGGTTCTGAAGTCAGCCCCTAAGTTTTCAAGCTGATGGGCCATTCAGGTTGCTGGCATAAAACACAATCTGAAGCACTGTTTATACCATGCATAACAGTCACAACCCTTAAGAAATTACCTCCATATACAGCCAGGTACTATTTATTTTCTGTTTTCTTCATTATGCCAATAATACATTTTACCTCCCTTAAACAGTCACCTCCCTTATACTGCCAATTTGTTCTTACCTAGGTGGCTGCTAAAAAGAGGGTGCACTGTATTTGATGTTGTAAGATCAATAAATTGTGTTTCTGAATTTGCATGATTCTTCAAGAGATTAAATCTGTTCATGCTCTATTTACTGTCAAGTCCTAAATTGAAAAAAGTTGTGAATACTCATTTAACTTTATACCCAGCTTTAAAAGGCAAATACCCTGCTTTACTTCTAAATTTGCAAATCACTTGCAAATTTGAAAATATATTAGTGAATCTAATTAGTGTTAAAGTTTTTTTGTAAAGGATTTTCATATATCTTTCTGTACTTTTTTTTTATTTTGTTTCCCTTGTTGGGAATATCAACAAGTCATTTCAAGCTTTGAATTTATACAATATTACACTTTGTCAAAGACAAGCATCCATAATCTCATTCGAATATATACACTAATAATTTGGTTTGGTGTTTTATGGCCCGGCAACACACATAGGTTATTTAGTGTCAATGCAATGGGAGTAATGTGCCTTGCCCAAGGACACACCATGGTAGCCAACTTGGGCTGGACTGGACTGATGATAGGGCTGGACTGATGATAGCGCTGGACTGATGATAGGATTTGAACCAGCAAACTTTCAGAGCCACCATGGCTCCCAGATACACAAATAAGACACAAATGCAGAGTTGCATAAAATTCAATTTAATATCCTAGGATTTAAAATGAAGTGTGCAGACATGATTATCAAATCCATTAATTTAAATATTCAAAAAAAATTACAAATGAACTTATTCATTCTTTCAATTTGCTGAAAAATCTTTGAACACTTCCTGTACGATATATAATCAGCCAAATTTTTACCTGTGACAACTGTATTAAAAAAATCCATCCTTGGTTCACTTTTCCTATTAAATCGGTTGGCAACTATGGTTACATTGTGCTTGCGACCATGTCGTAGACCTGTCACTTGTATCGTGGTGGAATTCTCAGATGTAGTTAGATTTTTTTGCATTAATCCTTCAACTTCTGTAACACTGACTGTGTAGTTGTCCACCAAGCCTCTGGAAGCATTCCATTCCAGAGTAATATTAGGGGCACTCAAATTATGTGTAATAAGAGCTCCAGGCTGTGCAGGTTCTGCAAAGTGGATACAAGACCATTAATAATAATAATAATAATAATAATAATAATAATAATAATAATAATAATTACAATAAAAAATAAAAATAACATGATTCCCACGAAGGAACTGATGCTCTACTGGCTAAAAAGAATTTCCAGGAAATCAAGATAAAGACAATTTCTTCTTTGAAACTGCTGAGTGTTGAAACCATCTTTGATATTTTTGAGCAAGAAGATTTTTAAATTAGCTGCTGTCATAGACATATTGTATGTAAAATCAGTACCATTTTTATTTAGGACCAACTAGATAACATAAGAAGTCTTTTGGTGAAAATCCCATGCACATATGACCAGCCATTTAAAAGGAGTAGTGACAACAAGATTTTTAAGATGGCTTCCATGGTAGTGACATTGGATGTCAGATCAGTGCCATTTTCATTTAGGACCAACTAAACATAATAAGTTGCCTGGTGAAAACCTGATTCCATATGACCATCTATTCAAGCGTGGTAATAACAAGATTTTCAGAAAGACATGGCTACCATGGCAGCCATACTGTGGATCAGAATGGCACCATTTTAATGTAGAACCAACTAGATATCGTAAGAAATCTTCTGGTGTAACCCCACGTTGATAGAACTTTCTGTTGAGGAGGCATAGCAATAACAAGATTTTTAAGATTGTAGCCATAACGGCCATACTGAATGTCAGATCAGTACTATTTTTATGCAGGTCCAACTAGATATTACAATAAATCTTTTGGTGAAAACCCTATATCAATATAACCATGCATCTATGAGGAGTAGCAATATCAATATTTTCAATATGGCCATTGTGGTAGCCATATCGGAGGTCAGAAAAGCACCATTTTCATTTAGGACCTAAGTCTTCTGGTGAAAACCCAATGTCCATATGACCATCTATTCAATAAAAGTGGCAATAACAAGATTTTAAAAATGGCCATCATGGCAGTCATTTTGGAGGTCCGATTGGCACTATTTTCATGCAGAACCAACTAGATATCATAATAAGTCTTCTGGTGAAAACCCCATGTAGAAACAACTTTTTGTTGAGAAGGAGTAGCAATAACAAGATTTTTAAGATTGCAGCCATAGCAGCCATACTGGATGTCAGATCAGAACCATTTTCATTTAGGTCCAACTAGATATCACAAGAAATCTTTTGGTGAAAACTTCATGTCCATATGATCATCCATCTATGTGGTGTAGCAATATCAATATTTTCAAGATGGCTGCTGTGGTGGCCATAGCAAGGGTCAGATCAGTACCATTTTCATTGGGACCAACTAGACATCTTAAGAAATCTTCTGGTAAAACCCCCATGGTGATATGACTTTCTGTTTAAGAGGCATTAATGATAACAAGATTTGTAAGATAGCTGCCATGGTGTCCATACTGGATTCTTGTCAGATCAGAACCATTTTAATTTGAGGCAAACTAGACATCATAAGAATTTGGATGAAAATCCCATGTCAATATGACTTCCTGTTCAGGCGGTGTAGTGATAACAGATTTTCAAGATGGCTATCAGGGTGGCCATATTTGATGTCAGATCAACACCATTTTCATTTAGGACCAACTTGGAATCATAAGAAGTCTTTTAGAGACCACTCCATGTTGATATGACCATCCATTCAGTAGAACAAGCAATTACAAGGTTTTTAAGTTGGTGATAATGATGGCCGCATTGGATGTCCAAGCATTTAGAACCAACTAGCAGCTAGATCTTGGAATGAATGTGTGTGTAAAGTTTCATGTCACTCCTCCAAGCAGTTTAGGAGGAGTAGCAATAATAAACTTGTGCTAATGAATGGATGAATGGATGTCCAACAATGGACAACAGGCCATCCCATAAGATCTTCTGGTCTATGACCAGTAGAGCTAATAATAATAGCTAAAGACAGAATCCATAGCAAATATCCACATTCTTTAAGTTTTGTACCCCTTCCTGCCCACCCCCTATTCCATTGGCAGCATTCATAATCTGATACGAAACCTGTATTGTTATCTACTCATCCTCGTGAAACATAATGCAACCAGAATGTATTGAATGACTGCATAGTTCCCCTTTACAAAGTTTTTTGTAGTCTCTAGTAGCCATTGTGAACA
This sequence comes from Margaritifera margaritifera, assembly GCA_029931535.1. NCBI lineage: Eukaryota > Metazoa > Mollusca > Bivalvia > Unionida > Margaritiferidae > Margaritifera > Margaritifera margaritifera. The sequence continues at coordinate 969,324 of JAQPZY010001332.1, forward strand.
TTATTTGTCATGCAGAAAATAAGCTCAGTCTAAGTGGTCTTTAAAATGAAATGTTGGCCCCTGTGCCTTCACATAAAAGACATAGAACAATAATAAAAAACATTCTTTTTATGATATCAAAGTAGAGTTACTATAACGAGTTAATAAAAACTTGTGATTATTATTTTGTTAAAATCTACTTCGCAAGTTGTTATTATTGTCCACTCCTAGAAGCCAGATTTTACTGGGTGAAAGTTACAGACTTCAAGTAACCCTCGAGTAACAGCTAGTATGACCACTATGAGAAGCATAGTTCATGCATCAGTTAATACCTTGATTAGACACTACAACTAAGGACACACACATGAAAATGCATTCAGTCCACTCATGTAATTTCTATACTCATTCAAATTTACAATACACAGTTAACTTTCTGAGGGTAACCAATCAGAATATACAATGTATAGTCATTAATATGGGAAGATGAATAAATATATTTATTTTCCTTCCAACTGAACTGGTCATAAAGGGCTGTTACTATAGAATAGGAAAATCTATGTGGGCATGAGCTAAACACAGATACTTAACTCACATTAGTAATTCATAAAATGAAGATCACAATTACCTTCTTTGGTTGTGAGTGTAGTACAAACTGAGATACATTCAATTATTAAGCTCACGATTCTAACATAAATGCAGCACCCTAAAAATGACCTTTAAATACAAAATTTAAACAAAGTCACTGAAGTATAAAATATAGGTCAGAGACCTCTTTTTGCAATGAGGATGTAGTACTTCTCATGATGCATCCACTCACAAGTTTCATGATTCTGGGTTGGATTGTATGCATATAGCATGCCAAAAAATCACGTGGTCATGAGCAAAACATAAATACTTGACCAAAGCCAGCAAAAGATGAAATGATGATCACGATGAATTTCTGTTGTAAGGGTGTGGCACAAACAGAGATGCATATCATCATCAATTTCAGGATTCTAGCATGAACAGTGCCTGAGAAATGAACATCAAACACAACATTTAACCCATGTCAGTGAAGCATAAAATAAAATATGGGTCATAATGACGATCTTCTATAATGAAGGAGTAGTGCCAACTAAGATGCATCCCCTCATCAATTTTCATGGTTCTAAATAGTATAGCATATACTCAGCATCCACAAAACCAGTATGTGGTCATGAACTAAATGCGAAACTTAACCTAAGACAGAAAAACGTGAAACGTAGGTCAGTGACATTTTTTGTATTGTGTGGTAATAAGAGATGTACACAATCATCTAGCTGAACGATTCTAGAATGAACGGTTAAATCAAATAACTGAACCAAAGTCAGTGAAGCATGATATATGGACCACAATGACCTACTTCTGTGATAAAGATGTACTAATCAATATGCCTCACATCACCAAGTTTCATGATTCTAGGTATAACAGTATATATACTGGGTGCAAAAAACCTATTTGTTCATTAGATAACTGCAAAAACTTAACCTAAGCCAGTAAAATGTGAAACGTTGGTCACATTCACCTTGTTTTGTGTCAAGTCTGTGGTACTGTGGCACTATGATAAAGATGCATAAATGTAGAATCATTCAGTTTGATGATCCTAGCATAAATGGTGTCACAGAATTGTGTGCATCAAGTTGCCACTGTTGTATATTAACACACTTTGTAATTATGTGTAGAGCATTACCCATTGTATATGTTTTGGTTCTACTAAATTATCACAGCATGTGTTAGCTGTACTCACTCAAGTGATTGACTTATGGTGACATATGTGCAAAGTGTCTGCATTATGGTTTCTTCATGTTTTTCATCCATGGTTTGTACCATGTACATGTTCATAAGCATGAATCTTTCAGTATAGGCACATAGCACAATGCGTCGTTGGGATGCTCTTTCATAACAGTGTATATTGTTCAGCTGTAGAGGTATGGAATAATCACATCCATTCCTCTTTCATTCTATCATCTGTGTTTGATTCAATATTTTGCTTTGTTAGATGACTTGGAATTTTACCTCGATTTTCATTATGTCAGATTTAACACAGAACTTGTCTGTTTTCAGTTTTACAGTCATATTTTTATCTGAATTGACCAGCTGGTATGAATTATAAGTGTATGGAGTAAATGATGGAAATGGTTCCTGCTTCTCACAATCTCATGTAATTTATTCTTGTTGTAAATTTGCTTATGAACATGGCCACCATGTAATCCTATATAGTCGTTCTTAATGTAGAACAGTTTTAATGTTTAAAGTAGGTCTTTTCATGTGTATGCATGGTCACATACATAACATGTTGAATGGTGTTTGTACCATAATACGCCAAAAGATTTGAGTCCATGTATGACTCTGTTCAGTGGTATGTATTTCAGCTGATTCCTGGGGCATTTGACTCAGGAATGGTTGGGTAACCAGTAGTGGTGTTGGCCGTGTAAAAGCCATTTTCAGCCTAGTCCAGCATTGTGTGATCTGATGGGTCAATGCTTTGACAACATTGCTCCAGCCTTCATCTGTGTGGAAGTGTGACTCAGTCATCGGCAGTTTCTGGCAGATGTGTTTGGGTTCATTCCTTTATTTTCTGCCATATTAAAATGCATTAGGTCATTTCATGTCTGTTCTATGAACAGCATAATTACATAAATTCACATCTGTTACATGAACATGTAGTTTTTTTTGGGGGGGTGGGGGAGGTAAAACTAATTTTATTGATGTAATACTTACCTGTTGCTATTGCATAGCTGGTACTTTTCTGGGAGGAAAATACCCCGACTATATGATGAAATTTTGTCCTCTAATTACAGTGCACCCGAAGATTCAAGAATACTGAATCTCCCCTGTGGGAAGCCACACACATATTGCCCATACATACTGCTGCTCTTTCATTCTTTCGAGGAAGCAGCCTAACTTAGTGTGACATTAGTGTGGGACAGGAGGGAATCTGATATAGCAACTGGTAAGTATTACATCATGAAAATTTTAGTTTACCTCCCCTCAAATCTACATTTTAATATCAGTAATATCATACCTGTTGCCACTGCATAGCTGTCAGTTTGTCAGTTTGGTGGGAGGCTGATGATCCCACAACTGGCAAATGAAAAACAAACACAAGGAATACTCACCCTCATTGAAGAGCAGGTGATTACTGCAGGATGGAATCCACATGGGCTACTTTCTGAGTGACAACGATTGGACCCAGTGAGAAAATGCCTTTGCTTTGGCAGGTTAACGAGAGTAGATAAAATTAGGAGAAAGTAGTTTGAGAGTGCCAAACCACAGCTTTCATCACATCCTCCAAAGATGAAAGAGTTAGATAGGCTCATGAGGCAACAATGGCTTGAACCTCATGGGCCTTAATTTTCATTAAACCTATCTTCTCCCTTTAGAGGCTGCAATGTAAAAATGTAGAGCCTGTACTGGACATAAGAGTCTATCTTGCTCATCCCCAGCACAGACACGGTTGAGACTGGGGATCTCAATAGGGAGTGGAGCAACCAAAGGAAGCTGGTTCTTTGCTAAAAAACCTGGTTGGCAAAGGAGAGAAACTGGTTCATAATTCCCACTTAACCTGATACAGCCCTGCTTTATGGATGGGGCATGAAGCTTGCTCATTTGTCTTGCTGACGCTAAGGCGAGCAAGAAAACCATCTTGAGGGTAAGGTTCTCAAAGGAAGCTTCACCCAAAGGTTCATAGAGGGTTTATTTAGAGATCACAAGACACAAGATAGATTCCAGTTAGGCATTAGAGAGCAAGACACTAATCTTTGCAATTTGAAATACCTGATCAGGTCTGCTAAGAATCTGTCCCTATGGCCAGGCCTTTAAATTTTTTTAGAGTGTTGGAAAGGGCTGCTCGATAGCCCTAATTGTAGAAACCAAGCATTGTTTCTCTTCCAAAAGAAAGAGAAGAAAATTGGCCAATGCACTCAAAGAGGGACAGCTAGGATTGACACGTTTTTCTACTACACCAATCACAAAAGATTCTCTATTTGGCATCATACACCTTAGATGTCGATCTTGTCCTGGACTGAATGATGCACTTGGCAACTTTGATCAAAAACTTTTCTTTGTGGAGAAATCGTTTGAGATGAGTCAAGCGTGAAGGTGGAGCATCTGTGGGCTGTTGTGTAGGAGAAAGCCCCTGTGCTGCTAAAGGAGGTCCCTTCTCTGAGGTAAGGTCCTAGGATGGTCCACCAGTAGATCGAGAAGATTGTTGAAACATGATCGATGGGGCCACAGAGGAGAGCTGAGCCCTCTGGTCTGGGACTGGGGAAACGTAAAAGGGGAGCTTGTTGTTCAGCTTAGTGGCAAACAAGTCCACCAAGGGAGTTCCCCAAAGTTGGAACAGGGAGTCTGCTACAGATTGGTGGAGCAACCAATTCATAAGGATCATCTTCCCTTTCCTTGACAGACTGTCTGCCAAAATGTTCTTCCTGCCGGAAATGTGGCGAACTCCAAGGAATGTTCCTTCTGAAGCTATCCAGCGAAGGAGGTTCCAAACCTCCACGCAGAGAGAAGGTGCATGTGTGCCTCCTTGTCTCCTGAGGTATGCTTCCACTGACGTGTTGTTGGAGACCATCATGACCTCTTATTTGGTTGATGCTCCCCATGAAGGCCTAAGGACACTGTTTCATTTCCAAATTATTCACGTGGAAGGTAGATTATTCCTGAGACCATGAACCCTGAAGAATCAGTCCCTCTGGCTCTAGATGAGCACCCCACCTTGAATCTGACATATCTGCGAACATGTAAGATTGGAGTTTGGGAGGGGGGTAGGGGGTATGGGTACTCTGGCCAGAAACCAGTCCTGATTTGTCCACCAATTCAGATGAAAGTGGAAATTTTGACCCAGAGAAACCGGAGCATTCAAGGGGTCCCAGTGTGGTTTCCAAGCAGCTAAAAGGAGAAACTGGAGAGACCGCAAGTACAGTCTGCCTAGGGGAACCAGGTCTTTGCTTAGTTCAAGGTCCCCTGCACAGAAAGAAAAAGACAAGCTGACAAAATGGTCTTTACTCTCAGGTTCTCCAAGAGGGACAGGATCGTATCTACTCTGTCCCTTTGGACATGGACTAACCCCTTTGTTTGAGAGGAAATTCATCCCCACGTAGACAAAATCTTGAGATCGACTTAGCTCTGGTTTCTCTAAGTTTGTTAGAAGACCCAGCCTGGTCACTATGGACCAACAGAGAGACAGGTCTAGTCTGTGAGACTCTAGACTGCCACTGTGGATCAACTAATCATCAAAATATTGTAGAATTAGAATACCTAATGATCTTAAATGGACTGCAACTACTCCCATGACCCTGGTAAAAGCTCTGAGCTCTGGGTGCAGAGGCTAGCCTAACAGCAGAGCTAGAAATTAGAAGACCTCCCCATCCAAGCAAAACCAGAGGTACTTCCTGTATGGAGGAAAGATAGGGATGTGAAGGTACGCATCCTGAAGATCGATGGACACCGCCCAATCGGCAGGTCTTATGGCATTCCTGACTGAGGCTGTGGTTTCCATCTTAAATGGTTCCTCCATTAGGAATCTGTTTAAGGAGGAAAGGCCTATAATTAGAAAAGACTTTCTCCCTTTCTTGGGAACATGGAAAATCCATGAATAGAAGGCCAGAGAATGGTCTTTTAACACCCTCTCTAGCACCCTTCCTAAGAAGGAAATAAACCTCTTCCTTTAAATGCACCAGATTTAACTGGTGGAAGCAAATGGCGGACCTTACTAGAGGAGTGAGATCCCAGAACCAAAGCCGGTAACTATCTCTTATGATAGAAAGGACCCAGACATCAACTGTTATTAAAGACCAAGCCTGTGAAAAGAGGTATGCTCGGCAGGAGAGGGAGCGAGTCCCTAGGGCTATCCACCCTTGTCCTTAGGAAACGGGGAACTTGTTCCCTGGGCCTTTGTGGCATGCCGAGAGGAGCTCTGAATTGGGGTTGTTGCTTTGACTCGGGCTGCATGGCTTTAAAGAATTTAGCTGATGGGCCCTGAGAGCAGTCAGGATGATTTCGCTTCTTGACCGGTTTTAAAGAGCCAGAAGTGGATGCAAGGGACCAGTGTTGATGGTCTCTCAAATCCTGAGTAGCCACAGAGGAGATGAGCTTTATGACATCATACATATATGAGGGGGGTTGAGTTTTTGTGATGAAATGTCATGAGGGTGGTGTAGGGGGATGGGTGGGGGTAAAAAAATCCCACAAAATTGAGTCACGTCATATATGGATGGTCCCTACGGATTCCAGTGTTTTCAATGTAAGGTGAGCCCAGGACCCCATAGAAATACCCACTTGAGCCACTTCAGCGTCCAAAAGTGGGAGGTTTAGTGGGCCAGGAAGGTGTACGAACCTTGTAGCTAGAAGCAGCTACCAAGGGTCACAACATAGAGGGGGGGGGGGACAGACCACCCCCTACGTTGTCTAGCAAAGGCTTGGGCCTTGCTAAACCTTTGAGATAGCTCCTTGATCGTAACTGAGTTTGCCCCAGAAAGTTTCTCCAAACTGGAAAGAATTTTGGACTCACCAGAACCTGAAAGTTTGGGACACAGATTGCTGGGCAAGCTGAATGGTAATAAGGGGGGCAGGGAACCAAAAGGGAGGGAATACCACATCAGCCTGCTCTGTGTCAAACTCATTAGCTTTGATCAGGACAGAAAGGACATCTTCATCCTGCACTCTCTCCTGGGAGGCAGGGCTACGTGACCCAATATCTCTGTTTTGGGGGAGACATGGGGCGAGGAGAAACTTTAACTGGTAACTCCTCCTGCAGAGTTATTGGACTGTTTGTAGCAGTAGGCTCCACTGGTGGTTTAGGGCAACTCTCCACTCACCTATAGCATTTTGGGGAAGAAGGCCTCCCTCTTTTTAGACCCAACTTCGTAAGACTATGTAGGTCCACAGCCCCCAGGCATAACCTCCCTTCTATGCGGCCCGGGTCCAGAAGTCCATGACTGTGTGTAGGGAAAGGGCCAAATGCTTCCCTGTGGCCAAAGGCCCAACATTCCATAGGAATTTAGAGGGATAATAGGGAAGGGAGGGATGTTGATCTGATCCCCTGCCCTAATCTGACATCTGTAAGCCGATTCCCAATCCCCCGTGGGCTAAAATGGTAGTCTGGAAGGTGGGGGGGTGGGGGGTGGACTCAGCCTGATCCCTATCTATGTACCACAGGGGCTCCAAAGACCCATGCCCAGTGCCTGGTACCCAGTGTCTGGTGGTTGAACAAGGACTCAACAGGTGACTCAGATCTGTAGAAAGATCCATACCCAGATGTGATATACTTAGATCTGAGCACTTCCCTCGTCAGAGTGCTCGATTGTGTCACTGACAACGGGCTCTGGGGACTGAAAGGGTGCTGCTGCCCCCCCCTTACTGGGGCAGGAGGCACGATTCACAACCAGCCCATTCCCGAGCTGTGGGTCAGTAGAGGGTGCATCTCTCCCCTTTATGGGAGGGCGCGACTCACTCTCTGCCCTTTTGTACACAAGAGGGTCTGCCCCTCCCTGATGGGAGGGTGCAACTAGCTCTGTATCAGAGTGGTAAAGAGAGGGTGTGACTCACTCTCCACCAATTTATAACCTCCCTTGGGAGGGGGCCCACTAACCATAAGAGTCTCTGGGGAGACTTGGGTAATCCTTCTCTGAGACCCGGGGGACTCTGAGAAAGAGAACCCGTAAAACTCTGAAGAAGATGAGGATACCTTCTTTCTTACTTGGTAGGTTTGTCGACTCTCTGCAAGATCATATATCATGTTAGACCAAAGGCTACAAAAGGGACAGCCATCTGTCCTCTTACAGCATGTGCAGAATAAACAGGTGGGGTGTGTGTCAAAGGGGGATTTCTTGTGGCCACACTTACCCACATCTTGCTAAGACATTGTTCCTGAAATAAAGATACTGAAAAGAAGATTTATTATACAAAAAACTTCTAAGTTTGTATACACCAGGTAAAGCATGGACTAAATCAATGCTAAAAAATAATTTATTCAGCGAAAAGACACTTTACAAGGGTGTTTCACCAAGATAAAATGTTAAAAAGGAAACAACGCTAAGCTTTAGGACAGAAAAAGCGATAAGACAAGTCAACTAGGCTTTAATACAGCAAGGGACTACTAAATTAGCAAAAAACCAGCAGGTTATGATTGCTAATAATAAGGAAAAATTGTAAGGAAGGCTATCCGAAACTAAAAATGAAACAGAATCTGTATTCGATAACCAAGCATGATAGATGAAGTAACAAAAAGTGGTGTGCAACCTGCTTACCATGTGTATAATTGTCACAATTCACGATATAGGTAAGGTGAATTAAATTATTGGCAGGCAAGTCCGTAGACTGCATAAATGCAAGGATTGGGAAATTAAAATTAAATACCTACCCTTTGCTAGAATAAAAAACAACCAAATTTGAAACACTAATGTCCTGAGAAGGGGTAAAAAGGATATATTAAATTGCCAAGATGTACACCGCATGTACGGAACAAATGTCTAAATAAAAAATTTGCAAGAGAGCTTAAACAAACAGGGACAAAAGTCGATCAGGGTTTAATCCTAACATTTAAGAAGAATACAGCACATAAGACAATTAATAATTCGCTCATTGATCCACAAAGTGGCAGCTAATCTTCTTTACTTAAGTGATGCTGAACATTACAAGATGGTCACCAAAAAAAATAATGAAGAGTGCCAGCATGCATACCCAATATGTGTAGGGTTCTCCTGCAGGGGTGATCCAGTGTTCTGGAAGCTTCTGGTTCACCCTAATGGGAGAAAGAAATATTTGTCATTCGGTTGGGGTATTTTCCTCCTGGAAAAGTACTAGCTATGCAATAGTAACAGGTATGGCATTACTGATATTAAACTAACTTTTACCCTAAGTTCCATTTATATGAACTTTTTTGTGTCACCCAATGAGTTCAACTATAAAGTGCAACCTATCTAAAGCAGCCACTAACTGGATAGATCAATCTTGGCTGCTTAATCTAGAAAGATGGCTGCTGATGGAAGGTGAAAATAATTCAGAAAATGAAGAGAAGGGAAATCAAGAGCCTAGCTCAATATGAAAGGTGATTATTAACCGGAGATGACAATTATGGGAGGCTAGAATGTGAATGATTGGCTAATGCAATACTGTTCTGAAAAACAAGACTATTTCAAAGCTAGCGAAAGAACTGCCAACTTCTTGACTAGCCTGCATGTTTCGCAGTCAGTTTATCCCTAGCAGATGCAGCCAGTGGTCTTCGATATTTGTAGCCCATGTATACATGGCATGTGTTAGACCTTGCTATGCTTAGTTGTTTTGGTAATAAATAATGCTACCAGTCTACCACATACTTACAAAATTAATTAACAAGAGTTTGATGAATGGCACATTATACACCTGACCCATGTATAATAATCCCCTTGCAGGCATTAGTAGGGCATGGTTGACTCTGGAAATTATTGACCAATGGGTCTCAATGACCTGTACTTGTGGTCAAGATATGTGGTCTTGAACTAAAAGTATTCACAGAAACCATTATTTTCTTATTAGACTTACTATGACAATGACTTCTGACCTCAGAATCTATAGGTTTCTTTACCACCCAATGTACAAACCATCCACAAAGTTTGGTCAAGGAACTTACTCCAGAAGAAAAGTTATTCTGCAAAACCCATTTTTCTTTGAGGCACAAAGACCTTATCCTTTGACCTTTTTTATTGCCCAAAAATCAATATGCCTCTTCCATACCTTAAGTGTGAGCCATCCACAAACTATGGTCAAGGTACATTGTCCAGAACTAAAGCTATTATGCAACAGGAGTGCCTCGAAGGGACTGGCACTCAGCTGGCAAAAATAATTTTCAGGAATACAAAATATTTTTTTTTCTTCTATCCTTTTATTCTTTTTAACTCCTGAATATTGAAACCATCTCTTTGTATGCTTTCGAAACTCCAACAAATCAAATTTGCTAACAGAAATATTTTCTTACATGTCCGAGTTGGTAAGTTCACAAGATACCTGTTAGTGCAGTACAAAAAAATTCGTTGTCATGGCCTTTGACCCTGAACCTGATACCATCAAAAGAAGATCCATGAACTTGTCTCAGACAATATCAAGATATACCAATATGCTAAGTTTTGTTAAATCTGTAATCAATATTTTTGAGAAAAAAAAGTTATTTAAGTGGCATAAATCAAGGTGTTCATCATATATATCCACCAACTGGGTTTGATAAAACTTCATTAATACTTGTTTGTGTTATCATGGTCATCAGCCAGTACAGCTAAAAACTTTAATCAAAACCTTTGACCATACAATTACTGTCAGCATGCTGACTATCAACTTGTTCAATGGAATACAACTAAATACAAAGTCTGTTCAATGGAATACAACAAAATTTACTTATATATGTACCGGTACAAGTCACTGTGTTCATACATCAATGAAATACAAAAATGCAAGAAATGGCCTTTGACTTGACCACAAAGTCACTTAGATCTGGGTTTCAAACCTCTTTCACAGAAGTGGTGATTTGCTGGTGGTCAGATCTGCACCATTTCATTCAGAACCAATTATATATTTCATGAAGTGTTTTAAACAGAGTTAATAAATTAATTTGGAATTTTTTATTTTATTTTTGGAATTTGAAATTTTTCACTTTTGAATAACCAATTGTATAGACAGTACAAGTTCCATACTGTCTGTATGTTATGATATTTACACTAACACTATTGTTGATATAGTTGTTTCACTTTCAAATGCACAATTGACCTAATGGGTAATATTCTTGGTTGTAAATGGGTTTGATGATGTTTATAAATTCTTCATACATCCTTAAACCTCTCACTGTTACGTGTCAAGCTATTTTTCTGTTACATGACAGTATAATTTATGATAAGAATATCTTAACCCTGTTATGCTATACCTGAAGGAAAGAATGACAGAAAGATAAAGTAAGACACCAATACCTGATACTTGTACAAGACCATCCATCATTATCTTATACAGATATAGTTGTTAACATTATCTAATCTTATACTAGATTAGGGTTTGATATCCTTACTTTATACAGACATAAGGTACGACACTGTACTCTTATTCTGGTATAGGGTCAGACACCGTAGCCTTATAAACATATAAGATGAGGCTTTCTAACCCTATTCTGGTATAGGGTCAGACACCCTAGTCTTGTAAACATATAAGATGAGGCTTTCAATTAAAAATGGAATCATTTATCTACATGTAGTGCATGACACAGACATTCAATATTATTCACCTGTGATGGTGGTAGTTGGAGGGGTTGGTAGGGAAGGGGGCTGGCATCAGTGATTTAGTGGCGTGTAAGCCTGAATCACAATCAGTAAATGATAGCTTCTAATCCTGTATAGACTTGCCCTTTTTTTGCTTTCATTGAGAGTTTCTGCTTTGACAGTAAGTATTCTTTCATATGCAGGTTTACTTTTAAACACTATGTAAAAATTGCAATGTCATGTCAGTATTTAATACAGTTGTCATGACATTTATTTTCATATCAGTCCAAGTATACAATGATGCAATTTATGATATTGTTTAATTTTGTAACATGGGAATAATACAGTACTCTGTGTGCATGCATTTGCATAAGCAAAAGGAAAGAGTTTAATCCCGAGGGCAAATCCCAATGGTTCAAAGCCGTTTTGAGTGCCCCAGCAAACATTGTATTATCATTAGCGTTACATGATCAGTTACTACACACTTTCATTATAGACCAAATACCTACAAAAAACTGTTGGTAAACCTGCCCTCAAGTATCTTGTAAAATTCTGATATTTGAGTATATAACCTAAATACCTATACATTATTTTGAAACAGTAAAATATTTCTTACTCAATCAGCACGTGAAATTTAAGTACAGTTGATATAACAGGAGTGAAAACCCCATGTCAATGCCACAGTGCATACAAGCTGAGTAGTGAGATTTTCAAGATGACCATTATGGTGCCATGTTGTCAGACAAACACCATCTTCATTTAGAACCAGCTACATATTGCTATAACAGTGTTTTAGTGAAAACCCCATGTCATTAAGATCATCCATTTAGGTGAAGTAGCAACGTAAAGAATTTAGTTTGGCTGTCAAGGCAGTCATATTGAATGGTTAGAGCCTTATCATTTCAAGTTATAGTAATGGCCATTATACCATTTAGAAGAAATAGCTGTCACAAGATTTTTCAAATTTTGGGTGGTTATATTGGCAGCATTTTCATTCACGACCAATTACATATTGTGAGAGGTACTTTATTGAAAACCCCAAGTCAATATGACCATCCCTTCAAGAGGTGTAGTGATCAGATTTTCAAGATGGCCACCACTGATCAGCACAAGATATCATGAGAAATCTTTTACTGAAAACCAAATGTCTATATGACCACCTGTTCAGAAGAAGAAGCTATAAGAAGAAATAATCCATTTTGGAGTAGACAAATGATCAGTTAGGACAGGCATCAAGCTCACTGTGCAAGTGAAGCTAGGTAGATTACTACCTGATGGAGAAGATATTAAAGAAATTTTCATTGGGGCTGAAAATTATGCTTTTTGTACAATAAATGTTAACATGTAAACAAAGATATTGTAGAGGTGTTTGGTACCTTATTTATAATAACACCCAATGGAACAGATCTGCATAAATGGACACTGGTATTAGGATATGTGGGGCAATGTTATTACACACGAGTGTGCAGAGAGAAGGGGAATGTAGAAAGTACATGTAGGGATGAAATTGTATAAGAAATGTAAATCACCATATTCAAGGTCCAAAATACAAGGATCATGAAGAGATGGTTGGGTAAAATAATCCAGCAAGCATTAATAAAAGTGATTTATATGTAATGAAGAAATGGGGGATGTTTTGGAATACTTGCATTATTAAAATTTCCTAACATTTTCTTTACTATGTCATTTTTCTGTGTGGTTTATATGTATACAGAGACATAGCCATACATATTTACCACCAGTGACACAGCATCAAAAGTAAATTTCCTTTTTTTCCTCCTGTAAACATGGATTAATCACAATGAGTATCATTCAATTTTTGTCTGTGCTGTTTAGGAACCTTAAATGGTTATACTGGACAGGACAGCCCACCTATGATCTAATTAACTGCACACACCTTAAACAAAGACAACTGACCATATTTTAGATGAATTATATAGTAACTTTGAACATCAATATCTAAACAAATTTAGGACCAAATTTTATGAAATATATAGCTTAGACTCAATGTCATCAACATCAATCAACAATTATGTATCAGTGAGGAGGCAACTGATAGACTCTCCCAAGTGGAAATCAATGTATCACTTGCTGATCCTCCAACTGTAAAGATGAGAAAGCAATTGACCTGCTGTCAGATGGCAAAGAACCTGGAGGAGATATTATAGCAGAAGAAATCTACAAAGCTGCAGGCTCACACATGGCTCAGAAACAGACTGAACTCTTTCAGTCAATGTGAAATCAATGAAATATACCCCAGGAGTAAAAGGATGCATCCATCATCCACTTGAACAAGCTGAACGGCAACAGACAATCCTGCTTCAACCATCAAGGCATCTCCTTGCTGTCAATAGCCAGCAAAATCCTTGCCAGAATTCTGCTGAATCGCCTTGTGCATCACATCAGTTGAGGGCTCCTGACTGAGAATCAGTGTGGCTTCAGGAAAGACGGAGGGACCACAGACATAGTGTTTGCAGATTGTCAATTCCAAAAGAAATGCCAGAAACAGAACTCCAACCTGCACATGACCTTTGTGGACCTGATAAAAGCCTCAGACACAGTCAGTCATGAGTGTCTCTGGAAGATCATGGTAAAATTTGATTGCCCAGAGAAATTCATCGTAAAGATTTAGCAATTCCATAATGGCATGCTTGCTTTCATCATGGATGATGGCCAGTCATCTGAAAAATTCCCACTCAGCCAATGTGTTGTAAACACTGCTGCATGCATGTGAAACCTGGACAGTGTACAGACACCATGCCAAGTAGCTGAACCATTTACACATAGGCTGCCTGAGGAAACTGATGAGGATATGATGGCAGGAGAAGGTCCTGGACATAGGTTCTTACACAGGCAATTGTTCCAAGCATCGACACTCTGCTGATGAAATCACAGCTTAAAAGGGCTGGCTATGTCACCAGGATGTCACACAAGAAGGTCATAAGAAACACTTCAAAGACTCCCTCAAGTCATCCTTGAAACTTTTCAACACTGACCCTGAGCCTAGGGACGATCTCATACAGGACTGTTCAAACTGGCACAGCCTCATCCATACTGGAGCTACAGGCTTTGAGCTGAGGAGAACTGCAGAGACAGTGCAGAAGCTCGAGCAGCATAAATCTCAGAACTGCAGCACATCCTCTGTTGATCAAGTAACCCAAGCAGTATCTCCTGTCCAGTGTGCCACGGACAGTTTAGAGCACAAATTGGCATGATCAGCCACTCATGTGTTCATAAAAACCAAACCAATTAGTGATGTCATGGTCATTTTCAAACTTGAAGGATGAAAAACAACAACAATAAGATATATAACCTTCAGCATACAAATTGCCTTTGTCAAGTAGGGCAGGCTAGATTTGATTTTCCTTCCCTCATCTGTCTATCCATCTGATTATGTAACTTATGTTAATTTAAATACATGTATATTTTTGTTTCAATTAATATATTAAGATATGCTGGATGAAAAATATGACTATAAATAAGAACTAGCAAACGCTTATAATTAAAATAAAAAACTGAAACAATGTAATTTCTTTCTAAGTTAATGACATGACACTGACTGAACCAAAATTGTTACAATTAGACCGAACCAATTTTTTAAAGAGCCATACATGTACATTTTGAAATGTAGTTTTTCTTGGGGGTAAAACTAAATTTAATGATGTAATACTTACCTGCTGATATTGCATAGCTGGTATTTTTCCAGGTGGAAAATAACCCGACCCATTAGGGTGAACCAGACAATTTCAGAACACTGGATAGCCTCTGGGACACCCTACCAACACAATGCCCATGCATACTGCCCTTCATTCTTTTCCAGGGCACAGCTGAACTTAGTGGGACATCAGTGTGGGGCGGGAGGAGGGAATCTGGCAATGGCAACAGGTAAGTATTACATCATTAAAATTAGATTTACTCCCCAGAAAAAACTACATTTTAATATCAATGATACCATACCTGTTGTTATTGCATAGATGAATTTGTCAGTTTGGTGGGAGGCTGATGATCCCACAACTTGCGAATAAAAATACACACAAGGAATACTCAACCTCATTGCAGAGTAGGGTGATTACTGCGGGATGGAATCCACATGGACCATTTTCTGGGCGATGCCAATTGGGCCCTAGGAGAAAATGCCTTTGCTTTGGTGTGCTAACTAGTGAAGGTAAAAGGAGGAGAAGGTAGTGTGAGAGCACCAAAATGAAGCTCTCATCACATCCTCCAAAGACAAATGAGTTAGATAGACCCATGAGGCAGCAATGGCTCGAACCTCATGGGCTTTAATTTTCATGAAATACAGGTCCCTATCAGTATGGGACAGGTAAGCTCTCTTTATAGTTAATGCAATCCACCAAGAAATGGTGGAAGCTGAAATATCAGCTGAACCTTTAATGAGGAGGAAAAGATGCTTCCTACCCATCCTTATCCCTTTAGAGGCTGCCAAATAAAAACGTAAAGCCCTAACTGGACACAAAATTCAATTTGGATCATCCCCAGCACAGATATGACTGAGACTGGGGATCTCAATTGGGAGTGCAGCAACCGATGCAAGCTGGTTTTTTGCTAAAAGACCTGGTTGGCAAAGGAGAGAAACTGACTCATAATTCCCACTGAACCTGATACAGCCCTACTCTATGGATAGGGCATGAAGCTTGCTCCTTTGCCTCACAGACACTAGGGTGAGCAAGAAAACTGTCTTGAGGGTAAGGTTCGGCCAAAGGTTCATAAGGGAGTTTATTAGGAGACCACAAAACACTAGAAAGATTCCATTTAGTGAGTGAGACACTGTTCTTTGCAGCTTGAAATACCTGATCAGGTCTGCGAAGTGAGAATCTGTTCTGATGGCCAGGCCTTTCGAAAATTTGTGAGTGTTGGAAAGGACTGCATAATAGCCATTAATAGTAGAAACTGAGCGTTTTTGTTTCTCTTCGAAAAGGAAGAGAAGAAAATCAACCACTGCACTCAGAGGAACAGCTAAAATTGACACATTTTCTACTGCACCAATCACAAAAGATTCTCCATTTGGCATTATACACATTAGATGTTGATCTTCTCCTTGACTGAATGCTGCACTTGGCAACTTTGATAGAAAACTTTTCTTTGCATAGAGATCATTTGAGATGAGCCAAGCGTGAAGCTGGAGGATCTGTGGGCTGTTGTGTGGGAGAAAGTCCCTGTGCTGCATCAGGAGGTCCCTCCTCCGAGGTAAGGTCCTGGGATGGTCCACTAGCGGATTGAGAAGATTGTTGAACAATGATCACTGGGGCCACAGAGGGGCAATCAAAATGAGCTGAGCAGTAGAGTGCCTGACTTTGTGAAAGGTGGGAAAGCATAAGCAAACAGATGATCCCACTTCAGGCTGAAAGCATCCACTGCCCAGTCCCTCTGGTCGGGGATTGGGGAAACATAAAAGGGAAGCTTGTTGTTTAGCTTGGTGGCAAGCAAGTCCACCAAAGGAGTCCTCCAAAGGTGAATCAGGGAGTCTGCTATGGATTGGTGGAGCGACCATTCCATGAGGACTATCTTCCCTTTCCTTGACAGACTGCCCACCAAAATATTCTTTTTGGTGGGAATGTGGTGAACTCGGAGGATAATTCCTTCTGAAGCTGCCCAGCGAAGGAGGTTCCAAACCTCCATGCAGTGAGAAGGTGCATGTGTGCCTCCTTGGCTCCTGAGGTATGCCACCACCAACATGTTGTTGGAGGAAACCATCATGTAGTGATCTCTTATTTTGTGAACACACCCCTGAAGGGCTAAGAACACTGCCCTCATTTCCAAATTGTTGATGTGGAGCATAGATACTTCCTGGGGCCATGAACCTGAAGCATCAGTCCTTGCAGCTTTAGAGGAGTGCCACACCTTGAATCTGATGCATCTGCGAACTGGTACGAGTGGGGTTGGGGGTGCATGGGAACTCCAGACAGAAACCAGTTCCGATTTGTCAACCAAAAGAGATGATGGTGGAAATCCAGACCTAGAGAAAGCAGAGCATTCAAAGGGTCCCTGTGCAGTTTCCACACCACCAAAAGGAATAACTGGTGTGCGCATTGACAAGGACAGAAAGGATGTCTTCATCCCACTCTCTCTCCTGGGAGGCAGGACTATGTGACCCAGTGTCTCTCTGTTGCGCGGGAGACTTGAGGTGAAGAGAAACTTGAACTAGTAACTCCTGCCGCAGATTTAACAGACTGTCCTTAGCAATGGAAGAAAGTCCATTCCCCTCTCTCTTTTTAGACCCAACTTCATAAGATGATGTATGTCGATGGCCTATAGCAATGACTTCACTACCATGCAGTCAAGGTTCAGAAGTCCATGGCTACATGTACAGAAAGAGCAAATCGCTTCCTGTGGTGGAAGGCCCCAAAAGCTGTAGGGATTTAGAGGGTTAATATGGTAAAAGCGGGATGCCAATCCGATTGTCTTCCCTAATCTGACGTCTGTAAGCTGATTCCCAGTCTTCCACAGGATGAAACAGCAGTCTGGAGGGGGGGGGCTTGGCCTTATCCCTATTCCTATACCATAGGGGCTCCAATGACCAGAGCCCGGTGCCCAGTGACCAGGTCCAGGTACCCAGTCACTGGGTGGACACCAGTCAGGTGACTTAGATCTGTAGGAAGACCCTTTCCAGATTTAACAGACTTAGATCTGAGCTCTCCCCTTACTGGGGTGCTCGATTCCATCACTGACAATGGGCCCAGGGGACTGAAAGGGTGCTGCTCCCCCCTTACAGGGGGGCATGACTCACTTTCAGTCTGCACCGAGCTGTGCACGAGTAGAGGGCGCTGCTTCCCCTTCACAGGGGCAAGCAACTCACTCTCTGTCCTGCTGGATGAAAGAGAGTGCTGCTCCTCCCTCACAGGAAGGCGTGACTTACTCTGACCTCATGGAATGGGGAGGGTGCTGCTCCTACCTAATGGGAGGGTGTGACGCACTCGCCACCAAATTTTTAACCTCTCTTGAGAGGGGGTCCACTAACCCTAAGACTCTCTGAAGAGACTTGGATAATCCTTCTCTGAGACCTGAGGGACTCAGAGAATGAGAACCCCAAAATTCTGAAGAAGACAAGGAAGGAACCTTCTTCCTCACTTTATAAATACATCTATGCTCAGTGAGATCCCAGACCTTGTCCAACCATAGGCTGCACAAGGGACAACCATCTGTCCTCTCGCAGCCTGTACAAGATAAGCAAGTGGTGTGTGTGTCCCAGGGGGATTTCCTGTCACCACACCTACTCACACCCTGCTTAGACATTGTTCCTGTAAAAGAAAGCTGAAAGTAAGGTTAATATAGAAAGAACTTCTGTGCAACTAAAAGTAAACACAAGGTAATGCATGGACTAATTCTACGCTAATAAGATATTTTCAGCGAGAAGTCACCATACTTGGATGTTTTCACAATGTTTACAGGCAAAAAAGGAAGAAATGCTAAGCTCAGTACAGAAAACTACAAGATAATCAAGTCAGCCAGGCTTAAACGAAAGCTAGGGACTACTAAATTGGCAAACAACAAGTTGGTATGATTGATAATAAAAATGGTACAAATCAAAGAAAACTATCTGAAACTAATATTGAAAAGGAACCTGTGTTCGATAACTAAGCACGTGATATGAAGGTAAAGAAGTGGTGTGTGTTACGTCTAGGGGTTAGAAAATGTAACAAAAGAAAGAACGACTCAAACAAGCTTTCACAATTTCTAAAATATAAATTTAATTTCCTAAAATATTAAATATTTAAAACAAACAAAGTAAAAGAATTAAAAAAAACTTACAGTTTAGAAATTCCTAAATAATCCTAAATGTCCTATTGAATTTTGATAATCCGGAAATGTCCAAAGTATTCCGAATGAAAGATTGTTCCGAATGAAGTCACTAATGTGTTGATATGCCACAAGAAACACAGTTTTAAATCCAAATGTTATTAATCCCAGGTAAACTCCTGTGAATGTAGAATTTGGTTAAGTTCCTTAAAGAATAGTACTTAAATCCAAAACGTACTATTTAGATAATAGATTTTCACCAGGTGCTTTTCACAAACAATAATAATCTTCCTCAATAACATTATGATTGTGATGAACTGCAAAGAATGCCCATTCAGAGGTTATATTGGCACTATATAATCTCTTACTGCGCAAAAGAGAAAAACCCTAACTCTAAAACTACGTTCTAACATTGTCGAGTAAACAAGTCATTCTAACCAATCAGAAACTAGGTCGCGCATGATACTGATAAAAGTGCCTTTGCACTACAATTACAATACCTTATTTCAAATCAACAAGATGTTGATATAGGATTTAGGTCATGATTCTGCACGCACTAAATCATTTGATTCATTGTGGGTTAAGCTGACCGACATAATTATTGATTTTCCCTGGACTTAGCATGACTCATGTAAACATATTTATTTGCACTTTACAAAATAGTGTATGCTATTAAACTAAGGAATTATAATACAATGATTATAAACCCAAATGAAAACTATTATAATTTAAAGATAATACATAATGCCGTAACAGTTGTGACTTGCTTTACCAAGTATAAAAATAGCACAATTCACAATATAGGTAATGTGAATTACAATTATTCGTAATGAACAATAACATGAATCAAGGCAAGTAAGTAGATTGCAATTTATGAAAGGCCAGGGAAAATTTAAACAAATACCTACCCTAGCTAGAAAAATGCACAACCAAATTAGAATCACTAATGCCCTGTGAAGGGGAAAGAAGAATCAAATGCAGAGCCGTACACAACGTGTACAGAGCAAATGCTAATAACTCTCAAGAGAGCTTAAATCAACAGAGAAAAAACTCTATCAGGGGCATAATCCAAATGTTTACGAAGAATATGCACACAAGAGATATTGTAAATTCGCTTCTTAACCCATGAAGCGAATGCAAATCTTCATAGACATAAACAATGCAGACATTACAGCATGTGACCGGGAAAAGAATGAAGAGCAGTACGCATGGGTAAATCTGTCTGTGAAGTGTCCCAGGGGTGATCCAGTGTTCTGGAATCTTCTGGTTCATGCTAATGGGAAGATGAATTCTTAACATACAGTCGATGTATTTTCCACCCGGAAAAGTACCAGCTATGCAATAGCAACAGGTATGGTATTACTGATATTAAACTATCATCTACACACATATTATGGATATGGTAATAACCTATTTTATCCAATATAAAATGTAGGCTGAATATTAATTTATTGATTTGTTTCTTATTTATTTATTTATTTATTTATTCTTTCATTAAATTTAATGCATACAAATAAAATTAAATTAAATAACATAAAGTAATGTTATGGTGTGTTTATATTTTATAATAATTGTTTTGTATGCTGTGACATTTAAGGTACAATTATGTAATGTTATCTAATTAATAAATAAACACTCAGGTGAATAAATGAAAGAATGAATTGTCTAAATTATAATATTAGGATTCATCCAATAAATGGTTCGTGACTACACACAAACGCATGCATTGCTATAATTAAGAGTTTAACTAGACAGTAAACTGTAGTGCACAATTATTCACTTTTGCTGTGAACTAGTAGTGCATGCACAGTTTAAACATAGTGCAAAAGGTTGTCAAATTAGCATGATGATCATCATTTAACTGTCAGTGCTATGTTTCCAAACACATTTTTTGTTTTAAGGTTTATGGTTGCCATGGTTAGAAGTAAAATTAACTTTAAAAATTTTTGGCTTTTTTTTATAGTTATTTTTCAAGGTTTTAAT
The DNA here is from genome assembly GCA_029931535.1 of Margaritifera margaritifera. Taxonomy (NCBI): domain Eukaryota; kingdom Metazoa; phylum Mollusca; class Bivalvia; order Unionida; family Margaritiferidae; genus Margaritifera; species Margaritifera margaritifera. Next base: position 990,278 of record JAQPZY010001332.1, read on the forward strand.
TTTTTTTTTTGAGGTTCAAGACAAAAAGCAGTTACAGAATTATCTCCATGGTGAGCATAACATTTACTAAAAATGTGAATATCCCCATAAAGAGAAAGGGACTCACTTATGGAGCAGTGAAGAGACCATTCCTAGAGAACTGTTTTGCCAGACCTGGACAGACTGTCCGCTAATACTTTCTTCTTTCCTGGAATGTGGCACTTTATGAGGAATGTGGCTGGCTCAGAGGGTTATCCCTTCTGAGGCATCCAGCAAAGGAGGTTCTACTCCACGCAATGAGAAGGGGCATGTGAGCCTCCTTGATGTTGGAGGTACGCTACGATGGACATGTTGTCGTCAGAGACCATGACACAACGGACCCTTACTCTGTCGATGCACCCTAAAATACTTCTGGTAAAAGAATCTTAATCTGAACAAAAGTTGAAGCGAACAGACTTTGAACTGTGCAAAGATTGAAGCAAACGCAATGCTAACGCTGTTGATGATTCGAAAATGATATGCCATTATGGGTCTATCAAACAATTGATAGAATAAAAATGACTGGATGTCTTTAATTTGCATACTGTATATACTCGCTTTTAAGTCAACATTTTTTACTGAAAATTTCATTCATGCAGAGTAGGGGTCATCTTATAAGTGTGACATAAATCTAGGGGTAATGTTGGAAACTATATGTTTGCAGTAGTAAAAATACTGTCAATTCAAATATTATTATGTTTTCATGCCACTATTCCCATTCTGAAATGCATATATGGTATGCACTGTGTTTATTCATTTCATGACGGTATTCATTACACAATACTTGTATCTATAGTTATTTGGATTTTAATAATTTGAAAATATTACCAGTAAATTAAATACTACCTACCACAAAATGAAGTGTCCATCAATGTTGTTTACCATAGGTGTTAACTAGCAAGTATATTGCTTCCCTTTTCGTGCAAGTCCAAACAACCTGTATTTCTATTAATATTTGTTTCTTGCAGTATAAACACTGTGTTTGATACAATAAAAGTTTTGATTTAATTTGTATTTTCCTTTTCCATAAGTCAGATTTAATTCTCAAGTGATATTTCCCAAGTTATCTGCCAGTGCACATGGGTCGATAAGCCCTTCGCTTGTAAAGGAAGCACTTTGTTTCCAAGTTGATAATCCTTTTGATTGAACCACAAATTTAATACTTGTTCAGTGCCAAGTAGAGTTCTACAACTTTCTGTGCATGTTTGACCTTCATCCCTTAGCTTGTAAAGGCACCACCCTCTTTGTTTTCTCATGTGACAACCATTTGATCAAGCTGCAAGTTTGATACTTGTTCAGTGCCAAGTAACAGAGGGTGGTTATTTGAACTCCCCATGATCTTGCCACACAATTGACACGTGTTCATTTGCATCCTTTAATAGATTTCACAGACTTTATGATCAAAGTGTTACTTTCAGAGCCCAAGCTTAGTCTCTACATAAGCACCAGCATATGACAGTGAAGCCAATAAATCGGAGTCACACGATATTTATGATGACTAGATGACGACGATTTACAACGACTAGACAACAATGGAGGATTTCAAAACTTTATCAGACAATGAGGATGAATTCTTGGAGTTTGTATCAGATGACATTAGATAGTGACATTTATAGGATACTTTGAATCACAAAAATCTGGACTTAACTTTCATTGTTTATTTGTAAGACGTGTGGAATCAACATATTACGGGATATTGTGAACTGGATCATTCTGAACTACTATTTTTATACTGGTATGTGACCTATAATTGAATTCAAAGATTTATCATAAAAATGGATTTAAAATGTCAAGCATTATGGACTTCAATGGATTTTATTACACGAAGATGGACACATTTAAGTTGTCCATTTTGTGGTGACATATTCCACTCAATAATATAATTGTATTTTACACTGGTTTAGACTTTTTTTTCCTATCCATCTATCTATCCTGTTTGGCCTGTTTATTTTTCCAAAGTGCAACTCTAACTCACTGATGACAAGTCACCCCTTCAGATGGATCTGACTTGCAAAATACACCCCGACTTATAGGAGGGTCAAAAAGAAATTGGCTTTTTGCAGCCCTAAAAAAAAAAAGTGGGGTGTCGACTTATAATCGAGTATATATGGTAATTCGCATGCTTTCTCAACTGCTAGGCTAGCCTAACAATACACTGTGTGCAAAAAAGCATTTTTTGTGGGATCAGGGTAGATCCGTTCATCATTTTTTCAAATTTTTATTTTTTTTATTTAGGTTTCTTCATTTCTTTTGGCCTTTTTTTTGACGTTTTTGAGGTCCACTGTGGATCCTGGGTTGCATATGAAAACAGCCAAATCTGTTCTGGGTGAACATCTGCATGTATGGAACACCTGTATATAAAAACCTTGTCCAATTTGTCCCATTTGTATGCAAAAGCAATGCATTTTTACCTGTAATGAAGACCAAACTGCTCATAAAGACAACTTACTGCTGGTTCTCCTGTGTGGTTGTACAAACAGGTTTTGACTGTATATAAAAACTTACTAGTAGAGTTGCTGAATGATGTATTGTGCAGAAGTGTCCCCGATCTAAATACGCTGAAGGTCACTGTATATAATCCTCCCTGTGTCAGATTAGTGCAGTTGGAACAGTTCTCCTTTTGCGAAGTACATTCTGAACAGTTTATCTCTGGAAGGTCTGGAAATCCATACACTGTTACAACTACTTTCAGAATACTACTGTCGAAGAGGTCTTTTAAAGGTTTCGTATATGGCTTCCACATAAGTAACATGTATGCTTCTCCGGGTGCTATGACTTTATCTTTCGGAGCAAGTTCTGAAACTAGAATAAAATGCACATGTTATTTTCCAGCTAGTAAGTGTGACAAAAGAGAGAACCTGCATCTTTTCACTGATGTAAAGCAAGAAGTTTTGGTGTTTAAATTAAACCTTGTGCAATTTCACCACCTTGGGGGGAGGGGGCGGGTGCAATTTTTCTTGATGGAGCTCTTGCAGATGTTAATGAAGCTTTCTTTGAATTTATGCTATTTTTTTAACAATATCATCTTTCGCACGAAATATATTAAAGAATATTGTACATGAAAGTCGCACTTAGTTTACAGTCTCAAGCAGATATCAATGTGGAAAGCATAACCTTCAATCACACTGAAAGGACAATAAGCCTAATTCTGAGCTGGAAATGGAATTTAAAAATAGAAATTTGACAAAGAACTCCATGAAAATTGATTCATACTGCAAAAGATTTGCAATCTTTATTTCCCAAAACACTGCTGAAGTATTTTTTAAGCACTCATAGGAGTTATTCATTTTAAAGAAAAAGCAGCTTTAACATATAGAAATAAACACAATTTTTGCTTTTGACCAGACATAATTTTTTGTACCTTCTATGTTTATTTATTCACTATCAATTCATAAAATTATAATTATCCTTTGGTCTCTAATTTTGGTACAAAAAACTGATTTCTTATATACTATGGGATTAGTCAGGGTCGACTACCATTGTGTCTCCTTGAACAAGGCACTTTGCTCCAATTGCCTAAGCACTAAATAACCTACCTGAGTTGCTGTGCCATTAAAAACCAAACCATACCAAGCTAGAAACCAATTTTATTTTAAAATTTTTCCTGGAGTCATTGCATCTATTTATGCAGCAATCTACACCACTCCCTCAATAACTCGCACCCAGATAACTTGCGAACCCACTTATAATGCAGGGTCAGGTGTGGATCCCATCTTTCTTACTAGAAAAAAAAATGGCCCCTATTTGTTGAATGTGAAGAAAATCACAATCTAAATTGGGAAAGGAACCCTTGATATAACGCTTGTTTTATCATCGAAAATGGTGTTTAGCACCCATAAATTTGAATCAACATCATGAAATTCTCGACTTTTAATAAGAATTCATGTATTTTGTTAAATTTTCTTTCCATACAACATTCTCAGTACACTGCAAATAACAATATTCAACAAAATTTTGATCAATGCAAATGTCACAATTGCCTACTGGTGGCAACACTTAAATAAAAAAATACCAATTAAATAAGTTTTGTCATGTAAAATTCTTGTTTTAGTTCTATTTTTTAATTCGGTTTCAGTGTAATCACTATCAATGCAATATGTCCTCTTGTATTCAAACGTGAAAAATGTCAATCTACCATCACAGCTATGTCCATGATTATTTTTGTGAGAACCTAATTAAGTGCTGACGTGTTTCGTTGTATTGTTACACTCAATTAACCTCGTTTACTGCTTTGCATTATCACATTAATAGCGTCTTTTGTATCAAATGAAATAAAGGGGATGGAATACAAGAAAAGTTAAAAGGCTTGCAAATTATACCTGTGTAAGAGTTAGCAGTCACGGTCATGTGTCAGGTCAACTCATTTCAATTGATCAATCAAACAATGTTATAAATATTATTATGTAAGTAATATAATTAAACTACCTTAAATTAGCCTACTCATTCACAAATGTGATTAAAGATAGTAAGGCAACCAAGTGAAATGAGTACTTGGTGAATAGAAAGCTTTGTTTCACAGACATGGTTCATTATGGAGAAGCAAGTTCCAGAGTTTGTGGTGAACTTAAAATTCCTGAATTGACACTCAGAGATTTCCTCAAGGATGAGAAGTTTCACTATTACTTGCAATGAAATCACAGCATAAATATTTTACTAATAGAATAATAAAAGCATATAAAAATTGAGTTTTTACACTGGCAGTTGTTTCGCAAAACAAATGTCCCTAGTTTTTGAAGAAAAAAAAGAATCTTGCTTTGTTGTGAATCAACAACAAGAAAAAGCAGTGATGTAATACACAATGTTTTCACATACATGATTTGGTTGTTGAAACCTCTTGGAGTAATGTTGTTAACGATCTTTCAGAGGTTGGGTATCTTGAAAATAAAGGTAATATACAAAAAAGCAAACAGCTTCGTTAGACAAAGCTCTTTATTGACAATTATTCCCAATGCGATTATAAAACGAGTATTCGGCTATTAAACAGCCCCATTACCCCCGCCCCCACCACCACCAGGTTTTCTCGATGTCCAGTGAGATGGCATCCCCTTCTTAATTTTTTTAGGTCCCTCGGTAACTTGTGCCCTCACTTATAGTGTGGTTTATCTTTTTAGACCCAGTAGTGTGCGAGTTATCGAGGGGATTGTGTATAATGGAAAATCAAACAAGTTCAAGCATGGATTTCTTCATAGCTGAACACAGCATTTTTATTGTTTAAAAATTTACTCAGTCTTCTTTCTCCTCTTTCTTTTTTTCTGTTCACATACTGCATTAAGTTCTATATGATTATGATCTCTTAGATCAATTATTAGGAACTGAAACAGTAGGCCCGTAGAAGAAAAGCTAAAATCGATGATAAATACCTGATAAACATGTTGTTTTGTTCAAGTCAAAATAGTTTAGAGCACACTGACAAGCATTGTTTCTGCATTCTGTATTGTCCATCCACAAACAATCAGAGATATTGACACAGCTTCCATTAATCTCTGGGCGTGGTGTAGTTGATGTCACAGTTGTTGGTGTGGTCACTATTGATGATGCTGTTTGTTTTTCAGTTGCTGTTTCTGACTTAGTAGATATAAATGTTGTTGTGCCCACAGATATATTTGTGCTATTTGATGTGTCATTTGACGCTGTTGCTGCAGCCTGTAAATTAGAAAACTCCATGTACAATCAATACAACCTTAAAAAAAGCAGATGTACATAGATCTGTCAAAAAAAATTTTAGCATCTCATCATATAAAATTTTCTCATTGAAAAACCTATCTATCCTACCTACAGTGTACTCCACCAATCACAACGCTCCTGCTTTCACTCTGTGCACTTTGAGGCAGATCGACCATTTAAAATCAATAGTAATCATTCATAAATCAACCCCAGTTCTAACAAATCTTTCCATGTAATATGTTTTCTGATTGGCTGAAGGTAGAAATTTACAACAGTATTATCCACAAAATACAGTTGGAAACTTTAATGTTTCTCAGTGTGATGCTGAGCTGCTATGGAAAGTTACATTTTCATCTTATGCTTCATAAATTATTTCCAACATACATTATAAGGCCAAAAAAAAAAAAATATGTGTGTTTCCTCTTGTACCGATTTTAAAATTAGCGTAGGCAGGTGTTTTGAAAATTTTTATAAACATTATATATAAATCAAATAATGTTTCCAGCAGTTCAAAGTACTGGGCAAAACTGGATCAATTAGATGAACAAATCAATTTCATGGGAAAAAAGTGCTAGGATCAGCAATGAGAAACAGGGACAATCGGTCGACTGGAAACACACATTTTTGGGGGCCTAATAAGGATAGGATAATCATATATTGTTTTCAGAATTGTTGACATAATACCAGTGGTTATACTGTCACATATTGTATGTTGTATTGGCTATACTAATACATTGCCAAACAATTTAAATTTTGTGCAAGTGCATACATGTACATGTAAAACACATCTAAAACACATCAGTACAGTTATGTATATATGGCAAAAAACTCCAAGCATATTGTTGAAAAATCATCTTTGGCACAAACTGTAAGGTGCTTTAATCCAGTGGTAGATTTAATTGGCAGAAGGGCTGAGCACACTGCTCCCCCTATTGATCTATTATTTCCAAATACACATTGGCCTGGACACCATCCTGCAGTTGACTTTCAGAACTCTGCAATGGAGTGATCATGGTCTACTGATAATGCAAACAGGCTTCAAAAATGGGTGGGTGTGGTATAGCCAAATATCATATAAAATCCTAAAAAACCATAAGCGGAAAATGCTACATTATTTACTTACAAAATTGTTAATGGAATGTGCCAGTACAACCTGTTTTGCTGAAAAGGTATTTGTAAGTTCTACAATAAATTTGATAGTGCATACATGTATTATGTGCAATAGATAATGGCATAGAGACAGAATTGAGCAATTGCATTGTAATTATCATGTTACATAAAGACTAAACAAGACTTTCATTTAGGGCCAACCAGACAGCATATGAAGTCTTCTGGTGAAAACCCTATGCCGATATGAGTTTCTGTTAAAGAGAAGTAGTAATAACATGATTTTCAAGATGGCTGCCATGGTGGCCATATTGGATGTCAGATTCGCACCATTTTCAATTAGGACCAACCAAGTGTCATAAGAAGTCTTTTAGTGAAACCTAATGTTAGTGAAAACCCAATGTTGATATGACCTTCCATTCAGGAGTAGTAGCAATAACAAGAATTTCAAGATGGTCCCTGTGGCAGCCATACTGTATGTCTGAGTAGCACCATTTTCATTTGGGACCAGGTAGACCTTGGGATAAATGCATGTGTAAAGTTTCATGGCAATCCTCGAAGCAGTAGCAATAACCAACTTGTGCTAATGGATGGATGGATGATGGACAACAGGCCATTCCATAAGTTTTCTGGTCTATGACTAGTAAAGATAAAATTAGGAAATCAAAATAGTTTGAATAGTACCGATAATGGTTCAGACATCTCTGCAAATAATAGTACTGTACACCCACCATGTGCTAAATAGTATTATTATACTTCTTTTATGTAAAACCCTCTTTTATTGGTTGGATACTCAGGTACTAAAAGACTGAAAGAGCAACGTTGACTAGCAATACTAACTTAAACAAGCTATTTCATTGGTTGATGATGGATGTTTTGACAGTTATGTACATGTAATTACAAATAGGTAAAAATATTTGATTACTGCCTCAAGAACAAAAAAAAATTGTTTGTTAGTTTCTGAAACTTCACCAAAAATTTACTGAGCCCAAGACACTGAATTTTTTAATTGAACTCTTTAACATGTTGTTGTAATGTTGAGGTTACTCAGATGTAACATCTGAGCATTAAGCCCTCCTACATTTATTGGGGCTGTTTCAAAACAGATTTGAAATGTTTGGACTTTGTCATTTTTTTGTGAAGTTCAAGAAACTAACCAAAAATAAACTGGTGGTTTTAATGGTTTATTAAGTATTTATATCTATTAGTAATTAACATAATGTGATCTATGTGCTCCTATCAGTTAGAATTAATTACAATTTATAGTTTCTGCTGTGCTTATTTGATGTCATATGGCCCAAATACATGATGTATAAATGACCAAAAGTAAGCAGATACATTTATATAAATACTTAACTGCGAGTATTGAAACCATCAATTATACTCTTGAGAAACTCCAACATATATTTTTTATATAAAAACTATTTTCCTTTGTTTGACTTAATATGTTAACAAGATTGCATTCAATTACAGAACAAAAAATTTTGTATCATGGTCTTTGACCTTGAACCTGATATCATGGTTAGAAGATCATTGAACTTGTCTCAATGTCAAGATATAACTGCATTCTAAGTTAAACTTTTGGGGGGAAAAACAAAGTTATCTTAGTGGTATCATTCAAGGTATTGTTCAGATATATCCACAAACTGAGTTAAATGATACAAATCCATTCATACTTGTTTGTTATCATGCTTACAAGCCAGTACAGCTAAAACTTTAAGTCCAGACCTTGGTTCTGAAATTCAATGTCAGAGTGACGTGACTAACAACTTGTTTATTTGAATGTTACTAAGTACAAAGTCTGGTCGAAATTCACTTGTTTACATACAAGTAACTGTGTTCATAAGCTCAATGAAGTACAAAAATGCAAGCAATTACCTCTACCTTGACCCCAAGGTCAATTAGGTCTGGTTTTCAAAACCCCTTCACAAAAGTGAGGATATGTTGGCAGTCAGATCTGCATCATTTTCATTCATACAATTACGGGTACATGTTCAATTATAGTTAATATGTAAAGTTAATAATACTCTGTATGTGCATTGCATATTGTACTTCACAATAGAGTAAAGAAGATAACTATATTGAATTTAGGTATGATGTACTAATGATAGAGGCAATGGTTGCTGCTGCTCATTGACTTGGGTGGCGGGGAGGGGGGATTGGTATCATGACTTTCTATTAACTGCTCTGACAAGTTTTAAAGGCATATCAGAATTGCCTGTTTTGGCTGTTTAAAATTGGGCAGTGGGATATCTTTATTTTGTCAGTTTGTTTTTTCTTTCCTTTGTCTGTTTAGATATTTCATTTATTAGGCCTACACGTGTCTTTCTAAGATATACAGAACTAATTTATCTGGGAAATTTATTGTTAGTAAATAACTTGTGTAAAGGAGGTCAATTATGCAGTATAATATCTCTTCCTGTATTTCTTGATGTATTTGTAAAGGACACATAGGACACATACACAATTGTATTTCAATTCTTTTTAAATACTTATTTTGAGAAGCATGATGGTTATTTTGAGAAATCTGTTGAATGATATCTTAAGGAAATATTTATGTAAGATAGTAATCAAATGAGTTTGTGAAAAGGGGAATATACAATGAAAAAAAAAAAATTTGACAGGTTAACTGCAAACAGGAACATAACCTACAATAATCTTTTTTGGCACTTTATGCACTTGCCACCGGTGTGATAATTAAATTTCAACATTTTAAATTAGTAGATGATACAAGTACACTAAACTAAGTAACTTTTACAGAGATAGAATATTTATGTATTAACATGCCTCTCCTGTACAGATGAAATATATGTCAAAAATATTAATAATAGATCTACTAATAATGGATGGCAATTATTGATCAGATAGATTATTACAAATCAATACAAAATTTATTAAAAAACTTAAGTGCTTCACTTTCCAAAATGAACTGTACTTTTACCTTGACTATAATTTTTGGTTTGTTTGTTTTCTCTTTTCATCTATATGCCAACTAATCAAATGATCTCTCTTTTCTTCTGTTTACACATTTTATGATCTTTTCCTTGCCGGGTCATTCTGGGGATCCTACTGGTAATTCACAGTATGTAACTCTTTATAGCCAAATTTACAATGTATGTTGTATGGGTATATTTGCAAGAATTATACTTTTTATAATCCTATTTGAAAATGGTTAGTATTTTGTCTTTCAATGCAAGGGGACTAGATTTTATATGTGGTGTAGCAATACTCTTCACAAATAATATAGATTTTAAAGTTTCAAGAAGGATAGCAAAGGAAATATAATTGCTCTTGATATGGAAGTTGAGAATTAATGATGCTTATTAATATTTATTGCCCAAATGATGATTCTCCAATATTTTTTGATGCAATTGAGTAAATTATCAAAGACTATGAAAATCCTATCACTGTCATCTGTGCAGACTGGAACTTAGTTCAAGATTGTGATGTAGATGTATATAACTACAGAACAATAAATAACCCCAAAGCAAGGGTTAGAATACTGGAGCTGAAAAAACATTGCATCTCTGTGATCCGTGGAGAATTTATAATCTTGAGATTAAAAGAGTATACTTGGATTCAGAAAAAAGACAAATCCTTTTCAAATGGCACGTTTAGATTTTTTTCTTGATAAATGAAGAAAGTTTAAGTTTCATTGATAGTGAGAATACTCATATATACTATTTATACTCGCATATAACCCCTTACCAACTGCATAGACCCAGATCTGCCATCACATAATGTGCTGGCAGATCTGGGTCTATGCAGTTTGTAAGGACTAATCAGTAGAACAAACAACATAGACCATGATCTTCCTGTGCATTATGCAATGGCAGAACATGCTCTATGTTATTTGCATTTAGACCGGGCTTATACACGAGTATATACGGTATCACAGCTATAGGTCTGACCATTTCCCAATAATACTAGCCTTTCAATTTACAACTGTGGTACTGTAAGAAGCAAGCAATATTCATAGTAACAATTCATGGCACCCTGAAAGTGAGAAGGGCCACATAAATTTGACCCAGGAGGAGTTCAAGGCAACCTTTCTTAGAAAGCTTAAGAAAACACTGCATAACTCTCATTATATCTGCTCTAGGAAAGAAAAAGAAAGAAAAAATGAAACACCTAGGCACCTAATCTATATGTGCCCAAGTACTGCTGTTGACATGCATACACACCCTGAGCAAACATGCAAAGTGACACTTCAAAATCTGGACTAGGTAATGTTTCATAGTTTCAATACAAATCTGGCATTCAGCCATTGAAGCAACCATTGATTGATTCTGTCAGCAATTTGAATTAAAACACAATAAATGATAAAAAAGGAAGCTAAATCTGGCCACAGGCATGCCTTTGCTGAAGCTGTAAAAACTAGCTCAAATTCTCTGACATAAAAAATCTGGTTAAAAAAGCTGCTTCTAAATGAATTGCTGCAAAAATACCTAGCTAGAGCAATAGCTACATGTAGCTACATAGATATGTCTAACCCAAATTTCACCAACACCTTTTAAGTTTACATTAAGTCCATTCTGAAGACACTTAAATGACCAACTTAAGTTTGAGTTGTGACTCAAATTATATCAGTGAAATAATAATAATAATAATAATAATAATAATAATAATAATAACAATAATATTTTAATGAAGGTAACTCAAGTGTCAAGAAACTAATTTCCACTCAGAGGGAGCATAAAAAACACACAAAAAAACAAACAGTTAAACATACATTAGACATACACAAGTCCAGGTAGCAAACTTTTCTCATTAGATTCAAAACAAATGCCATAAATGTGCACAATATATTCAATAAAATACAGAGGATATAACTTATACCTAGAAACCACCATTAGTACACTTTACTTGCCCTCTTGATCAAAGTTCATTCTGTTTCTGAAGGAAATGTTCGTATGTTTTGGCTTTCAAATAATGCTTGGTGTGATGTTGATAAAGTTTATTATATACATGAGACTTCAATTTTTGTGTCTATAATATTCAAACAAACTTTGTCTATATAGTACTTGGAGGTAAACTGATTCCAATTTGTACAAAAATACCAAAGACTGTCACAATGAAAACTCTGAAAAAATCATCTTCTAATATTATTAGGTAAAATTATTGCACACATTATCTTCTCCTTCCTAAGGAATTCAAACTATACCATAAGAAGAGTTACTGAAATTTTAACAGGTCATTTGGAGAAAACAGCTAGAAAGGCGGGCTTCTGAATTGTTAAAGTCCCAACTACAGTCTGTTGTCATTATAAAAAGGAGTTATGATTTGTCAACTGTGGCTAAGGTGTTGTTAAATGTAGAGTGCATCTACGTATATGTTTTATTATGTAATAACACATAATAAAGGATGAACCATTTAGAAATCTGACCATTGTATTGAAAAAAATCTTAGAAGTTTTTTAATTATAAAGTGTTTGTAACAACAGCCAATAAATTTAGAAGACTATGGGATTTTGTCGGATGGTAACTAAGCTGTGACACATGCAACAGTTCTTTGAAATAGTGCATGATTGGTGTTTCATTTTGAATATATCCTGCTGTAATCTCTCATATATAACAACATCCTGGACTGATCCTAGATGAATAACTAGTTTCTCATTTACACACATTAAGACAATGCTTTTACAGTATGTTTAAGTTTGATAGATGACTAACTGTAACTATCCTACAACAGTAGTCACAGGGAAAGTACTCATTGTGTTATGCAACAAATCTGTATATCAAAATAATTTGTATAATTAAAATTCTGTAATAGTTCTACTCGTCGGTGAACATAATCTTTCTTGTAAAATAAAATAACGTATAATTTTTCACATTAAATCTAGATTTGTGTTTGTAAAACAAATATGACCCATATGCAACTCCAAAAGTCATCCTCACTGCAGACCCACAAGATAAAGCCCAAAAAGTTCAAATTTTTTTAAAAGGTTTGAAAAATTGCCATGATGACATGAAAATCTAATCAGGTTAGCTACATATGCATAACAAACTTTCATTTCTCCACCTTTACTGTTTTTTGCTTAATCATGCTAACAATGTTCTTCACCAATAAAGTCCCAACATTTTACAAATGTGTAAAAAAATTGAAGAATTGCTGGAATGTCCTGAAAATGTACCCAGGTCATTTATATATGAATACAAATATGTATTTATTTTTTTTTGGGAGGGGGGGGGGGGGGGTAAAACTAATTTTAATGATGTAATACCTACCTGTTGTTATTGCATAGCTGTACTTTTCCGGGGGTAAAGTACCCCGTCCGAGCGACGAAAATTTGTCCTCCCAATTAGTGAGAACCAGAAAGTTCCAGAATGATGGACCACACAGTGCACATGCTCTGACATGCACCGTAGGCTTCATTCTTTTCGAGGGAGCAACTTATGTAGTGGGACATCAGAGTGGGGTGGGAGGAGAGAATCTGGCAAAAACAACAGGTAGGTATTACATCATTAAAATTAGTTTCCCCCTCCCCCCCAAAAAACTACATTTTAATATTTGTAATAGCCTACCTGTTGTTATTGCATAGCTGAATCTGTCAGTCTGGTGGGAGGTTGATGAACCCACAACTGGCAAATAACAAACAACACAAGGAATACTCACCCTCACAGAAGAGCAGACGACTACTGTGGAGCAGAATCTGCCTGGGCCACTTTCTGAGCGATGACAATCGGGCCCAGTGAGAAAATGCCTTTGCTTTGGTGGGCCAACGAGTAAAGGTAAAAGGAGGAAAAATTAGTGTGAGAGTGCCAAAACGCAGCTTTCATCACATCCTCCAAAGAAGAATGTGTTAGATAGGTCCATGAGGTTGCAATGGCATGAACCTCATGGACTTTAATTTTCATGAAAGACAGGTCCCTATCAGTATAGGACTGATAAGCTCTCTTGATAGTTAATGTAATCCACCCAGAAATGGTGGAAGCTGAAATATCAGCTGAACCTTTAATGGGTATGAAAAGATGCTTCCTACCCTTCCTTCTCTCTTTAGAGGCTGCTAAATAAAAAAGTGAAGCCCTAACCGGACATAAAAGTAGATCTTGATCATCCCCATCACAGATACAGCTGAGACTGGGGATCTCAATTGGGTGTGGTGCAATCAAAGAAAGCTGACTTTTTGCTTAAAAAAACCTGGTTGACAGAGAAGAGAAACTGACTCATAATTCCCACTGAACCTGATACAGCCCTGTTCTATGGATAGGGCATGAAGTTCACTCCTTCGTCTTGCAGATGCTAAGGCAATCAAAAAGGCCGTCTTGAGGGTGAGGTTCTCAAAGGAAGCTTCACCCAAAGGTTCATAGGGGGGTTGGTAAGAGACCACAAGATACAAGATAGATTCCATTTAGGCATTAGAGAGCAAGACACTGGTCTTTGCAATTTGAAATACCTAATCAGGTCTGCTGAGTAAGAATCCGTCCTGATGGCCAGGCCTTTTGAAAATTTTAGTGTTGGAAAGGGATGCTCGATAGTCCTTAATAGTAGAAACCATGTATTGTTTCTCTTTGAAAAGGAAGAGTAGAAAATTGGTCACTGCGCTCTCAGAGGGACAGCTAGGATTGACACATTTTTCTACTACACCAATCACAAAAGATTCTCCATTTGGCATCATACACCTTAGACGTCGATCTTGGCCTGGACTGAATGATGCACTTGGCAGCTTTGATAGAAAACTTTTCTTTGCGGAGATATCGTTTGAGATAAGCCAAGCATGAATGTGGAGAATCTGTGTAGGTGAGAGCCCCTGTGCTGCGACAGGAGGTCCCTCCTCTGATGTAAGATCCTGGGATGGTCCACCAGCAGATCGAGAAAATCATGGAACCATAATCGCTGGGGCTACAGAGGGGCAATCAGAATGAGCTGAGCAGCTGAGTGCCTGACTTTGTGTAGGACCTGTGGGATCATCCTGGAGGGTGGGAAGGGGTAAGTGAACAGATGGTCCCACTTCAAGCTGAAAGCATCCACTGCCCAGTCCCTCTGGTCGGGGATTGGGGAAATGTAAAAGGGGAGCTTGCTGTTCAGCTTGGTTGCAAACAAGTCCACCAAGAGAGTTCCCCAAAGTTGGAACAGGGAGTCTGCTACAGATTGGTGGAGCGACCATTCCATAAGGACTATCTTCCCTTTCCTTGACAGACTGTCTGCCATAATGTTCTTCCTGCCTAAATCTGTTCCCCCTTCTACGTTGCATAACCTTTGTCTGAGACCCAAAGGACCCAAACAAAGAGAAGCCAGAAAACTAGAAGAAGAAGAAACCTTCTTCCTCCCCTTGTAAGTCCTACGACTTTCAGCCAGAGCCCGAGTCTCATCTGGCCAAAGGCTGCAAAAGGACAGCCATCTGTCCTTTCACAACGAGTGCAAGACAAACAGGTAGGGTGTGTGTCCCAAGGGGCTTTGCGGTGGCCACACCTAACAACAGTTTGTCAAGACCTTGTTCCTGAAAGAAAAAACAAATTCATATATATATATATATATATATATATATATATATATATATATATATATATATATATATACACATATCCATATATAGATACACACTAATGTATGCTGAAACTAAAGAAATATGATGCAAACAAAAGATTATTTGTTTGAATACAAGGAAAGTGTACACTAATTAAGCAACACTAAAATAATGGTTCAGCAATAAGACACCTGACTAGGGCGTAACAAAAAAGTATAAGGGGAAACTACTCAGTTCCCCGGGTAGCAACAAGAAACAAGGTAACTGGTCAACCAGGCTAAAGCGAGCAAAGGACCTACTTAAATTAGCAAAGAACCAGGGGTTACAACTGCTAAATTATAGAGAAAGCTATCTGAAATAAAAACTGCAAAATGTAGCCAAAGTTCGATAACTGTCCGTGTAAATATAATAGTACGAAGTGGTGTGCGACCTGCTACCATGATATGAAAACGAACAATTCACTATATAAATATGGTGAATTAATTATACGTGAGGTAATAATTTGAAAAATGGGCAAGCCCTTTTTTTAAAAAATTTTTTTTTACAGGTAAGGTCAAAGTTGAGACGTGACAGCACTTTTACAAACGTGGTGTACCTCAGATACCACATAATTTCCAATGAGAAAGCCTATATATACAATATTATATTTCTCCATGCAATATAATGTGATGAGCTTTGATTATTGCCTCGCTCTTCACTGACCCTACAAGACTGCAATAATGCAAGGGTAGGGAAAATTATCGTAAAAATAACCCACACCTTAATAGAAAACACACACACACACCAATTGAATAACTCACACACTGTGAAGGGTAAAAAGGACAAAATAATTTTCAAGGCATACAACACATGTATGTAACAAAAGTCTAAAAACTCTCAAGAGAGCTTAACTACACAGTTGATAAAACTCGATCAGGGTATAATCCTTCATCTAAGAAGAATATAGCGCAAGAAAAATTTAGTCATTCGCTCGTCGAACCCATGAGATGGCGGCAATCTTCTTCACGTGAAGCAACATGAACAATCCGACATTACGACTGAGAAAAGAATGAAGCCTATGGCGCATGCTAGAGCATGTGCATAATGCGGCCCAGTGTTCTGGAACTTTCTGGTTCTCACCAATTGGGAAGACGAATTTTCGTCACTCGGTCTGGGTATTTTACCCCCGGAAAAGTACAGCTATGCAATAACAACAGGTAGGCTATTACTGATATTAAAATCATTTTTAATTTGTCTACTCTAAGTGGTTTTTGTACAATCTTGCTAACAAGCTTCTCAGGACGGACATAATCATTTTTCTTTATAATCTTGTCACAAAGGTTTCCCTAATGTTCCTCTTTTCCAGTAATTCCTCTTTGTTTACAAAAATATTGCATCAGCCATAACATGCATGCAGTCAATCATTTATCATTTTCAACTACACACATGATCATACATACTTGTGTCTCTTCCAAACTCATCAACATCAACATTGCTAAGCATCTCAGTGTGTAATATATTAGTTATAGAAGGTCATTCTGCCATTTTGATGTAAATGCACCCAAAAGCCATACGACACATTATGCACGATTAGTTGAAGTGGCCATCTGACACAGGTGCAATACTAAATTACTGTCTCATATTGGTATAAGCGAGGATGTGGGCTTTTTATTACAGCAGTTTGAGCTGGCCAAGAAAGTGTCAATTAAATTGTTACATGTGTATTTTTTTTACAAATCAATATGGCTTCTATTCACGCATGCATATTCCCCGGTGCATATTTATGAGTCCATGTGATGTCGGTCTAGGTAGCATTCAGGAATTTAAAAAAGTGTTACGTAGCATGATTCTTAATGGGGAATAAATTCACAGGATCTTTACTGAGGGATTTCTGGTAATAACTTTAATCACAAGATGTTAGGAATATAAATTTTTTTTACCTGGACATACATGTATGTTCAACAAATGTGTAAGGGATAGAACTTGTGATTGTACCAGCCTGTCTATTCTAGGTCACTGAATCTGAACAAGAGTACCATGAACAACACCTCTTACACCCGCCCAGTGTTTAATAGTCATCTATGTGGATGACTTACATTTCTGTGCAGAAACAACTTTTCTTCTTCAGTCATAGTGACTCTGACCTTTTGACTCCAAAGTAGTAAAGCTTCTTACTTACCACTAGTGTAAGCCATTCAAAAAGCTTGGTTTAGGTCTATAATATATAAAAATGTTATAGTGCAGAAACCATTGTTCTTCTTTCAGTCACAGTGATCTTGCCTTTTGACCTTTTGACCCCCAAACTGATACGCTTCTTCCTTACCTCAAGTGCAAGCCATCCACAAAGTTTGGCCAAGGTATTTGATGTAGAACTAATGATACTGTGTGGAAACCATTTCTATTATTTTGTTCATAGTGACCTTGACCTTTGACCTTTTGACCCCAAAATCGACAGGCTTCTTCCTTACCCAAAGTGTAAGCCATACACAAGTTTGGTCTAGGTATGTGATGCATAACTAATGATAATGTGCTGAACCTTTTTTCTTCTTTCAGTCACAGCGATCTTGAACTTTGACATTTTGACCCGCAAAATTGATAGGCTTCTTCCTTACTCCAAGTGCAAGCCATCCATAAAGTCTGATAATTGTAGACAATGGAGAACTTTAAGTTATTGTGCATAAACCATTTTTCTTTTTTCAATCACAGTGACCTTGACCTTTAACCTTTTGACCCCAAACAGATATGCTTCTTCCTTGCCCCAAGTGTAAGCCATCCACAAAGTTTGGGAACTATTGATGGTGGAGAACTTAAGTTATTGTGCAGAAACAATTGTTCTTCTTTCAATCACAGTGACCTTAACTTTTGAGCTTTTGACCCTGAAATCAATAGGGTTCTTCCTTACCCAAAGTGCAAGCCATCCACAAAGTTTGGTGACTGCAGATGGTGGAGAACTTGAGTTAATATGCGGAAATGAAATTGGTAACAAACAGATGAATGGACAGACATTATCTCATAATATGCTCCATATTAGGTGGGCATATAAAAATGTACCTATGATAACTAGAGAATAAAAAACAGATTACCTTCTCCTTGACTGACCAATCTCAGTAATAACAATTTGAAACTTTTCTGGCCTTTAATGAAATCTCCGGTTAAAAAACTAATACCTCTCCTACATTGTTTTCCCAGGATGTGCGACTGTGCAAGCAAATCCATTCCTTAATTTAATGCCCACCTCCCCTTAAAAACGAGCAAGTGCATGACAATTGTGCACGTCAATTTGCTGTAATCATAATGAAACTGTTAACATTCATTAATATTAATAAAGCTCAATCTCAGCATATAAGTGTTTGAATTCTAGATCAACTACCATAATCTGGTGCTTAATAAGTGACTTTTTGGAACTGAGCAATGAGATGCTTTCACTAATTATCTAGTTATTAAAAGCATTTTACCAACTGCACTTGGCAAGGTTACACAATGGCGGACATGCAGTGTTTGGTATTATGGTGGTAGTGTAATTGCTGTTAAATGGAGTTCTAATGCATGCAACACATTGCCAGTAATATAATACATGATCACTGCTGCTGTGCCGATAATGAAGATAAACAACTGTTGCATCTTTATTCATGAAAAGTTATGTATCACACACACATTTGTTGAAACATACTATATTGGGTCTATTCATAGATACTGTTCTCAAATAAACCTTGCCCCCTTAAAACTGGAAAATCCCCCTATCAGAAATGCCAGAGGGGGAATTCCCCTCTGTATGAAAATCATGGAGAAACCAATGTTCTATGTATCTGACCATTACTAAATAAAAATTTAGTGTCACTCAACCAGCTGTGTTGAAATCTATTTCCTGTAGTATTCAAGAACAAGAAGATGTAGAGACAATGTCTAATTTGCTAAATAATAAAGCCTTCAGTCGTAGAAATCCATCACAATTGTAAAATTTGGAATTCCTTGACAAGAAACTTAATTTTGTTATGCTGCACAAACACCAAGGAGTAATGCTATCTTCTAATGGATCATGGACAAAGCATATTGATAACAGTAAAATTTCAGTTTCCAAGAGAACAGGCAGTATACTGTACATTGTTGATAAAATATACCTTATCAAAATCAACTTTGGGACCTGGTACTTTCAAATTAATAATTCATTATAAAGATATCATGAATTCATTCAAATTATTATAATTGCATTAACAATACAGTAGATCAATATCATATACCAAAAGATACCAATATTCAATATTGAATTAGATAACAGATGACATATAACCAGTTGTTTTGGGAGAGTTACAAAAATGTTTATAGAGGAAACAATTAAATACTCTTCTTGGAAAACAGCAAGGACCTAAAAAATGGTCCTAGAACGTGTACAGTCAATACTATATTTACAAGGGGAATTAGATAAAACCATATATGAAATGCTTAAAGCAGAATTGAAGCACAAAAGAAAATAATCTGTAAACCTTATTAAATAAAAATTGAAGGCTTTGGCTACTTAGGAAAATCAGAACATTCATTCCTTTTCAGTATAGAGTCATCTTTTATAAAAGTTATATTCAGGCATATCTGGACTATTGTAATTTAATTTGGGGTAATGCCTCTAATTCAAACATAACAAAACTTTTTAGACTCCAAAAGAGGGCATGCCATTTAATTCTTGATTATTTAATGTATAGACAATTTTCAGGATGCAATGAATTATATAAAATTTTTACCAATACATGAAAGAATATTTCTTAAAAAGGCCAAATTTATGGAGAGTGTCTAGAAAAGCCATTCCTATCTACCTAAGCATTATCTTTCACCAAAGACATGCTGATGGTACTCCAAATTTAAAGTCTGTTAGAAGTAAAAATTACATTATACCAAAACCAAAGAAGGAATTGTTTAAAAAGAGCTTTCAATATACTGGTCAACTGGTATGGAACATTATTCCAATGACATAAGGCAGGCTCCTAGCATTTCTTCTTTTCATAATCATTGTCTTAAATGGATGAAATCTTAAGACAGTTGAATAGTTCCAGTAATATAAATACCTCCTGCTTTTCTCTGCTTATACATCTTTTTCAAAGATGAATTTTTCAATACAGTATGATAGTTTATATATGTTTATGTGCTCACTGATGCTTGTGCATATGTTCTGGGGTTGAAACTTTGATTTTCAGAAAAACTAAATTCTTTAGTGTCAAGCCAAATTTATCACATTGTGCTGTATAGTTTGTACATAACAGAAGGCCTCGAGGTAAAGGTTCCTGTAACTGAGTTACCTTCTCTAAATAAAGTTATTATTATTATTATTATTATTAAGTACATATTATCATTATTTGATCAAAGGCTAGCTGGCATGTTCAAGGGGAAAAAAGTACTAAATATATTTGTTACTCGGACAGAAAAATCTATACTGACAAAACAGTCTCAACACTTATTTGTGAGGATGGAAGAGAAATAACTGATATTAAAAGTATTCTTTATGAACAACAAGCTGCCTATAAAAGAACTGTAATACTGATGAGGTACATGAAAAAAATCTTTGATGTCAATAATGTACCAGTATTCATAAGGAAACTGACTAATGATCAATCCAAAGCCTGTAAAGGCAAATTATCTTATCCTGAATATTAAAAGCACTAAAACATGTGCATGGTGGTAAATCATCACATGGCATGGATGGTTTTACAGTCCAGTTTTATACACTCTGCTGAGAAGATCTCCACCCATTTCTTACACAGCATTTAAACTATTCCTTTGACACTGGTCTGCTGTCAGTTACACAGAAACAAGGACTTGTGTTCCTAAAGCTTATAAATCAAACAACATATTACAAATTGGCATCCAAGCTCTCTTTAAAATCTAGATTATAATATTAGCTTAGCTGTTATTGAGAACAAAATGAAACCAATACTGAATTCATTAATAAGTGACACACAAAAGGGCTTCTAAAAACATATATATTGCTGAGTGTGTACCCCTTATCTATGATATAATAAAATATACGGAAAGAATGAAGGTGCCAGGTAGATCATTTTTATTAGATTTTGAAAAGGTTTATTTTTGATATATTAAAATAGAACTTTATCTTTCAAAGTCTAAAATCTGCTGGTTTTAAATGAATTTCTCAAGTGGGTCAACATTTTTTATACCAGTATAATTATCCAGTTGCATAGTTAATAATGGCTTTGCTCAACTTATTTTAAGTACAGAGCATTGAGTGCAACTAACCATATCTATTCATTCAATATCTTGAATTCCTCTAAGCAGCAATTAAAGCAAACCCAACTATTAGAGCAATTCATTTCATGTAAATACCATTGTAAGTCAGTATGCTGATGATGGAATTTTAATTTTTGATGACACCAGAAAACCCCTAGAACATGAAGAATTGGTCTTGGATCCCTCTGCAGATTGCTCTGGCACGAGGACTAATTTTGACATATCTCCAAAAATATAGATAACCACGCCCTCCTAATTTGCATAGCACATCATATAAAATCAGAGTATTTTATGTTGACATTTACCCATGTTAATTATTGTTAATCTTTTAGAGCATATTGAAAATTTCATGAAAAATGGTTGAAATATGTTATGATGATCTGAATTTTATATGACACATATTGAGATAAGTGACAGACATTAGGCCTGAATGTCCGATAAGCAGTGCCAGTGTGCTTGTAAATCACATGATGCTCATACCTTTGCCAGTGATCATACTGGTTGGTGGACCATAAGTATCAGCACACAATTAGGGTCTGAGTGACATACATCATTAGATTATTTATAACAAGACAATTTATATGTCTGGGTGCCAAGGGGTGATAAAGGACAGAACTAAGGCTGCAACGTTTACCAAACTTTCTAAACATGTAAACATGGTTAACGTTAACCGAAACAATGGCATTTAATCAAAATGATTAGAAACTCAACCATTTCCCACTTACCCATTCAGTTATTACAATGTGCATGCTGTACCTTGTTCAACTTATGACTGCTTCACTTACTATGTCTTTTATCTCTTATTATGACAGGATTCAGTTTGTAAGACACGTTTTTTGTTGAATATATCTCACAGTTTCAGTAAAACATCCATACGATTGTCATGATATTGTTTCTTATTGTTACATATGTACACGATGAAAAAATGTAAAATGGAACCGGACGTACTGCCTGAACATGTGCGGGGGATGTTTTCTAGGATCTACAATGACTAAGAAACTATGCAGTGGCTAACAAACTTGAAATGGTGTTTCTTTAAAATAAAGTGTTATTAATCAAAGGTTCTGTTAACAAACATGTTGTTTAAAGGTAAATATTGTAGATTAAAGAACATTTTTATCATTCAATAAACCTGATATGTTATATGTTATGTCATGTAATATGCACTATAACCAATTCTCATCAACTTCTGCTTTTTCCTATAGCAATGCCACATAAGATGTGAAAATTATGGATATATAGAGGCTAAAGTACTATGTATACATGTGTGTGTGTGTGTGGATGTGCATGGGCTTTTATAACTGTAGCAAGTACCCTTACTGTGCTTTCCATATAAAAAAAAATTCTTTATTTGTTATCAGTGTTACATTTGATTCTGTATTAAACCATTTTAAAAAGGTCGTGAAATCTTTTACGACAAAATTTTTTTTCTTCTTCACCAAGCCTATATTTGAGTTTGTATCTCAGATGTGATCATGCAATTAACCTTTTAGAGAAAAACTTTAAAAGGTTCAACTAAAAGTTGCTTGATTGGCTTATCTAAATATGTCTGCAAAGATTTCACCTAATTTCAAAACTGCTTGAAAAGTGAGCAGAAAGGCAAACAGACAAAAGTCTATGTACATATAACAAAATCACCAATCATTTGGTACTAATGTATCTCACAGATCACTTACCCCCTGTAATTAGAGAAACTGAGTGCTATATTTTAAACACAGCAAATGCTTGCATTCATACCAAAAAGAAAATCCCTTTATCAAAATCATTTACTCTTTGATCACTAGCAAATGGAATTATTTTAACAAACAACTAGGAATAAAACAGCCATCCAAATTTTTAAACAAGCAGTTTCTAGGTCTCCTAATAAAGTCCCAAAATGTTTTTAATGTACAAATCATTGTGATAATGTCCTACTCATATGCTTAAAATGTAAATGTAATACTCTCAAATCTGATTTATATCATGTGAAATCTGATTTCATGCGAATT
Organism: Margaritifera margaritifera; assembly: GCA_029931535.1. Taxonomy (NCBI): domain Eukaryota; kingdom Metazoa; phylum Mollusca; class Bivalvia; order Unionida; family Margaritiferidae; genus Margaritifera; species Margaritifera margaritifera. The sequence continues at coordinate 1,013,729 of JAQPZY010001332.1, forward strand.
CTGATTTATATAATGTGAATTCTGATTTATATAATGTGCAATCTGATTTATATCATGTGAAATCTGATTTATATCATGCAAAATCTGATTTATATCATGTGAAATATGTGAAATCTGATTAATATCATGTGAAATATGATTTACATCATGTTAACTATTTTGATAGTTATGCCTGCCCATGTGGTTCACCAATTTAGAATGACTTTCAATTTATGTGTGAATGTATTCTGTATCATTACCACTGAGCAATTCTATTTCACAAGAGTACTGTGAATGGTACATTATACACCCACCTGTGTTTACCAGTCCTATAAGACAATAGTAGGGCATGGTTAACTCTAGAGATTATTGAACAATGAGTCTCAATGACCTGCAACTAACCTTATTGTGCAGAAACCATTCTTTTCTTCTTAGATTTAAAACAATCATGACCTCTGACCTTTGGCCCAAAAATCTAGCCATCCACAAAATTTGGTCAAGGAACTATACACCTGAACAAATGTTATTCTGCAAAACCCTTTCTTCTTTGCACAACAACGACTATGATTTTTTCACCCCCAAATCAAAAGGCCTCTTCCATACCTTAAGTGCAAATCATCCACAAACTTTAGTCAAGGTATGTGGTCTAGAACTAAAGTTATCATGCAAAAAACATTTTTTTCCTTTGAGTCAGTGACCTTGACCTTTGACATTGGACCCCAACACTGATAGGGTTTTTCCACTTCCTAAGTGAGAACCATCCACAAAGTTTGGTCCTGGCATGTGATGCAGCACTAATGTTATTGTGTGGAAACCATCTTTCTTCTTTCAGTCTCACTGACCTTGACCTTTGAGCCACAAATCAATAGGCTTCTTCCTTACCCAAGTGCAAACCATCCAAAAAATTTGGATTACATATGCTATGTAGAACTAATGTTATTGTGTGAAAACCATTTGTCTTTTTTTATGCAGAACTAATGTCATTGTGCAAAAACCATTTTGTTTTCTTAAGTCACAGTCACCTTGACAGTTGAGGCTTTGCTGGATGAATAAAAGTTCCCCTCACTTGCACAGGATTTCGTGTTCCGGTAGAATATGAAGGAAACACAGTAGATTTTAAAACAAATTGGTTACAATTTCTACTCCACACAAGTAACCACTCAGAATTTATCCAACCCTAAGAGTTTATAAAAAAACGTAACAATTTCCAGGTTGGATCATCCTGAAAATTTAATGTGGAATGTTGCATTATATATATATATATATATATATACAACTAACTAACTTGTCCAGTGCAAAAGGCCAAGCTCAAATTCATCTCAGGCAAGCCCAGGTTTGCAAGGTGCTTGCCCATGGTCAAGTTATTAAAAAAAACAGAGAGAAAGAGGTCATGTTCACTTCGTAATGTTTATGTTCAACAAGTTTCATTCTCTTTAGTTAGTGTTTATATGTATCGCATGCTGCTGTTACATCAATGCCTGCAATTTCATCTATCTATTGCGCCTTTATTTCATGATACACTGTCAAAGTTTATCACTTTCATCTTGAAGTCAGTGTCAAGGTCAGTCTTGCATTTTCTCATGCAGACATGATAATGTGATTGCTTACCATATGCTGCAAGTTTGCCAAATAGTAAATAACTATTTATAACTTAACTTGTTATCAGTTACATTTTAATCATAATATTTGTAAGGTAAAGGAATTCACAAACTTGAAAGTCCTAACCTAGCCACAGGTAGTGCACAGGTAGGTTACTCCCTTATCATTATACTGGCCTATGAAACTGCCTGGTTGACTTTCTGGCTCAATGAAATACAGTATATACTCATATATAAAATGGATGCAAATGGAAACAACATAGACCCTGATCCGCTGTTGCATAATGCACTGGCAGATCAGGGTCTACGTTGTTTGTTCTACTGATTAGTCCTTACAAAGTGCACAGAACTAGATCTGATGGCACATTATGCAATGGCAGATCTGGGTCTATGCAGTTTGCAGCTGGTATCAGCTTATATGCGAGTATATACGGTACATGCTAAGCTTGCTGACGCTTGTCAAAGATTGTTTTGATGCATGTTGCCACTTTCAAGGTGACTAGGTGATAATTGTTGATGACATAAATCTTAAGATCTCTGTAACAGGTGCATTTTGGAAAAAAAGGCACTCATCTCTAATGATAAGATACATGAATTTTTCTAAAAGTGCAATTGATGTAGTAAAACATCTACATCCATGTACAGTGTTTATCATCTATTGTTTATATAGCAATAATAGGAGACCAATACAAACCTACTGTTTGATAAATAGTTACATTGATAAAAGTAAGTGTTCTCAAATCATTTAGTTGTAAAAATAAATAAATCACAATAAAACCAATCTAATTTCGAAGTCAAGCTTTCATTATTGTTGATGTAGACAGCTGAGTCTGTTAGCTATCTGTCTGTCCTAGTATCTCTACTATATGCCCCAAGAGAAAGATGGAAAGACAGAGCGATTTATTTTGTAAACAAAATTCCTACTTGGATGAATAAAAGAACAAGGAACAGCCTGTAAGTAGTGTGCATCCTACACCACTCCATCATCTTGGTGACAGCCCTCTTTCAACAACCTGAAATGCACAGAGCCTTAATGTTAGATGCAAAAATCAATAAATAAATAAATATATAAACAAATAAATGAATAAATTAATCAATTATTCAGTATTAAACTTACATTCCTTTGTGTTTCTTCTCTGTTTCTTTTTTAATACAAAAAAACAACCTGTTTGACACAAAAAGTCTCAAATCCAACTCTATGTAGCTGAATACAGGTGAATTGTTTTGAACATAAGGCAGAATATGGTTCATTACCATGGAAATGGAACTAAATGAAATTAAATATGTGTCCATACCACATAAAAATGTCTCCTCCAATATGACGAAAGGCAAAGTTCAATATCAAACATGGGTCTTAAATCTGTATATATTTATTATTATTATTATTATTATTATTATTGGTGATACATGTACAAAATAATTTGAAAATATTATCCATGGCTAATGAAACAATTAATTGTTCTGCAGAACAATGCATGTTTTGTCATCTGCAAATACAAGCTTGATGAAAATGAGGGTTGCCTTGTATAAAATCTTTAGGTGAGTTTCATTCCTTCAATTTAAATGCCATCAAAATTGTTATCATCAACAAAAATGACACTGACAACAAAAACAAAGACTGCTGAATGTCATTAAAAAGTTATACAAAGCAAGCCTCATAGACAAGATAAAATGACTGAAATTTGTTAGACTACATGTAATCTTGAAAAAGACAGGACTGACAATTGTGTTACCATCCCTACACCATGGCTGTGAGATTTGGAACAAGAGTCTCTCGAAGGAATTGATGCTCTACTGGCTGAAAAGAATTTCCAAGAATTCAAGATAACACCCATTTCTTCCTTTTAACTGTTAAGTGTTGAAACCATCTTTGATATTCTTCATGGCTAACATGACTTTCAAATTAACTGCTGTGGTGGACATATTACATGTCAACTTGGCACTATTTTCATTTAGGACCAACAAAGCATCATAAAAGTCTCCTGGTGAATACTCCTGTCAATATGACTTTCTTTTCAGAAGGAGTAGCGATAACAAGATTTTCAAGATGGCCACTGTGGTGGCCATATTGGACATCAGATCAGCACCATTTTCATTTAGGACCAACTAGACACCATAAGAAGTCTTTCAGTGAAAACCCCATGTTGATATGACCATCCATTCAGGAGGGGTAGTGATAACAAGATTTTCAAGATGGCCACTGTTGCAGTCATATTGGATGTGTGAACGGCACCATTTCATTTAGGACCAACTAGACCATGGGATGAATGTGTGCGTGTAAAGTTTCATGGCAATCCTCCAAGTAGTTTAAGAGAAGTAGTGATAACAAACTTGTGCTAACGGACAGACAGATGATGGTTGACAGATGGATGACATACAACAGACTATCCTATTAGCTCTTCTGTCTATGACCAGTAGAGCTAAAAACTTGACAACATGATATAAATGAATTGTCCAAATTTCAAGATGTACAAGATGGTTGCAAAACAGTGTACAAGGCTTACCTCAAAATACAAGATCAGATATGTGTGAATCCATGATAGGCTTATATAAACTTCCACTGGAAATACATTCAAGAAAACTTCTTTTTTTCCAAACTGTGCACTCTCCCAAACCAGGTAATATCTAAACAAATTTTTCATGGAAGAATATTCTTATTCATAGAAAATACCTCCAAAACATAAACAAGTTCTATCCCAGTTGTCTTTCAAATATTGAGAATATATAATCTTCTCAGTACTATAAAAACTTACATTAATATCGGTGTGTTTCCTCAGGGGCAATCATAAACATGATTGGTGAACAATTCCATTTGTCTATATCAAAACCAGCTCTGATTACAAAGAATTCACTCAAGACTGATTCTGTAAGATTTAGACAGCTACATGTACAAAAGGAACAGTGCTATTCCACCTTATATTCTTTACCTAAAAACTACCAGGAGCAAACTTTGATTGATCTTATTGCACAGCTATAGACACTAGTACTGCAAACCAATGTTCAAAATAACCTCCCTGTAACTATAAATATATTGATCTACTTCAGCATATTGCATGTATATGCCTTAGTACACTACCATTAATGGACAATTTAATGACATATGTTCTTAATAAATATGGAGTGTCCGCACAGGTTCAACTGATGCAAAGTGATGAGGAACATTTCTTACTGAAATTGCAACGAAAAGCAGGACAGATATTTACAGGTGTCGATAAAATGATATTATTGGCACTAAAACAGTAAAACAGTAAAACTCCATCCAGTTAGTGGCTGATCCAGCTTCACTCTGGGCTCAGGCTCAATTTAAAAAATTAATTGTATAATAATTATTTGAAAGAAAGGGTAACATTGATATGCGAAAAATGAATCATTTTTATTTGAAGAGTTTATTCAGAACTGAAGATTACAGGGTCACATCCATGTGATGTCCACACATCATCACCACTCTCACCACTAGAAATCATGCAAAATCTAAAATATCAGGTCCAAATTGTAAATTAGCAGTACTAGAACTTGGCAAATAAAAAAAAATCAGTTATCATACTAAAATTTACCAAACTGAATCTGTCGCATGTTATTTGATCAATTGCTAGTCAGTACAGCTCTGGACAAAAACCTGCTGCTCCACTGCTACGTGCTGCAGCTCCGCTCGGCACTCCAAAGCCCTGCATATATGTATATATTGTGTCCGTAATGTTATACTTTTTTGTTCGTTTGTTTCTTGCGTTGTATATAAAATTTCCACTTCAGAGGGAATAAAGAAAGAAAAAACGTTGACTATCTATTGACCATAACAAATACTGGCAATATTCACATAGGCTTTCCAAGCATTGTTACCTATTCAACACTCTATGACTATGATTTATTGTTCACTTTCATAAGTTCACAAGCAAATTTGTCCTCAGGTAGTATGTGAAAAATCATTTTATCCAATTGTATGCAGAAAATACATTCAAAGATGATGCAGTACAGAGTTTAAAATTCCACTCATCTGCTTGTACTGACAAACAGCTGGTGGATAAGAATGTGTGGATTTTTCATGAACAAACAAAAGAAATGATAGTCACAGAAAAATCTCCTGAACTAGAGAACTAGTAGCAACTGAAAATATTGATAGGAAGACAGTGTTTTCTGATTTTTTTAAATAAAAAAAAAATGGAATGAAAATTCATTAAGCCCAAAGTTCAGGACCCAGAAACATCAAGCTGTGACCTAGCAGTTTTCTATATTAAACATTGTATGACTCAGTCTTGATAAATAAATAAGCATTGATAAATAAGAAAAGTCAAGATTTAATGTGTTCTTAATGGGCTATATTGGCACTCAAGTACTTTTCAAGTCATATAAATATGCACCTTGTAGTATGCTTTCATGTTCATGCACATCTATCCTTAAACTTTCATTATTTACTTGTATCTGACCTTGGATCCAGGGCCCGCCACCCCCACCCCCACAATGGGAGTTAAGGATGACACTCCTCTTGCAGAGGTTTACTCTGAGGAAAACTAACAATAATATTTAATGAATTTTCACCCAGTGGTTTAGGAGATGCGGTTACAGAGAGATAGCTGGATGGATGAATGGACGGTATCATAATATTGCCATCACAATTTTTAAGAAAGCATTGGGATAGTTGCAACCACCTACTGCTATACAAGGTAAAACTCTGTAAAAATTTTGCAATTACATGTACCACAAAAATAACTAAAACACTGTGTCACTATATACATGTACTGATACAAATATGAACATCATTTTACCCATCTTAAAGACAAAGAATCTGCCTGTAGCCAACAATTCAAAACATAATTCATTTAATTAATATACTGGAAGTATAAAATGAAATTTCTGAATACATAAAGTTCTAAATAAAAAACAATGAGGTAGAAGTCAACAAATGTAACTCTTTCATTGCACATCAAATTATAAGTATTAGTTTATGATCATGATACACTTTTACCTGCCAAGTATTTAAGAACAAGGATTTCATGGAACTCTTTGTCCTACTTGAGAACATAACTATGCTGCCACATGCTAATCATTGCAAAAAGGCAGTGAGACACGCTAAAACTTAAACACAAAAATTAATTTACGTGCCAACACATGAAACATTATACAAACACCTGTACATGTCGCACCATGGTTATGCAGGTGACATATCAAAACTTGCTATGTTTGATTCAGTCAAGCATCGAAGCAAGAAACCTTTACAAAAATCAAAATCAAGGTACCATTGTCTTACTGACTGAGAGTTGGTAAAGACTCCAATGGAACTTGTTTGAGAATGTTGAAAGAACTCTTTGAATCCACTGTTGATGAACTTGGCTGAGAGTGCATAGAGTAAAAAAAGGTTAGGTTTGCAATCATTTGCACACAGTTAAGGTTTGCAACCACTGGTAGCAAGGTTTACACTCAATGTTCATTGGTGGAGAAAATACACATGACACTGTTTCATATCAGAAATTACCTACTGTATTTATCTGTATGTAACACATAACTGCAAATAGCACTGAATTGTATCTACTTGTACTGTTACATAATTTTCCAGCAAATCAAGTTCTATGCTGTTTGCATGAAAGAGGAGGTAGACTGAACAGTTAGACCCTAATCTATCAACATATGTGACACCAGATCTGGATTTACTGTGTAGCTGGATTAGTGATACCTGAGGATCAATAGGGTAATGAGAATGTACACCCTCTTGATCAAAATCAGGAAAAAGTGAATGAGTAAAAAATGACTAAATCTCTTCATAATCTATTTTAAGAATCCAGTCTGCTGAGGGACTTTTATATGTTTAATTTCATAAACATACACAAAGATTCTGCTGTTGCTGTAAAAATATTATTGTTTAAGTATTCAGCATTTAAGCTTGCTTGAACTTAAGTTTTTAGTTTGATTTAAGATTTACACAAATTGCTTTTAATTCTACTGCATGCTTAGTGTCTTAATTTTGTAGTTACATGTACTTGTAGAATCTACTCTTCAGTGTATGTTTATTTTACTCACCTTAACTTATTTGTTTTAATTAACTTCTTACTTAAATTATGTGTCATAATCAGATAAATATAAATATATTGCTTGCTATATATTTTCAAGTACATGCACCTCTGTCCTTAAAACTGTGTCATTTATGTGAACAAAAGAACTGTTTTATGTTTTCCCATAATGTCTATCTCACTTACTAACACTTGCATATTTCATTTCATGCATGTAATTTTTAATAAGTTTATTCTTGTACGTTTATTTCATCAGCATGAAATTTTAGGCTTGAAAAATATGATTATTGTATCTCACTTTCAAATGTAGAGGAATTAAATATAAATTTTATGATTCCAAGATAATGTTACAAATAATTGTTATAATTGTAATTTTTGTAGTTGGTGAATAGTTCCGATGAGCTAATGTTTCTTGCTTTTGTAATATGGAAATAGTGACTTGAAATAAAAATTGTCTATTGTCTATTGTCCATCACTAACATTCCAGTGACCAAACCTAATCAAAATCAACAAGATTAACTGGCCATGAGATATTCTAAGGAGCTCAGCAAAATGAAGTTGTTTATTATGTTTCTTCTGTCTTAACTCTCCATAAAATGAACAAAATACACATACAGTAAAGATTGTTTATAATGTTTCAGAGGGGACTGGGATTTTAGAACATTATAACTGAGAAACGTTATATCCAAATTCATTTATTTTCAAAATATTTATGTACTTATCCAAGTCAATGACGTTCAACATATATGTAGCAAACAATTTATACTGGTATGAGTACTGTCAAAACTCGCATGTAATGGTAATAAAATTTTCAAGAAACAACATACATTTGTATAAATACATCTTATCATGAAGAGAAAAAAAAGATAAATCAGTAAGTTTTACCATATGATGAAAGTATCAACCTACATGTATATGTATCAGCCAGTGAATCATAAAAATAACTTGTATGTGAAAACGTCTTGGTTCAATAACTTAATGACTAGTAAAATAGTCCTCTATTTCTTTGGATGAAGAGAAATTCTCAATAGTCATCTGTTTTCTATTAATCTGAAAATACTTACTCATGTGTTTCTGCAGAAATCAAAGACTCAAAAACCATCATGGACCACATTTGATCTCTTTATTACTTATAACACCTCAAAAAACATCCTGCATTTGGCCTAAACTCTCCAGATTGCAACAATAAAGTAATCAATTAACAACTTGTTGTGTACACATGTTAGCCTTAATCCCATTACTCAGCCACACATCACTGCACCAGTTGCAATGACTTCTGGAACTGGTATCCAGTAGACTGGTTCTGGCTGGTTTCTGTAATGCATGCATAGAACACGTGAAAATACTGTTCTTTTTCTTTCAGTTTTTTTAAATAAAAAATCTGTTAGTTTTCAAATGCGGTAGATTTCAACTATAAAACGGTATGTGCAGTAGACAACCTTAAAAACTTTATTTTTGTTCTACCGCTGGTAGAATCACATGTATGTTAAAGCCAAGCGAGCACTAATTATAGGTAACCCAGGCAATCTGTTCCCCATTGGTACGTCACATGCTTCGCTTTGTACACTAAGTGTACAGCTTTTGATAGAATTTGATAGAAGCATGGTAAGTAAATGATCTTCATTAGGGCAAGGGACATACATGTACATGGGGATACATATTAATAATTGACTAGTCTTTGAACAACTTGAAAATAAAATGCTGCATTTCATCAATGCGATCAAAGTTTTCTCAGGCAAATTCGTTTTTTTTTTTGACAAGCCCAAACTCAGTTATAAAAAATAAGTTAATCTTTGCAGTAAATATTAAAATTTGTTCCTTGCAAGAGTCTAAGTTATGGTAGATTACAACAGGTTTTATATGCAAAACTGTACACAGGTTTAATATACAAAAAATCAAACTAGTTTTGGGGCCCATGACTGCTCTGCCCAGGGGCACAGAATTTGTTGGCGGGCATGCTTAGAATAAACAAGGCCCAATCTGAAATTAGATGGTCCCTGGGCGTCAGACTATTGGATTTTAGCACTGACCGCCATTGTTTATGTGGCTTCGGCGCATCAGGTGATAAAAACAATATAATTGAGCTAATTTTCTCAGACGGACCACACAAGTCAAACTTTATAACCAATTAAATGTTCTAACTAAGAAACATTATAACAAAGCCTTTGGAATACATATTAGTTAGGAATTTGGCTGGGGAATTTACTCAGACATTATAACAGAGAAAACGTTGTATCCAAGAACGTAATAAACAATCTTTACTGTATAATATGTATTTCACACAAAAATCAAAATCATATTCCTTCTATGTACTGATCTTATCAGTGCAATTGTATACATATTACTTGAATCAAGCCCACTCCCTAGGAAGCTGTATGACTAAATATGTGTTCCTAGCAACTTAAGTAAACCTCCTTATGACTGAAGCAATGAAATACTGAATCTTACATGTTTTAAAGATCCTCAAATTTTGTAAGGTAATGTAACCAGGACATTTATAAAAGAGATAAAGATCCCAAGATTGGCAATATCAAAATGGGAACACAGGGAAATTTATCTTATCTGACATGATGTATTATGCAATAAATAATCTAATTACCTCTTTTAGATTTTTTTGCATGCATTTTACAAGCAATAAAAACTTTCACTGCAGGTAGCAAACAAGATGATGAATTAGTTCTTTTATCCCTTTGTTTGACAACAAGTCCTTGAAGATTAGCAAGAGAAAAATTCATTATGTACGACATATTTCATGGATAGGAGGTGTTGTACACTTTCTAGTGACTTGCACACTTTCTGGTGACTTGCACACTTTCTAGCAAGGTATGATTCCTAGACATGTATAGTGGTTTTACTGTACGTTTGCTACCAATAGCTGAAAGCATACACCTTCCCATGAAGTAAAGTGATTTTGAAAGTTGCCATCCAGCACTGCTTCCTTGAAAAAAATTGCAGTCCCAGAAGTAAAACTAGGAGTCCCGCATTGTTGTGTCACCAAAATATATGTCGTCAGATTGCTAATGTTCATTCATTGTGAATATTTAGTATTATAATAAATGACTGCAAAATAAAGGCAGTTGATAACCGTGATAATTGTGACTGGGATGTTACAATTCTCAATTGCTTTACCTTGTCATTCTTTAATTTTCTGTACTACTAGAAGGATTCAAGGAAGAGATTACACTTTCTTTTCTATATTAATTTATTTAATTACTTTAATTCCATTTCCGATCAATAAATTTGCCAAGACACTGAAGAAGAAACAAGTGACCATATTCCATTCACTATTTTTCATTTCATCATTAAGCAATACAGCATACTACATTCACTTTTTTCTTAAAGAAACTTTAACAAATTCCTCCACCGCTGGTTTAGGATCAAAATCCTAAAGTTTTGGACCTTCCTCGATCACCCTTATCAACTCTGTTACAGTTTTTGTTTTAAACGTTCATAACCCTTTGTTTTGATGCAATTATGTGCTCACAAGCCACTGATGTTATAATTGAAACCAGCAACACTTCAGCTAAAACAGCAAAGTCTGGAAACAAGTCTGGGTACCTCCTGAACACGGCTAAGCATGCATACTCATCCCTCCATGAACCAGAAAAAGTCATCCTCCATTCTTCCACTTTTAACAAAATCTGTCTTCCAAACCATAAAATGCTCCAAGTTCTGTGAGTGCCTCTGTTCCACGATTGTCTCTTGATGTGTCTCTGGGAATACAGGAAGGATTGAGGATACTATTAAAAGTTGCAAAATGTGCATTATGGAACCTCAACTCCAAGTTTGACATCAGTGCATTCAAGTAATCAATCCTGATACTGGATCCTAGTATACTGTATATCCTGAATTTTCACACCACAACAATTTCCATTATCAAACAGTTCATATGCCTTTGCAAGTTCCTTTCCATTATTAGTCTTCAAGTGCTCTAGCTTTGTTATGGTACTGTCTAGCATAATATTTACATCAGAAATTCAATAACGTCCCTCTGGAATATCTCGACAACTTCGCAACCACACCAAACACATCCCTCATGAAGGCTGTGGTCAGAATCAAGTTAACATTCCTCACTTTGCTGAACAGCCTGTTTGCTTCTGGTGCACCACTGGCTTCCTTATTCTCCAGAGCAACATGAAGAGGTTGGTAGATGTCAGACACTGCATTGACTGCAGCCTCGGAGGAAAACCATCTGAAACTTGCTGCTACCTTCAGTGTGACATGTCGCATATCCTCCACCCTCAGTTCATTGTAGCACACAACAGAGCTGTAGAATATATAAACTTGCTTCCGTTTCAGCTGGTAGTCATTAAATAAGAAACATCCTTACATTCCTGACGGGCAGTCAGTGCCAGTAACTTGTGCTACATAGTCCACCTGTATAATCCTAGAACAGTGTTCTTGACGTAACTTTGTAACAACACCAATGTGTTTCCCAGTCATGACTGAAGTGCCATCACTAGCTAAAGTCACAAGCTTATTCACTGGGATTCTTTTTGTTTAAATAATCTAATTATCTTAGACAATATTGTCTTTGCCTTCCCGTCATGAACAGCTGCACAGTTATAGAAGTGAATGACTGGATTCCTACAATTTGCTGACAAACACTAGATGTATATATTTAGCTTCTTGTGCAATGTCACCTCAGTACTCTCATCTACAATCAGTCCTATAAAATCTGATGTATGAATGTCCCTGTTCACTTTCTCCTCTTCTGTGGAATTGATTGCATCCAACATCTCTATTTTGGCTTGCTCACCAAAGTACACTTTGGAGGAATCTTGAGGAGCAGGACATCCATTTAGTATCTGAAAGATAAAGATAAATTCACCATCATCACAGGGTAAAAACCTATATTTGTTTATGTTACGTGCATATGTCTTTGTACAATGACAGTATTTTTCAAGTTTGGTAAAAAAGAGAAATATCTGAAAATGTCATTGTATTTGGACAAGATATCTACCAAGTTTTGTTAATGTAACCTTAGAATTTGATATATAAATAGATAAATAAAGTACAAAATACTAAATAGCATATTAACAGATGAAATAAATGAGCATCAAAAAGATATTATTAACAGTATATATAATGGAAAAAAATATCTGAAGAATTATAATATTTTTTTTAAATGAAATATTTTAGCTTTCAGAATAATAAGAAACTCGGATCCACTGCATATATAACATAAATGACATTGTAAAAATTATTGTCCTGTATCAAAAAAGAATATTTTTCTTTTTAGAAAGCTTTCAAACCTGTTTATGTTCTAAAACAATAAATTCAGATATAAAAATGTTACCTGAAATTCAATTAATTTGACAAACTGGTTCATTGGCTGGCCTTGTTGAGCGAAGTAGAACATGGTTTTGATCTGGGCCTCTTGCACCCATTAGAGTCTCTTTCTAATCACACTTTCAGCAACAACCGGCATAGTAGTTTTCTTGTCCTTACCCCTTATGCGCTTGAACGGCAAATATATGATCCTTTGACCTCATGCCTAGTACATGTTGAACTTTGCAAGTTCGGTGTACCTTGGGTTGCCATTGCATTTTTCCTTCCACAGTCGCGACACCATGTGCATAAAGCTAATAATGTTCCACTGTTTGTTTCTTTTTCCGGCCCATGAGAATGTCCTATTCCATTGTTCATTCCGCTAATGTCTCAGTCTCTTTGGCATTCTCTTTTCTTTATCTCCTTGTCTGCTAAGATCTAACCTATGTGGCTTCACCTAATTCCATTAAAATCATTTGAACTTTGTCTGATAGCATGCACACAACATGACTGATACTCGCTTTGAAGAAATGGATCAATTAAAAAGGAAATTCACAGACAAAAAAAACTTGCATTCCAAGGACTCAGATATTGAAATTTTCATGTGTCCAAAAATGAAAAGTATGTGTGCTTTTATGCAGATTTTGGCATCCTGGAAAACCCTGAGCACAGTGTGTTATCATCTTACAGAAATACATGTACCAACCAATGCCATTGATTTTCTAGCAGATCATAAAATGATGAAGAAAAATAAAGCATTTAAACCAGCCATTACCAACCAAGCAGGCAAAATTTTCTGAAAACAATGATTTTTTTTAGATCTTCCTCACATTAATAATCAAAATATAAGAAGAATTTCCAAGAACAACTATCACCATAAAAGAAGAATAAAATCACAAGACACACCCCTATTGATCAAACAAAATTTATTCACAATTCTTTTTACTTATTTTTTTTCTGTATAGTTTCTAAATTTACAATAACAAAATGTTTAGCAACAAACTGAATTTTAAGCAATAGGAATGTAATTTTTGTGCTGAATTATTTCTTGATTAAAGCTTGTGATGTGAGTGAAAAATTATTCTTAAATGTGAGAGTTTCCAAATTTGTTAGTAATGAGACTTTTTGTCAATGGTCACCTGCTACATTGTTCAATTAGACCCTACTGTTTATCTTCAATACAGTAGACCATGTCAGTTTTCATATACAAAGACTTCAAATGTCTGGTTATTCTGAGCTATGGTACTGTACTAAACTGCAAAGGCATTTAACGATTGGCAATCAACTAGGTTTATCATCCCTGACAGTTTGCACAAATACATACTCAGTCTTGTTGCTGAGTACTGAACCCTATTAAATAAGCAAATTTGTGTGTGTGTGTTTGTGTGTATGGGTAAATATAATTTGAATGATGTAATATTTACCTGTTGGTATTGCATAGCTCATTATTCTGGGATGGAATTACTATCATCCTTATAATAAGAATTCATCCTCAAAAAGATGAACCTCCACAGAGAGTTCTGGAAATAATCCAGAACATAACACAGATCCAGCCTGCTAAAGTCCCCAGTGAATGTGCCTCATCTTTTTCAGGACCAGACTACTCATGGGGCAACAGAGTGGGGTAGGAGGAAGAAATCTGGCAATACTGACAGGTAAGTGTTACATCAATAAAATATGTTTATTCCTTCCCCCCCCCCCCCAAATACATTTTAATATCAATAATACATTACCTGTTGGTATTGCATAGCTGAACTTGCCAATGCGGTGGGAGGCTAATGGCCTCGAGAACTAGTATAAATAAAGACGTACTCACACTTACTGTAGGAAAGTCCACTACTGTAAGTTAGAATCTGCTTGTTACTTTTTGTACCATGACTATGGGCCCTAAAAAATAAACGTTTTACTCTGGTGTCTTCCTAGGGTAACCAGGTCCACCACAGAGTTCAAGGTCTCCAGAAGAGATAAATACTGGTGAGCCAAAAACCATTTCATGGCTCTAAGCACTTCCAACTGGGCCAGGATCCTGTCCACTTTGTCCCGTCAGACATGGCCTAATCCTGTTTGTGAGGAATACCCATGTATAAGAAATCTTAGGATGGGACAAGCTCTGATTTCTCTGTGCAGGGTAAAAGGCACAGCCAGGTCACTATGGATCAACAGTGGGACAGATCATAACTTAGGGACTCTAAGTGGCCATTGTGAATCAACCAGTCATTGAAATACTGGAGAATAGGAATCCCCAGTGACCTTTGGTGGACATCAACTACTTCCGTTACCCTGGATAACACTCTGGGCACAGAGGCTAGACCGAACAACAGAGGGCAAAATTGAAAGACCTCCCCATCCAAGCAGAACCAGAGGTACTTCATGTGTGGAAGAAAAATGGGGATGTGAAGGTAGGTATCATGGAAATCAATGAAGACTGCACAGTCAATGGGTCTGATGGCAAGTGTGACTGAGGCTGCAGCCACCATTTTGAAAGGTTCCTCCCATAGAAACTTGTTTAAGGTGGAAAGGTCTATGTTTAGCCAAAACTTTCCTACTTTTTTTTGAAACCAGGAAGACCCAGGAGTAGAAGGCCAGAGACTAGTTGTTTTAATACCCTTCCTACTGCACCCTTCTGTAGAAAGGAGTTGACATCTTCCTTGAAACGCATCTGATTCGGCAGGTGGAACTGCAGGGGGAAGGTCAGGCTGACCATGCTTCCTGGACAATTTTGACTGACCAGTAACGGATGTGAGGGACGTGTGTTGCTGGTCCCCCAGGTCCTGGGAAACCACTGAGGAGATGAGACCTCCGAAGAGGGATTATGCCTCCAGAGAAGCAGCCTGAAGGAGGTTCTTACTGTATCGAGCAAAACCTTTGAAAGCTTTCCAGACCTGTATCCCTGCAGAGATGGAGCAACTCCACCGATAGTGCCATGGATATTGATAGCACATGCCAAGATGTTTTGGTGACTGCTTCCAGCAAGCACTGAAGCACAACTGGGGACAGCAATTCCTCCTTCAGCAGGCTTAAGGAAGCTGCAGAAAATAGGTTGCCGTGACAGGCTATGGTAACCAGTGACCTACCTTTGACCTCCAAAGCTTCCAGTGTCTCAACAGAGAGGCAGGCCCAGGTCCCTGAAGAAATGCCCACTTGTGATGCCCTGGAATCCAAGATGGGAGGTTTAAGGGGTCATACAGGGGTGTGAATCCTGTCACTAGCTGGGTAGCTGGGGAGGTCAAAGGACTCAACACAAGGGGGACTGACCACCCCTTATGCTGTCTAGCTCTTGACCACTTGGTAAACCCTGGAGAAGGCAGTAAACCTCATTTACCGCCTTGTTGAATGACCAGATCTCCTATTCCTGCTCTGCCTGAGTCGATCGGTGGGAGGGGGCAGAAGACCATAAGTGAGGAGGAGGTGTCACCTCAGCCTGCTCTGTATCAAACTCCTGTGAATCCACCAGGACTGACAGGATGTCTTTGTCTTGCTCCCACTGCAGGAAGACAGGACCTTGTGACCCCCTGTTTCTCTGTGAGAGAGACCTGTCTTTTCAGTGTGATGGAGACCAGGGGGTGGGGGTGTAAAGGGAACCTCATCAGACACTCCTCCCATCGACAATGGTAGTAGCAGACACAACTGGAGGATAAGGGCTTGCCTCGCTCCCTCCTCTTGGACTCCATGTTGTAAGGGGGTGATGTCAGACTTCGACTGGCAACATCAACCCTGCCTTGATGCCAGGGCCCTGAAGTCCATAGTGGTATGAAAGGGAAGGATAAGTCACTTTCCTGACAGGGTTGACCCCATATCCCATATGGATTAAGAGGGATTAGGAGAAAAAAAAAGACATGCCGATCCAATCCCCCTCTGTCATCAGGGGTCTGTACGCCGACTTCCAATCCCCAACATGGTTTACCAGTAGCCTGGCAAGAGGGTCAGGTGGTCACAACTCACTCCCCACCCTGGTCATGGGTCCTCACATATTATACTCCTCTGAAGGTCCTTTCCTCCTCCCCTTATATTTCCGATAGCTCTCGGTGAGGTCCCACACCTCTTTAGGTCAAAGGCAGCAAAGTGGACAACCGTCTGTCCATCTGCAGCCTGTGCATCAAAGGCGCATGCTGTGGGAATCCCACTGGGCCATCTCATGTCCACATTTTCACACGATTTGTTTCGACATTGCCTGCAAAGTCTGAAAACAAAGAAATTAACAAAACAAAGAATTTAAAAAGTGTGAGTACTTACATTGTCATGCAATATATTGTATGTATACAAATAATTATGAGTGGTGTGAGACCCATAACTATGCCACTTTCAGATTACTATAATGATGAAATATGCAAGTACTTACAATGTCATGTAATGTATTGTTATGTATACAAATGATGATGAGTCGTGCTAGACCTGTAACTACACCACTTTAAGACTGCAGTACTAAACTCGAGTATGGACAGATGACTCTGACTATGAAGGGTTTATATAGTGATGAAGGAGTGGTCTGCGATCTAGGAACAGACCAATCTACACTGTAGTCTGCTCTTTAATAAATATAGAAGGGGTCAAGCTAGACTTGAAATTTAGGGAGAAGTAACTTCTCCTTTTTGACAGAATAGGGAGAAGTGAGAGCAGAACTGGGAGAAGTGGTAGCAATGCAAAAAATGCAATATATATATATATATATATATATATATATATATATATATATATATATATGTAAGTGTGTGTATGTGTGTGTGTGTGCTATGGTTCTCTTATTTGAATTGTGTCCTGTATTTCTCATTATGCATATTTGCATTTAACATTAGTTTTAAGCAGTATTTGCAGTATTTCATCTTAAAGTAGAAAATTCTCAATGTTGTATGTATATTATAAACACAATTTGTAAGTGTATGAATGTATTATACTCATATGCAGTATATTCATACTTAAAAGTGTGTATGTTTAGATGGAGAGAAATATGCAATGTATTTTGGCCATATGATTTCAAAAAAGCATAGCAGAAACTATACATTGTAATAATTTTAACTGACAGGAATACCTGGATTACAGTATTGTAATTACAAATACCGGTATGTAAAAATACTAAAGCAACTGCCAGCTAAAGAAGATTTTTCATTTTTGGTTAGTTTCTTCACTAGAAAATGTCAGTTGAAAACATTTCCAAATTAGTTTGAAACAACCCCTATATTAGGCTACAACACGCGCATGAGAGCACCACAGGCGGACACCTGTGGAGAGCACATGTAAATGTATCTTCATGATCATAGTGTTCATCCATTAAAACCAGTGGTCAATGATGAGTAATCTCATATTTACAACTGCATTTTGAGGGAGTTGATTCTGAATTAAATGTAAATCTTTTGACTGTCATTTTTTTGTATTGTTTTTAAAAGCAGATGCATCTATTTTTAGAAACAGGGATTTTCTTCATATGACCATTCACTTTCTAGAATCATTGCAACAATCCCAATATAGGATTAAAAATTTATGGTTTTAATATTTGTCTACGTGCTCGTAATAATGTCTTGTATTGGTTGGATATTTTTTTCTTACTTACTCTTTCTCGTATTTGCACAAATATGTGTAATGTACATGTACATGTAAGCTAACAACCTTGACTTTAACTTCAGGTTTAAGTTGCAGCGCTTATCAATTCGACAACATAGAATTGTGCCATACGTTTCTGACCAAAATGTTTTTATTTTTAGACTAAATCTTTTATCACATAATAGTTACACTTTGCCTTCTACGAATTTTATAATTTCCTTAATGTATGTGTACAATGAAGTACGACAACAGACAGTCTAATGAAGACGTACTTCCAAGACACAGCAATGTCCGCCATTATTACCCCATCGCAGGTTCACTTATGGTTTAAAACTGATTTTATGAAGAAAATAATGCAAGCACGGCTGTTAAAATCTTCAAAAGTTATATTTAGAAAGTGCTTTGACGAATTCTATTCTTAAAACACAAATTGTTATTTACATATAGATGATTTAGTTTCAAAACACAAGTTATTAAGTTTTCATCAACAAATGATAACTTGTGGAAATCGGGCAGCGATATCTTGCGGGGGAAAGAGTTAAATGGTCAATCAGCTATTAAAACACATGCCTGTGAATGTGCAAGAGTTTGTTTTGTCGGCGGAAATTGATATGAACACATGCTAAGGCAACATGCCATCCAATCTGCCTGGGGCTTAACACTACTTGGCTTGGTTGAGGGAGCATCTCAAAAGCCATAAAGTACATGCACTCATGTAGATCTAAAAAAAAAAAAAAATGACAGGGTGAAGTCGTTTTCGCTTTCCTAATATAAAAAGGTGAAGTTTACATTTTTCTGCAACTTGGTCGCCCACTGTGCCTAGTAGCGTGACCCCTGATATAGTATAGTTCATTGAAATGAATGGAAAAAAACAGACAGAAGTAATTACCTGAAAGTAAAACACAAACCAGAGGGAGTGCAAGTACACTCAATCTAATGTAAAATTGACAGTAGTGCTAAAGTGCTAGAAAGCTAGTGGGCAACCCCTTTACATGAGACTTACTCAAGGTAATACATACATGTATAAGGGAAACAAAAATCAATGTTCACTAATGAAAAATGAACATCTAATAAGGAGATCTCAGGTTCCAGCAAGGAAGTAAGAAGACACCTACCCCACGCAGGAATAAAACACAATTATTAAGTTTAATTGTAAATACAAATCACCCACACAGCATGAGGTGTGTGGGGGGAGGTGTCTGAATGTTTACCAGGCAATGCTGAGATTGTTAACAACAAGTGTCTGGAAAACTCCCAGGAGTGCTTAATATTTCACAAATGGGAATTAAGGACTGAGGGAATAACCTCTGAACAATATGTAAAGCCATATTCATTTGCCTGATGTGCAATTTAACACAGGTCAAAGGCACAATTCTCAGTGTGACTTTACAAACTTGAAATTGCAAAATGGTGTCCTAGAAAAAGATGAGGACTACGGCACATTTGCCGGGGACCTGGATGGCAGACTGCATGGGTTGGTGTCATGTTCTGGATTCTTTCCAGTACTCTTTATGGAGGTTCATCTGTGGGAGGATGAATTCTTATTATAAGCACGCGGGTAATTCCATCCCAGAATAACAAGCTATGCAATACCGACAGATAACATATTACTGATATTAAAATCGTGTCTATATTAGATATTTATGCATTCCACAATGAAACTTATTAAAACTGTCTGAACCAAAATAATCCAACTTTACAACTTACTGTAAGCATAAAACTAGAGAAACTGCATTATAAAATCCCATGCTTTTCACTGCCTATTCTCCTGCCTCCCTGGACAGTGACCAAGGGGTCATAAAGAACATCTGGTAAATATATGATGTGCCTTTCTTCTGTGACTGCATATATGAAATTTAGTGAGAGGATGTTTTAAAATTTAGTGAGAGGATGTTTTGAAATATGTGTACTTTGATCTCTGACCCTCTCCCCTAGACACAATGGTCATAAGTCAAGGATATCCCATCTCATAAATGATTACCACAGGAGGAAAGTAAATATGAAGTTTCATAAATGACTCACCATTGCAAATCCAATGCAAACATTCAGTCTGGGTCGGCTGCCTCTGTGTGTCCCTGGCAAAGGCACTTACCTCCTATTTTTATAGCATGATATAGTCCATAATGTGTTGAAAGGGCTATTAAGAATCAACCAACCAAGTAACCACACAGCAGTTTTGAAGAAGATATGGTAACAGACAGAATGACAGACAAAAAGATAGTATCACAATCTTGCCAAAGCATTTTACATTTTAAAACAAGAGTCCCTTTAAGGGATTGATGCTCTACTGGGCAAAAAGAATTTCAGGAATTCAAGATAAGACCATTTCTTCCTTTTAACTGCTCAGTGTTGAAAACATATGTTATTCTTCAGCGATAACAAGATTTTCAAATCAGCTGCTGTAGTGGACATATTGGATGTCCGATTGGCACCATTTTAATTTGCGACAAGGTAGACATCATTAGAAGTCTTTTGGTGAAAACCCGATGTCATAATGATCATCCATTCAGGTGGATAAGTGACAACAAGATTTCCACGAAAGCCATCATCACAGCCATAATGGATGTACAACATGCACCATTTCATTTAGGACCAACTATGTATCTTAAGAAGTCTACTGGTGAAAACCCCATGTTAATATATCCATTAATTTTGGAATAGAGATGACAATATTTTCAAGATAGCCGCAATGGTGGCCATATTAAGGGTTAATCATTTTCATTTAGGACCAAACAGACACCATAAGAACTCTTCTGATGAAAACCCCATGTCAAAATGACTTTCCCTTAAAGTGGAGTAGCTAAAACAAGATTTTCAAGATGGCCACATACTGGACGTCAGATCAGCACCATTTTAATTTAAGATCAACCAAACATTATAAGAAGTCTTTTAGTGAAAACCCCATGATGATATGACCATTCATTCAGGAGAAGTAGTGATAAGATTTTCAAACTGGCCACTTTGGCAGCCATATTAGACTCCATATCAGCACCATTTTCATGTAGGACCAAGTAGACATCATAAAAAGTCTTTTGGTGAAAACCCCATGCAAATATGACTTTCCATTCAGGAGGAGTAGCGATAAAAAGATTTTCTAGATGGCTGCTGTGGTGGCCATATTGGACATCAGATTGGCACCATTTTCATTTAGGACCATGCAGACATCATAAAAAGTCTTTTAGGGAAAACCTCATGTTGATATGACCATCCATTCACAAGGAGTAGCAATAACAAGATTTCCAAGATGGCCACTGTGTGGTGGCCATATTAGATGTCACATCAGCACTATGTTCATTTAAAACCAACTGGACACCATAAGGAGTCTTCTGGTGAAAACCCCACGTCAATATAACTTTCTGTTCAGGAGGAGTTGCAATAAGAAGATTTTCAAGATGGCTGCCATGGCAACCATACTGGATGTCAGATCAGCACCATTTTCATTTAGGACCAACTAGACATCATAAGAAGTTTTTTTTTAGTGAAAACCCAATGTTGATATGACCATTCATCCAGGGAGAGTAGTGACACAAGATTTTCAAGCTGGCCACTGTGGCAGCCATATTAGACCCCATATCAGCACCATTTTCATGTAGGACCAAGTAGACATCATAAAAAGTCTTTTGGTGAAAACCCCATGCAAATATGACTTTCCATTCAGGAGGAGTAGTGATAAAAAGATTTTCTAGATGGCTGCTGTGGTGACCATATTGGACATCAGATTGGCACCATTTTTATTTAGGACCATGCAGACATCATAAGAAGTCTTTTAGGGAAAACCTCATGTTGATATGACCATCCATTCATAAGGAGTAGCAATAACAACATTTTCAAGATGGCCACTGTGAGGTGGCCATATTAGATGTCACTTTGGCACCATGTTTATTTAAGACCAACTGGACATCATAAGAAGTCTTCTGGTGAAAACCCCACATCAACATAACTTTCTGTTCAGGAGGAGTTGCAATAAGAAGATTTTCAAGATGGCTGCCATGGTGGCCATACTGGATCCTGGATCTGTACCATTTTCATTTAGGACTAACTAGACATCATAAGAAGTCTTTTAAGGAAAACCCCATGTTGATATGATCCTCCATTCAGGAGAAGTAGCAATAACAAGGTTTTCAAGATGGCTGCAGTGGCAGCCATATTGGATGTCAGATCAGCACCATTTTCATTTAGGACCAACTAGACATCATAAGAAGTTTTTTTAGTGAAAACCCCATTATGATATGATCATTCATTCAGGAGGAGTAGTGATAACAAGATTTTCAAGAGGGCCACTGTGGCGGCCATACTGGCCTTGCGTGCAGCATCATTTTCATGTAGGACCAAGTAGACCATGGGATGAATATGTGTGTGTAAAGTTTCATGGCAATCCACCAAGTAGTTTAGAAGGAGTAGCAATAACAAACTTGTGCTAACGGACCATCAGACATCGGACGACAGACCATCCCATAAACTCTTCTGGTCTATGACCAGTAGAGGTAAAAAGTATATGGATGACATGTTTAAGACCCTATATGTTAATATACAAAACCATTTATGTCGTAATAAAAAATCCTAAACATTGATTTATTGCATAATTGTACATATAACATTATACTACTGGCAAGTTTATTGAGAGAGCTAAGGAAGTAATAAACCAAAATCTATTTCACATAAAATTTCACCTCTTTACATCTTTGTTGACCCTGTGACCATTCCTGTCTTGCTATGATTACTTTGTAGGCAATGCCAAAAAATGTCCTGTATTGTTGGTTAAGAACACAAACATGATGCTCAAACCCAAATGCAAAATTTGTATGATTCTGCAACCTGACCTTGAAATATTCTTTAAAGCTCCCACTTCGGATCTTTGCCTTTAACATGTGTGAATTAAGAGTGTAATTCTTCCTTCTATAAAACTACGTGTAATTGACACTGTCTAACTTCTGCCACTGTTATTCTTTTACTGTACTTTAAATACAAATCAGCCCTTTTGAAGCAGTATTGTTTCCAATCATATGTAACCCAAGATGCTTTAGATGATGATTTAGACCAAGAATAGTGATGATTATGATTATGAAGAAAATGTCATTATGGTGATGATAGCAATACCATGTTCCCTCACTATAAATACCCTGAGTAATGATGATAGCAATACCATGGTACCTCACTATGCAATACCATGGTTCCTCATTATAAAGCCCCCCAGTAATGGTGATGATAGCAATACAGTGGTCCCTCACTATAAAGCCCCTTAGTAATGATGATGATAGCAATACAGTGGTCACTCACTATAAAGCCCCTTAGTAATGGTGATGATAGCAATAGTGGTCCCTCATTATGCAGTGCCTCAGTAATTGTGATGATAGAAATACAGTGGTCCCTCACTGTAAATCCCCTCAGTAACAAAATTTAAATCAGATCCATCATCCTTATGAGCTAGTACATACAAAATTAGCATCTTCTGAATTCTTTCAATCCTTTGCAAGTTTAAATAAATTCCAAAAGAAGATTTCCAAAGAATGCTATGTCTGACCTGCTCCATTGGGACATAATCCACAAATCTCATAATGTCAATGGAGAAAAAAAAGTGGGTGACTCACAATGTGATCTCCTTTTGTCTTTGGTGAGAAGTATTCTTCAAGATAAATGCACCCATCAAGTTTCATAACAATACATGCAACAGTGACAGAGAAATCTGGTAAAAGGTAAACAATTTTGTGTAACCATTGAAGTACGAAAAGTAGATCACCGTGACCCTTTGCATGTGATAAGCTGTACCCTCCACAATGAATACATCCACTTGTTTTAGAACTGTACATACAAGAGTCTGACTGACACCAAGCTAAATGAAAAACCTTACTATAGACACCAATGTCAATAATAACAATGATGCTGCTGGAAAAGTGACATTTATGTCTTGCATATGCATATACCATCAGGCACAAGCAGCCATTTGTTGTTTACTACTCTTCAGTGAATATTCCTTATCTTTGTAAGCACCACTGTATCAGTCACACATCTATTATGTCACTTGATAATAGCCGAGTGTTTATGTTAGGGTACTCTGAACTGATTTCCCATTCAGCTGAGGTGAAAGCTTGGTCTTCTTTTCATCATGCATCATGAAGTATAGAATCACACTAAATGTTTATTTTACGATGTCATCACAGTGATCTCCCCAGAAATTTTGGATAGCATCAGGGTACGCGTGTTTGGGTCATAAAATGTTTCACAAAGCGCGCATTAATGTCATAAAAGTGAAACAAATTAATATCAATGAAATAAAAAGAAGTGCATATATTTACATAGTATTTTTTGTTTACCTATGTTATAACAGTAACAACAATGCATATCTCATTTATTTCTTAATTTAAATAAATGATATTCGTCTTTTCTTCTTTTCACCATATAAACTGACAGCAACATCACAATTAAAGTCTTTTAAGGGTTGTCCTTCAGTACTGATTGTCATCAGGTAGTTCAGTACCCTCTGTGACAACCTGTTCCTTAAAACACTCTTAATTATATTCATTGAGGAGAATGACCTTTCACAATCTGAAAAAAATGGAACATAAAATTTATTAATGGATGTACAAAAAAGAGACAAGTATACCTGAATCCTAATTAAGTCAATTACCAAGGAAAAATTCTTCAGGAATCAAGACAGTGGTGTGTTTTACAATGATCATCACAGAATAAGATAATACATATTCCTTTCCATTAGGAACAATATATCAAAGTGTTTGCTATTTTGAAGCTAAAATATTGTTCAAATTTAAAACTGTTTTATTTACCTGCTGTTGAGGTAAAACTGGAAGATAAAGATTGTTCCGTTTATTACTTGGATAGACAGAAAAGAGAAATGAGAAATTAATAGGCCAGCACTCACGTAAGTTAGCAATATGGAAAACTTACCATCCGATCCAGCAATTTCCACCCAAGGGAATAACGTCTTCCATTCATTATTAAATCCCGTCCTTCGTTTCTTGATATCCTTCTTTTTGGAAATCATGCTGGCTCTATCGGAATCACAATCACTGCCACTATTCATGACGCAAATTTCTGATTGTCGTAACCAGGCCAACATGGGGCTAGCCGGGTGCTGGGTAACTTTTTGTTTCTTGGAAGGTGGTATGTTCTTTTTTCACAATAATTTTTAATTTAATCGGTGTAACTGCTTTGGCTGTTAATGAAAACGACTGACATATATATAACACACTACCAGTAGACTCCATTGTTGCTGGCCAATCATGTGACAAGGTGCAGACGAAACCCTCACCAAAGGTCGCGCACCGGCCGTCACGCAAGCCAGATACAAAGGATAATGGTTAAGTGAGTGAGCAATTATCCTGGATTATCTTAATAAAATACCCCAGAATAGGTAAGAACAGGTGTCATTTGAGTGGGGCTTTGAATTAGGTGACAGGATGTTTGTTTAACAGATTGATTTTATAAGGGTAGTGGGAAACATCAAAGCGTAGCGGCACAAGATCATAGCGTAGCGGCAGGTTCTAAGCGTCGGGGGTTATCAGAGTTTGAAACGATAGCGTAGTGGGCCCGCTATGGTAAAAGGCCCTCGGGAGAACACTGCATCATACCATATACATGTACTGTACATGTACATGTATTTGTTAGCTGTAAATGTACTGTATATTCAATAATGGTTGAAATAAATGAATGAATACATCTATTGACTTGTGATTATTTCACTTTATTATAACATGTACATACACGTAAATATAAGTTTAAATAATTAACATATCGAACACATCACACTATGTACATGTATGTACTGTACATACATTTATTATGTCAAGTTCCTTTTGGGTGGTCGTCTTTGTGTAGACAAATCTTCTTTTTTATGCTGGCCGGTATCTCTACTCGTCAACTCTTGCTTGATGGTGTCGCAATAATAATGTAAAAAGTACAATGAATACAGATTGATATCTCGCAGTTAAATGCATTATGGTAAACTAATAAAATGCAGTCATTTTTATAAGTCATATTTTACAACTGTTATAGCTGCTAATGAGCTGATAATTGACATCACTCTTTATTCTGAAATGAAGCCCTATACTGTCCACAGCTTAAATCAACCAACTTTATTTGTACAGCCATCAACAAACTGTGATTGTTACATACAATTGGTAAACAACAAAGAGACTTAATGACACACTTAACTATTAACTATATGTTATGTCAAAAGTGTGGACGATTTTTCCCAGTGTGTTTATTTAATTATTAACACCCCCTTGTTTATATAATCGCTGGTTACAATACGGTCACGCTACTTGAAGTTTTTCCACACACATGATCATGTGATCAATTTATAACTTTAAAGTGCCACTAGAATTTGACCAATCAGTGACTGATACATTGACACACCTCCAAATTTGCATAGGTGAATCTGTGTTATCCGACTGACTGTACTCTCATGTACGATTCTTAAAATTTTCATATTTTTGGACAGATTATTTCCGGATTATCGAGGCAAGTTTTGTAGTAATTTTACACTTTGGTCCCCGATTTTGATTTCTGTATCTGGAATGAGGATTTCTTGATTAATGGAGCAAATTAACGTTTAGGAATTCTGTTCCCATTGAACTATGTCCAGATAGCGAGGTTTCCAGATAAACGGAGTCCGGATTAATGAGGTTCCTCTGTACACAATGGGAGGGGGGGGGGGCCATTCTCCCATGATGCATATCTAGGTCAATGTTTTACACTGCAGGACTACACATATGATGTGGTGAATATATATATATATATATATATATATATAGTGAAACCCCGCTATAACGCGAATTCGGATATAACGCGATCGTGGGGTGGCTCCCAAAATTTCATATATTCAATCGCACATGAACATTTTTTTTTCGAAGTACGAGAAATAGTGTATAAAATGTGTATATTACAGTATCATTTTGGGGAAGAGATCTCGTATGAATTCGAGTGTAATATGTTTGTGGTGTGGTTCCTGACATTTTATATACATGTTCATGTATTTTTCTCGTATACGGAAAAAAAATTTTTTTTTTTTTTTTTTAAGTACGAGAAATAGTGTACAAAAAGTTTATTATCATTTTGGGGAAGAGATCACTTATGAATTCGATCGTGGCGTGGCTTCTTAAATTTAACAATTTCACCAATTTCTTGAAGTATTATGCCAAAATAAACATTATCGGAAATGTTACTTATTATTGATCATCAGTAAAGCCAGTAAGTCTTCTTTGTGTTTGACTTCAATTCATTCTGTATACAATCATTGCTCAAACAATAGCCGACATGTTTTTCTTCTTTAACTGCATACACAACCGAGCATCAGACAATGTGGTGGTTGATAAAAGATTCTCATGATTTAATAAACATAAAAAAACGTAAGCTGCCAACACTTGCGCTGGACTTCAATTCATCCTGTATACAATCATTGCGCAAACAATAGCCGACTTACGTTTCTTCTTTAACTGCATACACAACCAAGCACCAGAAAATGCGGTGGTTGATCAAAGATTGTCATATGTGGGTGCTTATGTAGAGACTGAGCTTGGGCGTCAAGATCACAGGGAGTTCAAATAACCACTCTCTGTTACTTGGCAGTTAACAAGTACAGCTGTATCAAACTCGTGGCTCAATCAAAGGGTTTTCATGTGGGAAAACAAAGATAGATCGATATCAGATAGTAAACGGTGTTCATACCCTATTCATGCTATACATTAGATGTGTATACGTTGTTCTCTGAATAAAGTAAAATATAGTAAAACCCCGCAATAACGCGACCCCGCTTTTTCTGCGATCGAATTTTATGGACCCCAAATATCGCGTTATAGCGGGGTTTCACTGTATATATATATATATATATATATATATATATATATATATATATATATATATATATATATATATATATAAAATGAATCTTATGAATTTGTGAAAAAAAATTGCAATTCTTTTCCTTCATAATCACTGACAAATATTCTACACTACAGGGATCTCAGGGACCCAAGTTTCTGTGTCAAATATGCATGAAATTCTCAAAGGACGCAACCTTTCACCTTGTACTGCATCTATGTGATATGCCTCATTTTCCCCCGGGACGCTTCCCCTTTTTATATTTTGGTCAGCCATGGCCAATCTGTGGAAAAGCTAAAAGCTAGTCTTAAGTAAACAGACATGAAACCAGTGTGAATAACTGACAGTTAATCCTTATCAATAATCATCTTGTGCCTCTCTGAAGGTTACTCTGACATGACTTCAAAGAAACCGATGTTCTATTGTGTATGTAAGCACCTGCAATTGTTCGGCAAATAAATGATGCCCTTTTTTTTAAAACTGTGTTTAAATTAAATTGGTTACAACGTGAATAAAAAGCATGAAAGTAATAAAAGTTTTCTCAGAGTTTGATTTGGACAATATTGTCAAATCATTGATATGCCATAATAATAATAACTGCTAATTAAATACATGTGATTTAAACTAGGGCACTACAGTATCAGTAGACCCTTTTTAAAAGAGTGCAAAAAAGTACGTTAACTTGTAAAAATTAGTCATCAAAATCTGTTTTCATTTTTCGGGAAATGGACTTGATGAAAATTATACCAACGCCAACAGAAGGCAAAAACTTGGTGAAAGTTCCATTTGACTGGTGATATTTAAGTATCAGTACCTAAAGCTTGTCTGAATTCATCTTGACAACAGTTCACATCTGCAGTCTCCAGCTATTTAGGTACCATACATGTACCAAGATTAATTCATCTTTTCTATAGAGCCCATGTTATATCCCACCTTTATTCCTTACGGCCAACTCCTAAGGCATTTAATACAGTTTACTAATTAACATCAGGGCTGAGCAAATCCCATAGCCTGACGTCCCGGATTATTCATATTTGACGTCAGGCGAGTAAAATTTTCCAAGTCACTAGTCCAGGACAAGTGTTTTTTGCCTATTTGAAAAAAAGTCGGGCAAGTACCTATTTTCTGGCCATAATCACTTTATCTACCTTTATCTGGCCATTCATGAATGCTTGATTCTACCCCTCTTCATGGATTTATTTACATCCAGTATCACACCTACCGGTGGTCATTGATAACTCTGATTGATTGATTTTGGGATTAACGATGTGTGTGGCCATTTGGCCATGTATATCGGTATTGATAACTCTTGCATGCATGTACGTTATATCACCGCTTGACAGCATATTCAACTATTTTCAAACCACACGAGACAAAACAAAACCAGTATTATTAATTAGCAGTGTTTTAACCGGCTTCCTTGTACTGAGTTTACTTAAACCAGATCCTCACAAACGACTCATCCATGATTTTAATCCAGCGAATCAAACCAATAAAATTAATGAAAGGCACTTTACCGACATTAGTGTTGGTTCCCTTTGTGAACTGATTAAATGGCAGTGATGATTCTTTCATTTTTAATTGATTATACAGAGGATTAACTTCCACATCCATCATATTGTGTTTGAAGAGAAACAATTACACTAATTAAGGAGCTGTCTCTGTTCATATATAAAGGACAAAATGTATGTTATGATTACTTTAGAAGTACATGTAGATGTCAATCAAGGTGATATTTACTATGTGGATAAAATGAGTTTACTAAATTATTTTTTTCAAGGAAGTTAATAATGAAGAATCAGAGAAGGAAAATTAATGTGAAAGTGGAGGGGTGAAACGTAAGACTGCCACTGAGTGTGAGGTAACTATTTCTCCAAAGAGACATAAGCCAGATTATGTGACAACAAAAAATGTCAGATATGACACTACCAAGCGACTTAGAAATTTTCAGCCACATTGGGTTGATAGTTATCTCTGGCTTGAATTCATTCGCTCAGAAACAAAAATATTTTGCAGTAATTGCAAACAATATCCCAAACTGGCACAGGCTAGAAATTCAACCACTGTATTTGTCAATGGAACTGACAAATTCAGGATTAAACCAATCAAGTCTCATGACAGTTCTGGACCTCACAAGGTCTGTGCAGTTTGGGAAAGTCTGAATTCCAGCAAATTCCTTTCCATTCTTGCTGATGGAAGTACTGATGCTACCGTATTGGAGCAAGAAACAGTGCATATAAGATATCTGGACAATGGAAAACTGAAAACCTCTGATGTAACAAAATGTATAATATCAACCTATGTTTTTGAAAAATTAAATTAATAAATTTGTTATACATTATTTTGTTTGTTCTTTCTACCGATTAAAGTGCAAACATCTCAGCAAATCTTGTCCAGTGATTCAAATTTGGGACAAGTAAAAAGGTAGGTGGGACAAGTGAATTTTTTTAAAGAACTTGTCATGGACAAGTGGAGGGAAACAAATTGCCCAACCCTGAACATATTTATTTTAAATCAGTTTTTTGGACATGTGCTGCTTGGTATATTTTTTCATTCTTTTTTGCTTCATTTAATGACAGTAATTTGCGTTCATATATAAGGTACAGTGTAATGCCAGGTGTTACTCATGTAAGTTTCTTTGGTGTGAATGGAGATGCTATTTTACTTTCAGAGAAAACTACACAGCATTCTAAATGATCATTCTTGGGATTGAAACTAATTGTTGATGATTTTATTGTTGTGGTTCATTTTTTGTTTTGAGTGTTGTTGTTGGGATAAAAATTTTAAATTTACATGTACAATGTTTTAATTTGACATTCTATTTACTGAAAATTATTTTATTTTTTAGTGTGATATTATAAATGGCTAAGAATTCAATCCTGATATGTAATACAATAATAATTATACCTTTAAATTTCGTTTCTATCCTTTTTGAAAGTGAGGGGCTCTCGAGTTTATGCCAGGGAATCTAATAAATAAGCTGTGCACTCCCGAGTTCATGAGTGACCAGTCGAAGTAACTCCACATCTTGAAACTCTTTTGAGAGCCCTGCACTTTGTAAATTGATTAAATTGTGAAATTTTGAACTTGTCCATCCATCTTTTCAAAATATTACCAGAAACCCTACAAGTAACAACAAGTTCAACCACGTTCTGTTTATTAGTTAATGAGAAGAGTTGTATTGAGTTTCCCGTAGCATGGTGTAGGTGTGGAAAACTCGGCCATTTACATTTGTCTCTTATTCTAAACACACACTGAATGAAACTCGAAACGAGAGAGAGAGAGAGAGAGAGAGACAGAGAGCCTATCTACCCAATATTTTTAACCGAAGTGAATACACCCCCCACCGAACCCCATCCCACCCTCATTTTCATGCTATCTTTGAAGGATACTTTCAACCAAATAAAAAAATCTTACTGATCTGCCATAGTAAACATATCATATAACTCATCTTAAAGTTACCTTTTACCATGCAGATTTGTACGTTTACACTTGAAGGAGCTTCAATAATGGCAGCATATGCTACATCGTCGTGAAATCCACCCTATATTATATTTGTGTATTCATGCGGGAACAACCAAACAATGTTCATTTTTCTTCCGGTTTCGTAGTATGACTGCTGCAAGGTCACGTGATCGGTCATTGACGTTCCCGCGCCCTTCTATTGCAAAGAGATAATAATACAAATTTTAATGCAACCTGAGCTACAGGAAAATATACATTGTCTCCCTTTTGTATACCATCAACTTATTTGTATATTTTCATTCGTCGAAATAAAACATTAATAATATAAAGAAGGACAGTATATATTGCATACAGACATATACACACGCACATTATATATATATATATATATATATATATATATATATATATATATATATATATATATATATATATATATATATATATATATATATATATATAAGACAATTTCAAAATATTTCTTGAATTCGCCAATAACTTCAATCCTACGATTAAATGTACGTCAGAGTCATCAAACAGGTCCAACATCTTTTTTGATACTCAATCTACCGTCCTGGAGGGGAACATAGAAACTGACCTGTATTCTAAACTAACTGACTCTCACCAGCATCTACTCCCAACCAGCAGCATGAAATAAAATAAATCTTCCTTACGTACGTGCGTTCGGACCAAACGCATATGCTCTAATCCGGCTACCTTTGAAAAGAGACTCGGAGAGCTCAAGGAGCACCTTAGAAGGAGAGGATACAGAAATAGCTACATCGAGGAGGCTATTAACAAAACTAGACACCTCGATAGAAGAACCCTCCTGCAATATAAAACCAAGAAAACCAATAAACGCGTCCCCTTCGTGGTTACTTTCCATCCCGACGCCCCAAAGTGACAACAGATAATTCGGAGGCATTGGAACCAGATTTAATCCTCAGAACATCTGAAGGGCATATTTCAAGAAGTTCCTATGGTTGCGTACCGTAGACCTAAAAATCTGATGGAGCATCAAGTACGTGCCAAGGTAACTTCAAACAAGACCACAGATTCAGGCACCTATTGCTGCAAAGAGAAGCGTTGCCTAATTTGTAAACATATACCCGAGACCAAATCGTTCAGAAGTTTGACGACAGGAGTTAGCTACACTATTAATCAGAAGTTAGGATGCCGATTTTGATTATCTACTAACATGCAAGATCTGTGGCACTCAATATGTTGGCGAAACCGTAGATTTCAGAAAACGAATGAATAACTACAAGATCCACATTCGCAACAAAATCAATGCATTTGCTGCATGCTTCTTCAGGCACAAAAAGTTTTGAAAGAAACGGATAACGTCAATATATTTATAAACATTTACGTCATTGACATAGCGTCATTAAATGATATGAATTATCATACCAATTAGCATTATCATAATAAGAGTATTAGACGGTGCTTACCTATCAAGGTTCCCAACCCATAAACCCTTTCTAGTTTCTCATGACCTTTTCCTGGCGGGAGATTTTTTGCAAACGCCTGCATCCGTGATTGTAGCCTGCGTGTGCCCCTAAACAGGGATCCAAGACCGCGCTTACTTATCAAGGTTTCAGACGGCGCCGCCTGCAGGTCACCAACCCCTAAAACCCTACTAGTTTCCAATGACGCCACCCACTGTGGACTTTTTGTAATCACGGATGCACGCAATTGTGATCCTCGTGAGCTCGCGGCAGCTTTAGTATTAATCGATTTTTACTGCACGGAAATTAATTACCAGTTTCGGTTCTGTCCTGCGGTTCTGTATCTGTGCGCGGAGTCGTGGGAAATTTTCTATTTCGACCAGCACCGTCTCGAACTCGGCTGTGTTAATCGTTTTATCTTCGGTGGCCACCAAGTACAGCTTGGCAATTATGCTGAGACTGCTCTGTATCGCCGCGAGAATTTCCGAATAGACACGTATTCGTTTATGCAAACGTAACGAAATTATTTTTCCAGCGCCGCCAGACACACCAGTTGCTATAGATATAGATCCGACAACAAATCCGATTGGCGTGCCTATGGTAGTTACCGTAGTCGCAATTCCCGCCATGCCTAGGCCAAAAGTTCTTGCTGCAGCGAATCCACAAATCGCAGCTGTTGTTCCACTTCAATTATTTTATCGCGTCGGCAGCCTTGACGATCAAACCCGCCTTGAGGATCCATTACAGTTTTTCAATTAATATTGTCACCGCGAAGCATAATTGCTCTACAGACTGGCCTTGCTCAGGTGCAACACACACACGCACTTCTAACCAATTATTATTTTTCTTCACTGATACAGCTTCCATGCAATGGTAGAAAATATCTCTCCTGGGAATATTTATATCTCTGGCGATTGTGTGCTCCGGGGGCGTGCCACCACGTTCATCTAAAACTACGATAATTACGCCCTCGCTTTGAGCCGCAAATGATTGGTCTCTTTATTGGAGGAAAACTGTTATACGGGAGAGCGCGTCCTTGATGAATATCAGTCTGGGTCTTTCTTTCGCTGGCAGAGGTATTGTTAGCTGAACATACCTTTTGGTAAATGTAACCGGCGTGGATTTAACGATGAATATTACTTCATCGTTGTAGAAACAATCTCTGGACATTTTCACTCCCTACGGTGGCGTAGTCTTTTCAACTTCTCACGACTGGGTATTTTCGCGTGCCAATGCGATCATTCTAAACTGGCCTCGAATTGGTATTGGCACATCAGTTTGATTCCAACTATCAATTCTACTTGGCCCTCGCGTGGATTATATTTGATTGCATAATAGGGTCTGCTAATGCCGCATTGACTCAAATGTTCGTCGACAAGCGGCACAAAATTGCCGTCAATGTTGACACGCTCTCCCAGCCGGTTCAATACATCGTTTCCAGAGCTTTTGTCGCTTCGAGAACCTTTGGCTCCATCATCAATCTGAACCAATTTTGCAAGCGTCTCGTCCGCCGTGTATACAACGTTAGCGGACTTCAAATACAAATACCAAAAACGGTTAATAGCGCTTCATCCTCAATACACTGGTCTAAAAATTTTTAGAAGTCGTCTGTTTCAGAGATAAAATGTGCTATCTATTAGGGATTTTGATGTGCTGAATTTAAATATGACAATTAAAACAACTGATTGGATACTGTTTCCATGATATTTAAGTTTTTACATTTTACGTCTATGTATATTGTGTACATAGTAGAGTTTTAATCATAAATTGTAAACCTAGGTCTTTTCATGTGTTTATGGTTGCTTTAAATGATAATATTTCACCTGTCCTGTTTATGTAACACTTTAAAAAAACAGCAAAAAGCTTGTCTCTTGTATTTATTAAATGGAGCATCGCTTGTCACTGTCCAGCAATAGTCTGCAAGCATTGATGGGCTCCATTTGCCCTGATAGCGTTTCTCCATTGTTGCAATGTCCTGGTGAAATCGCTCGCCGTGCTCGTCGCTCACTCCTCCGCAGTTCGGTGGAAAAAATCTAGATGAGAGTGCAAAAAATGTATCTTTAGTGACATGTTGCAACCAAAGCTTTTGTATGCCTTGAGGAGGTTTTCCACCAACTCCCTGTAGTTGTCTGCCTTGTTGTTTAAGAGAAAATTTGTTGCCACTAACTTGAAGGCTTTCCATGCCGTCTTTTCCTTGCCACGCAGTGCACGGTGAAATGCATCATCTCGAAGAAGTTCACGAATCTGAGGACCAACAAAGACACCTTCCTTTATCTTAGCTTCACTTAACCTTGGAAATTTTCCACGGAGGTACTTGAAAGCTGCTTGTGTTTTTCCATGGCCTTGACAAAGTTCTTCATCAGACCCAGCTTGATGTGCAAGGGTGGTAACAAAATCTTCCTTGATTCAACAAGTGGTGGATGCTGAACAATTTTCATCCCAGGCTCCAATGACTGTAGGAGTGGCCAATCTCTCTTGATGTAGTGGGAATCTCTCGCACGACCATCCCATTCGCAGAGAAAACAGCAGTACTTTGTGTATCCAGTCTGCAGACCAAGCAAGAGAGCAAGAACCTTGAAATCGCCACAAAGCTGCCACTGATGTTTGTCATAGTTTATGCACCTCAAAAGTTGTTTCATGTTTTCATAGGTTTCCTTCATATGGGCGCTGCATGACCAACTGGAATTAATGGCAAAACACTGCCATTATGCAGGAAAACAGTTTTAAGACTCGTCTTCGATGAATCAATGAACAGACTCCACTCATCTGGATCATGAACGATGTTGAGGGCTGCCATCACACCATCGATGTTGTTGCAGGCTACAAGATCACCTTCCAAGAAGAAGAATGGAACAAGATCCTTTTGACGGTCACGGAACATGAAAACCATAACATCATCTGCCAGGAGATAACACTGCTGTAGTCTGGAGCCCAACAGCTCTGTCTTACTCTTGGGTAGTTCCAAATTTCTGACAAGGTCATTCAGTTCACCTTGTGTTATGAGGTGTGGTTCAGAGGAGGAGGATAGGAAAAAATATGGGTCATGTGACATTGATGGTTCAGGAGTAGAAGTTTCATCCTCTTCCTCTTCCTCGTCTGATTCAATTGAGAATGATTCTGGTGCATCAGGAACCGGCAGTCCTTCTCCGTGGGATACTGGGCGTATAGCTGATGGAATGTTTGGATAATACACAGTCCACTTTTTATTCTTTGACACACCTTTCCCAAATGGAAGCACCATGCAGAAGTAACAATTGCTGATCTGATCTGTTGGCTCTCTCCAAATCATTGGCACTGCAAAAGGCTTAGATTTACTTTTCCTGTCCAACCACTGGCGAAGATTTGTTGCACAAGTGTTGCAAGTAGTATAGGGTGAGTGTTGGGGGAAAAGGGGTGACACTTGGGGGAATAACGGGAATTTAGCATTGGGGGTGACACTTGGGGGAATAACGTGAATTTAGCATTGGGGACTGTTGAGGGAGAAAAAAATGGCAATCATGGAAAAATTAACCTTTTCTTGAAAAATGGGTGTTTTACTTTCTCCAACATTGAGCCAGGAAACCTGGGAGGTGAAATTTGATCTTCTTAATTTTCTTTGACAACCAGTCGGGATGTCCCATTCGCCTGAACTTGTCCTGGATTTTCATCCAGTTCAAATTCAGGCGATGGAAATCTTGTTGTTTCTTCTTCTCCATTCTTTCCTCTGCCCAAACCTTCTTAATAGTGGCAACCTCCTTCTCCATCACATCTCTAACCAGTATTTGGGCTGTGAGTATGGCTGTTGCTTCCCGTCTGACGGTACTGGGGGGGGGGGGGGGTGGATACAACCACAAATCTTCTTTTACTTGGTGAAGAAAATTAATCCACCCCTTCCAGTAAGTCCAGGGCTTTCCTGAGAAGCCCTACTCTACAGGGTACCGAGGAGGTCTTCACGGCTTCCTCCACCATTACATCATGTACCAGACTCCTTGCATTCTTTAGGGCAGCCACTTGGTTGGAGACAACGGTA
The DNA here is from genome assembly GCA_029931535.1 of Margaritifera margaritifera. NCBI lineage: Eukaryota > Metazoa > Mollusca > Bivalvia > Unionida > Margaritiferidae > Margaritifera > Margaritifera margaritifera. Next base: position 1,050,870 of record JAQPZY010001332.1, read on the forward strand.
GAGTGGTTGGATATCTCCAACAACACTCTATCCTTTCTACCAGGGACTCCACTTCCACCATGACATCCCAGGCTTCCTGTAGATTCTCGATGGTGTCATTCTAGGTCTTCTTTTCAGTTGACGTTGAATGGTGCGACTGCGGAAGGCACCGCTTTATATGCGTGAAGCGCGGACGTGAAGGAAAACATCCCTTTTTTCCAAAGATAAAAAATCTTATCACACCAAAAAAACCCCCAAAAAACAACACAGACCCAGTAAGCCTACCTAAAAGAAAGTATTTTTGATAAAAAAAATGTATACATACACACCACACCACACCATCCTTTTTTTTATTTTTTTTTATCAAACACACTCTATACAAACACTCTCTACAAACACATACCAGGGAATGGCTAATTTTGTTTTTGGAGTGGGGAAAAAACAAACACACTCTATACAAACACACAAACATACAAACACCTATGGAAATCATGGAAAATTAATCTTTTCTTGTGAAATGGGTGGCCCTGAAAAGGGCCGTTTGTTTTTTTTTAAAGTTCATCTAGAGGTGCGGGCACCTCCCTGGTTTGGCCCGACATGCGGGACAGCTTCCACTCCATGTTGCTGCACTCATGCAGCGCTTGGAGCTGTTGTTCAGGATAAACGGAGGATGGGTTGTTTCAGGCTCCCAATCCTCCTTCTCCTCCATCATCAGGTGGGGTCTGATGGGCTCCTTCTTATTCTCCTGTTCCTCCACCTCCCTCTTCTCCACTTCATGGAGGAGGTGCCAGACCACCTCTAGATGAACTCGGATCTGTCTTACAATTTCTATCTTATTCATCTTGATAAATAAAAACGGGGTAGCTCTATCGGGGAATGCGTCACTTTATATGCTAGAAGCGCGGACTTGAAGGATAACATCCCTTCCCCCCCCCCCAAAAAAAAAAACATTACTCACACTACCCCGCGTCTGACGTCATCCCTATGACGTCATTCTAGGCTTCGCGGATTCTGCACTCCATCACCCCTTACTCCAAAAATATACAGACCCAGTGCGCGGACCTAAAAGAAACTACTTTTGATAAAAAAACACATACACACACCTTACATACAAATTTTTATTTTTATTTTTATCAAACACACACCACAAACATACAATCCTTTTTTTAATCAAACACACACCACACCATCCTTTTTGATATTTTTTTTTATCAAACACACCACAAACATACAATCCATTTTTTTTTTAAAAACACAAACACACACCACACTATCCTTTTTATATTTTTTTTATCAAACACAAACACACACTCTATGCAAACATATTTTTTGGGGGAAAGGGAATTTTTTTGAGGGTAAATACAAACACATAAACATACAAACATACAAACAAAAAAATATTTTTTTGGCAATGTGATTTCTTTTCTAAAGATCTGGGTGGGCCTGAAAAGGGCCGTTGGGTTAAAGAAGTTACGTTGTTTTAACTTCTATTTGCGGCAGCAGTAGCGGCAGCTGCAGCAGGGCGGCCACGTTTGGCCACGGGTCTCACGGCTTTAAGACAAGGTCTCTTTCTGGTAAAAGAGAAAGCAAACTCCTCACAATCAATCTTACAGTTGACTTCTCCGTCTGGTACTTTCATCGACTGCAAGAGTTGGAGCTGCTGTTGTTGTTATTGTTGTTGTTATTGTCTTTGCTGCTTTTGCTGCTGCTGCTGAAGTCTTTGTCTCTCCTCCCATTCTGTTCTGTTCCTGATGATTTCTTCTCTCAGGACTTCTTCCACTAGATCATGAGCCATTTGTAGGAAGATCATCTCCTTTCTCTCCGGGTTGTTCTGAAGCAAATGATGCCTCACCCTCTGCATGTTAACCATAGCGTCGTTCAACTTGCTTATCTTGGCTGCTGCCATCTTCTTAAAGTGTTGTTGAGATCTTGACGAGTCAACGAGAGTGACTACACTGATGATGATGATGATTGTATTAACGTCGTGTGCGCCCATTCGGGCATGTACGACGATTTACCCCCACAGCGTGCAAAGCACGCATAGGGGGGTTCAATGTGCGATTAAACGCACTACTATTGTGGTCAGGCGTGTTGACAGTTTGCAACACACCTGACACTTTACTGCTTAAATAAACCCCTCCAGCGCAGCATGGTTCCCCACAATTAAGGGGGTTAAATTGAATGCGCGCTATTGGAGGGTGTGTATATTTTGATTTAGAATTTTGAATTATAACTGTACATAGGATCAGAACCACAATATTTACATGTATACAGGTATTGCGCTAGCGCACTTGAGGAATTGCTTCAAGGGCTCAATCTGGAGTGGCAGGCGGCACGGACTAGGAAAGCGAAGGCGCTAAGTGTGACGGGAAACCCTATTAACGCCAGGAACGTACATGATCAAATTCTGCCCAGTTAGCTAAGTCGGGCTGTTCCTATTACCAATTGTGTGTAAGCCGCATATTGTAATTACGGTCATATTTTCACAGTTTACTAAATTTTCCTATTATCCTATCAATTTTGAAATTTCGTGTACATAGTGTACATATGTTTTCCGAAAAAAGCTAATACATGAATTTGGGTTTAAGTAACCCTCTCAATTTTGTGATCTTGTCCACACAGCAAAGCATTTTTCAAAACCTCAAAATTGACCACTCGGCTGGTTCGATAGTTTAGAGTCAATCCTTTGACTTTGCATTGGGTGTGAAGTTGTCCTTGTGGGTCTCGGTATCGGTAGCCGTAATTTTTAGGGCCACCGCTGGCAAAACTCAGGATGGTGTCTTGAGGGTGCTCGTCCGTCCAGGCTCCTAAAGATCTCCTTGAATGGTAGGGTGTGGGCAACCGGGGCGATGAATGTAGATACAACTGTCGGTGTCAAAGTACAGGACACGATCTCCTAAGACTTCTAAAGCTTCGTCGTACAATTTCAAGCGAGCATGAGCTGTCACGTAAGCTGCAATGACCACGTTGCTAAACTTGTCGGGTTTTACAAACTTCCTTTCTTCTTCGAAATTGACTAAGATCAAATCATCACGGACGATTTCGACGTGTTTCATTAGTATACTTTTGTCGTCCAACAATTTAAAGTAGCGATAAGGATCGGTCACGTATTCCGTCTTGGGTAAGATCGTACGTTGTGCCATTTTTCCCCACAAGTAATTGAGCATGACTTTGGGAAACGATCTTTTTCCTTCGTTTTTTTTCTACGTCTTCCAAAGTAATCCCTTCGATGTCACGGTACTCTTCTTTGAATCGAACTTGGTCTTCGGGAGTCTGACACCACGAGGGATAGCCGCTGGCTTCTTGTTTCAGTTTTAAAAATTGGTTGACGTACCCCGAGAAAATGCCTGGATTCGAGGCGTCGTCCTTTTGGTATTGTGCTGTGGTTGGAAAGTGCCAGATTTCGTACACTTTCAACAAACGGTATCCTCGATCCAAAGCCCGAAACAATTCGGCGCTGACCCACGTTCCTGTCAAAGCGCGTTCTTCCTCCGTGTGGTGACAGGGGTGATCTTGGTTGCATGTTTCGGCACACGTACGGCATAAAAGAAACATCAGTTTTCCTTGGCAATGATGAGGTAAGATAGGATGGTACAAGTGGGTCGGGGGTAAGACTTTACATTTGATCAATCCTTCGTATTGACGAATGTGTTCCACGTCGATGTGTTCTGTCAAGATTTTAGGGTGACCGGTTGGAAAACGAGCATATTTGCACACCCAAGGATATAACGAACACACGTCGATGAACTTGATTTCTTCTTCTTTGGATTCGTCTACGTCGTACAGCAAGCGAGTGGCATTGGTTCGTCCTCCAAATAAACTGTGGCGCGGATCCAAAGGCTCGATGGTGGTCACGTACTAACTTTCGGTGATGTTCTTAAATTCAGGATCGGTTTTCAAACGTCGATCGTACTCGTGCTCCCACATTTTTACCACTTGGTATCCTTGACTTTCTAACTTGAGTCGTCGTTGGTAAGTCCGTTCGTACACCTGTTCCATGGTGAAATTTGAAAAAGGACTTTTCAGGTCTCGTTTAGGAAAACAGATAGGGCATCCGTGAAACAAGCAACCCTGAAATTCGTACACCGTGTTAGGGTTTTCTAAGTCAAATCCATCCACCGAATAAGATCCAATCTTCTTTTCTCCTCCTTCGTTTCTAGCATGTTGTAGTACGGCGTGTTGATTGGCTTCCGTATTGAAGAAGTAAGGAAAATATCCTTTGGCCATTTCTGTCATGCCAAATGTTTTTGGCATTCGACTCAAAGGCATGGCCAAATAACTCATGGAATCTTTGAACTGTACTTGTCCTACTTTCATGTAGATGAGTTTGGCTCCGTTCATGGTGACCATGGGGCATTCGGTACCTTGTTGCGAATAATATTTTAACAAAAACTGTCCATCGTATCCCGAGAAATTGTGAGCTATGACGGTCGCATAGCGATGACAGTATCCGTAACGTTGAATGTCCTCTTCGCTCCAAGTGTCGTCGGTAGGGTCTAAAATCCATTCAGCAAACTCGGACAGAGTGTTAGGTCCGCAAAAGATTTTTTCACGTCCTCCTGGAATCCGACTACAATGAGGACAGTGAAAATGGATAGATTCTTGGATGCACTTCTCACAAGCCCGATGAGCCACGCAGAAATTGGGAATGTGAATGCCGGTTTCTTGCATGCATTCAAAATCAAAAAAGATAAAAAATCCACTTGGGTCTTGTTCTTCCGATCGCTCTTTAATTCTTTCTTCTCTGTATTGTCGTACTTTTTGCATGAAACATCGATGATCATAATCCACCATCTGCTGACAAATGCTGCATCTTTTCTTGCCAGACCAAACGTGTCTCTTGGGGTCGTTGGTACGAATCAGGTTTACACACGTGGAACACATTTTCAATAAGTCGCAAGCACATTTTTGTTGGTGTCCTTGTGTCTTGCGATGCTGTTTGTAGCAAGAGGGACTGACAATGGACGTGTTGTTTAGGAAGACATGGCTTGGTCGCTAAACAACCCCGACATCGCTCACCGCAATGAATGTGTCGCTCCCGATTATTAACTCCTTTGTCGCATTTCTCACAATAATATCCGTATCCTAGAAATACTGTGATACTGTGATGTCATCGAAATGTTCTTGGTGGTAATACACGTGAATGTATTTTCCTTCGGGAAAATCGGGGCTCGAAACAGCAGAGCACCGCGCACTTCTTCAGGATGTACTTTCAAAGTGTAGTGAGGAGTCAAGACGTCTTGAAGTTGTTGCTTTTGAGAAATGCCACACACGGTATCTTTGGGGATGCCTGCTTGCTGTAACAGGAGTTCTGCTTCTTTTTGTTGTTTGGCATTCTTTGACTTTCGAATGTTTTCCCAGGCTCTTTTCCATTCTGTGGTCTCGTTCTTGTCGGCAAACGTTCGCCCCAATACGATGGCGCGGGCCAAGCACATCTGGTCTTGAGAATTGTCGATTTGGACGACACTGCATTTGGTACTGCGAAGGTCGTCCACCAGAAACGCTTTCCTGCTTCGTCCGCTCCCTCGAGGAGGGGAAACATGAGTCATGTAAAGTGTGGCCTTTCCATCCGTGATGGTAAACTTTTCGCTGGATTGTTGAACGTTTTCTATTTTGGTCATGACTTTGGATGGTGTTAATTCTGCCGGGGTGCTGAACTCGATCCAAACAGCTGACTTCAAACTGTCGTGATGGATGGCTAGTCTCAATCGATCGTCTTCTTTGGCTCCGCATTGTCGTTTCAAGTGCTGTAACACAGATCCCCACAAATCGGTAATTAACTTGGCAACTTTCTCGGGAGGCACTTCGGACTTGAAGTCTTTAAAGTGAACCGTGTGAGTGTATGCCGTGGTTCTAAATTTTAAAGAGGTTATTTTTTGCGTCTCTCGAATACAATAGTAATTTTCGAGAGCCACGGTAGGACTTTCTTGATCAGGGGTGTTGGTAGTGCTGGTTTTTGTTTTGGGTGGGTTAGAAGTTTTGGTTTCACGCTCACTCATCTCTTCTTTGAAATCGCAAGCATGGACTTGAGCTAGCAGTTCAGCAAGCGGTGTTTCAGGCGGCACGGAAAATCTTCGTCGCCGTGGCCTCTTCGTTTCTTCTTCTTCTTTTTTCTCATGGATTTGGCGTGATCTTTTCATCTTGAAGTTTGATTTGAATCTGATTCAGTTTCACACAGGGAGACTATATATAGAGAGACCTTCTTACCCTCAGAATCAGTATTTGTGATTGCACTTTCAAACTGTGAAGATGGAAGAGAAGAAGTCAAAAAACCTTGCCCTTCTGCTTAAAATCTCAGCACAACAGACGGCTGTGGCTATCAAAATTTTACAGAGATTCCTTGGAAAGTATACCAATAAGACAAAGGACTACTCCTCTTCTCGAGATAAAAGTCAAGATACTTGTTATATCTGCCAAGAGAAAGGACATTGGGCTCTAGAATGTCCACAACGTCAAGAAAAAGAAAAGAAGGGAGACAAAGGGAAAGATACTTGTTATCATTGTAAAGGAAAAGGACATTGGTCTTCGGAGTGCCCTCAGAAACAAGAAAACCTACCAGAGAGAGAGGAAGCAGAAGGATCTTCCTCACTCCCAGACGAAGAAGAAGAATAACCTATCCTCAAGAAAAGCAAGAAAGCTAGACGACTGGAAGACAGTGAGAACGAAGAAGAAGAACCCTTGATCCCTGTGAAGAAATTCAAGAAGAACAAGAGAGACAGACAGTGAACGATGAACTTTTTTGGAGTGTGGTGTTATGTTCATGGTGAATTATTTTGTTAAAAAAAAGAGAGAATAGACCAGAATGGAAAAAAAGTAAGTGTCTTTGTGTTTTTTGTTATTTTAGAATATGGATGCACGCACGCACGCACTCTTACACAAAACCAAGGAATGGGATTTAAAGTTTTACTTGATTTGGCAATTTTATTTCTTTTCTAGAGATCTGGGTGGCCCTGAAAAGGACCGTTGGGGTGTTTGTTTTGTTTGTTAAACAAACTTATGTACTCGACATGATTAACTTCAACTGTCGCAATCCTTTTCCACGACCCAGTCCAATTCCTGCTGCTGCTGCTTTGGTGGTGGTAGTAGTAGTTAATGGTGATGGTGGTAGTGGTGGTAGCATCTCACTAGTAGTAGTCGTCGTGACGGGTTTCGCATGTTTAGCCCGTGATGGTCTTTTTCTCTTAGGCTGAGTTAAAGAATATTCATACAGCTTTCTTAGATGCTTTAATTCAGCTAAAATGTCTTGTAGTAGACTCACCGTTTTGTTTTCCTGACTCTCTTCTTTCGGTTCTTCACTCTTCTCCTCTTCTAACTTTCTTAGTTCTTCTTCTTTTTTTCTTCTTTCCTCTTCTTGCTGAAGAAACACTTCTTCCGCTTCTCTCTGTCGCTGTACAAATTTTTCGAATTCTTCTTTTTGCCTCTTTTTAATATCATCCATGACAGACACCAAAGAGGATGGTGGTAGAGCAGCAGCAGCAGCAACAGCAACTGTCGTAGTCGTTTCAGGTACAAATTCTTCAGACAAAAAATCCCCGAAATCTAAATTAAACTCTTCCGCCTGGAAGTTTAACACAGTATTCGTTGTAGGCTCACTCCAATACATAGTGGTTTTGGTAGTCTCCATTAAGCTGTCCAAAAAGTAAAATCCCTACGAACGCTGTGATACCTTTATACCCAAAATGACGTCCCCCCCCCGCTCTCTTCCTATTGGAAGAAAAACCGACCCGCTTGTAACGCGCGCTTGGATTGGTAGTTCATTTCAATCCATTTCGATCCACTCATAGGGTATATATACCACCGCTTGTCTCACAGAGCTTCACCGGTTTTCTCCAAGACCACTCCAGAAGAAGAAGAAGAAAAAGAAGATGTGGACTAGTATCGAGTCATCCAGTATCGTCTCGGGAATGTTGTTCGACCCAGCATTCCCCATGTATGTAAAAGCCTCATGGCCTATTACGAAAATAACAGAGACCGCTATCTGGAAACGCCGTATTTATGTTGAAAGACAAGGATGTTTGAAGAGGGTACTCCTCTACTTACCAGAAGTACGACGAGGTCTCAGAAGAAGAAGACAACCCTCCAGGAGATGTCTTCTCTGTTAAAAACCAAAAAAAACCCCACTCCAATGGCCCTTTTCAAGGCCACCCATTTTTCAAGAAAATATTAATTTTTCCATGATTGCCATTTTTTTTCCCCTCAACAATCCCCAATGCTAAATTCCCGTTATTCCCCCAAGGGTCCCACAATGCTAAATTCCCGTTATTCCCCCAAGGGTCCCCAATGCTAAATTCCCGTTATTCCCCAAGTGTCACCCCCAATGCTAAATTCCCGTTATTCCCCCAAGTGTCACCCTTTTCCCCCAACACTCACCCTATACTACTGTTGCAGCATATGTGTGGGGCCCACCTCTTGTCCTGATCTCCAATTTTGCAGCCAAAATAAAGGTGATAGGCCTTCTTAACCATAGTGGTTATACTGCGGTTTTGTGATGCAAAAGTCACTTCACCACAAACATAGCAGAAGTTATCTGCATTGTTCACACAAGTACGAGGCATCTCTGCTCACTTTGGCTAAACAGATGTGTCCCTTTGCAAAATCAAACACTGACAAATAAGAGAGCACGACACTGTATGATTTGCAGAGCTGATATAGGTCAATTTCTTCAACAGAGTGATGTAAGCTTAGTTATAATTGCATCATCCATGACTTATAGGAATAACATGATGCAATTCATATCATGTATGACGCAATACCAGCTTCAGATTGCATCATTCATTGTTTTGCCTAAAAAGCAAGTACTGTCCAAACCCAGTCATAGATTTATTCATAGATGCCGTCAAAGATGTATTTTAGTCATTTCTGGTTTAAATTGAGATCACTTCCTTTTATAACTCACTTATCGTCCGCCATTCCCAAGCCAAGGGTCGTATATACTGACCCAGTATCATATCTTTAAAACTAGAGCCAACAACAACCCGGTTGATCAACTCGGCCAAATCGGCTTTGGTTGCAAACCTGGTTAAATTCACATCGGCGCCTCCAGGTTGGGTCGCCGCTCGTGATCATCCATAAATGTCAACTAGCAATTGGTATATACTTTCAAACGTAGCTTCTAAGTGACGCTGTCTTTGACAACGCAAAATCGACAAGCGCTTGCAGGGTCGGTCTTCCTGCAATTGCACACAGTGCTTCAACGACGAGATGTCGACATATTGGGTCATCTCTTTGGTTTTGAAACGGCAGTGCTGAATAAAACAGCGGTGGCGCGCTGGCGCCCTGGGAACGTCAGCGTGTCGTTGGGTTACACAGATCACGTCTGCGTTATTGTGGCGGCCCCTATAAAACAACCTCGCGGGATTGTCTTGGCGTTCAAGCATCACATCTTCCTACACGACAAGATTATTGTTTCCCGGGTCTAGGTCATCAATGCTGGGTTTTCATCGATCATGGAAAAGAACTGGATGGCGAACGATGAAGTCGTCTCAACTTTGCTGAGCACAGGCGATGAAGACGCAAGCACCTCAACGAAATCTCTGTGTACGTCATACCATGATTGTTCTTCCGGGGATGGTGCAATCACGTACAACTAATCTCACATTAATCATCGCATAATCAGATTCAGGAACAGTTGAGTTTTTCCGGATCCGGCCAGTGATCAGCGCGAAAAGCAAGTTTGGAAACACGGAACTGGTTCCATTGAAACTGTGTTTGGGTGGTCGGGGCTTCGGAAGTCAATGACTGAAAAAGCGGAGCCTTTTCTCTTTCGCTCCATCGATGCCATGTTGAATACCAATTGTGATTTTTTTGTACTCATCAATATGTCTTCATATTGTGTGCGATGCCGGACCAATTGCAGAGCGGAAATATGTTCCCTGTGTGGAACAAAGAAGTTTACATTTGTCGGCGGACGGCAAAGCCGTCTCACTTCCAGGTCCAGGTTTAAAAAAAAACAATTTGACGGTGATATCGCTTCTGCGTTAACAAAACTACCTGGGGTACAGAGGAGCAAATATCCCGGTGAAAAGCATATCCCTGGATACAATTATTACGGGACTGGAATACAACTAGATTCCAATGACGGACCAAAACCTGGAGAAGAACCTGTAAATCGCATCGATGCTGCGTGTTACAAGCATGATCTCGCGCATAAAACATCAAAGGGTATCCGTGTGCATAACAAAGCCGACGTGGATCTCATCCGTGACTTAAATGCGATTAATTATGCACTCGGAGAAAGAATCGCCAGATGGATTGTCAAAAGAAGCACGAAGGCCAAGATTGCACTTGGAGGCGAAGCTTCACGTGATCATTAGCGCGACACTAGAGGCTAACGTATCGATATAATAAACATGGACCCTAACTGACCTCTGAGTGGACTTTGTCCGCCATATATAACAGTCCCCGCGATAATCGGAAGGATGAAGTTGTAGTTGGAAAGTTAGAGTCGCGGCAAAAGTTACCTCAAATGTTGTCAGAGCATGGCTGGCCAAACAAGCGTTGTGGCAGATTCATTTACCCGCCCCGACGAAAATTTTCTATGAATGGTTTGATGTAAGGACGCCCAAGGAAGTTCATCAGGTTAATATCTTATTTTTCCCGCATGATAAGGTACGCAGCATGACGGCACGTCGTGGACGTTCGCATACATACAAATATGTACTAATCGTGGAAGATGTTCCTAGCAGATACAAGGAAGCCAAGCCACTGACGTCTAAAGACTCAACAAATGTCGCATTAGCGGAACGATTATTCGAGCATCAGTACGCAGGAATTGTTTATTTGCGATCGGTCTCGAGAGTGGGTAATGCGGCTTCGCTTCGTCATAGCAGCGTTGAACAACGAAATTACACGTGCGAAAGGTATAACGTCATCTTCTGCAATTCAGCAGAAAATTGTAATCCATCCACGAAACCATCTACATGCTCCACAGCTTCCGTCGTTAGATTTAGTTCAGAACAATCTGGTTCGGTATCTGTATGCACCGAGGAGAGTTAGAAGGAGGACGTCATGTTACTGATCCAATGTGTTTACGATCTCTGACCGAATTGATATTCCGGGCAGCCAACGCGCTACTATCTGGTGTCAGCGGACGAACTCCATCCTCGTCATGAGCAGAGAAGCGCATTTATGCGAGAGAAATTACAAGTTATTCCCATAAATACAGAATTACTGCCAAGGTCAATTTTGGGATTGTGTAGTGCCCGTACGCGTAAGTGGTGATTCCGTCAGGGAAAATCCACTGCTTGGTATCCAACGGGGACAAACGTCCTCGAGCGAATAAGAGCTGTTGCGTGCGTGAATTCACGTCGTTGCTCAAGTCACTCCACGTACATGTTTTGCTTGAGATCTGTTGTGACGACAACCAGGGGAACTCCTGTCGACCGATGGAACTCGAAGTTCCTACCATAATCGAGTACATTTTTGGGCGCAGTCCCACGAATTCCCAAATGGGTTTCCCCGCGCACTTGTCCTCTTAGTTCCCCCCAAATTTCTTGTCGGCGTTGCTGGACAGCAGATTGTCCTTCGGAAACTAGCTTATGTTAAACTAGCGGACAAGCGATGTTGTGCCCATATCCGCCTAGACATAATTAGTGGTGATGTGCATCAACGAACTTGCCCCCGGAACCCTACACGAGTGCACGTTTGTATTCTGACAACTACTCGCGGGGAACCGATATCGCTGTAGACGCCAGTATATAATCACTGTGGGCGCGGTGAAGCTCGTCGGAGTATTCCAAGTCGACTTCGAAAAAGTATCCATGGTCGCTGTTGTTGCCGTAGTCACGTATGTGTTTGTGGATATCTGCGTCCGTCAGATCCACCCATATAAACTCGCCCATTCGGACAGGTACTTTGTACCAAGATACATGCTGCAACTGTTTGGTTTGTTTGGGTCGAATCCATTCACGCATGGGCTGTTCACATGAGCGTAAAGGTGACTCACAATGGAAATCCCGCCGCGGACACCACGTTTGATAAACAAATGTTGGTCAATATCAGTGAGCAGTTCAAACTCGATATTGGTTTTCGACAGTAGTGCATCCCAAACTATTTCCTGTGATGCGAAGTAATGTGCGGGGTCGAGCTTGTAAGACATCCGCGAGCAGCAACACATCCGTGCGCAAATATAGGTCGTGATAGTCACCGAAATTTTGGCAACCAAATAACGATCATACGTTGTTCGCGTGTAAGTAGTCGTCGTCGGAAATACCTTAGCGGGACAGTGACGAATACAAGGCATTAATCTGTTCACAAAACTTCTCCCAATCGCTCATGTATTCGTAGGAATAGATTCATTTGCGCGCAAGAAAGCTTAAATTGGAACTTTAAGGTGCATCGCCATCGGGGGAAGCGCCACCATATCGACGAGTAGTCGTAAAGCAGTCACTTCTTCCCGCCGCAAGGTTGTTAACGAGTTTATCCAGGCTTGAATTGAGAAACTGCTGCGAGTCAATAAACTGCAACCGGCCTAGCCGGAACATCATATATTTTTCCATGGTGGGAATAGCACTTATTTCGGCGTTCGATGCCGTTGCGTTTCCTTGCATGATTAAGTGACTGTTATGAAGCGCAACCGGAATTCTTATTTTGTTAGGGTAAATTCGCAGCTGTAGACTGCATACGCAATGTGCAGCTCCTCTGTACATGCCAGTGACGTGACAGTGATTGCAAACTCGAGAAGCTTCGCTTCCAGAGCCGTCCTCGATTGGTTTTTCGCAAATCCAACAATGAGTCTCCATGGAAAACTCGCGAATGCCATCGTTAGTCATGATCATTTCGAGCGATTTAATAAACACCTCAACCGAGTCCTTGTCGCGATATAGTAATGGCGGCTCAGTTTTACCGTCACATGGGACTACAGTGTAGGAAAACCCGGATGGAACTCGTTCAGCAACTTTCGTCGTATTTGATTATACAACCGCGGGAGTTGAAGCTTCCATGGGAGTGTTTAGGCCGCGTAAATGATATATGGGACTTTCATCTTCTGTTGAACCGCGATATATTTCAAAATAGTCTTGCCAGGTTCCGGCATAATCGTACGCCGTGACTTCTCGCTGCCTCCCCTGCGTTAAAATTCATGGTCGTCAAGCACCTGTTAGGTGCTAAATACATGTATGCAGCGTAGACATGGGAACGTTTTCCTCTTGTACTTACTGTGACGGTAAACCATTCGGGGAAATATTTTTGTCCACACATAGAGGTACCGCGCCGCTCGGGTGTCAGAGCCGTCCACGTTTTCCATGTGTCAGAGCTGTCCACGTTTTCCATGTTGTTCAACGACATCAAATCAATAATATTAGCCTGCGCGCGTGAAGCTTTGCTTCGTACATGTGCAGATAATCGATTCGGCCGAAGACCACTGCTCCAAGTAAACACATTCAGATGTCAGAAACCTGTACAGGGAATTCTATGCTGGCAAATTCAAGTTCACCCATGTGCTGTTGATATTTTCGAGGCTGATCTATATGATCACGCGCAGTATGCAGCGAGGACAAAATCGCCCATGCAAAGCACCAATTGTCGTTGTTTTCAGATTCAAGCTCGATGTGGAATATACGCTGGCGTTGGAATATAACTCGACCCGATGAAAAGCATGTACAGGAAAACACCAACGTGAACTTCCACCCATGCGGAAAGAGTCCATCCTGAACCTTCTCGGGTGTAGTCGTCAAACTTTCTAAGGATCGTTGCAAAACCTTGTCTATTTCATCATTAATGGCCCGAGTGTCTCCGCGGTTTAAGCTTACAAGGGCACCAAATTACCCGCGTGAACTTTACAAGGGCATCAGTGGTAAAGGACCTGCGTGAGTTTTAAACCCCGTCATTTGCGGCTGGAAGCTTAGCTTCCAGACGCGGCATAGTAAATCTTTGCAACAAGAATAATGTTCCTACTGGACCCGGGAAGCGAGGTACTCGCGTGCTGCAGTGTTGATATGATTCCGGGACGCATGTTTGAAAGAAGCCTCATAGCGTCGCTGCTTGGCTTGTATACTTTTGGAATAATTGCCCAATAATCTTGGACATCAACAGAACGCTTATGCGACTTAAACTGTGGGAATTTGACTCGTTCCTCATCAGCGACTACACGTGCAATTTCAGTCCGCGTGGCCCGTGAATGCCAATGCACAAAGGTACTTCACGGTCAGACGCGGCTCATCTGGAGGAAGTCCTAATAGTGCAAGTATACCTGCCTTTGCTGTGCCTCTTGATATCTTTATTCCACACGAACGCGCGGTTTCTTGGAGTTGATGCACAGTAGGCATGCCTGCATGCAATATTTACAAAATCATTTAATTGCAACTTTTTGTATTGTCATTTTAACTTTATCAAGATCGGAAACAGCAATATTTTCGATTCTAGATATTATTCCATTGACATCATTGTCTTTTTCCTTAACGGCATCGTTGTGTTATCCACATTAGTGTTGGTTAGTCTTTTTCGGTTCCAACATGTAGTGCAAGCAAGTAATATTTACAATATTCGTAATGACATGTTCGGTTACAAAGTTCGTATTTTCCAAGACATACACCCTTGCATCTAATGTGTCCCAATGACATCGAACTCTCTATATATACACGAGGCTTGTATTCTTTAATACAAACACTCATCTATCCTCTCAATTGATGGTGTGCGTAACTTCAGGCGTATCCTACCCTTTATTTCAGCTGATACTTGATGTATCAGAGTATACTGCAGTGGATAGTATTTGATCGTACGACCATTAACCGTAAAGTACCTTTCATCCATGATAGTAATTTAAAAAAGCAGGGTAGTGTCCTTTTCACCTGACTACAGAAACTGCGGACTAGGGTTAAATAGCTTTTCTTACTCAAATATAATTTTCTTTAAGGCGGTATTTGGCCAAATCACTGCACGCTTACCAACACTAAGTTTTACACCAACTCGTAAATGACCACCCATTGTACATTGACTTCCAATAATATAAAACCACTTGTATTGCTTGTGTATTGACTCTATGGTTTCTATATCTTTGCAATTAAACATCTTTTCACAGAAATCAAGTCATACTCTTTCGTCCCCTTTCTCCACGTCGTCTATAATTTTCTGATATTTTTTCTCACTGTAAGTCAATGCATTGTCATACATACGTGTAAGCTCCATTAGTGTTTCAGTATATTATATGCCAAAGGCATTTCTCAAATTGATTTGCCCATTGCGAGCGGATCAAAAAATATCCGTAACGGTGATCGCCAAAGATCTTCACAGCGAATCTTCGCTGAGATCTTCACTGGACGGTTCACTGTCTTCAAAGTCATCAGCGGTTGAACTCAGTGGCGACTCAGTTAACAACAGGTACTTGAAGTTTTCTTGCACAATATAATACCATGATTTTTCTTACTTTTTATTATATTCTTCGCCAAGTTTTCGTCGTCCTCGGTTAAAACGCGTTCCCTAAGTCAGTTAATTTATCAAGATGCTCCGCATATGAATTTGAAACATTATATAGCATCTTTTGAAACCCTTTGACGAATCGATATGACGCATTCAAGCTAAATAAAGATTACAAACGCACCATTGCTCAAGAAATGTATTTCCAGCATTAGCTACAGACGCGAATTCTTTCACAATACTATGTGTCAAACGGTGGAGCTTCCAAGGCCATTATAGATAATATTCCACTGCAAATCTCTAATAAAACCACGTATGCATTGTGCTTGCTTATATCGATCTGTTGGTATATGCAGCTATCTGTCTGTAAAGCTCACATTGCTGCATTGAACTGCGGTAGAATATATAAAGTCAAAATGCTGGGTAAAACGTCCGCCCTAACCGAGTAATTTCCTTTTAAAACGTTAAAAGTATATAAAAAGCCAAGAAAACAAGTAGACCTTTCGCCAGAAGATATTGCAGAAATACAAAAGATGCGTAGATCTGTTCCAGCAAAACAGATCCAAAAACGATATAGAATTAGCTCAACCAGATTATGTCAGATACGGAATGCACTCAAATATTGCCCAGATGTAGAAAAATCTGGCATCTACAAACAAGATTCAGATATCACCCAAACTGATGTACAACACATACTTGAAAATATTCAGTCAGTGGCACTTAGATCAGATGAAAATCAAAAGCAAATATTACAATTAGTAGGGTTTATATCGTCTAGTAGGGTTATTAGACGATATAAACACATCCGTAGGGTTTTGGAAGTAACGATACGCTTTACTACAAATGTGTTAGAGCTTTTTGCAGAAAAAAAAAAAATTTGGAAAACAGGTTCAAACAGATAAAAGAAGACTTGGTAAATTAAATTTATAACGAAATGGGTTTAGAATAGGATTCTTCTTGGCGCTTGTTTTACCAGCCATGCGCGAACTTTGCACGCAGGCACCCACCTGGGGGTGGCGGGGGGTAACTTTAGGGCGGCGCCGTCTGAAACCTTGATAAGTAAACGCGGTCTCGGATCCCTGTTTCGGGACTCACGCGGGCTACAATCACGGATGCACGCGTTTGCAAAAAAATCCCCCTCGGGGAAACTAGAAGGGTATTAGTGATTGGGTACCTTGATAAGTATGCGCCGTCTCATTTCTTTATTATTATACTACTCAATCTGATAAATATAACTGGGTTTGAAAGATACGCGAGTCTCTAATTAGAACTGAATCAGTGAAATCACAATATAGAAAGGATTTGTATGGATTCTCAATTCTCCTCTATTGTTTCAATACATTGTAATACAAATAATCAGTCTTTACGGGATTTTTCTCTCATGCTAATCGATGCCATGGAGAGACGAACAGACTGATTAAAGAAAGTTACTGCAATCATCAGTTAGATACTTTGTATCCCAATGTCATAAATACTAAGGCATTATATAAAATTAAATAAGGTTTTAATAAAGCATATGTTGCATATATATATATATATATATATATATATATATATATATATATATATATATATATATATATATATATATATATCGTATAATTGATAAATATGAAATCTAAACAGATAATTACTTTATTTTTTTTACAATTTATTTTTGCGTGTGGGAGTCCGTTGGGAATTTTCTTGATTTAAGTCGCTTGGTTTCAGTGTTCTAAGGCGGCGTATCCAGTAAGATTCTTTTTCTTTCCTGGTTTCGGAACTCCAGTTAGTGTTGTGAGCAATTGCAGTTTGTATAATGTCACTAAAATATGGCTAGGGGAAGAGAAGTGTTCTGCTACTGGACTTCTGTCCATCTTCTGTGTCATCCAATCAGATCTGTGATGATTGATCATGTTGTTTAGTTTTTCGGTTTCTCTTGCTGAAGGCAGCAGATCTTATATGTGAATATCTAAATTACATTCCATTATATCTATCTATCTATCTATCTATCTATCTATCTATCTATCTATCTATCTATCTATCTATCTATCTATCTATCTATCTATCTATCTAATCTATATATCTATCTATCACATCGAAAATATTATCCTTCTTGAAGAGTACTGTCAATATTCATATTTTTCTAGAAAGAAGAATCACTCTATATAATAGTATACTGACCTTTAATAGCATTTCTGCAAAAACTCGGGATAACTAGTTTTATTTACACCAGAACTTAATTTCCGTCTGATTTAAGCACACTATGTGGGTTAGTGCCACGTTTCTGATTTTAAACCGCTTCCCACCAGGAACAACTGAACTTCAGGCCCTTACGTCTTCCCATAGAGGAACACTCTATTGAAATAATACAGAAGAAGAAAAAAAAAAAAAAAAAAAAACGAACAAACACACGAAAACTTACATTAATTTTAACGAAAATACACAAATCTATAAAACCAATGTAGAAAACGTGTAAATTTACCAATGTGGATTTCAGTGGTCACGGTACCTATCATTTTGAATCAACTAATGACAACGTAACATTTCTGACTTTTTATGATACAATTTTGATAACTGCAGTCAAGAATCACCATTTACTTTTACAATTGTAATATTTTTAGCGTTAGGATGATCACGTTGAGCAGAAAGGATAATTTTGATCTCGTCCGGAGTTTCAAGTGTTAATGTGTGAATCCTTCAAATAAAACATTGTCGAAATATTATCGATAACAACTGCTAATTATAAAGTATTCTTTGGCGTGTTGAAAGCTTAAATCCCAATAGTACGATGCACTTATTTGTTTTTACCAGAGGGTTCCTATTTTTTATCGGGACTGCTAGAAGAAAACGAACTGAGACAAATGCGCCATCAAAGAATGGAGTCTAATGCTCTTCGCGGTATTTTATGGAAAAGAAGAAAAGGTGTTACGTGTTCACTACGATACCACATGTACACAAGGGAGAGACAATTACATTTTTAAAGAGTGGGTCATTGTTAATTGAACAACGGTATATTCTAAATCGATCATTAAGAATCTCGTCTTTCTTTTCTACCTAATTGTAGTGTGTAGTAACTTGTGCTATAATTGTTTTATTTTTATTTTTTAAGTTGTGAAAGAAGTAATTTTACATTTTTAAACAAGTATTGTGCCCAGTTCTCAAACGATAACTAACGAAACAAATGAAACCCGAAGAATAGTTAAAACATGCACTATACGTAAATTATTTATGCTACGGGTAAATTATAGCGCTGTGATGGCTGTTGAAATCAGGCATATAAAGTAGGCATTTTCCGTTGTTTTCTTATGAAATGAATGAGTGTTATTTTTTGTAGTATAGATTCAAGTGGCTCCCATCCTATTTTTCCATAATACTAGTTTGTTGTATAGTCACTATTCTGGCTGCTTAGCATTGTTTTATTCTCTTTTTTGGCTCCTTCTGTTTTATGTATGTATGTATGTATGTATGTATGTATGTATGTATGTATGTATGTATGTATGTATGTATGTATGTATGTATGTATGTATGTTAAAGGCACGTCAACACAATTTTGGCTTTATTGTGCCAATTAAACACATAGTACTACAAGATAAAAAGTAAAGATGTTAAGTATGTTGTTTGAAGTTAAACATCATAATTTCCAAATTTCGAAACCCAGTTTCAAAGCTATAAGTCTGCCCGATCTGTGAACTCAGAAACGCAGTAATAGATTCGGGCATTTTTGAAGTTCTGAAAATTAGTAATGAATTTCTTGGCAAAATACATAAATGTTCTCCCACGGGTTACATACAACTTAAGAAAAAAAAAAAATCAGCAAACGTTGAAATTAGACTTCTAAGGCAAACATTCTGCCCAGTCTGGGCATTTATAAGCACTACAACTGTATACTTATTTTAGGAGTAATAATTTTAAGCCTTATATTACGTCAAACAAAACCCCCTCATCATGAATAGTTTTAGGCGATGATCACTGCATTTTCCAATAAAAAATATTTGTTAACAATTCATGAAAAAAGACACATAAAAACAAACACACATAGTTAATATCAGTTTCTTTATTTAAATAATGGCTTTTGATACTGCAGAGATGGTTGATCCTGATGATATTGAAAAGATCAGAAAAGTAATAATTGAATGGACTTCAGAGTTAGGAAATTAGCAAGTGCGCACCTTATTATTTCCCTGCAATACAGTTTAAATCTCCAGTTAGCAAAGACACTGCACAAGAGATAAAGATTTAATAAACCGAAAGCAATTGTTTTGCATACAAACCATTCAATATTTTGATAACTACATTTTCAAATTTGACAGTGATGTCTATGCTAACAGATACAGAGAACATTGCGCCATAAAAGTTTGGCAGAATCAAAGTAAGTAGCCAGTTTGGATGGCACAATCTGATTGTGGTTTATCGTACTCACATCTAAGAAACAAAAGAGTTCCAGAGTTAGTAAACTCAATGTACATGTTTCACGTTTACTTTCAAATACGAAAATTATTGTCTGAATGTATTATGCCTTTCTACCTGATGATGAAAAGGCGTTTAATTAAAAAACAATAACATACATACGAAATACTTTAACATAATTTGTACCAACGTTAATGGGTCAAAAAATAATGTTTAGAGATACTTAAAATGAAGATTCAAACAGCTATTAATAATAATACATATAGGTATAATTAGACAAATAATGTAACTGATGAGCGAATTCGTGATTGGGGATTTCAGTTCAACAGAATTAAAGAAAACTACAATTTGTCGATTTTTACCCCCCTCCCCACTACGCACCCCCCCCCCCCTCCCCCGATTTCAAATGAATATATTGGCTGGACTTTACTTTTGTCTAAGAGAGCAACGGTCTGACAGATGAATAGAAATTCAGCTACTGGAAGTCCCGGTGTACTGTACACCGGAATTTCCTCGTAGGGCGCCTCAGTTTGTGAGGGTCAACATCCATGTGACTCCCAAAAATTCTGTCTGGACGCGCAAACGAACACAGTCGGACGTCCCTATAAATATGTACCTAATGGTAAAAAAAAACTTCTTCTCAATTAGCAAGGTGTGGTAAAAGACGAATCACTCATCAATAGTTGCTAATACAAGGCAGTCGTCTGTCGGTATCGTAAATATATCATAAAGGGCTCGAATGCGACCGCTAATGCTGTCGGATTTTTTTATATTGATAAGTTGTTTGTTAAATGCACAAAGTTTAAACAATCAACTGCTTTAATCCTCTTTTATCTTCTGAACTAGAGTAGAAAGTGCCAACATAGCTGGTGAGTACATATTTTCAATACCTTATTTTCTCAGTCAGTTTTCACAATAATGTATTAAAGTAATTTGAGCAACTTTATAGTATCAGCAGTAAGATGAATTATCCCCAAGCTCACAAAGTGCCTAAACAACGACATTTAGACAATGCAAATTCTGAACACAATCTCCTAAACAATTTAGAAGCAGGGATTTAAATTTTTTTTAAATACTTTGATTCGATGGAAATTGCTAATGACTCATAGGTGTCTTGCAAAGTATGACGTGCCTTGAAAACATCGAATGCCTTTGCTAAAGATGGTGCAGGTTTTCAATTTGAATGTTTTTTTTTGTACCAGCAACAGGGCAAGAAAAATATCATAAAAATAGATTTGTTGTTTGTATTTTTTTGTGAATATAATTATTTTGCGGTTATTTTATGGTGATTATATAACACTAATGTAAATTGCTTTTAGGACCATCCATTTTATCTTTTACTTTTGCAAGGGCTGTCGGTCATTGGAGAAATTTGAAAGAAGACGACTAGGAAAAAATTATCATCCAAGTTCTGAGAAATAAATAAGAAATGAGAACAGGTTAAAGTATAATGCATTGCACTGTGCCAACCACTGAATAAATATTTTATGGTACATGAAGATGGCTACATGATAATTACTTGTCAATTCTTAGAAACATTCATCTGATAGATGCTCGCGTTTTTGCATTATTCATATGTAAAGTAGTTACATACAATGATTTGTGTGTGTGCATGCCAACTTAAGAAGTGTATCATGTACTTGTCAAGTAAACCTGGTATGATAGATTGGTTGGTTGTGCATTCTGAATAAAGGAAATAATGTACTATACATCACAATGTTATTTTCTATAGTTAACTAGTTCTGATGCAACTCTCTCTCTCTCTCTCTCTCTCTCTCTCTCTCTCTCTCTCTCTCTCTCTCTCTCTCTCTCTCTCTCTCATGATAACTCCAAGATTAAATTTCTGGACTTGCATAAGTCTTTACTTCTCCCTTTCAATGCACACGATCAAAACAGAAAACGAACCATCTACTAATCTCTAAGATCTTTACCCGTTTCTATCACTCCCTGGATATCACAGTTACAATAGACAGTATTCTGATATGAAAATACTAAAGAGATTTAAAACGATAATACTACTGAATATTTTCGGACTTCCAATATATAAGGGTGGGACTTCTAAAAAAATTGTACACAGGAAGATGTCCTGAACTTCCTGATTTAGGAAATTAGTGGAACTCCCGACGAAGATATTGCAAAATTAAATCAAATTATGAGCTCTTGTGTGATTTGTATATATTTGTGCTCAAGCTCAAAATATAACATCCGTTACGCCAGTCTGTTGTGTGATTTGTATATATTGGTGCTCAAGTTCAAAACAGAACATCCATTACTCAGTCTGTTGTGTGATTTCTATATATTGGAACTCAAGTTCAAAACAGAACGTCCATTACTCAGTCTATTGTGTGATTTGTATATATTGGTGCTCAAGTTCAAAACAGAACGTCCATTACTCAGTCTATTGTGTGATTTGTATATATCAGTGCTCAAGTTCAACACATAACATCCATTACTCAGTCTGTTGTGTGATTTGTATATATTGGTGCTCAAATTCAAAACAGAACATCCATTACTCAGCCTGTTGTGTGATTTGTATGTATAAATGCTCAAGTTCAACACATAACATCCGTTACTCATCCTGTTGTGTGATTTGTATATATTGGTGCTCAAGTAAGTTCAAAACAGAACATCCACTACTCAGCCTGTTGTGTGATTTCTATATATTTGTGCTCAAGTTCGAAACAGAACATCCATTACTCAGTTTGTTGTGTGATTTCTATATATAGGCTCAAGTTAATAACAGAACATCCGTTACGCAGTCTGTTGTGTGATTTGTATATATAGGTGCACAAGTTAAAAAAAGAACACCCATTACTCAGCCTGTTGTGTGATTTATATATATTGGTGCTCAGGTTCAAAACATAACATTCATTACGTTGTCTGTTCTGTGATTTGTGTATATAGGTGCTCAAGGTTGAAACAGAACATTCATTACGCAGTCTGTTGTGTGATTGGTATATATTTATGCTCAAGTTCAAAACAGAACATTCATTACGCAGTCTGTTGTGTGATGTGTATTTATATAGGTTCTCAAGTTAAAAACAGAACATCCAGTTCGCAAACATCCGTTACGCAGTCTGTTGTGTGATTTGTATATATAGGTGCTCAAGTTCAATACATAACATCCATTACTCAGCCTGTTGCGTGATTTGTATATATTGGTGCACAAGGTCAAAACAGAACACCCATTACTCAGACTGTTGTGTGGTTTGTATATATAGGTGCTCAAGTTCAATACATAACATCCATTACTCAGCCTGTTGTGTGATTTGTATATATTGGTGCTCAAGTTCAAAACATAACATCCAGTACGCAAACATCCATTACTCAGTCTGTTGTGTGATTGGTATATATTGGTGCTCAAGTTCAAAACATAACATCCGTGACGCAGTCTGTTGTGTGATTTGTATATATTGGTGCTCAAGTTCAAAACATAACATCCGTGACGCAGTCTGTTGTGTGATTTGTATATATTGGTGCTCAAGTTCAAAACATAACATCCGTGACGCAGTCTGTTGTGTGATTTGTATATATTGGTGCTCAAGTTCAAAACATAACATCCGTGACGCAGTCTGTTGTGTGATTTGTATATATTGGTGCTCAAGTTCAAAACATAACATCCGTGACGCAGTCTGTTGTGTGATTTGTATATATTGGTGCTCAAGTTCAAAACAGAACATCATTTACTCATCCTGTTGTGTGATTTGTATATATTGGTGCTCAGGTTAAAAAAGAACATCCATTATTCAGCCTGTTGTGTGATTTGCATATATAGGTGCTCAAGTTCAAAACGTAACATCCATTACACAGTCTGTTGTGTTATTGGTATATATTGTTGCTCAGGTTCAAAACAGAGCATCCAGTACGCAGTCTGTTGTGTGATTTGTATATATAGGTGCTGAAGTTCAAAACAGAACATTCACTACTTAGTCTGTTGTGTGATTTGTATATATAGGTGCTGAAGTTCAAAACAGAACATCCTTTACTCAGTTTGTTGTGTGATTTGTATATATATATATATATATATATATATATATATATATATATATATATATATATATATATATATATATATATATATATGTATATTGGTGCTCAAGTTAAAAAAGAAACAGCCATTTTATTACACTGCCAGTTCCGGACAATGCTGTTTCTACTTTACTACATAACTCAAACAAATAGTTAGCAATATTTTTAAAATCTGGTGTGACATTGTCAACAAATGACTTTGTGCGAACCATTTCACTATTACCTGTTTTCTCCACCAGCATATAACACTGGTGGAGGAACAAGTGCTGGTGCAATTGGTAACTAATATGTTCGCACTAAAGAGATTTAAGACGATAATACAACTTATCATTACACAATATTATAATATTCCATACTTGAAATCCTATTGTGTATTGCTCTTATAAATTTATATTGCATTATTTACAAATAATTCCGTTTAAAAGTATGACCCTCACAAAAGTTGGCGCTAGTATTACCTGCCCTACTATGTATGTAGAAGTAACGCATGGCTAGAACAAAGAACTCACTGATATACAGATTATAGTATAGGGAATTTATAGATGGTTTTTAAACGAACAGTGATCCTGTGGAAATTTAAGAAAGTGAAACGACCAATGCTACACTTACCGTAAATATGCCAAATCGATAGATCGAGAGAAGAAAGATGAGGGGTAAAACAAATATAAATACATGGTGTATTCAAACGCAAAAACATGATCTCGGCGTATTTTCTAACTTCTGAATTTCTCTCTCTCTCTCTCTCTCTCTCTCTCTCTATCTCTCTCTCTCTCTCTCTCTCTCTCTCTCTCTCTATATATATATATATATATATATATATATATATATATATATATATATATATATATATATATACCGCATTGAGAACATAAGTCCATCAGATCCCAAGTTTTAGGGAAAAAAAGTAGCTACAATAACGCTTCGAAAATAAAGTGCAGTTTTCGAAAAAGGTACATTGGGGACCCATCCCCCTTTAAATACAACACTTTATCTCTTGACAAAATATAATTTCGCACTTTTCTACGTGATACTTTGCTGTGACATTATTGCTCCATTATAAATCTAGAAAGCAAAAGGTTTAATGAAGACAACTGTCTGCAGTCAAACGTTCTGTACCCTATGAACAGATGAAAAGGGAAGACTTCTTCTTCTTCTTCTTCTTCTCCTCATTAACACCCGACGATTGCCTAAATTATGTGTCTAAATTCTTTTTCGATAGCTGAGAAGGAATTGTGATGATTTCATCGCTTGTAATATGCTATGAAACTACTTTAGAATGAGCAGTAGGGCTTACTCAGAAAACTCTTCATAATACTTACAGGTTTGACACCGTATAATCGGCAGAACCCTATTTTCTGCGTCTTTCTTCATTTAGAAATTTATCAAAAAGGAACAAATGACCCCTTTCCTGTTTTTATAACAAATTGTGAACTTATACTGCACAAAATCCCTTAATATTAGTTGATATGACCGTGTAATCAATAGCTTCTACATTAGTGTCTGATCGGCTTGTTCTAGAATGGTGACACGCATTCAAGAGAGATAATTCAGCAAGTAATTTTGCACAATCTAACTCTTCATTAAGTTTAACAGTACATTTCGGGAATTCGGCGAAAGTAAATTTTACCGGAAGAAAAGATTTTTAATCTATACATAATGTTATACAAAAGATATCATAAATATACATTTCGAAGATTGCTCCATAACTCATCTTCTACTAACAAGGAGCTGGAAGAAAATGGACGAAAAACAAATCAAGAAAACATATGAACTTTTATTAATGCGAGATCAGTAAAACCTATTAAAGCCATTGTAAGATGTTGTTATATTTGATCAACATCTTTGATTAGTAAATTTCAACCAGTTGATGACTTGAATAAATTACAGGCAGAATTTAAAAAGATTACATTACATCAAATGTTAGTTTCATGTAAGTCACGGCTGTCTCTATCAGCACTAACCGCTGCTTTGATAGCATTGAAACGAAATAATTTCAAGAAATAATCCGAGGATGTTGCATTATGCATTATCTTTGTTTCCGATGTAATTTTAGCTCCTTTTGTCACTATCATTCATATAACTCATATTTGACCAATGAAAACACTTCCCCTGTCCTTCTGGATCACATAAATCAACGGAAGCACAAGGATTACAGTGGTTGTTGTTTTGTTGATTTAACGCAATTTTTCAGCACATGATAGGCTATATATGGCGGCCAGTATATATGGTTGAGGAAGAACCCGGGAAAACTCCGGGAAGAATCACCGACCCACGGGAAGCTACTGGCAAGCTTTCTCGCATACTCACGTTGGCCAAGCCGGAGACTAGAACCCATGCGGACAGAGGTGAGATGTCAGTGATCTGTAAAGGCGAGCGCCTTAGACCACTCGGACCAAGGAATACAGTGATATATATATATATATATATATATATATATATATATATATATATATATATATATATATATATATGTATATATATATATAAATACACACCGAGATCACTTGCATCTCCAACTTCAGGTTTTTTAAAATACAACCATCTACGGTAGAAATCAGTTTATGGTACATCTGACATTGTTAACTTTGTGTCACATTTCATATTGTCACCAACTGTACTTAAAATTCGAACTCCTGCTAAACGAATGACATTGTAGTTTTTGTCGTCGTGATATATATTTTCTAAAGTAGTCATTATTCTGTTCTTTATTATCTGCCCTACGTTTATTTTATAGTAGTCTCTAATCTTTACTCTCCGGTTTATGTGGTAGTATTAATTCTCTGCTCTGCTGTGTATAATATTCACTATTAGAAGGTTTGCAGTAAAAACTAGTTTGGTTAAATTTACTAACGTTTTCTTCAACTCAACATTTGCTTCATGTCTTACATTCCATTATTTGATGTATTACTATTTTTTCCCCAACATTTTTACGATCATTACTTTCAACATAATTGTTAGTTGGTATTACGTTGATGTGAGGATCACTTAAAATACTACGTTGATTAATTTGGACCAACCTAAAATTCATTCTTTAATTAACTTTTTTTACAAATTAAATGAAAGGTGAACAATGTAAATTAAAAAAAATCACATGAAAATAAATTGGATTCAAAGGCTGAAAATGTAACTTTACAGAAAAGCAAACATCCGCGTAGAATTGAGCTTGGTAGACTATATGGACACTTGTAACCAAATTCGAAGAAGCAAAAGTAGAAAAGCTTAAAACAAAACAAGAAATGAAAAAAGAAAAACACACACAGGAGCTGATAAAGGTTACTTCGAACAAGTATATGTATTACTTGATATATATTGGAATTGTATTTGCTAGTAATTGTATTTGCTAGTTCCTTTGCATACACAAAGTTTACGACAAAACTTGAAGTAAAACAACAACACGTCCATATAATTGTTTACACACCAAACACAGAAATAGGTCCTTTACCCGAGATGCCGCAAACGACGCAAAAATGATCGTAACTTTTGAGTGGATAAAAAAAACCAATACAACGAGCATACCATGATCCAACACATGGTGATATAGGAACTGAAATTACCGAAGTTACTGAAGTTATGTTTTGCTGCAATATTTTGTTACATAAATCCATTGAAAAAAAACAAGCGGAATAAATATTGGTTCACGTATACAGTTTAATGAGTCAGATAAATTAATAATAAGGTTTATCTTTTTGGACAAAAATTACAGACACAAAACAAGAATTCTTTCAAGTAGTATTAAACAATATATATAAATGTATATATACATACATACTTGCAATTAAAAAATAAGTGGCAACCGAAGCAACAGACATAATCAACACCATCTGTCATACAACGCACATAATTAACACAATCTAGCACAATCTAGCACACAACACACATAATCAACACAATATATCACACAGCAAACATAATTGACACAATCTATCACGCAACACAATTAATAAACACAATCTATCTCACAACACACATAATTAACACAATCTATCACAAAACACTAAGTTCGGTACTTGTTGTTTCTCATAGTTTTATTATGAAATAGATTTTAAAGTTTATAATAGGTTCTCCGAGTAATTTTGAAATTTATCAAACCATAAAACTGATTATTCTGGTTTCTCTATCACAGTTTATAATTGATCACGTTATAACACATTCATTGTTACCGCATAACATTTTAACTTAGATGAGATAAATTAGTTACAAATTAAATATATAAATATTACACAAAGCACATCAAAGTGACAATGGTAGAAATTTAGGTTGACAAAGATCGATGAAATTAAAGTGATTTGGTTAGAGGGATAGAACATCACGAAGGTGTAAGGCAAAAATACAAAACATCATATAAAGTTTTAACTGGGTTCAAGTAAGAATGTCTGCATTTTCAGGTGGTATAGGTATAGCAGCTAATAGTTTGGAGTCGCAGTATTATCAACAGGAATTATTATTAAACTGGATCTGGTGCATCTTTACTTGGGTTTGTTGCAAAAACTTAAGAAAAATATGGCCAACAACAAAGTTATAAACACGATGAGATGGTGGCTTTTCCTATTTATAAGTTCAACAATATTGACGACATGGCTAGTAAGGAAATAAGTGACAATTTTAAATGAAGAATTTAATTTCATAGTTAACGAGTATAACATATACAAGGATGTGAAAACGGAATCAAGCACAGAGTATTGAACACAGAAAGACAATGTGATAATAAGACACTGCGAAACAAAGCACTGAAGAGACGAAAATAACTTGATGGACAATTTTACAACAAACATACATTTCATGTTACTGACTGAACTAGTTATTTCTAAATCTATTGGTATTGGAAGGATAACAGCTAGCTTTATTTTAGAAGAAAAATGAAATCTTGGAAATGTTATCAATGTTCTAGTGACAAATTTAATACGAACTTCAAGTCATGTTACATAAGGAAGAAAAATATCTTTTCTCCCTTTGAATATGATTGAATAATTACTTGCTTTGAATGTAAAACATATATTTATACACTGCTTTTGAATATATGGCAGTAGATTCTAATTTACAAAATCAAGAATTTAAAACATAATAATCTAATTAATATAATTCACCTTGAAAATCTCCATCCTTCATAGAATCAGCACTTCTATGCAAAGTGAGTCCTGCAAATAGAAAGAATAAATGCAGTTTGGAAGGTATCACGCAATAACAATTTAAAATAATTACATACTGTCAATAATACTTTGAGAGAAACAATAAATACGATAAGAAATGCTTTCATTGAAACATACCAATTTATTAACACATTACCATAATCCAACAATGGATTCGCGGCGTATGTGATTAATTGATTCATTCCACTAAACCGAATCGAAAACAATAAAATAAGACGAAATCTCTGGTTAATGTTTGGATTTTTTTTAGCAGTAATTGTCACAGTTCGTACAGTAATATTTCGTTTAATTTATCTAGGTTTTCGTCCGTTAGTCCTTGGTGCAACAACAGTTGTCTGGCCGTCCGTAGATATCATGTATTTTGTGGCTATGTCAATGTGGTGTCTGAAGCGTTTGAACAAGTTTGTGCGTTGTTGCTCTGTCATTTTTATCCAGTCCGTTCTTGTCGATTGAAATTGTTTATGACTGTCAGCAAGCCTAAATTCTCCAATGTATACTAGAGCACACATCAGATTTCTGAATTGTCCGGTTACTAATTCATGTGTCAGTTGTACGAATTCCGTGTGCGTTTTCGTCTTCCAGACAACTGTCTGTTTAAGAACGTGGTTCATAGACTCACAATTATTATTTTTCCACATGCGGTCTATCTGATAGATTCCTAATTGGTTATTGACTTTTAGTTTGATATTTGTCTTTAGTTTTTTTTCCGAAAGTAATTAAGAAATTTTTCGGAAATTCCAGCACAAGGATTTCGAAAGCTTCACATTTATCGTCAAAGCAAATACTGTCATGAGCGTCAACTTATCTGTCTTCCCTAAAAATTTCTTTCAAGATACTGTTGCGGTCAGTCACGGTAACTGCGTCATATGTCAATATATGCCTTGCGGTCTCTTGTAAACGGCGTGTGCACAGAACGTGTATTGCTTCGTGCAGAACTGCCGTAATGCCTTTGACTAGAGTCTTCTCATCACTACTTCCAATTACAAAGCTGTTAAGATTCGAATCCATAAGTTTTACTTTCAAATGATGGACAAAAATGACTAAGTTTTGAAATCGCTATTGTCGTGAATGAAGAGTGGTTCAAGAAAGATAGGTGGTTCGCCTGTTCTGACTCATTTCACCGTAAGTTGTATGTAACACGTTACCGTCACATGCATTTTACACAGCATACAAGTTTTGTCAATGCTAAGGACAGTCTGCCCGGAACAACAAAGATTCTTAATGTCTGTTATCTGTTCGTCTGTCTACAAAAGTACACACTGAGGTTTACCGCTGGTCCTGATAACTGATCGCTCAAAAGGGTTAT
Source organism: Margaritifera margaritifera (assembly GCA_029931535.1). Classification (NCBI taxonomy): domain Eukaryota; kingdom Metazoa; phylum Mollusca; class Bivalvia; order Unionida; family Margaritiferidae; genus Margaritifera; species Margaritifera margaritifera. Next base: position 1,081,071 of record JAQPZY010001332.1, read on the forward strand.
TTTCAGTTACTAAATTTTCGAGGTGTCTAATTTGGTCAGCAGTATTGTTGGAGTGTCCTGGAACTTTTCTGTCCTTTGATTTTTGATACTTTTGTTTGTCATAAATTTGCTGAAGTCCTGTCGGTTGGGACAGTTCACCATATTCTGAAGTCAGTTCTTTTTTAAAATATTTGATGCGGTTTCATTTTTCCAGTCATTTCCGTAATGTCATCTAAAACATAGTCAGGTGTCTGTAAATATTCTGTCGTCTGTCGTGAGATTCTATGCGGCGTTAAACCAGGAAATTTCCCGACATATTTAAGCAGTGACAAATTACTTGCCCAATCCCCCTCCCCTAGCCATGTGACCCTCTTTTTGTACATATTGTCCTTTTTCAACTGAGTATAGTACCTGTGGATCACGACACCTTGATCTTTGCCAGGTTGCGGATCCAAAGGTCTATACTCAGTTTTCCGCTGGACTTGTTGTTTTGTTTTTTTAAAGGATACTTCCCATTAAAAAAAAATCTACATCAGATTCCCGTTGTCAGACAGCAAATGGTAGGATTTAGGAGATGCACCAGCAGATGTATCCCACACACCGCAGTTATCTGATGTATACATTTTCTTTCAAACCACATGGAATGGATTCTACGCTCGAGTCTGATTTTAACAACAATTCCACAGCTTTTCCTGTGTCATGAAAAATGCCCTGGTCTAATTTGCCTTTTGGTGGATATTTGTATGTGTCATTTCCGTCTTTTACCTCGTTTTGTATGTCAGTTATGTCGTCGATTATATCAGTATGTTACTCGTTACTAAGACGTTTTGCCGTCATGTCAGAATTAACAGAAATACCACCCACTGAGTCATCTACATTTATAATGACCATATGCTCCTTTTTGATATAACAGAGACACAAAGTGATTGGGTGCAAACCCATTTGTTCTTTCTGGGACAGGCATTTGTGTCGACATTATGAATGATGCGGGAGATGCGGATTTGTTTAGTGCCCTTCCAACAACCTTACGATTAATAGGTTCTGATGCAAAATTCGGCTTGTAATTGTGACGGATAATAAGAACGAATGGGCTTTGAGATGCTGGCACTTAGTGCATAAATGTGCGCCATTTCAGAGTAGGAACCAGCCTCAATAGCATCTATCACGAGCTATGAATAGTCACTAACAACAATGCGATTATCAGAGATCAAATCTACAAAACTGTTGGACTTTTCATCGTAGTAAATATGATTCAGTATCAGTTATATTGCAGTTCGTAATCGCAGAAGTTCGTGAAAGTTCTCTGAACCAGTGAGTGCTCTAGAAATTGCTCTATATAAACAGTTACCATCACCACCAACTGACTTTGGTACAAGTTCTCTTAAAATAGCTGGATGATACATTTTTTAAATTTGCACAGAAACTGCATCTTTCTCTCCATTGTTAGACATGCGCCCCGATTCTGGAATCAAAATCCCGTAGGTGATGAGAAGTTTACTTTCGGACTTTGCAGCTTTGGTTAGTGCACTCTTTTCCTTCAAATGGAAGGCTTCATGCAGTCTGGAAATATTTTTTTTACAGTGTCGTTTAAACATAAACACAGACATCTCCTTAATATTAGCTTGAATGTTTCGCTTAAAAAAATCACGATCGGACCCGATTTCTTTAAATGAGCAAATAACGAATAATGGCAACGATGAGCAAAAGGATGCCGTTTCTTTAATGTGCGCGACATTGTTATCTTGGTTTGAATAAGAAATGGGATCACAGGGAGGACAATAAAGGGTGAGCAGTCAATTAAAGAATTAATCGACTTAATAGAATGTGTGCACGTGCGACAGATATCAATGCACACTTACGGTTGGTGTGATATTGCACAGGATATTTATGAATAAAAAGAGAAAGGTATATTAAAGCATTAAGTACGCCCAAAGGGCAAGAATGGACAGATATAGTTACATCTAGTTAGTTTAAATCATATTTATTTTAAGAAACTTTGTCAATTGCAACTACAAACATGAATTTGGGGATTCAGTAGAAAACATGAACTTATTAGAGTACTGTCTCCCCAAATAGTAACAACAAATATAAACAAAGAATAAGAAGTATATAAATATGATTCAAAGGTTGTAACTTAAATCATTTACTTAAATATTTTAGTCACAATACTAACATGGAGTGATTTCTTTTTTCTCAATTGAAGTAGGCTTTGAGACAAGTAAGTCAATCAATTCAAAAGAATGTAACATTAACAATGTATCGATTGGACAGGATAGATAGATGGATACATTGAGAGATAAATGAAAATTATATAATTGTCGTAAACGTGTGCCTCCATTTCAACGAAAAGAGCGAAACGATTAGAATCTAATTAAATTCTTGGAATCAAATAAATTCGATCAAAATATTTACTTGAAGAATAATAACGGAAAACAATATGTTATTCATCAAGGTATCTAATTATCTATCTATAGAGATAACATAGATTTGTATTACCTTTGTAGCGCTGGTCCAGCATCATATACATTCCAATTGAAAGCACACGTCGTGCAAAGAAACTCCAAGTAATCGCGAGACCATGATCTCTAGTCTATTGCACTCATGGGAATACAATCAATGTGGACCTATTGTCTGCAATTTGTGCATTGCAAAGCGTCAGTTTTACATTAACTGGAACAAATAACACATGGATATTGATCCATCCTTGCTGCGTGTGTATGTGTATGTGCTATTATCAATATTTAGCTTTTATATCAAAACTTTACCGCTCAGTTTTGAAATGTGTGCATAATCAAGGTCGGGCGTAATTTCTTTAAATGCGCAATTGACGAATACTGACAACGTTGAGCAAAAGGGTGCCGTTTCTTTAATGTCCGCGACATTTTGTGTTAGCTTGAAAAAGAAATCGGATCTAAGGGAGGACAATAAAGGGTGTGCAGTCAATTCGAAAATGAATTAAGCGAATTGAAAGATGAATTACCGACTTTCACTGTCCAATCCGAATTAAGCGACTTTAAAAAAGTTTGTTTTCTTAGCTTGAATAAGAAATGGGATCAAATGAAGGACAATAAAGGTGTGTGCAGTCATTTTAATAGATTCTCACAATATTATAACGAACGCGTTAAAATTCACGTTAAGGTCACGAAATATGGCTGTTCGAGGATAACCTCTCACTGAGACCTTAAAATCCTTTGACAGAGTCGACAATGGAAGAGTTGTACGGCAAAACTTGCCAACGACGTCAGAGTTTGGAAGGTCAAGGATACCAAATGGTAGAAATGTGGGAACACGACTACGATCGATGTTTCAAAACAGATCCAGAATTTCGACTCGTCAACGAAGAGTACTATGTGGTGGACATCGAACCTTTAAATCCATGTGACAGTTTGTTTGGAGGATGGACCAGTGCTACACGCTTGCTGTACAAAGCTGATGAATCTCAAGGAAAACAAATCAAATATATTGATATGTGTTCGTTGTATTCTTGGGTGTGTAAATATGCTCGATTTCCTATCGGTCACCCTGAAATTTTGACAGAACACATTGACATAGAACACATTCGTCAGTACGAAATGTTTGATCAAATACAAAGTTCTTTCACCTACTAACCTGTACTATCCCGTGTAGCCTCATTATTGTCAAGGAAAAATGTTTCTTTTATGTAGTACATGTGCTAAAACGTGTAATCAACACCAACCTGGTCGTCATGATGACCAAGATGACGATTCAGGCTACTTCAACGAGTTTCGGAAATTGAAACGAGAAGCCAGCAGCTATCCTTCCTGGTGTTACACTCCAGAAGAAAAAGATCAATTCAAACAATGGTACCAAACCCTAGAAGGCATCACCTTGAAACACGTAGAACAGTACAAAATAAGATGATAATTTGCTAAAGTCATGCTTAATTGTTTGTGGGGTAAATTAACTCAGTGTCTGATGTTTCAAAGTCCATATACTTGGTGGATCCAAGTCAATACTTTCAGCTCATCAATGATAAAGGAAAGTTCATTAAGCACGTGGAAATCATATGTGAAGATTTGATTTTGGTGAATTATAAAAAGGTCACAGACTTTGCTCCCCCCGACGGGCTTGGCAATGTCATCATTGTTGCTTACATGACAGCCAATGCCTGTTTAAAATCGCATTCCATCTTGGAACCTATAGGAGACTGCGTCCTTTACTTTGACACCAATAGATGCATGTACAGCAATCACCCTCGCATCGAAGACGAATGAACATCCCGAAGACACTATTTTGAGTTTTGCCAGTGGTGGCCCTAAACATTATGGCATCATTACCGAGACAACAAATGACAACCTCATACCAAATGTAAAGTAAAAGAACTAACCCTCAACTATCGTTCGAGTCAAGTGGTGAACTTTCGTTTAAAAACATTGGATCCTCACAAGATTGTATGGTTGTCAGACCATCTAGTATAAAAAAGAAGAGAGTTCCAATATAGATAGATCATTGAGACCAGAGACTTTCACTGAGAATGATGAACTAGACACAGAATCCATGTGATGGACCCACTGACTTCAAATTTAATGAAGTCGAATGCAATGCTGTTCCCTGTGACCAGAGTAATGATGTTCCCTGCTACACAATAGTGATGCAGCATGACCTTGCAGCTCTACTATGGAAAGGGATGCCATTCGTGTGCTCATCCATGGATGTCATCCATACATGCACAAACCACTCTGGATACTACAAGCTCATCGAGAATCAGAGATCAGTGAAGACTCTAGTTTCCTGTGACTTTGCCTGGCTATTGTGATTTTGTAAGTCGAGATTTGAAAGGGAAATGCAGTAATATCTGGAAGGACCTACTCCCAAGTTTTTAGTGAGGGCAGAATTTGTCTACCTGGGAAAAGGAGACCAGGTACAGAGTTTCAGTTGTGGTGTGAAACTTCACAACTGGGAATATAAAGATACAGCATACCTTGAACATGCCAGATGGTGTCTATGCTGTCATTACCTTCCCTTGGTGGGTCCAGAATACGAGTCCATATGGATATTTTAGAAGAGAGGATTCATAGTTTACTTTGGAGCTGCAATAATGCATTTACAGAGGCTTTGTACAGATTCAAGTGAAACGCAGAGAACTGCATTTCAAATGGCACTGACTTTCTAATCATTGGTATCTGAATGGTTTTAAAAAAATGCCATGTTTAAAATGCATGATATGTAAACATTGTATAATTTAGGTTGTCTGCTAAGTAATAAGAACGTAGGGAAATGTTTAAGCCTTCTCTATGAAAAAATAAAAAAATAAAAAAGAACTATACGCAGGTATTTACAAGATACATGATGAAAGCTCAGTGCCCATACAAATCGGCCAACACCTTTTACGCACAACCGGTATATTAGTAAATTTATAAGGGATGTTTAGCCCTAGGTAACTCAGCACTCTTTGTGTCATCTGGTCGTTATGAATAGTTGAGTTTAAGTCAGATTGGGAATTAGTGTGCACACCAATGGAGTTCCCTATCGTACTGAAATCCACTGTACAGAGATTAGACTCTCTCCCAGTGTACAGAATATATGGTTTGAAATTAATTGATATTGTCCACACTCGCACGGACGATGACACAGACAGAATGGTTTTGCAAATATTAATATTTTAATTTTGGTACAGGTAGATTTGAAGGGGCTTGTTATTCGAGACAGCTTTTGTTAAACATTATTACGATACCTTGTAGGTGAATTATTTAGCTGTGGTCGTTTATGCATTGGAAACCGGATCCTAAGGCTTACATCCTACTGTGTGGCATTCTTTTTTATTTAGTTGGGGACAACTGTTATATATTATTAATTCATTCTTCCAGTATGAAAGTCATTGTGGTGCTGGTCTTGATTCAAACCTGGTTACATACAAACATACACACAAGCAGTTACCTGCACTTCAACCTCTGGGAGTAACTGCTCAAATAGATTTGAATTATCTCCGGAATTCCTAGCTTTTCGCACCAGGAACTCCAGTGCGGTTGAATTCAAACACGTCTCTAGTCAGTGGAGGCAACAACCCACGCAAGTGATAGTAGGAAAACTGAATGGATTATGTCAGGGACAGTCTAAGTGCATTAACCAGAGGAGATCTGCCTAGGATTGACAGATAAGGGCTAGCAGATGGCCTTTTGTTCATTATAATTTGAATATTTGATCAACCAATATCGCTGGCGTTTATTTAGAAATGTTCTAGTATAACCATTAGCTGAAATGTGTACCAGCTGCATTATTATTGATACTTTTGTGCCTTTGACAACTTTGTTTGTCGCAGCCTTAGTTGTAATTGGGTTTGGTATATACGCATCCCGTCGGAACGAAAATATTAACAGTAATATTGATAGTTCACGATCTTCTACTGCAAGAAAGCTGTTGTTCCGACGGTTTTGTCGCTTTTGCTGACACAACACAGCTTTCATCGTGCTTTTTGGCTTTCTTGGTTAATCGCCGGCTGATTAAAGTTTCAGCCATAGAAATCAGCCCGTAGCCCAAAGCTGTGATTTCAAGGGCAACCGCGATGGGGGCGGCAATAATGTTTGATAATATGACAATCCCCGCCACTTCATTCTTTGTTATCGCCGTGTCCGTTTCGATAAATACCACATCGGCATTATAGTAGCTTATTGCGCCTGAGATCACCTGAGGGCAGTACTTTCAGGTTTTGTTTTGACTGCGAAAGCGCAAATACCCCGATCTGACCGCAAGATAGCTCTTGATGGCCTCAATACCCAATACTCAATGTCGATTTATTTTTCATCCTCATTCCTTTTTAGCGTAAACCGGAGCGTGTCATCATCAAGTTGTCGCAGATACACTTTCACTAGCTTTTTGTATTCCTTGTCGATGTCAACCGGTCCGGCAAGTTTTGCGAGCTGATCCAATAATCTGTCGTCGATCTCAGGACTGGCAGGCTGCGCACTGATTCGTATTGCTTGTCTATGTCTGGTTTCCCCCTAATGACTTGCTTGTATTTCATAATGCTATTGTTATTATTAAGCAAACTATGTGAGTTCTAATTGCTGCTGCTCTTGATCGGCAATCTAAAGCTGGTTAGAGCGGTTGAAAATCCCGTTGGCTGTGCATTGACGTTTAGGCCTTCGCACTTAATGATGTCTCTGGCGGCAAAAGTAGACGCAAAGCTAGTTGTAAGGTTTTCCTATGAGATTTTGACCGGAACAATAGTATTGCCATTAAGTGCCATTAACGCCCCATTTCACGGATTTAAAGCGATGCCCACGTTCCGTTACCGCGACTCCCCTGTAGGTTAATTAAGTACAGAATCTGCGGTCGGGACGGTTATAGTGTCTTTACCGTTGCTTAGTGTAAAACCATCAACATTTTAAAAGTCTTGTTTTAATCCCAGCGATACAAACCGGACGCATTTATTGCCATAATCCAACCAACTGACGTGATTTTGTCAGCCGCTCAATACACGGCCTTTAAGTCGGCATTGGTGCCTGCGATGACTGTGCTAACAACTATGGCCTCAAGACTGGGGATTACAGCATCTGGGACAAACGTGGCTTGGCCCGGAATATCTAGCAATACCGTCACCAAAGAAGCCATGACCACGTAGAATCATAATGTGATTGTCAACGCACGAGCACTAGTGCTTATGTTTAATTACAAGGGTATCAGTGCACTAAAGAATATTAACGAGTCTTCTTTTTTCATCTAAGATGCTTATCGTGAGCTCATGGATGCCACCTTCACGCAAATATAATTTTTATTGGGAAATGGCACGCATGTCCCCGTAGAGAATGACTTGTAGCAGTGTGCTGTTTTTTCCGTCAACAATATTTCCAGTTGTGTTTATTTGATCGAGGTGGACATATGGCCGTGAGATGTTGATACATGCTGAGAGGATGCGCGTTATGCTCATGGGTCTTACCCGACGAAAAACCCACGTGTAGTCTGAAACAGGATGCGTCGGGGTGGGGGTTGGGGTGGGGGTGGAGGTGGGCTTTGTCGTCTTAGGTCATACCCTAAGATGCAGGTTCACGGCTCATTGAACAATAAACTAGTTATGATGTGAGAAGTATCAGGTATCTCGATGCCGACCCTCCCATTTGTCGAGTTGTAGTCCACAGTTATTCTAGGAATGACGACACGAAATACTTTTCAGAGCGTATTTATGTTATAACTATTTGCGCTAGCGCAAGGACATTTATGATGAGGTGGGAAAAGGTCTGTTTGTTGCCATAAACAAAGGCGGTAGTGGCCTTCTAGGGTCAACCAGACTCTGGAATAACGTCACGTGACCCTTTCGGCCAATGGGAGATATTCTTTTGGTGTAAGAATATATTAGTAAGCAGAGTCTTAGCGTCACTCGCAAACGAATTTGTGGTTATACAGGTTGTATACTTTATGCTCATATCTTTTGTATTTTTCTTCTTTCTTGCTATCCTTCTATTGGTAATTGTTTCTTTACATCTTTTCGTAATTATAATTCTACAGTTCAGTTACTTTCGCACTCTAAGAAAGGAGCAGCTGAGTTCAATTTATCTTCTGTTCGTATAGATCCATTCTATTCGTCGCATAATGAAGAGAAACGCACTCATTCTCGGGCATTCAGTTTGTAAATGGTTACATCGGTATTTGCGTTCCGGGACGGATCCTAGACTCTTTCCGTCTTTTAACATAGCGGAAGTTTGTGCTGTGCAAATACATGGTGTCGGAGGTCGTACAGTCGAGAAGATTTTGCGACATGATTTGAGCCAGGTCTGCAAACAAAGCCCCGACATTGTAATTCTTCTCGTCGGGGATAATGACGTAAACGCTGACATATTACCAGAGGTACTCGGACATAAGATAGTCACTTTTACTACCCTTCTACACAGGAAATACCGTATTAAACATGTTGTTCTTTGTCAGCTCATGCCTAGATTCCCTGCGGATTTACAACATTTTCGTGTAGCGGGTATAATTAACACAACAAAGGAAGCAGCTGATAGGAACTACAAAGAAATGTACTGTCGTACGGCAAAGGAGGTGAATTCCATCTTGCGTTCTGAAGCTGCTGCTTACCAGTACTTAACATTTTGGGAACATAACGACAAATTTTGCTTCAATAAGTCGAATATCAGGGATAAATTTGGTTCGGATGGCATTCATTTGTCTCCTAAAGGGCAGTGGCATCTGTATAAATCCCTTCGGGGAGCCCTGCTCAAAGCATGCTCTAAAATAAGGCCGACTCGTTGCAACGTTAGTAATATCGTGAGATCATAAATCTTGCTATAAGCCATGTCTGGTAACAATTACGCTGTTAAATTTCATTGTTTCTGCCCACAGACGGAGATATCAGGCCAAGTCCAGTACCTGTCCAACTTTGTGTCTGCCATTGTGGAGATACTGGGTCAGGTTCGGTACCTGAACCCCCCCCCTTTTTTTTTTCTTTATTGTAATCCCTGTTCCTGGCAACCATTTTAAGCCTCATAATATGGAGTGCCTACACATTTATACTCATTTCCTAACTATGCATTAAATTTTACATATCATTAGGTACTCCTAGTACGTGTTACACGTGTGGTCAGAGATCGGTTGCTGCCATGAACAGTTTTTACTGTCTTTTTGTTATCTGCCCACCCTGGGAGATAACGGGCCAGGTCCAGTACCTGACTCCATTTTCTTTCTGTGTGTTACTTTTGTTATCGGCCTACTTTTGGGAGATAACTGGTAAGGTCCCGTACCTGCCGATTCGCTCATTGCATGTTTGGTTAAAAAAAAAAAAAAAAAAAAAAAAAAAAAAAAAAAAAAAAAAAAAAAAATTTAATAATAATTTGGCCAGTGTGCTAGTATAGCATAGCATTTCGTGCTGCATATTTGCCAGGGTTTTGTCACTGTCTGGGGGTAATACCTTATGTTCTCTAACTCTCTTCTCAGGTCATGCCCCCCAAACGCAAGGCATCTGAAGGTGTTCAGCGCGCTGTGAAGCGTGTGCAGTCCACCAGTTCACGGATGAGGTCAAGTAGCCAGGCACAGCGGAAAGACTCCAGGTCGTCTCCCGGTGCAACAGGGCTGCACCAACCTACCATGGACATAATAACGCAGCAGGTGATACAGCACATTACACCAGTGATCAATGCCCAAAAAGACAACAAGTTGGACAAGATCTTGGAGATGCTACAGCAGACCCGTCCTAATCAACAACCAGCCACATCCGCTCAAGAATTGCACCAGGGACCATCTACCTCTTCCATCACTCAATCTGAAAATGACGTCACAAATCCGCCCCAGGAAGTTGCTGCCAGCATAGCACGGGCTGCCTCGGACATAACAGGTCAAATTGACACAGGTACAAGTGCTCGGAACGAAATGTTCACACAAATTACAACCCCTTATACAGAGAGTCAATCCAATTTCATTAGCACCTCAATTGACATCACATCCTCTATCCCTGATAAAATTAAGCAACAGATTTGGGCTGGGTCGTATATAGATCTCCACACTCTCCTCTCCCCATCCACCGACAATACCTTCCGCTTGCAGTTTGATATCACTTCGAACACACCTGAATTGAATTTAATCCCATTGGCTAAGAAGTCCCCGCTCTCTATCAATCATTGGCTGACAGCCTGGAACAGATTTGTCACCATAATCTGCATGAAATCCCCCATGTTGTGCACTGTGTTGTCACACTACATGGAAGTGGTCATGAAGTTATCGGAGCGCAGAGCTCATTGGCGTTATTATGATGAGCAGTTTAGACGCTTGATTGAGAGGGGTGAGGCCAAATGGGGCTCCACTCACCTTGAACTTTACTTAAGATCTGTCCTGGATAGCATGGGTGAAAAAACAGCTTCCAGCAATGCCGCGACACCATCTTCAGCCTCCAAACTGACTCCCCCAAAGGGAGCCTGTTTTAACCACCACAAAGGTCTGCACTGTTCTGCAGGGCTATCATGCAAATACCAACACAATTGTTTCAATTGTTTGGAAGCTCATCCTTTTCTCAAATGCAAGTTGCCGGTTACTCAACCGTTCAAATTATTGCCTAAATATGCTCCGAAACAACTGACACCTGGCAACATGCAGCCCTTTCGGGGTGGTTTCAAACCCAATCAGTCCCAGGGAACATCATCATATCCTAAACAACACAGTTTACAAGGGAATCAGGTCCAGCGTAAGCAATAGGCTCCCTACTCCAGTAAAAGCTGAAAGGTTGGAACAGTGGTTGAGAGGGTATGATGCTCACACATTAAAACTCCTAATTGAAGGATTTACATGGGGATTTGGAGTGGGGCATGAGGGTTCTCTGTCACCCATTCCAACTCACAACCTCAAATCAGCCATACAAAATCCGGAGGTTATTAAAGACAAAATAGACAAAGAACTTAATGCTGGCAGATTTGCAGGTCCATTCGCAAGTCCCCCTTTCCCGCTTTTTCAAACATCTCCTCTGGGTTTAGTTGCAAAGAAAACACCTGGCACTTTCCGATTGATCCACCACTTGTCACATCCTCCAGGGTCTTCTGTAAATGATGGGATTTCTTCAGAAAAAAGTTCTGTGCAATATCAAACTGTGGAACAGGCTATCGCTCTTATTAAGAAACTTGGTAAAGGTTGTGTTATGGCTAAAACTGATATAGCTAGTGCCTTCAGAATTGTTCCACTCTCCCCCACTCAGTACCACCTATTTGGCTTTACTTGGGATAACATGTACTATTATGACAAGTGTCTTCCTATGGGTTGTAGCTCCAGTTGCCAAGTTTTTGAATATGTTAGCACGGCACTACAGTGGATTGCGACTCACAAACTGGGCATTCTGCACGTGGTTCATGTTCTAGATGATTTTCTGCTTTTGGAATCCAAATACAACACCTGTAAAGACAAATTGGACCGATTCTTAATGCTTTGTTCAGATATTGGTATTCCAATGTCTGCCGAAAAAACTTTCCTTCCCAGTCCAATAATGACCTTTTTGGGCTATGAACTGGATTCGGACAAGATGGAAGTCAGACTTCCGGTAGATAAACTGCAAAGTTGTTACAGGCTGATAACACTATGCCTCCAAAAGCCTAAGATGACTCTACACAATCTCCAATCCATAATTGGCACGCTCAATTTTGCATGTGCAGTTGTTCTGCCTGGCAGAGCTTTCTTGCGTAGGTTGATTGATCTGACAGTGGGCGTGGCAAAACCACATCATTTCATACGTATTACAAAGGGAGTTTAGGCTGATCTCCAAATGTGGTGCAGATTCTTGGAAGAATTCAATGGTAGATCTTTATTTCTCCCAGATCGCTGGCTAGAATCGCATGCCATTAATTTACACACTGATGCATCCAGCACAGTTGGCTTTGGAGGGGTGCTTGGTGGCAAATGGTTCTACGGTACTTGGAATAAAGAATGGCGAAGCCAAAATATCACTCTCCTCGAACTATACCCAATTGTTCTTGCCATCAAAATATGGGCCCCTCTACTTACTAACAATTGCATTTACTTCAACACAGACAAGAAAGCTTTGGTCGATATTGTTAATAAACAAACTTCGAAAAACCCGGCCATTATGTTTCTGGTTAGAGATTTGGTACTTGCATGCCTCAGATACAACATACTTTTTCAGGCATGTCACATTCCAGGAAAGAGAAATGTTCTTGCTGACGCCCTTTCTCGCTTACAGGTGCACAGATTTCGGACTTTGGCCCCATACGCGGACCCAGAACCGGTGCCAATACCAACGCTTCCAAACTTGCCCCATTAACAGATACTCTTGATTGTCTTCTGGATAGCACACTGACATCAAGGTCAAAAGCAGCATACAGACGCAGCTGGAATCTGTATCGAGCTTTCACCGCGGAATATGCCATGGAAACCGCAGTGCCAGTCCCTCAGGCTCATTTAGCACTTTTTATTTCTCATCTGGTGAACAAGCATTATTCCCCAGCTACAATATCTTCATATATATCTGCCATTGGTTTTTTGCACAAAATTAACAATTGTGCCGACCCCACCAACTCGTTTTTGATACAGAAACTGCTGCAGGCATGCCACAGGAATAGACTTTCTTGTGATGCGCGGTTGCCAATCGACAAGTGTATTTTGGAAAAACTTGTAAATGCTACAACTCGCACTATATCTTCTTGGTACAAACAGCTCCTGTTTCAAGCTATGTTTTCCCTGGCATTCCATGCTTTCTTGAGAATTGAGGAAATCACAGTGCAGTCCCTTTCACTTCATAACCCTAATCTATTGCACTTTGATCAGTTGGTTCTTGAATACCAGTCCATTACCCTGACTTTCAATACATTCAAACACAGCCAGGGCCAACAATTCAGACTAAAAATTAATAGAAACACTAATGCTACTATCTGCCCTGTCTCGAATCTCCAGAGATACATCCAAATGCGAGGTACTGGTCCAGGCCCAATGTTTATGTATCTACCAAATACACCTATTACTCGCTCAGAATTCAATGCACAGCTGAAACTTGCTCTCGTTTTCTGCAATTTTGATCCAAAACACTTCAAGAGTCACAGTTTTAGGATCGGAGCAGCCACAACTGCTGCTGCCCAAGGCTTATCTGACAGTCAGATTTGTCAGTTAGGGCGATGGAAATCTGATGCTTTTAAAAAATATATTAGATGCGCAGAACGACACTCCAACCTATAATTGTAATCCTATAATAAGGCTGTAGACAAGCATGAATAGGGATTGGCTTCACCGATATAATTCCTGTGCTTGCATTTCCCATCATAATGTAGGTCAGGCGATTATAGGATTAATCCATCCATATCGGTATCACGTTCTTTTCATCTATGTATACTCGCACAGATGTTGCTCTTTTTCAGGTTTTGTGGGTATCCAGACCTCAACACCATGCCCGATTTCAGCTTCAAGGCAGGTGGGTTCGCTGCTTTTGAGCAAGATGACCAGTGTACAGGCTCCAGCTGGATAAATTTCGTTTTGCGGCTGTCACTTACTGAGGGATTATCAGTACATCAGATTCATGGAATAAGGAACACTACAGCTTATATCCTCATACGGAGAAGAGCATTGACATTTTACATTGTTTGAAATATTTCATTGACATTTTATATATTTTTTTGTTGGTCTTGGTTGTATGTACAGCTAGAAAGTTCTTGGTTCGATGCAGGCCTCTATCCATGTTGGGGCTGCACAGGCCCCATGCAAAGTGGGTGACTTGCATGGTTCCTGTGTTATGGCGGTCTCAGCTCCCAAATGGATTGTTTTGGGTTTCATGGTTAAAAAGTTTACATTCAGGTCTGGGGAGGTTAGTTAAAGCTAGTCAGCTAACAATTTTTTAGAGGTAGAATTTCATAGGGAATTTCAACTATGTATTTGTATCACATACTCACGAAAAGTCATTTTGTAAACAACTGTACGCATTTTATATCATAGTAACGTAATATTGTTTTCAATACAATTGTCACCTGTGTGGCCTGCATCAACAAATCGTTTTCCATTGTTATTCCGTATACTGAGATTCTTTCTTTCCTCCTGGCTGTCCTCATCATAGTGGTTGCAAAGTACTAATTTCATAATCATTCGCTCACATAAATCCTGACTAAAATTCTCGCTATCCTTTCATACACACTTCATCATGAAATATGTTATAATACTCATCCGGAAATGTAATGATTTTAAGCTCTTGTTTTAAGCCTACAGTTACATGAAAGGCGTTGATACCAAATTCATTCGAAATGTTGGACCACTCTGGTCTAATTTCCCGGAGCGCTATTTTCATGCTTAAGTCGGTGCGCATCACCTGTTCTAGAGATACAGGCTCAAATAGAGGAGTTGTCAACGCAAACATTAATATACATTGTTAGCTGGAGTTTCTATTTAATAGTGACGCGAAATATATCTTTCGTGGCATCTTGAAATGGAGGAATACGCAAATAGCGACCATTTCCTAAATTTCTTTTGTTTTTTTTTTGTGGGGGAGGACGTTTCGTTTCAGACTTAAGTGGTCAGTATAATCGACAAATATGCCCTACCGGTAGAGTGAGGTCTGAGGATATGATTGACAGGTGGCATAGCAGCCCCATGCGATTTTTGGCAAAATCAGATGAACTTTGTTCTCTTGTGTACAACAACTGGCTGCGATGTCAGCGTTAAAGACCATATGCTTGCGGAGGTTCCCCAGTTACCCAGCTTCAACATATTTCATGACTACGTCCAGACAAGGTCACTACTCAACAAGCTGCCGTGCGTCACTGCAACACAGAGAAGTTTCGAGCAGATTGACAATAATTTCGATGCAGCAGTCTACGAAAATGTTAGCAGAGAGTTTAAAGTGGAGCCAAGCTCAAACTGGCACCAGCAAATCTCCCACGATGGACTGAGAATACTGTATTGCTATTCCCCGCCCCATGGGAGAGTACATCTGGAAACAGCTGGTTTTAAATGCAAAATGATATAGAGATACGAGCTAAAATTTGACCACTACTCGCAGGGACCTGGAACAGAAAATAGATACAAGGCTTTACCCAAGCTTGTCTAGAGAATCTCAACGGTAGCGTTCGAGCATACGTCTGGTCCATCCTGTCAGCGCAAGCTGAAACAAACAACATGGTATTGGGGGCAGGGAAGGCCATAGACGCACAGAGGCAGGTTCTTGCAAACGTAGAAGAAATGGTCGCTAACGAAACAAACATGCCCGAGTCGAATCAATAGTACCAGAAAGCGGCAGGATACACCAGAAGCAAGCTAGATTACGTAATTGGTCGAGGCTTCTACATGATTCCAAGTGACAAGTAGCTTAAAGTTTGCTCCTAATGATGACGAAATTATAGCGGGCGACGATCTGGTACTATGCACCAACGTTAACATTAATTCGAAAAGGATACCAACTCTAGCGTCCGCCTCACAGGAGGAGGCAACCGCACATCAAGCACATCCGATAAAACACGGCTTGGTTTTTCTTTGACTCACCCGCCAAACCGCGGCAGCACAAACCGACACCATGCACAAATTCAGACATCAAAGAAGCCGAAGACCACGATGTCAATAAAATGGCACTTATTGTGGGTGGTGTTGGAGTGGGGCTCGCGGCCATCTGGTTGCTTCACCCTCGAACGCCTTGCTGTTCCATCGGCTTTAGTTTTCTCACTTGTCTGCATGGCGGGATGGCGGGCAGCCAGCTTATGCCATTGCCAGCGGCCGTCAGCAAGAACGACACAATCGGCCCAATGATTGAGGGCAGGGCCGCCTCCGCTTTTTCTGCTAGCGTTGTCATCATTTGCGCTTTCCATGAAACGCATTTACTTTGATACATGCATCAAACTCTAGACTTTGTTCTAGTCTCCCCGTCGATACAACATCTTCTTGCATCCACCTAGCTAGCACCTCACTGCCGCTGGCCCAAGAGGGCTTTTTTGTTTGAAGCTCTTTTTTCACTGACTTCGGCTGTAAATGCGGTTACCTCATTCTTGGGCCTATATAATTCACAAGGCCAAAATCGCCATTTTAAAGTTCAAACCACCTTCAACCATCTTTTGTTATGCGTGACCAGCAGCAATCAACGATATGCGCTTATTAAAGAAAGAGCACGTGTGGTTCCATAGCAGTGTTAGCACAGCTAAACATCAATCATGATGTCTTAATACGGAAACAAACTCGACCCATCTCGCTCCTTCCGACGTGCGCTTGGTGTCCAGGAATCTCTCGAACACCATTGTAGTGACTAATAACCCAAGTACCATAGACCAAGACCAGCAGATTGCTGTCAGATTTCCCAAAGATGTTATTGTGCCCGGCGCCGCATTGCTGTCATTTACAATTGCTATTAAACGGAAGCACAATAGCGCCGATGGACGCCGGCCGAACAATGGTGAAAAATCTTGCACGTGCCATCGTTAAAAAAATAGTTGTCATGCTGGAAGGAAAGGATTTGGCCACCATTGACGATGCTGATGTCTGGGGTGTCTACAAGGATCTCTGGCTGACGGATGAAGAGAGGGTCAACACAGTCTACCAGGGCATCCAAAATGAAAACATTGCTAAAATACGTTGGCGCTGGTGATGCCTTTGCTGCCACTGTGCAGGACGTGTCTATCGCCGCCGCCTTTGAAAACACAATTATTTTTGTACCGCTTGACTTTGATCTGCTAAATGATCACATGCCTTACTACCATTCGGGCCTTTCAGACCAACTCGTATTTGAGCTGACGTTTAACAAGTATGGTATGGTGATTCGAAGCACTAATGGGGCAATGAGCTATTCATCTCTCATTCTCAAAGAATAGACATGGGGAGAAAACCTATCCACTCCAGCTAATACCATGGCACAGAAAATTGTAACTTATATTAGAAGTTAAGTGTATCATAACATATAATAAATGTTGGATTCTATATGACAAAAAAGGTAATACATTAATAAATTGTATGTCAGATCCAGTGAGGAGATAAATCACAGGAAAGATATTGAAAAGATTAGAGATGAGATAAGAAAAGTGAATTTGTTGCCATGTTAAACAGAAAACATTATTGACATTCAATGTGATGATATGTACAGTAATGCAATTAATCTAGGAGCTGCAAACAAATTACGACCTGCAACTCAGTGTTGTTATAGTCAAGTGGAAAATGTAACTCAAAATAAAAAGGCGATTAATGTGGTGACGAAAAACAATCTCTGCACCTATGGTCAATATCATACGTCTCAGGAAGTTGTTAATTGTGACCGTAGTGCAGGTATAACTGTTCAAATGGATATTGGTGATAATAAATAATGGTCAATAGAGGGTCAAGTAGAACTTAAACTACAGTCTCAAACGGAGGTAAAAGTGTAACAATTGATCCAGATAGAAGTAGCTACTGGGCATCTGCAGAGCTTCGTGAAGCTATTTTTCCCATAATTATTTGCATTTTCACTTGTGTCTGCTCTAAATTACTTCAAAAATGATAAATTGTATTGTATTGTACTTTTTCATAAATCAACTAATGACACCGAAACTAATGCAGACATGTAAATAGTTGTCTTGGATACACACTACTCAAACCCCCACAGGGATAAGGCCACTAATTAATTTCCCATAGAACTTAATGTTCATATATTAAAAATAAAAATAAAAATGTATGTATTAGATTGGCGTGCAGACCATTCATGCTTCCGTTCATTGGAGTTAGATATTTTGTCAGCTTTGAAAAATAGCTGTTCTGAGACATTTTTGGAGGCTCGTGCTGTTAAACAGAGGGACCTCCTGGTCTGCACATAATAACATAGCATCGCACCAAGAGTTCATATGCTATATTTAGTAGGAAATTAAATACAGGATATCAAAATAAAACTAAATATTTTGTTGTCAATTAGTACATACATTGAAATTTATGAAATTAATAATAGAAAAAAATCCATTTACTAGCCAATGGGTGCATCTCAAAATGTTTAGTTCTCTATTAGACTGGTTCTCTGGCTGATAATTAATTAGTGGTCCGATACCTCAAGAGATCCTAGTTAAATAAGTTTGAATTCGCTGGTGGAAAAATAGAGGAAAAACAATTTTAGGTCAAACATTAAGCAATTACATAAACACGAATAACAACCGTATTATCAGTTTAAGCGATCCAGTAAAAACAAGACAATTTATAATCACACGTATTAGTGGCCAAATACGTGAGATCTTTGAGGATAATAATATGAAATATATTAAAATACGGAGAGAACAAGTGAACAAACGTTTGTTTATTGAACAGATCGAAAGGGTGGTAATTCTTGAGCCACGAAAGTAGAAGTACTAAAAAAGATTAATGAAAACAGGAACAAGATTTTAGATGCACAAGATTTTTTAAACAAAGATTTCATACCTAGTCTAATACAATACGAGCATTACGAATTGTACGAGAGGAAGTTAACAGAAGGCAGAACGAAAGTAAGCATCCAGGAGAAATACCAAACATTCAACAATATCTACGACCAACGGAATAAAGCATACACTCATAGACGGATGCGTTGGAGAGTGAGATGGAAGAAACAAAGAAATCTGCTGAAAACAATAATATTTTAAAATCATAATTTGAGGAATTACAAAAGGATTTAAACAGAGATATTAAAGAAAACATTACAGAGATGAAAAAGATGATGGATGATTTTACCGCAAAATGTATTAATTCAAACAACACGGTTGTTGCGAACAATAATATTGTATTACAGTTACGAAAGAAGAATGATTTAATATAGATAATTACAACGATAGAAGGGAGCAAGAACAAAATAAATATTAATGAAAGAATGACAAGATCTATAAAAACGGCTTACAATTTATCTCTCACTGATTTAAACGATGAAATCAAAGTGATAAATTGTCAGACTTTACCAACTTTACAAACTCTAAAAAGTGAGATTACTATTAAAATAGAACAAACCAATATAGACACAAAAACATATGTTGATCAAGAAGTGGTTGAAATTGTCGGTTTGGTACAGGGTAGTATTGAAGAGTTAGACAAAAGGATAAAATAAATGAAAAAAACCCCATTAAATTATATGGAAGAAATATGACACAAAATATATTCAACTACCTAAATTAAAGTTTGAGTGAAAAAGGTTTCGTTAATAATGATTTAAATAATTTGACTGAAACTTTACTCCCTGTTCTTCTAATCAAACTGATTTTATTACTGATGTTACAAAAGCCCAGAAAACATGACTTGGTGATTTATTTTACCAATCGTCTGATAAACAAAATAAATATTATATAAAAAGTTATTGTTGTTGAAATGGTTATTAGTATTTATATTGCTTACAAATTTGTACAAGTATTCTTAGTTTAAAAACAAAATAGTGTTAACATAAACAATGACAATGCATGGTACATACATAAGTTTCCAAACCAAGAGAAAACAATGTATAGTTTTAAAATCTTAACTCAATACAACATTGTATTAAACATGAAAAGAACACTGAAAGTGATAGTACCAAGTTTATGACTTAATGTAATTTTTTTTTTACCGGCACTTTTTTAAAATAATTTATTTCTATATCATTGGATTTAAAGATTAAATGAGATTTTAACAACTCATGAAAACAACGACTTTTTATGTTACTAATGATTTATTTGTAATTACAGAACTTCAACATTTACATAACGTACAATGATTCATGGTTGACAATTTCTGTTAGAACAAGCTTTCTTGAACAAGGCTTTTTAAAGGCAAAGTTGAGAAAGTTGAAATCAGAAGCTGCCAATGCACAAATCACTCGTACACCCATGCTATGTTTGCAGTGTACGAAAATAAATGTATAATACCGCTTAACATTCAGTTATTGACATAGCATTGTCAACTATATCATTTTGTTCTTTCCTATGATTTGACATTTAGAATTACATTAGATACATTTCTTAAGTTATAGAAGCTAGCAATCCTGATTTAAAGTTGAATAATATTTGTCTAGAGTATGATACGATTCCTTCAGAATCAATGGCTCAATCTGTCAATGATTGGTACAGAGATGGAATTTATTTCTTCTACGACTAGGGTACTAACAATTATTACTGATTTGATAGCTAAAACAACTTTAACAAATGTAATATTTGATTCACCAGGAATTAATTTAAAAGGAGTTTTCATATTGTATAAAAAAGAATTAGAAAATGAACCGGAAAATCTTTTCAATCCATCAATAGAAAAGATAATGATTATTATGGAAGGATTACCTAACATGCTTTAATTTCAAGGTTTTATACTGAAGCTACATTTTAAACACGCAACAATTCTTTAAAACAAAGCACAAAATATCACCGAAGTGAGCGACGTAAGTGTTCAAAACGTGTATAAGACCATCATCGCATATTGCTCAATGTAAGAAGTACACATGTTAATAGATTGCATGGAAGTGATCAGAAATTAGATAATGCTCAACAAGGAATACACTTACATATAAAAAGAAAAGCAAAGATAGATTCACATAAAATCAGAGGCGTAACTACTGCCCCTTTGGCCCCTGGAATGGCAGGGAGGGAGGCATTAAAGAAGGGGTCTAAAATATCAAGTTTCTATTGGGGATGTCCATTTCTGAATTTGAAGTTACGCCACTGCATAAAATATACATTTACTTTGTTGCTGATGAGCAAATGAATTTTCTGAACAATCTAATTAAATCTGCGGTGTTTTATTTAAGTAACGAGTATAACAAGTATAAAGGTAATATTTTTTTTACGAGGGTGAAAGATGTAACATGAATGGTGTAGTTGAATAAAGAATACTTTGTTTAATATGGAGCATGGGTGGGGGGTGGTAGGGGTTAGAAATAGTTGTAAAACCCGAATGAATAAAAGAATTCAAAGACAAAATATAATGAGACGACCACAAACCTAGCAATGTCCAGATGAAATAATGAATTATGTTACAAATAAGATGAAAATGGATAATATAATAGAGACTGCTGTTTATTTCGATTACATTGGTAACATACTAAAACAAAAACACAACGTTTGAGATTGCAAATAGTTTTCGAGAGAATAAACAAGTTCAAAGATAATAAAGTCGACAGAAACAAATACTGGTCATGCCGTGAGGTTATTTAAATATTTTCTTTTATCAAAATAAGATATGGTGAATAAATGATAATACCTATCTATTTAACTTTTAATCCTAACTATGCATACAATTTTACATTTCGATAATAAATTATATCTATTTTGCTATTTAGTATGCATAATAACTTAGGAACTATTAGTTTTGTTCATTTTTATTTTGGTCTAGTTTGGCCGTAAAAATACTTTAAAATATTGATGATGCAAGCTTTACATCTGTAAACAATTGGGCAATGACTTGCTATAGATGGAAAATTCTGACGAAAACAGATTAGTTGCTTTAATCGTCCATGAACGATCGATAGTGTATTTGCAATCTTTAATTGGTGTTATAATACTATTGAAATCACAATTAATTACAAAAGGAACTTTTCACTTATATTTGTTGTTTATAAGTATAACAATATATCCTCTTTCAGACAATTTGTCTATTTAATAATTTACTTGCTAGAATATTCTCTTATTATCATCTAATACTTTTTATATAAATATTATTAAATTAATTTCCAGTCATATTTTAACTTTGTTGTTTTAATTCTGAGACAATATCAACCTTGATAACTCGTTTCCACAGTGAAGATTTTAACCTGTTTCATCAAATAAAGTCAACATGTCAAGATGAGAATATACTTCTTTTTGTGTGTGTAATTCTAACAGGTCTTATACAATTTCTCTCATCATTGTACTCGATTCGCTCTCTACGCTCCATAGCTCGCTGTGCTTATCAACTATCTCATTAACACTAACTGTTCCATCAAATTCATCTTCAAATTTAATAATGTCTCTTACCTCTTTTTTGCATATGAGTACCAGAGGGGGTATAATAGGCACAAAAAGTATTGTCAACATTTTGAACGTTGATACAGGCTTTTCTTTTTGCCTTTACCCATACTGGTAATTCTATATATGATCTCCATCTAATGGACTAGCATGTATTTAGATGCAATGGCAAGTACTGTATTTAATTAAACTCCCAGCTTGTAATTGTGCCTACTTTTTGTCCAAATTTGCATGAAATTCAATAATAATATATTAACAATAATTTTTATATCTTATATCTGTCAATTATGCTTAGTGAATGACTGTGCTGCTTTTGTTTCTGATAGAAAATTTTGTTTAACTGTTATGGGCAAATCGAACTGAAATTTGACTGAATCAAAATTTCTCCCCTCTCTTTTTCTTATATATTTTAAGGAAGGTTCAGATTCATTAAAATATTGATACAAATCTGTCACTTCCCTTGCAAAATCTATACACGTTTTGTCGCCTATTAAATGAGTTCTGAAGCTTTTTTTTAATTATTCTGATTTAATTTTTTTTAGTAAAGTTTAGTTTTTTGTCTCTTTGGTATCATTGCGTCAATTATTGGGTTCATTTAATATCCTACTATTGTTTTCATTTAAATAACGTTTATGAAACTTTTTTACTTTGTGAGAGACTTTAGTTACAATCTCTGCCCATTCACATGTACTTGTCTCTTTATTTTTTCCTTTAATAATATTTTCTCCACTATAATACGAATTTGATTTCATCACGTTTACACACCATTTGTATCGTTGGTATTTTGTGTGTCGTCTTTTCCTATTTGATCAATCGTTGTTTTTTTCTATGTCACACTTGTAACATCTGATGGTACACACGTATGTTACTTGAATCTTTCACATAATAATTTGACATTGGAAAAACCTTCTTAATTCATTGTGTCATTCATGTCAACATCTTTCTTTAGATCAAGTATCTCATGCCTTTTTCCCGCTCGTTAAAAATGCACAAAGTATTAAATATATTCTCTTCAAAAATATTTATGACACTATTTCAACAATCTCTCATTATCTGTTTGATAATATCTGAGCAAAAAATACAAACTTTTCGTTTTGGGTGATAACTGAAATTTTAATGTGATCCAGAAACATTTATAGTTTGATCTTTATAAAATATTTTCACCTTGCAAAATATCAGAATACTTATCTTTAACGATGATTAATTATTCTTTGTCTTTAAGTGGTTATTTAAACTTTCATTTCGATGTTCTACCTTGAGCTATATTTATTTAGTGACACAATAGTTTCAGCTGGTTCCCAATTATTAAAAGAAAATCAATAACCTTTCAGTTTTACAAGTATAGTTTTGTTACTCTGATTGTTTTTTCTTTTTTTTTTTTTGTTTTTTGTTTTGTTTTTTTTTAAGTTTTTTAAATCTTCTGTATTCTGCATAAATCGTCACATTTCTCGTACAGAGAAAACTCTTCCTCGGAAATTTCCTACCAGAATTCCTTCTTTTCAAGTCTTTCAATTTGAAGAAAACCAGATGATGTCATACTACCTCTCTAAGTTTAATATCCTCTTCTGTAATTCAGCTAGTTACCCCTTGGTAAGGCAGATTCATGTTTTGAAATCTCAACCATTTCGCCTATTTTAAATTAGTGGTTCCAAATGTTTGGGTTGTTAAATAACGAAGTTAAATTAATCCAGACTTTAGATATATTTTCTTCTTTGTTTGCTTGAACCAGAGTCATGTCTATAGATCTATGATTGCGGATATTATATCCTTCGATAAACCAATTTTCTAGTTTCATTTCAAGTGAAATACTTCCAAATTATGGTTTTTAAAGTTCTATTAGACCTTTCCACCACCAATACTTTTCAATCATAGTATCAAGAAGAAAAAATATATATTCTTTTTCAAGCAACTCCTTCGTTTTCCTATTATAACATTATTTTTCTTAATCAGACGGTGTCATTGTCAATTTTCTCTCTTTATATATACTTTTAAATGCATCATATATATTGTCCCATCTTTTGGACGTTAATTTTAAGCCTGCGCATATTTAAAGAAAATATTTATCAGAGTCCAAATGTATGTGTATCCATTATTATCCTTTTTATATGCTTGTAACCTATGTGTGCGTGCCACTGAAAATCAATAACATTTATAACAAATTCAACATTAGAAAGAACAAACTGTGATATAAATTTAAACAATTAATTAACATAAATGTTTCAATAAATGCTGTAATATAATCAATATGAAAGTTCCAGATATAAGGGATCACCCTGATGGTTATTTATCACCACAAGATAATATATAAAATGTAAAATATTCATTTTATGCTTCTATTGAGTTTAATTAATTTCAATTTATTTCTGTCAAGATCATCTAATCTTAATATGGGATGGTTGAATGAAGCTTTATAAGTGTAATCTTATTCCTCAATGATCCGAAAGAAACAAAAAATAATCACATGAATATGTCTACCAGCTACACAGTGACATTTTCTGCACTTACAAGAAAAATTACATATAACCTTATGTCATATACAACGCTCTTTTGTTAGCTATCCTATGCAGACAAATATTCTGGTATAACAAGAAAAAAAAGACCTATAATCTTATGACTTATATAGTGCAATCGTTATCAGTACTGTTTGTTAGATGCCATTCATTCATACATCATGTGAACCTATGGCTGGTAAGTACTAAGGTGACCTCGTGAACTCCCAATGCTAGCAAAAGTCAGCTATTTGTGACATTTTTTTAATTTAATTTGATAACCTAACATTACAATATAAATCAGGTAACTGAATATTATACTATATATGTTATGTTAAAACAAATCACAATATACACTACAATGGTACTAGACACATTGTGTAAGTCAGAAGTAAATGAAAAACTGACCCAAAGGAAGAATGCTTTAAAATTTTATAAATTTAAGTAAATGTTCTCCCAATTAGATAACAAATACATGTTAAGTGACTAAAATGTGTTCAGACAAACTGAATGTATAAATTCCTATTATCCTTCCTTTAACTTGAATATTCTCTAAAGAATAACTGCTAACATGATTCAATAGTTCTATTTATTCTAGAAAATGACTGAATATTTTGTAGAGTGACACATCAGCCAGTTTACCTGTAGAGTAACATGTCAGAACTGTTGAAAATCAAAGTACAAGTCTAAAATCTGCTCTGTAGCATAGAAAACCATGATTATATTTTGTATGCTAAAATAGTATGGATTAGGACCAACTAATTATGTTTGTATTTTATATGTATTTTTTCATGTGAATTTTACGCCGAAAAATGCATATTTATGGTAAGGTGGTTCTGATTGATCTAATATTAAGCCTCCAATTATTACTTCTAAAATCACCATACAGTTTTAGTGTTTATTCACTCCAGGGTCAGGTAGGACTTATGACATTGAAGCTTAAAAAATGCATGATGGCTTTTATAATTTTTAGACTAGTATGTAAGTAGTTGATTGATAACTTCTGTCAAGTTGGGTTTTTAATTTTGGTGGCAACTTTGTCCAGACTCATTAGTCAGAGCTTGTATTTCTGGTCATAAAATATTTAGTTTTTATGGTAGGGTGTTGATTTCAACATTATTCAGTGTGGGCACATTAGCACTGGGTGTTGATCTATTAAAAATGGTGGGTGCAATAGCATTGTGCTGTGGTCGTCATAACATTTTCATTTTTTAGAGTAGGATGCTTATCTCAAATTCTTTATTTTTTAAAGTGGGGGCAGGGTAGAGGTGGTCCAGGAACTTTTTCCTAAAAGAGTTTGGTGGGTGAAGTAGCATAGGGTTGTGGTTGCATTGAAATAAAATTTTAATTTTTGAGGCAAGGTGCAACAGCAAAGAATGTTTCTATCAAAATTGTTATTTTTTTAAAGGGTTAAGATGTTGATCTTCAAAACAATTTCGTGGATTGTAGGGTTATTGTGGCACTGGATCCTCTATATATTACTTAGCTATGTAAACAATCAACAACCTGTTCAAAATGCAAGGAGCATTTGGCTACAATTCTGGGATAGTCGGATGCTTTCTGTAGAAATTTTTCCAATGCTCTTGATTGCATATGTTATAAAGAGAATTGCTTCAAGGTTTCTCTACATTTTGTACGATATTTGATTGCAAATCAACATCATTTGTCCTATTCAAAAGACACCTATGCCAGGATGCTTTGTGTCAAAGTTTGTCAAATTCTGTTCAGCATTTTTTTTCTCTATAAGGTTGTGTAAACGTTTTTCAACTTTTAGTAACTGCAGCCATATCTGATGTTGGAACTGCATAAGTTCTATAAATCTGAAAGGTATTCAAGCTAGGACACATTCTGTCCAATTGGGTCAATTTATATTAACTGCTTATATAGCGGAAATTATTAGGTTTTTCTATATTTAGTAACAGCAGCATATATGATGGAAGATTGGGATTATTCATAAAAGAATTAAAAGCCCTTCATGCCAGAATGCTTCTGTAAAATTTGGTCAAATCCTGTTGAGTGGTTTCTGCAAATAAGTCATTTATAAGATTTTCCATTTTAAGTAATGGTGGTCATATTTGTGGCAATTCAATATCACTAGTATAAATTTGAAAACCCTTAATACCAGGATGCTTTCTATTACATTTGGTCAAATTCTCCTGAGCTGTTTCTGAAAAGAAGGTAATCAAAGTTTTTCTATTATTAGCGATGGTGGCCATACTGATAACAGATGGGCATCATTTACATCAAATTGAAAGGTTTTCATGACATACTTTTCATACCTGCCATATTCCAAAACAGTCTTGGGGTTTATGAGACTCAAAAACTGTGTTTTGAGGTCACAAGGGGGTCAGTGCATGACCCAAAAATAGCGACATCATCAAATTGAGAATGAGTTATATTTTTATATAAGCCTAAAAAAATTATTGGAAATTCAAATGTGAATAAAAGAAAATAACATCTGTTTTCTTAAAAGCATTTAATACACTTACAAAGAAAAAATAGTTGGCAGAATTTAACTCCACCAACCAGCAGTTCTGAAATTTAGTTTTGCTGGGCTTTGCTTGCTTTGCTGATAGCTCTTTGTTTCCTGAATTATAGGAAATGCGTTTTGACATTTTGCCTTCAAAAATGAATCGCACTTGAACACTAATCCAACTAATGAAATAATCATGCTTTGCATTTTATATATGGAGTAAAATCCGACTTCAAAGAAACATTGCCACTATTCACAAACTTGTCACTAATCTTTAATAAAGTTCTCATTTAAGACAATGATGTGTAATAACTTTTGTTCAACATACATCTCTTTGATTTACCTATAACTTAAAACAAACTGGGTTGTTCCACTTTGTGAACTTTATCTATGCAAATTAACCTAATGGGCTATCCCACATCAGTCTTCAAAGGACTTAACATATCACCCTATCTATTCTCAGCCAATTAAGTAATATCTGAAATGGTGGTTGTTTATACCTGACTAAGGTGGCCTTTTAATTGCCTCTATGACAGTTAGCTATATAAACTGCCCCATGGATAGTTTTATATGAGCTCTAAGCAGGACTGTTTACCGTTTATACATGCTATATGTTACTGGCATATATTGAGGTGGTGTTTTTTTTTTTTTTTTTTTTTTGAAGATTACTGAAAATTGTGTTTCTAAACACAACCATGTCATGGACTTAGGGAGTAAAAAAATTGTGTTTTAGTGTGACACGTCGTGTTATGGCAGGCATGACTTTTTCATTAAATTGGGTCAAATGCTATTCAGCAGTTTTGGAGAAGTCATTTAAAAGTTTTTTCAATTTTGAGTAATGACAGCCATACTTGATAGCAGATTGGCATCTTTTGTACAAATTTTAAAGGTCTTCATGACTGAATGCTTTCTCTTAAGTTGGGTCAAATTCTTTTCAGAAGTTTTGGAGAAGTCATTTAAAGATTGTTTCTATTTTTAGCAACTGCAGCCATATTTGATGGAGGATTGTTATTATTTGTACAAACTTGAACGGTCTTCATGTCAGGATGTTTACTGTCAAATTCACAAATACTGTTCTGCAGTTTTTGAGAAGCTATTTAAAGGTTTTCTATTTTCAGTATTGGAAACCATATTTGATGGCAAATCGGCATAATTTGTATAAACCTGAAAAGCCTTGAAGTTTATGCCAGGTTGCTCTGTGCCAGTCTGGTTGAAATTGGACTGGTGGTCTTTGAGATATGTTGAAAATAGCAATTATTGATGTATGATGGCCAGATTTCTCTATTTGTGGTAATGGTGGCCATATTTCATGGTGGATCAGCATCATTTGTACAAATTTGGAAGATTTCATGCCAGGATGCTGTCAAATTTGATCAAATTCCAATTGGCTGTTTTTGAGAAGTTGTTTAAAAAAGGCAGCCACTTTTGTAAAAATATTGAAAGGAATTATGCCTGGATGCTCTGTGTGAAGAATTTGAAACTTGTCTGGTATTTGTTCTTGAGAACCTACCAATAGCAATTATTGATGGACACCTGACAGATGACACAGGACGGACAAAGGCTGTACTATAATCTCACATGGCCTTATGGCCAGATTAACTAAATAGAGGAGTTTTTGTGATTTTTGTGAATTTGAAACATACAATTAAATCTAATAAAGGTAATACTGATATTAATATCAATATATATTAAGTAATAATAGGTAGAGACATGTGCTAAACAAAATTACATAGGTTTCTCTACCATTAAAAACTAGAAAATCAATATATAATAAAGGCGTTCACCCATCAATCCATCACAGGATTAAGAAAACAAATGTGTGTTAACAGTAGTTTCGTTCTTGAACTGAAAACCCCTTGTCTGAACCGAAGTCCTGCACATCTTATGGTTCTACCTAAATATACATAATAGACTGTTACCCAGTACAGTTTTTCTATGTTGCTTGTCTGGTGATAACTGGATCAGGGGCTGGGCACTAGGAATGGATGATTGCATTTCTGAATGGGCGATTTCTTTTATTACATATTTCATTTATACATTTCACTTAAGTGACTGAATCACTGAAAAGATTTCCTTGATGTGGAATTCTATCTTGATTTCACTTAAGTGAAAAAGAACTGAAATGAAATTCTTTTTACTCAATGCAATTTTTTTTGACTGAAGTGATTTTTTAAAAGTAAAATGATCTATTTCTCTCAAGTGATAACAAATTACACTTCAATGAAAAGAAATTTTAAAAGGATTTAACTTTCATAAAATTAATTTTCACTCAATTGATATTCTTTTTAACTTCACTGAAGATGTTAATTTATGATAAATGGCTTGCCATACATATATTTAACAAGTGTTCCACAGAACCAGGTGTCTCATCTGCATCTGTGCAATTATGTATCCCCCTGTTCCCGTATCTGATTTGTATAAATCTTAACAAACAACTTCAACACTGATATTGCTGCCAGCTGAAAAATGATACCTATGTATCAGTATGCTTAGAAAAATAAAACAAAAATATCTGTATCTAATATTATAACCTAAAGAACAGAAAAGTAATGCCTGTAAAAGCTTGATATATTTATTGATATGAAAATATTTCTCTCAAAACCTGTATAACAATTGTCATGATACATATAGTGATATCAGCAATGGAGATCTGCTATAAATAAGTCATTTTCTGCAATAAAAAAGCCAAAATTACAGTACAATATACAGGTATATTGTATGTATTGAAGTGTCTGCATTGCAATATGTTACATTTTTATATCACAGATATAGATCAAGGATAAAATAAACTTTTTGACTTAATTCAAAGGAAAGCAATCTTTTGTAATATTTGTGACATAAAATTTATGAATCATACCCAGTTATACAATAATGTAGGGCCTTATAAAATGTGCAAGGTCATTCACAACTAATATTATACACAAAGGATGTAACACAAGTTTTCATTTCAAATGAAAGTTATGAAATTAGCTGAATAATTTCAATCTTTTGTGAACCTTGGTGAGCAAAAGATTGAAATTATTTGACAAGTTTCATAAACTTCATTTGAATGGGAGCAAATGTAAGATTATATTTATTACATTACGAAAAATACTTTTTTTTTATTTTACCAAACCACTGAATAGTGTAGTGAAATCACTTTGAAAAATAACTGGATGCTTCATGCCTTTTTTTGCACCATGTTACAAATTATGGTATGGGTATATTAACAGAAATTAACAAAAAAACACAGTAGTAGTGTGATAAAAAAAGAATATGTTTCAAAGTGTTTAAATGAAAATGTTTTTAATTTTCTTCTTTAAAGGCAGTCCGATTTTTTAAATCTGCATATATTATCATTAAAATAGCATATGGAGGTCATTATGGGAGCAAAGGAAATGTGAATGCAGTCAATTGTGTACAGACAGGAATAGAATATCAATCATTGCTGATATATTTATCTGAGTTTGAAATAGTTAATTTAGGAGTCAGGCACTAAAATTTCCAGAGTTTTTAGGGACAAGTAAGTAAAACAAAGCAACCTATGGTATGTCTCACTTTTACAAATTTAGTACCTGAAGAGTCTCTATATACTACATAAAGTGTATTTGTGTATTTGTTTGTGTGTGTGTGCGGGGGGGCAGATTTCAGCACATTTTACTGAGATTTCAAGTTCAGCCCCAAATCATAATCACTACAGGTTTTTTTAATACCTTTTGCACCCAAAACTGATGCATTTTATGACCACTACAGTATTAAGCCATATTATGGCACCAATTTTACTGAAGAGGTGATACTCAGTTGGTACAGCATTGGACTCATAATCCAATGGGTTACAGGTTTGATGCTCGCCAAGGTCAGTTGCCCTTGTGTCTCCTTGACAAAGGCACTTAGCTGCTATTTTTCTTTGGCATGATATAGTCCACAATGTGCTGAAAGTGCTGTTAAATAAAAATACCAACCAACCAATTTTACCAACTTTGATCATATGGATATGGTGACCCCTGCAATTACAAGCTGACATAGTAAGATTTGATTTTGAATTTATGCTTGGAATTTTTAAATAATTTCAAACACTAATATTGAAATGTACCATCTTCATTTCAACTTCCTTGCAAATGCTATAGTTTCTGATAAGCACTTTTCAAAATTGGTTACTTTTCTGTTGCTCAAGTCAGCTTTATATGATCATTATGTCGGGAGAAACAAGTTAATGGTTTATTGTTTAAAATTAAGCCATGAGATTGTCCCATTTAATTTACAAAGCACAATTTTCTTTGATCAATTTTGGTGCTACTGAAGTAATGATTTTAATTTCTGTTACATTTAAAAAATAGACTTTACAAATTCCCCTTAACACGCAACATAAATGTTGACCAATAATATGGCAGAGAGCTTATATAAAGGTAGAAAACTCTCCTAGTGGAAACTTTCTATAAGCATAATTATTTTTGGATGTAATCAATTTCAGAGGAATGTTATAAAACTAGACATGACACCACAATATTAAGTACATTAAAAAAAAATGTTCCTTGTGTTCTTTAATTCAAAAACACTGTGTTGTCTGTATTTCATACCCTTTAATTTTTCTTGCATATTCAATCCATATAAATTATATTCTAGTGAACCTGTGAATGTAATAGACTCTCTGATTGGTTCAGCAGAAAAATTTGCAGCAGTAATGTCCACAGTATACTGCGACTGTGGCAACAAGATCTTCCCTGCAGTAGCAAACTGGGAGGGTTAATGTGTTTTACAGCATAACCAAGAAGAAAAGAATGATATCCACTTTAAGAGATTACCTTAATTTACAATACTGCTTTGCCATGCTTTTTGTCTACCCTGAAAATGCTGACATCTTCTATTCAAAGTTATTAAGATAAAATCCTTGCAAACATTCTAGTAAAGGCACACACCTGGTTTGAAAATAGCTTAAACAGATTACAACAATTAGTTAATTGACATGCAAAATATTTAGTACAGATTGTGACAAAACAACAACAACAGCAAACAAAAACATTTTGCTTAATTTTCCAAATCAAAAATGCCACTGGGAGTGGCACCTGTCCTTTTCAGCAAAGGAACTTGGTGTTTCAGTTAGGTTTTCCTTAATGTGGTCAAAGGGACCTCTTGGAATTAACATTTTTTCCAAAAGGTATGATACTCACAGGTCAAGCTTCCTTGTCAAATAACATGTACATCTTTAATTTGTGCATATCTTCACAAAAATTAACTTATGGAACAGTTGCTTTCTGGGTAAGAGCCCACATTACTGTCAACTTCACCATAAATGGCATGATACTTTTGTGCTTCACAAACAGAATTTTGGAATTTAGACACAAAACTATCAGTCATTTGGCTCCTTCTATTTGCCTACTACTAAAAGAATTACCATGACCTATTAATACAGGTTATATTTAAAACATGCCTGACTGCATAAACACTTGTATTTTCCATATATATACCTATACAAAATGCAGATGTATTTCAAAAAAATTGCCTTAATCTTTTATATTAAGAACTTTTTACAGTAAGCACCCCCCCCCCATAAAGCTACTCAACTTCATATCTTAAGGTTTTGAAATTGATACATCTTTAGATCTGCTGAGTTCATAATAGAAATTAAATGATCTAGCAAAATAACTGGAGATTTGCCAGTTGTAGCAACAATGAAGATGGAAAAAGCTTGCAAAAATACATTCTTTGGACAATTGTTCTGAATATTTTGGTGTATTAAATTTTCTTTGTTTTTAGCCAAAGTTAAGTGTTGCTCTAGCATTAACCCTTCTAACTGAAACCAAAGGACCTGGGCACTTGTTGATTCAAAGTTTTCTTATTATCTGGCTTTGCCGTCATAAAACTTCTTGACATGAGTATGTAGTCAAAATTTTATTTCTTTATAACATTTTAAGAAAGCAATAGTTCTTGATGTTATGGCCTGAAATGATGACCCAGTTATAAAACATGTGCTCAATAATCAACTGATCTACTGATCATTTCATCAAATCAAACCAAGAAATCTGAACTGAGTAGCTACTTGGAGTTGAGATGTTTTATTCAAGTGGGGCCTTAAGTTTTAAAAATTTGATTCTAATTCTGATGTAATGGATACAAAACTGAGAAGTAACATTTGTATGAGGCTATAAAGTCTTAAGTCAAACAAGGGCCATAACTCAGGTAAATTGTGTAACAATATTTTGAAAGCTTAACCTGACTTCGGTCTTCTTAATATAAAGCATGATACCAGATCCATAAAGTCCTTCAAAAGTTCTGTCGCAGAAACAAAAAAAGTGATGTGCAGATGGATATGACATAATGGATTGACATGGGTAACACTAGAACAAGGGCATAAAATGTAACTTTACTCCTAGCATGAAATTCAAGGTTCCTTTGAGTTGTTTATGACTTGTGTGTTATATTATATGCATTCATGTAGTACCTTTTGATATTTATCAAACTGTTGTTCGAACATTATGATAAGTAATATTAAAGCAGTTTATGGTTTATGAAATCTGAGTACAAAAATGCATAGCAGTCTAGCAGCAGTCTACAAATTATTTGCATAACATACATGTACAAAATATATGTTTCTAGGTACAAAAAGTGAATCATAGAAGTAAATTTTAATTCATGTTGGGACCTTCTTATTGACAACCTGTTCCATTTATAAAAACAACCAATAAAAACCAGATACAATTGGATATTCCCAAGTTGTAATTTTCTATAACATTTAGAAGGGCCTTGGGCACAATGTACCCACTGTTCTTTGTTTTTTTGGTATGTTGTGCCCTCCCCTTCTCCCTCTGGAATGAAAAACATTTTTCATAAATCCTATCATCACAGCTTTGATATTAATGGAATTGATGGAAATATTTTCCATTCTAATAAATTTCCAACACTACACAGGGATGAACAATTTCAGCTTTGAAATATATTCTTGTGCATGGTCTGTAGATAAAATGTTGACTTCTGCAACAAGTCCTCTTGAATGAAACTTATGTTTTACTTGTCTGTAAAATCTGGATATTAAGAAGTTGCAGTACATATTTGAAAATAAGTATATCTATCGAAAATAAGTAACACCAAGTAAATCCATTATTTCTGAAGCATACATAAGTGTATACATGTTTGTACAAGAAACAAGAAAAACAAATTCTAAGACATAAATATTGCTCTTCTAGAATCACTGTGTATCTTAATAGATTAGCATTAACATTTTTAAGCTTAACTTCCTCTAATTCTTCCTTTTTCTTATTTAATTGTATGTGGGAAAATGTTTTTCTATTTTGTTGATAAATGTAAATATAAAAAAACAAGATGGATTAAAAAGGTGTATTGTTATACATTTCACTATTGATAAGTGCATTCAATGTGATTTAATTTTAAAAAATAAGTGTACCGGTATATGCTTTTTATCCAGATCATACAGTATATACAGAAACTCTTATCACACAATATAACTAGCAAAATTTGAATACATTCAGAGCAGTAATTGGGACTATTTTCATAAAGCATTTACCCCCCCCATATTATTTTTAAAAAAACAAAAAAAACCCAACCTGCTGTTTGATACAAACCACAATATTTATCACTTAAAATAAGATTAAATGATTTTTGAATATGCAGGTGAAATTTTTTGATACTTCTGAGTTCCTCTCCTGATGTTGTAAACAACAACACTATCTGCATACACCATTTTAACCTAGCCTTTATGGCTGGGTATGTTCACATAGTTTCATGGAACAAATACATGGCTGTAAATCTAGTAGAAAAGAGCCCCCTACAGAACTGGGGAGGTAGAATTGGCCCGAGGTACTCTCCTGCATGTCATAAGAGACAGCTAATGGAGGCAGGAGTTATGGTGGACTCACAATGGAAAAGACAAGGGCTCAAATCCTACCATTGGATCAGCCATGGTCAGCTAATGTGGTGTATTCTTGGAAAAGGCACTTTACTCCAATTGCTTTGGCACAACATACAAAACTTGTGTTGTTGTGCTGTAAAAAAACATGAACCAAACCAAACCAAAGCAATTAAAAGGATATTTTACACAAGATAATCAATATCAAACAATAATTAAAATGTTGATAATTATCCATGTAATTTTTAAACACTTTTAAAATCTAATACCAAAATGGAACTAAAATGTAGTATTTTGAAACTTTACAAAACAAAAGAATATGATTTAAGATCTAGTGTTTGAAACAGTACAAAGAGAACAATATGATTTTATTATGATTTAGTTATTAATGTTATATGTTGTAAAAAATGTATAACTAACAATATATAAACAAGTCTAATATACAATAACAACCTTCTGTGACCTGATTACACTCGACAATTCTAATAGGAAAGAAAGCAACCATCAAATATATGTAACAGAATTACAGTATTCAGTTGTAGCATATGAAAATTATAGAAAAAGAAATAGCACAATAAAGTACCATATTTCATTCATCAATATTTTGGATAGAATAAAGTCAAACCTGATCTAGCAACTGCCTTCATATAATGACTACCTGCCCATGAAGGCCATCATTTTTCAGTCCCCTTGACAATTCCTATATATTTTAGCTACATATTAGTGTCCAACTGCTTAAAGCACCCACTGGCCACAATTTTTAGGTCCTGTGGACCCTCATTTACTGAATATAGTAACCAGTGATTACTAGGGGTGATTGTTTAGTTTATAACCTACGCTTCTCTTTCATCTATTCATCTATCTCTAAATCTAGCTATCTCTCTATGGCTACCCATTTTTTGTTTCTTTTTCTGATGGTCTTTCTATCTATCAGTGCTTGATTATTTCTTTCAAATTCACCACTTTTGTGTGGTCCATTGAGTAGTCATTATACACAGGTTTGACCATATTATATTTTGCATAGCTAGTCACAAAGAAAGGTTTTTACAATCAAAATGAAGAACATATGGAATGTCTATGGTAAAAAATAAAATAGTCTTACTTTTGCAAAAATAAAACAATCATTACATGACAAAATGAAGTCGGAGAATGAAAGTACAGAAAAAGTCCAATTATTTAAACTCTCTAAGAGAATTTCCAGCTGCACATAGCACATTTTAGATATGTAGATATTACCAACTATAGGGTTAACAATTTGGAGACCAAGACTTGGTTTGGATCAGGGGATAATTTGGGGATATAGGGTTCAGATTAGAATTCTACTGTGAGGTAATTTTTTCTCATGAAAAAGGAATTTGAGAAATAATATTCTACTTTAAATTATTTAAATTTGGTAAAAATTTTGCGCATCTAAAGCTCTTTCATAACTTCATAAAAAACTGAACTTGCTGACATTGAAACAAATATATACTTCTTATATATGATATTTGCTGGAAAGTCTGAATTGTTTTTTGTCATTTGTTACAAAATTTCTGAACAAGATGACTGACAAAAGAGTACAAAATACATTTCTAGCTGCAGTTCTAATATATGTGAAATTTATGGTCAGTCTTATTGCATAAAAATATGTATCTCTGCATTAAGATATACCAAAATAGTATATTTTATCATTTTTCAAATTTAGTAAATAAAATAGAGAAAATATTGTCTTTTAAAAAAAATATATACCAATATTGAAATTAGAAAAAGCAGTACCAATAATATGTTAATAATAATAAAACATTTACAGAAACACAATTACTAGGAAAGCAAAATTGTCACACTGATGAGCTTATGCCATTCTAATTAAATGTATATGTACAATATAAGCATGTATTGCCTTTCCCATTCAAAAGTATTATTTACACTCAGTTGTTGTAATACAGTGGATCCTTGCTAAAATCAACCAGTTTAAGATGGATTCAAATTGTTTATAATAATGAGGCAGCTGCGACTTCATAAAAACTCATATCCCTTTGCATGTGGATTTTATGTTAGTCTAAAAGTAGTATTTCTTATATCAGATGATTCATATTAGCAAGGCTCACTATAGTGAGGGACTACTCGAATTTGTTTTCATTTGTCGATCAATTATAAAATATATGCTTTATTTTCAATCAATGTAAATACAGGTCCACACTTCTGCAATGATGGCACTAAAGGAGGTAATTTCTCTAGATTTTACTTGCAATTATGAATGCTAATTGAAGATATGAATTACATATAAAATAC
Source organism: Margaritifera margaritifera (assembly GCA_029931535.1). Lineage (NCBI taxonomy): Eukaryota > Metazoa > Mollusca > Bivalvia > Unionida > Margaritiferidae > Margaritifera > Margaritifera margaritifera. Next base: position 1,118,409 of record JAQPZY010001332.1, read on the forward strand.
AGAGTAATCCACTTACTGCTCTAGTAATTTATATCAGAAATGTCTTTAGATTTATGGACTCCAGTCTCTCCTAAATAAAAATTAGATAATAAATTTATGCAAAATATGAACAATTCTCTTAAAAATATGTCTCTTTTGAATACAGTTTTGCAAGTGTATTGTAATGTAAGATTGACAATGTACATAAATGTACATGCACATGAATATAAAACAATTTATATTAAAGTAAAGCTTGATTAAACAAAAATAAATATATACAAAGATATATAATATAAATGTGAAAATTACCTTATCAGACAGATTGAGACAAAAAGTACAGTTTTACCTACTTAAAGCACTTCTGCTGAATATGACATAATAACAAATATGCACAAATAAACTAAATTATACATTATAAAAACAACTAATTTTGTATACTTTTTATATGTATGTATCTGTCAAAAGATAAGTGCACAGCAATGTTCAGTTAGGAATAACTGGAAGCCATTTGGTGTATGGTTTAATTTGCCACGAGTCAAATTAAATAATATTATCTATATTTCTTCTTATAATTCTGGTTGCATATATGACTGTTACAAACTTTGACACATACTGAATATACATTTACTATAAAGCTAATGATATGAAAGACATGTATATTGACAGCATGTATATAAACTAGAAACAAAATAAATTTTCCCACCAATTTTGAAAAATGTCACACTTTATTTGTCTCATCTTTAAGTTTTAACTGTTAAAACATTTTAGGATATAACTTTTTAATCTACAATATGCATAAAATGTTTAGGCCTAAATTTTAAAACAAAATCAATAAAAATATGCTTTTGTAGCATAACAAAAATAAGTATCTTCTATGCTTTTGTGTACTGGGCTAATCTACCTGTACAAATCTGAAAAACTGTATCTCCTTTTATGTATTAACACAGCATAGTCATTCAAAACTATTTTAGCTAAATGTATTGGTGGACATCCAGAAGAGATACTATTATTATAGCAATGACTTAAGATTAGTGATATTCTTCATAGTTCAGCACAAAATGCTTAATATTTAATGAAGAGAACACCAGTGATAACTTAAAAGCATAAATATAAAATGCATATTATTAAAAATCAACTTATTATTTGTTTATGTGCATGTTTTCGTGTGTGAGATCAGTTACATAGGTGAGACAACAAAGCAGCTGAATGGTTTATATAATGTTCTCTTTTACACAACTAATTATAGACTGATTCACCTAATTTCACAATACATATTATTCAGAATGAAGTTATGTGTGTGTGTGTGTGTGTGTGTGAATAGGTGAGACTATAAGGTAATTGTCAATGGTTTTGATGTTTTCTTGTTGTATGCCATTTCCTGTAGACTGGTTGACCTAGCTTTAAGTGATTTACTGATTCTTTCTCATTCTATGGACTTTCAAAGCTCTGTCTTCTGGGTGGAGTTGAAATTAAAATTCTGGTACAACTCATTTGTCTCAGTGTTCTGGTACAAATTTTCCTCCTCACCACCTGCTAAAAGAAATACAACCTCATTAAAGCTGATTCATGCACACCGAGATAAATGCATATAATATACATCTGTATGTTTTACAAATGAAGGTGATTAATGAATGCATACTGATGTGTCATAAAAACTCCAACTCATTAGCTATTAAAATTCTTTTTAGATCAAAAGGTTATTATTTACAATGCATCTTTATTAACAGCACTATTAGGTATCTATTGAAAATTTCACACAATGGGTAAAGAAAAAGCAATGTTACAACAATGAATTTATATATGTTACACAGCCAGAACTATTTAGGCATCTCAGTCCTGTATCTTATGCTAAAATAAAGGCATGTCCTGAAGTCAAGAAGCTGAGCACACACAAAAAATGGACAAAAAAACTAAAAACTTCATAACCAAGCTTCAAGTCTCACAATATCATTGAAACTGGTCAAGTACATAGAAATACAAACAAACAGTTATTCCCAAAATGTTTTTGATTATATACCCATTATATGCAAAGTTATTGAAGATGTTGTTATCTTTTAAATTTGAGCATGTGTTAAACTTTTGTGCTGAGTTTCATTACTATGGAGCTAAGTACTGTATGGAGATTATTACATGATGATCCACATGTAGCTTGCAATATTATTGGTTGGTACTGTAGTTTAGTAGGTTCACTGATAATCAGTGACTGTCAGTTTGTAGTACAGTATTTTAATATTCATTGGCTTGTACAAAAATTATCATCTAATAACTGGAGTAAATAACATTGAAAATATAATGGATTAAAATCTGTAAACAAAACAATGGGGTGAATGATTTTAAACCTGTTTGAATGAGATCTTGATATTCAACTAATTTTCTATTAAACATGCAGTTTTCTGGGCTGATTAAGAATGGGTATTGGAATAAATTGTTGAAATTGGGAATCCTGGACCAACATGGACTCCTCCCCACGATCAAATCCCCATTGAGGTGCACTATAATAGCTCATTACTGCCCACCCACCCCACAAAAAGGAAAATGGTTTACATGCTTATTCCCATCCATACTTTCTTTGAATGATTTTAAAAACCAGTTTGTACACCATCCTGAAAACAAAAACCATTGCTAAATTTGGTTTAATTCGGTAAAACTTGTTTTAGAGAAAATGTCAAATATAGCAAATGTTGATAGATACCAGACAATGCATTGAAGATCGTAAATCAACATTTTTTGAAAATAATGAAGAAATAACTTACTAAAAGCTTGGTTCTCATATGTTTTGAAGCGATCCAGGTACTCCTTAATGCAATCATGAATGAAGATGTACTGTTGCTGTAAAAAGATAAATATATTGAGATAGATAACAAAAATTCCCATAAATTTTTTTCTCCAAATATTACTTAGCCAATCACATTACACATCACCATTAGTTTTTGAAAAATTCCTTTCCTTGGTTTAAGGTAAAATGTCCATCTCAAAATAGTAAATTTTACAAAGGAATAGGGACTCTATATCCCTGTAATGGCCTCAGAAAATGTGCCTGTGTTATTTTTATTTTATTTTAAAAGACTTTTCATATATTTTGTACAGACATACCTTTGTCTTTAAAAATACCCCATATTTTTCATATTTATTGCATATGATGATGATCTCATTAGCAGCCTCGCACGAGGTGTTGAATGTGGAAAATGGAGAAAATTCATTTGACAAGAAATTATGCCCCCAGTCATGAAAAAACATGAAACTTTTCAAACCTTTTCCTTATTAGATAAGTTGAAGTCTCTGAAAATTGTATGTTATCTAATGCATGTGGCTAAAATAATTTTAAAGAAAATGGTTGAATTCTATTGCAGGTACTACTGATCAGTGGGCATTGATACAATGTTGAATCTGATGTATAAAATCAGTATTTAAAATTGTCTACTACAGGTAATTTACAGCTCCTCGAGACACTAAGATGTATTTCCAACATGCAAGAAATGTATATAAAACTGAATCTGCATCATTATAACTTATTTTGGCATCAGATCAGCTGCTGTATATTCTCAAAACATCATACAGTACCTAGCAACAGTGGCACCTTTACTGCAGCAACAGTTTACAAGGGAGTTAATTTTGATTTCACAATTATTATTTAAAAAAATATCTTAAAAAATAAGCAAATTAAATGGTTTTACATTATCAGACACATATTCTTTAGAAATTAAGCAAAATGTCCAGAGTTGAAATAATTAATGTGGTGTTGATTTGCCGATGATTTGTTGTATAACAAATACAGACAATCCAGCTTGGTTAATCAAAAATTTGTATCAGCCTAGCATTATGGACAAAAAATTCTCTAAAAGAGCATTATTCACAATGGTATGTAATTACTGAAGTAAATGTTTTTATTTCACATGGAAAAAAAAACTCCTGGTCATAGAAACGGATTTACTTAGATGTACATGTAGAAAATACTATATAGAGGGTCTGCGGCAGCTGCCATACAGAACTGTTTATGCCTACTGCACATGTCATTTATTCAAGATTCTATGCAGAACAATTTGAACTGGTAGAGTAAATAGTCAACATGCAATATATGGTACATTTAGACTCTGTAACTAACAAAAATACTCTGTAGGAATTAACGATAGTGTGGTAACTATTTTTGTGCCACAACTGGCGCATACACCAGGGCCCAATTCTATACTTGCTATATTTTGAATTATTAGTGAGGAAATGTGCAATAAAAGGAGTATTTATATTGATTTGAAACAAGTACATGCAATATTTTATAGTACAGTTTGTTAGACATCAGAAATATTTAATAGAAAGAAAATCCCAATGGCTGCTACAGAGTGAAATAAGATTTGTATTGCCTATATAAAATCACAATTTGTATAGGCATTCATGTGGTCCAATGGTAAAGTACATGTATCTGTGCATAGCCATGGGGGAACAAGATTAGATTCCTGTTAATTTTTTTCCTTTCCACTAAGTAAAGATGGTAATCTGTTATAATTTTCTTTTCCAGACTGACAGAAAACAATCTTAATAGTCATGACCTTTTTATTTATAAAATTATAAAAAATTGCATATAGTATCATTCAAATGTACCATCATTTTGTTTTATTCTTCACCATTCAATCTGAAGATGTAATTACAGAAAGTATGAGTAAGGAGATTATGTGACTTAGTGCAGGAAAAGATAGCTGACTCTAAAAGCAGGTACTTACATTTGAAAGATCAATATTTTTTCTTTCAAAACTTAATTGCTTCATAGAAAAACTATTACAGAAAATTACATGTACATATTCTAGCAAAATAGTATACAGGCTGCAAATACATCTTCGAAATGTATTTCATGGCACGCATTAAAAATAGCCTAGTGAACTGAATATTTAAATTAATAAGTAACATCTGGAACTCCAATATCAAGTGAAGAAAAAGAAAAATTCACTCATTACAGGAATCTCTCCATTTCCTGCCCTTTAGCACTACCGGTAAATACAGCATGTTCACAATCAGATGACAAGTCATGAACAGTATAATGTCATATTTGATTCTGAGGCTGAGATTTGTTGATTGTCTAAAGATTCCTTCAACTTTTAAACATGGAAATGCAAGCACTTTATTACATAAGTTTACTTCATGACATATTCTATATCAGGTAACGGCAACATATGGCATGCGTGTCAAAGGTTACACGCCAGACTCTTTAGATAATGATTCTATCTCTAACAAGACATAAGGACCACTTGGAAATAATGAAATGTTTTTTTAAAAATATTTTTTATCAAAATGAGATAAGGAATGAATCATTGGCTGAAGAAAGTCATATCTTAGGTGCATTTGACAGATTAGAAAAATTCTATTCTTCTCCACCTCCTCCTACTTAACACTGTGTATGTCTATATTTAAACAGATTGTCTAAAATTTTAATCTTTCACTTCATGTATTTTCTATAGGGTTGATGTAAATTAAAACAAAATTTTAAAACTTCAAGCAAGTTACAATGAGTTTCTTTGATTGATGATAATGTTATATATAGGTAGTACTACTTATTATATTAAAGTAGTTCTGTACAGATGCAAGGAAAAAATTTAAAGAGCACTCTTTTGCATACAAATATCATAATTATAATGCAGTGAAGCTGAAGATACCTTTTTCTCTCTTGTGTGTGTTTTGTTGATATTCGTAGATGTCTTTTGTCAAAGTCTTTTAGTCACCATGACTCGTGTGCATATATATATATATATATATATATATATATATATATATATATATATATATATATATATATATATATATATATATATATATATATATATATATGCACACACACAATCTATATCAAAACATCAAGGTATTGTTTTGACAAGCGGAAGTCCTCCCAAACAAGACCAATCAGACATCTTCTTTAATCTTTAAATTTCTATAAATGAGTAGGGTTAATCAAGACTAATATTTCAAACCATTCTTACCACTGCCTGCATAACATCAATTCTTTTCACTCTCTCACAATTATGACTAAAACAATGGTGTATAAACAGTTGTAAAAGAACATTTTTTGTAAATTATGTTTCTTCAAATATACTTACCCAATCACATTAATATTAGGGGATTACTTTCTGTGACCTCTGAATCCAGCCCTCCCTGAAAGACAAACAAAGTATTTCTGTCTATATATCATATAGACAAAGGGAATTAACTCTTACAGGTTAACTCCCCTTGTTCCTGGTAGTTGTCCAGTTGTATCCTGGATGTAACCAGTTTAAGCGTGAGCAAAACCTATAACAGGATACTCGCAATTGTGGGTAAGGGTGGGAGAGATTGATAGTAATGTGATCAGGTTCAATATTTTCAGAGAAACAATTTACAAAAATATGCCCTTTCTCCATCAAATACATTTCCCAATAACACAAACATTAAGAGAATAGGTAAGAGAAGGAGGAAATGCTTAAGCATCAAAACGTCTACCTATGTCACCCTGTAGGAGCCTGATGACTGCTCTACTGAAAGTATGAAACTTCTCCTAACTTTAGGTTGGCACAACCAAAGATTATGTGTTATACACATGCAAGGGCAATCCCTGTGGGACACTGTACCTGGCTATTGCCTTACATTCATAATTTTCTCATGTGAATCCAGTAAAAATTGTAAGGTCATACCCAGGGATGAGGTTGTGCTGTCATGAATAGGGCATGATAAGTGTCTGGGCTTCTACCAGTGGCCCAACAAGATTCAGCTCTCTCCTTTGTGAGGCCATATCAGGCAAATAAAAGCTGGAGAAAGTAGAGTGGGTGTGCCAACAACTGACTCCACTATGTCTCAAATTGTGACATTACATTCGAAGGCCAGGCTTTTGGAAATTACTCGTAGTTTGTAAGCCGAAATCTTCATGAGTCATACCTGATTCTGTGAGAGTTCAGAGTATGCCTATCTAACAACCCCCTTTTGCCAAGTGACAAGCACTTGTGGGGTTATGTATTGCTATCCTGCCTTAATTGGTAGAAAGAGCCTTTGATGGCTGCTGTGGATATTCTCTGTGTGTCTTAGATAGCATTTGAGGGTGCGTACTGGGTCCTGCAGCTTTGACTCTCTCGACCATATCAACTGAGGAGAGAGAGCAAGTAGTTATTTGTTGGTTGCCTATTGACAGTAACATGTTTTTAGAATGAATGGTGTCTGAATGTATTTGAGATCATGGAATGGTATCCATTGATTGTGATAGGTGTAAGCTTCTTGTCCTCAAACTGGAAAAGAAAAAAGTTAGCCAGGTGGGGGATGGAAGCTGAAAGTGGAGTGATATTGTTAACATGACACAAGTCCTTGACACCTCACAACTTACCCTTGTATGCCTTCAAAGTGGAGGTCTGTCTAGCTATTGTGATCCTCTCCACAATCAAAGCACTTAACTTGTTTTCCTGCAGGGCATCTCTGACAAAAACTAGGCATGTAGGAGTTCCTCCAGACACGGATTGAATAAAGCTGACCTCAGCTGCTTCAGCAGCATGGGGGTCGCTGTGATTTTTCTGGGTATGTCTGTCACCAAATCAAGCAGATCACTGATCCAGGATCTGTTCAACTGGAGAGGGGAAATCATAACCATTTTGCAGTTCCTGCCCCTCATTTTCTGGATTAGTTTTGGTATTAGAACTGCTGGAGGGAAGGTATATGCCCATATTCCCTCACAGCTGATTAAAAGAGCATCGATGGCTCATCCTCCTTGGTCAGGAAATGGAGCAACGAAGGTGGTCAGTTTGTTGTTCCACCTTGTCGTGAATCAGTCTAGCATCAGTCAGCCCAATTGGGCACAGACTGGATGGAGAGACCATTCCATTTGGAGCAGTTGGCCCCTCCTTGATGAGCCGGCCAGGACACTGAGCCTGCTCGGGATGTGTCGGACTTGTATGTTTATATGATACTGGGCATATCAATGAAGGTATTCCCATACCATAATGCAAAGGTCCAGTTACTTCAACCCCTGTCCCCCCCCCCCCCCCTTCCTGTTTGAAGAGGTAGTTCACCATGATGGAAGGAGTCAGACATTATCAGAACCATTTTCCAAGAGATAGATGTGAAAAGCCTTCTCTTGTAGTGTCAGCTTGATGATAACATTCACAAAGTCTGTTACCTAGTGTGCCCTCCAACCCAATGAAAGGTATAAATTGTAGTAGATTCTTTGGAGGCACTGTTCACAGTTGCAAGCAAAAGTTTAAACTGGTTACATCCAGTATACTGGTGGCCACCTAGCGGGAACAAGGGGAGTTAACCTGTAAGAGTTACCTCCCTTTGTCTATATGATATATAAACAGGAAACATTTTTCATCTTTCAGGGAGTGCTGGATTTGAAGGTAGCATTGATGGATTGCAATATTTACTCTGGCAATAGCGTATCATGATAAAGACTCAAATTATCAATGTGGATCTCAGCAGAATGAAACATAAACTAAAATAATATACAGTGTCCAAAAAAAGTATTTTCTTGTCATCTACATATTTCTTTGAATTACATAAACAAGGCCACTTACAGCAAGCATGCAAACACTCTCCTTGTACTTACTATATATACCTAATTTGCTGCTAAAAACACTCTTTTTTAATTCAAATAATTTATTCACATTATGGCAATTATTAGATCTAATCCTTAAAGGTAGTTTTTAAATAATATACTATGCAGGTTTTTAATCATTCTTGTAAATATTAGTTCCATTTGTATGCTTACCCAATGCAATAGATTGATTATTATTGTACCTCCTCTAAAACTGTATACTATCTTCTGTTTACATAAAAGCACCCCCTCCCCAATTTAAATATAAACAATTGCCTACCTTTGACTTAGATATATCTAGTAATGGAATTAAATCAAGAAAGCACAATTTACATCCTTTAATTGTCCAAATATACACACAAGATATCGAAGGACAGACAAATTCAAAACAAAACAAAACATGACCTTGCAGGAGCAATGCTGACATAGGCCTTTACAATTCTATTCAATGCGTATGTATATTTCAGATACTGTATCTGTCGAAGTCTTAAATAGAAGTACACTCCTCAATTACGGTTACATGCATGTTGCATCTAGTTTTGCAGAATATGCATTTTGTTTTTGGTTGGTTTAAGTGGCACTTTTAACACATTATTGGCTATATAGTGATGAGGCAATGGGAGCTAATTGTCTTTCCCAAGGACACACCGAGGCAGCCAACATGGGCTGGCCTGGGTGGGTACTGAACCTACAACACTTGGAGTATGAGTCTGATGCCCGTGAATGAGCTACTGTGGCTCCTGAAAATGATAATAAACAAATTTTTAAATAATTTGAGTGTACCTGATCAATGTTTGGTGAACAATTAAAATAAATAAAGAAAGAAAACACTTCTTTTTCTTCATTTGGGGAATTTAGCATATCCTGCAATGGATTTATGCAAAGATACAAGCTATGCTTGTTTTGAAAACATGGACCAAGTTGTGTATTTTCCAATTTATATATTGTGATACATATCATATCATAAATAATTATCGTGATGTGTATCATGATACAACATGGCAATACCCCGCTTAAGCATGCATTGGAAGGCAGAATATGTATGTACATGTATGTATATAATATTTAACAACACATCAGGCTTAAGCATACACTGGAAGGCAGAATATATATGTATGCATAGGGTTTAACAACACATCAGTCTAAGTGCTGAGTAAGTTTAGGTATCCCAAAAAAACACATACAAAACAAAGTTAAAGGCAAAATGGGAAAATCCTTCAAATACATGTTCAAAATTCTCAATATAAACCACACTCTTTTAATGTGTACAAGACCTCTGGTAGAATATATCATGAGACAATTCCCAAGGTAAAAATGTTGCCTCCATTAGTTGCCTCTTATGATATACAGGAGGTTACATTCAGCCTCTTCTACATCCCTGTGCCAACTGAGGGTTAAGATCATATATTTCTTACAAAAAATAAGAACATCAGGGCTGATAATGAACAAGCAGTAGCAATGTTGCAAATCATACTGACCTCTGTCTGTACCATAGTGGTTCTGTTCTCTCTCATCTTCAGGACGAAGTTAAAGATGTCCACAGTGGAGGTGTCAGGCCCATACTTATCAATGTGCTGAATCATGCGGTCTATAGTGATGTAGGTTCCTGTGCGCCCAACTCCAGCACTGGATGGATGAATGAAATATTTTTTTTGCTGATATAATTTTGCAATAAACCCTGTTTAGGAGTAAAGTTACCAGTATCTGATGCAATGTATACTTTTATCCTAATAATTTTTCTCCACTGACATAATATTTTATTGGAGTATTGAAATCCAATTACTTCTCCCTATCAAGTTAGACACTAGTCACTAAGATGAGTTCCAAAGTAACACACACTACGGTAAATATATTGTTATTCCCATGGTGTGTACCAGTAGTCACTACTTGTATACTAACATCAGAATGGATTTAATATAAAACAAGAACATGGAATGTTTAACAAGCAGCTCTGGGAATAACTTCAGTATTAAATTGTGTGTACATAGTAAATTGCTAGGTAATTATTTTTAAGCTCAACCAGTTAATAGCTCAGGTAGATGAAAACAGAACCCCTTTTCTGGTTTGGACTTTAGAGTATCCTGAGATATGAATGTGTTTGTTAAAAAAAAATTAACTGCTGTCTCAGTGTTACTGAAGGTTTCCAGTGTTCAGCCCTCTACAGCAGCAAACATAAAGATTTATGGATTGAAACCCATAGACCCTAGTTTAATTTCTTTGAGTTCTTAGATTTTTCCAACTACAAAGCCTTCTCATACAACCATCTGTGTTCTTGGAATATATTTTTAAAAAATCTCCCATTATACACTAAGAGGGTCAACATAATATATTTTGCAGAAAAAAAAGTGTGTCATGGAATTATGTGTGTCATTATGGGCATATGTTGATGTATCCACCAACCTCAACCCCGAACCCACCCCACCCATATTTGACTTGCAAAAACGTTAAGGTAGAAGTCTATTCAAATTAATTACATCAAAGAATTCACTCATATACAAATAAATGAAAACTGAAATGTAATAAGTTTGTCAAAATATAAAATAGTATGGGGTCACCAAACTAGCTCTGTCATTATGGGCATCATTGTGATATGACAACATAGGATTCTCTGGGATTTGTCCTGGATTAGGCATTTTTATTATTTTATCTGTTTCTTACATCCAGAATTTTTAAAACATTTTGCTGAGATATTTTGAGTAACATCAGTTTTGAAGAAAAAAAAAAGAAAATGTAAAGGTCACTGTGCTTAAAATAAACCTACAGTTGCAATGATTGTATGCATAACTGTGAATAAATTGAATGTATAGGATCGTGCTAAGACAGATTGGAATATTTTAAAAATTCCAACAGGTACACATCACTCTACAAGTCCTTTTATTTTTAAAATGACTCATTTTTGAGTAAACAAATTTACAAATTACCTCAATTTAATTATGTTGTGACAGATATTTTGAATCAAAATGGCATCTTAGTTTGACATCCATCTTAGATCCTTTTTGTGGGGTATGTCATAAAATTACTTACTTTAAAATCCAATTAGGTAGAGGACACTGGTAAATATTCAATTGCTATAGTTGTTTCTGTACATAAGTAATTATGTCATATACTTACTAGTCTAAAAAGAATTTTTCTCCTTTTTATTAATGTCACAAAACCTGCCACAAATAAGCTGATTATCTATTTATGAGACAGTATACTTCTATCTTAACAAGAAACTTTAATTTTGACACCATTGTTGCTGCTGAAAAAGTGATGCTGATGTCTTACCATGCCAATACAACAAACAGGGTATCAGTGGTCCTATTAATAACCTTTCTTATGCAAAAGATTGTTAAAATGTCCTAAAATTTATGGATTTTTGCCATTAAGCAAGGGTCTGTAATATAAAATTGTACTGGGTAATTAATGCAGCTTTTTGTACTGTGACAATCATTCATTCATATATATAAAAAAAATATATATAAGAGTTAATTTATATAACTTTAGTTTATGCACAATTTTTACCACCTTGAGAGGCATTCAGCTTCAATTTACGGATTACGTTTACTAGGCATTCATCAATACAAGCAGGGGAGATGTTAGATGGCATTATTTAGTCAGTCAGCTAAAATGACAATGAGGCATATTGTCTAATAATATATCTGTAATTTTAATGAGTTACAATGAATATTAAGTAGTCACATGACCAGTAGTAACCAATGATCTATCATAACTAACATTAGCAGCATTGCTTTGTTACAAGTGGTCAATATTTTCTAGTATTTCATTAATTCGATTTACCCAATCATCATCTGTCATCAGACTTGCTGTTTAAATTTTATTTGTTCTATAATATGTGTGCATCTGTGTGTGTGGATAATTGCACATCAGTGTGTGCATGTCGAGTTTGGGGCAGCATATACACTGTACATGTAACTGCATATTCTTTCACTTACATTACTGTATTAACAGCATACTTGTATCTTATTCAATGGTTATGTCACTGCTAATCCTATTTCTAGGAAATGTGTCTTTTCCTTTCATAAATTCAATCATACCTAATATTATACTTTCATCTCACTATTTCAACTTTCTAATTTCAGGTCAAGTGTGTTGCACTATTAGAGTTTGGTTCTGTAACTTTTATTTCTTACTACATGTATTTATTTTCAACACTTATACTATTTGCTGCATTATATGCATTTCTTTGTGATAAATGTCAATTTTATCTCGCTATGAGATAAAGGGGCTCCTCAGTATGCCTTTAATTCAATTCCTTTAAATTTGACCCCAATCCAGACAATGATCAAGAGTCTGACTATAATAAGCATTCTTGCTTGTAGCTATGTTTCTGTATGATGCAGTAATTAAACAAGATTGAAATACTGGTTAGTCTACCTGCTGGCTCCCCAATAGGTATATTCTTGTATTCCTTAATTCTAATTGGCTCCTCCCCAAGTACATTACTGAATGATCTAAACCTGCTTGACCCCCCCCACCTCCCTTATGGTTCTGCTTACCATGCTTTTTTTCACCTGCTGGGCTCCCCCAAGATGGAAACCAGGATTAGTAATATGATATTATGGTTAAAACATTACCTGCTGGGCCCCCCTCCCCCACAGGTACATATACAAACTGAGTAGCACTGAAGATTACATTAGAAATTGAGGGATTTTCAGTAAAAAAAATCATTATTAAATTAAAATGTGTTTTTATATCAATAAATGGCTTTTATGTTACTCACCTGCAGTGAACAATCATTGGTCCTTCCAAATCAGGTGGTTGAATAAAGTTGCGAACCTTTTTGATGAAATCGATCATTGTATCGAACTGAACATTGGCTGAGTAGTCACGCCAGCTTAGGAAGTGAAAATGTTTGAGTGTTCGTTCTTTTTCTCCCTGTAATTAAAAAATGAGGCATTCAAATTCAGTAATTGAGGAGAAGAAAATGTAAGAAATGCCAAGTTTTTTACCATATGCTTAGCATCTGAATCAGTACTTTTTTGTTTTGAAAACTAAGAATTAAACAAGAGGCTAAAGTGGGCCTGGTATCACCCTACTGGGTAGTTGATATATGTCAGCTTGTGAATGCAAATTCACACACCAATTGAAACTGTTGAGGGGAAAGAAAAGCCTCAAGCAAAAAGTTGTTATATTGTCTATTAATGCTGGTGTCATTTATCTTCTTTCCCAGACCATGTTGACATAAGTGGATGTTGAGATGAGTGTGTGTGTGTGTGTGTGTGGGGGGGGGGGGGGGGCTGAATAAAGCCAATTATTTCTCCTTGATCTGCATACAAGTGAAATTCATCTGTAAGGGGTGACCTCTCGCCAGTGAGTAAGATTTACACTTTGAGAAAATAAACAATGGAAATTGTGAGTAAATGAGGACAAAACCAGTGTGAACTGCACTTGTATACATGTATTGATAATTTACATTTTTGTTACCTTTGTGTAATAAAATTCATGATGCGTTAAGTACATGTATATTTAAAAACCATGAATTTGAGTATAGGTCACATGTTAGAAAATTCATGTATCGGTCACATCCTGTTAGAAAACACATGTATCAAAAATGGTAGTCCTCGTTTGATCTATATCCCATTGTCAATCAGAATGTGTGCCTAACAATGCACTACAGTATTCATTGTTGCCAGTAGCACGTGGCTGTATAGTTGTTATTTACATGCTACATCTACTTAAATTGGTCTTGATTTTGATCTGCCTCAGGCAACAAATGTAATCATCTTGCTGAGGCTACCACACAAGTAGAATTTGCATTTGATGCTGCTGTTGATAGCCATCATAAGCATAAATAAAGTTACTTTTCTTCCTGCAGAAAAGAAAATTTTCATGGCACAATAATGTGTTTCAATCATCGATCACTTTGGAAAATGCAGTAATCGATCAGATTATATTGCTTTTATTCGAGTTTGATGATGACTTCCTTTGATGAAGGGTGCATTGTTTTTATGAAGATTGTAGCCAGCTTGCTTTGATGAAGGGTTCATGCATTATTGAAGTTGCCATGAAAGGCCAACTTTGGAGGACTAGCCAAATGCATGTTTGTTAATCCAACGGCAACATTAAAGCCTGGTGACAACATCAAATATTTGTAGAATAAGGTATTGGTCAGAACTGGCAGCTTGTAAGAAATATGAACAGAAATATGGCCTCTAGAATATTCACAAGTTCATCCAATCAGTTACATGATCACCTCATTATTGTGCATGGGTGTCAATTACAATCTAACTCATCTGAGATCTTGATGGCATAAGCTTAAAACCAAATCTGATAAGAAATATGGTCTCTAAAGTGTTCACAAACTCAGATGCAAGATCACCTCATTAATATGCATGGATTCTGAAAGAGTTTACTGATAAAGAGTTACCACCAAATCATATGTATGGGAAATTGACTTATAGATACAACTAAACTTTGGTCAAAGAGGCCAAAAATATAGGTCATAGTGACCAACTTTTGGTAGGGAGTGTTGTTCTGACCAAGACAAATCAACACATGAAGCTGCATGACCTTGCAGCCAAAGATGGAAAAATTATCCCAGAGAAGACAATTTCAACACAATGAAGCAAAAGATATATGTCACAGAGACATTTTTAACAGAGATCTCAGTACTCACCAAGACAAACGAACACATGAAGCTGCACGAACAAGCAACTATATAGGCAAACCTGGGGGAAACATATTTAAATATAAAATTAAACCAAAGTCAATGAAGCAAGAAATATAGTTCACAGTGACTTATTTTTGTGGGAATGGTGTTTCATTCCCAAAGAGGCATTTACACAATAGTTATATGACCCAATAGCCAAAAGTGTATGAGAAACTGACCTCAATGAGTATCCAAGATATATAAGGATGGAGCAAACAGACACTGGTAACACCATATACTCCTTCAAATATATGGCTGGGCATTAAAAGTCATTACTGCTCTTAACCTGGCATGTTGATGATGCCAACACCAACAAAGTGATCCGCATGACTCTCTTGCTCCAATACATATGAGGTGAGACTTAAATAGAATCTATCACATGAACTAGTGTTTGATATGGAAATCTTAAGCAAGGGGGGGGGGGGGGGTTATAAATGTAACCATATTTATATGGCTATATGTATATAAACAAAATTTTAACAATCCAACATTTGTTTCAAGAACATTTATACTAAGAAATTAGAACAAATAATAAATCATACATGTTTGTGTGAGATAGAGAAATCCCACTCTGGAGATAATAAACTGATGGCAGAAACTTGGCAAAGAAACTTCATTTCAGCCAACAGATTCCAAAATGCAGGCATATAAATATAATAAATTGTCCATAGTTTCTTTTTACTTTTGAGAAAGAGTATAAAAAGTTTTGTTTATTACAAAGCCTTTGTTTTAACTAGAATTCATCCTCTCCCTCGATAAATTGGGTACAACAGGGTCTATAAACATAGACTGCACTACAAGCTAGGGTGCGAGTTACTGGGGAACTTCAAACAAATTAAGAAAGGGGTTGCCATCCCTACTGGACATAGAGAAAATCAGGGCGGGGGTATTGGGGCTTTTTAATGGTTGAATACTCATTTTATAATCGCATTGGGAATACTTGTAATGAAGTTGTTCACTTTTTATATAAATTACCTTTATTTCCAAGATATTCAACCTCTAATAGAATCTTAACAATATTACTCCACGAGGTTTCAACAAACATCACGTGCACATAAAAACTTTGTGTATAACATCACCACATTTTGCTGTTCTTGATTCACAACAAAACAAGAATCCGTTTTTTTTCTTCTCAAAAACTAGGGATATTTATTTTGTGAAACAACCATCAACGTCGAAACTTGATTTTTAAAAATTGTTCTATTAGGAAAATACTGATGCCATGATTTCATTGCAGGTAATAGTGAAACTTCTTCTCATCCTTGAAGAAATCTCTGAGTGCCAATTCAGGAATTTTAAGCTCACTACAAACTCTGAAACTCGCTGAACCGTAACTTTGTAGCAAAGTTTTTTATTCACCAAGTACTCATTTCACTTGGTTGCCTTGCTGTCTTTGATCACATCTGTGAATAAGTAAGCTAATTGAAGGTAGTTTAATTATATTACTTACACAATAATATTTATAACAGTGTTCGATTGATCAGCTGAAATGAGTTGACCTGACACATGACCCTGACCTCTAGCACTTATGCAGGTAGGATTTCCATGCTTTTGACTTTTCTTTAATTCCATCCCCCTTATGTCATTTGATACAAAAGATGTAATTAACATGATACTGCAAAGCATGTCTGCTTTTAACTGAGTGAAACAATAGAACAAATACTTCCTCAAGTCGGAGATCAAAACAGAGTCAGCACTTAATTAGATTCTCACAGAAATGCTTGTGGACATAGCTGTGATGGTAAAATCATAATTTTCACGTTTGGATACAAGAGGGCATATTACATTTATGATGATTATACTGAAACCGAATTAAAAGATTGAACTAAAACATAAATTTCACTTGACAAAAAACTTATTTAATTGGTATTTATTTATTAAAGTGTTGCCACCAGTAGGCATTAGTGATATTTTCATTAATCAAAATTTCGTCGAATAGTTTTTGCTTTACAGTGTACTGAGAATGTTTTTTGGAAAGAAAATTTTAAAAAATATATGACTTCTTATTAAAAGTTGAGAATTTCATGATGTTGATTTAAATTTCTGGGTACTAACCACTGTTTTTGATAATAAAACGAGCAATATATGAAGGTTTCATTTACCAATTTTGATCGCTATTTTCTTCACATTCAGCAAATAGGGGTAAAAAAAATAATTGTATTTTCTAGTAAAAAAAAATGGGATCCACGCCTGACCCCGCTTTATAAGAGGGTTCATGAGTTATTTGGGTGCAAGTTATCAAGGGAGTGGTGTATAAAGGTAAAATGTTTAGCTTACTACAAAGCCTTTCTTGTAAGCCAGAATACTGCCAGGGTAAAAAGTTTAGTTTATTGTAAACTAGAATTTACTGCTATAATAAGGGCAACATTTTTAGTTTACTACAAAGTCTATAAACTAGAATTTACTGCTATAATAAGGGCAGCATATTTAGCTTACTACAAAGTCTATAAACTAGAATTTACTGCTAATTTAAGGGCAACATTTTTAGTTTACTACAAAGTCTATCAACTAGAATTTGCTGCTAATTTAAGGGCAACAATTTTAGTTTACTACAAAGTCTATAAACTAGAATTTACTGCTAATTTAAGGGTAAAAACTTGCCTTTCTGAGATTAAAATTGCCCCCCAAAATATTACTGATGCTAATGACATCAGGATGATAGAATCCACTAATCTTAGAAAGATTTATCCTACATGGCATTCACACATGGGTACTCCTATGTTACTTGCATAAAGAATGAGAAAAAAAGAAAATCACATCTGAATCTCCAAAAGATGACATACCAGTCTTATTTTCAAGGTCCTATACTCGAAAGAATTCATTGAGGAATATGTCAAACACTCAACTACAAGGTCACCATACTGCTTTGGATCTTTAAGGTCTAGTGGCATGTATGGCTCACACTTCACCTGTAGATGAATTAAAATGGATAGAATTTACAAACTGTGCAACCTGAGATAACCATACTTACACAATAATATAGCAATTTGTACAAAATACAAGAAATATAGTGAAGAAGAACACACAGAATTCATACATGTTATACAGAAAAACTATCTAACCATTCTATTACCACCTCATTTGCTTGGGAACTGTCCTTCATGTGGGTGCAAGATGCTGGTGCTCCTATTATCACATGGAACAAAGTAATAGCAACAAATTCTGTACTCTCAAACCATGGAGAATTAACATTTTTACTTAAATTTAGATAGTATACCTGATAACACCTTAAGAGTAAAGGTGATAATGGTGTATATTTAACTTTCTTACATGTGTATACATGTAGTCCAGTAGAGACTAATATGGTCTGTCTGTGTTATATTGAGTAGAGGCAAAAAATACCCCACATGGAATCTGGAGATTTTACTAAGTGTAGATGCTGCCCTGAGGTTAGAATTACATAGCAATTATGTAACTAGAGTTAAATTCATGGCTTGCTATGGCAAATTCCACACTTTTTATTTTATATTATCCCCACCCCTTTAGCCTATGATATAAGTGTCATAAGCCACAATCTATTACAATTATACTTCAAATGTAGAATGTTCCTTCACTATAAGTCACTTCAATATAATGCAGTTGCTGATAAACATGGATAAGGTCATGGATCCAATTATTTGGGTAAATTTTATTTTTTTAGTTCCTATCTAATAAATTTCACTTAATGGTTAACTCTTGACTGATTAAAACCCATTAAAAAATGATATGGCTTATAAATACCCTATCATAACATTTTATATGAAACATAACCATTATTACGTATAGTCTTGATAGTGAGCCTTAATAAAAACCTTCATCTGTGTCAATGTATGATAGGAAAATTCCACACAAGGGTCAGAATTTTGTATCATATATGAGGTTTTGCCAAGTGTCTGATGCAAACTTCTGATCCAGACGATGGAATGTTGTAACCCAACACAGACTTTTAATGAAGGATTCTTTCTCTCACATTCCTAAATGAAAGATTTGGGCTGATATCAACATGGCATATTGTGAATAATGATAAAACTCTGAAACAGCGAAGATCAAATCCTTTAATTCGGCAGTTATGTTTATTCATGGTTTTAGTCAAAATGAAAGAACTATACTGCATGATATATTACAACCAAGCATTCTAACTTTGAAGAACATGAGGGTTTTGGCCACACTCAAATGAATTAGGTTCCATGGAATCCAGTGTATCACCTGCATCTGTGTAATCATGTATCTCCAGCCGTATCTGAATTTAAAAAATGTGAAAAAACTTGGACCATGATCTTAACAAAACTATTGATGCCATTGGTGCCTAAAAATTGAGCTTATGTTTTGCTTTTCACTAATGTAAGCTTAACCAAATATTTTCTGTAGCATTATCCACACCTTGTCTAAAAGACTCACCCTGTTTTCTTCCTTGTATTGTGTCAGCATTACGATAACTCGTACATTTTGTTCCCAGGTCAATCTCCAGTGATCATCAATGGTTGCAGGAATAGGTCCTTGACATGCAATATACTCTCTGGTCTTCGTGAAACCCTGATGTTGAAAGAATTAGAATGAAGCCATATTTTGAAACAGGACAAATTTTGATTACTTCATCTGGCTACAGCTTCCGTAGCCTCCACCCTCTCCCCCAACACCTTCAGCCCTTCATTAGATTTAATTGAGTACAAACTGAAACTGCTTAAAAGTAAGTCAGAATAATGCATTTTGTTCCATAACCTGTAAATTCCAGATTATTCTCTATATAAGCAACACAATGGCTATCAGTTTTCCCCAAACCCCAACAACAGCTGTGCATTGCCTGCTTGGTTGCAATATGATACATATCATGATACTTGTGTTCCAATACAATACGTACTATGATATATATCGTACAGTTAGCAGGCAATACAATGTATACTGCAATACAGGAGTGACAACACAATATATTTCATGATACAGACTCCTACCTTGTCCATTTGTCTTTGCATGTAATGTCTATGTTGCTGTGTTGGCATTATAAGAAAATGGCATGCTTACTAGTATTACCTGAATATATCATGGCTGCTTTTCAAATTCTACAAAAGGTATTGTTATTAACACTATATGCCTTTGGTAGCATTTGATCATTGAAACCTGAAATATTTCCAGAACAGAGCCTTAAATACAGCTGAAGTGTTTATGTTTAAGATGTTGGCTGCTATTTTGGTCATAATAAAGCAGTATGGGATCAGAAGTTACTGTTTTGTATTGGCTATAAATCCTGAAATTATCTTTGATACCTAAACTTGTAATAAAAACCAGAAATGTTCAAAATGATTCATTTATTATTTTACATAACCTGATCTGACCAACAAAAGTCCCTTGAAGGACGAATGCTCTACTGGGTGAAAAAAATTTCCTGGAATTCAAGATAAAACCATTTCTTCCTTTAAACTGTAGAGTGCTGAAACTTTCTCTGATATTCTTCAGTGATAAAAGATTTTCAAATTAGCTGCTGTGGTGCACTTATTGGATGTCAGCTTGGCACGATTTTTATTTAGGACAAAGTAGACATCATTAGAAGTCTTTTGGTGAAAACCCCATTTCATAATGATCTTCCATTCAGGCGGAGTAGTGACAACAAGATTTTAAGACAGTCATTGTGGCAGCCAAACTGGAGATACAACTGGGACCATATTTATTTAGGACTTGGTGAAAACAACATGTCATTATGATCGTCCATTCAGGGGGAGTAGTGAGAACAAGATTTTTAAGACAGTCATCATGACAGCCATATTAGATTTATGACTGGCACCATTTTCATTTAGGACCAACTACGTATCATAAGAAGTCTATTTGTGAAAACCCCATGTTGATATAGCCATCCATTTGGAGAGTAGAGGTAACAATATTTTCAAGATGTGACTTTCCATTCAGGAGGAGTAGCAATAACAAGATTTTTAAGATGGCTGCTGTGGTTGTCATACTGGACATCAGATTGTCAGCATTTTCATTTAAGACCAACTGGACATCATAAGAAGTCTTCTGGTGAAAATCCCACATCAATATGACTTTCTGTTCAAGTATGGATGTGATAACAAGATTTTTAAGATGGCTGCCACAGTAGTCATATTGGATGTCAGATTGGCACCATTTTTATTTAGTACCAGCTATACATCATAAGAAGTATTTTAGTGAAAACCCCATGTTGATGTCACCATCCACTCAGGGGGAAGTAGCCATAACAAGAGTTCAAGATGGCTGCCATGGTGGCCATATTGGACATCAGATTGGCACAATTTTTGTTTGGGACCAAGTAGACATCATGAGAAGTCTTTTAGTGAAAACATATGATGATAAGACCATCCATTCAGTAGGAGTAGAGATAACAAGATCTTAAAGATGGCCACTGTGGTGGCCATATTGGACATCACATTGGCACCACTTTCATTTAGGACTAGCTAGACTTCATAAAAAGTCTTTTAGGGGAAACCCCACGTTGATAAGACCATCTATTCAGGAGGAGTAGCGATAACAAGATTTTAAAGATGGCCACTGTGGCAGCCATATTGGATGCCCAAGCAGTATCATTTTCATTTAGGACCAACTAGACCATGGGATGAATGTGTGTGTAAAGTTTCAGAGAATCCTCCAAGTAGCTTAGGTGGAGTAGCGATAACTAACTTGTGCTAATGGACAGACGGATGACGGACAACAGATCATCCCATAACCTCTTCTGGTCTATGACTAGTGGAACTAAAAAATGATTCTAAATTGCTTTAAAGCAAGTCAAAATGATGCATTTTTTTGTTGTATAACCTATAAATTCCAAACTACTCTGTACTTGAATTTTCTTTCTTTTCTCAACTTTATTTGAAGTATATTGTGATACATCACCTTCAAGTGTTACACATCAATTGTGATGTATAATGTTTATATACTTAACGTTTGTCTATGATTGTAAGTTGTATGGTTATTTTAAAATACATACTTAACTTTTGTCCAGATGTTTACATAGTATTTTCATAGGCATTTCTCAATTAGACTGTTGTGACATGTGTCTGGTAGGCCAGTATTTTCAT
Source organism: Margaritifera margaritifera (assembly GCA_029931535.1). Taxonomy (NCBI): domain Eukaryota; kingdom Metazoa; phylum Mollusca; class Bivalvia; order Unionida; family Margaritiferidae; genus Margaritifera; species Margaritifera margaritifera. The sequence goes on from JAQPZY010001332.1 coordinate 1,140,592, forward strand.
AGGTATTTTGCAATTAGACTGATGTGACATAGGTCATGTTGGCATATGTATTTATATACAGATTTTGATAAACAAATTCATTCCTATTCTAGAATTTTGGTTCTAAAAGATCAGTCTGTAAGGAACCTATTTTAGTTATGTTGTTGAAATCAGATATAATTTAAGAGGAATTTTTTATTTACGATATTCATTGGAAATATAAAAGTGCGCATTCACTTTTGGATTAATACATGATTTTGGGATTTATGTGAACCCATTCAAATACATTCTGAATTACATCTTTGTGGTATATCAGGACATTCAAGGCTATTGGGATTCATTCGGAACATTCTATTATTTTGGACTAGTCTTGTGATTATGACATTTAGGATTATTTGGAACTTAAGTCACACATTGTAAGTGTCTTTTGAATTGTCACTTTAATTGTCTGAAAATAAACTGCTTGTTGATTTTACTTACATTGCTGGTTTCACTTTCTTTCTGTTACATATTTTTAAGACTTAGAGTCGTAACACAATGCACTGTCACATTCACGATGCAGTATGTATAGGGATATTCTGGCAGTGGTTCAAATACTGAAATAGTGTATCATTGCAGAAAATATTGCAATACTAACATGAAATGATGAATCATTACACCTCTATGCCCAACCCCCTCAAGGTCATCAATCAACAGTTTTTGTAACAATAAAAATGCAATTCTAATCTGAGACAAATGAAAGATGCTTACTGCACTAGAATATATCACATAACCATAAAATGTCAATATTTGCAAACATTATCTTGTATTGTTACAACTCTGATGCAGACCCCATAATTGAATCATAGCAAAATAAATGTGGGCTGGGGAATGGATGTTTAAATCAGTGTATGCCATTATTTAGTATGCACAATAGTCAAAACTTGAAATGTGTCAGTATGGCACTGATGCCCCCACCAATATAATGCAATTGATGGGCAAAGTTTTAAGTAAAAACCTGAGTCCATAACTCTTCAAAAATGATTCATAAAAAAAATGAAAATTGAAATTTATGTATGTCTTTATTTATAGCCTCAAACCAAATTTGTTTCAGTGTATGAAGTTTAATTGAGCAGAAACAAAATTTTGATGCAACTGAAAGGCAAAGTTCTATGTCAGATTATGGCCATAACTCGATTAAGTTTTGTTGGAAAATGTTTAAATTCAAACCTGACCAAGTTCTTCTTAATGTAAAGCCTCATACAAAAAATTTGGTTTGCATCCATAAAGCCTTTAATTAAAAAGCAAATTATTAAGTAAAACATGGGCCATAATTCCAATTTATTTAATTTTAATTTTGTTTAAAAATGCTGAAAACTGAACTCAACCTACTGGGGTAGATTTTCTTAATCTAAAGCCTCATACCAAATTTGGACTGAATCCACAAAGTCTTTCAAAAATTACTGAACCGAAACAAAATTATAATGCAATATAGAAAGGCAATGTTTTGAAAGTCAAACAGGGACCATAACTCCATATAATTTGTTTGGGCCAAAAAAAGTGACTAAAATTTTAATGGAGCCTCATACCATTGGTTTGAATCCATTAGGTCCTTCAAAAGTTACTGACCAAAAATACAATTTGCAATGTGATGTGACACGACATGATGTGACAGACAGACATGGGTAACACTATGTGACATCTCCATATCTGTGGCAATGGAATAAAAAGGCAAAGTTAGAGAACCAATATTTGTGAAGGAAAAGTTGATAATATTGATAGATTTATATTTGGTATAAATCATTTCCAGTGCTTCACATGAAGGTTATTTTACTACAAGAAAATGTTACATGCATGGGAAAGTATATGCATAAAAGAATAGGTTGGAATCTGTACAAAAATTGGATAGATTATAAGAGGATAATAACAACCTCGCAAAACAAAAACAGGGTGCCTGAACAATCACTTTAATTTTTCACAACCATATATTCTGAGAGAGAGAGAGAGAGAGAGAGAGAGAGAGAGAGAGAGAAGTTGAGGGGCACTTACAGGGAGAAAATTGGCATTGATATAATCAGATCCAGGTACATCATCAATTGGCAGCAACCTGACCCGGCTGTGGTCAACTGGAACACAAACATAACCAGTGCATACATAACCATATCATCCACTCATTATTTGCAGATGGTTCAAATATACAACTTAACATGACATTTCTTTCGAGTTTTGATTGTTTAAAGATTTTAAGGTAACAGAGAAGAGAATGCTTTACATCAGGTCTGAGCAATGCATTTGAATGATGTTGTGTAATCTGGTGATTACGGTATTCTATAAGTTACATTTAGCGATTATGGTGCTCTTGGAATTATATCAGGTGAGTATGGTACTCTGAGTTATATCTAGTGAGTATACTCTGTGAGTCATATCTAGTGAGTATGGTACTCTACGAATTATATCTAGTGATTATAATAATCTTTGAGTTATACAAGTGTTACTGAACAACAGTTAATATTCAAGATAAAAAAGGCATATATGACTAAAGTTGCAAACCCATGAAGGATCAACTAGTTTCAGGACAGTTTGTACAAGCCATATTTGGTAAAATTTGATACATAATAAAAGTTCATGGTATTTTGGGTATTTTAAGGGTTGTGATCCTTCTTATTAAATGACTATTTCAGTCTTGCACTGCAGTACTTGAGCCATACAAGTTTCAACCAAAAAATGACAATACAATAGATGATAATTATTTGTCACATATTGTCTGATACTTTTTGTGGAATAACAGTACTGAATATAAATATCAATTTAATTTTACTGTCAAGTTTACATTAGTTTAAGGAGGTCATCCTTAAAGGAATTAAATCTTATTTCTTATCTTTGTTACTGGAAAGACTCTTAAACAAACAATCCCATGTTGATCAGATATTGAATCGTGGAGATACAAACATTTAAAACATGCCTTCATTTATACCTTGGCTTAAAATTTACCAGAGGCCTCTAGGGCAGGTTTCAGGTCAAGTCATACGAGAAACCCATGCAGTGTCACATAAGGTGAATACAAGTGGGAGCAAGATGATGCTATTTTTTTCTGATTTGTACAATTCAGACTTTGAACAAAATTGTATGTATTAATTAGTATATATTTTGTGCCTAATCACTTCCAAAATATCAATGTATGAAATATAACGCTGCAAGTGCAGTTTTTAGCTTTTCATTAGACACCATGCTGAAGTCCTCCATTTTTCATTTCATGCCAAGTTCATAAACAAATCTTTGATAATTTTAAATTCTGAAGTTAAAAAAAACTCATGTGGGCCTGAGACTACTCACCTAGCTGAAATCTACCTAACAGCCAAATACAAGAGCAGTTGTCCCAGAAATTTGGGTTGTTATGATGCTTTCTGTCATTTATCAGGTTGTCAAGTTGTTAATAACAGCATCACACATCAGTTATCATTTGTGCAAACTTTGAAAGGTCTTATGTCAGGATGCTTTCTGAGAAATGCAGTCAACATTTGTCGATCAATTTTTAATAAGTCTTTAAAAGGATCTTCTTGTTTAGTAACAATGGCCATATTGAGTATGGATCAACATCATTTGTGCAAGAATTTTAAGCCACAGTCAGATTCTGAGAAGTAAATCACATATTCTACATTTTCTGGACAATTGTGTCCCAAGATGTTGAGCAGTTAAAAAACAGCCTGAATCATTTATATTTGATTATGGAAAAAAAATTAAATGCTTGGGTCGTTTGATTTTTCTGATCTATCTTCAATAATTTGATTAACTGTCATGCCTCTAGCAATGAGGCATTCTTTATAAAGTGCACTAGAGTCACATGGGATGCCAAGTGCCAAGGCTGAGCTCGCAGAAAATTCCATCGTTTTTTTCCATTAAGCACGGCCTGTACACTTTTGCTATTTATCTGACAATCATGTATTGACTGAAGTGTACCATAATGCTGAGGACACAGCTACAACTTTGTATTAGTATGTATGTACATGTATTATTAGCGTTTAAAGGCACATCAGCACAATACAGACTATATGTTGCCAATTAAAAGTAAAGTTATAAAAATGTAAAGATGAAGAATTGCGCAAAAAACTTTAGGCAGATAAATGCTTCCAAATAAACGTAAGTGTGAAATACAAGATAAAGATGTTAAAATTCTGTAAAAGGTATGTAAAATAAAAGGTAAAGGTAAAACATGTAAAATCTTAAAAAAATATGGTACTCTGCATTAGTACTGTGTATTCAAGCTGTGTCCTCAGCATTAGAATGCATTTCAATATTGCCAATCTATATTGTTTGCTGATATCATCATGATGCTAAATCCAACTACTGCACAATAAATCATGATTGCGATATATGATAACATCACTACAAGCTGTCCTTGGTTCCGGTGGAATCATTATGATAATCAGGTTTAGTATGAGTTACAATTATATCAGTGTACCTCTGTACTGTATCAGGCACATGTACTGGCAGTCTATAGGTGGGTACACAACATTACTGGCAGGGTACATGTATAAATGTGTGCATTGAGTAGTTACCTAAAGTGTTGGTGGATTTTATTTCCGGGTACATTTTTATGCAACTGTGCAGTTACTTTCTCTTTTTGTCTGGTGATATAATAATGCACACATTCAGTATTTGAACACTTTGACTGCTAGTCTTCTTTGAGTACATATAAAAGGTAAGTTTTATATAGTAGGCTAATCTATTCTAGTAGGCCATTATTTTTGCAACATAGATTGCATCAGTTCACATGGAATATTAGCTAAAGGAAGATTAACACAGGGATGCTCTGAAATATTGGTGTGGTGTGTGTGGTATGGATATACTGCTCCATTAGCCAACTGTCACATTAGATTTTGTGCTGATGACCAATTTGAGTGTCCTCCAGCTGGTTATGGAATACAATAGCTGCCACTGGATGAATACAAACATAGCTTGTTAGAGACAAAAGCAGCTTGTGGTAACACGTTTTGGTGATGTCAAACTTGAATACAATAGTTTCGTATATATTTCTGCTCATTTCTATGCAAAAGTAGACGTTTTTTTGTTTAATCAAAATTCTTAGACAGGGTCATATCATGATCATGTTATATCCAGAACTGCATTATAATGATGGGCGAAATAACAAAGGAGAAAAGTTAATGTACATGTCAGAGATCCTACAATCACCATATATGCCAGACATATCTGACAAATGAGTTAAAAAATGTAAAATGACCATTTGCTAACTACTCATGTCAGACACTGGACATACACTAGATGCCTATAATTATCCCATGCATTTGTTTGGTTATTATGTTTCTCCAATTTTATAAATACTCTATAGCCACAAAGCACAAGACAAAAGAGGTGTGAAAGCTTCGCTCCTGGACTTATCAAAACCCCTATAAATATATGATTGCTCCGGTGTGTGTACTACATACATGTGACAGAACTAGGATTTTGAACCAGTAGATTTACAAATTTTGATCAGTAGATTGGCCTCTAAACCAGAAGATTTTTTATTGGGATATATTTTACGTTTCAAGGGGATGGAAAACAAAACAAATGCTCTCTTGTGCCATAATATGTATTCTCTTCATACTATAATAAAAAAGCAAGTTTGAACAGCAATCAGATTCTGATTCTGATGGATAATGTTACAATAATAATTAATTATTATGAGTCAATATATGGTCGAATAATGAAAAAAGAGGAGTTGTTTATCTGATAGTTCACTGCAAAGATTTTTCTTTTATAAAATCCCGTATTCTTTTTAGTTTCCTTCACAAGATCACTGTCTAGTGACCACTGATGACATTCATTGTGATTATTAAGCTTCACACTTAACTGGCTTTCAATAGTTCTCTGGTCCAGATTTCCCCTTGAATTACTTTGTATTTTGCGAAGAATGGAGAATGTCCTCTCTGTATCAGCATTTGAATGTTGTAATGACAGGACAACCACACTCAGCCTGCAAAGAAGTTCTAACTTCAGTTTTCCTGTTGCTGGGTTTGTAAGGTTGCTGACTGCTTTCCAATACTCCTCCAAGCTATGTTCACCACGAGGAGGAAGTTCCTAACTTTCATCCCTTTATTACTTATAACACCTCTGGACTTAAGATGTATTCCTGAGCCTCATACTCAAGGGCTTCTTTCTCTTAAAGGCTCAGATCCAAAAATCTGTTGGCAAATTTCACCACTGTAAATTAAAAAAAAGAATAAAGATTGATTTAGACTTGAAATAAAAATGAAAAAACACATGATGTATTTATGCTTTTATGAAGAAGTTATCCAAACTTTAAAATTAATTAACTTGTAATATATTTTGAACTTATATTTTATCAAGGACTTGAACTAAATTTATGTGCATGAAAACTTGAAATAGTTTATGAAATACAAAAGATGCAAACCTTTGAAACACACAATGCAAAATCTGGACCTTTGCTACTCACCTGCACACACATAAACTCTGATATCCAAGCATTGTTGAACTTGTAAATATTTCTTAGTCAGTGGTTTCTTAGCATTGAGAGTAAGCACAGGTTTACAATTTAACAAAAAATGTAACAGTTGTCCTCTTAAAACATCTGGAACAATACAATAACAATTAAACAGGACAAAAATCAAAATACTTACTCTTGTGTGTCTGCCTAAATCATTTTTTATGGCCGGTCTCTTCATTTTATCTCCCCTCCACCAATGGTCAGCCGATTTTCTTCAAAGGCTCAGAAGACATCATGGACCACCTTTCATCCCTTTATTACATGTAACACCTCAAAAAACATCCCGCATTTGGCCTTAAACTCCTCAAATTACAACAATAATGTAATCAATTAGCAGCTTGCTGTGTACACAAGTCATCTGTTTTTTAAAAATTCTAATCCTATTGCTCTGCCATGCATCATTGCACCAGTCGTTGTACTGATGGAACACTTCCGGTCCCTAGTGGACTGGTTCTGGCTGGTTTCTCTAATGTGTTGATAGAACACGTAAAAATACCATGTTTGGGTATTTTTAGCAAAAAAAATTTAAATTCTTTTAATTTTCAAAAGCGGTAGATTTTAATTACTAACGGTATTTCCGATAGACAGTCTTTAAAACGGTATTTTTGGCCTACCGCCAGTAGAATCACATGTATGGTACTGTAGACATTACATTAGTCCCTCAAACCATGTGTTCAGTGACTACAGTGCAACAGGGTGAGTCAGCACATCAGATCTTAAGAACAAAATATATGTAGATAAGGCCTGAATTAAAAAAAAAGATGTTAGCAACAACAATTAACTTTAATTATTCTCCTCCAAGACTTGTTTGGGGACATGATCAAATAAAACTTTACTATCAGACTTTAACAGAAATGCCTGTGAATTAGGTGCTAAGTATTTTTGAGGTAATATGTCTGCATGTAGTCACTTAATAATTAATTGTTAAAATTAGAAGAGTGAAATAAAATACTGTTTGGGGATGAAATTCTAAAGTAGAGTTTTTTAATGAAATTTTTTATATATGGATAATTAGTTTGAGAGCAAACTAGTGAATGCTGGAAAGATAATACTAATAACAAATCAGCAGCAAATCCAGAAATGAAAATGACTGGTATGTTTACTAATTACTTATATCAATGCTTTATTTTCTTGTCAAAACCTGATATACCTCCTTGGAATGCTTTTATATTAAATTTCACAAATATCTGGCTGCTATGTAAATTATCATAACACAATATCAGGCAAGAGCCATTAGAATTTTGGGATCACACACATATATATATATATATATATATATATATATATATATATATATATATATATATATATATATATATATATATATATATATATATATATATATATATATATATATATATATATATAAGAAAACTACTTGTCCTCTCATTTTGACCAGGTAAATATTGGCTGTGTCAAGGAAACCTTTACTACTTACTCATCATTGGTCCGAATACATGTAGACAAGTGCCTAAGTTTAACATTACTTAACATCTTGTGTGCATCAATTATTGATTACTTTTGCTTATATTGCTACTTCTTGTCTGTCCAGAACATGTTGCAAAGGAGGCAGACTGTTTTTACATAGGTACACGACACAAATTTTACACTAAAATGGGTCCAAATTATTTTTCAGTGGCATTTGCAACTTTACAGTGGCATTTGCATTTACAGTGACACTTTCGGTAATCTAGACAATGCATGATTTAAATGTGGAGAAATCTTTCTTTTCAAGCATTTATAACATATCTTTATGAGCAAGACCTGTGAGAAGTTAGGAAATAGAGAATGTAAATATTTTGTTATTTTTTGTCAGCTCAGACAGTATTACACTCGCCCCAAGTCACCTGTATTTTTAAAAAAGAACTGTGTTGCTTTATTGATGCATTCTTACGCCAAAGCTAAGAGGCCAGCAAACATTGTGTAATTATGTAATTACTTTTCAAATGAAAAAATGGCAGTTAAGCATGCATTTCAAATGCTCATTTTAAGCATTTCACTAATTCCAAGCAACTTTCACATAATGTGTGCCATTGTAACCTATTTATTAAGCAAATAATGTTGAAACAACATGTGATTGGTCATAATTTATTTGGGGGTCATAACATAATAACCTTTCAGTTCATTTGACAAATCAGAAACTCTTCCCTTTGATACGTGCCCTTGAGTAGTGCTCTATAACTGGAGGTTTGAACGAAATGGATTATCTAGTATGAAAGTTGGTTAAATTGTGGAGGCGCTTGGAATTCTTTTTCCAAATGTAAGTTAGTGACATTTTTCTTTTAAAAAGTAACTACATACTTATAAAAATATATCTGCTTGCATCTTCACCTTGGCATGACAAAGTATCAATTAAAGCTGCACAGTCTGGAAAATATTGGTCACCTTGGGTGTGCATAACACTGTCTGACCTGATGAAAATACACAATTTTGACATTATCTGAGTTTTAACTTCCCATGTCTATATCATACAGATGTGTATTAGTTCACTGAAAAGCAAACCTTCTCCACATTAAAATTATACCTAGATTACTGAAATGTGTCACTGTAAATATGATAGTTACTAAAAAACCTGGGGCTATATGTGAAACTGCAATTTCTCAAGTGACAAACATTGTCTCTTATTATAGATTTATCTAAGGGGTATAATTATGAAGGGTTTTAAATTCAATATCTTCACTCTGAACACAATATTTTCATTGTTGGATCCGATTTAGTATCAAGATGTGTTGGGTGTCAGTGGTTGTTTGTAAGAGACTAAGTAATGTAGTCAATATTAGTGTATCTCACACAGTTGACAGTGATGAGTACCTGTTGCAACTCACTCATACCAGGGATTAGTGCTTGGAAAGATATTTCCTGAACCCTGATACACACACGCACAAGTAGTAGACACCTTAAAGTCAATAAATATAGTGGCAGTACAAGGACAGTTTCAAAATGTTGGTTATAAAATACAGATGTTAATCTGAGCTTTTTTTCTTTATTTCTATTGCATTTTCATTTTTATAAACACTCTATAGCCACAAAGTACAAGACAAAAGAAGCATGAAAGCTTATCTCCTGGACTTATCAAAACTCCTATAAATAAACGGTAGTCCCAGGATCTGTACGATAGACATTACATCAGTCCCTCACACCATGTGTTCTTTAACTATAGTGTATCATGGCATGTCAGCACATCATCCTTTTAGTACAAACTGTGTGTAGCCTAAGCCTGAATTTAAATAAAAGTAACAACAATGTTTATTATCATCATCCAAGACTTGTTGGGGACCTGATCAATTAAAACTTTACCATCGGACTTTAATGAAAATGTCTGTCAATTAGGTGTTAAGTACCTCTGAGGTAGCAAGTCTGCATGTTGTTAATTAATAATTAATTGTTAAAATAGTAGAGTGAAATAAAATACTGTTTTTGGGTGAAATTCAAAAATTTAGTTTTTTTTAAAGAAATTTTTTTTTTTATAAGTAATTAGTTTGAGAGAAAACTAGTACATCAATTAAAGATAATTCTAATAATAAAGCAGCAGCAAATCTGGAAATGAAAATGACACATTTTCCAGTACATGTACTAATTAGGCATATTAATGTTTCCTTTTTTGTGAAATCTTGATATATCTCCTTGGAATGTTTTTATATTAAATTTCACAAATAGCTGGCTATATATATACCTTTAACCCAATTAATATAGTGGTAGTAAAAGGACAGTTTCAAAATGTTGGTTATAAAATATATATGTTGATGCATCTGTGCTTTTTAATTTTTTTTTTCAATTCTATTGAATTCCCATTTGTGTTTTTTTTTTGTAGAATGTTTAAATACTGAGCTGCACAATTTGTAACATTTCATATTTCTTGGTAATGAACAATTACAAGAAAGAAATAATTATCCAATTAACTGTATACAAGTATTCACACTCAGTATAGTCATAGTTTAATATAAAATGATTAAAGGGATGGCAAATTACATTGGCTAAACAATGGATCAAATATTGATAACATTCAAACTTTGAAATCCTTTGGTAATTACATCGGCAAATGATCAAATACTAATCACCTACAAACTTTGAAATTCTTTGATAATAGCTAACACACATTCATTAATTTGTGCTCTATATTAACTGACCATTCTTGGACACTAAGCATACATGCTTTCATAGTAATTTCGTCACTCGTTGTATTGTGTCATGCTCATATTCTTTATCAATATATGGACTTTTTATATATTTGGATATGATTTTTGCTGCTTGTAAAATATAAAGAGGTTAATATAAAGTGACTCAAATTGCATACATTGTACAGGTAAAATCATGCTGGGCATATTCCATAAAAAGGCCAGAGTTGAATCATTGCCATGTGCAGTTTGTTCAATGATATTTGATAAACTTAATTCAGTGCATTGATTTGTTAACATCTGCATTAAAAAAAAACATTAAATCAAATACTTTTGTTTTTGGCAATTTTTGGTTGGAGAAATTCACAATTATGCAATTCAGCTCACACAAAATTGAAAATTATGGGACATACAAAACAGTGTCTACATCCCAAGTCCTCGGTACACATCTGTGCTGCTCCATACACACAAATGTAAAGTAAATGCTGTACAAACTATACCAAAGAAAACAACAACTCAGTAAAATACTATCATATAATATCTTTGGGCTGCCTTTGCATGTATTTTGCGCAACTTTGTTTGTCTTTGCTTTGTGCATCTTTGAAGAGCAATGGTACCTAAGGAATGCCAAAGTCGGTTGAACTAGGGGTTCAATTTATCTTCAAGGAAATGAATATGTTTAATCAGATTCAGCCTAATGACATATTCATTTCATTAAAAAAAGGAAATTTTGTGGTAAATTATATTTTTCTGAAAATACTTACCCAATCACATTAACGTTAGGGATTACTTCCTGTTACATCAGGAAACCAGACCTCCAATATATGCAAAAACATCTTTTTGTCTATATATGATATCATTGCGAGGACATGTCACACAAGTAGAAGCTGGAGAAAATAGACTGAGCATGCCAGTCGACTAACTCCACGATGTCTCAAATTGAGACAACTCGAATTTCATGAGCTTAAATCTTTATAATTTGTACCTGGTCATGTGAGAGGTCAGAGTACGCAGATTTAATAACTCCCTTTAATCAAGCTGCAAGAGGGGTAATATCTTGCTTTCTTACCTTGAGTAGTAGGAAACGTCTCTGGCATCTGGACCATATGTTCTTTGTGCATTTCAGGTAGATTCTGAGAGCACGACCAGGTCCTGTAACTTTGCTTCTCTCAAGGGATCAATCGAACGGAGTGGTCATAATGTTATTTTTTTATTACCAGTGGACGGCAGTCAGTTCTTTGTGATGAAACCAGGCTGTCTTATTAAAGTGACTGAACTGTCAGATCGAAATTGTAGTTTGTTCGAATCTGTAGACTGGGAATGGAGCTCACTTACTCTTGATGCGAAAACAAAGGGCTAACAGGAAACATGTCTTGTATGATAGCTGCTTCAGCAAGGTGGTAGTCAATGGCTCAAACTTAGTTGCGTTGACCCATGTCAAAACCCATGATAGGTTCCTATTTGGGAACAGGGCCAGCGAGAATGGTCAGGATCGATCAATGGGCTAGAACACTGACAGCCCTCAGTCAGGCCAGGGAATGGTGAGACAAAGATGGCCAGTTTGTTTTTTTTTCACCTTGTTGCCAATAAATCCACCATTGGTCATTCCCATTGGGTGCACTCTCGATGGAAGATAGACGGATGGAGACACCACTCCATGTGAAGCATTTGGCTTCTTCTTGATAGAAAATCTGCCAGGACATTGAGTTTTCCCAGAATGTGTCAGACTTGACTGTTGATCTGCTGACAAGTGCACCAATGAAGGTATTTCCATATCAGAACAGAAAGATCTGGTGACTTTGTTTCACACTGTTTGCTGAGGTAAGTCAACACTGTCGAGTTGTCCAACATAATCAAGGTAGTTTTGGAATGAATGCAATCCCACTGACCACCATGAAGCATGGGATAAAGTCCACCCTCCCGCCTCCCCACAACCTGACAAATTGGCATCTGAGCAGATTGTGAACTCTGGTTGTGGGACCTCTAACGAAATTTACGCTGCTAGCCATTCCCTGTTTGGTCATTGAAACAGGAAGTGTCTGATGTCTGTTGACATGATGCAGTGATTTAGCAGAGTGGATATTGGGCACAACTGAGAGAGGCACATGTAAAGGTGGCTTAAGGATATGGGATCTGCCAATGCATTGAAAGGGATGACGAGTTGAAGAAACTCTCTCACTCTGATAATTTTTTTCAATCCGGTCAATGCATATGGAAGGGAGACAAACGATATAAATATGGGTTAGAAACTTTATACCTAAAAGAATGAAATGTTAGGAAGGAACAAGGTTGGATTCAGATTTACCATCCAACCTATGCTTCAAAGGAGGTAAAAAAGGTTGTTCATGTCTTGAATGAAAACTGTAATTATCAAATGTTTCTGTAGAATATCATCCATGTATGCCGATGTCATCGTGGATGAGTTTGTTCTGAAGTGGGTTACAACACAGTTCAGTGTCCTGGTGAAAGTCCAAGGGCTGATGTTGAGGCCAAATGGGAGTACTTGGAACTGGTACATCACTCCACAGTAACCAAAGCGAAGGTATTTGTGGGATTTGGTGTGAATGGGGAGATGACAATCAGTGTCGGACACCTCAAGGATTTTGGCATATTTGTTACTGAATGTAACTTTACATTGGGTTTCACAACCAGTAAGAGTATGGAATAGAAACCCCAGGACATTGGATTTTGAACTACATCTGCTTCCCGTTTCTCTAATAAAGTGTTGATCTTCTTCTGTATTCTTTCTGCCTTCATGGGATCACAGGGAGTGTCCGTCATGAAGGGGAAGGATGAAAGGGAAGGATGTTTGACAAATGAGACCTGAAGCCCCTCCAGAACTAACTGGAGCAACCAATCATTATGTGGAAGCAAGTTGCTCCAGGCATCTCAAAATAGAAGGAGTCTGGCACCCACCGGCTGGGTGACCACCTGTGGTAGCGAAGGCAAGTCGCTGCTTATTGTTGGTGGGCTTAGGGAAGGAGAAAACTTGTTTTCTCTCCACCACCCCTTCCGGTTTGTCTGTGAGAAGTACATGTAGGTGGGTACTACCTCCTATTACTCACTTAGCCTCTACAGGGTTGTCTTGCCTGAGAAAATCCTCGATAATTCCTCTGGTGTTTATCATCCTTTCTTTGAGATGGCTCTTGGCGAGGACGTGTCAAGAAAGGAACCTGGACTAAAGTTGAAGTTAACCACTCCTGCGCTGCCTGTTTTCTAACTTCCTCAGTTCTGCCCCAAACAGGAAGGGTGAGCCAAAAAGGAAGACAGCACAGGGCTGCGCTGTGGTGTTGTTTGAGCAATGACGACTGCAAGAGAGTGTCCCGTCTAACCATGTCCAGGTCCAAATTGCAGGTAGCGGTTAGAGCATTCACCATTGTGTGGTGTGCTGCCCTATTTATCACCTTGGAGATGCAACTAATGACATCGCAAGAGTGCTCATTTCCTGCTTTTTTCACCATGTGATAAATGGCTAGAGATGTCAGATTGAGAAGGGATGAAATCAAAATGACATTCCTAACCAATTTCGAAGTGGCATTTATGAAAGAGTGGGGTGGACATATTAATGGCCATAAGATCCTTATCCAAGATAGGAAATTCCATGTGGTAAATATTGGTATGTGTCCTATACCAATTTGGTGAAAAAGCAGTTGGTAGCAGATTGGCCCAGAAAAAAGCCTTGCTATTGCCTGGATCGCATTTCTTGTCAGAAAGGCATCTAGAAATTCCCGCAATCTTGGGAGATTGTGGGAGAAATCTAAATGACAAATGTTTGTCCACATCAATGGAAGCTCTAACTTTTTAGGCTTTATTCACAGCTGGAGGTGGAAGACTTTTGGTAGGAAATAGTATTCTATAGATCTCCTCGATTATGGCTTGGAAACTAAATTCTGTACATTCCTTAGTGGGGTCAGAATTCTCAAGTAGGTCTGAGTCCAAACGATTGTCAGCTTGTGGATTGTCTTCTTCCTGTGCAGAAGTCCAGGGGTAGTACGTACCACATGATAACAATGATGCTGCATCTTCATCTTATGTTATAAATGACCTGTCTGTGGGAATGGACAACATAGTCTTGCGGTTAATAGGTATAGCCAGGCCAGAACTGACCGCTGGTCCAGTACAGCCAGCTGGCTTTGTATGGCTGGTGCAGTCAGTTGAATCAGCATGGACAGCATTGATAAAGCCAGTTTGACTGGGACGATGGATGGCCAGCTGGATGGATGGCCGGTACATTGGTTGGTGTGGCCAAGAAATTCATTATAGGGCATAGTCACTGACAGTGTATGCTGGCGATGAGTCATATACTTGTATCCGGATGGCAGGACTGTATGGCCGGTAGTCAGGACATTATACATTGTGATAGAAAAAGTTAGAAAACACCCTCAAACACCCTTTGTTTTCATCAGAATCAAACAAGGGTGGGAAGCTGGACTTATATCCAGAGGGTCACCCAAAATGAACAGAAGCAAAATCATCATTGCTCTGGTTGACATTCTAGTGGACAGTGCTTTATTAATAATACTGATCATGCGAGATTCCAAATGTCTACCAGGGTTGCATGGCAAAGTGTCCGCAGGTACCAGTGTTGCATGGGTAGGGGGAGGAAGCTCAACTATCTTAGCCGGTGGAGGGGGGAGGAACCTCCACATTTCCAAAGCTATGCATTGAATCTGAGTTTGGATGTAAGCTTACGATGTCAGGATTAGATGATTTTGATTTGGCTCTTTTCTCTCTGCTATTAAGCTGCTTTGCCAGGACTATGGACCATGTCTCTTCAGTCCAACTGGAGCAGATGTTACATGTCTTTGATGACAAACATTTCAAACAAGCCAGGCATGTTTCGTGGTTATTCTCCCCAACTTTAAAAGGATGGCATTTGTTTATACTTGATTGACATTCTTCAGATGTAGACCTGAAATGATAAAGAAGACAAAGTGCAAAGATAAATGTTATGTATATGTAGGCATATCTACAACAGTACATGCAAGGAAAAATGCCAGCAAAACCTGTGAAGTTAAAGTGAGCAAAGAGAGTTACCGATCAAATCACGAATGACAATAACTAAGTGGCAACTAAATCATGAATAAAGATATAAGTAGTAAGATAAATAATGTTCAAATAGGCGAACTCACATTTCTGAGACATCCTATGAACTGTTAGTATATGACACCATGCAGTTACCATTTTATCATATATGAAGTGATAACAAAGTGTGAAATATCATTAAATGCAATTTGAAATGCAAAAATGTAGTTTATACTGCATTTAACAATGTTCAGACTTACTGTACCACCAACAATAAAAGGTGGATGGTGAAAACAGATTTAAATCCAATGGATTTTCTAGGAGACCTGTTGACAGTGCAAGCAAAATTAAAAACTGACAACATAAGGGTTACAGGTCGCCACCTAGTGGGATAAGGGGAGCTAATCTATAAAAGTTGCTTCCCTTTGTCTCTATCATATATAGACAAAAGGACATTTTCACGTCTCTAGGAGGGTTGGATTCTGGAGGTAGCAGAAAGTAATTCCTAACGTTAATGTGATTGGGTAACTTATTTAACGGAGATATGTAAATTTGGCATTGCTCAGCTACCATCACTATTCAACCAACTGAAATGGAGGTCCACAACAACAACATTCTACAGAACCAAAACAGGTAATTTCTGCTATTTCCTGGAAATAAAGCACACAAGATTCATGAAAATTTGTGCCCATTTCCTACTTTTTTGCATAATTATACCCAAATAGATTCAAAAATGTTGTTCTAAATTTTAAATATTAGCAGAATTTTTCACCATCGTGCATACTAGATGCAACCATGTTCTTGTAGATGACTGTATGTCCCTGTTTATGACATCCTATGGTCTTTTGGATTTATACAATTAAAATTCTGAGTTAGATCTTTCTTATGTTGAAGAAGGTCTCTTTGGGTCTAAATTTCAATCTTACATATAATCTAGGAAACTAACCCCCTTTAGACACAGGCATAACCAGACCCGGCTTTCATAAAACTTCTCAACTTGATCATATCAACTCAAAATGTCAGCCCTTCCCAACTTTTATTTTTTTTAAAGACATGCATATGGAAGGATAATTAGCTTCCTGAAACTTTGTGATGTTTCAACTTATAATAACTGCTTTGTTATAGAAACATGCACTCAGTTCACTGTATCTGTGGTTTCCTTCTGAGTAACTAGATTATACAATTTTAGGTAAGTATGTACTTAAAGTTTAGATGTGGGACCAAAAGTCTTCCTTGCTGTGTATGAGATTATATACACTGTATATAGCCTGACAAACATGCTATTTTGTGTTTTTTTTAAAAAATATTCACTGATTCCATTACATCAGGCATTATTTATATTTGTGTTGTGCATTCTGATCACATATTTGCTCAAAAACTTTGAATAAATACATAAGATTACTGAGAATGAGAAAAGTCCACCCACACTTCAGAATTAATCACATGGAAGTGAGACAAGTTCAGATTTAGTATTCATTAGTATATCCCAACACTATAGGAAACTTGTCAGACTATAGTAGAACATAGTAAAACTTACAAGGCAGGATGTTAACAAAGCGGTTCTTCAGACGGTTCTCCTCCATGTCAGCTGCTTCGTGGGGATGCTGTGGACTCATGGTCTTCAGGTCCTTTATAGGAGAAAAAAAAAAGAATCATAAAACACAGTACATTGGTTCTCATTACAAAATACTGCTGCTCCTCTTATAATGTAGATAGAGTCTTGGATTCCATTTAAATGGCTTCATTCTGTTCAATTAGAGCTACATAAAATATTAATTAATTTGATTCACTTTAAATTCTTGGCATTTTTGAGAAACAATTATAACCTGGTTTAACATCATTAAATACCCTATTTATTAGGGCATTGTTGCAGCACAGTCCTTTTGGAACATTATCTCAGTATAAGGTCACTTCACTTAAAACACAAATTTTTGTATGGCTATCAAGAACAGCACTATAATGAGGGGCCATTATACTGTTGTTACAGATGGAAATCAGACCAATGAACATATCTTTAGCACTAATTAAGATGGCTCTTAATATAACATTTAGAAACGATACTGAATAATACATGATAAAGAATACTTAAAGCAAAACACTCTCTGTATTATTTAAAGATTTTGGTTAATTTCAGCTTGACAGTGTATATACAGTAAAATGTTGATTATCTGGACCAATCAGGGACATACATTTTGTCCAAACAATTAGTCATCCAGATGATCAAATGTTTGATCAAAGAGTAGAACTGTGAATGAAAGTATATGGATTAAATAGGTCTGATAATTGTATGTTTGTCTGTATATGTATCAGTAATTAAGTAAATATTAGCATTTTGCAGACATTTGACATGTTTAAGAGCAGTTAAAGTAGAAACAATAACACATCATTAAGATAATTTAATTAAGATTATATGCTTTACTCTAATTATCCATTAGGAAATAATAACATAGGTGTGATGAATGGACATATTATGTGTGGTCTTGTGAACAAAAGTGTCAAAGGGCTTTAATTACCGGTAATCAATGTAAACTCAGCTGATATGAATTCTATTCACAATGTATTGGTAGGTGATTAACTGTTATGATCACTGATTGTTCATAGAAAAAGGGCTTATTGTGCAGATTTGCAGTAAAATGTAATCTGTATTTTTCTTGAAAAGAAAAAGTGTAATGTACTAGGCCAGGTTCTTTGCTGAACTGCATAATTTTGGTCATAGTATTATTTGTTGCATTTGTTTCCAGTTTTATTTCTACATTAATGTCTGTAAATTTGACATTTGAAAGGTATGCTTCCGTTTTGGGAGGAAGGGGCTATTAAATGTAATAATATTATGAAATCAAAACAAAGGGGTAAGTTTCAGCAAGGAAAAATGTGTGAAATTTAAGGAAAAGGAGTGTCTTTATTTGCAGAAAATTAAAAGTTTGCCATGTTCTTTAAAAGTTGGAACAAACATGAGTACCAACCTCTAGCAAGAGTGTCCTCACGAGGTATTTATCACATTACTACCATAATCACAGTAAGTCTTGGGACACTATAAGTCTTGGGACACCCTTAATTATTTTCAAAAGTATTTTTTTTATGACCTATGAAAGTTGGGACACGAAGTTAAAGAAATTTTTTCATGTACTATAAGTCTTGGGACACCTAAAACATTTTTTTCTTCTACTGATCGATCGAAACTTATGTAAAATAAACAGGACTTCGTGGTTGTTAAGGGACTCTCATTATGAATTATTACATGGAAATATTATAAATTATTATTATTTATTTGAAGAGTCAATAAAAACATTGAATTTTTCTCTGTTTTCTTATTATTTCTATAAAATTAAAATATGTACAATTTAATCAGACGATGACAAGAATTGAGCATTAGCGGTATTTTATACCCATCCAACAATAACTTCTCCTTATTGTGATCTAGTTATTATTGTCAGTTTTTGCATTATTGCATTAAAATTGTCAAAAGTCACCTGTAATTATTGGGGAGTTTTTTTCCCTGAAAATGGAAATACCTAATTCATTACAATGTGATACCAGGATGAGAACAACGAAAATAGTGTTTATTTCAACTCCAGCATTTAATGTACGCATGTTTACATCATGGCGTCACCAAGTGTACATTGAAGATTTTACTTTTGATGAATGAAGTACATACATTGGATTCGAATCATAGGCAGCACTGCACTTAACTTAAATAATATCTTTAAAATATGATAAAGAAGTTTAAGAAATAATGCTTTTAAAATAAAAACTCTGTGGTAGATTGCTTTGCTGTAAGTGACCTTAAATAAGTTCCTGTTAACTCAGCTACGGTAATCGTGCTAATATTACGAAGTAGAAGCCAATCACACATCAAAGTACCAGTATCGCCGCCAGACAAAATTCCTCTTTACCCAAGCCAATTTCAGGGTTTTAACAATTAACTGGACTGGATTGCTGTCGAAAAACAAAAGACAAATCCGCCAATTATAAACAAAGGAGACGCCAAAAACAACCAGCTTGCCAAAATCAAAAGTGGAATGAATAATGCGTGGAAAATTATCATTTTGTGAAGCCGAAACACAAAACTAAAATGGATCAATGATGCTCCTAATCGATCTATATTCAGAATTTTAACATATATTATGATCATTCTTTCATGAATATATGACAGTTATTTGAATTTATGCTGGTTATGTGCTTTGTATAATTAAACACGCGTACCTTTTCATATAGATTACATCACTTTGTTGGATCACTTATACCACTGAAAAACAGTTACTGTTTAGCACGTGAATCCAAATAAATGAAACAGCAATGAACGTGTAGCTGAAATGTAATCTTGAAGAATGCGATTTGGTAAAAATGATGAATAAAGCAAAATCTGCATCAAATATTTTTGGGAATAAACAAGGATATAAGTGATGCCAAGTACGATTTGCACTGCATAAGTACTGTACACTATAGTACAGGTCTCCCGTTAAATGTAAGTGACCTGTTAATTAGGAAGTCTTTATTTACCTTTATTTTAAATCATGGTGGAGAAATCGGAAAATATGCACATGCAAAATAATAACATAAAACAATCATAGTAGTTTATAACAGTTTATTGATGAATGACATGGTAATTGAACGAGCTGGTAACTGCTGTGTGATGTATGGTGATCTTCCCAATTTTGTCTTTACATTTTTTTGTGTCTACAAGTTTTGGGACACCGAAAATTTTATATATTTTACATGCATATAAGTCTTGGGACACAAACAAAAATAATTATTTTTTCGTGTACCAAGAGTTACTGTGATTACAGTATATACATCATTCGGCATGAAGTTCACCAACATTAACCAATAAAAACCTCTTACAAATAACATTGCTGCACCAGACTGTTGATTGTGATCTACCACAGCAAGCAGTATTTCTATAGTCATTAATATGGCTAGTTTATCACAGAATAAAGATATGTGCTCTTATCTTCAGAATGGGCACCAAGAACAATCATATATGGTATATTTTATATTAGACTGTTTAGGATAACTTGTGTTGACATATTACAGTTGTGTGTGGTAGATTACCATGCAAAACCTTGTCACTGCTATCCATGTATGGATGTAATGATCATATACAGAATCTCTTCATTGTTTAGTTCATAGTACCCACTGTTCTAAGATGTGGACTTTACCAATGTAAAGATGTTATTTATCCACACATAATTACTTAAAGAACTTGTTACTGAAAGGAATAAAACTAGATTTTCATTGTGTGAAATCATACGAGTTGCAAAATGAATAAATTATTCCAACAATCATGTATATAAGTTCTATAAGATTATAATTTGATCAAGATGATCAGTTTTTAATGGTTGCATTATTTCAAGAGAAACTTAGTACATATTTTGAAAACAATGTTAGGTTTTTAATTGTATATAGCTGTCTTAAGGGGAGCCTCTGAATAGATAAAATATACTGTGATGGCTCCTTCATGCAATATCACCATAGCCAATAACTCATCCATTATTTTACTATTTCTATACATGCATGGGCTGTTAAAAAATTTTGAGTGAATTATATTTCTCTATAGATTTTTAATAAATGTACTTAATATCATACTGTAAATATCATTTAAAAGAAATATTAATCAACCTGTTTAAATATTGACATAGATTCACTTTCCTTGTCATCTGTCAATAACAACTATGGTTTCTAAAGATATGTACATTGATCACACCATATAGTGACTACTGAAGAATGTAATAGTGACTATAAAAGTGGTCCCAAGCATGAAGGTCATATCAGGCTCATGTTACAATAGCCTAGACGATTATATAAAACTTGTCTTGATTTACATTTATATAGATTAATTTGACTAATACAATTTTATAAAAAAATAAAACAAAATAATACTATATGATGTTACTTTGGTAAATATTTCTATCCACAAAGACCTTTATGTTTGGTACAGCTCCTATTGTAATGTCTTTAATTTTTGAAACCATTTAATTTGTTCATACTCCTGATCAATCCCTAACAATTTTAATTATTTTTTATCCTCCAAGTTTTTGTACAAAGTACCTAAGAAGTTATAATTAATTTTTCTATCTATAATTATGTGTACACTTAAACAATATGTGAATTGATGCTTACAATGAAGTTCAGACCTCAATGATCATTTTTCCTATAGGGTTTGTGTATCTATTATGTACAGTAATTAAAACACTTGCAATTTAAAAGAGTGCAATTTTCATTTCTTTTCTCCCCCCAAAATTGGTACTGTGGGATTTTGTACTACAATACTATACAGCCCTTTAAGGGTTCATATATAATAACAAGTGTGTGAAAACTTAGACAATACATTACCATCTAGTTTTTATTACTTACTTCATACTCTTCAGAAAACTTTAGGTTGCTGTCTTTGTGGTGGTCTGCTACATACTCTGCAAAGGTAGCTAGGTTGATGGGTCTGTGATAGAAAATATATTAAAATGAACAGACCTATTACAAAGATTTTTGACATGTTGTGGTTATTGTTTCATCACAAAAAATATTCAGTATTCAGCTAAAGGCAGGATGTGCCCTTGAGCCATCTACACTATTTTATTTGACATGACACCATTTTCTTATCCCATATGGGTCATAATGATACATAATTTGTATGATATGTAATTTCTAATATCATCATTTTACTCATGGTAATAAAAACCTCGGTTCAGGACAGACTGGTTCATTCTTGCTGTGATATTATCTTTGCAAGTATGTAAACTGTAGCTCAATTAAAGATAGGTTGCAGACTATGCAAACTAGCATAGCTCAAATTACTTAAAAAAAAAAAAAAGCTGCACGTTCATGACTTGACCATGTGCTGGGATAGTTAGTAGTATATATATATATATATATAATACTATCAGCACTTTTGATTGATTTTGTACAAACTGCCAATCACAAATGTTTTTGTTATAGCTAATGAGCTGTAGAATAAGCACGTTGATTGTAAGTAAACTGAGTTCTTTTGCATCAGTTTTTGGTGGTAGTGGTGCTGGTGGTGGTGGCAATTCTGAAGACCTTTTCTCGACCAAATAGATTAACATGAAAACAGCCTATGCAGGACTGCAAAGCTTTGTTTTGTCCAAATGGTGTATCATTTCTTATGATGCTTTGTTATGTATCAAGTTACATCACTCTGAAGTAACTGTCTCAAAGAAATTGAGCTAAAGTTAAAGGTTAATGCAGATCATTTGAAGTGAGAAATATAGGTTACAGTGACATAGTTTTAACTGATGAGTGTAGTATTTCTTAAAACGAATCTACATACCAACTTGAAGTTAACATGCTTCACAGGAAATAGTATCTAAGAATGTGAACTAAACATAAAAGGCTAATGCAGATCACTGGCATAGGAAATATAGATCATAGTGACCTAGTCTGATTTGAAGGTGATGCATCTACTTACCAAATTGCATGACTTTGCAAGCAGTAGTGTATAAGAAACAAAACTAAATGTAATGGTTAACATGGTCACCTTGGTGGGAAATATGAGAGACCTAATTTTAACTGAGGTGTGAAGTACTCTGCATGATACATCTTTATACCAAACTACTTGATTATAAAAGCAATGGTATCAGAGAAACTGAGCTAAATGCAAAACCCAACATAGAGAAACTGAGTTTAATGCAAAGGTAAACACTGAACCATGAAATAGAGGTCACAGTGACTTAGCTTTCACTGATGGTTCTAGTACCCCAATGGAAGCAACTACATACTAAGTCACTCAACTCTGCAATCAATAGTTTCTATGAAAACGAGAATGTAAGTTATGTAAATATTTGTTTACAGGTTTCTCTAGCTTTTTCATCTTCATCCATATTTGAGGGCACATAAGCATCATTTATCCATTATTGAAAGGCCTCTGTGCCAGAATGCTTCTGTCAAAGTCGGTCAAATTATGTTAAGCATTTTATTTAGAAAAAACTGTGTAGATGTTTTTCTATTTTTAGTAATGGTGGTCATATTTGATGGTGGATCAGCATCAATTGTAAAAATGTGAAAGGCCTTTAAGGTAGGGCTCTTTCTGTACAATTCTGTAAATTCTGTTAAGTAGCTTTTTGTAGAAGTTATTACATTTTTTATAATTTTAGTAACAGCAGCCACATTTTATAGCAGATTGCCATCACTTGTATAATTAAAAAAACCTTCATGCTAGGAAGCTTTTTGTCAAAGTTGGTCAAATTCATTAAATAGTTTTTGAGAAGAAGAGATTTAAAGGATTTTCTATTTCTACTAATGGTGATCATTTGTAAAAATATTAAAGCCCTTAAAAGCAGAATGTTTTCTGTCAGATTTGATAAAATCCTGCTGAGCAGTTTTTGATAAGAAGTTGTTTAAAGTTTGTTCTATTTTTAGTAACACAGCCATATGATGGCAAATCAGCATTATTCATATAAAATTGAAAAACTGTTATGCCATGATTTTTTCCATTAAATTTGTTCAAATTCTGTTGTGGACTTTTTGTGAAGAAGTCATAAAAGTTTTATATTTTTAATAATGGTGGCCATACTTTATTGTTGATTGGCATCATTTGTACAAACTTAAAGCCCTCTATCTGAGGATGCCTACTGTAAAATTTGCGAAGTTGTTTAATGGTTTTCCAATTTTTAGTAATTGTGCCTATATTTGATGGTGGATTGGCATAATTTGCATCAATTTATAAATCATCAATGCCAGGATGCTTATTTCTGTCATACTTGTTCAAATTCAATTGAGCGGTTTTTGAGAAGTCAAGATTTGTCAATTTTTAGTAACAGTGGCCATATTTGATGACAGATTAGCATTGTTCATTTAAACCTGAAAACCATCTCTGACAGAATGCTTTCTGTCAAATTTGGTCAAATTCTTTTCAGCAGTTTTCAAAAGTCTTTCAAAGGTTTTTCTATTTTTAGTAATGGTAGCCATATTTAATGGTAGATCAGTATTATCTGAACAGATCCAAAGGACCTTCATGCCAAGGTGTTTTCTGTGAAATTTTGTTGAGTTGTTGTTGAGAGGAAGTGCTTAAAGTTTGTTCTATTTTTAGTAATGGCAACCCAATTGAATAAAGGATTGGCATCCACTGAACAAATCTGAAAGGCCTTGATACCAGTTTTCTCCTTGTAAAATCATATGCAAATTGGAAAAGATTTTTTTGGAGATTAAATTGTAACTGGTAATTGTGATGAAGTAACTGACTTAGGCTTTAAGGACAGGTGAACTCATAGTGTTGCAGGATGAGTTTAATTAGAATGTTGGTTGTTTCAAGTTTTTCCAGGTCATGGGGTCACACCGCATAGCATGCATGTGGTTCAGATGCAATTGATGTAAATCATTGTGGTAACTAATATCCTGATTTCCAGTTTCAGTCAACATCTCAGATTTTCTTCCTCGAATGGAATTCACTGATTGCTCTTGTCTTTCACTAGATGTTAGTGTACTATCAGATTTCTAGGCTGGTTTTCTGTTTCAGAAGGTTTTGCTTATGGACAAACTATCTGAAGCAGGGAACCAAGAGGTCCATAATCAAGGCTGAACAATAAGTTTTGAGATCACTTCCTAATTGGGCATGATCTCACAGAACCAGCTATTTGCCCTGAACAATTCGTTCCTTGCCCAGGCCTATTTTGGGTCAAAATGAGAAGGAAAGCAATATAAAAAAGTACTTATACATGATTGAATGAATAATACTGTCACATTTATTTGAATGTAAAGTTAGAAGAAAAAAAAAAGGAATAGAGGAAGCTCAAAGACTGATCAAGAATAATGTATCAAAAGCAACATAAATTTAAAAATAAAATATTGTTACAGTATGTGATTCAAAATAACTTGAACACACAAATTCCAGGAATTTATGTTCCCCTGCTTTTCATTGCCCTCAATAATATTAGGCTGCCTATGCATTTTGGTTGAAAAGCAATAACAATTAAAGCAGTTATTGTACAGAAACAAAAAGTGGGTTGGTGTGACAATGGATAGTTATAACTGTGCTGAATAACGAAGCAGAATGCTGATAAATGAACCCATCTAAGGTCTCATGAAAATCAAGTGGCATGCCAAATTTGGTTGAAATCCAATAAAAATTCAGGTATTTATTGTGTGGAAACAGAAATGGGTGGGTCTAACAATCAGGGGCTATAACTCTGCAAAATAAATGATGTAGAATACTGACAATCAAACTCAGCCAAGGTCTCATCAGTATCAAG
The DNA here is from genome assembly GCA_029931535.1 of Margaritifera margaritifera. Taxonomy (NCBI): domain Eukaryota; kingdom Metazoa; phylum Mollusca; class Bivalvia; order Unionida; family Margaritiferidae; genus Margaritifera; species Margaritifera margaritifera. The sequence goes on from JAQPZY010001332.1 coordinate 1,166,397, forward strand.
CAGGATACCAACTATGGTTGAATTCAAATAATAATCAAGGGTTTTCATGTGTGGGAAAAGAATGTGGGAGGCTTTGAAAATCTTGGGCAATAATTCTGCTAAACAATGAAGAAGAAAGATTTGAATTGAACTCATTTAAGGTATCATCAGTATCAAGATGCATGACAAATGTGGCTGAGATCCAATGATAATTAAGGAAGTTACTGTGTGGGTGAATCTGGCAATCAAGGACTATAACTAAGCTAAACAATGAGACAGAATGCTGATAAAGAAACTCAGCCAGGGTATCAATCTCAACCTGCATACCAAATCTGGTTCAAATCTAATAATAAAATTAAGGGAAATAAAACTGGGTGGGCCTGAGAGTCAAGGGCTATAACTCTGTTAATTGATGACATAGAATTCTGAAAATATAACTCAGACTAACTGCATACCAGTTTAAGGGAGTTACTGTGTGGGAACAAAGTGGGTGGGTCTGAAAATCAAAGACGCTATAACTCAGCTAAAGGATGACAAAGATGAGACAGAATACTGATTAATAAACTCAGCCAGGATCACAGCAATCTCAAGCTGCATACCAAATTTTAGTTCAAATCTAATAATAATTAAGGGAGTTACTGTATGGAAATGAACTGGGTGGGTCTGACAATCAGAGGTTATAACTCTACTAGAAAATGACATATAATGCTGACAATAGAACTCGTCCTAGGTCCCATCAATATCTAGCTGTATATCAAATTTGGCTAAAATCCAATAATAATTAAGGGAGTTATTGCACAGAAATGAAGGTGGGATGGATGAATGGAATGAAGGATGGACACAGAAGGACAGTCAGATATGCCCAATTTAATGTCTCCTCTTTTCTATGAAAAGCAGGAGACACAAATAACAACAACATACAGACAAAAGTATGACAAAAATAAACAGAAACAAAAATGTAGCAGCAAAATGTGATGAAAGGCTTAAATCATAAAAATGATTATCAAGCCTTTTGTAAAAATTGTTGAAAAGAACAGTCAGTAATCCTCATCGTTTGAAATCAAGCCACATTTACTCCTCTTTCCACTTTGAAAGCAACTCTGTTCTGCACTTGTCCCTTTTATATTTTCTATTTGTAACTTCTCCACTTTTTTCTTTTTCCATGCCCTCTACATTTCTTCTTTTTGATAACAAAATCCATACATAAAGTGGCATTTGACATTTCCATTAAATATTCAATACATTTGAACAATTGTATACTGGTCATACTTAATGTCATAGAATAGGTTACTTGAGATTTTCATACGCAAAAGAAAATAACAGCTATTCCCACATGTATATGTCAAATCTGCAAGTTTTAGACAACAAATCTTAATTGAATAATATACTGCATGTTTATCATACATCTGATATACATGTGTCCATTCAATTGGAAGGGCTCAAGATAACCAACTTGCAGCAGCATGGATAACATTTACAATACACCTTCATGTTGAGTCAAGATTGGAATATTTTTGAGTCAGAAAGATTCTTCTAATTATTATACAAAGGCTAAATGGTGTGGAATACAAAAATTTACTTTACCACATCATTTCTATGAACATTTACTCTTATTATTTTTATCTGTAACACCTGAATATCACTTGCCAAGTTAGACAAACAGGCATTCATATTATTTTGGCATTTGATAATTCCCTTGTGTTGAAATAAAGCAACTACATTTCATTTTTGTTTGCATTTGTATTTGTTTAGATAGCGTAAACTATTACCTCTAAAAATGAACATTGTTGCACATCAGTGATTCATAACAATTCGATATCACTAATATGCTGAAATGAAATATTTGCTAAACTTTAATGATACTAAAATATTGTGATTTACATTAACTGATAAAGTTTGGTACAATTTCATTGATCCTCCATTACAATGCTCTTGATACAAACCACCTCACAAGATACATAGTAATGGCTACACTGTATGCAAAACATCATTATTTGTACAGGCAGCTAAGAATGTTCTTTGCCAAATCACAAACTAAATCAAGTGAAATAAATTAAGTATGGGTAGTAGTTACAAGGATAAAAATCACCTAATGTGATAGGAATGACTATAACCTTTTTAAAAAGGAGACAACACAATTATAGCTGGGGTCCCAGTGAAAAAAAAAATGTTTAATCAACAACTCCAATCTATTTCATAAAATAAATCAATTCTTTAAATAAGACATTATGGTTTTCCATGCCATGTAAGCATAAAAGTTAATAAATCTATCTCTCTCTCCCACATAAAAGTTAAATGAACAAAAAGGCACAACTTTTTGTTTTCTAATCCTTTATTGAAGGCTCATATGGAGCAAAGGAAGGAGGGGTATGACATATTAATTTGATGAAGGATACAATAAATCATTGCTTACCTCTCCTTTCTTATTTTAGTCAAATTCTCCATGTTTAATTCAGTGGCATCATCTGATAACCTCTTGGCTTTGTTCCTTAAAGATAAAATTTACAGTGCTGCATGTCTTGTTTCAAAAGAAGATTAGGTCTATGTAACTTATTTAATTTCAAATATTAAAGGCATTGCACAACATAGGTGTGAATTCCCTGAACTCAGCTGAATGGAAAGACACACCACTATTGCTGATTTGGGCTCATTTAAACAGGTTTCAACCCTGCAACCCACTGACTGTGAGTCTAACATGCTACCCATTGAGTCACGTTTACAGTTTATGGGTTCCTTCATGAGAGGAATACAATTCAGGATTGAACCGTATCCAAAATACCTAATGTAAAAAATCATGTATGTGGAAGGAAAGATGGACTACATTTTGCAGCCAAGATAGACAGAGATCTAGAATACTTAAGACCTTATTAGAATGGTTGCACTATAAAACAAGAGGCAAAAGTGGGCATGATATTGGTCATCTGACCATAAAATTATACTGTGGAAGATCCAAAGAAAGTATAAATACATGTATATAATAAATGTATGTGGGTTCCAAGCAAATTTATTGGCACAAGCACAAATATCCTATATTGAGTATCAGATTGTCATGAGCTGTAACTTTGTAGTGATAAGACTGCCAAGTGCAGAAAAGTCAAGAATAGGTTTTCAGCCTGGTTGCTATTATATTGGAAGTCAACAGGTTAAGAACCAGGAATACAAGGTTTAGGTTCTGTGACAGGTGGCATATTCCTGAAAGGGTTTGGAGGGTTTAGTTGATGCCTCTCAGATCTGCCCCTACATAACAGATTTACTTCATCCCCACTCTCTTTTAATTGCATGAAACAAAAGCTGAAATATCTGTTCTGGCATGACCTTTTTATTTTGAAGTTAAAGATTGTTTCTATTGATATATCATAACTGTCATATTTGTAGCTATAACCTTTTCATATTAACAAACCAGACACCAAAAAGAAACAAAAATCTATCATAGGTCAAGGACATGCATTGCAAACCATGCATTTACAGTTATAGGTGATCTTACATGAGTACTCATTTCAAATCGGTGAAAAAATTGCAAAATAAAAATGTCTATCTTTTGTGAGTAGCAAAAGATTGTAATTGTCTGACATATTTTTTGATTTTCTTTAAATAAGCAAAGTGTAAGATTCTATATATCACATGGCGAAAACCACAAGAATTAGTGTAGTGAAATGACTTTGAAGTACCCCTGGATAGCTGACATTAAGCCATCACCTAGAGATATCATGAAGTCATTTATCACATCATGAGACATTATTAGATGCATACAATATGGAGAAAAAAAACATGGGCTTATGAATCTAAATAACAGAGTCAATAAGTCATATGACAAAGTATAATTAAAAATGATTCCTGCATGACTCTATAACACAAATGTATAAAAATGAAATTCATTATTTTCAGTGAAACATCCTTTTCTTTGTTTAATATCATCAGTCAAAAAAGTCAAGTGTGTTTCAGATGATCATGAAAGGAAGCTATAGTTAATTTACAAAGTTGGGTTTTATTTTATACTTGAATGTACAGATGGCAAACTAACATGAAATCAAAAGTAAAGTAACACTTAAAATTATGGTTAAAGGACTTAAAATTATAGTTAAACCCTACTCCATATAAAGGACACCTGCTCATAAAGGACCTCATTTATCAACACCTTTTCTTAAATTTACTTGCATATTGCACTGCTGTATACAAGTGATAAGGGTCAACATTTTGTCATCCTTTTAGTGCCCTTTATAGACAGGTTCCTATGTATTTCCTGTAGCTAATGTAATGTAAGAGTCAGATACTTAAATCTGGAACATCAGATCAGTATAAATTGGTATACAACTTACCGCTTGTTACTTTTCCTTCGCCATAAGATAATAATGACTACTATGAGAATTAATGCTACCCCACCACCTGCAATGCCTCCAGCCAATGCTCCGAGAGAAGAAGGTGTCTGAACTAGATAAAACAGGAATTATTGGTTAATAGGTGCTCCAAATATATTTGTGCTTCTGTTGCATAACTCAATCTGAATTGCAATGCTGATTTAACCCTTAAAATAGGTCAAAGTAAAAGGTGATTTTGAGTAAAAGTTAAAATGTTGTTTCTATTTGGAGTAATTATGTGGTCATGTAAATTGGCTGTTCTGCATCATTAGAACAAGCTTGGATAGGTTTGATTAAAGGATGCTCACTAAAAAATAAATCCACTTCATAACTCCAATGTTTGTTTGGTTTTCTTTTAAGTGCAAATTATTTCCAATTTTAAAATTATTAATACAAGTAAGAAGTAAATGATGTAAACAGATTTAATTTTTTTGTTCTGTATCAATGTATTTTGATAAATGTTGTCATATGGCAAATCTTCACAAGGAAATGACAGAATAGCAGATACTAAGAGGCGACAAAGCCAAGTTCATCATAAATTCCTACATCAAAAGCTGATAGGACTGTATCTATCATGATACATACCATATCAGGATCTCAGCATAACTGATGATATTTTGACTTCAAGTTAGTAATACACAGGTCTATTCAGCATGTCACATGACTGCTGGGTTGCAAAAGTAAAAAAAAAAATAGCAGAGTAAAAATGTTCAAAGGTATATATCAGATTGTCATGGGGGAGATCTGTGGAGAGAAATAAATAGGAAACTTTCCCCTGTACATTTATAAGTATTAAATATTTTATGTACCAAATGACATAAACCTAGAAGAATGGTAAACAATTAGGTCACATAAATATACCCTTGCCTCTCCTGCATCCCACCCCAATCCCATGATAGAGATGGGTGTATAGTAAAATATTTAGGACAAACTAGACACCATTAGGAGACAAGATTTTCAAGATGGTCACTGTGACAGGAATTGAATGTCTGAATGACACCATTAGGACCAACTTGACATCATAAGAAGTTGTTTAGTAAACAACACATGTTAATACGACCATTCATTCAGGAGGAGTAGTGATAACTATATTTTCAAGACTGGTTTTGTGGTGGCCATATTGGACATCAGATTGACACCATTTTCATTTTGGACCAACTCTACATCATAAGCAGTCTCCTGGTGACAACCCCATGTTGATATGATCATTCATTCAGAACAAGTAGCAATAACAAGATTTTCAAGCTGGCCATTGTGGTGGCCATATTGGATATCAGAGTTATACCATTTTCATTTAGAACCAACTAGACATCATAAGAAGTTGTTTAGTAAAAACCACATATTGATACAATCATATATTCAGTAGTGATAACAATATTTTCAAGATGGCTACTGTGGTGGCCATACTGGATGTCAGATTTTCCACCATTTTCATTTTAGACCAACTATACATGATAAAAAGTCTTCTGGTGAAACATCATGGCAGTATTAATTTTCATTCAAGAGGATTAGCATAACAATATTCTCAAGATAGCAAAACAATATTCTCAAGATGGCCACTATGGTAGTCATATTGGACATCAGATCAGCAGCATTTTCATTTAGGACCAATTAAGCATCATAAGAAGTCTTCTGGTGAATACCCCACTGTAATATTACTTTTTATTCAGGAGTAACGATAACATGATTTTGAAGATGGCCACTGTGGTGGCCATATTGCACATTAGATCAGCCACATTTTCATTCTGAACCAACTAGACATCATGAGAAGTGTTTTAGTGAAAACTCATGTTGAGATGACCATCCATTCAGGAGGAGTAGTGATAACAAGATTTTAAAGATGGTCACTGTGGTGGCCATATTGGCTGTTCGAGCAGCACCATTTTCATTTAGGTCCAGCTAGACCAAGGGATAAATGTGTGTGTAAAGTTTCATGGCAATCCTTCAAGTAGTTTAGGTGGAGTAGTGATAACAATCATCTGCTAACAGACAGACAGGAAGATTGATGATGGATGATAGGCAACGGACAACAGACCATCCCATAAGCTCTTTTTGCCTATGACCAGTAGAGCTAAAAAAGGGCATAACTTGTCTGAAAATATGCAAGTACAATGATTAGTCAACATGGATATTTTTTGATGATGACCATAATATATAGTATTACTAAGTTTCATAGCACTCTGCTAAAAGCTATAGGTGCTTTCACAAAATTTGAATATATCTTGCATCAAGCTGGAAGTCACATTTGGTCAAATTCTGTCAAGTGATAATTGAAAAGAAGTTGTTTAAGGCTGTCTTACTTTTAGTAATGGCAACTATTATTTGATGGCAGATAGGCATCATTATATAATCTCAAAGGTCTTCATGCCAGAATGCTTTATGTCAAGTTTGGTCAAATTCTATTAAGCGGTTTTAGAGAAGAAGTAATTTAATGGTTTATCTATTTTTAGTAACAGTAGCCAGACCTGAAGATGGATTGTCATCATCTGCATAAAATTGAAAGGTCTTCATGCCAAGGTGCTTTCTGTGAAACTTTATCTAATTCTGTTCAGCAGTTTTGAGAAGTTGTTGCTTATTTTTAGTTGTTGCTTACAGGTTTTTGCTAGTTTCTAGTTGTAGTAACTGCCTTCATATCAGCATCATTTGTACAAATTTGAAAGGCCAGGATGCTCTATGCCCACTTTGGTTGAAACTGGTCTGGTGGATTTTTAGAGGAATTTGAAAACAACAATTGTTAAGAAAGATGGATACTGTTTCTATTTTTAGCAATAATGGCCATATTTGACTGTGGATTGGCATTACATGTATTTGTATAGATATGAAAGGACTTTATGTCATGATGCTTTGTGTCAAATTTGATCAAATTGTGTTCAGCAATTTTTGCAGAAGAAGTCATTTAAAGTTTCTTCTACTTTGAGTAATGGCAGCCATGTTAAATGGCAGGTCAGCTTCATCTGTAAAAGACTGAAAGGTCTTTATGCCAAGATGCTTTCAGTTGAAATTAGTCAGACACTGTTTTAAGAAGTTGAAAATAGCAGCTGTTGCCAGAGATCAGATGTCTGATGGACGGACAAAGGACTATACCATAAGCACACTTGCCCTAACAGCCAGGTGAGTTAACAAAAATCGCAAGAGCACAGTGATTTGTCAATATGAACACCTTTAGGTGATGGCAATAAAATATACAAAGTTTCACGACGATCTATTACAACCTGTGGCAATGTAGTTTTTTATGTCAAATTTTGTCAAATGCTATTCAGCAGTTTTGTTGAGTTTTTTAAAGGTTTTTCTACTTTTAGTAATGGTGACCATATTTGATGGCAGATCTGCAACATTTGTACAAAACTGAAAGGTGGTTTTTGAAAAGAATTGACAACAGCAAATGTTGACAAATGTTGGACAGACTAAGCAATATGGATGATGCACTACAGATTAAGGGCCACACCATATGCTTACTTGGTCTTATAGCCAGGTGAGCTAAATAATGTGAGAGCATAGTGATTTGTTGATTCGTGCATCTTCAGGTGATGAACATAATATTTACCAAGTTTCATGACAATCAATCAAAAACTGAGAGATTAATTGCATTAACAAGATTGTATAATCTGCTTTATGATACAAGACAAGGACAATTACTCAGAAAAATTACAGGTGCAAAGTGATTTGTTCAGATGTACATCATCAGGTGATGACCATAATAATTTCAAGTTTCATGGCAATCCATCAAAAACTGGGGGATTAGCTGTGCTAATGAGATTGTGTGCTGGACAGATGGATGGATGAACAATAGGGTTACTATAGGGTACAATCACGTTGAGAAGTTGCAAAACTATCATGCCAATTACAAGAAACAATAAACCGATGATTTCAGGATTCAAGGCTTACGACTCACTTAAGGCGTAACTCCCATAATGCACATTTATCCATGTAGACAAATTACATGCAAAAATGTATCATAATGTCTATGAAATATGTACCATGTGTAAATTAAAGGAGGAAAATGAGTCCCTTGAAGGGACTGATGCTCTACTGTCCAAAAAATAATTTCCAGCAATTCAAGATAAGACCATTTCTTCTGTTTAACTGCTGAGTGTTGAAACCATCTCTGATATTCTTGAGTGGTAAAGATTTTCAAATGAGCCATTGTGGCAACCATATTTAATGCAAGATCAGCACCATTTTCATTTAGGACAAACTAGACACCATTAGAAGACTTTTGGTGAAAATCCCATGCTAATTATGCCAATATGACCATTCAAGAGAATTAGTGACAAGATTTCCAATATGTTCATTATGTCATTATATGGGGCACAAATTTCATTTAGGACCAACTAGATATCATAACAGGTGTTTTGGTGAAACTCTTATGTCAATATGAGTATCAATTTTGGAGGAGTAGTAATAACAAGATTTTCAAGATGGCCACCATGGTGGCCACATTGGATGTCAGACTGGTATTGTTTACATTGTGGACCAACTAGACACCATAAGAAAGTCTTCTGGTGAAAACCCCATATTGATATGACTTTCTATTTAGGAGGAATAGTGATAAGAAGACTTTAAAGATGGCTGCCATGGCAGCTATATTTGAGATCTGATCAGCATCATTTTCACTCAGGTCCAACTCGATACAGTAGGACCCGGCTATAGCATGCTTCGTCATAGCACAAATTTGGATATAACACGATCGTGGCATGGCTCCAGAAATTTCATCTATTTTTTCATACATGAAATTTTTTTTTTTTTTCAAGAACGAAAAATAATGTGTAAAAAATTAATTATCATTTTGGGGAAGAAATCATGTATGAATTCGGATATAATATGATCATGGCATGGCTACCAAAATTTTACAATAATTTCGCCAATTTCTTGAACTACTGCAAAGTCTTATGCCAAAATAAACAAGAGTTTGATTTAATAATTTTGCAAGCTGTATTGTATTCTTGAAGAAAAAGTGTCCTATGATTGCATCTTTCTTTATATGAATAAAGATGCTGAACATTTCTATTTGTGAATGTTCATTTCAAATGTGTCAGTAGTCAATCACTGCACTTTGATCTTAGTTTATTTTTGAAAGATGTCAGCTCATTTTAAAGCTGATAAGTGTTAATCTTATTATTACTGATACATGAACAATAAAGTCATTAAGTCTTCTTTGTATTTGTCTTCAATACATTCTGTGTACAATCGTTGCTCAAACAATAGCTGACATATGTTTGCTCATTCAACTGCATACACAGCCAAGCACCAAACAATGCGGTGGTTGATAAAAGATTCGCACCTGAATTTATAAATCAAATAATTTAAGTCATTGACAATCATCAAAGTCAATCTCAAGCTAAAGGTTGTTCAAACCATGTGGCAATGATTTATAAAACATGAAAAAAACGAAAGCTGCCAACGTGCACACGTGGCTTGGCGGTGTTGTTAGACAATCGCCACGCAATCAGTTGACCAGTGAATAATATTGTACATTCCCTATAAAAATGACCCCATTGTTGATTAACAATTATTCTTGCTGTAGTCATCCAAATAAATAGGTGTCAGAGTTTTAATTAGTAGTTATTTACAATGGATAACAGTACATGGAAACGTAAAGCTTTTACTGTTAAAGAGAAGCTTGAAGCCATGGACAGGATTAAATCCGGTGTTTCCACAAGTCAGATTTCATTCCCAAGTGATATTTCCCAAGTTATCTGTCAGTGCACATGGGCTGATAAGCCTTTGGCTTGTAAAAGCACTCACTTTGTTTTCAAGTTGTTTTCCCACATGACAACCCTTTGATCAAGCCGCGAGTTTGATACTTGTTCAGTGCCAAGTAACAGACGGTGGTTATTTGAATTCCCTGTGATCTTGCCGCACAATTGACACATGTCCAGTTGCATCTTTTAATAGATTTCTGACTTTATGATCAAAGTGTTACTTGCAGAGCCCAAGCTCAGTCTCTGCATAAGCACCCACATACGACAGTAAAGCTGAGGAATCGGAGTAGGACGTGATTTACGATGACTAGACGATGATTTACAAGGACTAGACGACGATGTAGGATTTCAGAACTTTATCAGACAATGATATTATACTTCTGTGTGCATATTTTCAATGGAATTATTATGGTCTCACTCCTATGCATGCCATGAGATCGGTTGGTGAGTACACGTGTTGATCCTTTAACTATTCATGCTATACAATAGACATGTACATATAAATGTACCAATGCATGGTTCTCTGAATAAAGTAATATATTATATGTGCAATCTCTGGTTTCACTGCATGTGTATTTCTCGTTTAATATGCATTGATTTAAGATGGTAACTGTGCCAATGAAGCATGTTGTTTTGAGCCCACAATTTACCTCCCCCCCCCCACACATATTTTTTTGGTGCATGCATCATTTTCTTCAGCTAAATGACTTGGTTTTGTCTAGGTTGGTTATAGCACAGTTCGGGACATAGCACGATCTCGTTTTGTGGACCCTGATCATCATGTTATAGCAGGGTCCTACTGTACCATGATTAGTTTTCTTGTGAAAACCCCATGCTGATGTGACTTTCCATTTAGACGGAGTAGCAATAACACGATTTTCAAGATGGCTACCATAGTGACTATACTGGATTTCAGATTGGCACTATTTTCATGTAGTACCAACTAGCTATCAAAAGATGTCTTCTGGTGAAAACCTAATGTTGATATGACTTTCCATCTAGGAGGAGTATTCAAATATTTACTGTAGTGGCCATATTCGATGTCAAATTGGCACCATTTTCACTCACAAGATTTTCAAGATAGCAGCTGTCATAGCTATATTGGGTGTCAGAGTGCAACAATTTTCATTTAGGATTTAAACATCATAATAAGTCTTCTTGTGAAAACCTCATGTCAATATGACTCTCCATTCTGGAGTAATAGCAGCAGGATGGCTGCCATGGTGACAATACTAGATGTCACATTGACAGCATTTTCAATTCTTAGTGAAAACCCCATGTTGATATGACCAGCCATTCAGGAGTGGTAGCAATAAGAGATTTTCAAGATGGTTGCTGTGGTGGCCATATTGGATGTCTGAACAGCACCATTTTCATTTGGGACCAACTAGACCTCAGGATGAATGTGTGTATAAAGTTTCATGTAATTGTCCAAGTAGTTTAGGAGGAGTAGCAAGAACTAACTTGTCCTTACAGATAGATGGACATCAGATGATGTTCAAGAAACTATCCTATAAGTTCTTCTAGTCTATGACCAGTAGAACTAAAAGCAGCCACAAAATGATGATGCTTTTGCTTTCAGCTTTTTTTCCTGCTATGAGATGTATGAATCAGATCCTGCCTTAGTTTGAATTACGTTTTCATCACAATTTCCTAAATAAATTCTTGCTTTTACAATTTAGAACAGCATTATAGAAACAATTCATTAAAGCACCAATTAAGAACATAATGGTCATGTTGAATAATTAAAACAAAGGAAGTTGTTAAATTTCTCTGGATTAAAATTTCATTGATTTTGTGTATCTATTATTAGCATTAGCAAATTTAAGGAAAGGTCAGGCTGGGGTTCTGATCAGAGGTTGTAATGCTAATGTTGACTCTTAAACAGAGAAGTTACTGGTTCAGTTGTATATTTCATGAAAAGGTTGAAGAACAGCATATGTAAGTGAATGGGTTATATGTTACAGAAACTGTGATGCAAGTTCTTAATCAACATAAATACTTTCACTTACAGCTGTCAAAAGACAAGTTATGATACAAGAACTTCCATGTAATAACAACCTACAGAACTTCTATTTTATCAGTAATGCTTTATCATATTCATAAAGAGTATGATGAATAGATTGAAGACAAGACAGTGATACTGTACCAGGTGATGCTGAGAAATTCATACTGCTCACATCCCCATCAAAACCATTATAGGCAAAGACCTGGAAAAAATATCCGCAAAAGATTTACTACCTTTCAACTAATATCAATGCATTATTAATATAGTAAATTGCTTGGGGAAGCTGTATCATCCAAAATTGGTATGCAATATTAGCGGATCTCACAAGGCATATAGAATTTAGTGTACAATCCACCGAGGTTACATACCTATGATTGATGATACAGCTTTCCTGATCAACTTACTGTACTGATTATGTTTTTATTATCAACCTAATTAAATACTGCAACTACTTCATACAGTAAAACAATCTGCACCAAATATACATATAAGTTTGTTTATAAGTACTCTCTAATTTAATTAAGCATATTTCTATTTGAAACCTATGTTATTCAGTTGTTTAATCTACAATAATGTGATCCTTCATAGTATAACATAAAATGTTTATTTTTGATACTTATAATCAAATGAGATTAAGAGTTTCTTAATTGGATATTTTATGTTCACTACAGCTTTGAATCTCCAAGTGGGGTTACATTCCTTCTTGCTTCTGGTAAATGCATTATCTCAGTCAAACATTCTTGAACTCTGTTCATTGGGCTTTATCTTTCAAAGTATCTACCATGACCATCATGAAATATATATTGCTTCTACTATACTTTCAATATAAAGATACACTTGTTTGCTTGTTGAACAAAAGATGAGGATCACATTATCTAGCCTCTTTGTGTGTGTGTGTGTGTGTGTGTGTGTGATGTAACGATGCAACTCTTCCTACACTGTTTAAGAAACAGACTTTAAACTTCAGGATATGAATAGGGGTGGTCTGCATACTGCATATGTGCACAATGGTTTAGGAATTTCCACCCATACCCTGCGGAATGAGCTCATAATTGAGAAAAACATGGAGATGATAATATCAGCTTTGCAGATGACTTGGGTTTGTATCTGAGTTTAGAAAATGAACAAGTTATTTTGTCACAAACGAAAAGTTTAACATGAGGTCCAAGTGGGTTTGAGATTGCTACCTGGTTGACATCTGCCTAATAAATAAATGCAAGAGCAGGTGGCCAAGAAATTTTGGTCAGTAGGATGCTTTCTTACAAAATTTTGTCCAGTGCTACTGATTTCATACGTTATAAAGACAATTATTTCAAGGTTTCTCTAGTTTTTCTATCTTGATCCATATGTAACGGCACATCAGCATAATTTTTCCAATATTGAAAGAACTATTTCCCAAGATACATTCGCAAAAACTGGATAAAATGTGTTTAGCACTTTTTTGAGATAAGGTTGTATAAATGCTGTTCTACTTTTAGTAGTGGATTGGCATCATTTGCATATATTCTGAAGCCCTCTACACTATGATGCTTGCAGTCAAATTTGATCAAATTATATTCAACAGTTTTGGAGAAGAAATAGTTTTAAAGTTTTTCTATTTTCAGTAATGTCAGCCATATTTAATGACAGATCTGCATCATTTGTACAAAACTTAGGTCTTTATGTCATGGTGCTTTGTACCAAGTTTCATCAAATTCACTCCTGTGGTTTCAGAGAAGTCCTTTATTTAATGGTTTTCTTTTTTTAGTGCAAGTAGTCATATTAGATGGTGGATCAACATCATTATACAAATCTGAAAAGTCATCATGCCATAATAATTTCTATCGAGATTGGTCAAATTCTATTCAACGGTTTTGGAGAGAACATTATTTAAAGGTTTTTCTATTTTAGTAATGGTGGCCAGATCAGCATTATTTGTATAAACTTGAAAGCCATGCATGCTGAGATGCTGTGCAGAATTTGTCAAAATTGGTCCAGTGGTTTTTTGAGAAGACATTTAAAATAGCAATTGTTGACAGACACACAACAGTCCACATACACAGATGCACAATGGATGATGGACCATACTATAAGCTCCCACGGCCAGGTGAGATAAAAAAAACAACAACAAGAGACTGAAATGGGCCTGAGATTGATCAGCTGACTAACATCTGCTTATTAGTCATATATAAATGTGTTTACCAACTAATCTGGTTAAGTAGGATGCTGTTACAATTTCTTCAAATTGGACTGATTGGTTATGATAAAATGTTCTTTGAAGGGTTTTCTATTTTTAGTATCTGCAGCCATATTTGATGGCAGATCAGCATAATTTGCACACAACCAAAAAGCCTTCATACCAGAATACTTATTCTGTAAAGGGAGTTTAGGGAAAAAGTAATTTAAAACATTTCTGAAATTACAGTGGCTGTACTATATGGTGGATTGGCATTATTCTACCAAATGGACAGTCTTTCATGCCAGTATGTTTTCTGTCAAATTTGGTAAAATTCTACTGCATACAAACCATAACACAACGTGTCATGCAAATATACGTTTTTGGACTCCCAAATCCCCCGACACAGTCGTGTTTAAAAAAACTTGATTTTCAGCAATCTTAGAGAAAATAATATGTTCCCACCAAAAAAAAAAAAAAAAAATGTGAAACTATCCTGGGGCAGTTTATACAGCTGTTTTTGAGACAACCAAAAGGTAAGGCTGTCAAAGATAAACAGACACCTTTCAGAGATTTACTGAATTGGCTCACAATAACTAGGGTGATGTGTTGTGTCAAATCCTTTGAGCACTGCTGAGGGAGAGCCCATTAGGCTAATTTGCATAGGTAAAGTACACTAAGTGGAACAACCCAATTTGCCTGAAGTTAAGCACATCCAATAGATGCATGGTGAACAAAAAATTGTATGCATTGAATGAGAATGCTGAAGCATTCTTTATTAAAGTTTGTGATCAGCGGCAACATTTCTTTGAAGTCGGATTTTTACTCTTTATATAAAATTCAAAACATGATTACTTCGGTAGGTTGAACAACAGCACCATTCAATCTCTAATGCAGTGTTGCACCTAGGATCTAAAGGTCAGGGGATGCTGAGTCCCTCACCCTCCAGATTTAGGGGGCACACAACATTTTAAAGGGACAAAGGAAAATTATAGTATATAATGCACTAGAAGTGCTAAAAAATGAGATAATCTTATTTGCTTCGACAGTTTTGCCACCTTAACTTTCTGATATCTTCTCTGGACATTTACATGATTGCAATAAACATTTTATCATGTGATCAAGTAGCTCATGGAAACATCAACATGTTTGAATATCTGGTTAACCTGAAATGAACTGCACCATCTAATTTAAATAATTGAAAAGTATTAAATCATTAATCAAATGACAAATTGTGTATTTGCATAAATTAGTACCTTTTTCATTAATTCAGGCTGAGAATAAATCAAATCTTTACTGATGTAGGTGTGACTTTAACCTTAAAAATATGTTACAATATCGGCGGTCAAAGACTTTAGCAACTCGGCCGACTACTACAAACCTTGAATGTTTTCATTGCCAGATTCATTGTTTTGAAATGGATATTCATTGCCATCTTGCAGGTTTTATCACTTTTAATGACTTTGGCCATTGCTTGCGCTAACATAGACTTGGATGCACATTCACGAAGGAAAAGTGTGGGCATATTTGTGAACACAAATGACACTTGCATTACCGTTAAGCCAACTCTACTGAACTATTGAAACAGCAAAGACTGCATGTAATTAAAACTACATTCCTCTGTCAAATGGATTTTAAAGACAGTAACTTGGCATATTTTTGTATTTAATGTCTGTGAGGTTGTGACCATGTTTGTTGTGATGTTATTTGACGATGCTAAGTGTACCATTTTGTTTGTTTGCTTGTTTGTAAGTATATTAAATGGTTCAGAGAAAACAGATGGTATTTTCTTTTATTCAGATTTGAATTTCCAGTCATTTGCTATAGGCTGATTTGAAAAGATAGCTTATTCTCATTTGGATGACGTCGCTTTTGAGGGGTTATGCGCACTGCCCCCCCCCCCCCCTTGTGACCTCAAAACACAGTTTTTGAGTCTCAACCCCCCCCCTCCCCCACAACATTCTCTGGGAATATGGCAAGTATGCTACTGAGCGTTTCTTGAGCAGAGGTAATCGGAAGAATTTTCTATTGTTAGTAACAGTTGCCATATTGGATGGCATATTACCATTATTTGTTTAAATTTGAAAGGCTTTATGCCAGAATGTTTTCTGTCGAAATCAGTAAAAAAAAGTTGCTTAGAGTTCTTTTTTTAGGAGTTATTTGATGGTTTGTCTATTTTTAGTAATGCTGGCTACATAAGATGGTGGATCTGCAACATTTGCAAACAAATTCAAAGGCTTTAATGCCAGGATGCTTTCTGACAAATTAGCTTAATTTCTTGTGACAGAAGTCATTTGAAGATTTTTCTCTTTTTAGTAATGGCCACCATATCTAACAATGGATCAACATCATTCAAACAAACTTGAAAGGCCTCAATGTTAGGATGTTTTCTAATGAATGTATTTGAATTTTGTTGAGCCATTTTTGAAAAGTTATTACTTAAATATTGATATGTTTGGATTTAAGTAGAGGCAGCAATACTGGATGGTAGACCAGCATTATTTGTATAAAACTGAAAGGACCCTATGCTAGGATGTTTTCTGTCAAGCTTGGTCAAATTTTTCTGAGCAGTTTTGACAAGTCATTTTAGTAAATTGTTTACTACTTTGAGTGATGGTGGTAGATTGAAAAGCAAATTGGCACCATTTGTATACATTTTTAAAGGCATTTATATACAAAAAAATACTTTCTGTCAAATTATGTCAAATTCTGTTGAGGGAGTTTTCAAGATTTTTTTATTTTAGTAATGGCTGCCATATTGGATGGCAGATTGGCACAATTTGTGAAAACTTGAATGGCATTTATGCTAGGATGCTTTCTGTCAAATTATGTTTAATTCTGTTAAGCTGTTTTTTAAAAGCAGAATATTTGACAGTGTACCCGCACATACTTTAGTAAGTGCATGCTCTCCTTCTTTGGTAAAAACTCTCATAAAATTATTCATTTTTAGCACACATCTTGATTCTTGCATGCAATGTGGGAGGGATGCGGTTGCTGAATCTCACCTTAAACTTCATAATTTTCTTGGAACTTGCTACTAAGTATGCCTACTGGCTTCTAACACTTTTACTTTGGCAGTTAAATAAATCTCAGAAATGGGATCTTGCATGTGTTTTATTCAGCATGACCATGTTGAGAGATAGAGAGAGAATGCACCTCCAAAGTGAAGAGCAAGCTTACTCTTCTAGTATGTACATAAACACGATTCAATCACAGTTTTTGACATCGTCATTGTGCATATATTATGATGAGCTTTAATTTCACAAACTTAATCCATACAATGACTTTTGTAAGACGACAGAGCCGTACCGTATTTTTTTGGTATCTATAACAAGCACTTTTATACCTATTTTTCCTATTCTGAGGAGGGCGTGTGTACTTTACTGTAGAACAAAAAATAGGTGTTTTTATTAGTTGCTCTGACAAGAAGATCATGGCACAAAAACTGCTAACACATCATGTCCTTGAAAAATATTGAATTCGTTGCAATGTGATTACATTGTTACAAACCTCAACAGTCCTGTTCTTAGATTGTTTATGTTAATAAACTAATTTCATTTTACATCGTTGTTTACTTTTTGTTCTGTGCCTCAACCAGAATTACATACAAGAGATTGTTAACTTGTTCTTCTACTCTGTCATAATTTCAGGTCATGAATACTTGCAAGCTGTGCAAAATACCATATTATGGTAACAATGATATATATCATGAAACTATTAAATAAGTTATTTTATCAAATTTGCAATTTGTTTACTTTTCTTTGGAAAATAACTTTGTTCTTTTTTTCAATTTGTCATCTTAAATCACAGTATTTAATACTTCTTTGTGACCATAGAGTGATCAGTGCTTCATTGACTCAGCATGGTGTTTCAAGGTAATCAGTGCTGGCAAAAGCTTTGATGCACTGAACATGTAAAAAATGCATTGTTTAGGCAAATTTGCAATTTATTTACTTCTCTTTGAAAAATAAATTTGGTTTATTGTTTCATTTCTAACCTTAAATCACAGTATTACATCAAATATGGTAGTCATTTAAGTTTGTACTATTTTTTGTATTGATAGCCAAAGTGAATGGCAGACAGGCACCATTTGAACAAATTGAAAGGATTCAGTGGTTTTGGAGAAGAAGTTAAATATAGTAAATGTTGATAGATGTATGGCATTTGAAGGGCAAGGGATGTGGGATGCAGAACCATATCATAAGCTCAATTGACCTTACAGCCACATAAGCCAGTAAAGTGGAGCTTAAATTTCCACATGAGATGGCAGATTAAAGAGAATGAATGAACTAAACACAGATTTAAGCATGAAGTACAACTTTATGATAAAAGAATGACCATATCCACCCTAACGTATGAGCGATATGCAGGTGGTGATTTCAGATGGTTAAATACAACTTTCTTACATCAGTTACAAGATATATATTTGTAAATATCTTAAGATGCAAAACTCTTTAGACCATTAATAAACATATACTTACCTTAAATCTATACAGCTGTTCACGTTGAACTTCAAAATTAATATTGTATCTATTACTTTCATCATTTGAAACATTTCTCTTTTGTTTCTGAAAATAATAGTAATGTCTTCAAACTGAGCTGTGATGTATGGAATTGGAATATTATTTTACAAATATTGATATATTGATTAAAACTATAAACTACACATCAATAAGAATCAATTAAAGAGCAAATTCTAAGTCAAACATGGGCCACAACTTCATTAGATTTTGTTCGAAAATGGTGAAAATCAAAATTAATCTTCTAGATGTCAAGCCTGATATCCTAAATTTGATTTTAATCCTTGAAGTTGTTCAAAAGTTATTTAGCAAAATGAAATTTGTGATAGACTGACATGACAGGATGGATAGATGCATGCCCCTCAATCAATATGGCAAGACATAAAAAAAACATTGTTTGAAAAGGATATCAACGTTTCCCTATTTGTTGCTCATACTGGCAATACTGAAACTTCTGCTGGTTTCAAACAAACTCCTCTGATTTCTTACAGATTATAGCTAAGTAAACTGAAGAACATACACTGTAATGCATATTAAAGAAGAAATGAGCCGTTTACTTGTAAACACGAATCCCCGCACCAACAGGAGTATATTTTGAGCAGCTAACAATATATAGTCTGGAATGGAGGATAATACAATATGAACTCAAGCATGACAATTAGGTCACAATGACCAACTTTTAGTATGGCTTTTAGTATGGCTGAATTACTGTCATTGAGATGTTTGCACATGCAGAGTTGTGTGAAATTTTGAGGGTGTAGCACATGAATAGCTAAATTTAGCACAAAACCACTCAAGCATGAAAATTAGCTCATGTTGACTTAGTTTTTATTTGAAAGGATTAATCATCTTGATGTGCATCCATTTACCAATTTTCATGAGTGTAGCTGAGATAGGGTCTATTACATACTGAGGTCATAACACACAGCTGAAAATATAAAAGTCACTCAAACATGAAACTTTGGTCACATGGAATTGGTTTTTTGTATTACTGAGTAACTTTTATCCACATATCAATTTTCATGAGAGTAGGTGAAATAGGGTCTAAGATATTGAGGGAATGACAAAAACGGCTGAAAACACAAAAAAAAACTGCCAAGTTTTGGCATAGTTGAAATACTCTTGCTGAGTTGCATCCGCATACCTGAATTTTCAAAAGTGTAATTGAAATAACGACCAAGATATTGAATAGTAACAAATGGGAAGCTTCAAATACAACAGTCACTAAAGTTTGAAATTTTGGTCACAATGATGTACTTTTGTCTGGTTAGGTTACTTTCACTATACATGTATCAATATACCAATTTTCATTAGTGACTTGTAGAAAAAGGATCCAAAATATTGAGGGTGTAATCAACAGATAGATGAAAATACTAGTCACTCAAGCATGAAAGTTAGGTTACAGTGACAAGTTTTGGTATGGCTGAGTTACTCTCCTTGAGATGCATCCGCATACCAATAGTCATGAGTATAGGTGAAATAGGGTCTAAGATACTGAGGGCAAATGAATGAACATATGAACGAATGGGCAAATTCTTTTAGTTACCTCATACACTTAATTCTAGGACTATAATTGGTCACATTATCAAGTTATAAAATCCAGTATTTCTATTGAAAATTATTCTAGAGGGGCTTATGAACTCCAACAAGGTCATAACCAGATCATGTGACTTACAAGTAGGGTGTAAGTAAGTCACATGATGACTGGCAATGCACAACTGGGCAAAACAAAATGGTGGACAATCAGTGGTTCAAAGTTAAAATGTAAATCTCTAATTTACGATGCAAACATATGAGATGATATAAGTATATACTGAAATGAGCTACTGAGTGGTTTATTATTAGTGGAAAGGAAGGCAGTTTTAATTAAACAATGCTGATTCTTCGGTCGTTTGACAAAACTTTTATCAGTCCAACCAAAATAACTGGTACAACTAGCATGCTATTTGTAAACAATTGTTTGCATATCCAACAAGAGCAGCTATGAGATCTATATGTGTTATTACTTCAACAAATAATTTAATGTAAGGTTTATGAGGTAACACATTTGGCAATGGGTGTATTGAGTTCAAGATGGTCACAACATGCCATACAAACCAACATTCAATTATTATTCCATCCCATCTTCATTGGTGAGAGGGCAAAAAGTAGCATACAATACTACAGTCATGACATGTACACTAATAAAGTTATACCAAATTATCTCAATAGCAGAGGTGGGTATTGCTAGACATGTTGTATCATGATACATATACTGATAATTGTCCTTCATTCAATATGTATCACAATATTATCACATACATAAATAAACTGAAAAATATACAAGCTAATGCATGTTTGCAAATGAACAAACATTACTTATAACATGCAGCATAAATCCATTACAGAATATGCTAAATTCTTGTAAGGAATTAATACAAAGCATTTTTCATTTCTTTCTGTCTTGTTTTTCATGTTAACTGAACATTGATCAGATACACTAAAATGATTTTGAAATACATTTACATCGCTCAGTTGTTGATATGCTCCACTCAAGACAAATATAGACGCATCACTCAGGCGCCAGGAACTAACCCACAGTATGCACTGCTATCATTTTCCTGCCAAAATATACATATGTGCAGAGTAGAAATGCAAAGGGCCATGATGGCATGGCACCTGCAAGACCATGTTTTATTTTGTTTTGAACTTCACTATCCCTGGAAATCCTGTGTGTAAAATTTAATGTTAAAGATGTAAACTGTACTTTCTTGATTGAATTCCTTTAGTGGATATATTTAAGTCAAAGGTAGGTACTTGCCGATATTTAATAAGGTGGGGGTGGGGGGTGGCATTTTTTTTAGCAGAATGTGATATGCACTTTTGGGAAAGGTAGATTAATAATCAATTTATAGAATGGGGTATGTGTACAAATGCAAGCAATATTCAGGTGGAACAAATATCTTCCAGAGTAAATAAAAATGTACATATGGTATTATCTGAAAAATACTTTAAAGGATAATAATTGCTATCTCACAATAGACCAAAAGTCTTTGAATTTAATGGGTGTATGCAGCAGTTAATTTGGTAGGTACACAGAGATAATTTGTATACATGTTGTAGGCAGCTTTGTTGTTTACTTTATTCAAAGATTATAGAGAGATAAAACAAAAATATTTATTTCTGGACAATTTATATCATTAAGTTAATGTTTCATTCCACTATCATCCACTATCATCCTGTATTGATAGTTTCAGTCTGTATCTTGATACACTATTGCCAGAGCAAATAAATTTAGTAAATATTGCAATTAATCAATGCATTCATGATATCGAACCACATCCACTCTATATACATATAACTGCTCTGTGACCTACATGGAATTTGCTACAGTGAGCAGAATATAATAAACTGCATTATTACCGTCAAGTCATGGTGGATATCTCTGTAATGTTTCATCACAAAAATCTTCAACAGTTCCAAAGTTATAGCCTCTCCACAAAACTGACCGAAAGATGTGTAAATGGACTGACAAGTACATTCCAAGTATGAAAATAATTCATTGAAAGCTTAATGAAATATAAGCCAATATAGGTCTTTAACCCAAACCTTTCCAAAACAAACTGTTGATCTCACTGTTGCTATTGCTGCTACTCCCATTAGACTGTGATTGTTACAGGTTTCTCTTTTCCTCAAATGTGGGCTCAGTAACAAAGAAGTTATTGAATGTGCACTACTGTTATTTTTGGTTTTCTTGCTCTGAGACCATAGCTGGAACAAGCCATCCCTCAAACCAACAACTGTTTCATTATTAACAAGAGTACCATGAATGATAGATTATATGCCTAACCTGTGTTTAAGTCATTTAGTAGGTATTAGCAGGACATGGCTGACTCTGGGCAGTACTGAACAATGGGCCCAAGTGACCCTGACCCTTGACATTTTAACCCTACAAGGAATCAGTTCGTTCTTTGCCCAAAAGGCAAACCATCTGAAAATTTGGAAGAAAAGAAAACAAGCTGTCTTTATATGGGTTGTTGTGACACTGACCTTTAAGCTGTATTACCCAATATCTGAGGCTTATTTCTTTCCTGTATGAACAGGCATGGGGCAAATGTCGGTGTCATGATCTGATGTGTAATTAAATTTATATTTAATACAGACCATTCATATTTGACACAGTGACCTTGACTTTGGATCTTTTGACCCTTTTATTAGGTTTTTTTCTTCTTGCACAGGCAAGCCCTCAAAAGATTGTTTAAGCTATGTTTTCTAGAACTAAGATTAATGTGTGCAAAGCATTGACTGTGACCTTAACCTTTGACCCCAAAATCTACAGATGTCTTCTTACTTTAAGTGCATGTCATCAACTATATTTGATTAATGTATATGGTCTAGAACTATGGTTACTGGGCAGAAATTGTCTTTCTTCTTTCAGTCACAGTAACTGCAACCACTGACCTATTGACCCCAAAACTGATAGGCTCCATTCTTAGCCTTCCACAAAATTTGGCAACAATGCATGGTCTTACATTAAATTTATTGTGTGGAAATAATGTTTCTTTTCCAGTTATAGTGACTGCTAAAACTAAAACAGGCAGATAGCATATAGATAGATGTATGGATGGACATCATAGCAAGATAGGCTCTGCCTTATGGTTGGCATTTAAAATCTGTAACTGTTGAAGACCTGTTGAGCAAAAGTTACCAGCTCTGCTACTTTTCTTCAGATCTACCTATGATAGCCATCAAGACATAAACAATTCACTAACTGTTAAGAGCTGATTTCCTCTAGGTACCAGTAACATAAGCAGTTTAGCAATGATTTACTTGGAATATTCATGCAAATTTGAACAAAAGTATCATGAATGGCACATAATATGCCTGCCCCATGTTTAATAATCCTCTACATATAGATAACTTATATTTTTGTGCAGAAACCATTTTTATTGTTTCAGTGACAGTGACCTTGACATTTGACCTTTTGACCCCCAAATCAACAGGCTTCTTCCATACCCTAAGTTCAAGGCATCCACAAAATTTGATCTGGGTCTGTGATGTAGAATAATGTTATTGTGTAGAAACCACTTTTCTTCTTTCAGTCACAGTGACCTTGACCTTATTTCTTTACTCCAAGTAAAAACCAGCCACAAAGTTTGTCTGAGGTATGTGATGTAGAACTGATGCTATTGTGTGGAAACCATTTTTATTCTTTCAGTAACACTGACAGACCTTGCACCTCTTTACTCCAAAATCAGTAGGGTTCTTCCTGACTAAAAGGGCGTGCTATCCACAAAGTTTGGTAACAGCAGATGATTGGGAGAAGTCAAGTTGTTGTGCAGAAACAATTTTTCTTTTTTCAGTCAGTGACCTTAACCTTTCACCTTTTGAGCCCAAGATTGATAGGGTTCTTCTTAACCCCAAGTGCAAGCCATCAATCAAGTTTCGTAATTATAGATGGCGGAGAACTCAATTTATTGTACAGAAACTATTTTTTCCCCTTTCAGTCACAGTGACACAGTGACCTTGACATTCGAGCTTTTAAGCCAAAATCAATAAGATTCCTCCTTACCCCAAGTGAAAGTCATCCACAAAAGTTGGTAACTGTACATGGTGGACAACTCAAGCTATTGTGCAT
Source organism: Margaritifera margaritifera (assembly GCA_029931535.1). Taxonomy (NCBI): domain Eukaryota; kingdom Metazoa; phylum Mollusca; class Bivalvia; order Unionida; family Margaritiferidae; genus Margaritifera; species Margaritifera margaritifera. The sequence continues at coordinate 1,190,733 of JAQPZY010001332.1, forward strand.
AAACCAATTTGGCAACAAAAAGATGCATGGACAAAAGGATGTATGGACAGACAGACAGACAACATCATACCATAATATGCTCCACCTTATGACAGGTATTTACAAACTTATAGTAACCATGTTAAACAGTGTGACTTAAATTTGCTTAAAAAAACGACAATTACAATTTTAGTTGTCTGTGCAATAGTGTATTTTGCAAGTGTACACATAGATTAGTATTTGGTACCTCAGAAAATGTGCCATTGACAATTTGTTCTTGTTGAACAATGAAACCCTTTATAGGACCATTCCTCTCTAGGATCCCTGGCAATCTCCATGAAACTATTGCAGTAACATAATTATCACCTCCAGATCCTTCTCCTACAGTGAAGTTGCTAACTTTGCCAGCAGCTGCAATCATGGAAATCAACTATTAATTTTGGTTATGTTGAAAGATTTCGAAGAAATAGATAAGAGTTTATAAAGGATGTTGATGAGGAAAGCTTACATACTAAACCTATTAAGATCCGATCAGAAATATGGCCTTCAGAGTTGTAACATGTTCAGCCAATCAGATGCAGGATCACCTCATGAATGTACATGATCCTTGCTCTTTATCAAACACATTTAAAAGAGCTTGATGATATAAGCCCATATTCTGAGTATGATCAAAATTGGATCAGAAATATGGCTTCTAGAATGGTAACAAGCTCAGCCAATCAGATGCAAGATCATCTCATTAGTATCATGTGCAGATCTTTCTCACTATCAAAATTGCCTGAGACGTTGACGATATAAGCCTATATTCCAAATTTTATCAAACATTGGATCAAAAACATGGCTTCCAGAGTGGCGACAAGCAAACTTTGACACCTGGAAGAAAGACACACATTGTCGCAAGACACTGGTGATAATCCGCCATCCACCTTCATCACCCATGGCTGCCTGTACTGAGATTTCCTGATTTTTTACGAAAATATGTCATCAAGGACACAATGTTACAATCTCCTGCACATCAATGAAAGTTCCTGTTTTACCAATTGATAAGAAATGGTGCTTGGAAGAGAAACTCTGATTGACTCAGTTAAACAGTGTGAAAGGTAAAGTTGGGTCACATAGTAATTGACTGAGCAGGTTTATGCATATTCATGAGCAATGAGGAAATCTTTGCACATGTGGCCATGGGTGGTAATGGAGTATAGCAAATTACTGCCCATGGTCTGCAATGATGAAAGACAACATGGCCATGCCGCAAGCTCACTAGGCCAGAGTTACTGCCAGTTCAGCTAAAAGAGAGAGAGAGAGAGAGAGAGAGATAGAGATAGAGACAGAATGCAGCATTCCACACAGTTCAATAACAATTTGTAAAAAATAAAGCAATTTGATTCAAGGTTACGATTAGTTAATTCCTCCAGTGGGATAATAAACATTATGTTCATAGGATTAGACTCGCAATAGCTAGTGATACAACGTTGACATTTTTAAAATTCAAAATGATGACATTATGAAATGAAACTGAAATTCAACCAATTCTTCAGCACTAAACATTTGTTTTGTTACAGCCATTGTCACTTAAAATTAAGTTTTATAGTGGATTTAAAGCTAGCAACAGTCCATTGGATTTCTTCAGAAAGATCAGGAGAATATATAAATTATACTGGATATACTGAAACACTTAAGTCTGGTTGAGCTGTTTCTTTTCTCCAGAAAGTCCAATCACTGAGTTTGTGGCCCAGGAATTTACAACTCTCTCACTCTCTTTCTCTCTCTTTTATGAACATATTCACAAATGCATGGAAGATTATTTATTGCTAATGCTATCAATAAGAAATTATAGATCTGCTTGGCCTGTATGAAATGTGGACATTATAGTTTGATACAATTTGTCAATTTAAAATATTTCATGGACATTTTGGTTGGTTTAAAATTCATTTATTTACTGATAGCAAACCTTTTTGAAATCTTTAAATGGGCTTGCCATCTTCTCTAATCAATGCAGAGAGTGCCCTGGCAATTAGGAATTCCTGAACAAAACATGTATGACTGTAAGTCTTAGGACAAATTTTGTTTACTTCTTGTCTCCAAAGACTTAATATACACATGAAAATACATGTATAACCTTTTACAGACACAGTAATTTAAGATATTAATTGGCAAGATCACCACATGATACACCGGCAGTGACCTGTGAGCTCTTGTTCAATTACCAAGGCAATCAACTGTTATTCACTACAATGCTTGATTTTATATTTGTTATTTTTGTAAGCATATTTTTTTTCTCCAACATGAAAATTAACATAAAGGTAATTCAAGGCTGTCTAGTACACAGGCAGCATGAAAATTAACATAAAGGTAATTCAAGGCTGTCTAGTACACAGGCAGCATGAAAATTAACATAAAGGTAATTCAAGGCTGTCTAGTACACAGGCAGCATGAAAATTAACATAAAGGTAATTCAAGGCTGTCTAGTACACAGGCAGCATGAAAATTAACATAAAGGTAATTCAAGGCTGTCTAGTACACAGGCAGCATGAAAATTAACATAAAGGTAATTCAAGGCTGTCTAGTACACAGGCAGCATGGAAGTGTGAGATTTAAAATAGACTTAGTGCACATTGTGCGTAGCATCACTTAATATATCCTTGTTTATTCTTAAAAGATATAATGAGCCAGTCTGAATGCATTCATCAATCCGAACTTATTCATATTTTCCATATCTAATTCTTCCAAACAGTATCTTAGCTATGTCCCCAGGGCTATTTTATTAACTTTGGTTGTGTTACACGGTCAAGAGGTGCCAGCTATTTTAATTTTTCATTGATATAAGCAATATTACAAAGTGTTGTAATCCAATAATAAGATGAATGACACATTATATGCTTGCCCTGTGTTTATGTAAATAACTGAAATTTTGTGCAGAAATCATTTTTCTTCTTTTGGTTATAGTGACCTTGATCTTTGACCCTTTGACTCCAAAATCAATAGACTTCTTCCTTAGCCCAAGTGCAAGCCATTCATAAAGTTTGGTTCAGGTCTGTTTTGCAAAAATAATGCTATTATGTCAAAACCATTTTTTCTTCTTTGAGTTACAGCAACCTTGACCTTTTACATCAGAATCAATAGACTTGTCCATTACCCCAAGTGCAAGTCATCCACAAAGTTTGGTCCATGTATGTGATAAAGTATTCAAGTTATTGCATAGAAACCAGTTTTCTTTTTCAGGTTCAGTGACCTTGACCTTTGATCTTTTGACCTCAAAATTGATAGGATTCTTCCTTACTCCAAGTGCAAGCTATTCCCAAATTCTGGTAGCTGTACATGGTGGAGAACTTGAGTTATTGCCTGGAAACCATTTTTCTTCATTCAGTCACATTTACTGTGAGTTTGATCTTTCAGAATTGACCTTGACATCAATACACTTCTTCCTTCTGCCAAATGCAAGTCATACATAGAATTTGGTAGCTGTAGATGGTGGACAACTTGAGTTGTTGTGAGGAAACAAAATTGGCAACAGACAGATGGATAACAGCAAAATATAACCATCATATATTTATTAAAGAATCAATAAAGCTAAAATGCTGAATAAAGATTCAATTAGATCATTATCATTCCATTTTGTTTTTAACTTAACACAGATTGTAATTTCAACATGCTACTGAGTATTCCTTCAATTGTTAATTTTGGCAAGTTGATTGTTTCAGTGCATCACTTTGAGTATAATTGTTGGATTTGTCATGTGGTAATATGTTTATATTGTTTAATCACAGCAATCCAAACTAATTAAATAGTTTACATCCTGAAAAAGGTCCATAGAGAAAAGGATTTTGTCAGGTGGCAATACCACTTTGTTCTCAAGCATTGATCCAAATAATTAACTGTTTTAAAATCTTAAAGGGATTTAGAGGGACAATATATGGTTCATGATTGTGGTACTCAGAATGACCCAAACTGATATTAGCTTGATGAAATCATTGCAGTTGAATAAAGTATTCACACTTGATCAGTCGAGCAAAAATAATATTTGCATGATTACTATAGCCAAATATAATGTCAATACTTAAGGTTGCTTACATCAGAACAATTTAATGCTGTCATATGATTTCAAATATTTTCAGATAACAATTTAATAAATTGATAAATCATCAAATCAGAGAAAACCTACTAAATAGCATAGCTATTTCTTTAAAATCAATGATAGACAGTAAGCTTGGGCTCATTATGAATGGTTGAAAGACACTGATGTTATAACAGTGTGAATTTGCACAAGTTATATAGTGGAACTGGTCAAGGTGACAGACCATCACTTAACCAGGTCATTTTGGAGTCTGTCAAACATTCACCCCTGATGTTATTACATAATAAATCAAATAGATCCTGGCTTGAAATGGACAGCAGTCCAATGGAATGCTGAATAAACAATGTTTTACTTTGTAACAGCTGGTGGTAGCAAGGTGGAGCTTTTGATTCATCAATGGGGAATGTCACTATCTGGTTTGGAACAAACCTGTGTTTTTTTTAAATTTGATGGGTATTGTGAGAATACTGCAAAATACAAGATCAAAAACTGAACACTGACCCCACAGACATACAATAGCAGACTGAGTCTTAATCATCAAGATGTTAATCATACCTTTCAAAATGCATCAAAAGGCTTATTGACAAAGACTTATTCTTAGTGCAATCAACCATTTAACTCTGTCTAAGAGAGTGTTCACAGTGATTGAGTAGTCTATTGTTTCAAACGTGCACTGAACATTCAGAACTTGTCCTGAAAGCATTATTTGATTGAATATGTCAGCACAAAGCATGGATTGTGCTTATGGCAGGAGCAATAAACTGACAACTTTGGTCAACTGCTTACAATTAAATTGTTGTGCATAATATGAACACGTTTAAATTTCTTTTATGCATTTTTAGTCAATGTATTTGCATAAGATACACAAATATGCTGTTTATCTAGAGCTTTGTAATTAAGTTCACTGCAGTGGTGCTTATGATCTAAAACCAAAATGTAAACTTTATTCAGCCCTAGTTAAAAATTTTCATGTACATGTGGTGGCGCTATGAACATGGTTACTCAATGTGAGTGATGAACCTCGGTGCTATTTTTGGTGTTGAGATTTATTTGTGCTGCATTTTAATGAGTTAGGTATTTATATTTTTAAGACAATATGTTGAAATTACTGGGGACGGGCAACAGTTTTAATGCAATAAAGCATAAAGTAAACAAAATTCAACTAGTCTAGTGCAAAAAAGCGATTAGTTATTGGTACAATACTGTGTTAATTCTAAATGCTTTTCAATGTCAATTGAAATTATACATATCTGAAAAGGAAGCAAGAAGATAACAAGTAAAATCAAATATCTGTATTGATTTTTCAAACATTTTATATGAACCTAAATTTTTAAAATCCCATTTATTGATAAATGGGATTACCGGTAGTCCTATAATGACTGGTCAAATAGGAACTCTAATGTTATAATCAACTAAGAATCGCCCACTTGGCAAGTTAGAAACAAAAGTTCTCAGGTATCCCAAACCTTATAGCACAGGAACAAAATTACTATGATTTCATGTCCTAACTTTAATATCGGATGAAAAAATCATTTTTAAAAATGATTAAAGATGTCCCAACTTTTATAGTGTCCCAAGACTTACATTCATTATGGTGTATGTATTGAAGTAAAGTTCAGAAATTTCCTGGCTGTACTTTTTCCATAGTATATTCTGGAAAAGGATGGAATACCTAGGAAAAACATGGAAAACAGTTGAAAAACTAAACATTTTTGCAGAAAGTATCCTGGAAACCCTGGACATTGTCCATGGAAAAGACTGGACATGCCTGGAAAAGTATGGACAGTTTTGACTTTGAATTTTAAGTTTACAGTCCCATCTGTGATAAATTGTTGTCCATCTGGTGATCCTTAATGTTCTTGACTTTTGGCAATTGATCACTTGTGACTAATAATGATGAACTTTGGTGCAAATCTATTTGCAAATTGTCTGTTGAGAACCCAGACACTATTAAAACATTATTAGCTATATTAATACCTAGGAAATGGGAACTAAGTACCTTTACCATTGGGACAGTACACTGCCAAGGCAGCTGTCACCCAGGCTGGTCTGGACATGTATCAAGTCTGCGACCCATGGATTACAAATCCAACACTCTACCAACTGAGCTACCATGGTTCTCTCTCTCACTCTCTCTCTCTTCATATATATATATATATATATATATATATATATATATATATATATATATATATATATATATGCTAGTTAGAAAAGCTTTCAATCAAAAGACCTTGGAGATTAGACAGATTGCAGCATGAAAAACGAGTAGGCCAATCTCTTTAATAATCAAATGCAGGTGCATGAGCAGTTGGCTAAGATTATCATGGCTAGTAGGAAGCCTACTATCAAAATTTCTTCAGACACTGTTGATCGATTATGACAATAGTTCTTTGAAGGTTTCTCAAGTTTTTTTTTATCTTCAGCCATATTGGACAATATGTCAGCATAAATTGTACAAAAACTAAAAGACCATTACATACGAGTATGTTTTCTGTCAGGTATGTTCAAATTTTTCTATTTCTAGCAACAGTTTTCAAATTGAATAGCAGATCATCACCATTTATAAAAATTATAAAGCCTTCATGTCTTCTGTCAGATTTGATGAAAAGTTATAGACAAGTTTCTGGGATAATTAATGTAAAGGTTTTTCTATTTTATGAATGGCAGCCATATTTGATGGCAGATTGGCATGGTTTGTGTAGTAGAGGGTCTTTATGCCAGGGTGCTTACTTTGAGTTTGGTCAATTTCTCTCAAGTGGATTTAGAAAAACGTTACTTAAAACTTTTATAATGTTTAGTCATATGTGAAAACAGATCAGCATCATTTGAGAAACTTAACAGGTCTTTACACAATGATGATTTCCATGAAATTTGTTGAAATTCTGTTGAATTATTTTTAGGTCTTATTCTGCTGAGAGATTTTAGAGACGTTGTTGTTTTAAGTTTGCTTTTTGAAAATAAACACTGCGGCCATATTTGATGGTTGAATGGCACAAAACTGACAGGCCTTTATACCAGGATAGTTTCTGTCAAATTGGTAAAATTCTGTTTAGTCATTTTTAGGAAACTCTGAGGGTTTTCTATTTTTAGGAACATCAGCTATATTTTACAGCAGATTGTCATCATTTGTACAAACCAGAAAGGACCTCATGCTAATATGCTTTCTTTTAAATTTAGTCAAATTCTGCTGAGCAGGTTTTCAGAAGTCAGTCAACTTGAAGGTCACAAGTTTTAGTAACAATGACCATATCTGATGTCAGAGAGGCATAATTTTCATAACTTTGAACAATCTGGATGCCTGAATGAAAGAAGTTGAAAATAGCAAATGTTGATGATGACGTATACACGATGGACAATACATGATGGACACAGGATCGTACTGTACCATAAGCTCACTGGTCAACTAAAACTCAGAGGAATGGTAAACAATTTGCTCATGTAAATATATTGCTTCATCCACCATGATGGTGATGAGTCTGTAGTAAAAAAAAGTGCATAACTCTTTTTAAAACAGTGCAAGTAAAATTCCTGGTCAACATGCATCTTCTGATGATGACCATAATAAGTATTAAATTTCCCAGCAATCCATTCAAAACTTCATGAGTAGTATATGTTGCTGTCCCAAAATTCATATACTGCATCCAGCTCTAAGTAAAAAAAAGTGCAATAACTCCAAAACATCAAAGGAGCACAAATATTTGATGATATACACATCTTTCAATGATGACCATAATATGAACCAAGTTTCACAGTGATCCATACAATCTGCAAGACAAGTTGCATTCACAAGATTCAGTTTTACACTGTACTGAGCTGCAGGACATAAAGTGCTATAAGTCTTACAAATATTATAAGAGCACATTTATATGTTGAAATGTGCATCTTCAGATGATAACCATTACATAAACAAAGCTCATATGTCAACATGCACATCTTCAGGTGAAGTTCATAACATTTTCCAAGTTTCATGGTGATCTACTAAAATCTCACAAGATTCTGTCAGACACGACATCCAGTTCAAGTCCAAAAGAACAATAACTCTAAAAAAAATCAACGGTGTACATTGATATATTGAAATGCACATCTTCAGATCATGACCAAAATATGTACCAGATATTACACTAATCCATCAAAGTCCCTGAGACTAGTTGCATTCATATGATTCGGTTATACACTGCACTCAATTTACATGACATTAATAGGGTAATAACCCTAACAAAAATTATGGGAGCAAAGTGATTTGTTGCAATGTACATCTTCAGATGATGATGATAACAATTACCAAATTTCATAGCAATCCACAACAAAATGTGAGACTAGTTGCATTCACAAGATTCTATCATACATTGCATTCAGCTACAAATAAAAAGAGCAATAACTCTTATATAAATTATGGGAGCTCAGTGATTTGTTGAAAGGCACATCTTCAGGTGGTGATCATAATATTTACCAAGTTTCATGGTAATTGAACAAAACATGCAGGACTAGTTGCACTAACAAGTTTGTGTACTAGACAGAAAGATGGATATGGATGGATAAATGAGTCGACATACATGGGGAGGGTGGGGGTATAAAAAGTTTAACAAAATGATCACCACTAGATCCAGCTTTCTGGAACATACAAGAAATGTGAGACAAATTAAATGACGAAGGAATGAAGTACAGTACAATAACAAAGCTATGATCAACTAATATTAATACATACGTGCCACTTTTGTGTTCAACGTAATAGGATCTGACATATTACTTCCTTCTTTGGTGCTGGCAATCACAGTCAAACTGTAGTTCCAATATTCCTGAAGGCAAGTTATATCAAATGATGTGTTTGAAAACCCTGTGGAAATATATAATAATATTATTATATTCACATGGATAATTTTACTCATATTAAGTTTTCTTAAGTTTTTAAGGAGATATATAATGATAAATTATACCCTAATGATAAATTATGCTAATTTCATATATATACTTATTATGATAAAAATTTTCAGACATATATCCAGTGTTTTATTGATATTCAGAAACACTGTGTATTTAATTCTCAGCAAGATTTGTAAAACTTAGTCTAAGTTTATTTTTAAGAAACTGATGTCATTTAAGTCTAAAAATGTATATTTGCATTCCAAATCATAGTCCATTCAATTAAGACCAAACTCTTAAACTGAGAGGAACATATGGTATTTCTACATTTGTTGCAACTGAACAGGGAAGGAAATTCAGTTAAGTTTTGTTCCCCACCAACCATGGTGAGGTCACAATAGTTCACAATAATGCAACCTGACAATGACCTTTAAACAGAACTGTAAAGTTCTTCTTCTTCTTCTTCTATTATTATTTATTATTCTTTCAGACTTAGTGGAAAGTAACCAAACCAAAATTTAATATCCCTTTCTCATTGGGGATTTAGAGAAAATGTACGGAAAAGGGGTAACAATTTTTTTAAAATTGGGACCTCAAAACACACTTTTTGAGTCTCAAAATCCCCCCAACACTGTCTGGGAACAAACAGAAATGACCTTGACCTTGAAAATAAAGCCTTTGACTGTGATATATAAGATGCTATCAAACTGAGAAACATAAATGTACGACGGTTGATCCCTGTACTTCAAACAGCTTTTATAATATAGAGCAGAAACAAAAGAAACCTTAAAATATTGATCTGTAATCTTGACATTGAAAATAAGGCCCCAAATGTGCAATGCAACACATCTTCTAGTGACAATATATAAGTATACCAAGATTCATCCTTTTATCTTCAACAGCTTGTAAGTTAGAAAGCAGAAGGGCCAATGTGACTGAAACCTAAATTACTGACCATGACCATAGCCTTGCAGACAGGACACACAATGTGGTAACTGACACACCTTTTTAGTGATGATATATAGTTATACCTAGTTTCATTCCTTCATTTCAGATGGCTCTAACATTATACAGTGGAAAGGCAAAAAATTCAACATATAATACCATGAGATTGATCTTCAAAATAAGACCCCCAAATGTGATAGACAAGACACCTAGTGATGATGACATAATATGTCCACCAAGTTGCATCATTTAATCTAAAAAAACTTTGAAGTTGCAGAGTGAAAAAGAATCTTTGACGGAAAATCTGAAATACTGAGTCATGACCTCAACCATGAAGATAGGAACTTCAAGGTGAATCACAACACAACTTCTAAAGTTTCATCCCTTAATCTCACAAGACTAAAAAATTATAGAGTGGAAGGGAGAGTAAGATAGAAAATTTAAAATACTGACCTGTAACTTTCATCTTCAAAATAGAATCCCAATGTGCTATTTTACATTACTTCCATATGACAAACCTTCTAATGATTATGTATAAGTATACAAATAACCTACCTTAATTTCACATGGCTCAATAGATAGAGAGTAAAAAGGAACATGCAATGGAAAATTAAAATATTGAGTAATGACCTTGACCTTGAAGATAGGGCCACACTATTTGCACATGAAACAGTAGGGATGACATATGAGTATACAAGTTTATCCCTTGATCTCAAACAGCTTTAAAGTAGAACAGAAGTTAAAGTGTGATAGAAAACATAAAATATTAATCTATGACCTTGACCTTGAAGATAGCATCCACAATGTGGTATGCAACAAACCTAGTAGTGATCATGCACAAGTGTACCAAGTTTCATCCTTTAATCTCAAATAGCTTTAAAGTCATAATACTGAAGGGAAGAAAATGCACACCAACCTATGCATTTTTAAGTGATGTTGGATCATACACTCCAACATTTCACAAGCTATCATCCTTAAATAATCTCAGTCATCACAAGTGATCATCATTGAACAATCTCCTCAAACTATATAGACATGGTGGGTGAGGAGAGGAAATGATCCAAAAATGATGTTCATTATTGCATACAGTGTCATTATTATTTAATATGCAATGATTATAAGAATTCAGAATAAACTGAAATGACAATACATTTCATGTGTTTCATCTGCCTGAAGTGATGATCCCCTCAAAGTTACAAGATACGATACAGTACACTGTATTCATCTTGAACAGCACGTTTTAATCAAGTGAATTATAGGTCCACCATAAACAACTCACAATTGGGAACCCAGGTGCAATTGGGAACCAGGGAAGTGTCACCATGGGGTGAGTTAGAAAGAATAAACAAGATGCAAAAAAGTAGCTCGCTTTATTCTAAATGTTCCTTTTGATACACCATCTACTATTCCTCTTAATGATCTGAAATAACTTTAAATTGATTACAGAACCTCACACAGCCACTTGAAACCTTCAAAACCTAATACTGAACAATACAGATGTAGTTTTAAATATTCTCAAGCAAGAGTATGGAATTCTTTGCCCACATCTGTTAGATCAGCCACTCCTGTTCTAAAGAAAAATATCTCAAAAATGTAAACCTTGATTATGAATGATTTAAATGTCAGTATATTTTTTAAAATTCTCGTTTCCTTGTGCATACTTATCTATGTTATTGCACCTGCCTACACCGCAGTGTGTTAAACATGGTTGATATTTTCAGAGTAACGTAAAGACATAACACTTAATTGTGACTTTGTCTAACAGTGTGAACTTCTATGTTTTCTGTACACATTTTGTTCATAAGATACATCCATGTTGATTGTTAGAAAGTATTTCAAGACCTCAAGGGAGATTAGATACATTTTGTATTCTAATTAAGCTACCCTCATTAAATAAAGAATTTGTATTATTATTATTATTATTTAAAACAATTATTGTTGTTGTTGTTGTTCTTATACACCAATTTGTCACCTGCAATTTAGCAATTGTGCCAAATATTGTCATACCTGCCAAAAGACATTACGTGTGATGCAAAAACATGACTTTGACTCCCCAACTCCCCAACATGGTCATGTTTAGAGAAACATAATTTTCATTAATCTGAGAGAGAGAGAGAGAGAGAGAGAGAGAGAGAGAGAGAGAAAGAGACCTTTCTTGATACTGCTATATATATGCCCATAGTTTGTATAAACAGTAAACAGTCATCCTTACTGCTCATGGAAAACTCGCCTCAAGATTATTGGCTAGTTTGTGATCAGCTGGAACATTTCATTGAAGCCAGAGTTGATTCGATATATTATTTCAGCAGTTAGAATTGTGTATAAAGTGTGATTAATTTTTTAATACAAAATGTCGAAAAACTGCAGTGATTCAAGGAAGGATGAGCCATCGACGAATCAAGGAAAGTAAACAAAACTACATTTTAAAACTCCTGTTTGATGGAGTTTGACATTGTGAAGTGCAGCAGCAAGGAGGAGCATTTTTATTATTTGCACATACTGCAAACATCATTAGTCATTCCGGAGTGTGCGACATCCATTGACATAGTTATACCACCCAGCATTGGGACAATGCATAAATGTAGAGCTCAATCCCATATGTAACTAACATGTTTATAGACTTTAACTATTGTAGTTATTGCATTTTTGACACTTCCTCACAGCAATACATATGCAGTAAGATCATTTTCTATGCTGACAAAAATTCAACAAGATCTTCTGGGAAGTCTGAACTACAGTACCATCCAGTCTCTGATGAGTGCAAAGATGAAGCCTAATCACACTTGCATCACTTTCAAACCCACCAGTGAAGCAGGGTTCATGCAGACTTGGTGAAATTTGTTTCCAGGGCATTTCACAATTTTTAAAAGAGTATTTTTACCCAACCAATTTACTCTTTTAAAAGAATTTGTATAAAGTAACGTAAACTTGGCTTGGCAGATCAAATCTATATTGAATTAGCTGCAGAAAAGATTTATCAGCTTTGCAAACAATAAAAGTTGCAAACAAAACTGACCAAAATAGTTCACGTCTGAAATTTCTTAATCATATCACTACATTACATTTAAATATACATGAGTCAGTAAACTATAATCATCATGAAGATCTCAACTGAGATATTCACACTTTCTTCAGTTCTTCCACTTTGCAAATTAGGTAGAAAAAAAGTTCTGACAATTCTTACTCAAATATTTCTTTAAGAAAAGCAGACATAAAATATCTGCTTTCTACTTTGTGGGATGGATCATTCCAAAATCTAATGTAAATATCGATTTGCTTTTCTTTAACTTTTTTGTTCAGACTGTCATCAAAAAGAACAAGGAACCTAAAACACTATTTTTCAGTGAATGCTTAAAATGCTCTGCTAAGCCAAATGCATTCATGTATGTGGCCTTCCTCTCAGAAACATGCTGATTCTGACCATGGCTTATTCTGACCAGGCTGATTTGGCCCAAACGCCAGGCTGATTCTTTTTTCTTGGATTTAAAAGTCATATTTACATTTGTTTAAAATATGATATTTCTCATTATTTCCCATTATTTCCCAGGTATGTTCAGCAATTCAAATCTGCATTTAATAAAACAAAACCCCAATTTTACATGAGATAATGATGTTGTTATAATGTTGTAAGATTGTTTATCTTGCATCGGCAATTCAATAGTGAAATATTTTCTGTGCAGCTCATTAAACTTTGTGCACATTTTTTTTTTTTTTTTTTGGGGGGGGGGGGAATTCTTGTTTATATTATACAAAAAAATTAAACTGGTGTTCTGTCAAATTTATGATTTAATTCAATACAATATCATACGTCATATTCTGCTAATCGTGTGGACCTCGTAATAATTAAAATAAAGAAAATGATAAATGGAGGTGTTATCTCTGTTGAAAGATGAAATACATTTTACAAATCTTTGTTTATAGCACAGTATGTTATTTGTTTTCTGTGAATTCATAATGAATGATTTAATTGTATGCAAATTATTAACTGCAAACCTTTTTGAAAACATGGCCCATGCAGTAACATTTATTCATATATATGTATATATATATATATATATATACCTGATTTAGTTTAGTAGTTATTACTGTTTTTGCAAACATAGTATGTGAATGTAATATAAATTTACCTATGGTCTTTATTGATTTTTCATGAAAATCGTGCTATCTTCACATTATATGTACTCCCAAAAGTGTTATGTAAAGAGTCATTGATGAGAAACACAATAGTATAATCTACTTTACTGTCATTGTTGAATTTTTATCTTTTGAGTAAAATCCCGAACCAGTAAACTAACTTATTTTCATTTTAACCTCCGAAACATTTGAAAATATTTTATTTAAGCACATATTCAATCCAATAAATATTGATTTCTGAATAGATATTTTATTAACACATATAATATAATAAGACTTCCATGCAGCCAAAGATCACAAAGTTATTTTAAGTCAGCATTATATTTTGTGTTCTAGAATGGTATTATATTTAGTAAATTTACAAATGACAGTGCTTTAATTATAAAGGCGTTGATCAAATGGGTTTTGCCAATTCACTTTTATAATGTGCGTACAAAAATTAAATAATACATAATAAATTCTGCGAATGAAAATAACTTATGCTCATTGTTTTCGTATATAAGATTTATTTAGAACAATGATAAATTGTACATAAATCTACTTTTAAAAAAAGGCATTAACATACTCAGACCAGTATATAGAGACGAAAAAATCTAACAAAAACATTAGCATACTGAGACCAAAATATATAGACGAAAACAAATTAACTACATGGCCATTGTATTCACGATTGTTTTTTGGTGTTATTAATTTTATTATTTCTCAATACAATAAAGTAAATTATTTAAATTTTGTACAAAGGTGCATGAGTTAAACAGTCTTGCATCATTTCATTTCATTATATATAACAATTACGATTTCAATAATTCTGTCACACGCTGTATCCACTGCTTTCCTCTTATCTCCCTTGATATAGTCTTCATCCAATCTTTATAAAGTGGGTCCTACTGACACTTAATAATTTAAACACATTATCCCTTGTTCATGTTTACTCATTCGCACTGAATTCTTCCCTCCTTGAGGTTTTCTAGAAAGTATCCTAAAAGAGAAATCCGAAGATTCCAACTGTCAAAATCATATTCTGGTTCCCGATTCTTTTGCTTTAAGCCAAGGCTATTCAAACGGCCACCGTACACTTGAACTGGGAAAAACTATTCGCACGGCCATAGTGTACCTCATCTGGAAAAACTATTCACATTGCCGGCTTTGTTTATAATTTACGTATAATTTGTGTAAAGCTATTCATATGGCTGCCGATTTCTTGATCTGAACATATATTTATTTTTGCATCTGATTACCTTTAATTCCATATTGTCAAGTCACTGTTGTCAAAACTTGCACAATGCTATACTCCTTCACCTCCGGTAGAAATAGAAAGTTTTGAATAAATATTGAGTGAATGAATCTCGTGGATGAAAAATTCCAGTATTGTGACCCAATCGATGAACTTTTTCCGTTATTCACTAAATAATTTTTGTTTAAATTTTATGCTCAAATGAGTTGGCTAGCTAATGTGTAGTATGAGTTTGAAAGTAGCAGATTTATTAGGTATTGTCAACCGTTTGCTGCTTTTGTTCTACAATGTTTTGTGTAAATTCGCAGTCAATCTGAGTAACAATTCTTTCTTAATTCAAGATAACAAAGCATACGCTAAAAATAAAAATAAAAAACATAGCATGAGAGAGATTCAATTCTGGATCTTTTGCATGACAGGTCGACATATTTCCACTCAACTACAATGACAGATACATTGGAAGATGATATTTCTTTGCTTATGTTATTTCTGTCTATTGAAAACAAAATTCTGAACTGTTAAAGTAAAATTGAATTATCAACATTTTTTCTCTTGGGAAAGCCACTAATTCATGTATTCTAATTATTTGCACACCATTGTGAGACAGACACCGGTTGCAGTGCGAATATTGTTAGCGAACGGCAGCCATGTGAATAGTCTTTATAAAATTTAATACAATGCCGCCATATGAAATTGACAGTATGGAACAATTTCCTTCTTATTTTATGGTGTTTTGTTGTCCTATAAATCGGCCGCCAAATCTGTAATGGTATTGATGAGTATATGTTGTGTTTAGCTGAGTTTACATTATTCAGAATATTTTGGACTCAACCCTAATGCATTGACTGGTTGCCGTGCGGATAGTCTTTTCTATTGTGGGCACATGGATGCAGTGCGAATAGTCTTTCCAAAAGTTGACACAAGGCAGCCATGTGAATAGACACTTCCTTTGTTTTAACAAGTGCTGGCAATAAAGCTGTACCAGGACAAATTCATCTTGGCAATGCTGATACATTTACAACACAATTGATCATTTTTAATGCGAAGAACATTTGTCTTCCGAATAAACTACAAAAAACATTTATTTTATTCAAATTATAATAGCTCAAGTACATTTTGGCAAAACTAAAGGAGTTATTTTCAAAATTCAAGAACAAAATCTGTTATGATGTAAACTGAGAGTTTTCCAGGACCCCGCTAAAATTTCAGGATTTTTCCAGGACAATTCAAATACTGTGAACTATTGAGAGCAGAAAAAAAACTTCATCTAGTTAAAACTCTTATCCACTGTCAAATGCATTTTAAAGAGAAAAACTTGGTGGGGTTTTCTTCTTTTTCAATGTAATGTTTGTGTGATAGTGATAATGTGAGTGTGTGCACATACATGCATATGTGTGTGGTCATGACATTTAACATTGTGAAGTTTGCCAACTATTTTTCTGTTTGAAATTGTAATAAATGCGTCAGAGAAAATACATATTTTATTTCATTTTATTCATATTTTCTATATGCTTATATGAGTAGATAAATTTATTCTCAATTGTACATCACTTTTTTGTGTTGTGTGCACTGACCACTCTAGGGACCTCAAAAAACTTTTTGAGTCTCACCCCCCCTCCATAAAAAAAACAACAACAAAATTTCTGTGAGGTTTGTAGGCTACTTTATTGTCTGCTTGAATAAGCAGACAATATCAATAATAAAAAAGTTTAAATGCATAAGCAATAGTGCAAAAAATTGAGGATCAGCTTGACATTTTCATAATTTGTCTCAGAGTATTTGAGTGAAGAAACAAACAGATGTAACACACATGAACTTTGATTTGTCACTGTCGTGTGGTCCCCTTCCCCATTTGCTGATTGCACCAGGATTCCATATTGTAGGTCGTAGAAGGTAAGGTTTTCCATAACAGAATTTTCATTCCTGCTTAATATCATTTTAGTAAAAATTCATTTTTATGTATCATTTCTACATTGAAAATGGATTACAAGAACGTAAAAATGTATTAAAAATATTTAACAATTCCTATTAATGGGAGCTTCATACATATCCATTTAAAATATTTTGTCACAATTCAAGATATTAACCATGGAGTTTCATTAATTTTTCAGCACAAAAAACCATAATTAATTTATACAAAATATGGATGCCTGTATCTTTGGTTGGAATGTGATAAAAAAGAAAGCTATTGCATACAAAGGAAAATTGTATGAAGAGCAGAGCATGAATTGCATCTCCACCTAATAATGATATACCTAAAAATCTGAACGCATTTCATCAAGATTTTAATGCAGCAAAGTTGTATACAAAGTTCAAAATGAGGATTTGTTTTCTCTCCTGAACAAATGCTTAAGCTTTAATACACATTGATGGTACTTGCAAACTTGGGTTTTTGCAGAAAGCATTATCTCACTTGGGCCTGTTTAATAATACCCCATTCAGTAATTGAGTTGGAAAACTCTTAACACAAACTTTAGCATCAAATCTTAACACTGCTGCTGCTACTGTCATTATGTACTAGTGGCACCTATGTCTTGCCATGCTTGTGCAGGTGAAACAAATATTATATGAGATCTTGATGAATGCATTTGTATAAAAAGTATACTATACTTGCCATATTCCCAGACAGTGTTGAGTTTTTTTTGAGACTCAAAAAGTGTGTTTTGAGGTCCCAAGGGGGTCAGTGCACATGACTCCCCAAAAGCGACGTCATCCAAATGAGAATAACTTATCTTTTTAAATCAGCATATAGCAAATGGTTGGAAATTCAAATCTGAATAAAAGAAAATACCATCTGTTTTCTCTGAAGCATTTAATATACTTAAAAAAAATAAAAAAATATTAAAAAAATGTTAGACTTAGAATTGTCAAATAACATCACCACAAACATGGTTATAACCTCACAGACATTAAATACAAAAATACACCAAGTTACTGTCTTTAAAATCTATTGGACATTGAAATGTGGTTTTAATTACATGTAGTCTTTGCTGCTTTCAGTAGTTGGTTTGCCGGTAATGCAAGTGTCATTTGTGTTCACAAATATCCCTACACTTTTCCTTCGCGAATGTGCATCCATATCTATGTTGGCGCAAGCAATGGCCAAAGTCGCTAAAAGTTATAAAACCTGTAAGATGACAATGAATATCCATTTCAAAACAATGAATCTGGCAATGAAAACATTTAAGGAGTGTGGTAGTCAGCTGAGTTGCTAAAGTCTTTGACCGCCGCTATAATAATGTATTTTCGAGGTTAAAGTCACGCCTACGGCAGTGAAGATTTAATTTATTCTCAGGCAGAATTAATGAAAAAAGGCACCAATTTATGTAAATACACAATTTGTCATTTGATTAATGATTTAATACTTTTCAATTATTAAAATTCCATGGCGCAGTTAATTTTAGGTTAACCAGATATTCAAACATGTTGATGTTTTCATGAGTTACTTGATCACACGATAAAACATTTGTTTAAATCATGTAAATTTCCAAGGAAAATACATGAAAGTTAAGGTGGCAAAATTGTCGAACCAAAGAAGATTATCTCATTTATTAGAGCTTCTTGTGGATTATGTACTAAAATATTCCTTTGTCCCTTTAAAATGTTGTGTGTCCCCCAATTTTGGAGGGTGAGGGACACGG
Organism: Margaritifera margaritifera; assembly: GCA_029931535.1. Taxonomy (NCBI): domain Eukaryota; kingdom Metazoa; phylum Mollusca; class Bivalvia; order Unionida; family Margaritiferidae; genus Margaritifera; species Margaritifera margaritifera. The sequence continues at coordinate 1,209,604 of JAQPZY010001332.1, forward strand.
TGTCCACTGACATTTGGATCCTAGGTGCAACGCTGCATTAGAGATTGAATGGTGCTGTTGTTCAACCTACCAAAATAATCATGTTTTGAATTTTATATATGGAGTAAAAATCCGACTTCAAAGAAACGTTGCCGCTGATCACAAACTTTAATAAAGACGGCTTCAACATTCTCAGTCAATGCATGCAGTGATGTGTATGTAATAACATTTGTTTTTCAATACACGTCTGTTTGATGTATTTAACTTCAGACAAATTGGGTTGTTCCACTTAGTGTACTTTACCTATGCAAATTAGCTAAATGGGCTCACCCTCAGCAGTGCTCAAAGGATTTGACACAACACATCACCCTAGCTATTATGAGTCAATTCAGTAAATCTCTGAAAGGTGTCTGTTTATCACTGACCGCCTCACCTTTTAATTGTTGCTGAAACATCTGTATAAACTGCCCCGAGGATAGTTTTACATGAGCTCTGAGCAAGATTATTTACTGTTTATACATACCACAGATTACGGGCATATATCACTGTGATCAAGAAATTTACTTTTTTTGTGGGAATTTTTTTTTTCTCGCAAAGATTGCTGAAAATAGTGTTTTTCGAAACACGACTGTGTCAGGGGGTTTAGGGGTCCAAAAACGTGTTTTTCGCGTGGCACGTAGAGTTATAGCATGTATAGGCCAATATGGTTAAATTCCATCTTATTCAAAAACAAAAGTTGTGCTGGTTCATAAATCTTTTTACTGCAAAGAAAGGAAAGTAGATACAAACTCTCCAGACCAAGGCCTCAGTAAAATGAAATCCCCCTGAAACTGAATTATATATATTGTCCCTAGGGTGATTCTGTTATAATCAATTAGGGCCACCTGGCATTCCCAAGAGAATTTGTGTGTGTGTGTGTGTGTGTGGGGGGGGGGGGAGAGTAATATGCAAATCAAAAGTTAGTAAATCTTGCTTGCCAGAAATTTTCTCTCATTTCACTCACATAATGTTACTGGATTGGAACAGTAATTTTACCTTCTTTCCGTTACCCAGAAGTCATCTTGATCGTATAAAAGCTTAATGACAATGCTTCTTTAAGTACATTGAATCATATAGATTCTTCAAAATATGTGTATCATTAAAGAGCTTACAATCAAATTAACAGACAGCTCCTCCATTATCATAGCAATGAATATGTACTCCTTCTTTAATTAAATCAATGTTTAAGCATAGCTGTTTGAATAGTTGACAATTACATACCATAAACATATTTTGGGCTTCGAATTGCTTAAAATGAACACATGGCCTGAGATTCATCTGCCAAGGTATTGTTATGTATGATGTTTATATAATATTATAAATATTTTAGGAAATTATAAATGTTTCTTCACTTTAATATTTGCTTAAATCTTAATGTTATCAGGAAAAACATGTTTAACTAGTGTCCTTGAATTAGGTTGTTTTGATCAATATGTTTTCTCAATTTGAAGGTCAAGGTTGATTTTTGTTTACAAGTAAAAATTCCATTAAGATGACTCATGTTCTAGAACATTCTGTCATGTGACCAATCTTTATATATACCATGTTTGGTGGACATTTATTCAGTTTTTGACATTACCATCAGTCTTGTAAAGAGCTATTACAGTTGTGAAAATTCATTCCAAATTCTAAGAGAGGAATTATTTTAAATATTCACTGGATTATAACAGTGCTCATAAACTTTTGGATTTTGGATTTTTAATTGATGATTTTGGAATTTTAAGTGAACTTATTCAGATATTTTGGAATACTTCATTTTGACATCAGCACATCAAGATTTCTAGTACATCAGGACTTTGGAGACCATTAGCACATCATAACACTCAAGGACACAGCCGTGAATTTGGAACATTCTATATTTAGGACTTGTGATTAGAACAATCATTCTTATTGGATTATTAGGATTTCAAAACACATTACTGTAAGTGACTTTTTGATTTTTCATTTTAATTATCTAGTAATAAATTGCTTGTTGATTTTTTACTTGATTTGTTGGTTTCACTTTCTTTCTGTTACATTTTTCTTAGACCATAGAGTCGTAACAGTATGCTAAGATGGAGTCATGCGGTCAATCATGAAACACCTGTATAATAATTAAGCAGTTTCCACTTGGAACTTAAGCAGACTATAGGCGGAATCCGTCTAAAAATTAAGACATCTGGTTAAAACATAGGCGGGCATGGAAAATTGGAGAAGTCAATGGAGAATCCATTTAGAGTCCATCTAACTGTAGCACGGACTTTTGACAAAATTAATGCTATATAATATATCTTGGGGCATAATTTAGCACTTAATTTATGTTTTAACCAACATTTAGGTGGAATGAAGAACTTAGTCATTTACATCAACGAAATAAAAAGCAGAATTTCAGACTTAGTTTTTGCAAGAGTCAAGTTAGATATAAATTTGGACTTAGTCACTTGTACAACAGTTATGAAATGAATCTTTGTATCATGTGCATTTTGCAAAGGTAATGCTCCTTACTAAATTTGTAACTTAAATGAGTGAATGTAAATTTTAAAATACACTCAAACAAAAAAAATTACTCAGTAATTTCTTTTTACTAGTGATTTAAGTAAACGTTTTACCGCCTGATTACTAGCTTTTACTTGCTAATTACTGGCTTTTATTTGGTATTACTTACTTTTACATATATTACTTAATTCAGCAAAATAAATTACTTAAAGATATTACTAAGTAATCAAATTACTTAATTTTCAGGCAACTTTTACTTACATGTGTGACCTGAGAAAGATAGTCTACTTGAAGCAGTAAAAGAAATTACTTGGTAATTCTTTTACTTATTTTAGTAAAAGTTTTACAACCTGATTACTAGTTATGACTTAATAATATATATATATATAACAAAGGCTTATATCTCCGAGCTGTCTGTCACTTTCAGCATGGTATAGTGTATCCCGTACATAAATGCAGTATGCATTGAAAGTGCAGTAAATACTGTACTTATGCTGGATTAATACTGCATTTATTCTGCGATACTGTAGTATATTTCCAGCATAACACTAACCTATGATTGTTTCCAGCATGGACTGCTATCATGCTGAATATGCATTATGCAGTAATTCTAAACGATTTAAAAAATATCACAACAATTCTGTATTCCAGGATGAATTGCTGTCATGCTAAATTTTTAAGCTGCAGTTATGATAAACTGATTTAAAAATATCACAACAAATCTGTATTCCAGGATGAATTGATGTCATGCTGAATTTGCAAGCTGCAGTCATGCTGAACTGCATGACTTTTATAATTCCACAACAATTTTCAGTGTCCCAGAATGTACTGCTATATTACTGAAAGTACATACTGCAATCATCCTAAATTTACATGTGTATGAATGACATCGAAAAAGCAAGCAATACTGCATTGATGCTGCTGATATGCTGTAAAAACTTTATCATTTCAATCTGGAAGAACAAATTTGCAACATGCTGTAGTTAAGCTGTTTTCATTTTGATATAAAATGTGAAAGATGCTAAAACTGAAAAGTATGTTGTAACCAATAGTTGTTCATTTTTATTAAAATGGTTAATATAGTTCGCTATAAATTACTACCTTTTATAGAGGAAAATATCTGTGTTTGTAAACCACCTTTGTCTCTACTTCAGAATTATCAAATTCTATGTCTTTCATGCGTTATACCCCTACAGAAATATACCTTGAGGCAGACACATGAACAAAAATATCATAGTCCTATCTTGTGATATCCTGAGATATCCTAGTGAAATAGTCTGCAGTTTCTTGTCTTTAAAATAATCCTGATATATCCTGAACTCAGACCAAGATATTTCATCAGCAGGTATCAAGATTATAAACATTATTTAAGTCAACTGTGGTGATCTCTCATGATTTATCAGGACTTTTTTCTCTGCAAGTTTCCTGACCTGATGGATATGTGAGGATTTGCAGATTTTTAGCATGTAAGAAACATTATAAGCTGGAATTTCCTGAATTCAGGACTTTTTTCTTACTGTTCCCTCCTAAAGTGTCTCATATTCTGTTATTCATCTGCTAATAAGGTATTTAGGTTTGTAAAACAAAAATAAAATACAAATTTATTTAAATAGCTTAAATATTACTAAGAAATAAATGCAACATGAGTAGGCTAACCTGAGCACATAAGAAACTGAGTTTGGCAATTATATATCACTAATGTTGTATAAAATAATTTTTTTACTCATATTCTGAATACCTTAAATGAAACAAAGATTATCTCTTAATTTCCAGTAATTACATTTTGTTATACTTAATATTACCAGATTTATACTACATTTTTGAATGTGATAAATATCAAAACTTTCAACTTTTAATAATAATACTAATACTACTACTACTACTAATAATAAACTCCATTATTCATAGATTAAATAAAAGTTAATGAATGTGATTTTATTCCATGTACATTTCTATACAATATCAATGCTTAAATAATGAGTAATTTGTTTTACAAAAAAGGAGAAAAAAAAATCATTATTTATAAAATTCCATTCTTCTGAATCTTTTTTGATTCCTGTCATTAGACATGTTTTACTTGTCCTAGTTGATGTTAGTGTAAGTGTTGTTGTTGTTGTTGTGAACAGTGTAAACTATTATTCTTCTACTTCTTCTTCTTCTTCTTCTTATTATTATTATCTGCTGCCAGAATGAAAACTTAAAAATGTATATATCCTGGAATAATTATTGTTTCCTGAGAGAGAGAGAGAGAGAGAGAGAGAGAGAGAGAGAGAGAGAGAGAGAGAGAACAATCCCATTCTGTCAGCATTTTATAAAGAATTATGCTACACGAGTTTTGCTTTAAAAAATAAATAAATAATAATAATAATAAAATCATGAAACGTGGTTTTTCGTGATAGAGACCTAATTCGGTATGGAGATAGTAACGGCAGTTATTTCCCTTGTTTACAGTCCAGAGACTGGTTTACTCAACACGAAATAATGCACATAACTTATTCGAGCTACTATAGGTGGCGCTCTACTGTTTCGTATTTTGGATAGTTAGGGTTAGATTTTTAAAGAAAAATAATTTCCCAGGCTTTCCTCATTGGTTATCCTGGCAATTTAAAAAAGACTTTGTAATATATTGTTACGTATTATTAAAATAACTTTTAATTCTCTTTATTTTGGTGTATGATTGATGGGTGCAATTTATATTATAGAGTATACAGCTTGGTCTTACTTCAGATGGGCATCTATAAAAAACTGCTAACTCCGCTTGGTCATTTCCACTTCCTTGACTTCAAAGTTAAATTGTGAAAAAAGTGCCGGCAACTTGTTTGCTTTTGATATATTTTGTAATTCATTCATTGTACTTTCAGAAGCTGGTATTGCCTACTCTGGAAAAATTCATTTTCCCTATTTTAATAACTGCTAAGAATAGTGTACTTTGGACTATTCGGGCTGATTTTTCGAGCACATGGGAGCGTTAATTTTTGTCAGCTGTGTGCTTAGATCATGTGCAATTTCCACAAGTACAATATGCAAAGAAATTTCAGCCACAATACATGAAAATAGCATAGAGGTATGACAACATTATCTTCAATGTGCATGTTGCAAATTCAAACAACTTCACCTTACACTTGTCACTCTCTCAGAAGTACATAATATCTGTAGAGCGCCTCCATAGACACAGAACTACTTTGGCAGCCTTGTTTTCAAACAGGCGCCATTTTGTTTAGTTTGTACCGTCACAAGCTCGTTAATTTGGGAAATTTCATTGCAAGTAATACCAATACATGTGCAGCAACTGATCATATAAACCTGGAGATAACTGTTGCGAACGAAAATCATGGAGTTATCATGTTGATAAGTAAAATCAAAATTATATTGCATTGCCGGTTTAAGAGAAATGCAGTTTTGGCGGGCTGTTGTTTCTCATTTGACCGCTCGATTTAATACATCAAATTAAATGACCATATAATCTTGCTCCACATAATCAATGAGACTATAATTTTGCAGATCATTATTATTTACTGCTGCGCATGCCAAACTGCAGTTATCGATGCAATATTGTCAGTTCTCGACAATAGGATGGCGAGATTAGCAAATTACATGCAAGCTTATCATTCGCACTCCTGTTTTTCTTAGCATTTTTTTTCTTCTCACGTATCAAATTTTACAACTGCCTTTATGCAGTGAACTTTAACTGAGAAAATATGTTGGCTTGTCAAAGTTAAGTGGAAAAACTTTAATTGTGTTTTACTGACGATTAATTTGATTCAGTTGGCGAAATGTTAAAATTTGGGTGTTTTAATTAAAGTATCATTCAGTAAGAATTTACAGGACATTACGCTCAGTGATTTATTTAGTGCTTTGGGATTACTCGAGAGTGAATAAAGAGTTGGAGTAATTTTTGTAATAATATTTTACTTAGTAAAATTATTACAGAGTAATAATATTTCAATTAGTAAAATTATTACTAAGTAATAATGTTTTACATAGTAAACTTATTTATGTAAGTAATAATATTTTACTTACATAAATAATTACTAAATAAAATATTTACTTGTTTTTTACTTGCAATTATTTAATTTTCTTTTACTTAGCATTACTTGCAATTTCTAGTAGTTACTTGCAATTACTCATCAATTTGACAAACATTTTTACTTAAATTTTACTCATTTTGAGTAAATGAAATACTTTTTAAAAGTAATTGCTAGTAATTTATGTTGCTGAATGTAGTCCATGTAGAAAAATTGACTTTACAAGTTTTATTTGTTTAATATTTTCAGTCTAGGATGATGGGAACCAACAAATTTGAAAACAACAGAATATTTCAGATTTTCCGAGTTGATGCAATCAATTCACAACGAATCTGTTGGCATATAGAAGTAAACTGTGTACATTTATCATTCCGCTGTCCCTTGTATTTACATTCAGAATTCAGGTTCAGTTCGTAATTGTCCGATCCTAGTATTATTTCTTCCTGTTAGAGGATGTACTTGTATTCTGTTTTTGGCCAAAATGTAAATAAAATTGGAATGTTTAGTAAAATGTTGAAATCATTTTGATTATTTATTGTAAATTAGCCACAAGTCAAATGATGCAGTGCGTTTACTAATTATCTAAAGAAGGGATTCAATTGTATTTGGTTATGTGCGTAATTTCACTTGCAGCTCTAAAGGGAATCTTTTTCCTGGCGGAAGGCATACATTTTCACTTGGAGCTCTAGGCGGAATTTCCGCAAGGTGGACTAACTTTTTGACAATAAATATTGGATGGATTTCTGCCTGTATTTCCGCCTAATTAGGCGGAATAAACACAATCCGCCTAGTAAGTGGAATAAACAGATTCCGTCTAGTAATAGACGGAGTAATTTGCATATTTCGGGCCATATTCCACCCTGAATCTACCCTGAATCAGACTAAAAGTAATTATAAGTGGAATCTAGGCTTTAGGTGAAAATCGCTTTAAAATTCCACATGGAAACTTGTTAAAATCAGGGCGGAAGTTTTCATACAAGCGACTAAAAGATTTTTGTACAACCTTAGTTATAATGGACCGAATCATGCTTTTGTATGACATTCTATAGGAATATAGTTTTTAATCGTGTTAAATATTCTAGTTTGTTGACTTGTGTCTGCTTAGCAAATATACTGCTAAAGATACAACAGAACATAATTTTAATTCAATGAGAAACTAACTAAAGGTGTCATATAATCAAATTACTTTTCTTCCAAATAACACCTGTAAGTTACCGAATTATTATATTGCAGCTTAAATTTATATTATTTTAAATGAATAAACAGATACATGTGTTACCATCATATATTAAGTTTCATATTAAGAACTTCTTCTAAGATAGCTGTTTTGCTATAAAAAAGAACACAACACAACAACAACAACAACTCTATACTATTACTACTACAAAAAGGCAACATCTCTGCAAAAGAAGAACACAGTTATATAACTATTACACTATATATAAATCCTTATATTTTGAATTTTTAGGCTGATATAAAGAGAAACCAGGAAAAGAAATGGCAACACAAATTACATGAATGATGAAGGATATGAGATTAGAAACCAGAAGCCTATGTGTTTAACATTTTCCCAAATACTCATTTTTCAATAAACATTCCCAATTCTAGGGATGGGGGCCCCAACAATTTACTCAGTTATAAGCGTCCCTGGGTCCCGAGTTTTTCTGTTCATTAATTTCAATAACTCAGTATACCCTCTACTCCAGACACAAAATAAGGTTTGGGTCCCAAATGTAAATTTTACGTTAAAATGAACCAAATAAACCCATAACGTGTTCAGACCAGGCCGCTAATCAATGGTCTTTAAATAGCCTAAAGCCAAACAGAATAAATATCTTGTTTTTGTTGGTTTTAACGGCACTTTTGACACATTATTGACTATACCATGCTGAGGAAATGAGAGTTAAGTTCCTTTCTCAACGACACACGAAAGTAGCCGACCTGGGCTGGCCTGGAATAAAACCTAGCACAGAAACACATCTAGATGCAGTGGAATCCTAATTTGGAGAAACATGTATGTTAACAAGAAGACCAGGTATATATGTTGAGCCCAAGACACAATAAATTGCCTGATCTATATGATGATTTATCTCAAGTATGAAGAAAATTCATCAAGGGGTTTAAGAAATATAATCAAATGAAAAAACTTAAAACAAAACCTATTGAACTTTTCTACATTTTGTGTGCCCATGTTGCAGATTGAACTGTCTTAGATTCATAATCATTCATCCCAAGAATAAAGAAAAAAATCAATCAAGGTGTTTAGGAAATATTAGCACACACAAAAAAAAAAAAAAAAAAAAAAAAAAAACAAAAAAAAAAAAAATAAAAAAAATAAAATAAATAAATAAACAAAAAACAATTGTAACAAAACGTTAATGCAAAATTTTATATGACTGTAAACTTGACCCCAAGGTCAAGGGGTGATCGAGTATGTTGCAGAATGAATTGTAAGAAAATTCATCAGTGGATTAGGAAATATGAGCAAATTAAAACTTTAACCAAAACCTAAACAAAAAATCAATAATTAAATAAAAAAGACAAAAGTGTTCTTGCTTTGCAAGGTTTGTTTTTCTTGTCGGGGGGGTGGGGGGGGAATTTGAGAATGAACAAAAATAATCATCTCATCAAACGATCAGCGAAACATAAAAATAAAATCCATCGAAATAGCAAAGTTGTATAAATCTTAAGATGTATTGAAATGGCTGAGGAATTTAATGCTGAACAAAAGTTGATACGTATCAATAATGCAGCAATTAAGAACTGCTATAGTAAATCTATTTTGACTAAGTCTTGACCAATAGGTGTTAGACAGTGATTAAAATCTGCAGAGAAGAATTTTTATGCAAAATGGAATTTTATAAGGGACAGAGGAAATCATGATTGCAGCCACTAAATTTAATTTCTTTGCTCCAATTGAATAACCCTTATATAATAAAACTGAAAGGTTTAGAAATCTAAAGTCATAAATGATGATATTAATTTAATTGTTCAGAATACAAATCTCTTTTTGATTAACAGAATCAAGACTGATACAATCTTACCAGAAACTGTATGTGTCATGTTCTTAGCTGGGCTGTCCCCAGTTACTATAATAGTGTAATATGTCTTCCCTGGACGAGGCCCATTGATGCTCCACCCAACAGAGGCTGTAGTGGCTTCTATATAAGTAACATGTATATTATATGGCTTCTGTGGAGCTGAAACAGGCAAACACAAATTCCTGATTTTAATATATTGTCGAAAATAAATTTGGGTGAAGAAACTAAACTGAGTAACTGAACACTGAGAGCACTGTAAGTTCATGTAACAGAACATTAATCAGTAGTTTATCATACTCATTAGCAAAATGTGATCAATGATAAAAAAGGAGCCAAGCGTAAGGATTCATTATGGCGAAGCCAGCTCCAAAGTTAATAGTGAACTTAAAATTCCTTAATTGGAACTCAGAAGTTTGCTCAAGGATGAGCAGAAATTTCACAATAACTTGCAATGAATATATCTACTAATATAATAAAGTATCTACTCAGAAATAAATATTTAATGGATTTAATATGTGCTTTAAATGAAATATTTTCAAATGTTTCAAAGGTTATAATGAAAATAAGTTGGTTTACTTGATCGAGATTTTAATCAAAAGATAAAAATGTAACGATAACAGCAAAGTACGTTATATTATTGCGTTACTCATCAATAACTCTTTACACAAAACGTTTTTAAGGAAATGCAATGCGAAGAAAGCACAATTTGCATAAGAATTCAATAAAAACCATGGGTACATTTATATGCATTACTGTTTGATAGTGTTGAAAGTCAGCCATACTGGTCTGATGTATGAAAATGTTTTTCAGAGATATTAATTTAAATAATAACTTAATATTTTCTTTATTGTAAACATTGGAAAGTTATTTTGGTTTAAAAAAATTAAATGTCATATCTCATATCTATTTGGCTCTGTTTTCTACTAGAAATTTGCTAATAACTATCTTATGTAAATTTAAGAGCTGAAATCAACCTTTTACATTCTGTTACAATGTTTGCGACAACAGTAATACCTACTAAAATAAATCAGGTATGTGTGTTTCATTGCTTTTCTTATAATATTTCACATGGTCAGAATCAGCCTGGCATTTGGGCCGAATCAGCCCGTAATTTGGGGCGAATCAGCCATGGTCCCAATCAGCCATGGTTCGAATAAGCCAGCATTCCCACAGAGGGGTTATTAAAATGAGCCGAGCAGTGGAGGTCCTTACGTTTTAAGTACTTGTGTAATCACCCTGAAGGGTGGGAAGGCACAAGCGAACATACGATTCCACTTAGGTTGAAAGCGTCCACTGCCCAGACTTTCTGATCTGGAAGTGGGGAAATGTAAAAGGGGCGCTTGTTGTTTAGCCATGTCCCAAACAAGTTCACCAAAGGTCTCTCCCAAGGTCTAAACAGGGAATCTACAACGGATTGGCGCAGAGACCATTCTGTAAGGACTATCTTGCTTCTCCTGTACAGTCTGTCCGCCAGAAAATGCCTTTTGCTAGGAATGTGGCAAACTCGGAGGGTAATCCCTTTCGAAGTTGCCCAGTGGAGGAGATTCCAAACCTCCACGCAGATAAAAGGGGCATGTGTGCCTCCTTGTCGCTTTAGGAACGCTACCACCGATGTGTTGTTGGACGAGATAATTACGCAGCAACTGCGTATTTTGTCAACACACTCTTAAAGGGCTAAGAGCACTGCCATCATTTCCGAAATTCTTGATGTGGATGGCGGATTCTTCTCGGGACCACGAACCCTTCAGAATTAGCCCTTCTGGCTCGAGATGAGAGCCCCACCCGGAATATAATGCGACTGCGAACAGATGGGAGTAGGGTTTGGAGGTATACATGGGGATTCTGGCCAGAAACCAGTCCGATTCGTCCACCAACTCAGAGGATGGTGGAAATCCAGACCTAGAGAAATCAAATCAGTCAGAGGATCCCTGTGCGGTTTTCAGTTTGCTAGAAGAAGATACTGGAGAAGCATAAGTGCAATATGCATAGGGGAACCAGGTCCACTGCAGATTGCAAGGTCCCCAGAAGAGATAGAAATAGACGAGCCGAGAACATGGTCTTGGCTATCAGCATCTCCAACAGGGTGAGGATCTTGTCTACTCTGTCCAGTGGGATACTGACTAACCCTCTGTTTGTGAAGAAATTCATCTCAAAGTAGATTTCTCTAGGTTGGGTAAAAGGTCACTATGGATCAACAGCGAGACATATCTAGTCTTAGACACTCTAGCCGGCCGTTGTGGATCAACCAATAGTCAAAATATTAGAGGATAGTGATCTCCAATGATTTTAAGTTGACGGCAACATCTCCCATGACCCTGGTAAAAACTTTATGTGCAGAGGTTAGGCTGAACGTTATAGCACGAAATTGGAAGACCTCCCCATTTAAGCAAAACCGGAGGTAAGGTACTTCCTATGAGTAGGAAAGATAGGGATGTGAAGGTACGTATGCTGAAGATCGATGGAGATCGCCCAGTCGCCAGGTCTTATGGCATTCCTGATTGAGGCTGTGATCTCCATCTTGAAAGGTTCCTCCTGCAAACACTTGCTTAACTGGGAAAGGTCGATAATTAGTCGAAACTTTCCCCTTCTATTTGATACCTGGAAAATCCGGGACTAGAAGACCGGAGACTGGTCATTGAACACCCTCTCTACTGTACCCTCTGGAGAAGGGAGTGTAGAACTTCCTTTAGTCGCGCCAGATGCAACTGGTGGAACCATCAGGGAAACTAGAGGAGGAAGATCTCGAAGCCAAAGTCGGACCTTGGATGTATCCAAGGCAACATTCATGTGGAGCTGGAGAACCTTCGCTGATAAATCCATGGACATGGATAACGCATGCCGAGATGTTTTGGTCACTGCTTTAAGAAAGGGCGGCTGGTGACAGAGATGCCTCCTTCAACAGGCAGACATAGGCTGCAGACAAATGGTTAGCATGCGAGACTATGGTAACTAGAGACCTAACCTTTATTTCTAAGGTTGAAAAGCTAGTCCAGATCACCGTGGAAATACCAACGTGTGCTGGTCCAGCACCCAAAGTGGGAGGTTTAAGGGGTGCGATCCCTATAACTAGCTGCAGAGACCAAACCACATGTCTCAACAAAGATGGGGGTAGGGGTGGGACAGATCACCCCTAACACTGTCTAGTAAACTCCTGGCCCTTACTAAGCCCCTCTGGGCGGGAGATAGCTCCAGAGTTTCTCCAAGCTGGAGAGAATTTTAGTGTCCTCAGAGCCTGAAGGCTTGGGACATAGATCTCAGGGTAAATAACACTAAACCTCATTAACCGCCTTTTCAAAGGACCATATTTCTTCCTCCTCTGCCTCTTGATTGATGGTTTGGAGGAGGTAGGAGACCCGAAGGGAGGAGGTGCCACCTCAGTTTGTTCTACGTCAAATCCGTAAGAATCTATGAGGACTGTGAGGACTGGGAAGAAGGACTTTGTGACCCAATGTCTCTCTTTTGCGGGAGAGACTTGGTGGTAAGAGGGACCTCTACCTGTAACTCCTCACATGGAGCTAAAGGATTGTCCCTGGTGGCAGACTTAATAGGTGGGTGAAAACGATTCTCATTCTCCTGAGGTGCTTGGGGAAGAACGTATGACCCCCTGCCTCCTTTTTTTTACCCCACTTCATAAGATGGCGATGTCGGTCCATGGCACGGACACCCTGAAGTCCATGGCTGCATGCAAGGAAAGGCATAATTTCTTCCCTGTGGTCGAAAGCACAACATTTCGTAGGGATTTAGTGGGATTATAGGAAAGGGGGGGGGGTGATGGAATGCCGATTCTCTTACCTAATCTGGTGTCTGTACGCCGATTTCCAATCCCAAGTATGATTCAGCGGTGGCTGGAGAGAGTAGCGGTCTTGACCCATCCCCTATCCCCGTACTGAAGGGTTCAATCCACCGGTGACCCGTGTGAGATGCCCGGGCAGATGACTCAGATCAGGAAGAAGACCTTTCCTCAGATCTTATAGACTTGTATCGTAGCTTTCCCTTTTCTGTGTGGCTCGATCCTGTCACCACCAACGTGCTTCGGGGACTGAAATGATGCTGCTTCTCCCTCACGGTGGAATGGGAGGGGGATAGAACTCACATTCATCCAACACCGAACTGTGGTCCAGTATAGGGTGCTGCTACTCCCTAACTGAAGGGTGGGGAACGCAACTAACTTCCTGTCCTATTGGAATGAAGAGGGTGCTGCTCCTCCCTGACAGGAGGGGTGACTCGTTCTCAGGCTTACAGGACTGAAGAGGGTGCTGTTACTCCATGACGGGAGGGAATGACTCGCTCTCATCCCTACAGGCATGGAGAAGGTGATGCTCCTCCCTCACGGGAGGTCGCGACTCATTCTCTGTCCCTTATATCCTCCCTTGGGAGGGGTTGCATAAGCCTTATACACCTCCGAATAGACTTTCCCAATCCTATGATGAGACCAGAGAAAAAGCAAAATTCTGAGGAAGAAGCGGAAGGCCCTTTCTTCTCCCTTTGTAAATTTGTCTATTTTCAGCGAGGTCCCAGACCTCGTTTGGCCATTGACTGCAAAATGGACAACCATCTGTTTTTTACAATAGTATTGTGGACGAAAATTTAAGAAAAAAAGAAAAGAACGAACCCCCACCACAGCTTAGTAAGATGCTAACAATAAAGTAATAGTATTGAGGAATAATGTCCTAAACTGATTTTGAATAATGAAAGGTATTCAATCACGAAACACACTTAAATGAAAGTAAATTATGGTGTGAGACCTCCTTCCAGAGTAATAAAAATAGCAAAAGTCACAGTAAATAGAATATTAATTCGGATGATTTGTTACTATATTAAAACAATAAAACAGAATCAAGATAAGTCCACAGACAAAATTGGCAAAGAGAGGGATACCTAAATACCAGCCTAGCTAGATAAAGGAATAACATAATTCTCAAACACAATAATTGTTACACTGACACCCCTGCGGGGGAGTAACATAGATGCAAGGTTATGAAGAAGCAAAAATATGTAACCAAAAAAAAAAAAAAAAAAAAAAAAATTCTAATAACTTAAGAGAGAGCTGATTTCTAACAGGAATAATACATATGCTGGCAAAAACGATGCATGTAATGAAAATGTTCAGTCCGCGACATAATTTTTCTTCAAAGTATTTTTAAGCCGCCGTAATGATGGCTGCGACCATAGGAAGAAAGAGGTGTAGTGCGCTTCCGCCAGATCCACGGGTTAGACATTGGTAACTTTCTAGAAAGTCACCCTATATGAGGATGAATTCTCATCATATAGTCGATGGTATTTTCTGTCCAGAAAAAGTAATTACGCAATAGCAACAGATTATGTATTACTGACATTAAATAGAAAATTTGATTTCACCTTTTGGCGTAAGGATTTTCCCTCATCCAGAATCTGGCAAAATCAATCTGGCCAATAATGCAAAATGCTTCATTCCCGAGTCACATCATGGTTATTTTTTGCCAAAAATAATATTTGATCAAAAAGTTCTGTACAAATCATCCCTTTTTTCAGAGTAAATTAAATGAAATAAAACCTACAATCGTGGTCATACAGATGCTTCAAAAGATGGAGACTAGGTTGCAGCTGCCATTGCAACACCCAACAACACTATCTCGAGCCCAGATCAACAGATGTATTATTTCTGCAGAAATTATAGCCATACTCATATCCTTGAACTATATTGTGGCTTCTCAAAACAAGAGTATGATGAATGGCACATAATACGCCCACCCCATGTTTAGTAGTCTTCAGTGTTGGCACTAGATGGGTATGGTTAACACTGGAGATTAGTGACCAACGTCTTCAGCGAAGCTTACTGTGCAGAAACCATACATTTCTTCTTTGACTTATCAAGACTGTGACATCTGACCTTTAGACCCCAAGAATATTTGTTTTTTTTATTACCCAAAGTGCAAGTCATTCTGCAACATTTGGTCAAGGAACTTAGCTTAGAACAAAGTTATTCTGCAAAACCCATTTATCTTTGAGCCACAACCAGACTATATACTTTTCAAGTACCCACTGACAGTGGAGTGGAGCACATTCTTGTCTCTATATCAACTTGCACCATATGAGACAAAAGTCATTTGATACCAAAATAAGAAGCTTTTTGATGATGTCCTACCAGAATAATGCTTCGAATTTCTCAAAGAATGCAGTTTATATACTAAATTGTGATTCTCTATAAGAAATTTTTACCTTACATCTTAATCTTCGATCATTTATCTTAGAAATAGTATATGTTTACTTTTATTCAAAAGGGTTTTGTTTTGTTTGTTTTAACAGCACTTTTAACACTTTATTGGCGAAATCAAGCCAAAGAAATGGCAGCTAAGTGCTTTTCCGAAGGACACACTGAAGTAGCCGACCCAAGCGAGCCTGAGTGGCTATTGAACCTGTGACCATTTGATATCAGTTCCGATGCTTTATCAGCTGAGCTACCATGACTCTCCTATTCAAAAGAGTATATTTTTCAAAAGATTTTACCACTTATTTACCTTCACCATTTTTACTGTGCGGCTTATATTTGGCACAATATATCCAGGATCATACTGATTTGTTGTTAAACTATATACTGGCAAAAATGTTTTCGTACCAATAGCTTTCACAACTTCATCAATGTCATACCTTCCTCTAGAGTAGTTACAATAATATCTTCTGTGTGCCCCTTTCCATCTTGATTAACTGCAGCAACTGACACCGTGTATACAGTGTCTGGGTTGAAAGAAGCAGTGAAGTTTCTTTTCCTAAGAAGTTCGGTTTTGTCTACGCTTTGGTATCTGGTTGTTTGGTTGCAAGTTGGCGAAACAACTGTTTGCTACAAAGAATAAAGGATTATTTGACCTCACTATTATTCAACGTAGGCACGAAGCTACTAACTTGCATACATTGTAGGGTCAAATATGGTAAAATGTATTTTCAACAACAATGTCTTTGAAACAAAAAGCAATGTCTCCTACCCATCAACCATAGCACATTACCTTATCATGAGATATTGATAACTGAGTCAAGCGAAAAAGGAAAACCCTAACTACCAGTAGCAGGAACTCATAAGATACCCAGCTTATTTGGTATTTTAAAAAAGAGTGTCCATTAAAATGTAAGACGTAGGTCTCAGCAGTCATAACCATCTTTAGGTGTATGACACAGCTGAATAAAAAGATGTACCTACAATGCACGTTATGGTGGCAATAGGTTAACAGATGTGGAAAGTAAAGCACAGACATCACACCAAGTAATGTTTAAAATCCAGAGAAAGAAGTGACAGGGACTTAGTTTTGTGCAAGTTTCGTGGCATTATGTGATAAGGTATTGAACTTACAGCCCATAAGCATAATTTTCTATCAATAGGCCTCTTCTTACCAAAGTGCAAACCATCCACAGAGGTTGGTTAATGTATGTGGTCTAGAACTAAAGACATTAAGTAGAAATGTTTTCTGCTTTCAGATACAGTGATTTTAAACTTTAACTTTCTGACCCCCAAATCATTAGGTTTCTGTCTTAAACTACGTGCATACCATCTACAACGTTTAGTTGAAGGTACATGGCTTAGAATCCAAGGTTTTTGTGCAGTTACCATTTGTTTTTTTGTTTGTGACAGTGAACATGGTCTTTAACCTTTTGACCCCACAGCAGTGGGCTTCTTCTTTACCTCGAGTGCAAGCGATCCACAAAGTTTAGTAAATATTCACGGTCTAACATACAAAATTATTGTGTGGAAATCAATTTTTTATTTCAGTCATGGTGGTGTTGAACTTTGATCTACAGATCCATAAGTTAAAAGGCCCATTCCTTACCCCATGCACAACGATTCATGAGCTCGGTCAATTTCTTTGATTTAAAACTAAAGTTACTGTGGAGAAACCAAAATAGACAGATGGACATATGGATGAACAAAATGTCATCCTGTGACATTCTAAATCAGGTTGAGGTCATCAGAATCTAATCAGATCCTGGGAGCATCAGTATATCCAAAGGATGTCTGGTTTGATTTGATAGTTTCTGAGATATGGTGGTCACAAACTCAGCATAATGGGTGGACTGATGGATATTGGAAAAACCGCATTAAACTTTGTAAGGTGGCCGACATAATGACTTGAACTAGTAACAAATGTTAGTTCCAATAAATTGTAAGTTGGGCTCTGAAGATTAGACTCGGTTTTTCTCCACATTAAACATTGTCAGCATCTCAATGTACACTAAAATTTTAAGTAATTCTGAATAAAAGCCCAAGTAAACATGAAACCTGCTAGCTGGCAAACATCAGCTTACAAAGTTAAAGAACTTGATGCCAGGTTAAACTTCATCCAATATGGCCTGAATCAAAGAAGTCTTTAATTTGTTTGAGTTGTTTCAAGGTGCTATATTACTAGCAAATATAACAATATTTAATGACAAATCAACATCATTTATATATACATTAATGTTTTCACACAAAAAGGCTTTGTATAAAATACAGTGCGAATTGACTGAGTTTTTAAAAGTCATGTGATGGGTGTTTTATTGCTGAGCAATGGTGCTAGAATTGTAAAACTCATTATGCTGCGATGCCATTTGTCAAATTATTTAGTTAATCGTTGTGAAAAAAGGTGTCTAAATATTTTTATTTTATTAGCAATGACAACTATAATTGCTTAGTATTATTGTATGAATTCGAAAAATCCTGCTGCTGAAATCTTTGTGTTAAATTTTTTCATGATAAATCAGGCGAGACAAAAATCTTAATTTGATAGCGAATATTCTGGAATTTAGACCTTATAAAAGTTTTAAAAATAAAAATGTTCATTTGGTTATCAAATATCGTCACCATTACCTACTCTATTTGAGTTTATAAAACACGTATGCTCCCACTGCCCACTGCAAACCAAATTTTAATGTTCAAGAAATAAACAAAAAGTTGATATAAATATGCAAAATTGACATTTTGGCATGAAAATCTCTTTGTGTCATCTACATATGCATACAAATATGCTTACACAATTTCCAGGGTCTATTCTAGAACTTAAAATTTAGGGGAGAAATTCTCCCCTCTATTTTAAAAATGGAGAGCTTTCTGAATATAGGAGGGATTGAATGAATAAATAAAGACAGGGTTTGAAATTATCATTCGCGATGATATTTTCAGTGCGATGTTGTAGAAATTAGCGAAAATCCTACCATCATGCATTCTAGAACTGACCTGAGTTTTATTGGTCTCAATTAGTTTTTAATGAATCATGCTAACATGGTTTTCTTCTCATATAATCTATATCAACCAAGTTGACAAAAATGGTAACAATCTTAAAAATTGCTAATACATGTATGGTCATAAAATCTCATCAGGTGATCTGCATAAGGGTACAAACATGGTAGCAAAGTTTTATTTGTCTACATTGCTTTTTTGTGCAATTTTGCTAACAGCTTTCGGGACAGATGGGCAGACGTGTAGATGGTCATAATCAAATATAAGGCAAACAAACTTCTCAAAGTTTAAGGGTAATGTATGAAATCAATTTAAACTGGGTACACTCTATTTACATTTAATGACATATTTTGAACAACATTTGATCATATTACTAGAAAATCCAATTTCAGATTGGATAAATTTAAGTATACTCACATTTGGGAAAGTACGTGTGCATCCAATACTACAATTAATGAATTCTTCCACTAGACAATCTTTGCTTTCTGCGTTGTTTATTATAAGGATGTATCCTACAAGTTCTCCAAACACTTTATTGGGCTGATCCCATGATATAGTGAAAGATCTTGATGTTTTGTTATATTCTGATAGGTGGGTTGGAGGTTCGGACACTGAAATTAAATAAAAATGCACACTTTAATGTCAGGCACAAGGAAATAGCAGTAACTATTCAACAGCTACTATAAATAGTAGTACAGTACTTGTAACCACATCTTTAAGAACCAACACACGTCCTTTAAGAATACTTACTCTTCCATTTTAGACAACACAGGTAGTGGAAGGGAGATCTGTAGGAATCCCGTCTTATTTTACGTGAATCTAACATACCTGTATAGTTTGGCATTCACCATCAATGATGAAAAGTACCTTGGTTGTCACACTTAATCAGCTCAGATGCAGTATTTGAATAAGACATCTGTTTCCACTCAAAACTGTTAGAATAAACCGATATTGAAAAACAAATCTTAGGGAAAACATTTGTGGTTATAAAAAGGAACTAATACTAGTCACATTTTTCCTACATTAGTGTTTTTTTTTCTTCAGTTTACAAAACCTTCACTAAATAATATTATAACTGATGACAAAACTGTAAATATGTTCACATCAACATAAACAATAGCATTATCATTCTACCTTACACGTGCAGAACCAAGTGGTCAGGCTAAGGGAGATAATTTTCAGGGTAATCATAGTATCTCAGAAGAAGCACTTATAAAATGTAACATTTGCATAAAATTGCTTTATAATTTGGTTTATTAAAGTTTTATTTCACAATGAAAATGTATACATGCTATCTCTAATGATTTTTAAAACTTTGCTCGTGCACTGTTATCCATTGCGTTGTATTGTTCCAGACCACTTCCAAGCACAGTACTGTCTCTAACGCAAGCTAATTACTTGCCTGTACTGTCTCTAACGCAACACAATTTTAATGTCTGAATAATGTTTCAGACCACTTCCAAGAACACTACTCTCTCTAATGCAAGCTATCCATACCATTTTAATGTCTGAATACTGTTCCTAATGCTTTAGTAAGCCATTTTGTCTTTGTCACATAATGACCATTTTATAGGGTTACATTGCTATATGTACCATTTCCCTTTATGCAAAGACCCTTGCAAGCTCCAAATAAATGAGGCTAGTCATTCCCACATGTAATTCTGCAAATTATTATTTCATGAAGTAGTGAATCCACCACTCCCACTGCAATGAACAGCTACATTAACGTGAAGAACGCATCCAAAAATTTGTACTGTAAACACATTCCTGTTCTTGGAACAAAAGAAACAATAATAACTGCTGGCGACCGTAAGGTATGCTCAAATAAATGTGTAACAATGAAATATCAGTCGGAAGTATTTCGTATTAAACATCAACATGTTTATGCACATTTTCAAGAACATTTGTTTCCTTGTTGAAATTGCTAAAATTGTATGATTGTTAATATTTTGGTATGTATATAATTCATGCACCTCACAATCAGTTTAGACAGCAACCGAAAATATTGTATATAGCTATTTTAGACTTAAAAGACGAATTTTTGAAATGCTTTGTATTAATTGCTATTGCATAAGCTGAGGAGAAACGAAAGCACGGAATCCATTACTACTGAAAATAAGTACCTGGAGAAACTTTTTACTTTTGTTTTGTATGGAGTTTATTGGCACATTAGCACATACAATACTGTCTAGTGCCACTTGCGCAGAGTCACACCAGGACACCTAACATGGGCTGCTCTGGGCAGTATTCGAACCTACAGCCAAGTGATTGAGAATCAAGCATGACCACTGACTCTTCGCGGCTCTAAATAAACCTTTTGAAAAAGGAATTTTGTTTTCTTTCAAATTGTGGAAAACCTGTTCTAAAGTCTAGGCCATAATGATCATCTTATAAATCAGATTTGTGTTTGTAAAACACACATGCCTCCAATATAGACAATGCAGGCCCAAATGTCCAAGTCCCAAAAGAATTTTAAAACTGCCAAAAGAAATGAAAACTGCTACAATTGCATAAAATCTAATCAGGTCATCAATCAATTTATATGCATACCAACTTTTATTTGGGTACATTAGATAATATTTATTTTTCCTTATCTTTTTTAAAAGCCAAACAAATTCAAAAATGTGTTACAAAAGTAACAAATTGAAATCGTGACCTGAACATCTAACCAAGTCATTTACATATCAATGCAAACATGTCTATCAAATTTCATATGTCTACCTAAAGTGGTCTTTTCGGCATTGTGCTAACAAGGTTTTCGTATAAAATATCAAATCCCCCCCCAAAAAAGGTGTAAAACACTAAACAAATTGCTGTAATGACATGCAAATCTAATCAGTTCATGATAATGCGATTGCAAATAAGTGTCCCATATTTCATTTGCCTACATAAAGTTTTGCTAAGAATCTTTAACAGAAAGGTGAAAGCCCAAAAAGTTAAAACAAATGTGTAAAACTTTGGGGAGCAGTGATTATAAGCTTGCGCTAATGGATGGGCGGACGTCGGACAACAGGTCATCCCATAAATTCTTCTGGTATGTGACCAGCAGAGCTAAATTTTTAACCTTGGGAGCAAAATTACCACATAACTGAAAAGGAGTGTTTTTGACAGATGTGTGAGGAATAGGTAAATCCCACAAGTACCTCTTTTACAGGGAATTCATTTTCAAGACAGATCACCAGCCCTCACCTATTTGAATAAAGCCAAAGTTGCGAACACAAGACTGATGCATTGGGAACTCAAGCAACATCTCATGCGACGACATGAAAATTAACTGGCAAGGGCCATAACTCTATCCAAGATAGAGTTGACAAGACAAAACCCATAAAAGGCACATCTAGGTTTATGAGATAATGTACATACCAAATTACATCAGAATGCTTTGAATAGTTCCTAAGTTATGTTGGTTAGCTGTAGTGGCGATTTAAACTTGATGGAAGAAGTGCAATAATAAGGCAAATCCATAACCTCTTGAAACAAATATCCCTCTCAATGAGGGATTGATAAGCTCTCTGAATAGTTAAAACACTCCACCCAGAAATGGCAGCTGCAAAATAACAGAGGAGCTCTTGAAAAGGAGAAAGATACAATTCCTACCCTTCCTCCTCCTTTTAGAGGAAGCTAATTAAACCATAAAGCCCTAGCTGGGCAATGGAGCATATCTTGATCAACCTGATCACATATACGACTGAGACTGGAAAGTAGCTGATTATGTGCTAGAAACCTGGGTTGGCAATGAAGAGAAACCGGATCATAGCTACGAATGAACTCCAAATAACCCTTTTCCACTGACAAGGCATGAATTGCTGCAAACTTTCTCCATGCCGACGCTAAGGACAGCAAGTAGACTGTCTTGCGGTTAAGGTTCTCAAAGGAAGCTTCACTCTTAGGTTCACAAGGGAGTTTTGATAATGCCCAAAGAACACAAGAAAGGTACCATTAAGGCATTAAGGAGCAATACACCGGTCTCTGAAGCTCAAAATACCCGATGAGATTAGCAAAATGAGGATCTGACCTGATGGCAGAACCCATAGAGAACTTGAGAGTATAAGAAAGAGCTGTCCTAAAGCCCTGGTTGATACAGAACATTATATTTCCTCAATAAGTTCAAACGGTACAGATATGATCAATGCGTTTCCTACTGTACTCCATTTGGTATCGATGAGATCAGAAAAATTAGGATCTGACTAATGGCAGAACCCATAGAGAACTTGAGAGTATAAGAAAGAGCTGTCTTAAAGCCCTGGTTGATACAGAACATTATATTTCCTCAATAAGTTCAAAAGGTACAGATATGATCAATGCGTTTCCTACTGTACTCCATTTGGCATCGTAAACTTTGCAGTATATTATATCATGGCCTCTGCGATATGAACCACAAGTGAAGGTGCAGAATCTGTGGATTATTGTGTAGGAGAGACTACCTGTGTTGTGTCAGCAGGTTCCTCCTCTATAGTAATCTCCTGGGCTCGTCTATCAACAGCTCGAGGAGACTGTAGAACCTCGACCATTGGGGCCACAGGGGAAGTAAATAGGATGAGCCGAGATGTGTCGAACCTGACTCGGTGAGGAACCTGAGGGATTATCTTGGTTTAAATAGTATTTATTTGCAGAATTTTTCGTGGAAAGTACATACAACTGAATAAGGTATACAGGGGGTGGAGCAACACGCATAAACTTATTTCGAGCTCTCTCCTCATTAACAATAATATTTACTTTTTTAATGTAGCTGATGTGATTAATGAAGGCATAATATTGCAAATATTGAAATATGCTAATGAGGTATTAAAAGAAACTTGTACATACAATGTTGTAATAATGTCAGACAATAACTTATAAACATTTACAGCAGAAACATGTTACTGCATACTTGCGATGTATCTTGAAAAGTAGGAAGGCAGAAACCTACATACAGTCCCACTTCAGACTGAAGGCGTCCACCTCCCATGCCCGATGATCCTGTACTGGAGAGACATAAAGTGGAAGCTTGTTGTTCATTCTCGTAGCAAACAAGTGCACTATTGGCCTCCCCCATAGTTAAAAAGTGCCTCATAAGAACAACATAACCCCGTCTGGACAGGCTGTCTGCCATGATGTTTCTTCTGTGTGGCATGTGGCGGACGCTGAGAGTGATCTCCTCTGAAACTACCCATTGCACCTAATAACAACATTTAGTACTCTTTTTTTATTCCCCCAAAAGTAGATTGGTTCAGTGGCTGTAAAATAATTAACGGTGCGATACCTGGAAGGTAGACTGAGTAAAAAGACTTTCTCCCTTGGCCTCTACCACCACCTCATTTTGAGAAGGATGGGAGGGAGGGAATTTTAAACTGGAGCTACATGTTTTTTTGTTGAAGTTAACCCAGTTTGAAAGACTTGAAGGAGGGCAAATCAACCTATTAGTGTGGACATGTTTCTTGGCCAGTATAGACAGGCCGGGCTCGTGGCCAGGAAACGGTGTTATCGATCCCTCAAGTCTTGCAATGCTACAGAGGGAATTAGACCACTGAAGAACATCTCCTCATCGAGCAGGGTAGCCCTCAACAGTTTTTTGCTGTGATACAGGAAACTCTTTGAAGTCTCCAAAGTGGCATCTCTACGGAGGTAGAGAAACTCTGCAGAGAGCGATATGGACTTCAAAAGTGCACGCCTTGATGTTTAACCAACAGCCGCCAACAATCACTCGAGAAAACGATTTCTCCTTCAGCAAACTGATGGAAGCAGCCATAAATAGATGGGTATGCAAAGCCATTGTAACCAGGGTTCTAGTCTTAGGTTTTAAAGCCTCTAAAAATCTGATCAGGAGATGAGCCCAAGTCCCAGCTGATATCCCCACCTGGGAAGCACGCGATGGTAGGGGTGCAGTGGGGTGGGGGCGGCTTAAGATGCCAAGCAGGGGATTGACCAATACCTTTCACCCATTCTGCTGTCTGTCAGCCTTTTGTCCCAGAGAAAACGTTTGAGTAAGCTTCCGAACCATTGCAGGATGTGGAAGCAACAAAACGTCTGAATACGAATTGATTGCAGTAAGTCTCTCCAAACTAGAGAGAATTCTAGTGTCATCAGCTTCTGAAGGATTTGTACACGACTCTGGGCGATGGTAATGGTAAACTTGGTTTACCTCCTGATCAAAAGTCCAGACGTCCTCATCCTCGATCATGTGACCCAAAAGGTGGAATGAAGAAGGTGACCTTAAGGGATGGGAAGACCTTGACGTAAGTGGTTACTTTGGAAACTGATTTCACTCCACCAGATGAAAGTGCATCGTCATCCTGAACTACCTCTCTAGCCTAGAAAGGACTATCATTCCTAATCGCTATTCAGGAGAAGGAGACGTTAAGATGGGGGTTTCGTTGTCCCATTCCCGCACACAGGGGGTGACAGGACTAACCTTTCAATCTTCCCTCCTTGGAGAATGGAACTGATGCTCCCTTCTAAATGCTCTAGAGGGAGAGTGGTGATCTGCCTCCTTTTTATTGGATGAGGAGACTGAGTAGGTACATGATCTGCCCTGTATGAAGAACCATGGAACCAAGGAAAAGACTTCCATGATGTCATGAGGGAAAAGGAAGACTCACTACCAGACAGTGGTGTGTGTGTGTGTGTGTGTGTGTGTGTGTGTGTGTGTGTGTGTGTGTGTGTGTTGTGTGTGTGTCTAAAATCGCATAGGGATTAAAGGAACATAGGCAAGGGGGATACTGGTGTGATCCTTTTCCCCTAGATGGGCAAGCAAAACCCGACATCATATCCCCACGATTAAACGGTGAGATACAGAAAATCAGGGTATCGACCCGATCCTTCTCCCCAGACAGTCGGTGAATACCTGGTGACTGGTTGTCCAAAGACCATTTTCTAGTGACTAACTGGTGACCGGTCAAAGGCCAGTCCGGTGATGATGATTTGATATAAGATTCTTTGTTCGGAGAACTAGAGTCAGCATCACATCTGTTAAAGCGAGAATACTAGTTTTGATTGGGCACCGGCAAGATCCATCCCTTGGGAGGTGACAGGGATACCATTTGGTGCAGGGATGCTGATATCTTTACATTTGGATTTGGTATAGAATTTCTGGATGAGCAGTAATAAGCACATCAAAGATAAGTGAAAAGTGCTGAAGTAAGTTTATATGATAAAGCAAATACACTGACAACATATATATGTGTAGCATAAAAATAACGCTCTAAGACTTCATTAAGTACACTCATAAGATATACTTGTGTGGCTTTAAAGTAAGATCTTAGATATAGACTATAAGTAATGTTACATTTTGCCATTTTGCTTTCAATCCTAACTACGTAAGCTGAGAACTTGCATCCAATACAGGTTTGCATTTTTTGCTTTTGTTTTTGTTGGCTTTAGCAGCACTTTTAACACAACATTCGCTATATAATGCAAGGGAAATGGAGGCCAAGTGACGTTAGCATGGATACACAGACGCAGCCGACCCGGGCTGGCCTGGGCAGGTATCGAACCAGTAACTCTTGGATTACAAGTCCGATGCTCTAAAAACTGAGCTCCCATAGTTTTCAAATAGTATGAATCAACAGGATGGGGTGAGGTTGGAGTTATTAAAAGAATTATCTAAAACACAAATGGCTATAAGGACTATTTGAATAAGGGCTCTTTTCCTGCTCCTCTTGAATTTTATTTATATGATGTATATTACATATCGGGGGTGGTGTTATTTTTTCTTATGCATCTTCACGTGCCAGTAGCTATGGAAATAGTGTGTTGATCATATAAGACATACATTTTTTTAACTTTCCCATGAATTTTTCATTGATACGGCCTATTAATAAACTATTCAATCAATTTTATATATATATATATATATATATATATATATGTAATTATTGGAGGGGGGTACAACTAATTTTAACCATGTAATGCTTACCTGCTATTATTTCATTGTTAACTTTTTTCCTGGCACTAGTCCCTAGTTCAAGGTGAGTATTCCCTTCTCCAATTAGTAACTGGAGGTTTAGAATAATAATAAATATAAAAAAACCGAACAAGTCTGATACTTCAGTCAACTTCTATCATTTAGAATATCGTCCTTCTTTGACTTGGACCAAAACTGAAAGGATATTAGAGCGGACAGGGAAGAAGAAATTGGCCAATTAGAGCAGGTAAGTATTACATAATAACATTAGTTTGATCAACAACAAAAAGCGACATTTTAATATCAGTGATACGTTACATACCATTATTGCACAATTGAACCTAATGCATAAATGTCTTTATTCTGGTGTGAAATAGATTGAAGGTAGAATGAAGAGAAGGTCGAGTGAAATTCCCAGAAGGTGGATTTCATGACATCATCTAGAGAAGAATGGTTAAGAAAGGTCCAAGATACAGCAATATCACTAACCTCAATAGTTTTGATTCTCATGAAAGAAAGAGCTCTCCCCATCAGAGACTTAGAAGCCCTTTTGCTAGTTTGGTACATTTGAGAGGGATAAAAAGATAATTTTGACCCTTTCTTTTTCATTATGATCTAGCCAAATAGAAATGTGAATCCTTAACTGGGCAGCGGAACCTATCTTGATCGTCTCCGGTAGAGATACTACTGGAACTAGGAATTTCAGTAGGATCAGGGGTTGTTGAAGGTAGCTGACTTTTAGTCAGAAACGCAGGTTGGCAAAGTAGAGAAACAAAATCGCTACATTTGAACCGCAAACAACTCTTTTCCACCGACAAGGCATGAATTTCACTCCTCGTTGCGAACGTTAGGGAGAGAAGGAAGACTGTCTTAAAGGTAAAGTTCTCGTTGGTTTATAAAAAAATATAGATAATGACCAAAGAACAGGTTCCACCTAGAGAGAATGGTCTCTAAAGCTACAAAGTCCTGATCAGTTCTAAAAGATAAGGGTCCGACCAAATTGTAGAGCCTATAGAGAACTTAAGAGTATTGGATAGTGCTGCCCTATAGTTTATAATGATGGATACTGAAGAGTTGTTTTCTTCAAAAAGAAAAAGAAGAAAATCTGCAAATGCAGTTAAAATGGGGTCATATAAAATCACAGCGTTTATAATGCATAATTTACTGAAAATTCTCCATTTGGCATAAAATTTGGAAGCCAATTGCTTTCTAACCTGGATTATGCAGTTGGCATCATTGCTATACAAGAGTCCCTCGCAGGGGCTGCAGCTCCACTGGTCAAAAAGAAATTGCAAAAATTGAAGATAAGACCATTTTTTCTTTTTAATTGCTAACTGTTGAAACATGTCTGATATTTCGGAGCAAGAACATGATTTTAAAATCAGCCACTGTGGCAGCCATATTGCAGGTACTATTGACACCATTTTCATTTGGGACCAAGTAGACATCATTAGAAGTCTTACGGCGAAACCCTGTGTGAATATTACCATCCCTTCAGGAGGAGTGGCCCAATTTTTTTCACAATTGCTGCCTTGGTGGCCATATTGGATGTCAAATGATAACCAGTTTTATTTAGGACCAAGCAAACATCAGAAAATGTCTTTTGGTGAAATCCCCATGTTGTTACGACCATCCATCTAGGAGGAGTAGCGGTAACAAAATTTTCAATATGGCTGTCATGCTTGGCTTACTGGATGTCACATCAATATAATTTTTATTTAGGACCAACTAGTGAGCGTGAGAAGTATTCTTGTGAAAACCTCATGCTGATATGACTTTCGATTCAGGAGAAGTAACAATAACAAGATGTTCAATATGACTGCCATGGCGGACATATTTGACGTCAGATGAGAACCATTTTCATTTAAAACCAACTAGACATCATGAAAACCCCATGTTGGTATGGCCATCCATTCATGAGGGTTAGCAATAACAAGATTTTCTAGATGGCCGCTGTGTCAGCCATATTGGATACCCGAGTAGCACCATATTCTTACAGAACCAGCTAGACATCACGGGCAGTCTTCTCGTGAAAATCTCATGTCAATATGACTTTCCGTTCAAAATGAGTAGATTTACAAGATGGCTGCCTTGCTGGCTATATTAGACGTCAGTTCGGCACCGTTTTAATTTTGGGCCAACTAGACATAATAAGAAGTCATTAAGTGAATTCTTCATGTCAATATGACTTTCCATTCAGAAGGAGTATCAAAAACAAGATTTTAAAGAAGCCTGCCATGACAGCCATATTGGACGCCATATCGGCACCATTTTAACTTAGGACCAACTAGACATCAAGTCTTTTGGTGAAAGCCTAAGTGTCGATATGACTTTCCATTTAGAAGGAGTAGCTACAAAAATTAAAGATTTTAAAAATGGCCAATATTGGATGCCCGAGCAGCACCAATTTCATTTAGAACCAACTACACCATGGAATAAATATGTGTGTAACGTTTCATGGTAAGCCTCCTGGTAGTTTAGGAGAAGTAGGGATAACAAATTTGTGCTAATGGACTGATGGATGACAGAAGACAGACAACAGACCATTCCAGAAACTCTTCTGAACTATGATCAGTACGACTACAAACTGATATTGGCAGAAGGATTATTTGTAATAAGCCAGGAATGAGGGTGGAGAATCTGATGAGTGTCATGTTGGCGGGACCCTCTGTGCTCCGACAGCAGATCCCTACCCAGCAGTAGTCCATTGCGTCGTCTACAAGCAGGTCGAGGTTATTGAATCATGAGTGTAGAGGCCATAGCTTCCAGGATGAGCCACAAAATTGTGGTCATGATTATGTACAGAACATGAGGGAATATCCTTAAATATGGGAAGACATCGGCATACCGTCGATTCCACCACATACTGAATGTTTCTGAAACCAGAGAAACATGAAGAGTGAGCTTGTTCAACCTCGTTGCAAACCAGTCTACCGCTGGCTTTCCCACAGATGAAAAAGTGTCTCTGCTGGTGCAGAGACTATTCCACGAGGACTGTTCATCCCTGTCTGGATAGGCTCCCTGCCAGAATATTTCTCTTGCCTGGAATGTGGCGTACTCCGAGAATGATCTCCTCAAAACTATCTAACAGAGGAGGTTCCAGACATCCAAGCAGATGGAAGGGACGCGAGTGATCCGTTTACGTCAACGGTACATTATGACCAACGTGTTGTTCTTAACGACAATTATGCCTCTTGTCTTATGTGGTTGCTGCACCATGATAGTGCTAGAAAAACAGCACAAATTTATAGATTATTTATATGTAGGGGATTCTTTACGAGACCAGAAGCCCTGTAGGACTATACCCTCTGGTTCTTGGGCAGCACTCCAGCCAGAACTCTGGTCAGAAACCTGTCCTGATTTCGTCACCAACTTAGATGGTGATGAAATTTGGATCCTAAGGTGATCAGAACAGAGAGGGGTCCATGTCGGACCTGCTGTTTGCTAGAAGTAAGAACTGGAGAACTGAAGAGACTGCACATGAAGCCTTCCACGGGGAACTAAGTCAGCTGTCGTGTTTAGAATCCCCAGGAAAGAGAGGTAGAGGCAAGCTGGTAACGAAGTCTTTTCAGAAACCTGTCCTGATTTCGTCACCAACTTAGATGGTGATGAAATTTGGACCCTAAGGTGATCAGAATAGAGAGGGGTCCATGTCGGATCTGCTGTTTGCTAGAAGTAAGAACTGGAGAACTGGAGAGACTGCACATGAAGCCTTCCACGGGGAACTAAGTCAGCTGTCGTGTTTAGAATCCCCAGGAAAGAGAGGTAGAGGGAAGCTGGCAACGAAGTCTTTTCAGCCAGTCTTGTTATGAGAGACAGTATTTGAGAAATACTGTTGGAAGGAACATCGACGATCCCTTTACGGGTGGCAACATTCATTTCCCTGTAAATAAAATTCAGAGAAGGGATTAGATATGAATGCCTAGAAGAGTCACAGTCTCCCACAAGAGTGACAGGTCCATCAGAAAGGCACATCTTAAGACACTGTGCATCAACCAGTCATCAAAGTACTGGATGATGGCGACATCTATGGACCTTAAATGAGCCGCTATTACAACCATCACCCTGGTGAAGGGTCTGTGAGCGAAGCTAGGTTAGAAGGAAGAGCCAAAAATTGAAAACTCTTCTGTCCCAGATAAAACTGCAGAAATTTCCTTTGGGATAAGAAGAATTGGTTGTAAGGGTATCCTGGAGATCTGTGGAGACGGTCCAGTCATTTGACATGATGGCATTCGTAACTGAGGCAGATGTCTCCATCATGAAATGCTCTTCTAGAATAAATATGTTCCAAGGGAGAAGGTCAATAATGATTCAAAACGTTCCCCATTTATTGAAACAAGGAAGGTCCAGGAAATAAAATCCCAGACTTTGGAAGCTTGTAACCCTCTCTACTGAGACCTTCTTAGAAATGTGCAAAAATCTTCACGTAGGTATACCAGTTGGAAATAGTGGAAC
This sequence comes from Margaritifera margaritifera, assembly GCA_029931535.1. Taxonomy (NCBI): domain Eukaryota; kingdom Metazoa; phylum Mollusca; class Bivalvia; order Unionida; family Margaritiferidae; genus Margaritifera; species Margaritifera margaritifera. The sequence continues at coordinate 1,240,681 of JAQPZY010001332.1, forward strand.
CAAATGGGGATTCTTGATAGAAGTCGAGGGTAGTCACCCTTCTTTATTGTGGAAAGGACCCACACATTGTCTATCAGATCTGACTAAGCTTCTGAAAAAGTGCTAATCTGGCATCTAATAGGATGTCAAGAAGAGGAGTAATTGGCAGGAGATGGTGCAACTCCCTAGGGATGACTGCCTCTATTCTTACAGACGGGAAGGGGGTTAATAGACTTCCACCCCTTTATCTTCCAGCCACCTTATTGTGCTAATGATGGATGGAAAGGAGTTTAAACTGAGTCTGATGGTTCTGCCGGTACCCCAACTTAAAAGAACTTATGAGGGGGAACTCCTCCAGGGAATGGAGGGTCTTCTAATGAAGAAGCAAGCCAAGCAGGTGGGGTGCGTGTCCCAGGCAGCCTGTTATGTCTGAATCCACCCACACTCTAAGGCATAACAAATGCTGAAAGGAAATACACACATCATACAATCAATCAGAAGAAGAAGCGAGTGGTTAATACTTACCCTAACACCTCTTCTTATGAAAATGGAGAAATTACGTAAGTACTGAAGAGAAAATATAAGTTACCAAATAGAAAAATATACGATTGATTACAATTATGCAAAATGCACTGTGAATGATGAACATTGCTGAGCGCTCAGGGACACGTGATAATCACATGAAGTTCAAGGAAAAGAAGGACGATATTCCGAATGAAAGAAGCTGACTAAAGTAACAGAGTGTGGTCATGCTTTTCTTCATTTTAGGAGAGAATATTCACCTTGGTCACCTTCATTGGAAACAATTGGCAGAAAAAGGCAACTATATATATATATATATATATATATATATATATATATATATATATATATATATATATATATATATACAGAATCAAGAAGCCAGTGAATTGCATTCAATAATAGTTAATGTTATCAATACTTACCTGTACTAGGTTATAGTTTCATTGCAGAAGTAAAGCTGAATATATTTGCCATAACAAAATAAAGACTAGACAATTAATCGGGAATCTCCTGTGTGAGAAGCCACCACTTTACAATCTGAGTTACAAAATGTGGTGGGTTTTTGGGGAGCGGTCGGGGAAATTAATTTTAATGAAGCGTTGTTTACCTCTCCTGGACAGAAATTACCCTAGTCCGTTTAAAAATAATTAGATCTTCCCATTAGATGGAAAATTCAAGAAAGTTCAGAGCCAGAAAGAACCATCCTCCTTTCTAGGGACACATACTACTTGTTGGACAGCAGAGGTTGGTGGTAGGAGGAAATCTGGTAATAGCGACATTAAGTATTACATCATTGAAATTAGTTTTACTTGCACCCCCTAAAAACAACTAAAATAAAAACTACATTTTATTATCAATAACATGTACATCTGTCATTATTGTGTTGCTGATCTGACAGTGCGATGGGAGGCTGAAGGGCTAAAAACTGGCATAAAAAGGATATGCTCATCCTTATGATAGGAATGTCCACTACTCTAAGTTGGTATCCGCTTAGACCACTTATTGTGCCGCGACTAATGGCCCTAATAAAAATATGCATTCGCTCCGGTGCGCCAAAGAACAACGATAGAAGGAGAAGAATATAGAAGAATGTAGAATACCCTCCAATAACGAATGAGTTCGATAGTCCCATGAGGTAGCAATGGATGGAACCTCATGAGCTTTAATATTAATGAATTAAATGTCCCTGTCAGTAAAGGACTGATAAGCCCTCTTCATTGTTAGGACAATCCACATAGAAATAAATAATGGAAGTCGAAATATCAGCAGAGCCCTTAAGGAAAGGAAAAGACGCTTCCTACATTTCTGTCTCCATTTACAAGCGGCCAAATATAACCGTAGAGACCTAAATGGACACAAGAGTCGATCTTGATCATCCCCAGCACAGGTACGACTGAGACTGGATTTCTGTATGGAATGGGTTTACCGAAAGAAGTTGGTTTTTTGCTAAACAACTTGGTCGGCAAAGGAGAGAAATATACTCATTATTGCCATTGAATCGTAAACAACCTTCTATTGACAGGGCATGAAGCTCGCTCGTTCATCTAGCGGATACTAAGGAGAGCAGGAAAAGAGTAAGGTTCTCTAAAGAAGCTTTACCAAAAGGTTTTTTTTTTTTTTTTTTTTTTTTTTTTTTTTTGCAAAGACCACAACACGCACGATGGATTCCATTTTGACATTAATCAGCGAGACACTAATTTCGCCAGCTCAAAATATCAGATAAGGTCAGAAAAATTAGCACTCGAACCAATGGCCGGACCTTTTGAAAACTTGAGCGTGTTGACAGGGTTGCCCTATAGCCCTTAATAGTAGAACTCAAGGATTCTCACTCTCTTCGAATAGTCTGACAGAGTCGGTGGAACCAAACAGTTGTACCAAATGACCTTCATACCAGTGAACAAGGATGGTACACCAATGCTAGAAATGCATGCTGGACATTCCAAATGAGTAGCCTTATTAATTTACACACATTTTGAAGACTTCACTGGAAGACCACATGTTGTACGGCTGACAGACTTTACTTAGAAAATGGTGTTTTACATGTACAATAAAGGTGTAAATAAAATCAAACCCACACAAAGAAGCACATACGTTGTAAACTGGAGGCCGAGTTCGGCTCAAGTCTTCATATATTATACAGTGACCGGGGGAGGCTTCATATAATAGCCGACAATCTGTCAAAGGAGAATCTAGCAGAATATTATATAAAAATGAAGGAGAAGCTAGATATGTATACCAAATATGACGAGTAAATTGGGCAATTGCTTTGAAAGGCAGCATTGCATCAATCTAATGAATGAAATAAGGGGAACACACAATGAGCAACCTTGGCCACTTTGTCCCAGTAAACTAGATGACAAATATGTGGACATAACATCCCTGCTCAAAGCATTTCTAACAACTCTGCTGACTGGTGAAACAAATCCCTCCAATCACACAACTCCTATGCAGAGGTTAGTCTGGTCATTTGCCCAAGACCTCATCCATGGAGGAACGGTGGGACAAATAAAGACATAAAAGCATAATATACTGCCTTGGCAGGAAAAACACTTACTGGGAATGTTGAGATCATAAAGATCCTGAAGGGTCTACGGCATGGAATATCAATATTCGAAACTGAAGGAAATAGACACAGTGTTATGTGTGCAGCAATTGCAAACACAGGAAAAACATGATGTTGTACTGCCCCAAATACATACCTGGAGATCAAAGAATCACTGATGGACAGTAGGGGAGAATGGAAAGCTTGATATTCAATGCATCACTAGTTCTCTTGCACCTCATGTCATGTTGGAATTTATATCTTGTAAATGCCCTAGTACCTGTAAATGCACTAGCTGCCTGCCTAATAAAAGAAAGTGCACACAGGAGTGCAGGCTTCAGGACAGCACCAAGGTGACGAATGCCGATTAAATGCATGATATACTTGATGATAAGGATAATGAAGATTAATCTGAATAAACGAAAAACGAAAAATGGACTTACAAACATAGCGGTCTCCTAAAAGAAATTTGTAGTGAATGCATATTAGTTAACAGACAGTCATTAATAAAAAATATGCTGCTTTGAAATAAGGTCATCATAAGATAAAAGAACCATAAACTTTGTTAACATTACATATATCAATGTAAATCAATCAGTAACTGTTTGTGTTCACGCATTTTACTTGCTTTACTTGCAAATTTGTTACACTACACATATTGGATTATGGTTATAAATTTGCAAATTGTCAACCGTGTAGTTATTTGATCATTTGCATAATTATATAATAAATATGGTACCCATTTATGTACGAATTGTCGCCGCCACACATTAACCAAACACTCCCGATATATTTTAGATAATGCTTCTGTTTGGAAGCAAATTTCAACTAAAAGGCTACTAGATATAGATGTCCAGTATACATATTTGGCAACTAGAGATAATAAGGTTTTAGAAAAGTATTGTTTCATGTGGTACCTCTATTTGGTACCAATCAGCTAAAATCCGGGTCATGGCCCATGCTCTAAATAGGAGTAGAATAAAGTCACTGCATTCATAGCGGAACAACTAGGATTAACCCGTTTCCTACTACACCAATCGCAAAAGATTTTCCACTTGGCATCATAGACCTTGGACGTGGGGTGTCTCCTGGTCTGAATGATGTAATGAGCAAGTTGGCTCAAAACATTGTCCTTGCTGATAGATTGCTTGATATTGGGCTATGATGTAAAGGTGGATGATCTGTGAAATGTTGTGCAGAAGAGAGTTCCTGTGCTGCAACAGAAGGTTCCTCCTCTGAGGCAATATACTGGGTTGGTCTACCTACAGTCGAGAATAACGTTGAACCACGATCGTTGGGGTCCCAGGTGAAATCAAAATGAGCTAGGTAGTGGAGAGCCTGACTTTGTGGAGCACTTGCGGGATCATCCTGAACGGAGGGAAGGCGTAAGTGAACAGACGATCCTACTTCAGGCGGAAGGTGTCCACTGCCCAGTCGTCTTTTCAGGGACTGGGGAAACGTAAAATGGAGCTTGTTGTTTATCCTTGTCACGAACAAGTCAATCAACCGCCCCCCCCCCCAGTCTGAACAAAGACTGTGCTAAAGATAGGTACAGGGACCATTCCGTGGGGACTACCTTGCCTCTTCTGGACAGACTGTCTGCCAAAATTATCTTCTTGCCAGGAATATCACAAACTCAGAGACTAATCCGTTCTAAGGTTACCCAGCAAAGGAGGTTTCAAACCTCTTTGCAAAGAGAAGGGGAGAGTGTACCTCCTTGTCACCTGATGTACTCTACCACCGACGTATTGTTGAAAGAAACCATCATACAGCAGTTTCTTAAATGGCTGACACACCCCTGTAGGGCTAAAACTACCACCCTCATTTTCAAAGTGTCTATGTGTCGGGTAGATTCTTCGTGGGACCACGAACACTGAAGAACTAGCCGTTCTGGTTCCAAGTGATCACCCCACCCTGAATATTGTGCATCCACGAACAGATAGGAGTGGGATTTGGGGTGTGCATAGTGACTCTGGACAGAAAAGGTCCCACTTCACCAAACAACTGAAGTGGTGGTGAAATTTCGATCATAGAGAAATCTGAGCTGTCAGTTCCCAGTTCGCCAGAATAAGAAGATGAAGGGGTGCAAGTGCAATCTTCCCAGGGGAACCAAGCACACTGCAGAGTTCAAGCTCTCCAGAAGAAATAGATATAGGTGAGCCAACAACAAAGTCTTGGCTCTTAGCGCCTCCAAAAGGGCCAGGATTCTGTTTATTCTGTCAAGCGGGATATGGACTAATCCCCTGTTTAAGGAAACTCATCCCCACGTATACGAAATCCTAAGATGGATCTAGGTCCGATTTCTCTAAGTTTGGGATAAGTCACAGCCGGGTGACTATCTTGTCTGAGGGACTCTAAGAGGCCATTGTGGATTAGCCAGTTGTCGAAATACTGGAGGATAGGGATCCCAAGTGACCTTATGTGGGGGGCAACTACCCTATTACCCATGTGAAGGAGGTTAGGCCGAAATTGGAAAACATCCCTGTCCAGACAAACCAGAGGTAATTCCTGTAAGGAGGAAATATTTGGAAGTGAAGGTATGTATCTTCCGGCATTCCTGACTGAGGCTGTAATCTCCATCTTGAAAGGTCCTCCTAAAGAGACTTGTTTAAGGCGAAGAGGTTGATAATCAGCTGAAACTTTCCGCCTTTTTGGGATACCAGGAAATTCCGGGAGTAGAAAGCCAGAGACTGGTCATTTAAACCCTCTCTACTGTGTCCTTTTTTTAGAAGGGAGTGTATCCCTTCCTTTAACTGCACCAGATTTGACTGGTGGAAGCAATGGCGTCCTTGCCAGAGGATGATGTCCCCAGAACTGAAACCGGTATCCATAATTTATTATAGAGAGGACACAACAATCGTCCGTTATACTCGACCAGAACTCTGAAAAAAGGATTAGTCGAGCACCTACGGGAATTGCTGGAAGAGGAATGCACCACAGGAGAGGGAGCAAATTCTTAAGACTGCATCCCAGCGCCTCGGAAAAGCGAGAGGGGCCCGCAAGCTTCTGCTCTGGGCCTTTCGGGCGACCCCGTAGAGCAATTGACGGGCGAGGCGAGAGGGAAGTATAAATTGGGGTTGCTTCCTGGACTTGGCCTGCAGCCTGCAAAGAATGTTGTTAACCGTCAGCGGCGATCAGAATGAACGCACATCCTGACCGGTTTCGAAGGAGTTGTGTTGATGGTCCTTCAGGTCTTGAGATGCCACGTAGAGAATGGGGCTCCTGAAAGGGGTCTCTGACTCCAATGAAGTAGGCAACATAAAGTTCTTACTGTGCTCCAGTAAGACGTTATGAGTGTCCAGTGCAACATCCAGGCGGAGGTTGAGCAGTTCCACTGACAGCGCCATGGACATGGATAAGACATGCCTAGAGGTTTTGTCAACCGCCTCCCGCAAGCGCTGTAGCGCGGAAGGAAACAGATTCCTCCTTAAGGAGACTAAAGGAGGATTCCTAGATAAAATCTGCATGCGAAGCTATGGTGGCAAGTTTTGAGTTCCAACGCCTTCAGCGTCATAATTAGACGGCGGGCCCAGGTCCCTGTAAAAATGCCATTTGTAATGTTCCAGCGTATAAGTTGGGAGCCATAAGGAGCCAGGCAGGGTACTGTACCATTTAACTATCCGCCCTGACCAGAGGTCTCAGTGTAGAGGGTAGGGGTTGGGGATTGGGGGTTGAACTGACCACTCCTTACACTAAAAACTCCTGGCCTGTGGAAAACCTTAGAGAGAGCTCCCTGACCATAGCGGAATTAGGGAGCAAAAGGAGATCTGGGCGTGAGGCAGCCCTCGAGAGTCTCTCCAAACTGGAGAGATTTTTCTTGTCCTTTGAGCCAGAGACTTGGGACACAAATTCTGCGGTAGACGGCGGTAAACCGTGTTTACTGCCTTATCAAAGACCAGTTTTCTTCATCTCCAATGGCAGACTCGGCAGGTGGACGAGAACTCTTCTCGACCTTCCTCAGGGGTCTCGCGAAAGAAGACCGCCCACTCCTTCCTCTACACATAAGAAGATGATGTCAGTGAGTGATTCACAGAATAAAGATTGGTATGAGGCCAAGGCCCTGTGTCCATGGTGGCATAAATGGAAAGGACAATTAACTTCCCGGAAATGGCTGTCCTAACATCCCATAGGGATTACGAAGGATTATATGGAAGGAGGATGCCAATCCGATCCCCTTACCTAGACTGGTGCATGAACACCGACACCCAGTTCTCAACGTCGTTCAATGGTAGCCTGGCGAGAGGGGGTCTCAACACAATCCCTGTCCCAAAACCGAAGGGGTTCTAATGTCAAGATACCGGTATTTGAAGACCGGTCACCTGTGTCCTGTGGCCGCTGACCGATACCCGGCCACCGCTGACCGGTGACCTGTCAATAACAGGTCAGGCGACTTTGATTTGAAGGAGGACTTCTCCTCAGATTTCATAGAGCTAGATCGTAGTTGTCCCCTTCCAGGGTGGCTGGATCTGCTTGTCGCCATCACTGGACCACAGGCTTAGATAGAATGCATTTGCTACCTCACCGCTCGGGCGATTTTTTTTTTTTTTTAGGCTACTAGCTATATACCGTCACTGGGAAGTGAGCCTTTAGAGACTGCAGTTCCTCACGGGGTGGGGTGGGGAACTCGCTCTCTGACCTAATATTTTCTCCCTTGGAGGTACCCTGAACCTAACCCTAAAATGCGCTGACTGAACATCTGTCAGGGGTCCTAGGACCTTGTATGTCTCCGCAGAGACTGATCCCATATACTCCTGGGATCGAGGAGTGCTCCTATTTACCAAAGAGATAAACTTCTTTTCCTGAGACTCGATGGACTCAGAGAAGGATCCGGTGTTTTTCTGAGATAATATAAGCTCATCAACTTTCTGCACGGTCCCATACCTCGTACAACCATAAACAACATAACGGACACCTGTCTGTTCGTTGGCAATTAAGACAAGGAAGGCAGGTGGGGTGCGAATCCCATGGGACTTTTAAATGCCCACATTTGCCCACACGCTGTGATATATTGCTGTAAAAAAAATCTGAAAAAAGAAACAATAATCAAAAGTGTTTATTATAGAATTAATGAATGGTGTGATACCTGTAGTCAAACACAAAATAATATCAGCAATACTTTGCATGCCTTTATGGTATGGATGACAATGATGAATGGCGTGAGACCTGTGGTCAAACACAATCTATGATTGGCAATATTTAACGTGTGTATTGATAACAAATAAAGGTTTGCAACCAGCAAAACACAATATTATGATAATGACAAAACTAATGAGTGGAGTGCGGTCCTGACTCACTATGGTAATGAATGCTGTGTGACCACCTGAACACACCACTGAAAGATAATGCTGGTGCGCGAAGATGGCGTCCGTAAAATGAAGGACGACTACTGCGCATGGGCCTGTGAAGTGGGGAACAGACTGAGTCTATGTTTTTTCTGATTCTGAACTTTCTAGAACTTTCCATGTACTGGGCGGATGGCATTTTTCTTCTACGGACAATTATCATTTACATCCTGGAAAGGTGGGGAATGCAATAGCTACACGTACGTATTACTGATATTAAACTACTCTCGACTATATATGCTAAAATATATCGTTTATACACTGCAGCTTTATGTTTAGATTTTATTTTTCTACATTTTCCTACTTGTTCAACATTGTAATATTTATTTCCTGATTTATTTTGTCATCATTTTATTTGAGAATAAAGTACACACAATATTCAGCCATATCAAATGACAACATCCGAATTTTACTAGGAATAAAATAAAGATGATGTGAGTAACTGCAGAGCTCTATCTATTTACATTCAATGATTTGCTGAAAATGGAGTAAATATTATGATACAGGAATAAAATGCCAATGCTGTGTAGACAGTAAAGTTTAAAAATATTTTAGCTTTTAAACACCAGTGTAACCTTGCTCAACAATTATTCGTAAGTCTGTCCACAATAGATACACATCTGAAAATTTCTTTGTGGAGCATACATTCTGCAATTTCCAGTGTATTTTGCCTTGACCGGGTGCGTTTTCTTCAATGAAATATAAATCTATAAACTTAATGAATGCACAAGTTTGATATTATGTTTAATCCCACAATAGAAGAAAAAAAAAAAAAAGGTTATGAAATTTATCAAAAAATGACTTTTTCATTATAAACGGTGTCAGAAAAGGGCTTTATCAGATATATTGCTGAAAATCATGACAGTTTAGTGATTGTGATTCAGTGGAAAAACTCTCGTGTGTACTATCAACAATATGGCAAAGTCTAGAGTAGAATATTATTAGGAATAAAATTAAATTGCAGCTAGTAACGATAATGTTCAATATCTTCACATGTAATGGTTCTATTGATTTGTAAACTATAATCAATATGGCAAAATGTATACTTACTATTTGCCCTTGTTTCACAATACTGTTTTTCATAAGCACTTTCAAATTCCTCATTCACAGTGGAAATTTGAAAAGTGTAAAAGGAACCTGGACGAAAAATAAAACAAAAAATCACTGTCAATAAAAAGAAATTACCAGTCCGAGCTTAACCTTTTCGTGCTGAGATAGTGTATAATATAAATTCCCTATTTTTCATGAGGTACCAATTTTCATGGATTTCGAGGTTGGTACATACCACAAATGTATAAACAATTAATTTTTCATTGAAATATTTGGACCCCTTGAGTGATCCATGAGTTTAAGTATGCCGAAAATGTCATTTTGCTGAAAAAGTGAGACACACAATATATATATATATATATATATATATATATATATATATATATATATATATATATATATATATATATATATATATATATATATATATATATATATATATGAATTCACAGTATATTGTCATAAGCGGGGATTTCAGATGGTTTACAGACACATGGGGTACGACCCTGGGGGGTAATGTTGGTGAAAAAAGAAAGTTAACTTTCTACTTATGCAATATTCTAAACAATAAAGCACACATTACAGCAAAAGTGCATGGAAAATATCAAAACCTACAGAAATTAGAGAGTTGCATTGGAACAACCCACCCTGTACAACGGGATTCACTATGATTAAAACAAATCATTTCTAGCTCACACAGCCGCTACTAATGCCAAAATATCAGTATCATGTGAGTCAAAAAGAGTGGATAAGTAAATGCAGATACAAGCTGTAGTACCCATCATGACTGCCTAAATATGATACTTCTACTTATGTCTCGTTATCTGATGCTGCGATAACCTTGATATCAAGCAAAATCTGATACACATGTTCTACTACTCTGACACCAGAACACAAATGCTGGCTAATGAGTTTAATAGGTTTAAATTTTTAATGAAGATCCTCGACCACGTCAGTCCGATGAAGCTGTCCTGAATGGTGGCAGTAATATATCAATGCATGTGGACAATTTCATTATCTATTTGTGAGTAACTACTAAAATCACATGGATTTGTATACGCCTTTTCTTAAAATAACTTTACATCTGTCTTACACGTTGAAAGTTCTCTCTTAACATTTTCTTAGAGATGAGATATAGATCTGGTGATTAGTCTAAAAGTATTCAAAGAAATATTATTTGCTGCTTTGTATGTTACATGTAATGGCTGAACTATTTTCATCTGGATGTCTCCCTTGGGTTATGAAAACTCTATTCTAAACTAGATTTATATTTTAAAATCATGTTTGCCTCCAGTGTAGACAATGCAAACAAAAAAAGTCCAAGAACTATAAAATTCAAAACTCGTTTTCTCCAGGATGTGCCATTGTACCTTTTAGCATAGTAAAATTCTAAAGAGCTTATGTAGACATCGGGAACACATTGTAAAAGACACACAAAACAGCAACCATCTATATCATTTGCAAGCTTATGCCCTATGCTGACAATTAGGCAAATCCTCCAAGTCATCAAGAGGCTTGATTATAGGACTTGGATATGCATCAAAGTTCTAAATGATCCTGATTATCTCGTGTTTTTATAGACCACTGATTGAGCAAAAGTGATGAACTAAAGAATAATGGACTTTGATTATTGTCACACTGAATACCTATGTCATTGAATGTGATAATGACTGATGGCCTGAAAAGATAATGTAATTAGTATACATTAAGTGGCTGTCGGATAAGACTTAACTGAAATTAATGACGATGATAATCAGCCTTAGAAACTGATATCAGTACGGGAGCGAGAGCTTGGCCATTCAAACATAAAGAATGCATAAAAAAATACTGCTAATAATCCAAAATAAAAAGGTGGATCTAAAATGACTAAAATGAAAAAATCATTTCTTTTCAACAGTGCAGCAATTTGAAAGACACAACCCATAATGGAGTTACGTATAGGCACTAAGTTATTTCTATTCTTATCTGTAGAGATTCCTATCTTGAATAAGAACATTTGATAAATGGACTAGGTTCACTTTTGCTAAGAATCGGCCCTACATGAGATTTTATTTTTTATGTATTTGGCTATATTGGTACTTCATACAACAGTTTCGTTTTTGAAATGGGGTTTTAGTCTTTACTGTGTTTTAAATGCGAAATGATGGTGATGTCATCTATAGCAGAAAAGGTAAAATAACCTGCAAAAACGTTCGTTAATGACATATTTTTTTAAGTATTGATGTGTAATTATCAAAAACTGATATGTTTGATAATTAAATTCAAAAATATTTCTTCAGCATGATGACAATTGCACATATTCATTATAGGACTTTTAGCATCAGACGCCAACAATTCTCAACTGTGTGGCTCAAAATATTGCAATTTTCTTGATTAAATTATTCAGTTTTATTCAAAGATTTATATTATATATATGTTAGATTAGTTCAAGATATAACAGTTACTATTATACAACAAGGGTCCGGCTTTATGCTGTTTCGCCTTTTTCAGAGTTGTGGGCCGCAGCCACTAGCACCCCCCCCCAAAAAAAAAAAAGAAAACCGTTAATATTGTGTTGATGCCGATGACACCAATGCCAACATCAGCACTGCAATATCTCACTTTTCTGTAAAAAAAATAGGTTGAGACAAAAAAGCATTAATGTTTCTTTACGTTTATTGAAAGGTTGAGTACCAACTATCAAAGGCAGTGTCTGACTCTGGCTGTTGTCAAGAAATATTCTTCTTATTGTGATCTGATTAGCTGTAAGACATTGGTGTCTAAGCGGTCAACAGGTGAATCTCAATACCTAATTAAGCACATGCCAATGTTAATTGGCTACATAGGTAGGGTAATTGATGAATCGCCAGAATCGATTCATTGGCATCGCATTTTCTGTAACACCATTTAACTGAGGTTGTTCCCTTGAAAACTGTATCACATTTTGAGAGATATATTTTGATTGATAGTGAAAATGTCTCGCTATTTGGATAAAAGAGATAATGAATATACAGGAGGATTGAATTTTGACATGTTATATACTGCAATCTGCTCAGATGTTTGCCCATCAGGATAGCATACATCTCTTAGATAGCCTCTGTAATTGACTACTATGTATTTTCTCATTGCACTTTGTTTGATAAGGATGGGTTTGCCGTTTTTTCGTTTTTTACGGCACAGCTACACTTTGAAGATTATTTCACGCTGAGGCAAGTGGTGATCTGGGATGATCCAATGGTGGGAATCGAATCATTCCCTTCCGGCCACGAGTTCCACATACCTGACCAATAATAATTTATATCTGGCATATGTTGCCTATATCTTTCTAGTGACCGACTGGTTTCAAACTTCGGATGTGAATTGGTCACATCTAACAATCTCTATTTCTTTATGTTCATTATTGTTGTAAGTTTTGGTTGTTGGTAACAGTGGAAAACTTGGATCAATATTACCATTTATGTACAGTTCTGTGTATGTTTGTGTGTCAGTAATGATCTCAAAGGTCATCTAAATATTTAAAAAAAATCACTAAGGAATGGTGCGAATTGATATAGTTCATCAAAATGTTTCAATTTCTCGCCATTCATAAGCTCTTTGTGTCATGAAAATAAAATTCCAAAAAAGTTTTAGTGACTAACCAATCATATCAGATTTGAGTGACGGTCATATACAGGGTTCATAGAACTCACACGTTACAGTTCAAATGTGCTGTTAATAAGCAATGATTAAATTTTGTGGACAAGATTCTTAAGATATTGCATGTCAGTGACACGTTTGACAAATCTGACGATGTAAGTCATGCGCGATATAGATATCATTATTTGTTGGTACAAAAAACCTGCAGGAGTATGGAACAGTGTCCTGACATGTTTCCTCACTTGTAAAATTTTATATACACATAGATGTTCCCACTCCCTTTCGAAATAAATCCCAAATTCCGGTACCAAATCTCTCTCTCTCTCTCTCTCTCTCTCTCTCTCTCTCTCTCTCTCTCTCTCTCTCTCTCTCTCTCTCTCTCTCTCTCTCTCTCTATATATATATATATATATATATATATATATATATTGTTACGACTCTATGGTCTAAGAAAAATGTAACAGAAAGAAAGTGAAACCAACAAATCAAGTAAAAATCAACAAGCAATTTATTACTAGATAATTAAAATGAAAAAAATCAAAAAGTCACTTACAGTAATGTGTTTTGAAATCCTAATAATCCAATAAGAATGATTGTTCTAATCCCAAGTCCTAAAGATAGAATGTTCCGAATTCACGGCTGTGTCCTTGCATGTTATGATGTGCTAATGGTCTCCAAAGTCCTGATGTACTAGTAATCTTGATGTGCTGATGTCAAAATGAAGTATTCCAAAATATCTGAATAAGTTCACTTAAATTCCAAAATCATCAATTAAAAATCCAAAATCCAAAAGTTTATGAGCACTGTTATAATCCAATGAATATTTAAAATAATTCCTCTCTTAGAATTTGGAATGAATTTTCACAACTGTAATAGCTCTTTACAAGACTGATGGTAATGTCAAAACTGAAAAAATGTCCACCAAACATGGTATATATAAAGATTGGTCACATGACAGAATGTTCTAGAACATGTGTCATCTTAATGGAATTTTACTTGTAAACAAATTTCAACCTTGACCTTCAAATTGAGAAAACATATTGATCAAAACAACCTAATTCAAGGACACTAGTTAAACATGTTTTTCCTGATAAACATAAAGATTTAAGCAAATATTAAAGTGAAGAAACATTTATAATTTCCTAAAATATTTATAATATTATATAAACATCATACATAACAATATATATCGGGGGCCCCGGGTGGCTGAATGGTCTAAGGCGCTCGCCTTTACAGATCACTGACATCTCAACTCTCTCCTCGTGAGTTCTAGTCACGTTCTCGGCAACATGGGTATTCCAGAGAGCTTACCAGTATCTTCCCGTGGGTCGGTGGTTCATATACTAGCCGCCATGCTTAGCCTATCATATGCTGAAACATGGCGTTAAACCCACACAGCAACAACAACAACTCTCTCTGTCTCTGTATGTCTGTCTGTGTCTGTCTCTGTCTCTCTCTGTGTCTGTCTGTCTGTCTCTCTCTCTTTCTCTCTCTCTCCACAGATTACCATTTATATTGTTGTACAGTACTTCAGTAATTTTAAAATCTTTTCAGAAATGTTTCAATTTATTGTCAAGTAACTGACAATTCAAAATGTTCACATCATTTTTAAAAAATGTAGTTTTTGGGGCAAAACTAATTTTAATTAGGTAATATGCTTTTATATCATTGCTATCTCTTTTCTTGGTGCTAGTCCTCGGTCAAAGTTAAAAATTCCCTCCTCCAATTAGTAACTGGATTTATACAACGAAAACAACACAGTCCAAGTTTGATGCCTTAGTCACATCCATAAATTCGGAATATCATCCTTCTTGATTTGGGTCAGGATTACAGGGAATAGTCGAGTGAAGGTAGGAGGGAGTCTGGTAATAATTGCAATAAGTATTACATAATTCAAACTTAAACTAAATTTTAATAGGTGAAATACAATATATGTTATCATTACATTGCTGATTTTACCAGCCCAGATGGAGGCTGATGGCTCCATAATAGCCGTCAAGAAAAACTTATCATCGCTTTCCAGTTCGATGTTACTCCAGACTGGATGATGACTTGTTGACAACTTATTTAACTAACACAATCGGGCCTAATGCATAAATGTCATCACTCCGGCCCACCATCATAGGGAGGTAGACGAGGAGAAGGAGAAATGAGAATACCAAAAGGCGGCTTTCATGACATCATCTAGAGAGGAATGATTAATATAGGCCTATGATGTAGCAATATCCCAAGGTTCATGCGCTTTGATTCTCGTGAAGGAAAGACCTCTCACAGTGAGATACTGATAGGCTCCTTTGATAGTCAACCTAATCCACCTAGATATGGTGCCTGCTGAAGTAGTAGACGTACCTCTGAGAAAGATCAAGATACGTACCATTCATTTTCCAGTTTGTTTTAGCAAAATATAATCGTGAGGCTCTGGCTGGACAAAGAAGTCTATCTTGATCATCCATAGCACAAATGTGACAGAGAAAAGGGATTTAAATTAGTTCATGAGCTACCGAAGGTAGCTGATTGTTGGTCAGAAAGCTAGGCTGGCACAGAAGAGAGACAGAATCGTAGTTGCCATTGAAACGAAGACAACCTTTTTCTACGAATAAAGCATGGATCAACTACTTCTGCTAGCTGCTAAAGAAAGACGGAAAACCATCTTTAATGTAAGTTTCTAAGAAAAAGCCACACTCAGAGGTTCATAAGAAGGTTGAGATAACGACCAAAGAACAAATGAAAGGTTCCACCTACACATTAATGAGTGAGAAACTGGTGTATGGAGCTCAAAATACCCGATAAAGTCTGAGAGATGATGGTCCGACTCAGTGGTCGAGCCCATCAGACACTTAAAGGGCTTCTATATAACCACTAATGCTGGAAACTGACCAATTTTATGCTTCACAATTAAAAAGAGCAAAATCCGTAACTGGGTCAAAGAGGTGCAATTCAGATCAATGCACTGTCAGCTGCGCAAATTACAGAAGACTCTCCACTTGGCGTCATAAACTTTGGCGGTCCACTGTCTAATAACCTGAATAACGCAGTCTGCAACCCTGCTGGAAAACTGAGATCATTTGATAAGAGCCAGGAGAGAAGGAGGGATTATCTGTGCTGCAACAGCAGATCCTGCTCAGCGGTAAATCTGTGGAGGTGTCCACCAACAAGTTGTGGAGATCATTGAACCATGGCTGTTAGCACCAGAAAGGGACATCAGGAAGCACAGCACACATTTCTAGGTTGTTCATACGTAGGAAAGAGTCCTGCGTATACCACGGTTCCAAAAGGACTACCTCCTCTTGCGCTCTAGGTGAGCGTCCCAGCCTGAGCCTGAGGTATATATAAAGAAGTGAGGTTCTGGGGTATGTATCAAACTCCAGCCAGAAACCTGTCCTGGTTGATCCGCCGTCTGAAGTGGTGAGAAAATTTGGACCCCAAAGGAATTCAAATTGAAATGGGTCTCTGTGAGGTATCAAATTTGCAAGTTTTTGAAGCTGAAAAAGCCTCATGTGCAGTCTTCCAAGGTAAACTGAATATGCTGCCATATTCAAGATCCCCTTGAGAGAGACGTAGAGTCGAGCAGACAGTGTAGTCCTCTCGAATACTCTTGTTGTGAGGGAGACTACCTATGTGATCCTGTTGGAAGAAACACAAACCATCTAATGATTTGTGAAGAAATTCATCCCCACATACACGTAGTCTTAAGAAGGACGCAGATTTGATTTCTCCTATAGACCGTTAATTAAACCAAGATGAATCATTGTTTTCCAACAGAGTGACACGTGTCTGTAAACTATGTCTGAGAACATTGTGAATCAACCAGTCGTAAAAATACTAAATGATAGGCATTCCCAATGATCTTAAACAAGCTGCTATGACTCCATCGCCCTTGTAAAGATTCTGGGCAAGAATTATGGGTCGACGAAAATAGCCCAAAATTGAAAGCCTTCTTTATCTAGATAGAACTGCAGGAATTTCCTTTGGGACAGAATGATGGGGATAAGCAGGTACATAACCCTGAGGTCTATGGAGACTGACCAGTCATTCGACCTTGTCGGGGGAATATCGATGATAAGGCAGCATGTTCCCCCTTTATTGAAGCCAGGAAGATCCAGGAATATAATCCAGAGCTTTGAGTGTTTGAAAACCGTCTCTAATGCCGCCTTCCTTACAAGGATATGCACCTATTTCTGTAATAATTCTAGATTTGTCCAGTGAGAATATATGGGGATTCTTGATAGAGGTCGGGGTTCCAGATGCGGAGAGGACCCATGCATCATCTTTAGGTCTGACCAGGCTTCTGAAAAGAACCAGTCTGTTACATAATGAAATGCTGGGTGGAGAGTGACTTGGCAGGAGAGGGAACGAATCCCTGGGGCCAACTACCTCTCTTCTTGTTGGAGGTGGAGAGGAGTTCATAGATTTCCTGCCCTGAACATTATAGCCATATCTTTAAGTGCAAGAAGCTTAGGAAAGAGTTTTTAAAAAAAGTCTGGGAGTTCTGCCTGATTAAAGCGTTTTGGACGGGGAACCCACAGACCTCTCACACTGGGGGCGTTTTCTCGCCACTTTAGCTGGCCCGGAACTGTGGCCAGTGACTGGTGCTGCTAATCTCCCAGATCTTGAAAGGCTACCATGTTCATTAACACATCAAATAAATATTCCGAGTGCAGCAGAGCTGCAATGAGTATGTATTTGCTGCGGTCCAGTATAGCTTTAGAAGAATTCAAAGTAGCACGGCTTTGTAAGTGGAGCAGCTCAGCCAACAGTAATTGGCAGTGATAATGAGTGTCTCGGCTATGGCCTTTAGGATTCTATGCAAAACAGCTGGTCACAAAGACTACTCTCGTATAAGGCTACAAGAGACAGCAGAGAAAAGACCAACCTGTGAAGTTATGCTAACTAACCCGTGTGCCTTAGATTTAATGTCTTAGAGTGTATTGACTGAGATGGGATACCAGGTCCCTATCTAAACCCTTCTTGTCATGCCACTGAATCAAAAACATGTGGCTTAAGTAGCCGAGCAGGTGAGTGAACCTTCTAACCACCCATTAAAACCATGGCTCAGGATGCTATCTGGATGCCTCTTGACCTTGTGTCATTAACTGTGCAGAACCCCATTACTATGGTTTAATGGGAAAGCAACAGAAGATTGGCTTTTAATGTGTATCCGAAAAAGACTACAAACAGGAGATAGTTCTCTTGTCAGAAGACCTAGAAGATTTAGGACACAGCTCAGGATGCAGAAAGTGGCAAATTTCATTTGCTGTCTTATCAAAAGTCCTGAACATCCTCATCATCCATCACCTGACAGGCACGGGATGAAGATGGGCACTCCAATTGCGGCGAAGGTGTCACCATGACTGGGGTCCCCCCCCCGACCTCATTAGAGTGCATTATAATTGACAGTTCATTCTCCTGTCACTGCTGACAAGGCACGACAATACTATTTGGTCTTTCCCTTCTTTTTAGAGAAGTGGAATGGTAATCCTGGAGGTGGAGATTAGTGGCATCCACCCTCTTTCTCCTTCGATAAAGAAGGTGAAGGGGGATGGGGAGGGCATATGGCCTGCCCTGTCCACCAGCCAATGGGGCCATGGTAAACTCATCCATGGTGTATGTTTGAGGGGGAAATGACAAGATGGTGGCAGTTCAAAAGCCATGGGTAGTTTGATGAAAAACAAAATAATCCCTATTCCTAAAGTAGGTATAATGCTTCACGGTGACGAATGCCTCAAGACCAGCATTTGACCTCAGTGGTAACTCATGCCCAGTGCCCAGACCAGGTACACGGTACCTGGTATCTGTCGCATTGACTAGTTACCAGTGCCCAATTTATCTGTCGCTTTGCCAAGTGCCCAGCACCAATTTCAGAGTGACCAGTGATTCAACCTGTACGAGTGATGGATTTCAGGTAAATCCCATATCTCATATACACATAAAGCGGAGAGAAGACATTCATCTAACAAATCACATTTTGTGCATGCTAAACAAGTGGCGTAGTTGTCCCATGTTACCTTCTTGTGACCACACCTGCCGATTTGCTGTGGCTTTGCTGAAATAAAGTTGCCTTAAACAAAAAAGGAACATAATTATCAAGAGTAATACTAACCATAACACTGGTAGCCATAACATTATGGTAAAACACCTAAACTAACGTGTGCAGAGATACAATCAAAATACAATAAATGACAAAAATGGGACACCGATGCAGAAATAAAAAGTGAACACTATAGAACGAAATGATGCAAAGAGACACTTAGATTAATGAAAATGTTTTGTGTGTCCAAATATCAATGAAGTACAAAGACAAGAATAACAATATTTCGCCTGAACAGTAGCGATTAAGGGATTGGACTGGAACTGTGTTGGTTTATTTTCTTTCTAGACCTTCGATTACTAACTGGAGTAGGGAATTTTTACTTTAGACTCGGGACTAGTTCCAGTAAAAGAGATAGGAATGTAATAATAGTAGGTCCTGTATTACGGTTATTAAAATACAGTTTTCAAGCAGAGATTACTGTATATAAAAAAGTGAGCACCTTTCCCTCATAAGCGTCCTTATTCATTCATTAGTACCTTCTAGGCAACTTGCAAAATTTCCTATAAAAAGGATTGATTGATGTTTCAAAAGTTCTGGTGACAATATTTATGCTTCGATATAAGTTAAATCTGGCAGCTACCTCTAGTACTGCTTGTACATTGCAACGCGGCTTCCTCTGAAGTAACAGACCTAGGCCAAGTATAGAAAGAGTCATTCCACTGAATGATATGTTGCACCTACCTATATACTTGAGACACCCATTGAAGTGTATGTACTGTAAACAATGTTCCCAATAGTGCCACTAGTACTCATGGAAAGTATGTGAGGATGAGTCCAGTATATCTTAGTATCTAGTCTAAATCTGGGACTAGAGTGCTCAACAACAAGAAGTGATAACACTTACTGACAATTTGGAAGACTCACTTCAGTTATATTTGCCTTAGGGCAAATATTGGGAATCTTAGTCTTACTTGCGAGGTTTATATGCAGTGCTATTTTAGAAACAAAGGGGAGAATACTTCCTCATGACCTACTTTTGAATCAAGATGATTTCGTAAGCTATGCTACTCACGAGCTAATACAAGCTGTACCAATGTTTAGCGCATACATTCGACTTTTCATGCTTAGCACAGTCTGCTTATTATGATGCCATTAAGCAGTGTTGGCGCTCTTTTTCTTAAGTTTAACTGGCCCACAGTCATGGTCGCACTCCCTACCCATGATGATGCAATGTGCGAAATTGGAATACTGCATTCTGATTAGTCAATTAAAATGATATACAATCGCATCATTATATGGAGATCTTTTGAATTTATGTGCAGCTTTTAGTGTACGTATACTAAATATATAAACAAAATTTATCGATTGAAACGTTTCTAATATTTTATATTCGAATTTATAAATGCATGGAAAGGGGGATGGGGGTGGTTGGCATGTTCTCAGACCTGAGAGAAAGTTCAGTGCTGATCGCATCATTGAGTACTGTTATTGGTATTATAACATTTTATGACAGAGCTACAGACATGTTAAGTTTCATGAAAAAAGCACAAGGTACAAAAATTTGTTCAGCCTGATGATTAAAGACTTTATATTAAATATCACAAAATTTTCAACAGGGATGCAAAAAAAAAATTGTCGCAGCCATATTTCCTGTACTGCATGTTGTTGGTTGTATGTGGTTGTGACAGTTGTCTGGTAGCAGTCTAAATTGACAAGTCAATATCACAGGCCGATAATTATTAATATCTATATCTCCCGGTTGGGCCATTAGGGTCCCCTAGACAGCTATGTTATTTAAACAATAGATACGCCAGTCTCATAGAGGCAAATGTATAAACTCCCCCTGAACTACAGTCACTGGTTGGTAGCTTTACATAAGCATGTTTTAATGGGTAAAAAGTTCTTTATTTCCTACGATGGAGGTTATTTGTTATATGAGGGTCTTACGAGTACTGAAAGTGTGATGCAATTGTCATTGAATCCAAACATAAAAGGCAGAGAATTTAAAATCTTTCGAAAAACTCTTTGGGGAACTAGTTTGAATCTTAATTCATTTAAATTAGCCAGATGCTCATATTCAGGAAATAAGCACGAATAGTGGCCTCCATAACCAAGGGTGGTATAACGGGATATCGTCAGTTTCAAGATGCTGAAGATGAAGGTGGATGAGTATTAGTTGGACTTCACCAAGAAAAGAAAAACGCATCATATTAAATGAAATATATTCCTGATTTGGAAAGAAATTGGATTGCCGTCTTACCATTCCAAGTAGCAATGTTAGCAGTGAAAGAGTGTTCTTCATGGTGAGGAAGATATATGCAGAGTTCACCTCTCAGTAGGACCATGACATATTGTGTTTACTTCTGTCAACAAAGATCACTCTAGAGGCAGAGTGCTACTCAGTTGACGTTAAATATGGACATTGAGAAGCTGCTAAGAAGGTTTCATATAATCGTGTTAAGGAACATCAGCACAAGACTTTTGCAAATGAATATTATTATGAAAACTTTATACAATAAAATGTATTTTGTTAGGAAAAGTATTTGCTCTATTATCTGTGTTATAATTTCGACAAACAGAAATGTTTTAATAAAATCAATAGTACTTAATTTGAAACAAAACAAAGAAACAGCAAAGAATGTAGATGTTGTAAAATTTCCTATCAAGACACTATTTGAAATGACCATATTGTGACTTTCCAAGCAGGCAAAGCTTACTCATTTTTTTCTATAGAACTTATTATCTGGAGCTAAAACAGTCCCTGAAGATGTATTATTTGCCATCAAAAATATATTCCAGTATGAAATGAATGTACTGGAAAAGAATTTGACACAAGTATTCCTAACTGTAAGAATATTTACAGTAAATGATTAAATTTAAGGCATGGCCTCCTGAAACTCAGAAGGGCTCCATAAAGTTAACCTACGGGACCCTAAGGTCCCATTATTTATCTGGAAAGCTAGATAAAACACTGAAAACTTATGAAAATTTGAAAATTGCTTTCAAGGTATAAAAACCTCATCAGGTCATCTATTTATGCGTATAAATAGGAATACCATATTTTATTGCCCTTCATCGCATGATTTTTGCGAACCTGTGATATGTTTTTGTTTAAAAGAAAAAAAATAGTTCAAAAAGTTAA
This sequence comes from Margaritifera margaritifera, assembly GCA_029931535.1. NCBI lineage: Eukaryota > Metazoa > Mollusca > Bivalvia > Unionida > Margaritiferidae > Margaritifera > Margaritifera margaritifera. The sequence goes on from JAQPZY010001332.1 coordinate 1,262,907, forward strand.
CAATGATGTAAAAAAATGTGCTACAATCGTCTGAAAGATTCAATCAATTCATCTACATATGAATACAGATATGACAACTAAATTTAATTTGTCTGCCTCAAGTGACGTTTGCCTAATTGCGCTAACGAGAAGTTTGACAAAATTTCCAAGTGCACAAAGTTAAAAAAATGTGTAACAAAATTGAAAAATCTCCGAAATGTCTCGAAAATCTAACCAGAAAACACACATTTAGCAAAGTGAGTCTTGAATTTTGATGCCTGACCTTTTGACCCCAAAATAATTGCAATCCATCTAATAAGTTTGACAGAAAACAACTGCAGGAAACTTGATTGATGTAGAAGAAACCATAATTAAGTAATTACCTTAAGTGGCCTTGATCATTGGCATTTGAACCTTCAAATCAATCGAGAGCCGTCGTATTCAAAGTGTAGTCCATTTTAGATATTTAATGAAAATTGAATGTAAATCAGTTAACTAATTATGTTGCAATAAAAATAAAAATATAGGATCAAGTGATTTGACCTTTGACATTTTGACATCCAATTAAATAGTAGGCTGCCCCAATCAATGTCTAGACTGCCAATAAAGTGTGATCATAACCGGGTGGAAGAAACTTTATTTATGATGTGAAAATCAAAATCAAAATTTTGGATCCTATCGACCGTGATCTTTGACTTTTTCAATCCCAAATTGGTAGGATACTGCCTACGTATAAGTCTAGTTTGCCTAAGAAGTTGAAGCAAAATGACCTGCATACAATTTTGAATTTGTTGTGCAATCCCAAATCTTACTTTTTGTTTTAGACAAACTTGAACTCTGACCATCTGACCTACAAATCATAAGGGAATTGCCTCTACCTAAGTACAGTTTACATATGAAGTTTGATGCAATTAGGGTGTGAACAACTTGATTTGTTATGTGCAAATCAAAATCAAAATTTGGGTTATAGTGACCATGACCTGTGACATTGTAACCAATGAATGTGCATCTTTCTTTAACCAATGGATACCTAACTATGAAATTTGAAAACGAATTATCAGAGAGACAACTAAACTTGCCTATACACCAGCGTGTGTCAGACGCTTTGGCTATTCTGCATCCAAACAAAACCAAATGGTGTTGGAAACCTATCTCATAGCAAGCAACCTACCGTCTCTTGGGAGCGGAGTCACAATGATGCAAGGTACACCCTGTTAAATTTACCTGTAGCTACATACCATGCTTATAGCTGGAGATGTTCTAGGATACGGTGGTTTCAACCTGTACTCAATAAAGTTGATGGCGTAAGTATGTCACTGTGATTAATTTTCACCTGGGATGTTTATAATGATATAAGGAACACACTGACCATGTTCCAAGAACACAGCTTACATACAGATGGATATCTTTAATAAATACAAAACATTTACACTATGTTAACCTGTAAATAAAAGTATTTGACGAAAGAGACGTAGGTAGGCTACCGAGAGTTAACTTCCCCTGGGGTGGTTCAGAACATTGCGAGAAACACCTCGATCTAGTTCCATCAAGATACTATGCCTACGGCTGGAGATCTGTCAAGAAGACCCAACTTTTACACAGGAATTGACTTTAATGACAGTTATTAGCATAAAAGGTAAGTCACTGTGACCAACCTTTCCATGGTGTTGTTCAGAATCATTCAAGGAGCACCCCAACAATGAACTGCTTAGATGGCATATTCACAGCTGAAAATCTGCTAGGAGGACCAAGTGTTACTCTGGGTTCAACCCTTACAAAACAAGGTCATTACGTAAGAAATACCATAACCAAGTTGCATCAAGACAGCATACCAACAGTTGAATATTTGCCATTTGCCATTAATACTTTTACACTAGTATTGAAACATTCAACCCTAGCAAGAACTCCATGTTTTCATTTAAAACCAAGTATTTGTAGTAGCCTTCTTCAAGGGGCAGTAATGTCACATCTGTTTATCATAGACCCCTATCAGACCCCTATCAGTGCTCAAAGAAATATTTCGACACAGACCAAGGACAAGTGGCTTTAAAACAAGAATCCCTCGAGTGGACTGATGCTACTGGTTAAAAAGAACTTCAAGTAATTAAAGAAATGACCATTTCTTCTTTTTAACTAGAGTGTTGAAGCCATCTCTGATATTCGTCAGCAATAATAAGATTTTCAATTTAGCTGATGTGGCTGTCATGTTGCACCATTTCATTTAGGACCAACGAGACATCATTTAGGACCAACACAATATCATAAGAAGTTTTCTGGTGGAATCGCCATAAGTTGCTAATTCCCTAGGTTAGACTAATTATCAAACATAGGTACCGTTGTACACATTTACCAGTGTTGTACTACCAAGTCAGCGTGAGCAAGGGCCAGGTGATTATTATTCATTCAGGACAAGTGAGTGCTGATTATAGGTAACAAATGATATATGGAGAAAAAAAATAGTATTATTCCCCCATTTATTGCTCGCGTACTTCACTTTCTACACAAAGGTTACAGCTTTCGATACAAAGAAACGGACAATCTTTCATAAGATTGAGGCACCGACAAATAGAGCCCCATCAGGGGATATACAATTAATAATTTACCAGTGTTCTTCAAACTTTTCAAAATGAAAATACTGTATTTGCTTTGCATTCAAGGTTTCTTTCAGTCAAATTAGATCATATTTTTCTTCCTTTACAAGCCCGACAGGCAACCTACTTAGAATATGGGAGGGGACCGATCTAGATTTAGAGGGGTCCCAGATGTTGGGCTATCTGATTTGTTTGAACTCTGCCTATCTAGCAGAAAGGACTAAAGACTAAGCTATATGTATGTACTTATATTCTCTATGTATTTTACGAAGTTTCAGTAAAAAAAGCAGAATTTAGAGACACAATTTTCGGAATAAAAAAGCTACCCTAACCTGGTTTGATCTTCCTCTCATAAGAACTAATTCAGTCTGTTCAAAGTAGCATTGAGACAGATTAAGCTTTGTGAAAATTAGGATACGTTTGACATTTGTACAAAAGATTTTACATGTGAAGAAAGTACCCGAGAGAATGCAGACAAAATAAGAATGAATTAAATGTTCAGGTGGACCAACAGACTGACGAACATGACTATCACTACTTTCCCAACGGAGTTTTTTTTATCAAGGAAAAGTTCAAGAAATAAATAAAATAAACAAATAATTAAAAGCCTGTTGCTAGCTGATTCTGTTGTAACTTGTACTGTAACCTGTTCAAGTTATTTCTAATATTGTAAAAATGTGAATTTTGTCAAGATTAAATTTCAAGATCATTGCCAGCTCTAAATTCCTATTGTACATTACCTTCTGTAAGGTTTACGAATTCATATTGCAAGTTTGCTGTTGTAGTTGTAACATTGTAGGCAATCCCTGGAATAGGACCAGTCCTGTCTACATTTATAATGTAGTGACAAAGATCTCCATTTGGATTTACCGTTGCATTCCACTTTAACTGTATATATGTATCAGTTCGTTCTGAACATCGTATGTTAAATGGTGGACCAGGAGCTGAAGAAGACAAAGAATAAAGTATAATTTTTTAATCCTTAAATATCTCCTTATCTTCTTTTAAATTAAAGAAGGTAGTTTTAAAGCTATATGAAACTAGAGTGTAATCAACTAGTACATATTTCATCTGCATGAAAATTTTAGTAGTCTCCAGCAGCCATTCTAAACGTTAAATATCATGGAGAAAATAGTTCAGACTAAAGTGATCTTTTGAACAAAATGCTGAGCCATTTTCTAATCAAAGTTTGTTTTGAAGTTTTTATTAGTACATTTTAATGTTTGCTCTTTTTACATTTAAAATTGAAACTTTTAGCTGGAACTTTATATGCAGTACTGTACTGTCGTACCATTAATTAAGACACATACCTACCTGTCTACATATATATTGTAACAAGGCATGAAAGACATAAACCAATCAAAAAGAACATTTATTTGTATGTTATCAAATTATAGGTAGTAATAATGAGTTGATAACAAGAGGCCCAAGTTAACTTGATCCCACTCAGCTTGGTTACATAACTTAACAGTTGACCATTTAACTAAGCAGGTTTATGTAGTATTGTAAGAAAACCTATGCAAACTTTATACCATTTTGGTTTTACCTTTCTTACTATATCATGATACAATTTTGTTCTAAATAGCAAAGTAATATGCGCAATCTTTTGTTCATAACCGAAAACATCCAGATCTTGATGATATAAACTTATTTACCAAGTTTCATAGAAATTGGATAAGAAATATAGTCTCTATCTAGAAAGGTAATAAGCTCAGTCAATCAGATAAAAGGTATTTCATTTCATTTATTTTAAGTTTGATGAAAATTAAATAAAAACATGGCAAAACAATTGGCAACAAGATCAGTAAATCTGATGCAAAATCACCTCATTGATGCATTGATGATTGAACTCCTGTTCACTTTTTTTATATTGTCCAGGAAATTGATGATATAAGACCTTATTCCACTTTGATCCAAATCAGATCAGAATTATGGCTTTGAGAGTGGTAATAAACTCAGCCAATCATATGCAAGATTATCTTATTAGTATGCATGGATTTTGCTCATTATCAAAATTGTCCAAGATCTTTGAGATATAAGCACATACTCCAAGTTTGGTCAAAATCAGATAAGAAATACGACCTACAGGCTGGTCACAAGCTCAGCCGATAGATGCAAGATTATCTCCTTAGTATGTGTGTATCTGCTCATTATTAAACCCATATAAGATTAATATAGGCCCGTATTTAAAATTTGATCCAAATCAGATCAGAAATGTGCCTTCCAGTGGGGTAATATGCTCAGCCAATCAGATGCAAGATCACCTCATTAGTATGCATGGATCTCGCTAATTATCAAACTTTTCTGAGATCTTAATGATATAAGCACTGAGGTCTTAATGATATAAGCATATATTTTTCACGTTTTGTCAAAAACTGATCAAAAATACAACATTCAGAAAAGTAGCAAGCTCAGCCAGTCAGAAGCACGATCACCTAATTAGTATGTGTGGATCTGGCTCATTATCGAACAAGTTCAAGATCTTATTGATATAAGCATATATTCCAAGGTTGATCAAAGTCAGGTCAGAAATACGGCCTCTACTATGGTATCAAGCTCCGCCAATCAGATGCAAGTTAACCTTATTATTATGCGTAGATCTCACTCATTATTGAACTCAGTCAAGACTTTAATAATATAAAAGGCATATATTATGAGTTTGATCAAAATCAGATCGGAAATATGGCCTCCAGAGTGTTACAAAGATTAACCAATCTGATCAACATCATTAATATCCATGGATCATTATTGAACTCGTCCGAGCTTCTGTTGATATAAATACATATTCCAAGTTTTATTGAAATTGGATCAGAAATATGGATTCCACAGTGGTAACAAGCTATAAGACACACGATGCACAGTACATGATGGATGACGCATGACAGACGCAGGGCCATATCATAAGTTCACTCCGTCTTACGTCAAGGTGAGATAAAAACCAGATATTAAAGCTGTTTATGTATTATTTTTGTATTTATACAAATCATTGTTCTTAAAATCTGCTTAAGAAGATAGTATTATTCTCCACCTCTGAAAGTCACAGGCCCTGGAGTGACAGCCAGTACTACAAGCATAGTTCATGTATCATTAATTATCATGATCAGCAACAACATATGAGGACACACCTGGGAAAAATGCAGCATGCATCCCACTAACCTAATTCCTATAGCCCTATCCCAAAACTAGGTTACTTCCTTATCCTGCTGGTGGTGCTGTAATTGAAACAGTTCATGCGCAAACTGATGGTCATCCTAAGAGATTTTCTGGAAAATCCGGTGGATCAAAGGTTTTGACTGGCTCATACTCTGATTACCCAAACATCAGCCATAGCAGTCCTCAAATACCATTATATCAATTTATCTTTGCTTTGTTTATCAATTAAACTGCAAAGAAGCCCCCCCCCCCCAAAAAAAAAAAAAAAACACCTTCATGAAGTAATATTCAATTGTGACTAGATTGTATTTGTGTTGGACATTGAATCAAGATGTTGCCTACTAAGTTTGATTCAAACGTGATTAGGTGTATTTTACGCATTGTTTCTTTGTTGGACAATTAGTAGAGGTGTTGCCAACGAAGCTTATTTGGTCATTATGTCCATACATTCTTTATACTTTCTTTAACCCAAAGCACAATACAACAGAAGTGTGAAAGCTTATCTCCTGGACTTATAACAAACCCAATGATTGAACGACTGTCCCAGGGTCAGTACTATACACATTACTCCAGTCACATTACGTGGTTTGTATCGTGATGTGCCAGCACATGATACCTTTAGAACAAAACAAGTGATCCCTAGACCCTAATGAAAAGAAAGATACTTGCAACACCAACTAACTTTTATTATCGTCATCCAAGACCCATTTGGGGACCTGATCAAATGAAACTTCACTTTACCGGAGCTGCCTGTTAATTCGGTATTTTCAAGTTAGTAATTCGTCTTGTTGTCAATTAATAATCAATTTTTAGAAACAGTAGAGTTGGGTGAAACTCTAACGGATAGTTTTCTGAAAGAGAAATGATTATTCTAAATAGTTAGTTCGAGATGAAATATATAACCGGTCATATATTCCTGAAATTTGATATAAAAAGCAGTCAAAGGTAATATAATAAGTTGCGATTAAAAGAAAACATTTATATAAGTAATTGTTAAAAATTACTGGAAAATGTGTCATTTGCTGCTACTTTATTGTCTGTATTCTGTTGCAGAATAAATAAAACACGAGATGTTGCAGCCTAAATAAAGGGAAGACTTTTTGCATTGTCTCAAGCCCTTTAATTAAGGGATATTAGTAGCTTGTCTGCTATGTTCAAAGTTTATTATATGTAGCCGAGGGAGACAAGCTACTATAATTGCTTAGGTCTCTCTAATGAAAACACTAAACCCTTATTCAAACGTAACCTGTCGCTCCTGTAATTTACACCTGACAACTGTATTTTATTTCCACTTGTTTATTCTCATTTGTTTGTACATTCATATATTTCGTAATTCTACTATTTGTCTCTTTTCCTGTACATATGATGATTACTGGCAATCTAAGTTAAAATCATTCTGAAAAAAATATAAATAACTTTAACGCATATAGTGATAATTAAATTGAAAAATATAAAAAACTTTAACGCATATAGTGATAATTAAATTGATACTTCCTTCTCACCTCTCTATCTCTTGCTCTCTTTCTCTCTCTCTCTCTCTGTCTGTCTGTCTCTATCTATCTCTCTCTCTACAATAAACAATATTTTTCCTGTCCAACTATGTTTTTTTTGCCATTTAGAAAAAACTGCTACATCTGTGTGCCATCTATGTTTAGTATAGAATTCATCAAGATACAGCTTAAAACCTAGTGTTTGATCCTCTTAGTAGAGACAAATATATACATTTTGAAATGATGTTTTTCATATTATTGCTATTGCTATTATATTATTGTTATTTATTGCTATGCAAATGCAGCAATATCTCTGCTTGGTGGACCTGGCCTATTTCTTTGGCAATTTTAGTGTAACTTTCCTCGCTAGTGTGTCCTCACAAGTGTACTTCAGGGAAGTAGATGATCGTATGTGCTCATGGGTTTCACTGACGAAGAGACGGAACCTTATGTTTTGGACAAGGCCTATACTCATTCGCATGTACAATACAGTTAACCTGTTGAGGGTAACTATTACACTACAGGATGTATAGTCATTAACATGGAAAATGTAGCAGTCTAACTTCCAACTGCACTGGTCAGAAAGGGCCTTCTGGGTAGGCTAGGATGTACACAGCATTTAAGAACCCACGAGGCCATACACACAAACACTTAATCCATGTACTAAAGCATTAGTAGGTAGGTCACAGTGACCTTCTTTGGTTGTAAGGGTGTAGAACAAACAAAGTTAAGTTTCATGATTGGAACATAAACAGTATTCAATAAATTAAATTTAAGCACAAAATTTCAACAAAGTCACTGAAGCATGAACTATGGGTCACAAAGACATCTTTTTGCAATAAAGATGTCGAACTTTTCTTGATGCATCCACCCAACAAGTTTCATGACTCTCGGTTGAATAGTACGCATATAGCATGCACAAAAAAAAACTCAGTTTGCCATGAATTAAACACCGTAAAAAGTAAAATATATGTGATGATGAGCTTTTTTTGCTGTGAAGTTATGGTAGTAAAAGAGTTACATATCATCATCAATTTCACAATTCCAGCATCCACAGAGTCGGCGAAAATAACGTCCAACACCAGATTTAACCCAAGTCAGTGGAGTATAAAATATGGGCCATACTGACCTATATCTAAAATGAAGGAGTACTGTTGTACTCATCAATCTGCATCCCCTCAACAAGTTTCGTGATTCTAGATTGAACAGTATGTACTTACCATGCCAAACACCCATGTGGTCATGAGTTAAATGCAAAAAACTTAACATAATCCAGTAAAATGTCAAATGTAGGTCACAGTGACCTTTTTGTATGAGTGTGGTATTAAGAGAGATGTATACAATGATCTAGTTTATTTATCTAAGCGTGAACAGTAAAAACACAAAAAACACAAAATGTAACTAATGTCTGTGAAGTGTGAAATATGGGGCACAGTGATGTACTTTACATATGTGTCGTGTAGTACTCATAACAATGCATGCTCTCACCAAGCGTCATGATTCCATTCAAAACAATATAATTCAGACGTTAAAACACAAAAGCAACAAACAAATAAACAAACAAACAAACAAAATAACTATAAAAAAACTGGGGTCATGAGGTAAAAGTAAAAGTTTAACATAAATTAGTGAAATGTAAAATGTAGGTCAAAGTGACCTTCCTTTGTTGTAAGAATGTGGTATTAATAGAGATGCATCCAATGATGTAGTTTGATGATTCTGTCACGAACAGTGCTTGAGACTGAACCCATTTCAGTGAACTGTGATATATGGGTAATAGTGACCTGCTTTTGTGATTAGGGTGTAGTTTCCATCAAGCCCTTACGAAGTGTCATGATTGTGGTGACGACAGTATGTATACCGGGTGCAGAAAAATTATTTGGTCATCAACTAAATGCAAAAACGTAGCCTAAGCCAGTAAAATGTGAAATGTTGGTCACAGTGACCATCTTTTATTGGATTGGTGCAGTACTAATTGAGACGCATACATTCAACTATTTTTATTATTCTAGCATGAACCAAGATTGAGAAATAAACTTAAACAAAATATTTAACCAAAGTCAGTGAAACATGAAATTTGGTCACAGTGACCTACATTCGTAATGAGAGTGTATTACTTATCGAGCTGCATCCTCTTAACACATTTTCTTGATTCCAAGTGTAATAGTATTCATACATTGTGCGAATAACCTGAGCTAAACACAAAAACTATTTAAACATGTGCAACTAATGAATATACAAAATTAGCTCCCCTAAGCCCCCTCCCTAGGGGATAGGTAAACCCACTCTAAATTGTTGCCTAGAACCTAGGAAGAAAGAATGGTAGAAATCCATATGCATATGCTTTTATCTGTGTGGAAGCCAGAGCCAACGCCGACACTGATACTTATGCCAGGGGTAGTACAATGACTAACTGTATGAATGAGGAACTGATAAAACACTGTACATAACAGACTGAGAAATATGGAAGCGGCACGCCAAGAGAATGCCCTTGCTGTTTGTGCTAGACTCTTTTCATTAGCACCTTCCCAATGCCGTTAAGGGTTAAATTATGATAGCAACAACTCACATGGCTGTGATCCCGGAAATCTGTACTGATGGCTAATGGGATTGTTTATACCTGGCATGAGTTGTAGAAGTGCACCGATATAGTGATATAATCAGGTCTACATATGCATACAAACCTTTCTATCAAATTTCACTTGTATAATCAAATTCGTCTTGCACAGTCTTGCTAACACGCTTCTGGGAATGAATGGACATTTATATATACATATATGGATGGACAAAGTCTAATACAGATGCCCCTGATGCAAACAGTGGGGGCATACAAATCTAAAACATTTACAACAATAATGACAACAATGCTACCATCGTCATTACCGTAAAAGGCAATACCTATGTCGCTCTACGTCTGCTAAAGAGGGCATGGTAATAAATTACCTTGAACTTTTGTCTTGATGGACTCTGTATGGTTCTCGCTCTCCAATACATATGTATTATTATAGCCACTGAAGGACCGCACAGTGAACGTGTACCAGGTTCCATTTTTCACCCCAGAAAAAGTCTTAATTGGCATGATTCCTGACACGTTGAATGTTTGATTGTATTGAAACAACAGTGTGGTATTCTGAAGAATGCCAGTATATCCAGTCACTACACCTTCAGAACTTGTCCAATTAATAGTGATGTCACCAGAGCTTGCATCTATAACCATGTTCTCTGTAAGGTTTCCTGGTGTGCTTGGCTCTGTAAAATAGCGTAACATGTTATTATAAATTGTGCTGAGCACCAACAATACACGTATTAATAATTAATGTAAGTAACATAGAGCTCCTGTTTATCGCTATTACAATGCAGGAAAGCTTGCTTATACCAAGTTAAATGGTGCTTGAGAAATTCGAGGTAAGGTTTTAATATCACGTGAAACAGATGTTATGGTCACCTAAATTTGAGATGAAAAATCTAGTACTCCCATAGAAGCATCCCCTCCAAAGGTTTGATAAGATTAGAGCCCGAGTAACAAAGCTACACATTAAAGTTACCATCATTAATCAAAATGTGAACTGCAGGTTTAGTAATTTAAGTTTGGGATGAAAATTCATTACTTATGTAGAGATACATCAACTCTTACAATTTGAAAAGTTTAATAGCAGCTGATACTAAAGATACCAAGTCAAACATGAAAATATAAAAAGTGAATAAAATATGGAATGCTTCAGTCAGTAACCAAATATCAGAAGTACTTTAATGCTGGACATTCATCTCTAAAGTTCTGCAGCTGCCAACAGCACAGCCTGAGACAACATAAATGATAATCAAAATCGTTGCAGAATTAAAAAAATGTGCCCGCACAGTAACGTACCTTTGCAACTCAAATCAATTGCTCAAAGATATGCATCCCCTGCCCAAATTACACAACCATAATTGCAAAGTTTTGATCTGCTTCAAAGGTTTCTTTACAAGTTGCAATAATTTTTTTAAATCGTATTAAGAATACTGAACACTGATCTTGATGATTTAAATTTATATACCAGTCCGATCAAGGTCTGGTCAGAAATGTGACCCCTACAGTACACATGGCTATACATGTATACAAGACAAATTTCCAAGAATAGTTAACTTTGATAGAGCAGCAAGAAGAGCATAAATAAAAAATATCAGATCCTGTCCTAATATAATGAAGATGCCAATATCAATTAAACAGTGTTTCAGCTTAAAGGATACAAGTGTTCAGGTTACAGAAAATGTTCCCCTGCATTATAATGCAAGTGAATTACAAGTACAGATCATTACAAAAGTAACATATGCTAGCATGTTACCAAGTAGCAGTCCGTAAACTTACCGAAACTGATGGGGAGCCATGATAGCTTAGCCTAAAATCATTCGATTCATAATCCAAGGGCTGAGGGTTCAATGCCCACCCAGACCAGCTCAAGTAGGCTGCCTCAGTGTGTTTTCAGAAAGACATGATATAGTCTATCTTGTGCTCAGAGTGACGTTAAAAATATTTTTTTAAAAACGCAGGGAAAAAAAAGCAATCCACAAATACACAACCAATCAATCAAAATATGTGTCAAGATTACAATATAGGGTATGTACATGTATTAAAATGGTTCAGCTTTTCAAAGAAACTTACAGCTAAAACTTCTACAGTTTAAAAGGTATAGAGTGAGTACTACTAAAATCAAATCATTCATTTCTTTGGTCTGCTGACATAGCAATCTACAACGGATGTGTTGCGATGTGTGCAATTAAAAGGGCCCGGTTTTGTTTATTTCGTTAAGCGTGGCCTAAAACAGAGGAACTTGGTGTCAACAAAAGGATGTGCATCGAATGACAATATATCATAAATCCACAAAAGGATGATGTAAATTGCTGGCAATGAAACTCTTGGAACAGTTAAACAAAATTTAAGCTGCACATACAATTCGATTAAAGCCATTGATGATCTTTTACAAAAACCAAACTTGGAATAAATGAGCAATCTCTCCACTAATTACTGATATTGTAATCTTACAATAAATTTCAGGTAAAGTAGACATCTGAAGAAAAAAAAAATCTACGATCTCATATATAAAGCTGCAAGCCAAATTTGGTTGAACTCCAGCAATAATAGGTAAAGGTATGCTGTGGAAATAAAGTTTAGCGGGCAGTCAATCAGGGGTCATAACTCCTGTAAATGATATCATGGAATGCTGGATATGAAATTTATTAAAACTCTCATCAATATATAGCTGCATGCCAAATTTAATTAAAATAAAAAGTCCTTAGTAAAGTGTTGTGAGTCGAACGTTAGGAGTATGTATGAAATTATTAGCCTTTAATAGCATCTCAGCACAAAAATGGCTCAGTGGTACGAATTAAATGAAAAGTTCTAACAATTTAACAATTAAGAATTGCACAAAACGTTAGGCGGATAAATCCTTCCAAAGAAACACAAACATGAAGTAGAAGAAAATAAAATATAAAAGGTAAAGATGTTACAATTCTGCAAAAGGTATACAAAGAAAAAAATAACCTTAACCTTATATAAAATCTTAAGAAAGGTATTTTACACATTTGTTATGTAATCCACATTACCTCAAAAAGACAAACATTTTCTCGGTTGGTGCATAGTTATGGTTTCTGGATCAAGTTTGCTTCAAAATATTTCTGAAACAGCTAGAAGAATGAGAAACAATGGGCCAAAACTCCTGAAAATGAGGACGTGAAACACTAAAAGTATCATTTATTCCCAGCTTTATCAATATCAAGTTACACACCAAATTTGTTCAAATTCAACAATCCACGGTAGAGTAATGCTGTGGAAACCAAAGTTAGAAGGACAAGCAATTAGGGGCCATAACTCCAGTAAATGATGTCCTGGAATGATGAAAATCAAACTAGTGTGATGCTTCACCAAGATATCATGTTATCATGGGCCATAACTCTTGTAATTGACATCCTAAAATGCTTGAAATCGAACTCATACAAGGACTGACCAATATAAAACTGCATACTGGTACCGACTTTGTTTGGTATCCAGCTATTCCCGTAAATTTATCTTTTGGAAACCAAAGTTAGGAAACAGAGCAATCAATATAGAGCTGCAGACTAAATATGGTTGAACACCAGCTATTCCTTGTAAATTTATGTTGCGGAAAGCAAAGTTTTGAAGCGAGGCAATCATGGGCCATAACTTCTTTAAATAATGATTAAGAACGTTCAAAATGGAACTCATTCTAGGTCTCACCAATATATATCTGCATATCTAATCCATTACCTAATAAATTTACGTAACAGTAACAAGAAATGTTGATGTACGGACAGACAGAGAGACAGCTGGATGGATTCACTGACATGATTACTACGGGGCTTTGAGAAATTTGTTAAGCATGTCCTTAATAAACAATACATACTTGATATCTGATAAACTATCACAAATGTAGATCGTTCAGATGATGATGTGTTGGTGTTGACAGAGGTAATATTTATGGTGTATCTTTGCCCCGACTCGAGAAGTCCAAGCGTTGCTGTTGTATTATTGCTAACATTTTGACTTGACGGTGGATCACTACTGTTATCTGACTTGTGTTCCACAAGATAGTAATTCACTGCAGCTTGATCAGTTGGGGCATTCCATGAAATGACAATCATTTTCTCGGTTATTTTATCATACTTGATACCCGAGACTTGCAAATCAGTCACTAAAATGAGAGAACAACGAATATAAAAAATACTAACTATATCAAATGCATTAAGCTTAACTAAAGTGGATTCAAATGAATTAATGTGTAGAGTAAGAACAAAAAATTTAGTAGCATGTGTACCAAATACGGAAATTATTCAGTCATTCTTTTAAAAACGAATTATTTAATAATAGTTCACAGAGCACAGCTCTTGACCAAGAAAAATTAGTGGAAACAATACTTGTTGGTCTTTAGAAAGCCTTTGACCCTGCAGACTATACTGCTCTCATAAGTAAATTAAAACTATATGAATACGATAGAAACACAAACAACTGAATGGTTTACGTCCAAATTTAAAAACAGAACGTGTCATAAAAATAGTAGTCTTTCCAAAGAGGAATCTTCTAAATGTGAAGTACTACGGGGAACGTTCCTGAGTGGATTTTGTTTCTTTCTTTTAGTAATGATCTACCCTTGAAATTCAAAATTCAGTTGCATTTCATCAACTAATCTGACTGAGAAATATATCTACAAATGTCATTAGTTGGACAAGATACTTGGTGTAAGGAATGACATAAAAAATGCATGTAAATACATAAAAAAGAGATTCCATTTTTGTTGAGTCACATTTTATTTAGGTACATTTAGCTTCGGCCAAAGCAGGCTCAGGAAGAGCCACAGTGTAAGTAATTTAGTAACTGCTACCCGGTAAAGTGGATTTTATTTTGGGGGGGAGGGGGTAAACTCATTTTAAGGATGTGATACTTATCTACTATTATTCTGTTGCTATATCTATTGCTAGTGCTAGTCCCCAGTCCAAGGAGATTGGAGGTTTAGAATGAAAAAGCATGATCTCAGTCTGATACCCAGTCAAATTCCTACAGCTGGAATATCGTCTTTCTTTGACTAGTACATAAACTGAAAGGACATCAGGGCGGGGAGGGAAAAGTAAATCGGGCATTAATAGCAGGTAAGTATTGCATGATTCAAATTAGTTTGTTCCCCTCTCCCCAATAAAAAATACATTTTAATAGCAGTAATATTTTTACCTGCTATTATTACATTACTGAATCTGCCAGCTCGCTGAGAGGCTGTTGGCATAAGATCAGCTGTGAAAGTGTACTTACCATTGCTGTCAGTCGGGTGGTTTTCAGAAAACTGGGGGATGACTTACCAACTGGTTGAGCCGATACAGCTGGATCCAAAGCGTAAATACATTTACTCTGGTCTAACCTTGATCGAGGGAGTAATGACAATAAAATGACGTGAGACGGTCAGAAAGGTTGCTTTCATGACATGATGCAGCAATAGCTCTAAGCTCATTGGCCTTGATTTTCAAGAAAGAAAGATCTCTTGATAAGCTCATTTAATAATCAGAACAATCTATGGTGGCTGAAGAAACATCAGCGGTACCTTTGAGTGTGAAAAAAGATTATTTCAACGCATTATTTTCTCTTTTGATTTAGACAAACAGAAACGTAAAGCTCTCACCGGGCAAAGGAGTCTATCTTGATCATCCCCAGCACTGATACAATTGAAACTGGCAATTTTATTGGGAACAGGAGCACTGAAGGTAGCTGATTCTGGGTCAAAAACCCAGAAAAGGAAGACGGTCATAAATACAAGGTTCTCAAACGAAGCTTCTCTCAAAAAAGTATAAGGTAATGACCAAAGAACACAAGAGGTTCGACCCCAGCATTACAGCGCGAGAGACTGGTCCCTGGAGCCCAAAGTATATAACCAGTTCTGAAAGATGTGGGTCCAACCCTAGAGTGTAGCTCATAGAAAACTTACGAGTATTGGCGAGGGCCGCTCTATACTGAACAATCTTTTTCCTAGAGGAGAAAAAGATGAAACTCTGCAACTGCAGTTAAACGGGGGTGGGTGGGTGGGGGGGGGGGGTGAGGGGGCAGATAGGATCAGTGCATTTAACTAGTGCACCAATTACAGAAAATTCTCCACTTTGCGTTGGAAATCTTGGAAGTCGATTGCGTTCTAGCATGTATGTGGCCCAGGCAAAAAGATTGTTTTTGATCTGTGCCAGGCGGGAAGGTGGAGGGTTTGGGGTTTGTGCAAGATGAACAATCTGTGCTCCTCAGTGATAGGTGCCTGGGTTAATTGACCAACACCTCGATGAGATCGCTGAACCATGATCGCTCGGGCCACAGGGGAACTATAAGGACAAGCCACGACTTGGAAGTCCTAACTGAAAAACATGAAGGATTATTCTCACAGGTGGGAAGGCATAAGCATAAAGTTAATCCCACCAAAGACGGAAAGTGTCCACCGCCCATGCTCTCTAGTCTGGCACTGGAGAGATATAAAAGGGGAGCTTGTTGTTCGACCTCATTGTAAAAAAAAGTCTATCATTGGCTGTTCCCACATATGAAAATGTGTCTCTGTTACTGACTGGTGCTGAGAGGGCTCGTCACCTCTTCCTGAAAATGCTGTCCACCAAAATACTTCTCTTTTTTGGAATGTGGCTGACTCTGAGAGTGATCTCCTACGAAGCTGTTCATTGAAGGAGGTTCCAGTCTTCCATGCAGAGAGAAGGAGGAAGATACTTTGATGTCTGATGCACACTACGACTGACATGTTCTATATGTAGCGACCATGACGCAGTCAAGTCATATGCAGCAGATGCTCCCTTGAAGTGCTAGAAAAACTGCCTACATATCTAGATTTTCAATATAATGGTATATTTCTTCATGAGACCAGAAGTCCCCCAGGGCTAACCCCTTGAGCTCTAGATGAGCATCCAAGCCTAAATCTGAGGAGTTAGTTTAAAAGATGTCGCAAGGTTATGGTACATGAATGGGAACTCAGATCAGGAAACTGTCCTGATTTTTCCATCAACTCTGGTGCTGATGAAACTCTGATCCTAAGTGGATCTGAGCGGACAAGTAGTCCTTGCTAGAAGCAAGAACTGGAGAGACAACAAATGAAGCTTTCGTAGGAGAACTAAGTCCACTGCCACGTTCATAGTCTTCTGAAGAGAGTGGTAGAAGAGAGCAAACAAAGAAGTCTTCTTGTTCAGTCATGCTATGATCAAAGTATTGTGAGATTCTATCAGGACGAACATTCACTGTCCCTAGATGGTTAATTAAATTCATCCCTATGTAAACAAAATTCTGAGAAGTGATCATATCCAACTTCTTCTGATTGGTGATTAGGTCTGGACATGCAGAGAGACAGATTATTCAAAAGGGCACATCTGAGAACGTTGCGCATGAACAAGTTATCTAAGTACTGGAAGATGGAGACCTTACATGAGTCACTATTAAACGAAAACACCCTGATTAAGTCGCAGGCAGAACGACGAGATTTTTGCTGTGGGCTGGAATGATAGGAATGTGCAAAAAGGCATCCTGGAGACCTATGGAGACTGTCCAGTCGTTCAACTTGATGCAATTCCTAACTGAGGCGGATGTCTCCATCTTGAAATATTCTTCCTCAAAAAATCTGTTTTGTATTGAAAAATCGATAATGAGTCGAAACTCTCCCAGTTGCTACCATCTGTACTGCACCATTCCTTAGAAGGATATACGCATCTTCCTATAGAGATACCAGTTAATACTGTTGGAACCAAATGCGGTTATTGAAAGAAGTGGAGGGTCCAGGAAGTAAAGCCCTCCTTAACTGTGGAAAGGACCCACACATCATCAACGACGAACGACCAGACATCTGGCACCTACTGGAACTTTGAAAAGTGGGGTATTTCAGAGGAGAGTGTGTAATTCCCTAGACATGATTGTCTCCCTCCTTAGGGAAGGGAGAGGGGTCTGTAGACTTCCTCCTCTGGCCACTCTGGCATCTTCATTATGATACAGCCGAGAAGACATGAGTTTTAAACTGGGTTTGACATCTCTGTAGGCTTCTGTTTTCAAACGATGGGGAGGGGGCGGGACCCGTGGATCTCATAAAATGGTTTAATTTTTAGCTGGTTTATCTAGACCAGGTATCACGGCCAATGACCAGTTTTGTTGATCCCTCAAGCAATGCGAGGTCACTTTAGGGATTAGCATTCCCAATAGCAAATCCAGATTAGGAGGGGCAAGCCACAAAAGGGTTTTGCTGTGCTCTAGTAAAATCTTTGATATCTTTACGGTGGCATCCCTACTTAGGTGAAGAAGCTATGTAGAGAGCGCAGTAAACATTAAGAGCGCATGTCTCGATATCCTGGCAATGGCCCCTAATAATCTCTGCAACGTAGCTGGAGACAATGATTCTCCTTTCAGCAGATTGAAGGAGTAAACGGAATAATGGTACATACCATGGGAGACTATGGTAATTAGTTTATGAGCCTTGAGCTTTAAAACATATAAAGACTTAATTGGGAGACAGTTCCTGTATTAATCCCAACCTAGAAAGCACGTGATTCCAAGGCAGGGTCTTAAGGGAAAAGCGGGGTAATGGACCCTGTACCGAGAGGCTGTAACCAGGGGCCAAAACGTAGAAGAGTGGGCTGACCACCCTTTCTACTGTCTGGCTGCCTTGTGGCATCAAGACAACTTCTGAGTTAGCTTTCTCACTATCGATTAGTAAGCTGAGTGATGGGTCAGCAGAAGGTCTGATTTAGGCGGTGCTTCGGACAGCCTGTCCAAACTAGAGTGGATCCTAGCATGGGAAGTTTCCAAGGGTTTTGGACACATATCCAAGACAAGAGGGCAGTAAACATCACTAACAACCAATACACACTTCTTCCATCACATGACATGTAGGATCACGAAATTGAAGGCTATTTTTAAAACTGCAATTATTGGAAGTTACAAACCTTGTCTCGATTATATATTTATCTATGGGGTCATGTATTAGAAGGGTTTTAAACTCTCTCTTTTCACTCAATACTTCCATGGTTGGGACTGATTGTAGTATCAAGATTGTGTCGGGTTCCTGTGTTTGTTTAGTACGAGCATAACAAGTGTAGCGGATACGTATACTGTCTTGAATATAGTGATGACAGGCTTCAATATTTCTTGCAACTTATTAGTCCCAGGGAAGGGTGCTTGGAAATATGTTCCCTTAGTCTAGATGTGGAAGTCAAATTGTTGCTTGTGGGAAGTCACACTAGACACAAAGTTGATAAAACATGTCCGAACAAATATTCCTACCAAGTTTGATCAAAACTGGCCCAGCCATTCCAGACAAAAAAAAAATACAAATTAGGGTTTATGACATGGAGACTGCGCGGTGGATGGGGGTGGGTGCTAAGTTGGCGGAGCATTGGACTCATCATCCAAAAATCATGGATTCAGTACGGGCCCTAGACAGCCCAGATCAGCTTCATTAGTGTGTCTTTTGGAATGGCACTTAGTTCATATTTCCTCAGAATGATATAGTCAATAATGTGTTAAAAGTGCAGTAAAAACAAACTAGACCAAACGTGTCGGTAGAAAGCCACTCAACAAAATAGAAGATATCATAAGATACATTCCTACTAAGTTTGATTAAATTGGGCCAGCTGTTCTCCTGAAAAGGTCAAAGATAAGTTTTACATTTTGGTTTCTATGGAAGTCGAGTAATTGCTGAGACATTCACCTTGAACACAATGTTCTTAGACATATCCTGAGAAACGTACATAATAAGTTTAATCAAAATTGAATCAATGGCTTTTTACAAGTAAACAATAACAATGCTGACAAATAATGTTCGATTGGCAACACACATGAGACACAAGGATGTAAGATGAGCTCACCTGGTCTTACAGCCAGGTGAGCTTCAAGCTTTGAAAAAGAAATGCATCATATTTGCCGAAGAACAATTTTGTTTTCAATCTTCAGCTGAAAATTCACTATATCTATGCTTCAGCACTGACTTGCATAATATTCCATTGCAAGACTGCTGAGTTTCTGCCTCAAGTCTGTTAGATTATTTCTGTTATTTTTTGTTTTTGTTTTTATGGGTCCCTACCTCAAACAGAACAATTGAAAGATTACACCTTGTCTCCATAATATGTTTGCAAAATTGAATAATTTTAAACTCCGTATCTGACAAAACAAGCACTGGGTTGGAAATCTTCATATGACATGTGACAGACTGCCTCCAGCTTCGGTCATAATTGCTCACTAATCCTGAGTTCACACGTCCTTGAACAAAAAAGATTAAAGTATACGCTGCCACGTCCAAGTGATCCCATCTATACTGATATGCATACTGTCAAGCATCAAGCAGAATCTCCGCTTGAAACTGTCAGCATTGCTATAATATAAATACCATTGCGGCTTGGTTTTAAATCAAAGAAGTAATGATGTAATAGGAAAGTAAAGACCAATCAAGCAAACAAGGCCCCTGTCTAAGTTTTGTCACTTGGTTGTTCAATAGTACAAACAGTAGATCAAGTAAGCGTAAAACACATCTGATTAAGTATATAACACTTAATAAGATCATATAAAAGACACATCACAATTATTTTTGCCAAAGTTGTCATAGATTATAAATATACACAACAAGCATTAACTATCAGGAATTAAAGAACGAGAGGCGATTAGGATAAAAATATGAATCTAAAGAAGTTCAAAAGTTTCAACAGCTAATGGATGAACTAGTTCTCGTGACTGATATACGACAAAACATTGAATGTGATGCTTTGCTAGTCCTGTCAAAAGCACCAGCAGAAAAACAACTTTGTCAGTACAGTTGTTTCAAATTTTCGAAAGTCAACCATTGTCAACTATGCAGGGTGTAATGAACATGTACATTTCTTAAGAGCTGAAACCGTGGCAAAAAGCAACACTCTTGTTCCTATGTTGGACAAAATGTCCAACAAGGCAGATAAAGCTATAATAATGCTATTTCCAAATGCTTGTGAATACATGTACCTCATCGTCGAGCGCAGATTCTAAACCAGTTATAGTATTGGGTGCCAGAAGCTCAACAATCCAGATAGAAAATGCATGCTACACAGATGCAGCATTTCATTCAAGCAGTATATACAAATAATTGTATCTGTATACTAAATATATGCATAGTACAACCATAGCTATTTCATTTTATTGTTAACTTTATGATTTTTATGTAACAAACGTCAAACTCCTGTGGATGGTGTGATATCAACTTTCAGATTTTCCAGTCAAAGTATGATATTAAAGAGTTGTTTATGGCTTTATTTTAGAAATTCGTTAGTTTCATTATGGATTTAAATTACTGTAAGCATATATGACTGAACAGTTTATGGAAGCTTTAATATGGTTACGACAGACATCCTCATCATGTCACTCCACCACAAAACCCTCCCCCTCCCAGAATTTCTTTTTCTGACACCATATCAAATTATTTCCCATCCTCTGGTGTATACCATACATTATTAATATAGGAAATTGGAAGTTGAGTGTGCAGTATCAACAGATTTCAAGAGTAGCGATGCATCGAGGATGATCTGCTGATTATCCATACTCGCAAGAGATGACACAGCTTTCAAGATCAGTGAACTATTCTGATTATGTATTATATACCTTTAGAAGACAGACGCTTATATAAATTTACCATAACCACGTGTTATAGCATAATAAAGATTTAATTGGTGATAAGGCATTACACACCATGTGAATATAGTCTATCCTATTTACAGATACACAACCTATATATTCTCATGGTTGTATTTACGTTTGGTTTACTCAGGGTCAGTGTCAATAACTTGAATCTCCATTGTGAAAATTTGGTTGATACAAGTGTTTGACAATGATGCTGCAATTCGTCAGATTTGTGCACTGAAGTTTCACCGATTTTGTCATTAAGACGGTGCGAAACTGAAAGATATCTTGTGATCTATATATGACAAATGGTGGCATGCAAATTGTTGAGATTATAGAATATCTAAGTTTTTGATGATGAATGCTAGTGAAGATAATAATCACTGGCAGTCGGATACAAAGCTCAGGTACCATATATTTCGAATTAAAATGAATGAAATTAATGAATGGCTCAGTATCAGATACTGATTAAGTGTAAAAAATGCACACGAAAATGGACTAATCATGCTGCTAATGTTCCCCCCCCAACAAACACTGACTTTAAAATGAACAAAATGAACTTGTTAAAATTTCTTTTTGTAAACAATATCCAGATCTTACCATTATTACAATCCCCATTCATCTGTGTTCCATTAGTATCATAATACCCTACACTGCACACACATGTGTTGCTAACATTTGCTGTAGAAATATCACACACAGCATGAGTAGTAAAACAAGCTTCAGGCTGTGGGCAAGTTGAACCAAGACCAACTTCTGCAATAGAATAAAATAAAATATAAAGGTTTCATAATTGAGGAGTTGATTTAACCATACATCTTCACCACAGATACACTATTTACATTATTGGCATCCAGGCAGTTATTGTCATAGTGCATGTACATAAAAAAGCATAAGTATCCAGGCCAATTAATATTTTTTTAGTGTTCTGATGCATACATGTGTTACTTTGTATTGTCTAGAAAAGAAAGGAAACAACACTTACGATAAATCTCAAGTTGCCATATATATCTCTAACAAGTCAAGTAGAGAATAAATCTCCACTGTGCAGCTTTTTCATTCCGTTTGTAGACTTACATGTGCAAGCAGGCATTCTCGTGTAGACATAGTACTTGAAACATGTTTTGACACTGTTGAAAAGTAAAATAAGAAGACTCAAGTAGTCCTGAGATCATTTACCTAGCTTGCTTTGCCTAATACCCAACTTCAAAAGCATAGGCCAAATAAACTCAGTTAGTATGATGTATTCAAGCATACTGGCCATAAAAATAGAGTGATGTTTAAGATGGCTGTTTTTATGTTTTAACTGTCTAAATAAAGAAACGCCAATGCTGTCAACTAAATATAGATGTTCTTTCTGTCTCAATTCCTGGGAAACAAGAAACATGTATAGATTTATGCATTGTATATTAGATAAATAAACATTCTGTCATTCTTCTTAATTCACAAATTCTCCAAGCTGTAGCCGTTATCCGATGTTTTCACGTTTCCTTCGTCTCATTCAAGTGAAGGTAATCTTGCCAATTAGATTTTCGAAGTAAATATCACAAGCAAAAAGACCTTTACTTAACTGGAACACAAAAAAGTGTGAGAGGCATCACATAAAGACTGCAATAGGAAAATGTTAAATAATGAAAAAGGTAGGGTTATTTTTGTTCATCATACACAGCGCGTCACAGTAACACATTTAACCTTATAACCTAGGAAAGTGCTGGAAAGAGCATATTCAGTTGACAACTTGAGGTTCTGTGTATGTAGCGATGTTGAATATTAAAACAACAATCCTAAATATCAACCTGTTTTGACGACCCACGTGTCAAAAAGCTTCGTTTGATTCAATCAAATATGATGAATATCTGTTGAATGACTTTCAAGAAAAATTGTTTAGAGGTTTCTCTATTTTGGAGGCAGATTGGTATCATTTGTACATACCTGAAATGCTTGATACCATTATGTGGCAGACTGTTGGAAGAAAAGTAACTGAAACTATTTTCGTACTTTCCGGAATAGCTGCCACACTTTATGGCAGACTAGCAAAGGTCTTGCTGCAAAGGTGATATCCATTAAATATCATCATATTTTGTCATGCATTTTGTTTTGTTTAATAAAGTCATTTGAAAGAGTTCCATTTTTCAGTAATGGCATCCATTTTTTATGGCGGATCAGCAATATTTTTATGAACTTTTATGTTCAAGATGCGAGGATGCTCTGTCATATCTGATTAAATTTGTCAATTTTGTTTTTAAACATTGAACAAGTTTTCTTTTAATTACAAGAGACCACTTCTATGTTAAGGACACATTTTAATTACCTATAAAGTAAAACACTTTAACATCAAGCTTAACCTAAGAAGCTTTAACATTAACTTTAATCTAGGATGTACATAGACACATGTGTGGACACAGATACCACAATGATTGCTATGTTGAGCTTCCACCACGGAGGTCTCAACAACAAAACCAGCTTTATATCTGATAGAGGATAGATTTAAATTGTTCAAATTTGAAAGGGTTTAATGCCAATAAGCTATATGTAACAAGAGAACCATGAATGACACTCGATAGGCATGCCCCATGTTTAACAGTCCTGTATGTATACGACTTAAATTTGTATGCATAAATCATTTTTCTTCTTTCAGACTGACTTTGACCATTTACCTTTTGACCATGAAATCAACAGGCTTCTTGCTTATCCTAAGTGTCAGCCATCTACACAGTTTGGGCCAGGTGTGTGATGTAGAACTAATGTTATTATGCAGAAACTAGTTTTCTTCTTTTAGTCACAGTGACCTTGACATTTTTGCTTTTGCTCCCGAAATTGACATTGTTCTTCTTTACCCCAAGTACAAGCCATCGCTAAGTTTGGTACCTGTAGATGGTTTACAACTATAATTTTTGTGCTCAAGTCAAATTGGTAACAGACGGACGAACAGATGGCCAAGATCAAAAGATAATACCCTCTGCCCTAAAGCGGATGTATACAACATTGGTCAAATTCTGTTGAGCGGGTTATTTCTTTGTTTTTTTTTAAGAAGAAGCTATTTACAGGATTTTTATTTTATTATCAAAATCTATATTTGAAAGCGGCATCATTTGTAAAAGTTTTAAAGGTTGATGTCTGGATGCTATATTCGTCAAATTTAATCAAGTTCTGAAATTTATTTTACCAAATAAGTTTCATAAATGTTTTTCTATGTCTAGAAGCAGTGCCCATATTTCACCACACATACAAGAATGCTTTTTGTCAAATCTGAAAATAGCAATTGTAGACAAAGCATGTGGGACAGCAGATGCGGGGCAATACCAATATAAAATTTAATTACTTTGATGTTTTGACCTGGTTCATTATAGAATACCATAAAACCTTTATTTCAGATTCAAAATAAATAAATTACAAAAATTTAGATGTTTTACCCTAAACTTCACCCACACTCCTTCCCAGAATGGTATAATGATCTGGAGTTAACATTCCTAAGCTCATCACATACCTTAAATGTCTTACCCCTTTGTTATGGACCTTTATTTCATTTGAGATATTGTTAAAATTATCCCTCAAATTGTAGCTTTTGATTTGTCATCTGATGCCATATTTTGAGGATCCATTTTTTCAAAGGATGCACCTCTTATCATGTGCAACAAACATAACTGTATGTTAAATACTTTTGTCTTTGCAGTTATTACAATTAGAAACATTACCTCAGAACCATAAGTGCGTTCAACACACAAAGATACAAGAAACCACAATCAAATATATATCATAGCAAGTTGAAACTTGATTGTGTTACATCTCTGATCAAAACTGATTGATTAATTCATATTATGACAACGACACATAGCCCTTAAAAATTAAGTTTACAGATGAAGTTTAAATTTGTGGTCAACAGAGTCACAAGGCTTTCACTTTTTTGAAGTCATGGGTTTTTATACTGCTAAAAGAGACATTAAATTGATTAATTAGCATACTAATTGATAACTATTTATAACTGCACTGAATTTCAGGTAAAGTGTGCATCTGTCCTGAAAGTGCTTCCTTTTCAAAGTTGTGCCTATATGATAGGAATATGCCATCAGAAAAAGCCCAGCTTTTACAGCACAATTTATTCCAACCTAATGTTTAAAAGTTAGTACTAAATTTAGTGAAGGGTGACAACATACATCTATTACTCTTGTTTTGTGAATATATGATGAATTTTCCACCCACGGCATGCACTATGTTACGCATGGCCTCATCTCAAGGATAGCATGACAAATGTCCTGGGTGGACAACAGGTCATTTAACCAGAGAATAAGGCAATAATTGTTTTCTTATAGTGACGAAAAGTGAAATTATCAGAATACCCAAAAATGGCAGAATCTGTGTCACGGAATGTGTTGACATTTTAAAAATCTCACTAATGAACCGCACACAAATCTTTCATAAAAGAAATTATGTATTCATTT
The DNA here is from genome assembly GCA_029931535.1 of Margaritifera margaritifera. Taxonomy (NCBI): domain Eukaryota; kingdom Metazoa; phylum Mollusca; class Bivalvia; order Unionida; family Margaritiferidae; genus Margaritifera; species Margaritifera margaritifera. Next base: position 1,288,699 of record JAQPZY010001332.1, read on the forward strand.
TTTATTATATATATATATATATATATATATATATATATATATATATATATATATATATATATATATATATATATATACTCTTCACAGATATTAGTTGCAGATTTTTAAGTTCCTGAACTTTAACCCATTTATGCACACATGCACGTGGGAAAACGTGTCTTTTGCGCATTTGCCTTTGAACCATGTTAGAATGAAGACATCAGTTGTACTATGATGAAAACTAGTCCTGTTTTCATGTCTATGTTGCAGATCAAATCCTGCAATAGATTTCTAGTTGATCAGCTGAAGTCTTGTGACTTTATTATGAACCGTATGACAAAACTGGCGCCCACCGTGGGACTTCATCTACACTGTACAGCAAAAGATATATGAAATCATCAGGATGAAATTTGGATGAGATCGTTACACTCAGGGGGTTCCTGGCAATGGAATGGGTTATTGACCCATTAGAATGGTACAGGGACTGGCTGTACATACTCATATATTATCCTCATTCTGTTGTTGTGATGTTATGACCAGAATCGAGTCATAATCTTTCTCATATATGCACTGTGTGCATACCTAATTCATCAAGGTGCATTGTTTATCTGTACATTAATCATGTTACTGGCTGACATTATGTTGCGGTCAATATATATCCACATCGAGAACTTTATTTATTTTTACTTGTGTTGTGAACATTCCCATGAACTCAGTATATACTGTGATCAATTCTATGTTGGACTTGTCACTTGTTCATTTCATGGACTGAACTAGTTCATAATTTTCGTAAAGATTCTTTCAATACTGGATTCATATTTTTTTATGAATGTCAATCTGTTGTTATATCTCGGCATTGACAGTAAAATTGCACGCTCATTTGATTTAGTTTCGAAGAACATTTATTTCTTTAGTTCAAATATAATTTTCATGTGAGTCCTTTTTGTTTGAGATTGTTGTAAGACTTGACTGAAATTTACTTTGCCTGAATATTTTATTTGATTTCATATTATTGTTTGAGTACTTTCAGGTCATATGATCTCCATGCAATTTTGATTTGCTGCGTTGCACTTTTCCTGAATTGATTCATTCAGATTTGTGTATGGCATTTGTTTTTCTTCTATTGGCTACCCTCCCCCATGCCACTTCATTATTTTATTTAGTTTCAAAGCAAAGGACCTATGTACAGTAGCATGTATGTAAGTACCAGCAATTAGTTAAGCAATTACAGCAATTAAAGTAATCTTAATTTTTATTTTTCTGTCGGACATGAGTGATACAGAAGGGTTAACAACAAACCACAAGCATCCAATCAAACTAGGATTTCAATAGGCTATATACATATTTTATTGAGAAAGCATAATTCATACAGTTATATTGCAGACTTCCAAATTATTTCAACTTTAACAATCACTTAGGGTTATTGACTTTACACATCTCACAAGTTTATCAAGGCATACTCCCTTATCCCCTATTGTGATAAAAAAAATTGTCTTTTCATGTATTGAGGTGTACAATACATTTGTACAGTCATGTATGACATCATTGTCTGAGTGGAAAACTAGCTGGTTGTCGAGAAAATTTTTGTGACATGTACAAGCATTAATATTTTGTGAACTGTTTCATGACGTTTTACATACAGCATAATAATACATTTGTTTTAAGTTTTGGTATTTTAAAAATATCACGTTGTTGTTTTGACACGGTAAAACAGACAAGTTTTGTTTTATTCACCACATTAACTTCAGTTGTGAAGATCAAATTTGCAAATACTCCTTTTTGTTCTTTGCCGGTGTGTTGTGTTTTGACCATATTTTGTGTGTAGTCTAAACACTATCAGTCTTTCCGATTCCGAACTGCGATATTTCCTTTCAGTATGGTGGAATATTTGAGAGTCACAACTACACACAGCGTATTCTTTTTTTTTTTTTTTTTTAAATCTGACCCCTTTTGTTCTTTATCAAATCATAACTTAATTTTTTTCTGTATAACTTTGTTCCAGTTTTGTTCTTAGCTTTACAAAGCTTAAACAGAAAATGAAACGTTATCATTTTTGAAAGAGCACATAACAATCAAATATGATTTGCAAGGGTCGATATCAGATGTAACTTATACAGAGTTTTGAGTTGGGCTTTCATATATAGCAAACGAGTTTAAATTTTATTGTTGTCAGAACTAGTACATTCAAAACTAAAATTCATAATTATGGCTGCAGAAGGAGAAAATACCAGAAGCTGAACAGTTAACTTAACAGGATATAAGTCTTGTTATTGATGTATTGAAAAGACAGAAAGATACAAAGTACCGACTAATGAAGAATACGATTCTTCAAAAGTCATCAGAAGAAAGGACATATATCGTTAAGCCTGGGTTTAACACGTCCGTTGATTTGTTTGCTAGTTATCAGCAGGTCCCAAAGATCCTTCTTTTCTAGAGATGAGCCTACATCAAAAGGTGAAATTAGCTTTGAGGAGGCGTGGAAACATGGAGTTAGATTTTTAAGGGAAAAACACAATCCTGAATCTATACTTAAAGAATCAGTTGGAAGCTCTTTAAGAGCAATAGCAAGCAGAGTGCTACTCTCAATAACAAAAGAAGCCTTTGATGAGGAAATATCGCAAAAACTAGCAGACAGTTTAGGAAATGTTTACTCTGGTAAATCCATTATGGAGCAATTTTATGCAGAGAACTAGAACAAAGACGAGACCATTGCTCAGTGGGCATACCACCTGAAGGGCCTCCTGCAAAGAGCAGTTGATCACGTTATGAAAGTTATCTAAAGACGACATGCTAAGGAACAAGTTTTGGACTGGATTAGGTCCTGATAGGCTGAAAATGCTTCAGAGAAAACTTATAACTCAGTTAAGGAATTTGATGTATTGCTCAGAGAGGTGCAAAAGATAGATCGAGTGTTCTCAGGACCTGGTAGAGTTGCCAATCTTGGAAAAGGTAAGCCTGCTCAGCAGGTTGTTTTAACAGCAGATAATGAAAAAACATCTTCCAGCGCCATCTATGCTATTTTTCCTCAGCTTCAGAACCCCTGAAGAGGATGGAGAAATTTGATAAGAAGCCAGATAGAGTGGAATAGTCTGTAGCATACTCACTGGTGCACAACACCAATAAGGCTGCTCTAGGAGACACAGATATAGTAAACAGAACAGATCTGAAGAAAGACCACATAATCATGAGGCACAGAACTGGAAGAAATCTTCATCACCTACGAGCTGGAGGCATCAAGTAATACGTCCCAAGGAAAACGTATTAAAAATACTTACTGGGAATGTCAATAAGACAGAAGTATTTCTGTGTGGTATGAAAACCAAGACCCTTATAGATACAGGTTCCATAGTTTTCACAGTAACTGAAAGTTTTTGTCAAACTTTAGACCCACAAGCAGGGTTACTTGGTTTGCAAGAATTTGGAAAAGGAACTAACCTTGCAGTTGGTATTAGTTTACTATATATGGGATACATAGGAGCAAATTTAAAAGTGCCCTCTGTTGCAGAGAAAACATTTGTATTGCCTGTTTTAGTTGCGTCAACAACAAAGTAGAATAAAGAAGTACCTGTTATTGTTGGCACAAGCTTAATTAGGCTTTGCAGGGAGTAATTTGACAGTTCATGAGGAATGCAATATGGCTTTTCAGTCCATGAATTCTAATTGTTATAGTATCGCTGCAGTGAAAACAACTAAAATGATAACAATCATAGTGACCACACTCCCGCATGGAGTCCATCATCGTCTCTGGTTTTATAAGGAAGCAAGGTAATTGGGATATATCTGTAACAGAACCCAGTAATAAGCTTCCTGGTGGGTTAACAGTATGCCCTACAGTGGTATTATTGGCAGCAGCTGGAAAAACACAAAGAGTTGCGGTTAGAATATATAATATTTCTGCAACAGATTTTATATTCAAGCAAAGACCAGTATTTGTGAAGTGCAATAAGTAAAAATCAAACATACGTGGATCCCAGATAAACTGCATTCTAAAACGGTCAAACTTGCAGAAGAGAAGCGAGAGCCAGACTACTTGAAAAGTTAGGTATTACTGTTTAAAGTGATTTCCTTACCCATCAGCAGGAGCAAGAGGTCAAAAACCAAATTGGAAAATGGGAATCAATCTTTTCAAAGGACATAACTGACATGGGACTCACCGTCCTAGTTGAGCATGAAATCAAATTGATTGATGTAATCCCATTTAAGGAACCATATATAAGAATACCCCCTGGACTCTTTGAGGAAGTTTGAGAGTATGTCAAGTAAATGTTTAAAGCAGAAGCCGTGAGAGAATTCCAAAGTCTCTTATCATTAGAAATGAATGACAGCCTAAGGTTTTGCATAGATTTCAAAAGAATGAATGCAAGAACCATAAGAGAAGCATACTTATCACCGACAATTCAAGAAATGATTGATACACTGGCTGAATAAATGTAGTTTACCAAATTGAATCTGAGATCCAGTTACTGGCAAGTCTCAATCAACGAGGAAGACAAATACAAAACAGCATTCAGTGTTGAACCCTTATGGTTTTATGAGTGTAATTGCATGGCATTTGGACTCACAAAAGCACCAAGAACTTTTCAAAGTCTGGTGGAGCACTGTATTGGAGATCTCAGTCTACTTGACTGTCTGATCTACCTCAATGACATTATAGTTTACTCCAAAACTTTTTTAGAACACTGTCAGAAGTTTGAAGCTGTTTTGACCATCTGAACACCACGGTCTAAAGTTTAAGGCCTTAAAATGCGATTTTTTTTCTGTAGTACCTCAGCTATGTTATATCGGCTAAGGCAACAGAAACTGATCCTTAGATGATTGCATCCTAAAAGAATTGCCAGTCTCAAAGAGCATCAAAGACAATAGGAACTGTTTACGGATTACATGGTACTTCAGAAAGTTTGCGAAAGACTATGCCAAGATAGTGAGACACCTAAATTACCTACTTTTGGAACAAAGCACTAGAAAGAGAGCAAAGTCAAAGACAGTCAGAATTCCACGGACATTGAGAGCGGTCGAACAAGACCATCATAGACCGACTGATATTCCCACCCATTTTTGCCTATGCAATCTATACTGTTCCATTCATTTTAAATGTTGATACAAGCACCGATGGGTTGAGGGCGGTGATATACCTGATACAGAATGGAATTGAATGTATTATTGCATATGCTAGTAGAAGCCTTGGAAACAATAAACAGAATTGTCCCATCCATAAATTGGAGTTCCTGTCACTGAAATTGGTCATAGCAGACCAATTTAATGATTATCTGTATGGAAACATATTTGAGGCTACAACATATGACATCGATGTATATAGCTTCTTTGGTTAATTGTGACTTCGCCATTGTTTACAGAAGCGGTAAGTCAAATGCTGATGCTGATGGCCAATCATGCCTGCATCTAAAGTCAGAGACAGTCTCTAAGGTTATCAATGCTGTTTGCCAGGCTATCACCACCTCATATCAAGATCAATTAGTGGAGTGCAATGTAGTGACGAGAGGGGATGGAATCAGCGAAACAGTTGAATATCTGGAAGAAGCCAGGATAAATGTTGAGACCTCACACTGGAAACAGGAGCAAATTGCAGATGCAGATCGGGGTAGAATAAGACCACTGGTTGGACATGGAAGTCATCCACAAATGGAAGGACGAAAGCCATATAGTGAGAAAGCTGATGTATAACTGGAGGAATATGAGGATAAAAGATGGAGTCTTGTATTAGACGAACAACGTTAATGGCAAAGAAACACTTCAACTAGTTCTTACTTCAGTTTAAAGGAATAATGGCTTTACGGCTTTACATGATAGCATGGGTCATCAAGGTAGAGACTGTACCCTATCCCTTATTAAAGAATTTTAAAAAATAGAATTGACAGAGAGATAGAGGAAAAGATAAAAAATTGTGAATTGTAAATTTTTGCATTAGGAGCAACACACCTATAATTAATAAGGTAGCAGCACTTATACCCATTCAATCAATTTCACCTTTGAAGTTGGTTTGCCTGGATTACCTCTCATTGGCGAGAGCAAACAGTTGCTATGAGCATATTCTAGTTATGACTGACCATTTCACTCGATATGAGCAAGCCATACCCAACAAAAATCAGGCTGCATACACGATGGCAACAGCATTATTTGACCACTTTATTGTTCAATGTCGTTTCCTTTGTAAATTCATGATGATCAAGGGAGAAATTTTGAATCAGTTGTCATGCAGGAATTGTGTAAGATAGCATGAGTTAAGAAAAGTATAATAACTCCTTATTACCGTGTGGGTAATGGAATGACATAAAGATTCAAGCATACACTATGCAACATGCTTGATACCCTGGAGGAGCATCAAAAGCAGGACTCAAGTCTTATCTGGCGCCCTTAGTACATACATACGATGCTACCAAACATAAAAGTGTGGGTTATTCCCCATATTTTCTGATGTTTGGTATCCACCCAAGGTTGGCAGTTTGTTCATTCCTTGGAATATCATCCGCTAAAATTGGAGGTGGAGGCAAAAGCAACTATGTGGCTAAACTCAAGGACAGATTATGCTTTGCCCATGTCACTGCTTCATCTGGTTACGATACTGAGGGAGAAAGGTGTTTAGACCAGCAAAACCGCGCAACCTCTCTTACAAGGTGATGATAACAAAACCTGAAGCAGTCTGCCCGCTCAGTTTGAGTCGACTGATGCTACCTTTATTATAGGACTGATATGTATATATTAGTTGCAGATTTTTCATGTTAGAGGTCGACTATAAGTAGGAATTGTCTTTTCTTCCAATGGTTGGTATGAGCCGCCCTGTAAATAACAAGTAACTGAAACGTCTCTGGACTTTAATCCCTTCATGCACTCGAGCACGCGGAAAAGGTTTTGTTTTGTGCATTGCCATTGAGCCATGTTAGAATGAAGATGTCAGTTGTGCTGTGATAAAAACTAGTCTTGTTCATTTATTTATATTGCAGATCAAGTAATGCAATACATTTCTGGCTGATCAGTTGAAGTCTTGTGACTTTATTGCGTATCTTGTAATATCTGAACCCTTTATTTATGAGTGCTGAACCACCTGAACGCTTACGGTGTAATAAATAAATATGGTAATAGGAGGGTAATATGATGTGATATCATGGTCATGTGAGGATGAGAGTAATTTGACGGGATGTCATGAGTACGACAATGTTAATGTATGGTAATACGACATGATCTTGAGGGTAATATAAGCAAAATAGAAGAGTAAGGAAATTGTTTGGGAATATATATGAATGTAGTTTGTCTTCTCAAAGTCGTGATGTGATACTTTCTAAGGTGTCTCAGTATAATGATATTGCATGTTCCTCCATTGTCAATATGAAATGTAACTGGTCTCCACCCACGCTTTGTATTCTACTTCTTTATTATCTCAAAACACAATTCCTATTCATTTTAATCTTGCTCAAGTAGATTGACTGCTCTTGGTATCCTTGCCTGCTTTCTGTTCCAGACTATCACAAAGATGGTATTATTTTTTGCAGTCTTTTCCAACAGGTTGGACAATTTATGTACACGGTACTCGCATGCTTGTTTGGAAATTTGATGTGTTTTCATTGTTTGTCTCTTCTTTGCTGACATGTTAGTTGCTCAATTTCTCTGTTGATCTTCTATCTTGTCTTTGGGAGTTCTCTCTTGTCCTTTCTTTATTCGGCATAGATTGTTCATGTGTAGTTTTGTTCCTTCTTTCTTTTGATATTTCTTCTGCCCTGCATATAGCAACGCACTTACCTATAGTGTACGTCAACGTGGTCGTGTAGGCATCTTTATTGACCTTACATAAAATATTAATTGTTGTTCTGAAATTTAATACTAACGCAGTTTTTCAAAAGTCTGTTCATCCCTAACTGTTGAGTGATCTGCATTTTAGTTGTCATCACAAAAATTCCAGATGAAAATTATCAGTCGGTATGGAGTTTTACAATGGTACAAGAAATGGGACAAGAAAAGTTTACCTCGGGTCTACTCATTACCAGTGCAGTGGATAGTATAACAGTTTTCCAATACTAGGTGTTTTCATTGTGGCATTACAGTGCATGAGATTCAATCCGGTTTACACTGGATCACACGTCTTGGTTGGCTTTGTCTAAAACTACCCACGTTCTTTAACACTGATTATGTCAGATGTGTTTCCTTGGGCCGTTATATAATGATATTGCAAGGAATATTCATCAACGAGCAGTGAAATAAACTGAATAATCACCATTTAAAGGTATGTGTAATTAAAATTGTCAAGAATGACACCTATAGCTGAAATAATTTGGTACTGTATGCCTACATGACCTGTATGACTTGCTTTTAACTGTGAGTTCTGATTCTCTCGGGAACCTTTTCTGAGGTGTTTTGCAATGAATCATATAACATAAAAAAGTTACAAGTGGCTGCCATCCATGTCTATTGTCTGTCCTGCTTCATGCTTTCTTTTGAAAAAAAGTACATCTTCCCACTGTCTTATTATTTTTGGTGTAGCAGTATTCTTCAAACTAATTTCAAATTTTCTTCGTTCTGCGGTGAAGGTCAGTGTCATACACAGCTCTTCCCTGGTTATCAATCAAATAAAGGACAGTTTTGACTTATAGGGTGTATTCCTTTCTCTCCAAGAGACGCCGTTACTCAATTGGTAAAGTATTAGACTCGTAATCCAAGGGTTGTTGGTTCGATAACCGCCCATTGCAACCTGGATTTGCTGCATAGTGCATCCCTGGGAAAGGCACATAGATCCCATTTTCTTTGAATCATATAGCCAATAATGTGTTAAAAGTGCTTTTAAAACCAACAAAGAAACCCGTTTCTTCCATCGCAAAATCTACAAATAAAGTTAGTTTTTTCTTTCACATATTTTAGGTATCAGTGAGATTCCTTGCATCAAAGTTTTATCTGGGGTTTTGATGTGTTCCTTCATAGAACAAAATAGTATTTTTAATATTTGTTGTTGTTGTGTAAATTATATATTTTCCAAGAATATTTGCTAAATCAATCACATTAACGTTAGGAAATAAGCTCCGCTACCTTTTGAATCCAATATTCCCAGAAAAAACATTAATCTTTCCCATCTAAATATCATATACAGAAATGGAAGAAACTCTCACCCTTTACCTTCCCTTCACCAGGTGGCTTCCCGTCAACTAGATTTTTATAAGTTTAAGCTGAGCGTGCCATCGGAGAGGATGCTTGCATATGCAGAGAGGTGTGGGACAGTTGAATAGTAATGTGATTTAGTAAGTTTCCTCATAGAAACATAATTTACTTAAAAATGTATTTTCTCTATCAAAATACATTCCCCAATAACATTGGCGTTAAAGGAATAATAGGAGAAGGAAATGCACGAGCATTCCCAACTTGTACTATGAGTATCCTTGGAGGGAAGAATGGTTCGATTCCCTATATGAAGGATAAACTGCCGTTCCAACTTGAAGACAGCACAACCGAAAGTTATGCAACACGTGATGTCAATTCATGGATAAAAGAATTGAATGATGTCTTCTTACAAAAGAAGCAAGAAGAGAACGTTGTTGGGACCCACGAGTTTTCTCTGTGTGTTTCAAAAATCACTTAAGAACCCGGACCAGGTCATGCATGTGCTAAAGGCTACCAGTTAGGGATTCATGGTTCTGTCTATTTAAATGAAAAGAAAGGGTCTTAACTGTATTTTTCTCCCTTTAGAATGTACTTCCGATATTTCGGCAGCCACCATCTAGAGATACATTGTTTAGACTATTAAAAGAGCGTGTCAATCTTTCACTGGGAGTGAACTCTTTTTCATGAAATTCAAAGTCCATTCGTTCGGAGATATTCCCGGATCTTGGGCCTTTTATAATCATTCCTCTTTGAATCATGTGATCAAAGCTTCCTTCTGGTGTTTTCACTCTATTTATTTTCATCCCCCAATAAATGTTCAATCATAGAGAGGATCTCACGAAAAACACAGTTATGACCCTTTCTTTTCATTTAAATAGACAGAACCATAGAGCTCTAACTGGTAGCCTTTAGCACATATATGACGGTGACTGGGAATTTCAATAGGAACAGGAGCTACACAAGGTAAATGATTCTTGGCCAGAATTCCAGGTTGGCAAAGAAGAGAGACCGATTTATAGTTAACATTGAAAAGTAAGCAACTCTTTTCCACTAAAAAAGCATACATTGCACTCTTTTTCCTCGCTATTTCTAAGAAGAGGAGGAAGACTGTTTTAAGACTCGGTTCGAAATAACCCCCTTATGTTGCTGTGCCGTAAAACAAACAAAACCAATGCAGATTGTCATATTTTATAAAAATGTAAATGACCCATGCCACATTTCATTAACTTCTGTTAGTGGTTTGTGAAAAGAAGATATTTAAAGGGATTTCTATTTTTCGTAATGACAGTCATAATTGATGTCAGATTGGCATCGTTTGTATACACTTGAAATGCCTTTATGTCAGTATGCTCTCTGACAAATTTAGTTGAAATTGTTTTAGTGGTTTTTCAAAAGAAGTTGATAGAAGCAATTCTTGATGGAAACCGTATGATGGTGCACGTTGGATACGGGATCATATCATAAACTTACTTGGCCTTATGGCAGGTGAGATAAAAATTATCCGTGGCAACTGTATATACTCTCAAATTCAAAAACTTTAAAGACATTGTGACTTGCAGATTTGACCCCATGGGGTTTCCATCTCAATCGCAGTTCCTTTCCGTCTGATGCAGATGTGAGCAAAGGATGAGGATAATCCATTGGGCAAAAAAAAAATACTGACCTTTACAAAAGACTTTATCTAAGAGTTGACGTTGGCTGGAGGGCCAAACAGTGTAACAGCTATGACTCTCCCAGCGCGACGAACATCGAGACAATAAATGGAATTATATGGAATGAAATTTGGCACAATATCCTTATCAATTGCAAATATACCAAATTCTCAGCCTGTAAGAAAATAAGCGATCCAGGTGGACTTGAGATCACTTAGCTGGCTGCCATATTCGTAATGGCTAAACAGAATAGCAGTTGGCCAAGAAGTCTGGGTCAATAGAATGCTTGCTGTTTACATTTTTTCCGGTGCCGTTGATTGCATCTGTTATGAAAACAATTGGTTCAAGATTGCTTTAGCTTCGCTATCTTCATCAATATTTGAGGGCACATCACCATCATTCATAAAATTTGTGAAAGGCTCCTATGATACAACACTTAGATTAAAAGTAGGTCAAATTGTGCTAAGCAGTTTATTGAGATACGATTATGTAAATGTTTTATACTTCTAGTGGTGGATTGACATCGTTTTACAAATTTTAAAGCCCTCTATGTTAGGATGATTTACACATAGCTTGATCAAATTCAGCTGAGCGGTGTTTGAGAAGAAATGATTTAAAGGTTTTTATAATTTTAGTATAAGTGGTTATATTTGATAACAGACTGGCAGCATCATTTCCATCCATTTAAAAAAGCTTTATGTTAGAATGATACCTGGAAAGTTTGGTCAAATTCTATACAACACTTGTGAAGAGTTTGTTTGATGGAGCAGCATCAGTTGTATGAACTTAAAAGCACTATATGCCTGAATGTTTTGTGTCAAGGGTGGTCAAATTCTGAGGAGTAATTCAGGATAAGTTGTTTTAAGGTTTTGATTTTGTATTAAAAGCAACCATATTTTACGATGGATCAGCATCATCTGCACAAAATCGAAAGGTCTTAATGCCAAAATGTTTTCTCTCAGGTTATGTTGATTTCTATTGGGTTGTTCTGGAGATGTCATCTAAAGCTTTATTCTTTTAGTAACAGTGGCCTTTAGATGTTTAGTAACACGGTCCACATTTGAAAGCAGATGAGTCTCATTTGTATAAAATTCAAAGATATCCCTTTCAGGATGCCTTCTGTCAAATGTAATGAAATCCTCTTCAATCCTGTTTAAGAAGAAGTCTTTTGAAGGATTGGAACTAGTTTTGGTAATGATAGACATATATGAAAGCAGATCAGAATCATTTCTAAAAATCTGAAAGAATATCATACAAGAATTCTCTGTGCCAACTTTGGTAACAATTTGACCAGCCGTTTTTGAGAAGTTTAAAATAACAGTTATTGATGGATGCAGAATGCGCATCAAATACAGAGCCATACCATAAGCTGACTTGACCTTATAGCCAGTTGAGCTAAAAACTGCTGTACAGTATATGAAAATCCCCAAAAATACGACCTTATATTACTCTAGGAATGACATGAAAATTTCAGATCTCAACCTAGATGGTACAATCCTTACATAAACTTTCTTGGTATACAGGTTCCATTTGAAATGTTGACACCATTATCGTCATAATATCCAGACTGACATACACATGTAACATTACACATAGCATTAGTATCATTACAATGCTGATTGAAGACAAACAACAGTCTTGAATGAACAACATAAGAGTTGTCAAATCTTATCTTTAGCCAGGAGGATCAACGAAACATTATTCCCATTGTAATGCTTTGAAACATTCCAAGTTCAGTATTACCATTCCTTCAAGCAAACAGGATCGAAATTTCTCATCCCTTTCATCCACGCTGTATATATATATATATATATATTTATATATATATATATATATATATATATATATATATATATATATATATATATGATGGATGGATAGAAATATAGACCGATGGTTAAAGATGTATTTTATCCTAGTATAAACTAGATGTCTCGAAACCGTGCCAAATGTTCTACGATAGCAACATTATTATCCAAGGTTTATCTTACTCGTTGAAGCACATTTCTTAAAAATCTCTGATACGTGTGAAGTGAATTTTGTCTGAAAATTTAAGAACATAGGAAATAAATAATGCAGAAAGTATCAACGTTCTGGATATTCTCTAAATATTTCTGGTTGTTTCAGAATATATGTAAGGCAACGCTCAGACAAAACTAAGCTTTTGAATTATGTTTTTAACAGCTTTGTGTGAATCAAGGTATGTATATATATGCCTCTGCGTGTGTGTGTGTGTGTGTTGGCACTCAAGCACACATAATCAGAATCAGAAAATGAATAGTAGTATGAGTCACACACATATTACAGTTATGAAATCAGCACAGATCCCACTAAGAGTGCACTATTCATTATCAGCATTGTTCATTTGTTTTAATTTAATGAACTATTGTAATACTTACATTACAATTATTGTCTGTAGACTACTGACTAGATCTAAGCCTACTCGTTGGCTACTGGCACAATATAACGTAGACTATAAAAATTGATTACAGCAGTTTAAAAGAAATATTTATCGAGGAAAGGAAGTATATTGCACAATTCGAGTCTACTTTTAATGCCGCGATATGTATCACATCTTTTCATTATTAAAAAAAAAAGCTATGTATCACATCTTTTCTTTATTAGAAAATTGTCAACCGGATCGATATCAAGTTGCAATGGTGTATACGTAAAACTATTCAGTATTTAGTCACAACTCAAAATAAGAGCAGTGGTTCGAACCCATGCACAACCTTATGTTTTTACGTGATTCATGTAAACTAAATTGAAAAGATTGGATTTCATTTTTGACATTTTACATAATACCGTTCAACTACAAAAAAGATACGGCTACACAAAGCTCAATGAACATTTGTCTCATGAGACTTCTGAGCATGAATTTTATTTCAAAATGCCTAATCAGCTGTAGCTAGTATGCGTACGAATGGATCGTCTTCTCCTGTATTACTCTCAATATATTGTCGGAGAGCTAAGCAGAATTTGGTGTATCAAACAGATATATATTTCCATTGATATTTGATTAAAAGCTTTAAAATCAGAGCAAGAATATTTTTTCCAAAGTATTTGACAGCCGGAATTTTGTTGTTTTTTTACCACAGAAAAATCGCAGCAACCAAAAAAAAAAAAAGAAAGAAAAAACAAAAAATTAATGTTCAGTCCCAAAAGGAGGATAAATGTTACCAGGTCAATTTGAAATTCAACACCATTTGACCAAGCTTTTCTTTTAAAGTGCAAGGTTTTGGCAATATATACTACATACAACAAAACGAAATAACTATGGTGTATATCTAGATATTCATAATGAATCAACTTTAATTATCGAGTTATTTAATATAAATTTATAAAATGCTAAGAAAATCGGCAAAATAAATATATTAATATGGCACGATTTTATAAAAAAAGGAAAAAAGCGCCACATAGTGATTATAGTCGGGGTGGGTAGTAAACAACGAAATGGGGAGTCTGTGAGACGGAAGTCCCGACGAAGCTCCTGGAAGTTCTTGCATTTTAAACATTTCCAAGGCGTAATGTTAACCATTCAACTGTAAAGAAAACCTACTCTATGAAACGTTTCTAGCGTTTTGCTCTCATTTTTATGGAGTTTAAAGTTGTGGGAGGTTTCGGCGTCCGCCTCTCCCCATTGATCCACCTCTGATATTCACCATTGAATACAGAGGATCTTTCGGGATTCATGTCCTGTATTATTTTTAAAAATGATGTAATGATGACTTTTAAATGGGTAAATCGCAGTAATGACGTTGATAAAATAATGGTGGTATGAGGAGGAGTGCACGCTGGAACAAATACATTTGTATTAATCTGTCTGCTGTTTTATACATATTTTCCTTCTTTTCATTCTGGAGGCCCATTTGATATAAAATAAGAAACTGGTGCCCATCCACTCATCTTCTTCACAATGAATATATAAAAATGTATATCCTCAGTCAGTTACAAAACCAAGTTATACAGAATGCACAAGTGCCTAATGCAATCTCTCTTTCTGATATTACTCGAATAAAAGTATCCAATTTTGTGATCATTGATCAATATAAGGAATAATGTTATCGAACTGGTAATAAAATAAAGTATAATGTAAGTTTCCCCCCCGACGATTGATACACAAACTTGCTTTGGTCACAGGTCTTCTGAGCATTTGGTTTTCATTCTTAATTATACACGGTAGCAACATCCGGCTATTACTAATGTACAAAAGGTCATCACGGCTTTTGTGTAATTATTTATGATTAGATTAAGAAATACACACATTTGTTATTTTGTGGCAATTCTGGAAGGACTTGGACAAACAAAACAATGTTAAACATAAACATAAGCAAGCTTTTTTTTACATGAAAACAAAAATAGGTGTCAGAGGTACTGTACTAAATGTAAATAAATATAAATATCATATAAACAAACTTGTAAAGCAAAAAGACAGATTTATGCACACTGCCATTCACTGTTACGCATGTTGTGTGCAAATGAAGATTTTTAGAAGTGTCTTTTCTCAGCAGTCAGCTTGATAGGGCTTGTTAGCCATAATGTCCATAATACACACAAATAGGTGCCAAGAAAGGTTGCAAACATTGGCCTTTTAATGGCTGCTTTGTTTTAATAAAGCAACCCTGGATAAAAGATAAATACATAATTAAGGAGGGGAGGGACCTAATTGGGGGCCAAAATAAACCCTTATCGAACCCTTTGGTAACAATTTAACCAGTAGTTTTTAAGCAGTTTAAAATAGCAATTACTGAAAGGATGCAAAATACACAAAAGACACAGAGCCATACCATAAGTTGAGTTGACCTGATAGCCACTTGAGTTAAAAACTGCTGTACAGTATATGAAAATGATCCAAAAATATACGACCTTATATTAACTCTGAGAATGACATGAATTTCAGATCTCAGTCTAGGTGTTACAACCCTTACATAAACTTACTTGGTATACAGGTTCCATCTGAAGTGTTGACACCATTATCGTCATAATATCCAGACTTACATACACATGTAACATTACACATAGCATTAGTATCATTACAGGCATCTGTCTGGGGACAGTTGGATCCTAATCCGACCTCTGAAAACAAAATAAAGCTGATTGAATACAAACAACAGTCTTGAATGAACAACATAAGAGTTGTCAAATGATATCTGTAACATTATTGCTTTAACAATCCTTTGAAACATTCCAAGTTCAGTATTTACCATTGTTTCAAGCAAACAGGGTTGACATCTCCTTCTCTGTATATATATATATATATATATATATATATATATATATATATATATATATATATATATATATATATATATATATATACATACACATAATCACACACAAATTGATAACGACACAAATACAAAACAGTTTCCCAACATTTCGAGCTAAACAAGCTCTTCGTCAGGGGAAGAAACAATTTACATCCACAAAACAAACTATAAACACAAAAGCCAAGAACAATTCTTGTCTCTTACATGTTTCAATGAGGGAGAAATAAACTAACAAAGGATAAACAATAGAAGAAACAAAGAAGATAAAAATTAAAAACGGCCTAAAACGAGTAGACTACATATCTATGTTATGATGCCATCACGCAGAGGACCAAAGTGTTCTGATTTAATTCCAGGCTGGAACAAAGGACTGACACTATGCGCGGCGACAAATCAACGCCATCATCAAAATGTGCAAAATAAATCATATGCCCGTACAATTATCCATGGAGGTACTAAGGAAGTATGTCAAGAGCATGGTATAGTGGAATAAAGGACAAGGGTTCAAATAATAATAATAATAATAATAAGAAGAAGAAGAAGAAGAAGAAGAAGAAAAAAAAAAGAAGAAGAAGAAAAAGAAGAAAAAGAAGAAGCAGAAGAAGAAGAAAAATACCAATGATACACGTCTATAGTTTACGGAATATTTATTTTGGGTAAATATTATCGTAACAAATGCGTACGTCTGATAAACTGATGCAAGGCTGTAGTTTTAATAAGGTTGCATTAGGAAGTTGGGACTTTTTCATTTAGGCCTAACTCCCCATGAGTTTTCAATTGAAGTATCCAGTATCGTTCCTTACGTGTGCGTTCTATATCGGTTCACCCCAGGTTAAAATCAATCGGTAGCATCTCGAGGAACTCGATTAAATGCCCAGTAGAGTTGTAGTGGTTGGCGAGTTTCGCGTTGATTTTGCTGCGAATGTGGCTCTTGTGGTTATTCATTCGTTTTCTGAAATCAACGGTTTCGCCAACATATTGAGCGCTAAAGTTCAGAAGATAAGTTACAGTTTTGGTTTGACATTCTAACTTCTGATTGACAGTGTAGCTAACTCCTGTCGTCGAACTTTCTGAACGATCTTGTCTCGGGCATACGTAAGCAAATTCGGCAACTCTTGTCTTTGCAGCAATATGTGCCTGAACCTGTGGTCTTGTTTAAAGTTACCTTGGCACGTACCATATATATATATATATATATATATATATATATATATATATATATATATATATATATATATAAAGATAGATAGATACATGGTTAATTATACATCTTTCAAAGTAAACACCACTCCCAAATCAATAGAGACTCTTCTTTTATAGAGAGGAACATATATACAAAGTTTCATATATTATCATCCAGAATGAAATGCAAACACAAAATCTAATTTTAGAAACAATGAAGATGACCTTGGACCTACTGACATATAATCTCAGATGTGATCTTTATAGAGCCAGGGGAAACAAATGTACTTAAATTTGTGGCATTTAAATTATGTTGAGCTTGTTATCATCCTGAAATGAAACACAGAGGCAACATCTATATTTAGCAACAGAAATATTGACATTGATGCTACTGCCCACGCCCCTCCGCCCAAAAAGATAATAGGGTATTTTTTTTCATGGGGCTACGGAAAACACAAGTCCTTAGTTTCACTGATATCTGTTCACTAGTACTTAGGTAATGATCTGGAAAACGAAATATCGCCTGATAGACTATAATACCCCAGAACTTTTGTAGATGTGGTATAAAAACTTATTATACTTTAATATTGTTATCAAAATATATTTGTTATATTCAGTTCAAGTCCTTTATCAAATATAAAAAATATATCATTATTAGCAAAAAATGAGAAATCTTTTGAAAATTGTGGCATACGAAATCAGTCAGAAACAAAATAATCACAGTAAAATCATAATATGCACAACAACAAAAATAAAGTAAAATAAAATAAAATAAAATTAAATTAAATTAAATTAAATTAAATAAATAGATATGATCAGGAGAATGAAGATGTAAAATTAACATAATTTTGTAATATAATGTCAAGTGCAATATAACTATCAAGGTGATAAACACTGGATGTGGGGATACTTTAGGAAAGTAAACTTCTCATGTTGAACTAAAAATGACAATGTTCAGCTCCAGTGATTTTGACTTTTAACCTTTGGGTCTTAAGTCAATAAGGAGGTGCCTTTGCCCATGTGTGGACTATCTATGAAGTCTGAAGACAACTGGATCAATGAAACTTTGACTTATCAAGTGGAAACAATAGATATTACAATACTTCTCAAGTGACATTGGCTTTTCATCTCTTGACTTCAGAATCAAAAGTGATCTGTTCCTGAATAAGGGTAGTGTACCGATGACGTTTGATGAAATCTGAACACAATACAGATGATTTTAATAATATTTTCAGTCAGAGTGACCTTGGCCTTGGACACAGCAGACCCATAATCAACAAGCTCTACATCTCTACTTTAGATTTGTAATGAATGAACTTTGTACTGATCTATATGCATGTCCAATATCAAAATGGGATAAGAATAATACAATGAAGACAATATGTTCATGGTTTTTTTTCCTTAGCTGTTATTTGTTATTTGTATTGTTATTCTATAAGCATTTATTATCTTCTTATTTTGATTACTTTCTAAATAATCTATCCCTCCGTCTCAACTCCTGCCCAGCCAAACAAAAAAAAAAAAAAAAAAAAAGCAATGTTACATTTATATGTATTGAGAAAGATTCAGAATATTCTAAGAATTGTGAGAAAGATTAAATTAATGAGCTGAATCAAAAAGAAATTTAAATCCAAATGCACTATTTAATGCAATAAATGTGTAATAGGAGTATTATTCTGGAGCTGTGATCAGTTTAAAATGTACAAATATTTATGAAAACTACAAGGTACATCTCAAGTTTAGATATGTGATAAATGAACTATCTACTGATGTATATGCATGGCCAATATAAAAATGGGGTAAGAATGATACCATGAAGACAATATGTTCATGATATTATTTTGCTATTTTTATTGTTATTCTATTAGCATTACTATCTTGTTATTTTCATCCGATATTTGATTACTTTAATACTAATCTACAAAGGAAAGAAAAGAAACAAACACAGTTTGGAACAAGAAGCCCTTGAGGGCCTGAGGTCACCACCTAGTTGACCCATATCTAAGAGCCAAATGGCACGACAGGTGGCCTTGAAATCGGGGTTAGTATGATGTTTTCTGAAATTCAAAGGTTTATAACTTTGTCAGTAATGCCAGTCATATTTGGAGGTGGATCAGCATAATGTGTGCAGCTGTCAAAGGCCTTATGCCAGGATGCTTTCTGTCCAAGTTGGTTAACTTCTATTGACTGGTTCTTGAAAAGAAGTTTTTTTAGATTTGTTAAATCTAATTTTGCTAACAATAGCCATATTGAATAATGGATCAGCATCATTGGTGCAAAACACGAGACACATTAATGTCAGGATACTTTCTGTTAAATTTGGTTACATTTCTGTTGTGCAGTCCTAGAAACGAGTCAGTTTAAGGGGCTCTCTTCTATGGTAATGCCGTAAAAGTGGATGGCAGATCACCATCATTTGTTCAGACTTGGAATACATTCTTGCAAGATGCTTTATTGTGCATTTCGTTAAATTAAATTTAGCACCTTCTGAAAAGAAGTTGTTGAAAGGTTTCTCGATCTTGTTTAAAGATTTTTCTATTGTTAGCAACAGTGGTCATATTTGATAGCAGTCATGGTGGCTTAATGGTTAGTGTGCTGGACTCGTGACTGAAAGGGTACGTGTTCCTATTCCACCATCAGATCAACCAGGGTCGATTACTGTGGTCTGTCCTTGGGCAGGCACTTTACTCCAATTAACTCGGTTCTAAATAACCCACTTACGTTGCTGTGCCGTAAAACACAAAACAAAACCAAAGCAGATCGTCATTAATTGTAAAAATGTAAAGAACGTCAATGCCAGGATGATTTATATCACATTTTGTTAAATTACATTTAGTGGTGTGTTACAAGAATTAATTCAACAGTATTTCTGTTTTTAGTAGCAACACACATATTTGATGGTAGATCGGCATCATTTGTATACATTTTAAATGCCTTTGTGAGAGATTGATTTCTGTCAATTCTGTCAAATCTATTTAACACTTTTGTAGAGTTCTTTTTATAAAGCAGCATCAGTTGTATAAACTAAAATAGCACCATATGCCTGATGCTTTGTGTCAACGGTGGTCCGATTCTGTGCTGCAGTTTAGGAGGAGAGGTTGTTTAAAGGTTTTTCTTTTTTATTTAATGACAGCCATATCTCACCATAGTTCAGCATCATCTTCTTGTTTCCGTTCATCACTACCGAACAGAAAATTGAGAACAAACTGTGTTTCTCAAATCACTCGTTATATGTCCGTCGCCACATGGGCCTTCTTTACAGTATCACAAAAATGGCATTTTATGTTTCTTTAAACAAAACTGATGTTCAAATGTTGATTGCTATTTCGCATGGAAGACTGTATTCTGTTTGTGATCGCATTTTGGGGCATTTGTTTTGCGGAAATCATAATCAATCGGAATATTCAGATTAGAGTAGCTAAATATAGAAGAGGAACATGAAGGTACGAGATGCACAGCAACAAGAAAAACAAGAAGCAGCCGATTATTCTATTTGTTTTACTAAAATAGTCTGAGAAAAAGGAATGATGGTAAGAAATACAATTCCCCGTATATTGTTTGTTACCTTGATTATTTTAAGTTGCATTTGTTATCTATATTTTACCCCTATCTTAATTCACACACACACACACACGCATATATATATATATATATATATATATATATATATATATATATATATATATATATATATATATATATATGCGTGTGTGTGTGTGTGTGTGTGTGTGTGTGTGTGTGTGTTGGTACTCAAGCACACATAATCAGAATCAGAAAATGAATAGTAGTATGAGTCACACACATATTACAGTTATGAAATCAGCACAGATCCCACTAAGAGTGCACTATTCATTATCAGCATTGTTCATTTGTTTTAATTTAATGAACTATTGTAATACTTACATTACAATTATTGTCTGTAGACTACGGACTAGATTTAAGTCTACTCGTTGGCTACTGGCACAATATAACGTAGACTAAAACAATTGATCACAGCAGTTTAAAAGAAATATTTATCGAGGAAAGGAAGTATATTGCACAATTCGAGTCTACTTTTAATACCGCGATATGTATCACATCTTTTCATTATAAAAAAACCCCCTATGTATCACATCTTTTCTTTATTAGAAAATTGTCAACCGGATCGATATCAAGTTGCGATGGTGTATACGTAAAACTATTCAGTATTTAGTCACAACTCAAAATAAGAGCAGTGGTTCGAACCCATGCACAACCTTATGTTTTTACGTGATTCATGTAAACTAAATTGAAAAGATTGGATTTCATTTTTGGCATTTTACATAATACCGTTCAACTACAAAAAAGATACGGCTACACAAAGCTCAATGAACATTTGTCTCATGAGACTTCTGAGCATGAATTTTATTTCAAAATGCCTGATCAGCTGTAGCTAGTATGCGTATGAATGGATCGTCTTCTCCTGTATTACTCTCTATATATTGTCGGAGAGCTAAGCAAAATTTGGTGTATCAAACACATTTCCATTGATATTTGATTAAAAGCTTTAAAATCAGAGCAAGAATATTTTTTCCAAAGTATTTGATTGCCGGATTTTTTCTTTTTACCACACAAAAATCGCACCCACCAAACCCCCTCCCCCCAAAAAAATAATGTTCACTCCCAAAAGGAGAATAAATGTTACCAGGTCAATTTGAAATCCAACACCATTTGACCAAGCTTTTCTTTTAAAGTGCAAGGTTTTGGCAATATATACTACATACAACAAAACGAAATAACTATGGTGTATATCTAGATATTCATAATGAATCAACTTTAATTATCGAGTTATTTAATATAAATTTATAAAATGCTAAGAAAATCGGCAAAATAAATATATTAATATGGCACGATTTTATAAAAAAAGGAAAAAAGCGCCACATAGTGATTATAGTCGGGGTGGGTAGTAAAGAATTAAATGGGTTGCCTGTGAGACGGAAGTCCCGACGAAGCTCCTGGAAGTTCTTGCATTTTAAACATTTCCAAGGCGTAATTTTAACCATTCAACTGTAAAGGAAACCTACTCTATGAAACGTTTCTTTCGTTTTGCTCTCATTTTTATGGAGTTTAAAGTTGTGGGAGGTCTCGGCGTCCGCCTCTCCCCCTTGATCCACCTCTGATATTCACCATTGAATACAGAGGATCTTTCGGGATTCATGTCCTGTATTATTTTTAAAAATGATGTAATGATGACTTTTAAATGGGTAAATCGCAGTAATGACGTTGATAAAATAATGGTGGTATGAGGAGGAGTGCACGCTGGAACAAATACATTTGTATTAATCTGTCTGCTGTTTTATACATATTTTCCTTCTTTTCATTCTGGAGGCCCATTTGATATAAAATAAGAAACTGGTGCCCATCCACTCCTATTCTTCACAATGAATATATAAAAATCTATATCCTCGGTCAGTTACAAAACCAAGTTATACAGAATGCACAAGTGCCTAATGCATTCTCTCTTTCTGATATTACTCGAATAAAAGTATCCAATTTTGTGATCATTGATCAATATAAGGAATAATGTTATCGAACTGGTAATAAAATAAAGTATAATGTAAGTTTCCCCCCGACGATTGATACACAAACTTGCTTTGGTCACAGGTCTTCTGAGCATTTGGTTTTCATTCTTAATTATACACGGTAGCAACATCCGGCTATTACTAATGTACAAAAGGTCATCACGGCTTTTGTGTGATTATTTATGATTAGATTAAGAAATACACACATTTGTTATTTTGTGGCAATTCTGGAAGGACTTTGACACGCAAATCAATGTTAAACATAAAAATAAGCAAGCTTTTTTTTAACATGAAAACAAAAATAGGTGTCAGAGGTACTGTACTAAATGTAAATAAATATACATATCATATAAACAAACTTGTAAAGCAAAAAGACAGATTTAGGCACACTACCATTCACTGTTACGCATGTCGTGTGCAAATGAAGAATTTTAGAAGTGTCTTTTCTCAGCAGTCAGCTTGATAGGGGCTTGTTAGCCATAATGTCCATAATACACACAAATAGGTGCCATGAAAGGTTGCAAACATTGGCCTTTTAATGGCTGCTTTGTTTTAATAAAAGCAACCCTGGATAAAACAAAATACATAATTAAGGAAGGGAGGGACCTAATTGGGGGCCAAAATCAACCATTTTCGAACCCTTTGGTAACAATTTGACCAGCGGTTTTTAAGCAGTTTAAAATAGCAATTACTGAAAGGATGCAGAATACACAAAAGACACAGAGCCATACCATAAGTTGAGTTGACCTGATAGCCACTTGAGTTAAAAACTGCTGTACAGTATATGAAAATGATCCAAAAATATACGACCTTATATTAACTCTGAGAATGACATGAATTTCAGATCTCAGTCTAGGTGCTACAACCCTTACATAAACTTACTTGGTATACAGGTTCCATCTGAAGTGTTGACACCATTATCGTCATAATATCCAGACTTACATACACATGTAACATTACACATAGCATTAGTATCATTACAGGCATCTGTCTGGGGACAGTTGGATCCTAATCCGACCTCTGAAAACAAAATAAAGCTGATTGAATACAAACAACAGTCTTGAATGAACAACATAAGAGTTGTCAAATGATATCTTTAACCAGGAAGATCAATGTCACATTATTGCTTTAACAACCCTTTAAACATTCCAAGTTCAGTATTTACCATTGTTTCAAGCAAAAAGGGTTGACATCTCTTTCTCTTTCTTTCTCTCTCTCTCTCTCTCTCTCTCTCTCTCTCTCTCTCTCTCTCTATATATATATATATATATATATATATATATATATATATATATATATATATATATATATGCATATGCATAATGACACAAACGACGGAACAAATACAAAACAGTTTCCCAACATTTCGAGCTAAACAAGCTCTTCGTCAGGGGAAGAAACAATTTACATCCACAAAACAAATTATAAACACAAAAGCCAAGAGCAATTCTTGTGTCTTACATGTTTCAATGAGGGAGAAATAAACTAACAAAGGATAAACAATAGAAGAAACAAAGAAGATACAAATTGAAAAACAGCCTAAAACGAGTAGTCTACAAATCTATGTTATGCTGCCATCACGCAGAGGACCAAAGTGTTTTGATTTAATTCCAGGCTGGGAACAAAGGACTGACACCATGCGCGGCGACAAATCGACGCATCATCAAAATGTGCAAAATAAATCATATGCCCGTACAATTATCCATGGAGGTACTAAGGAAGTATGTCAAGAGCATGGTATAGCGGAATAAAGGACAAGTGTTCAAATAATAATAATAATAATAATAATAATAATAATAATAAGAATAAGAAGAAGAAGAAGAAGAAGAAGAAGAAAAAGAAGAGGCAGAAGAAGAAGAAAAATACCACTGATACATGTATAGAGTGGTACGGAATATTTATTTTGGGTAAATATTATCGTAACAAATGCGTACGTCTGATAAACTGATGCAAGGCTTTAGTTTTAATAAGGTTGCATTAAGAAGGTGGGACTACTTCATTTAAGCCGAATTCCCCATGAGTTTTCAATTGAAGTATCCAGTATCGTTCCTTACGTGTGCGTTCTATATCGGTTCACCCCAGGTTAGAATCAATCGGTAGCATCTCGAGGAACTCGATTAAATGCCCAGTAGAGTTGTAGTGGTTGGCGAGTTTCGCGTTGATTTTGCTGCGAATGTGGCTCTTGTGGTTATTCATTCGTTTTCTGAAATCAACGGTTTCGCCAACATATTGAGTGCTAAAGATAGATTACATTTTTGGTTTGACATTCTAACTTCTGATTGACAGTGTAGCTAACTCCTGTCGTCGAACTTTCTGAACGATCTGGTCTCGGGCATACGTTTGCAAATTCGGCAACTCTTGTCTTTGCAGCAATATGTGCCTGAACCTGTGGTCTTGTTTAAAGTTACCTTGGCACGTACCATATATATATATATGAATATATATATATATATATATATATATATATATATATATATATATATATATATATATATATATATATATAAAGATAGATAGATACATGGTTAATTATACATCTTTCAAAGTAAACACCACTCCCAGATCAATAGAGACTCTTCTTGGACAGAGAGGAACACATATACAAAGTTTCATATATTATCATCCAGAATGAAATGCAAACACAAAATCTAATTTTAGAAACAATGAAGATGATCTTGGATTTACTGACATATAATCGCAGATGTGATCTTTATAGAGCCAGGGGAAACAAATGTACTTAAATAGGTGGCATTTAAATTATCTTGAGCTTATGTTATCATCCTGAAATGAAACACAGAGGCAGCATCTATATTTAGCAACAGAAATATTGACATTGATGCTACTGCCCCCGCCCCTCCGCCCAAAAAGTTAATAGAGTATTTTTTTCATGGGGCTACGGAAAACACAAGTCCTTAGTTTCACTGATATCTGTTCACTAGTACTTAGGTAATGATCTGGAAAACGAAATATCGCCTGATAGACTATAATACCCCAGAACTTTTGTAGATGTGGTATAAAAACTTATTATACTTTAATATTGTTATCAAAATATATTTGTTATATTCAGTTCAAGTCCTTTACCAAATATAAAAAATATATCATTATTATCATTATTAGCAAAAAATGAGAAATCTTTTGAAAATTGTGGCATACGAAATCAGTCAGAAACAAAATAATCACAGTAAAATCATAATATGCACAACAACAAAAATAAAGTAAAATAAAATAACATAAAATAAAATAAAATAAAATTAAATTAAAGTAAATTAAATAAATAGATATGAGCAGGAGAATGAAGATGTAAAATTAACATAATTTTGTAATATAATGTCAAGTGCAATATAACTATCAAGGTGATAAACACTGGATGTGGAAATGCCTTAGGAAAGTAAACTTCTCATGTTGAACTAAAAATGACAATGTTCAGCTCCAGTGATTTTGACTTTTAACCTTTGGGTCTCAAGTCAATAAGGAGGTGCCTTTGCCCATGTGTGGACTATCTATGAAGTCTGAAGACAACTGGATCAATGAAACTTTGACTTATCAAGTGGAAACAATAGATATTACAATACTTCTCAAGTGACATTGGCTTTTCATCTCTTGACTTCAGAATCAAAAGTGATCTGTTCCTGAATAAGGGTAGTGTACCGATGACGTTTGATGAAATCTGAACACAATACAGATAATTTTAATAATATTTTCAGTCAGAGTGACCTTGGCCTTGGACACAGCAGACCCGTAATCAACAAGCTCTATATCTCTACTGTAGATATGTAATGAATGAACTTTGTACTGATCTATATGCATGTCCAATATCAAAATGGGATTAGAATGATACAATGAAGATAATATGTTCATGGTTTATTTTCCTTAGCTGTTATTTGTTATTTGTATTGTTATTCTATAAGCATTTGTTATCTTCTTATTTTGATTACTTTCTAAATAATCTATCCCTCCGTCTCAACTCCTCCCCAGCCAAACAAAAAAAAAAAAAAAAAAAAAAAGCAAAGTTACATTTATATGTATTGAGAAAGATTCAGAATATTCTAAGAATTGTGAGAAAGATTAAATTAATGAGCTGAATCAATAAGAAATTTAAATCCAAATGCACTACTTAATGCAATAAATGTGTGATAGGAGTATTATTCTGGAGCTGTGATCAGTTTAAAATGTACAAATATTTATGAAAACTACAAGGTACATCTCAAGTTTAGATATGTGATAAATGAACTATCTACTGATGTATATGCATGGCCAATATAAAAATGGGGTAAGAATGATACCATGAAGACAATATGTTCATGATATTATTTTGCTATTTTTATTGTTATTCTATTAGCATTACTATCTTGTTATTTTCATCCGATATTTGATTACTTTAATACTAATCTACAAAGGAAAGAAAAGAAACAAACACAGTTTGGAACAAGAGGCCCTTGAGGGCCTGAGGTCACCACCTAGTTGACCCATATCTAAGAGCCAAATGGCACGACAGGTGGCCTTGAAATCTGGGTCAGTATGATATTTTCTGAAATTCAAAGGTTTATAACTTTGTCAGTAATGCCAGTCATATTTGGAGGTGGATCAGCATAATGTGTGCAGCTGTCAAAGGCCTTATGCCAGGATGCTTACTGTCCAAGTTGGTTAACTTCTATTGACTGGTTCTTGAAAAGAAGTTTTTTTAGATTTGTTAAATCTAATTTGCTAACAATAGCCATATTGAATAATGGATCAGCATCATTGGTGAAAACACGAGACACATTAATGTCAGGATACTTTCTGTTAAATTTGGTTACATTTCTGTTGTGCAGTCCTAGAAACGAGTCAGTTTAAGGGGCTCTCTTCTATGGTAATGCCGTAAAAGTGGATGGCAGATCACCATCATTTGTTCAGACATGGAATACATTCTTGCAAGATGCTTTATGGTGCATTTCGTTAAATTAAATTTAGCACCTTCTGAAAAGAAGTTGTTGAAAGGTTTCTCGATCTTGTTTAAAGATTTTTCTATTGTTAGCAACAGTGGTCATATTTGATAGCAGTCATGGTGGCTTAATGGTTAGTGTGCTGGACTCGTGACTGAAAGGGTACGTGTTCCTATTCCACCATCAGATCAACCAGGGTCGATTACTGTGGTCTGTCCTTGGGCAGGCACTTTACTCCAATTAACTCGGTTCTAAATAACCCACTTATGTTGCTGTGCCGTAAAACACAAAACCAAACCAAAGCAGATCATCATTAATTGCAAATATGTAAAGGACGTCAATGCCAGGATGATTTATATCACATTTCGTTTAATTATATTCAGTGGTGTGTTACAAGAATTAATTCAACAGTATTTCTGTTTTTAGTAGCAACACACATATTTGATGGTAGATCGGCATCATTTGTATACATTTTAAATGCCTTTGTGAAAGATTGATTTCTTTCAATTCTATCAAATCTATTTAACACTTTTGTAGAGTTCTTTTTATAAAGCAGCATCAGTTGTATAAACTAAAATAGCACCATATGCCTGATGCTTTGTGTCAACGGTGGTCCGATTCTGTGCTGCAGTTTAGGAGGAGAGGTTGTTTAAAGGTTTTTCTTTTTTATTAATGACAGCCATATCTCACCATAGTTCAGCATCATCTTCTTGTTTCCGTTCATCACTACCGAACAGAAAATTGAGGACAAACTGTGTTTCTCAAATCACTCGTTATATGTCCGTCGCCACATGGGCCTTCTTTACAGTATCACAAAAATGGCATTTTATGTTTCTTTAAACAAAACTGATGTTCAAATGTTGATTGCTATTTCGCATGGAAGACTGTATTCTTTTTTCTGTTTGTGATCGCATTTTGGGGCATTTGTTTTGCGGAAATCATAATCAATCGGAATATTCAGATTAGAGTAGCTAAATATAGAAGAGGCGCATGAAGGTACGAGATGCACAGCAACAAGAAAAACAAGAAGCAGCCGATTATTCTATTTGTTTTACTAAAATGGTCTGAGAAAAAGGAATGATGGTAAGAAATACAATTCCCCGTATATTGTTTGTTACCTTGATTATTTTAAGTTGCATTTGTTATCTATATTTTACCACTATCTTTATATATATATATATATATATATATATATATATATATATATATATATATATATATATATATATATATATATATATATATATATATGCGTGTGTGTGTGTGTTGGTACTCAAGCACACATAATCAGAATCAGAAAATGAATAGTAGTATGAGTCACACACATATTACAGTTATGAAATCAGCGCAGATCCCACTAAGAGTGCACTATTCATTATCAGCATTGTTCATTTGTTTTAATTTAATGAACTATTGTAATACTTACATTACAATTATTGTCTGTAGACTACGGACTAGATTTAAGTCTACTCGTTGGCTACTGGCACAATATAACGTAGACTAAAACAATTGATCACAGCAGTTTAAAAGAAATATTTATCGAGGAAAGGAAGTATATTGCACAATTCGAGTCTACTTTTAATACCGCGATATGTATCACATCTTTTCATTATAAAAAAACCCCCTATGTATCACATCTTTTCTTTATTAGAAAATTGTCAACCGGATCGATATCAAGTTGCGATGGTGTATACGTAAAACTATTCAGTATTTAGTCACAACTCAAAATAAGAGCAGTGGTTCGAACCCATGCACAACCTTATGTTTTTACGTGATTCATGTAAACTAAATTGAAAAGATTGGATTTCATTTTTGGCATTTTACATAATACCGTTCAACTACAAAAAAGATACGGCTACACAAAGCTCAATGAACATTTGTCTCATGAGACTTCTGAGCATGAATTTTATTTCAAAATGCCTAATCAGCTGTAGCTAGTATGCGTACGAATGGATCGTCTTCTCCTGTATTACTCTCTATATATTGTCGGAGAGCTAAGCAGAATTTGGTGTATCAAACACATATTTCCATTGATATTTGATTAAAAGCTTTAAATCAGAGCAAGAATATTTTTTCCAAAGTATTTGATTGCCGGATTTTTTCTTTTTACCACACAAAAATCGCACCCACCAAACCCCCACCCCCCAAAAAAATAATGTTCAGTTCCAAAAGGAGAATAAATGTTACCAGGTCAATTTGAAATCCAACACCATTTGACCAAGCTTTTCTTTTAAAGTGCAAGGTTTTGGCAATATATACTACATACAACAAAACGAAATAACTATGGTGTATATCTAGATATTCATAATGAATCAACTTTAATTATCGAGTTATTTAATATAAATTTATAAAATGCTAAGAAAATCGGCAAAATAAATATATTAATATGGCACGATTTTATAAAAAAAGGAAAAAAGCGCCACATAGTGATTATAGTCGGGGTGGGTAGTAAAGAATTAAATGGGTTGCCTGTGAGACGGAAGTCCCGACGAAGCTCCTGGAAGTTCTTGCATTTTAAACATTTCCAAGGCGTAATTTTAACCATTCAACTGTAAAGGAAACCTACTCTATGAAACGTTTCTTTCGTTTTGCTCTCATTTTTATGGAGTTTAAAGTTGTGGGAGGTCTCGGCGTCCGCCTCTCCCCCTTGATCCACCTCTGATATTCACCATTGAATACAGAGGATCTTTCGGGATTCATGTCCTGTATTATTTTTAAAAATGATGTAATGATGACTTTTAAATGGGTAAATCGCAGTAATGACGTTGATAAAATAATGGTGGTATGAGGAGGAGTGCACGCTGGAACAAATACATTTGTATTAATCTGTCTGCTGTTTTATACATATTTTCCTTCTTTTCATTCTGGAGGCCCATTTGATATAAAATAAGAAACTGGTGCCCATCCACTCCTATTCTTCACAATGAATATATAAAAATCTATATCCTCGGTCAGTTACAAAACCAAGTTATACAGAATGCACAAGTGCCTAATGCATTCTCTCTTTCTGATATTACTCGAATAAAAGTATCCAATTTTGTGATCATTGATCAATATAAGGAATAATGTTATCGAACTGGTAATAAAATAAAGTATAATGTAAGTTTCCCCCCGACGATTGATACACAAACTTGCTTTGGTCACAGGTCTTCTGAGCATTTGGTTTTCATTCTTAATTATACACGGTAGCAACATCCGGCTATTACTAATGTACAAAAGGTCATCACGGCTTTTGTGTGATTATTTATGATTAGATTAAGAAATACACACATTTGTTATTTTGTGGCAATTCTGGAAGGACTTTGACACGCAAATCAATGTTAAACATAAAAATAAGCAATTTTTTTTTTTAACATGAAAACAAAAGTAGGTGTCAGAGGTACTGTACTAAATGTAAATAAATATACATATCATATAAACAAACTTGTAAAGCAAAAAGACAGATTTATGCACACTACCATTCACTGTTACGCATGTCGTGTGCAAATGAAGAATTTTAGAAGTGTCTTTTCTCAGCAGTCAGCTTGATAGGGGCTTGTTAGGCATAATGTCCATAATACACACAAATAGGTGCCATGAAAGGTTGCAAACATTGGCCTTTTAATGGCTGATTTGTTTTAATAAAAGCAACCCTGGATAAAACAAAATACATAATTAAGGAAGGGAGGGACCTAATTGGGGGCCAAAATCAACCATTTTCGAACCCTTTGGTAACAATTTGACCAGCGGTTTTTAAGCAGTTTAAAATAGCAATTACTGAAAGGATGTAGAATACACAAAAGACACAGAGCCATACCATAAGTTGAGTTGACCTGATAGCCACTTGAGTTAAAAACTGCTGTACAGTATATGAAAATGATCCAAAAATATACGACCTTATATTAACTCTGAGAATGACATGAATTTCAGATCTCAGTCTAGGTGCTACAACCCTTACATAAACTTACTTGGTATACAGGTTCCATCTGAAGTGTTGACACCATTATCGTCATAATATCCAGACTTACATACACATGTAACATTACACATAGCATTAGTATCATTACAGGCATCTGTCTGGGGACAGTTGGATCCTAATCCGACCTCTGAAAACAAAATAAAGCTGATTGAAAACAAACAACAGTCTTGAATGAACAACATAAGAGTTGTCAAATGATATCTTTAACCAGGAGGATCAATGTCACATTATTGCTTTAACAACCCTTTAAACATTCCAAGTTCAGTATTTACCATTGTTTCAAGCAAAAAGGGTTGACATCTCTTTCTCTTTCTTTCTCTCTCTCTCTCTCTCTCTCTCTCTCTCTCTCTCTCTCTCTCTCTCTCTCTCTCTCTCTCTCTATATATATATATATATATATATATATGTGTGTGCATATGCATAATGACACAAACGACGGAACAAATACAAAACAGTTTCCCAACATTTCGAGCTAAACAAGCTCTTCGTCAGGGGAAGAAACAATTTACATCCACAAAACAAATTATAAACACAAAAGCCAAGAGCAATTCTTGTGTCTTACATGTTTCAATGAGGGAGAAATAAACTAACAAAGGATAAACAATAGAAGAAACAAAGAAGATACAAATTGAAAAACAGCCTAAAACGAGTAGTCTACAAATCTATGTTATGCTGCCATCACGCAGAGGACCAAAGTGTTTTGATTTAATTCCAGGCTGGGAACAAAGGACTGACACCATGCGCGGCGACAAATCGACGCATCATCAAAATGTGCAAAATAAATCATATGCCCGTACAATTATCCATGGAGGTACTAAGGAAGTATGTCAAGAGCATGGTATAGCGGAATAAAGGACAAGTGTTCAAATAATAATAATAATAATAATAATAATAATAATAATAAGAATAAGAAGAAGAAGAAGAAGAAGAAAAAGAAGAGGCAGAAGAAGAAGAAAAATACCACTGATACATGTATAGAGTGGTACGGAATATTTATTTTGGGTAAATATTATCGTAACAAATGCGTACGTCTGATAAACTGATGCAAGGCTTTAGTTTTAATAAGGTTGCATTAAGAAGGTGGGACTACTTCATTTAAGCCGAATTCCCCATGAGTTTTCAATTGAAGTATCCAGTATCGTTCCTTACGTGTGCGTTCTATATCGGTTCACCCCAGGTTAGAATCAATCGGTAGCATCTCGAGGAACTCGATTAAATGCCCAGTAGAGTTGTAGTGGTTGGCGAGTTTCGCGTTGATTTTGCTGCGAATGTGGCTCTTGTGGTTATTCATTCGTTTTCTGAAATCAACGGTTTCGCCAACATATTGAGTGCTAAAGATAGATTACATTTTTGGTTTGACATTCTAACTTCTGATTGACAGTGTAGCTAACTCCTGTCGTCGAACTTTCTGAACGATCTGGTCTCGGGCATACGTTTGCAAATTCGGCAACTCTTGTCTTTGCAGCAATATGTGCCTGAACCTGTGGTCTTGTTTAAAGTTACCTTGGCACGTACCATATATATATATATGAATATATATATATATATATATATATATATATATATATATATATATATATATATATATATATATAAAGATAGATAGATACATGGTTAATTATACATCTTTCAAAGTAAACACCACTCCCAGATCAATAGAGACTCTTCTTGGACAGAGAGGAACACATATACAAAGTTTCATATATTATCATCCAGAATGAAATGCAAACACAAAATCTAATTTTAGAAACAATGAAGATGACCTTGGATTTACTGACATATAATCGCAGATGTGATCTTTATAGAGCCAGGGGAAACAAATGTACTTAAATAGGTGGCATTTAAATTATCTTGAGCTTATGTTATCATCCTGAAATGAAACACAGAGGCAGCATCTATATTTAGCAACAGAAATATTGACATTGATGCTACTGCCCACGCCCCTCCGCCCAAAAAGTTAATAGAGTATTTTTTTCATGGGGCTACGGAAAACACAAGTCCTTAGTTTCACTGATATCTGTTCACTAGTACTTAGGTAATGATCTGGAAAACGAAATATCGCCTGATAGACTATAATACCCCAGAACTTTTGTAGATGTGGTATAAAAACTTATTATACTTTAATATTGTTATCAAAATATATTTGTTATATTCAGTTCAAGTCCTTTACCAAATATAAAAAATATATCATTATTATCATTATTAGCAAAAAATGAGAAATCTTTTGAAAATTGTGGCATACGAAATCAGTCAGAAACAAAATAATCACAGTAAAATCATAATATGCACAACAACAAAAATAAAGTAAAATAAAATAAAATAAAATTAAATTAAATTAAATTAAATTAAATTAAATAAATAGATATGAGCAGGAGAATGAAGATGTAAAATTAACATAATTTTGTAATATAATGTCAAGTGCAATATAACTATCAAGGTGATAAACACTGGATGTGGAAATGCCTTAGGAAAGTAAACTTCTCATGTTGAACTAAAAATGACAATGTTCAGCTCCAGTGATTTTGACTTTTAACCTTTGGGTCTCAAGTCAATAAGGAGGTGCCTTTGCTCATGTGTGGACTATCTATGAAGTCTGAAGACAACTGGATCAATGAAACTTTGACTTATCAAGTGGAAACAATAGATATTACAATACTTCTCAAGTGACATTGGCTTTTCATCTCTTGACTTCAGAATCAAAAGTGATCTGTTCCTGAATAAGGGTAGTGTACCGATGACGTTTGATGAAATCTGAACACAATACAGATGATTTTAATAATATTTTCAGTCAGAGTGACCTTGGCCTTGGACACAGCAGACCCGTAATCAACAAGCTCTACATCTCTACTGTAGATATGTAATGAATGAACTTTGTACTGATCTATATGCATGTCTAATATCAAAATGGGATTAGAATGATACAATGAAGATAATATGTTCATGGTTTATTTTCCTTAGCTGTTATTTGTTATTTGTATTGTTATTCTATAAGCATTTGTTATCTTCTTATTTTGATTACTTTCTAAATAATCTATCCCTCCGTCTCAACTCCTCCCCAGCCAAACAAAAAAAAAAAAAAAAAAAGCAAAGTTACATTTATATGTATTGAGAAAGATTCAGAATATTCTAAGAATTGTGAGAAAGATTAAATTAATGAGCTGAATCAATAAGAAATTTAAATCCAAATGCACTACTTAATGCAATAAATGTGTGATAGGAGTATTATTCTGGAGCTGTGATCAGTTTAAAATGTACAAATATTTATGAAAACTACAAGGTACATCTCAAGTTTAGATATGTGATAAATGAACTATCTACTGATGTATATGCATGGCCAATATAAAAATGGGGTAAGAATGATACCATGAAGACAATATGTTCATGATATTATTTTGCTATTTTTATTGTTATTCTATTAGCATTACTATCTTGTTATTTTCATCCGATATTTGATTACTTTAATACTAATCTACAAAGGAAAGAAAAGAAACAAACACAGTTTGGAACAAGAGGCCCTTGAGGGCCTGAGGTCACCACCTAGTTGACCCATATCTAAGAGCCAAATGGCACGACAGGTGGCCTTGAAATCTGGGTCAGTATGATGTTTTCTGAAATTCAAAGGTTTATAACTTTGTCAGTAATGCCAGTCATATTTGGAGGTGGATCAGCATAATGTGTGCAGCTGTCAAAGGCCTTATGCCAGGATGCTTTCTGTCCAAGTTGGTTAACTTCTATTGACTGGTTCTTGAAAAGAAGTTTTTTTAGATTTGTTAAATCTAATTTGCTAACAATAGCCATATTGAATAATGGATCAGCATCATTGGTGAAAACACGAGACACATTAATGTCAGGATACTTTCTGTTAAATTTGGTTACATTTCTGTTGTGCAGTCCTAGAAACGAGTCAGTTTAAGGGGCTCTCTTCTATGGTAATGCCGTAAAAGTGGATGGCAGATCACCATCATTTGTTCAGACTTGGAATACATTCTTGCAAGATGCTTTATGGTGCATTTCGTTAAATTAAATTTAGCACCTTCTGAAAAGAAGTTGTTGAAAGGTTTCTCGATCTTGTTTAAAGATTTTTCTATTGTTAGCAACAGTGGTCATATTTGATAGCAGTCATGGTGGCTTAATGGTTAGTGTGCTGGACTCGTGACTGAAAGGGTACGTGTTCCTATTCCACCATCAGATCAACCAGGGTCGATTACTGTGGTCTGTCCTTGGGCAGGCACTTTACTCCAATTAACTCGGTTCTAAATAACCCACTTATGTTGCTGTGCCGTAAAACACAAAACCAAACCAAAGCAGATCATCATTAATTGCAAAAATGTAAAGGACGTCAATGCCAGGATGGTTTATATCACATTTCGTTTAATTATATTCAGTGGTGTGTTACAAGAATTAATTCAACAGTATTTCTGTTTTTAGTAGCAACACACATATTTGATGGCAGATCGGCATCATTTGTATACATTTTAAATGCCTTTGTGAAAGATTGATTTCTTTCAATTCTATCAAATCTATTTAACACTTTTGTAGAGTTCTTTTTATAAAGCAGCATCAGTTGTATAAACTAAAATAGCACCATATGCCTGATGCTTTGTGTCAACGGTGGTCCGATTCTGTGCTGCAGTTTAGGAGGAAAGGTTGTTTAAAGGTTTTTCTTTTTTATTAATGACAGCCATATCTCACCATAGTTCAGCATCATCTTCTTGTTTCCGTTCATCATTACCGAACAGAAAATTGAGAACAAACTGTGTTTCTCAAATCACTCGTTATATGTCCGTCGCCACATGGGCCTTCTTTACAGTATCACAAAAATGGCATTTTATGTTTCTTTAAACAAAACTGATGTTCAAATGTTGATTGCTATTTCGCATGGAAGACTGTATTCTGTTTGTGATCGCATTTTGGGGCATTTGTTTTGCGGAAATCATAATCAATCGGAATATTCAGATTAGAGTAGCTAAATATAGAAGAGGCGCATGAAGGTACGAGATGCACAGCAACAAGAAAAACAAGAAGCAGCCGATTATTCTATTTGTTTTACTAAAATGGTCTGAGAAAAAGGAATGATGGTAAGAAATACAATTCCCCGTATATTGTTTGTTACCTTGATTATTTTAAGTTGCATTTGTTATCTATATTTTACCACTATCTTAATTCACACACACACACACGCATATATATATATATATATATATATATATATATATATATATATATATATATATATATATATATATATATATATATGCGTGTGTGTGTGTGTGTTGGTACTCAAGCACACATAATCAGAATCAGAAAATGAATAGTAGTATGAGTCACACACATATTACAGTTATGAAATCAGCGCAGATCCCACTAAGAGTGCACTATTCATTATCAGCATTGTTCATTTGTTTTAATTTAATGAACTATTGTAATACTTACATTTACAATTATTGTCTGTAGACTACGGACTAGATTTAAGTCTACTCGTTGGCTACTGGCACAATATAACGTAGACTAAAACAATTGATCACAGCAGTTTAAAAGAAATATTTATCGAGGAAAGGAAGTATATTGCACAATTCGAGTCTACTTTTAATACCGCGATATGTATCACATCTTTTCATTATAAAAAAAACCCCTATGTATCACATCTTTTCTTTATTAGAAAATTGTCAACCGGATCGATATCAAGTTGCGATGGTGTATACGTAAAACTATTCAGTATTTAGTCACAACTCAAAATAAGAGCAGTGGTTCGAACCCATGCACAACCTTATGTTTTTACGTGATTCATGTAAACTAAATTGAAAAGATTGGATTTCATTTTTGGCATTTTACATAATACCGTTCAACTACAAAAAAGATACGGCTACACAAAGCTCAATGAACATTTGTCTCATGAGACTTCTGAGCATGAATTTTATTTCAAAATGCCTAATCAGCTGTAGCTAGTATGCGTACGAATGGATCGTCTTCTCCTGTATTACTCTCTATATATTGTCGGAGAGCTAAGCAGAATTTGGTGTATCAAACACATATTTCCATTGATATTTGATTAAAAGCTTTAAAATCAGAGCAAGAATATTTTTTCCAAAGTATTTGATTGCCGGATTTTTTCTTTTTACCACACAAAAATCGAACCCACCAAACACCCTCCCCCAAAAAAAATAATGTTCACTCCCAAAAGGAGAATAAATGTTACGAGGTCAATTTGAAATCCAACACCATTTGACCAAGCTTTTCTTTTAAAGTGCAAGGTTTTGGCAATATATACTACATACAACAAAACGAAATAACTATGGTGTATATCTAGATATTCATAATGAATCAACTTTAATTATCGAGTTATTTAATATAAATTTATAAAATGCTAAGAAAATCGGCAAAATAAATATATTAATATGGCACGATTTTATAAAAAAAGGAAAAAAGCGCCACATAGTGATTATAGTCGGGGTGGGTAGTAAAGAATTAAATGGGTTGCCTGTGAGACGGAAGTCCCGACGAAGCTCCTGGAAGTTCTTGCATTTTAAACATTTCCAAGGCGTAATTTTAACCATTCAACTGTAAAGGAAACCTACTCTATGAAACGTTTCTTTCGTTTTGCTCTCATTTTTATGGAGTTTAAAGTTGTGGGAGGTCTCGGCGTCCGCCTCTCCCCCTTGATCCACCTCTGATATTCACCATTGAATACAGAGGATCTTTCGGGATTCATGTCCTGTATTATTTTTAAAAATGATGTAATGACGACTTTTAAATGGGTAAATCGCAGTAATGACGTTGATAAAATAATGGTGGTATGAGGAGGAGTGCACGCTGGAACAAATACATTTGTATTAATCTGTCTGCTGTTTTATACATATTTTCCTTCTTTTCATTCTGGAGGCCCATTTGATATAAAATAAGAAACTGGTGCCCATCCACTCCTATTCTTCACAATGAATATATAAAAATCTATATCCTCGGTCAGTTACAAAACCAAGTTATACAGAATGCACAAGTGCCTAATGCATTCTCTCTTTCTGATATTACTCGAATAAAAGTATCCAATTTTGTGATCATTGATCAATATAAGGAATAATGTTATCGAACTGGTAATAAAATAAAGTATAATGTAAGTTTCCCCCCGACGATTGATACACAAACTTGCTTTGGTCACAGGTCTTCTGAGCATTTGGTTTTCATTCTTAATTATACACGGTAGCAACATCCGGCTATTACTAATGTACAAAAGGTCATCACGGCTTTTGTGTGATTATTTATGATTAGATTAAGAAATACACACATTTGTTATTTTGTGGCAATTCTGGAAGGACTTTGACACGCAAATCAATGTTAAACATAAAAATAAGCAAGCTTTTTTTTAACATGAAAACAAAAGTAGGTGTCAGAGGTACTGTACTAAATGTAAATAAATATACATATCATATAAACAAACTTGTAAAGCAAAAAGACAGATTTATGCACACTACCATTCACTGTTACGCATGTCGTGTGCAAATGAAGAATTTTAGAAGTGTCTTTTCTCAGCAATCAGCTTGATAGGGGCTTGTTAGGCATAATGTCCATAATACACACAAATAGGTGCCATGAAAGGTTGCAAACATTGGCCTTTTAATGGCTGCTTTGTTTTAATAAAAGCAACCCTGGATAAAACAAACTACATAATTAAAGAAGGGAGGGACCTAATTGGGGGCCAAAATCAACCATTTTCGAACCCTTTGGTAACAATTTGACCAGCGGTTTTTAAGCAGTTTAAAATAGCAATTACTGAAAGGATGTAGAATACACAAAAGACACAGAGCCATACCATAAGTTGAGTTGACCTGATAGCCACTTGAGTTAAAAACTGCTGTACAGTATATGAAAATGATCCAAAAATATACGACCTTATATTAACTCTGAGAATGACATGAATTTCAGATCTCAGTCTAGGTGCTACAACCCTTACATAAACTTACTTGGTATACAGGTTCCATCTGAAGTGTTGACACCATTATCGTCATAATATCCAGACTTACATACACATGTAACATTACACATAGCATTAGTATCATTACAGGCATCTGTCTGGGGACAGTTGGATCCTAATCCGACCTCTGAAAACAAAATAAAGCTGATTGAATACAAACAACAGTCTTGAATGAACAACATAAGAGTTGTCAAATGATATCTTTAACCAGGAGGATCAATGTCACATTATTGCTTTAACAACCCTTTAAACATTCCAAGTTCAGTATTTACCATTGTTTCAAGCAAAAAGGGTTGACATCTCTTTCTCTTTCTCTCTCTCTCTCTCTCTCTCTCTCTCTCTCTCTCTCTCTCTCTCTCTCTCTCTCTCTATATATATATATATATATATATATATATATATATATATATATATATATATATATATGTGTGTGTGCATATGCATAATGACACAAACGACGGAACAAATACAAAACAGTTTCCCAACATTTCGAGCTAAACAAGCTCTTCGTCAGGGGAAGAAACAATTTACATCCACAAAACAAACTATAAACACAAAAGCCAAGAGCAATTCTTGTGTCTTACATGTTTCAATGAGGGAGAAATAAACTAACAAAGGATAAACAATAGAAGAAACAAAGAAGATACAAATTGAAAAACAGCCTAAAACGAGTAGTCTACAAATCTATGTTATGCTGCCATCACGCAGAGGACCAAAGTGTTTTGATTTAATTCCAGGCTGGGAACAAAGGACTGACACCATGCGCGGCGACAAATCGACGCATCATCAAAATGTGCAAAATAAATCATATGCCCGTACAATTATCCATGGAGGTACTAAGGAAGTATGTCAAGAGCATGGTATAGCGGAATAAAGGACAAGTGTTCAAATAATAATAATAATAATAATAATAATAATAATAAGAAGAAGAAGAAGAAGAAGAAAAAGAAGAGGCAGAAGAAGAAGAAAAATACCACTGATACATGTATAGAGTGGTACGGAATATTTATTTTGGGTAAATATTATCGTAACAAATGCGTACGTCTGATAAACTGATGCAAGGCTTTAGTTTTAATAAGGTTGCATTAAGAAGGTGGGACTACTTCATTTAAGCCGAATTCCCCATGAGTTTTCAATTGAAGTATCCAGTATCGTTCCTTACGTGTGCGTTCTATATCGGTTCACCCCAGGTTA
The DNA here is from genome assembly GCA_029931535.1 of Margaritifera margaritifera. Lineage (NCBI taxonomy): Eukaryota > Metazoa > Mollusca > Bivalvia > Unionida > Margaritiferidae > Margaritifera > Margaritifera margaritifera. The sequence continues at coordinate 1,329,461 of JAQPZY010001332.1, forward strand.
GAATCAATCGGTAGCATCTCGAGGAACTCGATTAAATGCCCAGTAGAGTTGTAGTGGTTGGCGAGTTTCGCGTTGATTTTGCTGCGAATGTGGCTCTTGTGGTTATTCATTCGTTTTCTGAAATCAACGGTTTCGCCAACATATTGAGTGCTAAAGATAGATTACATTTTTGGTTTGACATTCTAACTTCTGATTGACAGTGTAGCTAACTCCTGTCGTCGAACTTTCTGAACGATCTGGTCTCGGGCATACGTTTGCAAATTCGGCAACTCTTGTCTTTGCAGCAATATGTGCCTGAACCTGTGGTCTTGTTTAAAGTTACCTTGGCACGTACCATATATATATATATATATGAATATATATATATATATATATATATATATATATATATATATATATATAAAGATAGATAGATACATGGTTAATTATACATCTTTCAAAGTAAACACCACTCCCAGATCAATAGAGACTCTTCTTGGACAGAGAGGAACACATATACAAAGTTTCATATATTATCATCCAGAATGAAATGCAAACACAAAATCTAATTTTAGAAACAATGAAGATGACCTTGGATTTACTGACATATAATCGCAGATGTGATCTTTATAGAGCCAGGGGAAACAAATGTACTTAAATAGGTGGCATTTAAATTATCTTGAGCTTATGTTATCATCCTGAAATGAAACACAGAGGCAGCATCTATATTTAGCAACAGAAATATTGACATTGATGCTACTGCCCACGCCCCTCCGCCCAAAAAGTTAATAGAGTATTTTTTTCATGGGGCTACGGAAAACACAAGTCCTTAGTTTCACTGATATCTGTTCACTAGTACTTAGGTAATGATCTGGAAAACGAAATATCGCCTGATAGACTATAATACCCCAGAACTTTTGTAGATGTGGTATAAAAACTTATTATACTTTAATATTGTTATCAAAATATATTTGTTATATTCAGTTCAAGTCCTTTACCAAATATAAAAAATATATCATTATTATCATTATTAGCAAAAAATGAGAAATCTTTTGAAAATTGTGGCATAAGAAATCAGTCAGAAACAAAATAATCACAGTAAAATCATAATATGCACAACAACAAAAATAAAGTAAAATAAAATAAAATAAAATAAAATTAAATTAAATTAAATTAAATTAAATAAATAGATATGAGCAGGAGAATGAAGATGTAAAATTAACATAATTTTGTAATATAATGTCAAGTGCAATATAACTATCAAGGTGATAAACACTGGATGTGGAAATGCCTTAGGAAAGTAAACTTCTCATGTTGAACTAAAAATGACAATGTTCAGCTCCAGTGATTTTGACTTTTAACCTTTGGGTCTCAAGTCAATAAGGAGGTGCCTTTGCCCATGTGTGGACTATCTATGAAGTCTGAAGACAACTGGATCAATGAAACTTTGACTTATCAAGTGGAAACAATAGATATTACAATACTTCTCAAGTGACATTGGCTTTTCATCTCTTGACTTCAGAATCAAAAGTGATCTGTTCCTGAATAAGGGTAGTGTACCGATGACGTTTGATGAAATCTGAACACAATACAGATGATTTTAATAATATTTTCAGTCAGAGTGACCTTGGCCTTGGACACAGCAGACCCGTAATCAACAAGCTCTACATCTCTACTGTAGATATGTAATGAATGAACTTTGTACTGATCTATATGCATGTCCAATATCAAAATGGGATTAGAATGATACAATGAAGATAATATGTTCATGGTTTATTTTCCTTAGCTGTTATTTGTTATTTGTATTGTTATTCTATAAGCATTTGTTATCTTCTTATTTTGATTACTTTCTAAATAATCTATCCCTCCGTCTCAACTTCTCCCCAGCCAAACAAAAAAAAAAAAAAAAAAAAAAGCAAAGTTACATTTATATGTATTGAGAAAGATTCAGAATATTCTAAGAATTGTGAGAAAGATTAAATTAATGAGCTGAATCAATACGAAATTTAAATCCAAATGCACTACTTAATGCAATAAATGTGTGATAGGAGTATTATTCTGGAGCTGTGATCAGTTTAAAATGTACAAATATTCAAATATTTATGAAAACTACAAGGTACATCTCAAGTTTAGATATGTGATAAATGAACTATCTACTGATGTATATGCATGGCCAATATAAAAATGGGGTAAGAATGATACCATGAAGACAATATGTTCATTATATTATTTTGCTATTTTTATTGTTATTCTATTAGCATTACTATCTTGTTATTTTCATCCGATATTTGATTACTTTAATACTAATCTACAAAGGAAAGAAAAGAAACAAACACAGTTTGGAACAAGAGGCCCTTGAGGGCCTGAGGTCACCACCTAGTTGACCCATATCTAAGAGCCAAATGGCACGACAGGTGGCCTTGAAATCTGGGTCAGTATGATGTTTTCTGAAATTCAAAGGTTTATAACTTTGTCAGTAATGCCAGTCATATTTGGAGGTGGATCAGCATAATGTGTGCAGCTGTCAAAGGCCTTATGCCAGGATGCTTTCTGTCCAAGTTGGTTAACTTCTATTGACTGGTTCTTGAAAAGAAGTTTTTTTTAGATTTGTTAAATCTAATTTGCTAACAATAGCCATATTGAATAATGGATCAGCATCATTGGTGAAAACACGAGACACATTAATGTCAGGATACTTTCTGTTAAATTTGGTTACATTTCTGTTGTGCAGTCCTAGAAACGAGTCAGTTTAAGGGGCTCTCTTCTATGGTAATGCCGTAAAAGTGGATGGCAGATCACCATCATTTGTTCAGACATGGAATACATTCTTGCAAGATGCTTTATGGTGCATTTCGTTAAATTAAATTTAGCACCTTCTGAAAAGAAGTTGTTGAAAGGTTTCTCGATCTTGTTTAAAGATTTTTCTATTGTTAGCAACAGTGGTCATATTTGATAGCAGTCATGGTGGCTTAATGGTTAGTGTGCTGGACTCGTGACTGAAAGGGTACGTGTTCCTATTCCACCATCAGATCAACCAGGGTCGATTACTGTGGTCTGTCCTTGGGCAGGCACTTTACTCCAATTAACTCGGTTCTAAATAACCCACTTATGTTGCTGTGCCGTAAAACACAAAACCAAACCAAAGCAGATCATCATTAATTGCAAAAATGTAAAGGACGTCAATGCCAGGATGGTTTATATCACATTTCGTTTAATTATATTCAGTGGTGTGTTACAAGAATTAATTCAACAGTATTTCTGTTTTTAGTAGCAACACACATATTTGATGGCAGATCGGCATCATTTGTATACATTTTAAATGCCTTTGTGAAAGATTGATTTCTTTCAATTCTATCAAATCTATTTAACACTTTTGTAGAGTTCTTTTTATAAAGCAGCATCAGTTGTATAAACTAAAATAGCACCATATGCCTGATGCTTTGTGTCAACGGTGGTCCGATTCTGTGCTGCAGTTTAGGAGGAGAGGTTGTTTAAAGGTTTTTCTTTTTTATTAATGACAGCCATATCTCACCATAGTTCAGCATCATCTTCTTGTTTCCGTTCATCACTACCGAACAGAAAATTGAGAACAAACTGTGTTTCTCAAATCACTCGTTATATGTCCGTCGCCACATGGGCCTTCTTTACAGTATCACAAAAATGGCATTTTATGTTTCTTTAAACAAAACTGATGTTCAAATGTTGATTGCTATTTCGCATGGAAGACTGTATTCTGTTTGTGATCGCATTTTGGGGCATTTGTTTTGCGGAAATCATAATCAATCGGAATATTCAGATTAGAGTAGCTAAATATAGAAGAGGCGCATGAAGGTACGAGATGCACAGCAACAAGAAAAACAAGAAGCAGCCGATTATTCTATTTGTTTTACTAAAATGGTCTGAGAAAAAGGAATGATGGTAAGAAATACAATTCCCCGTATATTGTTTGTTACCTTGATTATTTTAAGTTGCATTTGTTATCTATATTTTACCACTATCTTAATTCACACACACACACACGCATATATATATATATATATATATATATATATATATATATATATATATATATATATATATATATATATGCGTGTGTGTGTGTGTTGGTACTCAAGCACACATAATCAGAATCAGAAAATGAATAGTAGTATGAGTCACACACATATTACAGTTATGAAATCAGCGCAGATCCCACTAAGAGTGCACTATTCATTATCAGCATTGTTCATTTGTTTTAATTTAATGAACTATTGTAATACTTACATTACAATTATTGTCTGTAGACTACGGACTAGATTTAAGTCTACTCGTTGGCTACTGGCACAATATAACGTAGACTAAAACAATTGATCACAGCAGTTTAAAAGAAATATTTATCGAGGAAAGGAAGTATATTGCACAATTCGAGTCTACTTTTAATACCGCGATATGTATCACATCTTTTCATTATAAAAAAAACCCCTATGTATCACATCTTTTCTTTATTAGAAAATTGTCAACCGGATCGATATCAAGTTGCGATGGTGTATACGTAAAACTATTCAGTATTTAGTCACAACTCAAAATAAGAGCAGTGGTTCGAACCCATGCACAACCTTATGTTTTTACGTGATTCATGTAAACTAAATTGAAAAGATTGGATTTCATTTTTGGCATTTTACATAATACCGTTCAACTACAAAAAAGATACGGCTACACAAAGCTCAATGAACATTTGTCTCATGAGACTACTGAGCATGAATTTTATTTCAAAATGCCTAATCAGCTGTAGCTAGTATGCGTACGAATGGATCGTCTTCTCCTGTATTACTCTCTATATATTGTCGGAGAGCTAAGCAGAATTTGGTGTATCAAACACATATTTCCATTGATATTTGATTAAAAGCTTTAAAATCAGAGCAAGAATATTTTTTCCAAAGTATTTGATTGCCGGATTTTTTCTTTTTACCACACAAAAATCGCACCCACCAAACCCCCTCCCCCCAAAAAATAATGTTCACTCCCAAAAGGAGAATAAATGTTACCAGGTCAATTTGAAATCCAACACCATTTGACCAAGCTTTTCTTTTAAAGTGCAAGGTTTTGGCAATATATACTACATACAACAAAACGAAATAACTATGGTGTATATCTAGATATTCATAATGAATCAACTTTAATTATCGAGTTATTTAATATAAATTTATAAAATGCTAAGAAAATCGGCAAAATAAATATATTAATATGGCACGATTTTATAAAAAAAGGAAAAAAGCGCCACATAGTGATTATAGTCGGGGTGGGTAGTAAAGAATTAAATGGGTTGCCTGTGAGACGGAAGTCCCGACGAAGCTCCTGGAAGTTCTTGCATTTTAAACATTTCCAAGGCGTAATTTTAACCATTCAACTGTAAAGGAAACCTACTCTATGAAACGTTTCTTTCGTTTTGCTCTCATTTTTATGGAGTTTAAAGTTGTGGGAGGTCTCGGCGTCCGCCTCTCCCCCTTGATCCACCTCTGATATTCACCATTGAATACAGAGGATCTTTCGGGATTCATGTCCTGTATTATTTTTAAAAATGATGTAATGACGACTTTTAAATGGGTAAATCGCAGTAATGACGTTGATAAAATAATGGTGGTATGAGGAGGAGTGCACGCTGGAACAAATACATTTGTATTAATCTGTCTGCTGTTTTATACATATTTTCCTTCTTTTCATTCTGGAGGCCCATTTGATATAAAATAAGAAACTGGTGCCCATCCACTCCTATTCTTCACAATGAATATATAAAAATCTATATCCTCGGTCAGTTACAAAACCAAGTTATACAGAATGCACAAGTGCCTAATGCATTCTCTCTTTCTGATATTACTCGAATAAAAGTATCCAATTTTGTGATCATTGATCAATATAAGGAATAATGTTATCGAACTGGTAATAAAATAAAGTATAATGTAAGTTTCCCCCCGACGATTGATACACAAACTTGCTTTGGTCACAGGTCTTCTGAGCATTTGGTTTTCATTCTTAATTATACACGGTAGCAACATCCGGCTATTACTAATGTACAAAAGGTCATCACGGCTTTTGTGTGATTATTTATGATTAGATTAAGAAATACACACATTTGTTATTTTGTGGCAATTCTGGAAGGACTTTGACACGCAAATCAATGTTAAACATAAAAATAAGCAAGCTTTTTTTTAACATGAAAACAAAAATAGGTGTCAGAGGTACTGTACTAAATGTAAATAAATATACATATCATATAAACAAACTTGTAAAGCAAAAAGACAGATTTATGCACACTACCATTCACTGTTACGCATGTCGTGTGCAAATGAAGAATTTTAGAAGTGTCTTTTCTCAGCAATCAGCTTGATAGGGGCTTGTTAGGCATAATGTCCATAATACACACAAATAGGTGCCATGAAAGGTTGCAAACATTGGCCTTTTAATGGCTGCTTTGTTTTAATAAAAGCAACCCTGGATAAAAAAAAATACATAATTAAAGAAGGGAGGGACCTAATTGGGGGCCAAAATCAACCATTTTCGAACCCTTTGGTAACAATTTGACCAGCGGTTTTTAAGCAGTTTAAAATAGCAATTACTGAAAGGATGTAGAATACACAAAAGACACAGAGCCATACCATAAGTTGAGTTGACCTGATAGCCACTTGAGTTAAAAACTGCTGTACAGTATATGAAAATGATCCAAAAATATACGACCTTATATTAACTCTGAGAATGACATGAATTTCAGATCTCAGTCTAGGTGCTACAACCCTTACATAAACTTACTTGGTATACAGGTTCCATCTGAAGTGTTGACACCATTATCGTCATAATATCCAGACTTACATACACATGTAACATTACACATAGCATTAGTATCATTACAGGCATCTGTCTGGGGACAGTTGGATCCTAATCCGACCTCTGAAAACAAAATAAAGCTGATTGAATACAAACAACAGTCTTGAATGAACAACATAAGAGTTGTCAAATGATATCTTTAACCAGGAGGATCAATGTCACATTATTGCTTTAACAACCCTTTAAACATTCCAAGTTCAGTATTTACCATTGTTTCAAGCAAAAAGGGTTGACATCTCTTTCTCTTTCTCTCTCTCTCTCTCTCTCTCTCTCTCTCTCTCTCTCTCTCTCTCTCTCTCTCTATATATATATATATATATATATATATATTTATATATATGTGCATATGCATAATGACACAAACGACGGAACAAATACAAAACAGTTTCCCAACATTTCGAGCTAAACAAGCTCTTCGTCAGGGGAAGAAACAATTTACATCCACAAAACAAACTATAAACACAAAAGCCAAGAGCAATTCTTGTGTCTTACATGTTTCAATGAGGGAGAAATAAACTAACAAAGGATAAACAATAGAAGAAACAAAGAAGATACAAATTGAAAAACAGCCTAAAACGAGTAGTCTACAAATCTATGTTATGCTGCCATCACGCAGAGGACCAAAGTGTTTTGATTTAATTCCAGGCTGGGAACAAAGGACTGACACCATGCGCGGCGACAAATCGACGCATCATCAAAATGTGCAAAATAAATCATATGCCCGTACAATTATCCATGGAGGTACTAAGGAAGTATGTCAAGAGCATGGTATAGCGGAATAAAGGACAAGTGTTCAAATAATAATAATAATAATAATAATAATAAGAAGAAGAAGAAGAAGAAGAAAAAGAAGAGGCAGAAGAAGAAGAAAAATACCACTGATACATGTATAGAGTGGTACGGAATATTTATTTTGGGTAAATATTATCGTAACAAATGCGTACGTCTGATAAACTGATGCAAGGCTTTAGTTTTAATAAGGTTGCATTAAGAAGGTGGGACTACTTCATTTAAGCCGAATTCCCCATGAGTTTTCAATTGAAGTATCCAGTATCGTTCCTTACGTGTGCGTTCTATATCGGTTCACCCCAGGTTAGAATCAATCGGTAGCATCTCGAGGAACTCGATTAAATGCCCAGTAGAGTTGTAGTGGTTGGCGAGTTTCGCGTTGATTTTGCTGCGAATGTGGCTCTTGTGGTTATTCATTCGTTTTCTGAAATCAACGGTTTCGCCAACATATTGAGTGCTAAAGATAGATTACATTTTTGGTTTGACATTCTAACTTCTGATTGACAGTGTAGCTAACTCCTGTCGTCGAACTTTCTGAACGATCTGGTCTCGGGCATACGTTTGCAAATTCGGCAACTCTTGTCTTTGCAGCAATATGTGCCTGAACCTGTGGTCTTGTTTAAAGTTACCTTGGCACGTACCATATATATATATATATATATATATGAATATATATATATATATATATATATATATATATATATATATATATATATATATATATATAAAGATAGATAGATACATGGTTAATTATACATCTTTCAAAGTAAACACCACTCCCAGATCAATAGAGACTCTTTTCTTGGACAGAGAGGAACACATATACAAAGTTTCATATATTATCATCCAGAATGAAATGCAAACACAAAATCTAATTTTAGAAACAATGAAGATGACCTTGGACCTACTGACATATAATCGCAGATGTGATCTTTATAGAGCCAGGGGAAACAAATGTACTTAAATAGGTGGCATTTAAATTATCTTGAGCTTATGTTATCATCCTGAAATGAAACACAGAGGCAGCATCTATATTTAGCAACAGAAATATTGACATTGATGCTACTGCCCCCGCCCCTCTGCCCAAAAAGTTAATAGGGTATTTTTTTCATGGGGCTACGGAAAACACAAGTACTTAGTTTCACTGATATCTGTTCACTAGTACTTAGATAATGATCTGGAAAACGAAATATCGCCTGATAGACTATAATACCCCAGAACTTTTGTAGATGTGGTATAAAAACTTATTATACTTTAATATTGTTATCAAAATATATTTGTTATATTCAGTTCAAGTCCTTTACCAAATATAAAAAATATATCATTATTATCATTATTAGCAAAAAATGAGAAATCTTTTGAAAATTGTGGCATACGAAATCAGTCAGAAACAAAATAATCACAGTAAAATCATAATATGCACAACAACAAAAATAAAGTAAAATAAAATAAAATAAAATAAAATAAAATAAAATTAAATTAAATTAAATAGACAAGATCAGGAGAATGAAGATGTAAAATTAACATAATTTTGTAATATAATGTCAAGTGCAATACAACTATCAAGGTGATAAAAACTGGATGTGGGGATACCTTAGGAAAGTAAACTTCTCTTGAAGAACTAAAAATGACAATGTTCAGTGATTTTGACTTTTAACCTTTGGGTCTCAAGTCAATAAGGAGGTGCCTTTGCCCATGTGTGGACTATCTATGAAGTCTGAAGACAACTGGATCAATGAAACTTTGACTTATCAAGTGGAAACAATAGATATTACAATACTTCTCAAGTGACATTGGCTTTTCATCTCTCGACTTCAGAATCAAAAGTGATCTGTTCCTGAATAAGGGTAGTGTACCGATGACGTTTGATGAAATCTGAACACAATACAGATGATTTTAATAATATTTTCAGTCAGAGTGACCTTGGCCTTGGACACAGCAGACCCATAATTTACAAGCTTCTGCCTCTATCCATAGGTAAGTCACATATAAGGCAATATAACAAATTCCACAGCAAACTAAAGTTATGTGGTGGAAACCATCTTGACAACAGACGGTCAGACGTACATCATTATTGCTATATACAACTAACACCTTTGGTCATGGAATAAGGGTTGGGATAAGTTGGTGGGTAAAAGTTTCAGAGGAAATTCCAAAATCGTTATAATCTCTCCATCCAAAATCTGACAAATCTTATACCCAAAGCCTATGGTCTACCCAAATGCTGGGTCTAGCCTAAAATATATTGAAATCAGGTGGCCTGGTTGTTAGCATAATAACCTGACTTGTGCTACATATTTTTGAAACGTATGACATTTATAAAAAGTTATCACAAAGCAGAATAATAATAAATGATTAATTAGTCCCTGCAATCACATGGGAGAAAATATAGTTTGTGACACATATGAAATAATCTTCTGTTGGTGAATAATGGCAAATTAATCTTTTCATAACAAGATTGCATTAATTAGTAATATGCAACTGTTTTGAAGAGTTCATGCCACTTAGATCTAGCATGGTGGTAAAAGAGTAACACAAAGCAGGGTTTTCAACAGAATATTTTTGGAGGGTCAGTGTGATGATCTGAACGTTTTTAGATAGTCAGAGGGGAAAATGAGAGTCACATAAGTAAAGAAGGGGGTCAAGAATGATGTATAGAAAATCTACCAATACACGGATGTAAAATATTATTATGTTATCATAATATAAATGACAAGACAATGTACAGTTGCTTTGTCTCATTAAATGTTTAATCAACTTAACAATAACACTGCATTAAAAAAAATCATCAATAGCATATGAAGGAATTCCATTGATTTAATAATAGAGAAAGGTGTATGAAATTCAAAGAAAACTAATTTACGCCAGATTAGGTTTATACCTAGAAATAGTTTCCTGGAATATGGACACCTCATCACAGTGCGTGAAAACTGACCAAAACATAAACCTAATAAAGGTGTAATGGATACAAAAGTACAGACATACAAACAGATGGATAGACAAGGGTAACACTACATGTTCCTGGTGCATTAAAAATCAAGAAGGATGGATTTAAATGAGCACGAGGCTCAATATATTAGATTAAATGATATAGGGGTGATAATTACACTGTGCAGTCTTTGTATTCTTGTCTTTTTGATGGAAGAAGAGGAGTATAGCTATGCAGAGCAAGGAGCTAGTAATGATAGTTGTGTAGTAATTGAGTTAAGGTATAAATGAGAAAAAACAGAACCCAATGATGTTTAACGCTGATAATAGAATACAGGTCTCATGAATATAAAGCTGCATTCAATTTGCTTGAAAAAAATATTAAAAGAGTTATTGTGTTGAAACAAATTTAAGATGTGAGTCCAACATTCATCGGCCATAACCCTACTAAATGATGTTGAAAGCTGATTAACAAGTTCCACTGAGGAAATATCAATGTAAATCTGCAGGAACTGATGTTCCTTGCTTTTTGATGGAAGAAGAGGAGTATAGTTATGCAGAGCAAGGAGCTAGGTAATGATGGTTGTGTAGTAATTGAGTTAAGGTACAGATGAGATGAAAAACAGAACCCAACGATGTTGAACGCTGATAATAGAATACAGGTCTCATGAATATAAAGCTGCATTCAATTTGCTTGAAAAAAAATATTAAAAGAGTTATTGTGTTGAAACAAATTTAAGATGTGAGTCCAACATTCAGCAGCCATAACCCCACTAAATGATGTTGAAAGCTGATTAGCAAGTTCCACTGAGGAAATATCAATGTAAATCTGCATATACAATTTTAGTGAAATAAAGAACAATTAAGAAGTTATCATTTGGAAACAAAAGTGGGTGGGTCAAGCAATCTGGGACCATGACTCTGCTAAATGATTATGGATAATGCTGAAAAATAATATTAGTGAAGTTATTATCAATAAAAAGTTGCCTACGAAATATGGTTCAAATCCAATGAGAATTGAGGGAGTTATTACGCTGATTTACCAGTGGGTGAGTCTGAAAATCAGGGGCCATAACTCTGCTATAAGATGAAGTTGCATCCTGAAAATCTATCTTAGCCACGCTGGCAATTAAACTCAGATGAGGTCTCATCAATATCAATCTGCCTACCAAAAACTGGTTTGAAATTCATAAGTAACGGAGTTGTTGTGCACGGAGTGGTGAATCATACAATCGGGTTTGGTAACTTTGCAAAAATGATGAAATAGAATATTGCTATAAGATGATGTTGCATCCTGAAAATCTATCTTAGCCACGCTGGCAATTAGATTCAGATGAGGTCTCATCAATATCAATCTGCCTACCAAAAACTGGTTTGAAATTCATAAGTAACGGAGTTGTTGTGCACGGAGTGGTGAATCATACAATCGGGTTTTGTAACTTTGCAAAAATGATGAGATAGAATATTGACAATTAAATTAACAAGAGAACTCATCACTATCAAGCTGAATACCAAATTTATTTGAATTTAAATAAGCATTAAATGAGTCATTGTGCATAACTACAAGTGAATAGGTCCAGCAACCAGGAGCTTTAACTCTGCTAAACAACGACTCAACATAATAACAATCAAAGTCAGCCCAGGGTTTATTGTCCCTTCGTCTTTAATGTGTTGTCATTTGCTGAATGACCTTTCCAAATTATGCTATAACACAAAAGCAAAGCTTGATCATGTAAGCACATTGCATGAACAACATTCATAAACTGAAGAATGTGAGGTACCCTCTGTAAAATTAGTCTCGTTCCATGACCAACTCCACCGAGTCCAACACGTGGATCATGACAAAACTCGGGCAAGCCAATACCTGGATTTGTCTGCAACGATTGATTTTCATACTTTTTTGCTATTTCTCTATAAGTTCATAGTATTATGAATCATTTTAAAAAGCCTTATGATAAAATTATAAAGGTTGGCAGATTATATACTCTGATAATAGCTGAGAATAATGTACATAATGTTGATTGGAGCAGCCATGTACTTTGCCGCTACAGGTCAATCACTGTATAACTATACATTTCTACATCTTTCATGACGAATATGTGTTCAGTGTTCTGATAGGAGCAAGATTATATACCATTCATAAGCTTTTTATACAAACAAATGAATGAACTACAACAAAGAAGAGTGCCTTGAAGAGACAGTTCTAATGGCCAAATACAATTTGGAGGAATTCACAAAAAATCCATTTGTTTCCTCCGTTTATATTTTTTATTTGCTGAGTTTTTAAGTAATCTCAGATCTTCTAGAGAAACTCCAACATACCAAATTTGATAACAACGATGCACTAAAGATGTTATAATATGTTCACAAGATAAGCACAGTAAATAAAATCGTTCTCATGGCCTTTGACCTTGAACCCGATGTCGCTGAATTCGTCTCAATTTGCTTATTGGAAAGCAAGGAAAAACAAAATCTAGGCAAAATTGTTCATAAGCTCAGCGGAGTACATACATGCAAGCAGTTTGATCCCTAAGGTCAAGTAGGTCTAGTTTTCAATATCGTCCACAATAACATGGACACTTTGATGGTCATATCTGTACCATTTTTCATTCAGGACCAGTTTCATATTGCAATAGATAGGTGTTAACAATATTTGAGATGGCCACTATGGTTGCCTTGATGGAGGGAGTAGCACCATTTTCATTCAGGACCTGCTGCATATTTTTACAGGATTTTAGTGAAAGTCTCATATTGATACAAACATCCATTCAGAAGAAGTAGCCAAGGAATCTTTTTAAGATAGTCAACAGATTTTTGGAGATTAGATCAGCATCATTTTAATATAGAACCAACTACATATTGCAAAGAAGTGTTTTATTGTGAAAATCCGATATCGATATGACCATCTGTTCTGTTGAAGCCGGAAGAAGATTATCATAATAATCTATGTGGCATCCATAATGGGAGGTTATATTTGCATCAGTTTAATTCAAGACCAACTACATAGCATAAGAAGTCTTTTAATATGTGACTATTCATTCAGATAAGTGGTAATACAAAGATTATCAAGATGGTCATCATGGCAGTCATGCTGGATGTTTGATTGGCATTATTTTCATTTAGGATCATATACCTGTCATAAGAAATCTTGTAGAGAACATCCCATGTTAATAAGACACTCCGTTCAGGAGAAGCTGCAATATCAAAATTAAAAGATGACCACCACTGACCATGCTGAATGTTAAAACTGTTCTATTTTTATTTAGGACCACCCAGAAGTCATACGAATTTCTTAAGTGAAAATCCTATGTCAGTACGTCAAACAATTTAGGAGGAGTAAGTGATAACAAGATGTTGCATATGCCCACCGTGGACATTCTAGAAGCACCATGTTCAATTCAGACCAACTAGACCTCAGGATGAAACTGCATGCCATATTACATGACTTTACTTCAAGTAGTGTAAGAGGAATGTCGATAACAAACAACTGCTAACAGACAACAGCGTGATGGACAGACAACGGACCCTGGCTCATAGCATAATCTCTTTTGGTCCTCAACCAGTAGGCCTAAAATATAAGAAAAAAACTTCAATCTAATTATGGCATATGGACTGTGCAACTTATATATAAAAGTGCCAGTTTGATGTATATATTCCTGCTATTTATACATATGTGCTCAGTTTATCATCCTGAGATGGAATGCGGTTTCTGTCTGTGAAAGAACAAATCAGTGGCAACTCTCTTGTATTGCACCCAATTAAAATATGTCATTCATAATCGAGTCTGAAGTTTACATGTTTATTCCATGACATGCACAGTTTACATGGCAGACAATACTCTGCTAATTTCGCATAACCTGGGCATCATATGTGGACTGATGTAATATCTCGGGGAAGACAGGCATCATTCAGTCCCAGACATCAATCAAACTGCCAATTTCAATAAAGGGTCCCAAAAATAAATCCATGCAATCAATGCAGTCAACTTTCTCAGGGGGATCAATCGGCATTAAAAATGCCATTGACGCAGCATAAACACTATCTAAGTGAAAGCCATGTACAAACTAGTACAAAAATCGAAGTAACTTGCTAATTGTTTTATCAGATGCAGGCATATGCCCTTAAAAGCTATCGAAGGAATTGTCTTACTTAAAATTGAAGATTACCTGGGAGGCATGTAATGTTGTCTGATTCGAAAAAGCCATTACTACATTTACATTTGTTTTCTTTACATTCGCTGCTATTCCAATTGCAGCTAGAGTTATCTGTACAGTTTTCTCCAATCACTGGATGAGATAACGTTGTATTCACTGTTGCTGTTATTGTCATTTCCGAAGAAGTAGTTCCTCCTGTGGATTCAGACGTGGACTCGGTAGACAAGGAAGGTTCGACTAAATTGCTGAGTGATGTGTTTGCTGCCTGCAAATGAGATTACAGTCCAATCAATTATCTCATCTGTGAGACCAAGAAGCATGTAACAATACAACATCTGTTTTACTCTAGGCTAGACAACTCCCACTTTTCCTGGGGTTTGACCAGTATGCATGAGAACTAATGTTAATTGGAGTATAGATCACAGGCACACACTACTAAAACAAGGTGTTTACTTGTAATACGGACTTACTTGCCAAAAGCAGTACACTCGGAGTAGCTGACAATACACAGACTGGTATGAAATATTGATACCGAATTAATGAATGTAAAGTGCCTTGTAGAGAGATATACCCCAAAAGCCTATCCAGGGAGGTCTGAAAAGGTTCGAACCTGCAACTCACTGATTGTGAGTCTAAGCAAAAAGCCAACATGTGGAGAAAGAAAATATTACTGCAATACCCTACTAATTTAGATGCATCAACAAATTTTCATGGTTGTGGAGTTGAATTAAAGCTCGATTACTGATTGTTTAGACGTAATCGGGTTTAAGTCACAGAGATTGTTACAAGCAAATAGCTAAATTTTCAACATTCTTCAAGCTTGAAAATGAGGTCATAGTGCCCTACTTTTGGTATGGTTTAATTACAAAATACCACTGATATCTTCCAAAATATCATACATATTCTACAGGTTTGGATATTTTCCAAACCTGTTAACACACTAATGGAAAAGATTCTATCAAACCAACCTTATCAGCTATATAATATATTCATTTATTTGGAATTTATAATAATAAAGAACATATTCAAAAGAACTAACTCAAATGTGGAATTTGGTACATACCATTGGTTAAGAAAAGTCTTTTAGATACTAAAGGTTTTAATGCACTATATAAACAGTGCAACCATAACTTGACATCTGCAGCAGAGCCCAGAATGTATTTTTCTCATCTGCCGTCTCTATCCCATCACTCCAGCAACTTCTGTTAATGAATTTTGATGAATTTTTACTCTTTTAGAAAGATGATGACAAATAAGTTAAATGGATTCTCATAAAACAAAATCTTCTCCTTAAAATAAAATGTTCTCGTTACAAAACATCATGCTGGTTCTGAGACGCACGCTCCTGCATGAGACAATGTGGCTCAGTGGTTAGTGTGCCGAACTTGCGACGAAAAAGGATGCCGGTTCAAAGGCTTCCATAGGGCCAACGCAGTCAGCTACCAGTGTGTGCCGTTGGACAAGGAACATTATTCCAACTGCCTCGGCACTAAATAATCTACTTGTCTTACTGTGCCATGAAACACGAAAACAAACTAAGCGGCCTGAAAGAATATCTCTCTCTCTCTCTCTATCTATCGATCTATATGTCTGTCTGTCTATCTATATATCTTCTATCTATCGATCTATCTATTTATCTATCTATCTATCTATCTATCTATCTGTCTGTCTGTCTATCTCTCTCTCTCTCTATATATATATGTATATATATATGTATATATATATATATATATATATATATATATATATATATATATATATATATATATATATATATATATATAGTGAAACCTCTCAACAATTAAACCTCTGCAACTGAAATAAATACATGTTCCTTTCTTTCAATAAAATTTACTTAACAAATCCAAAGCTGTTCGAAACCAATTTTTTCCTCCAAGGGTTTTGAGTTTAATGAGACTCTTAACTTTCAGTATAACATACTTATAGTAACGTTAGTAAAACAAGACATTACAACATACTTATATTTTTACTAAACAAAATAGGTTTAAGGCACTTAAAATATGTTTAGTAAACATAAGTCCCTCGAAGGAGCTGACACTCTATTGGCTGAATAGAATTTCTAGGAATCCAAGATAAGACCGTTTATTCTGTCATTTTATTATTTCTAACTCTTGAGTATTGAAACTATCTTTGATATTTTTGAGACATTCTGGAAGTCAGACTAATAGAACAGATCCAGTCTGTTATTTACGTCACAGGCCCGTGCGCAGTAGTCCTCATCTTTTTTCAAGGACGCAGACTACTCGTGGGACATCAGAGCAGGCTTGGAGGAGTGATTGTGGAAATGGCAACAGGTAAGTATTACATCATTAAAATTAGTTTACCCCCCACCCCCCAGCAAAAAACGAAAACTACATTTTAATATCAGTAGTACGGAACCTATCGCTATTGTAAATCTGAATTTGCCAGTTCGGTAGGAGTCTGCTGGCCTCAAAACAAACTGCTAAAAACAAGGAAAAATATTCACTCTTACAGTAGGGATGTCCACTACTGTAAGATAGTATCCGCTTGGAGTACCTTTTGTGTCTCGACTATGAGCCCTAGAGAAAATATTCATTTGGACCTGTGTACCAAAGAACGAAGGTAGAAGGAAGTGAAGGTAGTGCGAAGCCGCTCAAACGCGGTCTTCACCGCATCTTCACATCTTCCAAACACATGCGAGTTGGATAGACCCATGAGGTAACAATGGCTCGAACCTTATGCGCTTTAGTCTTCATGAAAGAAAGATCACTAGCGGTAAGGGACTGATACGTTGTCTTGAATGTTATGGCAAACCACCTAGAAATAGTGGATGCAGAAATATCAGCCGAGCTCTTTAGGGGAAGGAAAAGACGCTTCCTATTCTTTCTTCTCTATGTAGAAGCGGCCACATAAAATCATAAAATATGTACTGGTCATAAGAGTCGATCTTGATAATCCCGAGCCCAGATACGACTGTGACTGGTGGTCTCATTAGGGAATGGAGCAACCGAAGGGAGCTGGTTTTATGCTAAGAAATATATATATATATATATATATATATATATATATATATATATATATATATATATATATATATATATATATATATACATATATATATATAAATATGGGCATGAAGTTCGCCCCGTCGTCTTGCAAACGCCAAGGAGGGCAAGAAAACGGCTTTAACGGTAAGATTCTCGAAAGAAGCTTCACCAAAAATGTTCGGGGGGGGGGGGAGTAAAGATCACAAGATACATGAGAGATTCCATCTGGGCATTAGAGACCAAGACACCGATCTATGCAACTCTAAATATTTGATAAAGTCGGAAATATGATAATCCTAATGGGCGGGCCTTGTGAAAATGTGAGTGATTTGGATAGGACTGCCCTATATCCCTTGATAGTAGAAACCGAACATTTCTCTTTTGTTAAAAGGAATAGAAGGAAATCAGCCAGAGAGACAGCTAGAATTAACGCATTTCCTACTGCACCAATCGCAAAAGATTCTATACTTCGTATCATAAATCTTGGACGCGAAGCATCTGTTGGCCTTACTGATGCACTTAGCACATGCTCAAAAACTTTTTCTGGCGCATATATAACCTGAAATAAACCAAGCGTGAAGGTGGCAAATTGGTGGACTGTTGTGCAGAAGAGAGCCCCTGTGCTGCGACAGAAGGTCTCTCTTCTGAGCCAATGTCTGGAGCAGGTCTAGCAGCAATAGGTTGAGAAGACTGTTGAACCACGATCGTTGGAGACACAGAGAGACTACCAAAATGAGTTGATCAGTGGTAGTCCTGACTTTGTGAAGTACTTGCGGAATCAGCCTGGACGGTGGGAAGGCGTGAGCGAACACACCACTCCATTTCAGGCCGAAGGCGTCCACTGCCCAAGCCCTCTGGTCTGTGACTGAGGAAAGGGCGCAGAGACCATTCCGTGAGGACTACTTTGCCTCTCCTGAACATACTGTCCGCTAAAATATTCTTCTTGCCCGGAATGTGACAAACTCTGAGGGTAATTCTTTCCTAGGTTATCCAGTGTAGGAGGTTGCAAACCTCCACGCTTCAATGAAAGAAGCATGTTTACCTCCTTGTCGCCTGAGGCACTCTTTCAGCGACATGTTGTCGGAGGAAACCGTTACACAGTGAATCCTTTCTACCTTGACCAACCCACCCCTTGGAGCTAAAAATACCACCCTCATTTCCAGATTGTTTATGTGGAGGGTAGATTCTTCCCTGGTTCACAAGTCTTGCAGAACTATCCCTTTCCTAGAGAAATCTGAGCTGAAAATCAATCCTTGTGCAGTTTCCTTTTTGGAAGAATGAGAAACTGGAGGGGGCGCAAGTGCGGTCTTCCTAGGGGAACAGGTACGTCGCGGAGTTCAAGATCCCCATGAGGGAAAGATAAAGGCGAGCTGAAAACGTAGTCTTGGCTCTCAGCGCCTCCAACAGGATCAGGATTCTGTCTACTCTGTCCCCTGGAACAACGACTACCCCATTGTTCGTGAGAAATTCAAATCCAAGCGTACGAAATCCTGAGATAGAGCAAGCTCCGATTTCTCTAGGTTGGGAAAGGACCAGCTGGGTCACTACGAACCAGCAATGAGACAGATCTTGTCTGAGGGACTCTAAGCGGTTATTGCGCATCAACCAGTCGTCGAAATACTGGAAGACAGGGATCGCATTGACCTTAATTGGGTAGAGATTACTCCCATTACAATCAAAAAAGCTCTTGTTGTGGAGGCTAGGCCAAACGGTAGAGCGCAAAATTTTAACAATCTCCTGTTCCATTCAAAACCGGAGGTATTTCCTGTGAGGAGGAAACACAAAGGATGTAAAGGTACGCGTCATGGAGGTCGATATAGACCGCCCAGTTGCCCGGCCTTATGGCATTCCTGACTGAGGCTGTGGTTTCCATCTTCAAACGTTCCTCCTGAAGAAACTTGTTTAAGGTGGAAAAGTTGATAATCAGCTGATGCTTTCCGGCTTGATTGGATACCAAGAAAATCTGAGAGTATCAGGCCGGAGACTGATCGCTTAGCACCCTCTCTACTGTGCCCGTCTTTGGAAGGGATTATACTTCTTCCTTTAACGGCAACAGATTCGACTGATGGAACATCATGGAAATCCTTGACATAGGAGGATGTTTCATAAACTGAAGCAGATAGCCTCCGTTTATAATAGAGAGGACCCATCCATCTTCCGTTATGCTCGACCAGACATCTGAAAAGAGGGTTAGTCGGGCATCTACGGGAACTGATGGAAGAGGGATGTACTGCAGGAGCGGAAGCAAGTCCCTAGGGCTGCCCCTTTTCTTAGAAAAGGAGGGGGCAGCCCTAGGGACTCGCTCCCTCTTCTGTGGTGCATCCTTAGGAAAGGAAGAACGTCTCGCAAACTTTCTCCCAGGATCTTTCAGCTGACCATGTCTAGGACCCGACAGGAGAGGTTTAAAATGGGGTTGCTACTTGGACTGAGTCTGCATCTTCTTAAGTAACTTCGCTGACGTACCTGGGGGCGATCAGAATGAGCACGCTTCCTATATGGGTTAAACTTGCCGGGAGCAGATGCAAGAGACCGATGCTGTTGGTCTTTTAGATTCTGAGATGCTATGGAGGGAATGAGCCCTCCAAACATGGTTTCTGCCTCCAGAGGAGCGGTCCCAAGAAGGTTCTTACTATGCTCAAGTAAGACTTTTGAAGTGTCCAGAGCAACATCCCTGCGGAGGTGGAGCAGCTCTGCTGACAAAGAATGGCCAATGATAATGCATGCCTAGCCATTTGGCAACTGCCTTAAGCACGTGCTGTAGCGCGGCTGGGGACAGATATTCCTCCTTCAGCAGGCTGAAGGAGGCTGCCGAGAAGAGATCGGCATGCAAAGCTATGGTTACAAGCAACTTATCCTTGAGTTATTACGCCTCCATGTGGGTCCAGGTTCACGTGGAGATGGTCGCTTGAGACGCCCCAGCGTCTAAGGTCGGCGGCTTAAGATGCCACGCAGGAAAATGCTCCATGTAACCAAATGCAAAACCCAGAGGTCTCAGCGTAGATTGTAGAACTGACGACCCTTTACGCTGCCTAGCAAATATTTACCCGTACCAAACCTTTGAGCAAGCACCCTGACCAAACCGAATTGGGGAGCGAAAGTAGATACGGGTGCTATGTAGCCCAGGAGAGTCTCTCCAAACTGAAGGGAAATTCCTGCCCTTTGAGTCTGATCGCTTGGAACACAAATTCCGGGGTACAAGACGGTAAACTTTGTTTACCGCTTTATCAAAGAATCAGATATCCTTTTTCCTCCGCTGCCTGAATTGACGGTTGGGAGGGGCCAGGGGACCCAAAAGGAGGTGAAGACATATTCTCTGTCAATAATGCGTCGAACTCATGAGAGTCCATATGAACAGAGAAAACGTCTTCGTCCTGCTCAGGCATTTGGGGAGCAGGACTTTGGGACCCCGTGTAACCCTGATGCGGGAGAGTTCTGCGGGCAATGGGAGCTGCATCCCGTAGCTATCACAGAGTGAGAGTACTGCCCCTGGTGAGCGACTCGACAAGGGAACGAGGACAATGTTCGATATTCCTGGAGCGCCTGGGGCGAAGAAGACCAGCTTCACTCCTTTCTGTTTGACTCCACTTCATGAGCGAATGATGTCGGGTCGCGGTCCGCAACATCAAACCGACTATGGAGTCAAGAAATCCTCAGTGACCTTAAGTAAGTGGCAACTGCTCCTATTGGTGAAGTCCATGCGGGATAAAAGGTAAGGCCAATTCACATCCCCAAAGTGGATGTCACCACATCCCATAGGGGTTAAGTAGGATTATAGAAAAGGAGGGGCGCCGACCCAATCCATTTCCCTAGTGTGTCGCATGTACACCGACTCTAGTTACTAGCAGGATTTATCGGTAGCTTGGTGTGAGAGGGGTCTCGACCCGATCCCTATTCCGGTACCGAGGGGGCTCTAATGACCCGTGACAGGCGCCCGATGACCGGTGACCTGTGACCGGTGAACACTGTCCAGTGATTGTTGACCTGTGCCCGGTTACTGGTGAGCACTGACCGTTACTGGTGAGCACTGACCTGGTGCCCGGTGACCAGTCACCCGCGATTGACCAGTGCCATCCGTCTGTCCGTTTGCAATAGGAACATGCAAGGCAGGTGGGATGTGTCCCATGAGGTTTCTATGCACACATTTCCTCACACTCTGCCTTGACATATAATACTTTGAAAGCAAGAACAACAATCAAAATGATGATTATAATGTTTATGATTTTCGTGTATCTCTTATATAGAGTCAACGCAATGGCTTTTACCTGCCTCGTATGGTAT
The DNA here is from genome assembly GCA_029931535.1 of Margaritifera margaritifera. Classification (NCBI taxonomy): domain Eukaryota; kingdom Metazoa; phylum Mollusca; class Bivalvia; order Unionida; family Margaritiferidae; genus Margaritifera; species Margaritifera margaritifera. Next base: position 1,351,476 of record JAQPZY010001332.1, read on the forward strand.
AATAATAATAATAATAATAATGATGAGTGGTGTAATACCTGAGATCAAACCATATATAAATCCAAATCAGCAATGCTTAACTTTTCTGAGTGAATGTAGTAGAACCAGCAAAACACAATTAATATAATTAAAAAGAGGGAGTGCGAGTCTGACTCACTCCGATTGTAAATGAATGGTGTGCTACGAGTGGGCAAGCACAAACTAACATCAGGAATGCTTACCTAGTATTGGTGACAGTGAAACCAGCAATGTATAATATTTAGTAAAAATAACCAACGGCGTAGAGTGCGATTCTGATTCACTGTAAGTGAATGGTAAAGTGGTGTGACCATCTTGAACATGCAAATATAATAAATAGATGGTGTGCGACCCCCCCCCCTCCCCTTCTGAGTCTAAACTTAAACATAAGCATTAAACAATGAATCATCAACGATGCTCACTGAGTATAAAGAACTGAATCGGAGGTCACAATCAATTCCGGCAATGAATGGGAGACAATACCTTCCCAAGAATCCGGAATAATAAAATAAAATGAACAATATGTATTGCTCACTTACCGTGGGTAACGAAAAAGGGAAGCATTTGCTTAAAATCGTTGCAGCAAATACCTATACCGCTCGTCTTCAGCTAACACAACAAACAAATAAACACTGGGATAAGCGTATAAACATTAGAATGCCCGATTTGCTTAGTAGACGCGAGCAAGGGCAAATTTCTAGCACAGCTTTTTTAATGAAACTAATACAAATGGCGTCGTCCGAGAAAAACACACAACACATTAAGGACTAATGCGCGTGGGCATGTGACTGGGTCTGTATTCTGTTAGCCTGACTTCCAGAAATGTCTGAAAGTCACCCTGTAGTATGCATTTCTTATTATACGGACGGGGGTAATTTCCGACCCAGAAAGGGTAAACTATGCAATTGCGACAGGTACCTTATTACTAATATTAAATTATGTTTCTTCTTTCAGTTACAATAGCTTTGACCTTTGAGGTTTTCACCTCGGAATCGATAGGGTTCTTCTTTACCCCAACTGCAAGCTTTATGAGGGGCGTATAAAAATATAAACATTTGCCTTACCTGCTTTCTGGAAAATCACCTATGAATAATATGAATGTACCACAAAATCAAGTCCTAAGCACTAAATAAAAACCTAAACTATAATATGATGTTCTGGTTTAAAGATTCCTAAAGATTCAGTTCTACCGTTAAACATGACTAAATATGAATATATGCAATGTCCTATGAATTGAATTTACACAGTCCACAATCCTTATCCCAGTCCAATAATGTGCTAGGTAGTTCCATCAAATTATCAATTAGTCCATTGGTAGCAAAAATGGAGCATAACTCTGGAAACATGTAATAGAGTGTGATTACAGAACGATATGAGCATGTGGACTTTATGTCACTAATATCTGCCAAGTTTTAACACAGTCCATGGGAAAATGCTCATGTAGTTGCACACGTGATGCACGGAAATTGGTGTGATTTAAATAGTTATATTATATTCATTAACATCCACGTTTTGGAAAATGTGTGCAAGTTTTTGTCCAAACCATACTAACAGAATCCACACCTGCAAGTTTGTTTTGGGAGTCAGATTGCTATAGTTCCTCATGTAGGCTGCAAACACACACACACACACACACACACAAGCGTTACGAGATGAATGTATGTACATTACGTAATGTACATATGGGAACGATGGACAAGCATAGCAATATATGCCATATTCATGGTGGAAATATGAAATATGATCAACAAGACCCATACCTTTGGTTAAGGTGTGTGCATTTAAACTAAATTTATTGTCTTGTAACCATTATTTTCTTATCAAACTTACCATGAATGTGACCTCTGACCTTTTGATCCCAGAATCTATAGGTTTCTTTATTACCCTAAATCCAAGACATTCCAAGAGTTTGGTCATGGATTTTATTCTAGAACAAAATTAATCTGCAAAGGTTCATTTTTCTATGAGACACAACGACCTTGACCTTTACCCTTTTGACTCCTCAAAATTATTAGTTCTCTTCTATATGTTAAGTGCAACCCCTCCACAAACTTTTGTCAAGGTATGTAGTCAAGAACTTAAGTTATTGTGCAAAATCCATATTTATTTTCAGTCACTGTGACCTTGTCATTTGACCTTTTATCCCCAAATCAATAAGGTTTTTCTTGCCCAGTATGTAAGCCATTCATACATGTTAGTAAAGGTACATGGTCGAGAACTTAATTTATTGTGTAGAAACCACTTTTTTCACTCAGCAACCTTGACTTTTTTTTACCTCAAAAGTGTGTGAAGTCATCTACAAAGTTTGGTCCAGGAACATGATGGAGAACTAATGTTATTGTGTGGAAATCATTTTTCTTCTTTAAGTCCGTGACATTGACGTTTGACTTTCTAATGCCAAAACTGATAGGCTTCTTCTTTCATCTACAAGAACATACCCATAAAGTTTGGTGAACTTAAGTTATGCAGAGAAGAAAAAGTTAATGGACATATGGACGGACAGACAGGGTTGTAGCATGGTGCACTCTGCCAAAAGGCAATCACATAACGAATAAAGTATGTTTGGTATTACAAAGACCATGATTAGAAATAATGTCAATTTGAATTTAGCACATACAGTCAATAATTTGAAATTCTTTTATAATGTAAATTTGTATAAGTGGATTTCTAAAGAATATGCTGTTTTTAATATTGAGTATTTTGATGTATTGTTCTGCCAAACCAAACCAAATTCATGATATCTGCTGCATTTTGTAACAAGAGTACTACAAATATCACGCGATATGCACATCTTTTGGCTTTTTGCAGACATATGACCTTGACCTTTGATCAAGGGACTTGACTACTGTATCATGATGTGTGCACGAGGATAACATTTCATCAACATATTTCCAGGGTTTAAAACGTGATAGCCTGGATAAGGAAACAGGCCACTGACTTATATGCTTCCTTGTTGTGACCCTGACCTTGAGGCAGGGTATGACTGTAAATATGTGAAATACTGTCAAAACAAGATATAAAAAAGGAACAAACTTCATTAAAAAAAACTTCAGTATCTTGATTGGTTCAAAAGTTGTACCCGAACATGGATAGAAGTAACTGATTTATATTTTTTCTGTGGCCTTGACCTTGAGGCATGGTGTATGGCTATGACATTGATACACTTTCTAGTCTTGACATGCAACTGGTTAAAGTTTCCTTCTGTAGTTCCAATGCTAAACTCTGTTACAGTTTCCATACTGACTAATCTTGATAAATAAATGGGCAAAGTTTCATTAAAATATCTTTAGTGGTTCGAAAGTTAATACTCCAGACAGGATACAAGTCAAACAATTACATTTTCCCTAGCTGTGATCTTTACCTTGAGGTTGGGAGTGTGCCTATGGTATGTGACACTATGTCTAGTCATGATATATACTTGGGCAAAGCTTCATGAAAATCTCTCAAACTGTTACAAAGGTTAGCAAATGTTGAAAGACGGATGGATAGACAATGCCAAAACATAATGCGCCTGACTTAAGATGGAGATATAAAAATTACAAATACTACAGAAGTCAATGGGATTTTGTAATTGGGAACTTTTGTTTATCTCATGATTAGTACTGAGGGACCAACATATACATTTTTTTATAAGACTGAGTTGTTGTTTATCATTTGACTTTTAGGATTACATAAGCAAACGTTTGCTACAATTTTAAAAATTGTGCTATGGGCATATTGTAAGATCGTTTGTATGTCTTGTAAGGCACAAAACTTGAAGATTATGCCGATACTGGAGCTTCAGTGAGAAGCTTTTAAATGAAAATTGTATTTGGGTCATGTTATCCACTCTAAATCATATGTCAGATGAAAAAATACAATATTGTTCTCTCTACATAAGGGTTAAATGCTTTAAAGGTAATTCAAATCAGGTTCATATTATTTAAACACGTTTACATGCACGCCTTGAGCAAACATTCAACCAGCAATTCAATGTGTTGTTTGATGTTGAGTTTCAGTTCAACACTGGCATTCAGACCTTCAAGCAGCAAATCAAATCCGATAACGAAAGACATATATATATATATATATATATATATATATATATATATATATATATATATATATATATATATGTGTGTGTGTGTGTGTGTGTGTGTGTGTGTGTGTGCGCGCGCGCACTGCAAATTATGAAAAGGGAGCTAAAATTACAGCTTTATACATACCCGTTTCCCTCTAAATCTCAATTGTGGACAAGACATAACCAGGAATGTTTCTAGAATATTTATGAATTTGGTCTGATTGTTTGGAGAATTAAATTCAGCGCAAAATAACTTCAAGTCTAGTTAGTTAGTATAATTAGGAACTCCAATATACGATTTTGTTTTATTTGATTGGTGATATTTACATAGACTTTAAACCTATAGGAGGCGCTGAGGACCTGCTCAAACAGTGCATGAACGAAATGAAGGCACAAGAATCAAAACTTATTTCGAATGAATGACTATGTGTTATATAAATTCATGTCTGTATTTCATTCAACAGACCTTTAATCCAGATTTAAGATAATTTTAACTCTAGAATCATGTATTCTTATTGCATACAATGTAAGTCTGAATGAAGTTTCAATAATCAACATGTTCAACTAATAGACACATTTTTTAAGATACGATGATGAAATTGGGGCCTGATATTCACATTTGTGCATATGAGACACTTGACACTGGTGAGTTTCAAAGAGGGACATAGGGTGGGAGGGGTGGGGTGGGTTGGTGGTAGTGAAGGTCCAGGGATTGATCAAGGGTATTCAAATGCATAGGGGTCCTAATCCCCATGTAAAATATTTCATGAGCATGGAGGAGTCCCATTTCTGCTATTATCTCTTGAAAATTGTATTCCCAAAAGATCACGTTCTTTCTCCAAAATGATGTACTTGCCCTGGACCTATTCCCAATCAACAAAATACAATTTCGTAGGTCAGTTGAATAATATACACAATCTACAATAAAAACTATATATTTGACTGAAAAGCGTAGCAAGAAGATCATTTGAGCAAAACAAGCAACACTCATTCTCCAAACCATACCATGCAGATAAATTATGGACCTGCTCTAGCTACATATGAACTTGCGGGTGAAACAGTATATCTGTACCATGTATCGATATGTATTGCGATACACAAGCTATGATACAATACATTTTGATTCTGGCTGCAATGTTTAGATGTGTAAACAGCACAGTTTAGTTTACTGTCGGTAAAAGTTTGCAAAACCGGAAAACTTGTATACCAAAATGCATGTTTTTGTCAGTGATGTAGGAACAACCCATTCCAATTAAATGATATATTTCCATATCTGTGCTTGAGAGTACTGTTTAGTAGGGTTTTTCAGTTAATTATTTTCTTAAAATATGTATTATATTTATCTTGAATCTGGCGTCACTACGAAAATATAGAAGTTGACAGTTACATTTTATTTTTTTCCTAGGGATGCTTGATTCGATGTCAGTAGCGCCGATCACTTAAGATTACAATTCAGGCTGATTTACTCATAATGCTAATAAATTTTCTCAGATATGTACATCCTGCTATGATAATATAATCCCCCATGTATAACAATATCATGGAAAGCTGCTTAATGAATAATAACTCATCTGCATTAGTTTTTAAGAGAGTACTTACATATATATTTACTGTTACTGTAAGACTGATATGACTTTCCCTAACTACCCTCTCCAAAATATGCCCATACTTGATAATAAGTCCATCTGCCACTTTAACAAATATTTGGCACATTTTCACAACGCATTTCCTACGTGCCCGTAGCTGGATACTTTACCCTGTATAAATCTTCCAGAGCAACCAGCTGATGTTTGCTGGTCCATGTACTCCTATTGGATGAAGCACCCCCAAATCACACTGTTACTTTAAACTCTTTACCGGCTACTTTCAATTTTAAGGAATGCCCTGTTTTAATCAAAGAAAGGGTTTTCTTTCCTATGATAATCCCAATCGCTACTTTTCACAAACTTTACAAGACATTATTCTGAGCTTATTGTAGAGAAATACTGCTATACCAACTGGATGGAGAATGTTCCTGCAAGTCTTCCTTTCCAAGTCTGACCTAGTGAATATGTCCTACGGGGAAAATGGTACTGATCAAACCTTTTATTATCATTCTTACTTGTTGGTAATTACAAGTTATATGGTCGACGATCTACCGTATTTCGATACTCTTCACATCTCGTGCTCTTTCAGAATCGTATAGCTACCGTAATGATGCTGTGACCCCTAGGTCATCCAAGCCTTAGTTCACAAGAAGCTTGACTGCATCCAATTAGTGTTCCCTATAAAGGCAATGAAATTCTTAAAAAGGAGGGTAAAGGAACCAGATTAAATGCAGTGAAAACAAATTTTAAAACAATGACTGGACTTCCATTTAAACAGAGATGTTGATCCCTGTCGGATGTAGAGTATGTAATTAGTGTATTCAAAAGTATTCTCTATCTTTACGCTTAATGCTGCTACTAGATAAGTTTTGCTCAACAAAAGAAATTTCTATTATTAGATACTGAACACAATCTATATTGTGCTCGGGTTGTTTGAGACTTTTAAATTCGGGGTATATTTCTTTTTGTGGATATCCCTGAGGTGTTATTTTATTCGCACTTGAACTCCCCTTTTAGTCTCGCCTCTATATTGTTTGCCGCAACTGTGGCAGGTGAGTAAATAAACGTTATATAAAGTCCAATGACCTCTTAACTTGGATGCATATTTGAGATTTTTATACAAGAATAATGAAACTCATCAGGGATTGAGGGTGACTAAACCACTTCAGAAGATAGGACGGAAAGCATCCACATTCTTTCTGGCAGCTTCAACATCCAGAATAAATGTAGTGGTTCAGAAGCATTACATTGTGACATCTGTTCATGTGCTACCTTATAACATTACTGGCCTTGTGTTTGATCACTGGAAGTAAAGAATCCAAGGAATTTTTTTGGGTATGTTATACAAAGATGACAGATTCTACACAAAAGACACTTGAAAGCGAACACTACATTATATACAATCTAAACTAAGTGTCCTAAAGTTATCAAAGAGTACACTACTTTTCTAGATGTCATTTTACCACCAAATTTACAGTATTGTGGCAATAGTATTATCCTACCAAGTGGAGGTAACCCAATGCGTGGAGTATACCGTATTTTATCTTGTATAATATGCATCCAATTGTGTACGGTGTAGACCCAGACGCTCCATCAGAGCTGAGTCTGCACTGCACGATGCGTAGAATTAACATTGTAGACTCTGATTTGCTGGTGCGCTATATGATGGCAGATATGGCCCTATGTTGTTTGCAACTGGGTTTACAATATTGCTTTTGTCTTCTCCGTTGGGAAGTGATCTCTTATAGTGTTCTCTGGTAGGGTATAGCGCCCATGCCTTCGGCGTGGGTGTTATACCCCACCAGACAATACTTTATATGAATAAACCGCAAGGTAGAAGGCAATGATAGATATGTATTTTACATGACATAATGTTAAATCATATGATATCAGCCTGCTGAGACAGGTTAAGGTGTCTTGATCAGCACACTATTCGAGAGTCAATGGGAAATTTGGACTGTTCTAAAGTAAACCCCTTTAGTGAGACAATTTGTCATATGTTGCACAAAACAGAGGTAAATATGGCATGTAATATGTCTCATATAGCAACATAATGATTTTGTCTTCTTTCACACCAATCAAGAGAGTTCATTGTCGATTCCACGTTGATCATCACAAGCAGTATCATAGTCAATGGAAATTGTACATGTTATGGTAGTTTTTGTATCGACATTTATTGTGACTAAATAAAAGTAAACACAGTTTTGCAAAGTGAATTAATCAATAAATTTATATTTGCCATCATAAATCCTTACAATGCAAAAGTTCCGACTAAATGTAAAAGCAAATTATGAGCAAAAACATATTTATATTAACCAGATAACTTTACATTTCTAGTAAAATTTCACATACTTAATCCATGCAAAACGCCTCCCCATCCTTCACGAACCATAAGCAATTTCCCCCATGGTAACCCCATTTGAGAAAAGCGAGAAATACAATACAGCGAGCCTGCCTAATAGCAAACACATCCAAAAATCAAGGACATTTGCTCATAAAAGGCAACATTTCCTTATAGTTCTTTCATAATTTGAAATATAAACAATATATTTAATTGGGATAATTGACTGGAATCAGACATCAAGTGTAATCATTCGCACAACCTTTTTTCAGTTAATTATTATTCCCCACTGCTATTAATCTCACCTCTCAAGCGCTCTTCTAGGGTCAAAATCCAAAGACCATTGTACACATCTACAAACTACCCCTAACTGGTGGATCTCTAGAGCAGAGATAGCCTTGTCTCCTAATTAGCAAAGCAAATTATGCAAAAATTAAAGTCTATAATAAAAGGCAAAAGCTTCTGTCAAAAATACAACAAAACCTAAGTATGTGCTGAAAATGTCATGAAAACTGTATGAATATTAAAGTTATAACAATATGAATTTGCAGATGTTATATAGAGTCAATCGTGAAGGTGCCGAAGTTGCTCCAACATACAGGGCAGCAAGTTTTCAGCCTTGATGTTATTACACATGACTCACAAATAGCCAGGGATAGTAGTGGTTAGCATGCCACTGTTAGTTGTAAACTGTTAATTTTTGACTGACAGGTGGACAGTGACGATGATCCAAGGTTTGAAGTCTCTGCCTTGAACAGTTTATACGTTGCGTATGAAGTCACATAAATGTAGAATCTCATGATTCCCATGTTAATTCACAAGGTTTAAAGAGGTAAGTTTTCCTTTCAATGAGCTAAGGAATTAAAAGGTTACTAATAACAGAAATAATACCAAATTTATTATTTTATTCCATTGTTGTTGTTGTTGTTCATTTAGGAAAATGCTCCATGTATGCACATTCTTTCTTCAAACCCTACCTGGATAATGATTAGAGCAAGGATCCAGTAAGCGACATGCTTTATACGCCATCTCATCTTCATCACTCTACAACCTGAAAAGCACAGTGCATATAAACGTCAGGTACATTTATTGTATAAGAGAATAAATCAATTGATAATTTAACTGAACGGCAAATAAATATAACACAAAATTAAAAACAACCAAAAGCAAAATACATAATTAACAGTAAATAATAAGAGTTAGTAAGTAAGTAATTAAATAAATTAATAAGTTAATTAACAAAAGGGACGAAAGAAATCTTAACATTATGAATGCAAGTCATAGTTATAAATAGGTGAATTACTACCTCCACGCACCTAGCCAAAGTTCTCAAATGTAAATATTATACAGAAAACTAAATGATTCTATATATGTATGTATGTATAGGGCTTGATAGTGTATCAGCACCATCCTGGCTATATGGTGAGAATTTGAAAAGTATAGTTCTACAAATAGAAAGAGACAAATTTCGTAAACATGTAGTCCCCTAAGATAAAAGGTAAAGATCTTTAAAAAGTTGCAAAAATATAAAGGTTAAAATCTGCTGTAGTCTTCAGAAAGATAAACTCTTTCAAATAAAAAGTAAATAGCTTCTCTTACAAGATAAAAGATAAAAGGTAAAATATGTCAGTTTTTTCCAAGAGTATTTAAAATAAAAGAAAAAGGTTACAAAAGAAAAATCCTTAAAATATAGGATCAATGTTTATATATACACACCATTTTTTAAAAACAAGTCAATTATTTGTTTCTGGGGGAACATCATTAGGCTGCTGATCGAGTTGACATAAAATGTGTGCCTCGCTGTTTGGAAGTTAATACACTCGACAAGAATGTGCTTCACTTTCAGTGAGCACTGGCACAATACACATTCTGGTCGAAGTTCACCTATCAGGAGGTGTGCATGGGTCAAAAATGTTTGTCCTATACATGCGCAACACAGTATCGCCTTATCTCAATGACTTGTTCTATAGTGTATATGAATAATGTCACTTTCCAATGGTGGGTTTTCTGTTTCAAAGATTGCTTGTGGAGTTTTCATTCAATTTTTCCAAGCATATAGAACATATCAATTGATACAATACTTAACGTCCGAATTTGGGATCTTTCATACAGAACCCGGTTACTGTATGGTAGTTTTAGCTATTTAACTACGTTTGCATTACCCTTAATACCGACGTCACTCAACGGTACAATATAATTTTATCAGGATTGTATAAGGAGATCATTTTTCTGTAAGACTTGGAATTTGAGGGATTGTCAAGTTTATGATTTTGTAAGGTTTTCAGTGTGGAAGGTGAATCCATAATGATAATGAACTGAGTTTTTGCAGAGGTTTCAATATAGTACAATAGTTTAAACATGACTGTAACGTATGCAGTAAAGATGAAGGCTGTATTCAGTAACCAGCTGGAGGTGGTGTTATGGAATGTTACACAGAATCTGCAAACGTGTCTCCATCTTTTGAAACGTCTTTATAAAAGAATGTATGGCCACTATAGGATGCTCTTATTTCATTTAATTTTCTCAGCGAAATGAGAATATCTGTTGGAAGCTTTTTCAATTGGCAAAGATCAAATGTTATTTTGGCACTTGTAATCACCACTGTCGTGATTTTGTGTATGAGAATTTAATAATATTGTCAAGAATGTTTTTTTGCTGTTTCTAGATGAGGGCGAATTTATATATCAAATGGTGGAATGAAATTAGGTCTCCGCTTATAACTGGTTTAGTATTTGGACCTAATGAGACATCAAATGCAGGGTTAGTTGGATTAGAGGATAGTTTGGGACTATACTGAAGAGCCAGTTTCATTTGTCCTGGATAAAGTAATATCGGTTCGTATTTGCCTCAGTATTGAGGCTTTCTGAAGGGGAAGTTCTAAATGCACCCAAAATCTGAATACCTGATTGTGTATTGGATCAAAAATCTGTTTGTAAACTTTGCAACCTCATCCGAACAAAATGGAGCCATACTGCCATACATGTGTTATCAAATTTTGATCTAACTAAAGTCCCATATAATTATGCAAAGTAAGACCCTCTGGTCTGCTCTACAAACTGTGTTTACCACGACACGTATTAAATCCGGAGCTTCTTGACATTTGTCTCTGAGGTGCAAGGAAAGCTAGTTTACAATCAATAACAAGTCCTAAATATTTGGTTCCCTTCACAACAGGGATACGAAAACCGTTAAACCGTTTTGGTAACCATGTATTTCACAGATATGGCAGATGTGCATACAAAAGTTTTTATTTCAAAAACTTGCTCCAATTCATTTCTGAACTCCATTTAAGCATATATGTAGATACTGTGCAGTAGCATGCATACTTTGCACAGTTTCACATTTATTGCTATTGAGGTTATATTTTTATTTATCATAAATTAAGTGCTGTCTTTTGAAAGTTATGCATTTTTTTTACTAAAGCACACTTTTAATAACACAAGATACCAAAGCAATTGCTATTTCCATTTTATATTACTAAACACAAGAAAGCACGACTTTGCTGAATGCCTTTAAAATGCTAGAAAATGAAAGGATACGACGAATGGAAGCAAAAAAACGCAAAATCAGAATGCATTGCTAAGACCTTAAGCAAAATATGATGAAATGCGAACGAGAATGGAATGCAAATGAATTGCAGAATGAATGAAAATGAAGCATAAATGACATGCAGATTTGGTAAATTTACCCATTGCATGGTCTGTACCAGAGTAGTCTGTCATTTATCATTTGTTCCATAGTTTTGCAAAATAAGCTTGCTAGTGCTATGGGATGATAGTTCGAAGGGTCGATATGGCCTTTTCCAGATTTGGGTATGGTATCACTTTTGTCTCTTGCCACGATGGCGGGAGGTCACCAGTTTCCAGTTTACTGAAAATGTTATGTAGTGTATTGAGGGCTGTATTAGGTAAGTATTTCAAAATCTGATTGTGGAAATCATCTGTACATTCTGAAGTGTCATGAGCTCAGTCAAGTCAAGAGGGTCTTGATGTTTTTTTTTTTGAGAATTAAACGCTTATATTACTCTTAGTATTAGCGGGTTGGAAATTTAAAAGAACTTGTTCTTTCGGGCTTTTGAAACGGCATAAGTTTTCAAAACAATTTGCTGAAGAAGTTTTAGAAAATGTTTTGGCTAATGTGTTTAAAATGTCTGTTGGTTTAGTGGTCAGTTTATCTTATTTCTTTAAATATGTGATAAAGTTGTTTATATTTTGAAAATTGATTTTGAATACCATATTCCATATGGAACGTGCCAGAATGCAACTTGTTATGTGAAAAACATGAGTTTTGAGTCCCAAATTCCTCAAAGAGGTGGTGTTTATAAAAACACGATTTCCAGTGATATTAGGAAGAAAAAGAAAAAGAGAAAAAAAAGGAAGAAGAAAAGGAGACTTTTCTTGACACCACGATATATGCCCATAACCAATGTCCCGCATAAACAGTAAACAGTCGTGCTTAATGCTCATGGAAAAATTATCACCATGGGGCAGTTTATACAGTTCATTGTCAATGAGCTGATTAATAGGTAAATGTAGCTCAGATATAAACAAGCACCATTACACAGATTACTTAACTGACTGACAATAGATAGGATGATTGTGTGCTAAGAGAGTCTTTTAACGACTGTTGTGGGAGAGCCCACTTGGCAAACTTGCGTGGGTAAAGTACATGAAGTGGAACAACTCAGTTTGTTTGAAGTTAGGTAAATCAAAGAACTGCGTGTTAAAGAAACAAAAGTTATTACACTTCGCTGCCTTGAATGAGAATGTTTACGCTATCATCATTAAAGATTATTGTCTATTTCGTGCTTAGTGACAATGTTTCTTTGAAGTCGGATTTTACTTCATATATAAAATGCAAAAACATGATTTTTTGGTAGCTGGAATAATGTAAAAGTGTAATTCATTTACTAATGCAACATGTTGAGACGCAGCTGTGATTCAGTATGCCCCTTCAACACTGTGGATGGGGAGAGTAGTGTCATCCTTGTCCAGCTGTCTCTGTGTATGTCCATCTGTACGTCACACCTTGGCTAAGTTTAGGTTTGTCCGATAAATCAACCCCTCAAACCTGTGTTAATACTGATGTACTATTTGTGGTCTGATATCACCTATTCATAAAATTGATGAATTGTTTGCAGACAGATCTGTCCGTAACATATCGGTATACATTTTAGCCACTTACCAGTATTTCTCGCGTTTCATGAGCTACCATCGGTTGAAGAATCATTCTAGCGATATGTACAGAATATTTCCGGATCAAATCATATGTTTGACGACTCGCAAATCCACGTAGAATGACACAACCCTATATCCTGTGGCCATCTGAATTTCGTGGCTGCATACGGCTGTTACAAAATACCAGTAAGTGTCTAAACTGTACGCGGGTGTGTTCCAGACAGATTTGTATCCAGAAAAATTGCACATTTTAATGAACAGATGACATCAGATCCACAAATCGTCCATCAATATCAACACAAATTTGGAGGGCTGATTTATCGGACTAAGTTTAGTTCAGTTTCTTGGGGTTGGTTACAGAGTCATGCAACATTGTGTGAGTGTATATCATGGTGAGTACAACACCATCACATCAAATGTAGGCCAGTAACCTATTTTTCACGCCTTGGTGACTTTGGTTTTGTATTTAGGTCAGTTTCTTAGATATTGTTGGCTATAGAGTTATGCAACAATCTTTTTCTTATCTCTTGGTAAATACAATACATTCCCACCAACATTAGGTCATTGTAACCTGTTTTCACACCATAGTGACCTGAGATAGGTTTTGCGTTTAGGTCCGTTTCTCAAGGAACCACTGCGTTTCAGTGGTTAGCATGCCATACTGGCAAGCCCTAGATCACCTGTATGAATCCTGTGCAGATCAGCCCACGTCGGCTGCTGTGGAGTGTCTCTGGGAATATACTTTACTCCCCCTTCGTTCTGCACTGTATAGCTTCCCATCCATTAATGTGCCATTAAACACACATACACACTATTAGGTCTGTTTCTCAATCATTGTTGTCTGCGCAGTCATGCAACGTTGTGTGTGGATGCATCTTGGCGAGTACATCATTCCAGCAAATGTATGTAGTGTCATCCATATTTCACGCTTCAGTGACTGGCTGGACATTCATGTTCCATGAAAATATTCTTTTTTTTTCCTGTTTGCACAAAATAACTCTTGACTGAGTCTTAAATTGGTTTAGACTTATAGAAAGACAAATTAATAGGTCAGCAGCAGAAGATGATACTGTAACCAGAAACAGGAAGCATCTTGTACTCAATATTTTGGTAATTCAAGCTGTAATAAATGTAGTAAAAGACATGTACAGTGGAGCTTGAGAAAAATGGGCCTCTAGAAAACCAATTCTACTGGTAATTCTTATACTTGACGTTTGTTTGGGTCAGAAAAATGTTTTATTTGTTACATTGGTTTATTCATTGGCTACTGTGAATATTGCCCACAATCTGTGATACCATACGTGACTGGTTTTCTCAGTTTTTACTGTGTATCATTGATATTAATGTTAGTCTTAATTATATTAAGAGTGAACATCTGCAACTATTTTAATTTGTTAGCTGGGCAGAGGACAGGCCAGATTGTTGCCACTCCAGTGCAACACACTACTTTGTCATCACTTTTAGTTATATGGATGGTTTAGAAGGACCTAGTCTGATCTGTCTGCTAGTCAAGCTAATTCAGGTGCTGGTGTGTTAATGAAATATTACATTTCATTTATCTCCATACTCGTAAAGGTCACCATTGTGATTAAGGAGACATTTGCAGTTGTGTAATGAAACCTTATGAAGGATATGACCTCTGGGGTGGTAGCAAGGGTCAATCGAATGAGGATTCAACTTTTGTTTTGCATATCACCTTGTGTAGCTTGACATGAGAAGTGGAATACATCAGGGTAAATCTCGGTCCCCTTGTTAGGCTCTGAGGTGGATGGGGGTACAGGTGACAAAATAATGTTCTTTCATTATGGGAAAATACACCAACAATACAATCAATTATGATAATAGTGCAAGACCTGATCACAATTCAGTCAGTGACTCAGAAGAAGAAACTGTTTTGATTGAAGGAAATTGGCTTTAAGTTTTCATAATTGCTTCAACGGATGAGAATCAGAGACAAAACTATCGCTATTTGTGAGAGCAACATCACTTCTTGGCTTGGATAGGGATCTAAAATATGTAAAACAATGGCTCAGAAAAATTATTGGTAGAGTGCAGCTTCAAGACTCACTGATAACTTGCTTTACTCCAAGCAGTTTGTGGAGATATTCATCAAGCTATCTCCACACAAGTCTCTTAAAACATGCAGAGATGACATGCAGCCTAGGGATTTTGATGGCTGCAGAGAGAATGAGATTTTGCAAATCTCAGAACTCGGAACATATCTCATGTGAAAAGAATCAATATTTGCTATAATGCTAAGTTGATTCAATACAACAGTTAAATGCTGCCGTTTGACTGTGCCTTTTTTCCTGCATCGATCAAGACTGGATTCTTGAACACCACAGTGGATCCTTCATCCCTAATTCCTTGCAGTGCTTCGTCTGCCAGAAGTAGAGCCACCACAAAGATGGCTGCAAAAGAAAACCAGTCTGCCCCAGGTGTGAACAAGAGAGCCATGATGTATTGTCATGCCAGCAGAAACTCGTCTGTGTGAATTGTCAGGGAGACCACTTCTCATACTACAGAGACTCTGGAAATTTGAAAGAGATCCAGCATGTGAAACAAGAGAATAGGCATGACCTTTTTCCATTTGTTGAAGTCACAGTTCCACTAAACTCTGCTGGCAAATCTTACGGCAAAATAGGATAAGGTTAAGGTGGAGAAGAAACCTTCCACAAATTATGTCTGTACTTAGATATTTCCTGGTCACAGGGCGAGACCACGTTTATAGTCCTGACACTTCCCAAATATGTGCAAGCAGATGGAGAGTGAAGTATAGAAGATAATTACTAGTAATCAATAACAGCGTGACAAATAAGAAACCCCATGCCACAAGAGAAAACCAGTTAGATCCAGCCCACGAAAAGACAACGAATCATTGGCACCAATGGTCAAAGTGAATGTGTGACATATAAAAAACCCAGCTCTAATAATGAAAAGCTGGTTAGATCCAGTCACAAAAAGAGGAGCAAACCACTGGCCCGATTGGAAATGCATGCTCTGAACCCGATAAAGAATATACTAGACTTCCAGAAGGATCTGACGATCATATCAAAGCTCTTCAAAAAGTTTAGAAGTCTAGAAAGATTGGAAACTGGAGAGCACCCTCATGCCACACCTGGCAAAACTCCCATAAGTCCAGTACTTTCACACCTTTTCACAATATGTCTGACACAAGCATACAAAGAAAATGCCGAGATGTATTGGCAAACATTGACGAAACAATTCCTCTACTTAAAGTAGGTTATGAGCACACTCACATATGTGCACACTCACATAATCACAACCACACAGACATTAAATAAAGAATACTTCAAGTTTCTGTCTTTAAAATCTAGTGGACAATAGAATACAGTCTTCCATGGACGTAGACTTTGCTACTGTCAGTAGTTCAGTGTAGGGTTTGAAGGTGATGCAAGTGTCATTACTGTTTATTTTGGCACTCATTAGAAACTGGATGGTATTGTTGTTCAAACTTCCCAGGAGATCTTGTTAAGCATTTCCTTACACTAGTTGAAAAATGATCTGCGACTGCAAACGGCAGATTTTGTGCTCTCCAATGAAATAGCGGAAAAAACCCACATCAGCTCTTGTGACACGATCTGTTAATGATTGTTTAAGCATGTTAGTTACTTTTCGGATTCAGCTTTGAATTTGTGCATTGTCCCAACGATGGCTGATGTACTACACGCACGTCGATAGATGTACACTCCAGAATGACCAATGTCGATATGGTGTTTGCAGTATGTGCAAAGAATACAATGCTCCCCCTTGCTGCTGCCCTTTAAAAAGTCGTACTCCATCAAACTTGAGCGCTGAAATTTAGTTACTTTGGATTGTAACAAGAGGAAAATTATTAATCTGTGTCAGGATTCAGAGCTTTATTGTAAAGACACCATGCTTTATAGTATCTCCCCACTTTCATAAAATCAAACACCCAGTAAAGTCTGTACAGTGAGGTAAAAAGTGACCATGTCCTATTTTTGGTTTTTGGTAGTGCTCTTTGAAAATAATGGATCTACCGATTGTCAAACAAATGGTGCAGATTAAGCACCCTATGAAGCATTTAAAATGGTTAATATGGTCTTCTTTCAGCAGCGAAGAGAATTAATTCTTAGGATTTAATAACAACCAGTGTTGTCATTGCCACTGGAATTTACAAGCTGCACCTTTTGTTGTTATTTTCAGCCCGCTGTTTGTTTCTAAACTTCATATATGTCATGTCCATTTTTGACCACCAGCTAAGTTTTTCAAGTTCATGTATGCTAAGAAAAATATGTATACAATATTGGCCTATTGAATGAAAGAAGGTTGCTATGACCTACTTTTGTTTCCAGTAAGTGGTATTATAAGATAATTGCACACATTATATTGTATGACCATCTTGTGTCAGCGTCTCAGAAAACGAACTAAATCCAAAATCTTAAAACCATTCATGGAGTGTAAGACCATAATAACTTTATCTGGTATCACTGAGTACCTTATTTATCCCATGATAGGCCCATGCTTGACAATAAGTCAACCCCGACCCCATTATAGTGAGTTTAGGCAAATAGTGTGCAAAAGAGTCATGTCCCCGCCTCATACTTAGTTTAAAAATATAAAGATGGCCCCCTGAGCTTATCGTAGGAGAAATAGTGTGTGTGTGTGTGTGTGTGTGTGTGTGTGTGTGTGTGTGTGTGTGTGTGTGTGTGTGTGTGTGTGTGTGTGATGCGTACTCATCAAAATATATGTACTCACCAAAATGGTATCACTCTTCATGCAAAAAAATCATTGAGATCAATTCAACTATTTAAGAGGGTTTTGAAAAAGTAAGATATAAAATAGCTTTACAGTAAACAATCTGATGCGCAAATACTAAAATTCATTGAAAGGTATCACAACAATTTGAAAATGACGTTATGGTAACCAGGTTTGTCCCTGCAAAAGGTATATCAATTTTATCAGTAGTATAAAAGGGAAATATATTAATATTTCACATGATTAAAATGGACGAGAGCATGAAGCTCTTCCGCCAAAAGTATATAATAAATATATGGATAAGTATGCAAGTTATATGAATTTTTCAATTCATGCAACTGCAATGGCTGGCAGTTGCATAGCCTCACGCTTTCCACTGTTTATTCCAACCCCATTCAATAGTCCCCTCATTCCGACAGTGGGATCATAGCGCAAAATTCATGTGATTACAGACAGACGGTTGGATGGATGAACTGAAGGTTTCACAATACCCCTAACGCTATTTTAAAAAATTATGGGACAGTTACAACTATCCACTAGTGTACAAGGTAAAACTTTGTACAAATTTTGCAATTACAACAAAAGCAGCAAAAAACTCTTTCACTATATACTGATACTAAAGAGAACATCAATTTACCTTAACGATAAAGTAACTGGCTGTAGCCAACACATTGTCAAACATTATTCATTTAATTCATTTAATTAATATACTGGTGTTATAACGTGAAAATTTATAATAAAGTTGTGACTGAAACATTGAGGCAGAAATCAACGATTATAAATCTTTAAGTGCACATCAAATTATAAGTATATGTACCTGATTATAAACTAGTACAGTACAACCTGTCTTGAGATACCAGGTGTTCAAAGCACAAATTTATTGATTATATTCTGTCATGACCTGTCGAGAGAGAATATATGTCGTGGGAGGTCGTACCTGTTTGACAGAAGGGGTGGTGCAAACACTTTAACACGAAACTTTAATGTTGATGCCAGCACAGGAACTAATACAGTGTACCTGTGTACATCTATGTCTCTCCGTGCTTATGTCAACTAAATATGTTTGATTCAGTCAGTCAGGCACAGTCATTGAGTCATGCACAGAAGCAAGAAACCTTGAGAAAAATAAAAATAAAGGTACCTTTGTCTTACAAACTAAACGTGGGTAAACACTCAGAACGGGAACTTGGTTTAGACTGTTGAAGAACTCTTGTAATCCACTGTCACTCAACTTGGCTGAAAGTGTAGAGAGAAAAAAAAAGTTTAAATTTGCAATCCCTTATACCAAGGTTTGCACCCAATATTCAAACTTGAAGACAGTATACATGACGGTGTTTCATACGAGAAACTATTTACTGTATTTGTCTGTGTGTGACACACAACCAACTGTAAACTGTGTTGACCTTTCTTGCTGTTACAAAAAGTACTAGCAAATCAAGTTTGATTTTTCCATGAAAAGGGGATAGAATGAATAGTTAGACCCTATAACCTACCAACATATGCGACACCAGTTCTGGGTCTACTGTGTAATTGGATGCGTGCTATCTCAGAATCAATAGGGTTATGAGAGATCAGGAAGAAATGCATGAATAAATAGTGACTAAATCTCGTTATGATCTCTTTTCAGAACCTAGTCTGGGGGTGACAGGGATTTTTCTCAGCCTATTTTGGCTCTGAAATTTGGACCCATTCCTAATGCAAAAGCCTGTCCATGTTTCCTAAGTTCGGTGTACAAAAACCCCAATCAGAACTTTTTTTTTTTAAAATCCATGTCCTTTACTATAATGTATTTAGAAAATAAATTACTATAATGGGTGTAGTAAGGGATCTAAAGAGTCAAAATAATCCAAGCTAACATTTAACAGGGTACATGCTTGACTCTAATATTTGGGCAAAATGAATTTCTTTCCAGGCAGTATAGAGCCAATTTAGCGAAAATTAGGAGAAGTGAGGGAGAAGTGGGTGAAAAAGAAAAAATGTATAATGTTCAAAATAGTCACTTTAAAACGTATGCATATTTTCATGTCAAATGAATAAAATACTGACGCAATAGTATTAAAACATGCGAAAAATATTTAAACTGATTTTGCTTAACTACAGTTGTTGTATAACTGTCACGAAATCTACCTCAGTATTACTATATGTTGCAAATCAAAGTCAATGTCACTACATGTGTAGAAAATCAATCATACATCCATCATACTTATTGCTCAGCCATATATCAATCATACATCCTTCGTCCTTTTAGAATGGACCCTGCGCTTTTGAATTATTTAAATGCTGAGGGATCTTTTTGTTGTAAAATTTTTATGAATTAACTGTGGAGTGTGCAAAACGAATTTCAAAATTTCACCTTTTACGAGTAAAAATTCCCAATTTCTGGGATTCCGGGCCCTTTTTGAAAATGATAGAAAAGTTCCTGATAGATTTATGTGTTTCGTTTTATAAACATAAATCAAGATCTTGCTGCTGTAACTTTTCATCATTTAAGTCTGCTTGAATTTTAGCTTTAGCTTGGGGGGTTGGGGTTGTTTTGTTTGGTTGTTTTTTTATTGTTTTTTATGATGTATGTAAGCTGTTTTTAATTCTGAAGCATGGTTAGTGTCTTTGGTTTTGTAGTTACTCGTGGAATTGACTCTTACTTTACTTAAACCCCATATCATACATTATCTTATGTATGTATATTTGTTACTGAACTTTGCTTGCTTGTTTTAATTCACTTCCTACTGAGTAAACTTTAATTATGTGTCATAATCAGAAATATATTTCTTGTAGTATGTTTTCATTTACATTTCATCAGTTATGTGAACTACATAACTGTTTATAATTCTATATTTCATAATGAGATATTGAAATGTGAAAGACAAATGATATTGCCACAGTGGCGATACCACTTTTATCACCACAGTGGCGATATCACTTTTAGAACTATTTTCTTTTTCCAGTATATCTGCCCTTATGTATGTTCTTTAGACCTGTATTTCCATATTTATGCCTATTTTATTTTTCTTCTTCTTTTTTTTCTCTCTCTGTACCCATCAGAATGAATAGATCTTAAAATGTGTAAAGACTGTTGACCCTTTAGTTTATATTTATATAATCAATTAAAAGGCGCCGTTAAGAATATATACAAATGAACCCCAAACAACATAAAGCAGGCTTCAAGTATTAACTTTTTTATAATTAGTTTTCCACATGAATCATGCAAATTGTCAGTGACTGAACTTGCATGACCTGTTGATATTCGATATGCTGATTCGCCCATACAGTATCGTATACCCATTACACTCAACAACAAATGGTACACATTTTTATGAAAAACTCTTGTTTACATATCGTAATAATATTGTTCAATTAGCGATGATAACTGTCATCACAGTTATATTCATGTCTAAAAACGATGGAGAAATCGGGCATTGATAAGTGTCAATTGCAAACCGACATTAAGTGACGATCGAAATTAGGGTGCTGCGTCTCCTACCGAATTAGATTGAAAGCTTGTAAACACACAACATTCATGTTTGATTGCAAAAATAAACAAAAATAGCAGCCAGAATCCTTTAAAATAAACTCACAATCATTACACAATCATTACAATCTGTTGTTTAATGATGTCATGCTCTGAAGCCTGTTGGAGCGTTCTGTCATGTTGGAATAGTATCACTACCGCAGCAATGTTTACTGTATCAATCCGCGCTAGAAATGTGTTAACAAAAATAAAAATCTCTTAATATTCGCATAAAAACATTCGTTAATTTGACAAAATTCAAAATTTTCAGCATTAAATGTACAATCGAAATTTGTAAAAAGTCGCTTTCCCAAATTATTGTAAAATGTTTGAACTTCTTTTTATCAATGTAGTAATTCAGCCGTTAATCGCATTGACAAAAAATGGAGAAACAAATACATGCAAATCGAAGCTTTTTGCCTTTAAAAATATATAATAAAAGAAAATCTACGTTTTTTCAGAAGATATAAGGAAATATTTCACTCGTGAAGTGGAAACATTTTGTATTGTCGCGAGTGGAAATATTTTCTTATATCTACTGAAAAAAAGTAGATATTCTCTATATATTTTCCCTATATATGTGATGCATATGGCATTTACTAACTCTTAATCCTTGTATATTTTATATTTTGCATGTAACTTTAGATTGAAAATCTATTCTTGTTGATTTCATTTACATATATATTTTAGGCTTTAAATTAGATTCTTTAATGTCACTGCCAAATTAGGAATTATATATTTTACGATGTCTGAAATAAAGTGTGCAGTTAATTGTTATTGTAATGGTTGTAGTAGGTGAACAGATATGATTGTTTATGCAATATGGAAAAACCGACTTTAAATAAAAATTGTATAGTGTATATTGTCCATCAATAATATTCAGATGATTAAACCAAATTAAAATCAATAAGATTAACTGGTTGTGAGTATTCTAAGGGGCTCAGCAACGTGAATTTGCTAATGTTTTGTTATTTGTTTATTCTCTTGAAACGCTGCATAAAATTAACAAAATATACGTCAGTTGAATTCGGTTACTTGCATATCGCTTTTTTGCATAATTTGTTTAACGGCGTAAAATCTCCAAGCACAAATTGTTTTCTTCGTCTCGGTCTACAAACTCTCTCGGTTATCTGCATGTTGTCTATTTTCATAATCCGCATATATGCATATAATTTTGTTCGTAGATTGCGTTCAGACAGCCTTTCATGGCATAATTGGAGACGATGCAATGCTTATCTGAACAAATGACCTAGCAAGCCGGCGTGGCTACTCAATTTTGATATGACACGACTAACAAACACAATTAAAGAGGGTAGATTAGTATGCCAAAGGTCAATTCAATTAAATTTCTTTGGAATGAACTGAATACAGATTATATCCAAAACTGAATTCAAGTGAAACATTTTTTTTTAAGTTTATAAAAACCAATAATGGGCGCCTTGTCATCTTCATAGTCAACACGAATACAAATACAATGCCAGTGAATATTTGTTGTCAAACATTAAAATTTATTATTGCTACATATAACTTTGTTTTCAAATTCATGCTTGACTTATTTTTTCTCCCCTTACTATACGGACTTGTCACTAGTATGACTCATCTATTTTCTATTTCTCTATATCTCTCCATCTCGCTCTCTCTCTCTCTCTCTCTCTCTCTCTCTCTCTCTCTCTCTCTCTCTCTCTCTCTCTCAGGATATGTCCCTTTAATTCCGGTCAGCTCCGTAATTATAAGTATGTACTTCTTTTATATTTTATTCTGATTGATCGGATGTGGTTATTTGTTTAATAATCCAGCACTGATGTTTATTCCATATAGTACACGAGCCAGTTTGGTTTATTTTAGCGACAACTGAGCCACATAGTTGGGGAACTGGGCAACATAGCTGGCAACAGGGCAACATAGTTTTCAACAGAGCAGCATAGTCGGCAGCAAAGCAACATAGTTGGCAACATAGTAATAGAGTTGGCAACATAGCGGCGTGATACGTGGCTCGGCGGATATTGGATGGTGTGACAAAGAGAATCAGTCGTTGCACTGGTGAGTCATTCCGAAAGGAATATACATGGATGTGGTGTACTTTGATATTCGGAAGATATCGGCATTCCATATAGAAGTTGCTGGAATTCCAAGGAACCGTTGACTTCGGAAAGAGGGTAGAGCATCCCCAGGATAAATTCGTTCAAAGAATGCAAATTTGTGTATTAAAAGCATATTCGCATTAAGGTGAATGCAAAACTACACGTGTTGTATGTGACAACGTCAGTATCATTCAGCATATCATAATATCATCCTGTGAATTTTTGTAAAAGTTTGTGGGAGTGTCTAGCTCCAGGTTTGGTATAAATATCTTGTTGATAGTATGATTATGTATAACGATCATGGTTAATTAAATCTCTGAAGGAACACTAACGCTTTGTGTAAAGCGATGAACATTGTGTCCCTGTACTAAGTCTCAATACATTTTTGTTCTTTTTATTTTCTTCATTGTTATATTTGTTTATTATCATTTGATTGTTGCATTACTATTTGTGGTAGGGGTTTACGGAGAATCTCATACGTTATTATCAAAAACATCTCATTCACATACATTGTGTTCGGTGCTTTCACTTAATCCATACCCATTATGTTTCAATCTTGTTACAGCCACATTGTTAAATGAGATCCTGCTAATTAGACCCTGCTGTTTATCTTCGATGCAGTAGACCATATCAGTTTTCATATAAAGAGACTAACTACAATATCAGGTTACTCTGCGATACTAGAATGCAGAGGAATATAATGAGTAGTAATCAACTATGTTAACATCCCTGATGGTGTGCACTAAAACATACTCAGGTTTGTTTTGAGTATCAAGCCTTCTTAAATATGCAAATATGCTTGTAGCTCAATCCTCAATATCGTGTCTTTATTAGTTTGAAATTGGTATGGTTGCCAATGAAAGAACAAGTTGTTGCAAAAAGCGCAAAATGTCGGTAATTTAGAACGAAAAGTAAAAGCAATTTGACTATAGGAAAAGAGGAAGAGTTTTATAATCATTGGTGGGAAATGTTGACGTCAGAAGCATTCAAATAAAAAATCAATATACATTCTGCTATAGCTACAATATCGTAGTTTCGACTCCAACGGAAAATGAAAGTTGCACTAAAATGTTTCTACCCTGATTCTGCTGAACATTTGTTTTTAAACCTTTCTTGCACTGCAATTAATGGTTATTTATAATAATTTTAAATACCATTAATATTAATTAATATCAGTTTTATCAAATTAATTCCATTATTTTATATGTGATATTTAAATGAAAATATTAGGTATTTTTTACAAAGAGTTACATATTTCTTACTCTATGTGTTATCCATATCTATGTGATTCCTCTTGAAAGTCCACCCCTCTCTTATTACTCACTTTCCAGTTGCAGATGGAGTGGACTTATAAGAGGGGGACCAGTGTATACAAAATTTATTGACATTCATTGATGTTGTAAAACACCAATAAAACAACCCTAAGCAATAAAACAACCCTAACACGATACACGATACTACTGACAGATTTATTGAAAGAGCTTAAGTGGGGTATAAACCAAACCCAATCCATCTTCAAATTTACCACTTTACATTTTTGTTGCCTCTTCACTAAGCCAGCTTCCTGGTCTGGAGATCATAAACCTTTCACGATTAATTTGCAGCAATCTAAAATAAAAGTCATGTATTGTTGTCTAAGTGCAAAATGCGATGATAACAAAATGCAAAATCTGTATAAATCTGTAGCCCGGACAAAAAAAAATTTTTTTTTTACAACTCTTTTTGGATCTTCCCATTCAACACACGCAAAAAATTTTCGACTATTTTTAAAACAGGGCTCGGCATCCATGGAATTGGGAACTTTTACTTGTAAAAACTAGTCAAATTGGGAATTTAAACATTTTCTTACAAACTGTTAGGTTACAAAAATTGACAAAGAAAAATCTTGAACATTTAAATAATTCAATAGGTCTGGATCCACACTAGGGGTAGTTCGGGTAAAATAGCTGCACTCGAGTCTGTCATTTTGCCTAAACAGGCCCAAAACGTGAAGTTCACTTTGCCTTGAATTGATTTCATCACATTACTCCCACCCCCTTTTGCTTCAATACACTGTATTATTAATCAATGTAACGTTGACGTTTGTGTGCATTTTTCCTTCAAAAGAGAAAGGTAGAAAGTTAGAAAAGACGTTCTATGCTCTGTAGTCAATTTTGGCGCTAAAATGCCACAACTTACTTTGCTATCTACGAAACTGACCCATAAACCTTGAAAAAATGAGTGAAAAATAAATTGTTCGTTCTCCCGTCAGAAGATAAGTATGACTCGGTGAGCTGTTGTATCCAGATCAAGAACTAATAAATTAATCATATTTATTCAATATTTTATCCTCTAAACGTATTAAAAGAGGAATATTACAATAAAAACCGTTGCTGATTTTATTGTTGTAACTTATTTTCGAAGTTTCAGTTTTATGTTATACAACAACTTCAGTAAAGCAAAATATGAAAAGTTTTTATATCTTTGTTAAGTTTTACTGACATTTCATCAGTATTTTAAACATTTCACATGAAATCACGCAAAAACAGAAGTTTCAAGTGATTATTTTGAACATTACTACACTATCAACACTAACTTCTCTAAATTTTCACCAAATACGCCCAATTCAGGCTATAGAAAGGTCATTTTGCACAAATATTAGACTTCAGCATTGACCCTGTTAAATTTTACGTTACGTTAATGTGACCTTTAAGATTCCTTGCAACACTCATTATAGTCAATATAGTAAAGTAGGTGGATTTTTGAAAAGTTCTCATTGGGAATTTTTACACTCAAATTGGGAAAATAGACAGTATTTGGTAGTATTGGGAATCGGGCCAAATTTTGGCCCCAAAACAGGCTGAGAAAAATTCATGATCTGTGAACTGGGAGGGTAATTTTTCCTTCTATAAAACTAACCGACTATATCTGAATCCTGCCATTGTTATTCTTATAATATAGTTTAAGCATAAATCAGCCTTTCGAAACACTATTGTTTCCAATAACCTATAATCCAAAATACATGGCTGAATTTAATGCTCGCATATTTGCGAAATGCGAGTTAATTGTGGAAAATGCTAGTTGCGGTTCTTGCATCTTATTGCAAGTACTAAATTTTCCAGTGATATACAGTAAAAAATTGGTAAAACTCCATAAAGTATGTAAATTCAGCGAAATCACAATCATAATTCAGAACTGTGTGAGATGTACTGTTTAGCGTGTAGCCTAATACCGTCGTCATACATGTACCTACTGATAATACGCATTGGGCTAGGTCACACAACAATTATATTTTCAAGGAGAAGTAGGATATCTCTTTTCCGCCCAACCATTTCATTCACAAATGTGGAAATATTTCTTTCTTGACATTATCTTCATTTATCAAGGTCCACGTGAGGGTGCAGTTCAGGCAAAATAGGTGCCACATGCCTGTCGTTTCAACCAAATATGCAGAGAAAGCGAACTTGACTTTGCCCTACCCCCACCCCTTTTCAGGCTTTTGAATGCTTTCGTATTCTAAGTACATTATCGACACTTGTATCTTCTTGCGATCAAAGAGCAATGCAAACAGTTTAAACATTGTATTTTGTACTTCTGATAAGCCTTTATGTCAGTTAAATGATTATTTATGTCTGTAATTACTTTTCAGTCTACGAGATCCCGGTCGAAATTGTACACATGAAGCTTGAATTAAAATTCCATGTATATGTAGTCAAATCACGAGCAAATATTACTCCGTGGAGGTTTATAGGTTTATTGTTTGTAAAAGTAAACAAGTTCATTTCATATCTCAACCAGTAAAAGTAGAAATAAAGGACTTGTACCTTGATATCACCAGATTTCAACAGTAATCAATTTTCGAGTTTACCAACTTTTGCAATAATAAAGTCATGCAACAATTTTACTGAATTAAGCTAACAACAAATCTAATAATTTTCATGAAGTTTAATGTCAGTTTCTTTTGTTTTTGAAATTATTTGACTTAAACGTTTACTGAAACAGCTGTTTTAATCAACTGTTCTAAGCATTCAAAACTTGCATACTCTACACTCGTTTCTCCTTATGTTTCCACCATTATGCCCTAGTCAGGTAGGAGAAAAAGTCACATCGCCCAAAACTTGGAGTCCTGTGTGCACCCTTTTTAAGTAAAAATTGTACGTTGTCTCCACTGATGACATGGTCTATCAGTATTTTTTTTTAGAACAGCCGACCGTTAATATTTGTGTTACATATTAACCTGATTATAATCCCCTAAAACGAATTAGTTGTCCGTTATAGTCTGTGTTCAATCCTGGTCACTGGCGGGACTGTTTGTTGATGAACCTTTCATGGTCCAAAAGTACAAACTTGGACGTATATATATAAATCAGACTTTAATTACAAAGAAAAAAAAAACGATTCAGATTTAGATGTATTTTTATTTTTTTATTTTTTTTTGGTTGCATTTTTTTAAATTATAAGAAAACTTAAAATTTAAACTGATATAAAAAGTATTGTAGTTATTTCTTATTTCCAAACTCATGGATTACAGTATAGGTGATAACAGTAAATCATCCAAAAATAACCAGTATATATAGGATTTTGCAAGTTGATTTTTTTTACTGCACTAGCAATAAACTGCAAGTAGTAGAAAAAGGTAAATTCAACCTCTGAAATGCTTCAAGGTGATGATATGAATGGTGATGATTATGATTATGAAGAAAATGTCATTATGATGATTATAGCAATATCATGTTTCCTCACTATAAAGCCCCTCAGTAATGGTGATGATAATAATGCAGTGGTCTGTCACTATAAAACCCCTTAGTAATGGTAATGATAGCAATACAGCGGTCTGTCACTATAAAACCCCTTAGTAATGGTTATGATAGTAATACAGTCGTCCCTCACTATAAAGCCCCTCAGTAATGGTGATGACAGCAACACAGTGGTCCCTTACTGTAAAACCCATTAGTAATGGTGAAGACTGTAATACAGTTCCCCGTCACTCTAAAGCCCCTCAATAATGGTGATGATATCAATACAGCGGTCCCTC